>JAOWCC010001368.1:38085672-39473308 GCA_030867875.1 Actinernus sp. WN-2022
CAATTAAAATTCAAGATTTTTGTGTTGAAAGCATTTTTCTTTAAGGTGGCTCGCCTGGATTTTCCAGGGACGCACCATACCCACTTTGAAAGGCTGATACTCCACTGTCAGAGCTTGGTCGAGCTAGCCACTTCATCCATTTACTAGAAATAGAATACACTTTCCAAAAATGTAGGTTTGTTTGCCATCGGTGTTACCATAGCAACACAGCGTTGACGTCATGCATTTTACATATCATCATTTTTTTCGAAATCTAGACCTAAACTTTTTAAAACGACCTAGTGTCCCTTGTAGTCTAAATGTAGGCCTTAAAGAGTGCAAAGTTTAAAAAGATTGTATGAGAGCGTTTTCGAAAAAAATTGTGTTGAATATTTTCGTTATAAAAATTATACACTTCGCCTTACTTCCCGTTTAGTCATCGAGAACTGTATTTTCCGGACCGCTTCAAGCGATGTTTTTAGCATATTTCATACCTGTGGCATAGGACTACTTCCCATGAAAATTTCATTCCATTTGCTTTATTCGATTTCGGTTTATGGAATAATAAGTAATGTCATAAATATGCTCATTTTACTCAGAATAGTAACTGTAATTGTAAGCTGTAATTCTAAAACTAGTCGATAAATATGTTTTTTAATCCTTTCACCTGAAATCAACATGTACTACCCTGGCCCTATAAATGTCAAGAGTATTGAATCATTTTAAGGGCGCGGAAATAAGAAACAAAAACATAGGGAACTTTTACATTCATCCATGCAAGCTTCATTGCCGTATCATTTTGTTGACAGCTTGTGTCTTTCCGAAATTTCTCTTTTGTCCTGGATTCTACATACTTGTGTGCTTTTTAACTAACAAGTTTGCTACACTTCGTTACTGCCGGAACGCTCGTGCAAATTCTGTTCTTGGGTACAATGACATGCAATGACATGCAAATCATAGTCACGCTGCCAGTTGTAACGCTGTTATATTATCTCTAATTCAAAATCTCGTTTTTAATTAGTATTTAGAAAATGTGGTATAGAAAATGTGGCACTTTTTGGTTTAACTTCATGGTTTAACTAATTTGTATGCCATTGTACTAAGAACAGAATTTGCACGAGCGTTCCGGCAGTAGGCTAAGCGTAACAAGCGTGCATGGTAAACTTGTTAGTTCAAAAGCACACAAGTATGTAGAATCTAGACAAAATAGAAATTTCGGAGACACAAGCTATCAACAAAGTGATACGACAATGAAGCTTGCGTGGATGAATGTAAAAGTTCCCTAAGTTTTTGTTTTTATTTCGCGCCCTTAAAATGATTCAATGCTCTTGAAATTTACAGGGCCAGGGTAGTACATGTTGAATTTCAGGTGAAAGGATTTAAAAAAATATTTAACGACTAGTTTTAGAATTACAGTTTCCTTAGCAAATACGTTACTATTTTGAGTAAAATAAGCATATTTATGACATTACTTATTATTCCATAAACCGAAATCGAATAAAGCAAATGGAATGACATTTTCATGGGAAGTAGTCCTATGCCACAGCTTGAAGATGTCCGGAAAATACAGTTCTCGGAAGTAAGGCGAACTGTATATTTTCTTAACGAAAATATTCAACCCATTTTTTTTCCATAACGCTCTCATACAATCTTTTTAAATTTTGCACTCTTTAAGGCCTACCATTTAGACTACAAGGGACACTAGGTTGTTTTAAAAGTTTAGTTCTAGATTTCGAGAAAACTGATGATATGTAAAATATATGACGTCAACGCTGTGTTGCTATGGTAACACCGATGTCAAACAAACCTACATTTTTGGAAAGTGTATTCTATTTCTAGTAAATGGGGTGAAGTGGCTAGCCCAACCGAGCTCTGACAGTGGAGTATCAGCCGTTCAAAGTAGGTATGGTGTGTCTCTGGAAAATCCAGGTGATCCACCTTAAACAAGAAGACATACTATAACAGGAATAGGACCGCCTCCAATTCACAACTCGAAAATTTGAAATTTAAATCTACAATGACATGAAATTGGACTTGGACGCTGTTGCAAGGCTCAGAATAACTATGTTGTTTGTACTGAATTAAAGTAACAAACGAAATCCCTGCAATGGAACATGAATGCTCCACTATAAATGCACTGGACGATAACATTCTGGAAATGTATTACTTGGAAATAGAGCTGAAAACGTTGGTAATTTAAATATCGCGCTTGTTATTTAAATCTATGGAGCTCCGGCCTGCACAAAGGTTGATTGACAACTGAAGGCGACAAACCCTGGGCAGAGGCCCTTTTATAGTGCGTCTTCATATTTAATTGGAACATTGTCATAAAATAAACTATTTCTAGGATTGTATGTCTATTATAAGCAAGACTAAAATATGTCTTTCAAAAATATAGTATATTTTACATAAACTGTAAATTTCAGTATGTTAACAGGAAAATAGTGCCTATCCATGTTTGCTGTTACACTATACGTAAGCTATTAAACTTTTCAGTAACAGCAACAATAGATTGGCTTGGCTGTATCTGATATTGCATCATATATTTTATAATGTCCTTTCAAATAAACTGGAACGTTGTATAAATAAACTATTTGGATTGCATTAGCATGCTGGTAGTTGTGGAAAATTTCGTTGCCTTAAAACATCCATTGAGCTTCCTACTGTCAACAAATCAGTGACAGTTTTGGGCGCATTTACAAAAGTTCAATAGTACACCGGAATTCCTTTTCCCAGGGTAGGTTTCACAGAATATTTCAAGTGGGTAAAGGCTTAATATGTGCATGCATGTATGTGGACATGTATCGATGGATATAATAGACATAATAATATAGAAATTGGCACTTGAATATTTTAAAGCAGGGGCCCCTCTGGATACCAGCCTGCGAGCTGAATGGGCCACCCTGCTAAAATAAAGCATACTATCCATCCATCCATCCATCTATCTATCTAAGACAGGTAGATGTATATAGGATATCTAGTTTATAGCATTCGGTCAATCAGTGGAGAAAACCATCACTTTTCAATGAAATAGCTATACTAGAATTTTGCTGTGGCTATACATTTTTTTAAATATTCAATGCGCTATTGGCACGAGAAGGAACACATTCAAAATAAAAATGTTTACCAACATATAAAAGCATTCGGAGTATTGCAAACCCAACTGAAAAATGTGAAGAAAAAAAATCGTACAGAAGGAAGTGTGGTCGAAAAAAAATCCTGCATACAATGAGTCGCCCAAACAATTTCTGGACATCATGCTGGCCGGAAAACACCCCCCCCCCCCTCCTCCTCAAGAGTTAAATGGTCGGGCCCTTAACTCCGCACTAGTTCTGTTACCATTATAGAATATTGCGTAACCATCTCAAATGATCGCGAGATCATTTGAAAGGGGTACAAAACATGGCGCGAAATACAGTGTTTCTATGGGTCGATGGGAATCCGATGCCAAATAAAATCCGGAAAATCGAATTTATGAAATATTCTTCAGATACAAACTTAAGATACCAAGTAAAAGATTTATTTAACATAATGAAATTTGAGGGATGTAGCTGTGCTGGGAAGCATGCAATCGTGTTTTCAGTTTTCCATACATTGTCTGTAAAAAAAAAAGAGTCTAATTCCGCGTGAAAATTTACAGAAAATCCACTCGTGCAAATTAATCCCAAATTGCACTTGAAACCGTATGATTACCTGTACAAACACTGTATTTCGTGCAATGTTTGCACCACCTTCAAAATGTCTGAATGTCGGTCTATTTTTAGATGTCATGCAAATCAAATTTCTTTTATTGCCATTTTTGTCTTTCTAAAATATCCACCAGTAATCCATCTTGGACAGACATTGTCAGACAGCCGTAGTATTTCTGATACGAACTAATGTTACTCTGTTCATTTCTTGACAGCAGAAGCTGATGAGCTGTTTACGCCTGATGCTCAGCAAGAATCCTTCACAGCGAGTATCTCTACACGAGCTTCTCGAGTAGCGGTGGCTCAACAAACACTGGATCAGAGTTCAGTTAAATCAGACATAAAATTGTACTATAGGAAATTCCTCTAAGTTATATAAATAATGTATTTAGAATTCAGTCGTGACGTCATAGTCATGGTGATAGTTGGACATTAGTACGAATTCACTATGTCGTACGTCTTTTCATAAATATGCCCATATCAGGATATAAATAGTTTATGGATGTACTGTCTATTAGGATAGGAACAAAACAATGAATTATTATATTTAATTACCAATTTCACTTGTAAATTAAAAGTTTCTCTCCGAATTCTAGTTTGTTCTTATTGTAGTATTTCAATCTTATCTGGCTTGTTTCAGTATTATTTGTTGTGATCCCGCTTTTTATATTATAAAATAACGGTGATTATAACAAGTTCTTTCCTGGGTTGAGAAATGCTTCCCGTTTCCTCTATGGTATCCTAGCGCCAACAGACTTTTATCACGCAGAGACCATTTTGGCAACAAACAACAGCTTTTGAACTTCCAGTGGAGTTTAGAAGTACAAGAACAAGGTTTTTATTCTCCTGGACGTAACATGGCCGCTGTGAATAAAGGCCACGAGATCCTGAGGAGAGGAATCGCTCACTTAATTAATTCATGAAATGACAATATAAACGAACTAAAATCCTACCCTGAAAAAAAAAAACCTAAGCGGTGAGTAAACAAGATCTTACCACCTAGAGCTGGGGTTCTTAAGAAAAACTTCAAGAAAATGGCGAGGTAAAAAACAAATTTGAGATTTTCTGGAACTTGAACCCCGCTTCCGCCTACTTGCAAGACAAACGTCGTACCCACTACACCAAACAACCATCGTCGCTCAAATGCTGTCAAATTTGTACATTTTAAAACCACTGCTAATTTATTAGTTTTATATGGCATTTCATGAATTAATTAAGCGAGCGATTCCTCTCCTTTGGAACTCTAATAAAGGCCGTCTTAACGAGATTCCCTTGTTGTGCAATGCGCATGTTAGTGAAATCTACAATCATAGGTTCAAATATCTGTGTTCATATTTTAACACTTATTTAAGGTATGGCAAAAGGTTCACGAGGTCACTTGGGGAAAAAAATCGTGTAGCGTCAATATTTACGCTACAAAGACATACTATATATCAATTTAAAGCTCAAAGATTGAAGAATAAATATGAATGTTTAAGTTTACTATTTAAAAAAATCTCTCAATGATGTATTTTTTATTTAAAAAGCGACCTCTCACACTATCGTAACTTCAAATCCGAAACGTTTAATGAATGACAACTGAATTCTTTGTTTTCGAATCTCAGGTAAATTGTCCCAAAAAGTGTGTCAGCGATTTTTCATACGTTGCGTATTACAAGAATTATCCGTAGGTAAAGTTGGGAGTAAGTTTTTTTCATTCAAGCAAAACGCAAACTACATAATAATTACGAAATGAAACAACATTTCGCAAAACGCTGGCACACTTTTGGAGAAATCGTAGTTTTTTGGCTCTCGCGAAAATTTGGGTTTAATCGAACAAAACGTTCTCGAGTTTTGTTACGCCAAAGTTCTATTTTTTGCATTAAAACACACACGGAGAAACGAGGGATTTTAGTTTTCTGACCATTTCACGGTTGAGTAAAATGCCCCGCCTCCAAAGATAATCTTATTATATTCAGCCAATTGAAATACAGTATTAGGCTGACAGGCGGAGTTGTGAATGATCTGCTGTGACAGCTTTCGCGGTAATCTTCAAGGAGGTTCATTTTACACTCGATCCTCGACTGGTCATGGGGAAAGCACGCAGAGGTCGTAAAGCTCGTGGGAAAAACACAAGGTCAAATAAATATGAAGGCCAACCGCAAGTTACTGTAAATGAAGATATTATCAAAGCCATCATGCTAAAGGAGATAAACAGTTCTGGGTAAGTCGAACACAAGTTATATTCATTCAAACGGCGCAACTTCTTGCTAAACATACATAAACAAACCGCAGGCTTCATTGCATATTATTTTTATACTCTGGAGCGGTAAAGATCATGCTGAATCTACCTTCTCTTGACTGCCTTGTAATTGATAAACATATCCGACTCCTTTTCTAGGTAGCAGGGCAATCACTTCGCAGAGAATTTGGTTGCAAGCATAGAAAACCGTAAAAAGCGCCGTGGCAAAACCGGCTAACAGCTTGATCTAATGCCCGACTCAAGATTTCGCGATTAATTACAGTCAAGGAATTCGAAGTTCGCGGGTGAACTTCATCACTGCTAGTCCGAAGACCGAAGCTTCCTAGAAGTGATGCTTTTTGGCCCGGGCTCATTCGTTTCAGTCAACAGATCTTCGCTTGGCCATTGTTTTTGTTTGAAAGACTAGCCTTTATCGCTCGACGCCAAACTTGCCTTCTTAGTCGGCCTAGATTTATTTCAACTTCTTCTTTTTCTTCAAAGATACTCAAGGACAGCCCCTTTTAAGTTTTGACGACATAATTTTTGATAGAATGCAATTCAAGAATAACAAACGAAAACGAAGCGTAGCGTTTTACAGGAACTAGTTGCCTATCAGTACTATAAAGACGATTGTTGTTTTAGTTTGTTCGCGTGCCGCTGTCACGTAGCTGTCACCGTCTGTCACTCATGTTTCGCGCGTCATTTTTCGCGGGAAATTAAAACATGTTTTTTCGGGGCGTTAAAAAGGAATTTTAGTTTAGATTTAGATTCCAAATATGCGAAAAAAAATTTTTTCCTGTGAACCTTTTGCCATACCTTAACGCTGGCAATGAAAGATAAGTTCATTTGGGCGATTTCAGATAAACTTTTTATGAAACTCGCCCCCGTCCCTCCTCAGAAAAAGTCTGTTTTGGAGCTAAATTTGCGAAGTTTGCAAAAACGAAAATGATGAACCCCATATTTTCTCCATAGATTTAATCACATGCAGCAACCGGTTGGTCAACAGATACCAAAGTATAAAGAATTTTCAATTTCTGGATCACCTACCTTAAAGTGCCAATGAAATGAAAAATTCGAGCCCGTTTTTATTTTATTTTATTAAATTCTAGGCCTCTCTTCTTCTTCTCTTATTCAATTTGGAGAGCGCGAACATATTTTTTTTTCGTATCGAAGTCAGACGGAATTGCCAAAATCAGGCGACAATTTTTCTGCTGTAAAAGTATGCTAATCACATGCGTGACGTCACTAAATTCGTCTCCATAAATACTACAAAATAAGTGCATTTTTGGCCAGTTTTCAATTTAAATATGTAATACTTTACGATGGCCATAATTGTTCTAACAGAATCCTTGCAGTCAGCCATATTTTTACTTTTGTGAAAATTAATGTGACGTCACGCATGTGATTAGCATATCTTTAACGGCATAAAAGTTGTCGCCTAATTTCGGCAATTATGCCCGACTTTCGATTCCAAAGAAAATTATGTTCGCGCTCTCCAAATCGATTTATCATTGCAAAAAGGGAAGCCTTATAATTTAATAATACGAAATAAAAATGAAATCGTTTTTTTCATGTCATTGCCACTTTACAAAAACGTTCACTTCTATTCAAAAAGCAGTTACACACTTGTCAATGTTTAGCCCCGGCGGACGGGGGGACGGGATGGGCATACCCAGGGGATTTGATGCCATCCCCTCTTCCAAGGGTGTGGAATTAGACATAATTTGGGATCCATATTGACAGTGTTACCAATGCATCTTTTCCCTGGGAGGAAGGGCATTTGACACCATCACTCGTCCCCTGGGCAGGGAATTTGACATGAAAGAGAGGTGAAATGTCAAATCCCCCTGGTATGCCCATCCCCCCTCCCCATCCACCCTGGGGCTAAACATTGAGAAGTGCAATACTTCGACATATATATTTTTCTTGTCCACAACACTTTCTACGCTATCATATCCCGAGTATGCTTGTTTTACGGTAAACAGTATGCGGAATCAAGTCTAAAGTCACTTATCTTGCGAGATCAGTTTCAGCCCGAGTAATAACCTACTCGTGGCACTGCAGTATTTGTTCTGGCATACCAACAAACTGGGTTTCCTGATAATGGTTCTGCTCGAGGGCTATGAAAACCTCCATTTATTTTACATGTAATGGTAAAGTGCAACGCCTTTGTACTACCAGTCAGCTGTCAAACCGTAGAAATCTAACTCGTAACTGATGCTTTCTTGATCCTTTGGACTGCACGCGTGTAAAAGAAACAGATTTATCCAGTCGTTAAAAAGGGAGGCAAGGAGATATTCCTGAAGTCCATGTTTTTGTCGGAAAATTTCACTGGGACGAAACGAAAGTATGGTTGTCCCCTACAGCAAAGGGCAACAATGTCTGTATATACAACTGCAGCTTTTAGTTATATTTTAATTTCTCAAACTCATTAATAATTAATGAGGGAACAGCCAATATAAGCGACGCATTTTGGTCAGGTGCATTTACCTGATACACGATGAAACTCCACATGAAGATCTGAGGAGGTATCTTGATCTCCAATGAAATGACAGCCGAATATCGATGCCCAATGAAACGCCAGATCAAGGTTCCTCCGATGAGTTCAAACAGTGATCAAGACACTTGCATTTTAATAAGCGTTACATCACAGGAATGGCGAGAAGTAAAGGAAAAGAAGGAAATATAAATCCGCGGTTGGAGTGCGACTCGAACCTCGCTAGTCCTCTGTCTTGTCCACTACACTATCAGTCAGTTTGTTAGAGATCCATTGGTTTCTCGGTGTTTGTAACCCCTGACGAAACACAAGAACTCGTTTGAGAAATAGTTCATACAAGATAGGAGTGTTGTACTACTGGGTGTCAGGGAACCCATTGATATCTCTCGTGTGTGGATCTTAGGCCAGGGAAGCAAAATTAGTGGCGGGCTAATTAGCCTTTAGGAGGGGAGCCTAGGGTAGTATTAACCCTTTCACTCCCTGGTCTACGGTAAAATCTAGAGTAAGAATGACATGGTTCAGTTACTGGATGTGTTTTGTGCATGTACGGCCCCCACGCGCTTTCCTTTCAAAACCAGTCACGTGATGGGAGCCGTACGTGTTTGACATCAGCGCGACGTAAAAAGCCGTTCGGCGGACGGGGATATATATGTGGCTCTCGTTCAATATGCCATGGACATCGCTGCGCTCGGTCCTTGCGTTTACCTCAAATACTTTCATGTCCGGCCCACAATAAGTTAGTACGGTACCTAGTAATGCTGAGTTTCTGTTTGCTTTTAATTTTAAAGGATTTTTAGATATAGCTATCTGTCTCGATTAGCCAACACGGCTACTACAGATAGTCTGCACCAATTGTCTTTTATCTTTATATTATATAAAACAATTATAATAATGGTACAAATAAATTATTCTTTGAAACGATTTTCAGCTCCTCGAAATTGGTGAAAATCAAAGAAACGAAAAAAAGTATCAAAAACAAATGCATTTTTCTCCAAAGTTTGTTGTCAACCGATCCCTGTTGTAACTCCAGTTGTTCGAAGCCTGATTAGTGTTAATCCTGGATTAAGTCTTAACCCATGGTTTTGGTTCTCTCAGTAGAAGGTATTTGTTTCCAAATCTAGCAAGACAAGTAGAAAACTATTTCTTATTTCTCCTCTGAACAGTTTTTTAACCTCAAACATGTGGTTCACAAGTTAGCAAATCAAATTAAAGATTGCCCTTAATACTGGGTCATTCAGCCATTGAAAGAATGCTGCAACATCAAAGTACATGCTTCATATTAGTGGGTTTGGCCGGCTTAGAAGTGAAAGGGGTACTGAAAACGTCGAGGAAACCATGTATTCCGTTTGCCCGAGTGCGAAACATTTGCTGCGGGAGAAAAATTTCCTTCCGAGAAGCAAAAGATGTTCCAGAATTATTTCAAAAAAATACTTCCTTCCAAGAACCAATCTTGTTTGCTTTCGCAGCTATATTGGCTTGTTTCTTCGTCGAAGCAACACTGCATGTTGACTCGATTCAGAATTGCGTTACATGTTGCTTCTGCGAGCAAACGGGAAACATTTCCTCGTGAAAAGTTTCATGGTTTGCTCAGCCAGGTCAGAAAACATTGTTCTTGTTCCCGCTCCCAAGAAACATCAGCAACAAAGTCTCGCAATAATCTCTCTGGTTTAGAGCTGTCCTTATGTCCATAGTCATTTATTGTTTTTAGTGTCACACACCAGAAATACCGGAATATTGTTTCCTCACTGGAGTATTTCGTAGCCTGCCAACAGGCTCATGGGTAGCCTGCGTTGCGACTCTGGAGTGTCGGAGCGCAGCGCGCGAAGATTAGGGGGATTGGGGCGAGAGAAAAAAGAGGGGGGAGGGGGTATCCCTTTAATCTCCGCTCGCTGCGCTCCGATACTCCAGAGCCGCAACGTACGCTAGCTAATGGGTGAGAATAAGAGGAAGCCCTGCAATAACACAAAGCATTTGAATATCTGCATCCAAATCATTGCCAGAAATTATGGACATCAGCGGAAAGGTACTGCGGGCGCCCTTTTAGCCGATTCAAAATGGCGGCTTATAGTGAGTGAGACTCAGTAGGTTCTTTATACTGTTTATAGACCTTCCAACGCAAAGAAAACCGAAACTTTCTGTGATGAAATAAGAATATAGAAGCGGAACGAGAGTTATATTAGCTTAAACGTAGCCATTGTGATTAAAAAGCCATTTTTGGATTTGTCCTCTCTCCGGCGTCTGTCTGTCCAAGTCCAGCTGCTTGGCGGCAATTATTTAGAGGAGAAAGGCCTGAAACCCAGTTTATATCCCAGCAAACATTGCAGGATTTAGGTTAACACAACAAGATGGCGGACAGAAAGCAATATGGTGACAAATGGTGACGTTTCTCTCCTTTCTCGTCAAGTTTTCTTCGAAAATGTAATCCTACATGGCGTCCTGGCACAAACATTATTTCGACGAAACTCAGACGTCTTTGGAAGTACTTTGGAGGAGTGTTATTGTACGTTTTATTGGCGATTTGGATACATTTAATACTGCTTTATTGACATGGAGGCGAACTTTTTTGCCTCACCAAAGACTTGTCGTACTGTTGTACCTCAAACTGTGCATGGGTTCATCCAGATTACAGACAACAACAGGGAGAACGAGGAGAATTTGAAGGGCGAAATGGACTTCTCAGGGAAGTACTTTGCCGACGATCTGAGGGATTGTTTGTGACATCATTACACAGCGTAATCGGTAAGTTATTGGTATCGATGCGCACTAATATGAAATTAAACTTAGAAGGTCTTCAAATTTGAAAAGTTTTATGTTTTTCATACGTTTTCTTATACGAATCGACAGCCATTTTAGACACTGATGCGCATGTGCGCCGCCATCTTGTCTCATATTTCTGGCAATGTTCAGAACACAAAATTCATATTGCCCACTTTAAAAACGAATAAGGGGATTGGGGCGAGTTCGCTTTCGCAAAGGTGGTTGGGATCGTTATTGGAGACAGTTAATTGCGATATTTGCTATGTTTCTTTGGGTGCTCGGCCATCCCTTCATGTAGGACGACACGAATAGCTACCAAATTATATTCTATTGTATTGTATTGTGTTGCGTTTTATTGTTGTAATGAATTGTATTGTGTTGTATTATATTGTATTTTTGGTAAAAATTCGTGTCGTCCTTCATAAAGGGATTGCCGGGGGTGGTCCCTTCATGTAGGCAACACATTGCTATCAAAATACAATAGAATTAACACAATACAAAACAATAGAACGAAATACACAATACAATTTAGTAGTAATTCATGTCTGCCTACATGAAGGGTGAACCGTTTCTTTGTATTCTGCAATTAGGGTGTCCCCAGTAACGATCCCAAGCACCTTTGCGAAACCGAATCGCCCCATCCCTGACGTCTATGTTCTATGCACGTGTTAATTAGATTGGACATGCACAACACTGCCGAAACTAGAGATAACCAAAGCCGCCTTAATTATTATACTTTGCTTCAATTGCCCACTTCCGCGATATGCTTCACTTGTCACGCACAAAGGTTTCAATACGAGGCCCCGTGCTAAATCAAATTTATTATTTTCACAGAGAAAAGAATAAATTTAATTTAGCACGGAGCTTCGTACTGAAACCTTTGTGCGTGACAAGTAAAGCATATCGCGGAAGTGGGCAATTGCGTTTGACACATGACAGAAGTATTGTCTGAAATGAGCTTAATTCAAGTTAGTATAGCATCCGTACAGGCTCTCCCCATCCCCCTCCCCCAGGAGCCTGTTCACAGATTAGAACCAAAAAACAATCAATAGCCGAACAAACCGATTCAAAGCTTTAAATTTTCTCTATTTCTTAAAATCGACGGGAAATTTTACAAAATTCTGAGAACCTATACAATTTTGGCTACGTTTACATTGTCTGTAAAATGCATTTACCCCGCAAGTTCGTGGTTGCTGATAATGAGTGTTGAACTTCAGCAACTTAGCCTTGTAACGGCATGCGAACCTATCGCACGTGTCAGTGCGGACCCCATAAATGGTCAATACTAAGTAATCCGTCATCATTAATACTATAATCGTCATAATCTATTATTCTGCTAATTCTTCTGCATAACAATTTAGCTATCTAGGAATCCATAGATCTGTGATAAATATCTAAAGTGATTAAATGTAGATATGGCACCTAGAACGTTCATGACAATTTTGGCTACATTTATATAAATGTATGTAAGCCATGACACAGTTTATGAGCAAACGCTTTGAAAGACAGGGAAACTGTATACAACCGGCTCTATAGTAGAAATTTGAGCCATTTCAATTTCTGACCTATTTTGGTGAAAAAGCTCAAAGGCTTTCCTTCAAAGTCTAAGGTACTTTCACATGCTGTAGCGGATGCGTCACTGGAATAGACTCAGTCAGTCTATGCTTAACAGGCCATAAAGGGATACGTTAAGTTTATTAACGACCTAAGTTCTATAACAGACAGAATAAGCCGAGTAACATGTTCATACAACTTCTGATTTGGTAGCGGAATTGCGGAGTGATAACAGCGTGAATATTCCTTGTCATAAGTCTAGAAACATTCCCCACGCAATTACAACTGAAATAACTTTGCCGCAAATAATGCCAATTTTCTTAACATGTAATGTGGAACTTAATGAATCCAACACTGTGGTAAGATCTTTTGACAAGCTTTGAATTCTTTTATCTTTAGCAGAAATGGTAGCATCTGACACGTTAAATTAATTAGGGCACCAAACATAGTAGGAATCGAACTTAAACAGATCGGAATGCACTTGTAGACTGGCAATTTGCCGTGCAAGAATATAACTGAATGCTGCTACAAGTCCATAGTATATATACACTACAGTAGATTGCCATACATACATTAATGGTTAACAATATCCGAGTTGGTCTGACACTTCAGAAATACAATCAAGACACAATAGTTCATTAATCGCTTCTTCTACAAACACGGCTTCATCAAGAGCAGACTTATTATTTTGTGCCTTGTAAGGACCAGGAATGTAGCTATAGCCAAGCTAGACAACATATACAACGTTTTTTCGCAAATTCTAAATCCAAAAGCCCTAATCTAGCATCACAAAAAAAATCAAACTCAAAAAATTATTTAAAGCCTAGAAAATGCGACTTTCTGATTTCCGCTAAAAAAGGCGCGAAAAATGATTGACAGTGCATGTTATTTCATTCTCGCTATCCTGTGATTTTCTGCGGTACTTTTCGTTCGTAAAGATTTACTGCGTTTATAATACAATGCCCAAAAGTGTAAAAGTAGATATTTCTCGGTGCCGTATTCAAAAAAGAAGAAGAAGAAAAAACACAGCACAATTTAGTTTGTTATAATTTAGTTTGTGAGTAAATTTGGAAGCGGGTGTAAAGTTCGTAAGACAAACAATGGCTGGAGGGATTATACTCAAGTTCCAAGAAGTTAGAATCATCGAAGACTGTAAGTCCACAAAGAATGAAGCAATAAAGTTTTGTTATCTTCAATCGGCCAAAAAGATGTAAAGGGAATTCAATGCAGGAAGCTAAGGTTTGCCGGTTTTGTTTCAGCGCGATGAATTTTTTTAGAATGACATAAACAGTGTACCTTGTACATGGTGTGGATCGAGCTGCGCTTCAGTGGTTTTCCCTGCATGATATTAATTGTTTGCTGACTGTGGTGCCATTTTTATGTACTCCCAAAAGAGTGTTTCTTCTTGAAATTAAGCTGGAATCGACACTACAGCTAACTAGTTTCAATCTGCAGAAGTATCGAGCATCGGTAAACTGTGTAGCTTTCTCTGTTCTGCGGCTCGTCTGAACTTTGTAATCGGCCGAGACTGAACACAACATGAATCGCTCTGATTGGCTAATGTTAATGAGATTACCCTTGGAGGCAGGACTTCTTGGTCAACCGTGAAATGATTCGAAAACCTTTATCGGGCTGTTTCTCGGCTCTTTTTTCCGGCCAAAAACAGAACTTTGTTGAAGTCCAGCCTTTTAGCGTTTTGTCCAATTTTCCTAAAATTTTCACGAGTCGTAGAAAACAGCAGTTTCTCAAATACAGTGTCGGGGAATTGTGAAATTATTTTTCGTTCAGGTTTTATGACCTGGTTTGTATCAAAATGGGATGAAAATCTACTTTTTCAACTTTGAAAAGGGATAAAATCTGTAATACGTAATATATCAAAAATGCCCGACAAAGGTATTTGAGTCAATTTAGTTGGGATTCGAAAGGGCTAATTAAGAAAAAAATTGTTTCAAAGCCTGAAGGGCTGAACTCCTACTGGCAGACGGAGTCATTTCGCGTAGAAATATATACAACATCTACGCTTTTAACTTTTGTTCAAAACGGATTAAATATATACTTTCTTCAATACAAGCATATAGTATGTCTATGTGGCTTTAATTCCGACGTTGCAAGAGCGTTTTTCCGAAATGACACGTCGAACCTTTATCGAGACCTTAACCAGAACATACTACACCTTTTTTGTAGGTGTCGACACTTTTGCCTAGTCGTTTATGGAGCATTTGACGAGCGGCAAGGAAGTCAGGACAATTCGCCAACCAGCGTCCAGATAGCCTGCGTAGCAAGCGTTTCTGTGGGTTTTCCGATTGTGTCGTCTGTTTGGTATAAAGTGGTAATCTGGGAGCCAGATTTTGGCTTGGAGTTTCCCTCACATGTTAGGCTCTGGAGGATGTGAAACGCTTAGTCAATTTCACTGCTCTCGCTTCTGCTCTGTAGATAGTTTTCTCCTCCCCCTCATCTTTGACCGTTTCTAGTAGGGCTTTAGCGGATTTGTACTGTTCCTCGTTTTTTTTTTTTTTTTTTTTTTATGAGGGCGTTCCACCTGAAGTTTTTATCTGCTTAATTTCTCTAATCTGTTCTGCTGCACTTTGTGAGTCATTAGACCTTTGAAGGGCTGTCACAGTTCTTTATAAGAGTAATCACATCTGAGAAATGAGGTCTTCGTTGTTGCGTTCGGTGTTCTTTTTAACTTCGGTTTCTTCCAAAAATGAAGCAAGGTAGCAAGGCTGACCTAGACTGAATTCAAACTCTTAAACAGTCACCTACTTATGGCATACTACATTACCCATAATTCTCAGCACTACTCTCCCCAGGCTTCTGTTCCGTGCCAGCAAAATATTAATTTCTGTGAATTTCGTACCTCAACTAACATAAATTACACAAGGTGTTATAACTCTTGATGGTCGTGGGTCATGGTGCTGCCGTCCTCGCAGATTGCCGGTGTTTTGAACACCATTTGGTATTCACAGTGGCTCGGCTCAGAGACTGACACAACCTCGTTATCATTACCGCAAGACAGAAGTACCTAAAATGGAAATAGATATTAAATCACCAATCCTAGGAACATAAACTGCAAAAGGAAAGTAGCACTTGTGGGGCATTTATAGGGATGGAGGTTATTCTTAACAGTGTTCAAGGAGAGAAAGGAAAAGTGAGAAGAGTATGTCCGGAAAACTAGGACCCAAAATACCCATAGGACTAGTGATACGTTAAATGCAGAAGCCTCACTTTCATGCTGTCGATGTGAATGCTGATCAGGGTTTGCTTCGCGCCGGGTCAGTAGGCAATTACTGCCTTCCCGGTTGAGCTCCCTGTGGTAGCATATGCGGATTGAGTTTCGTGTACACGTAGGTAAGTTGGTAAAACATTCGTGAATTTCGGGAAATCCCAAGTATGTAAATCTTGAAAAACCGAGTGCTGTGATTGGTCAATCGATGATCGGGAAGCCTTTCAAGCGATTAGATTGTTTGCTAATGACGTCATAAAAGGTGTCGGCGTACAAAGTATGATGCCATGTATTCTCGCTTGGGAAAGGCACTGCGCAGAAATTATAATCAAACTGACTAATATATATATTCCATCACTATCTGGGGCAAGGTTGGTCAGACCCTAATCAAAATTTACAACAACAACATCAAAATAGAGGCTTCCGTATGTAATATATTACTGGTGTGGAGAACAAACACACCTTGACTGTGACGTAGTGACCAGCCTATCCAATCAGCTCAGAGCACTGGAAAGGTTTCCCGAAAATTGACTGGCCATTAAGAAAACTCGGTTTTCAAGATCGATTACATTGTATTCGGGATTCCCGGAAATTGTCGAAGGGAACCTAACCATTCAGGTTTTGTTTCCGACGATGAACCAAACACCATTACACCTTATTTAATTTCAACTACAGGGTGTCCCAAAACTTCGTTCCTCTACTTTACAGGCCTGTATTTTATTATATCTTAACTCACGGAAAAGCTTTTTCATAAAAACATTTATAAAAAATATCTAGTTTAATGTTCTTAATGCTTATGGAGTTAAAAATTACGCGAGTTTGTTTTGCTTTTTACATTTTTCCAGCACAACATGTGATTTGGAATCGCGCGCGTGTACATTTCACGCGAATTGTTTTTCGCATTTCGCAGCCCCGAGTTACTCAAACGTTTTTGTCGTTTTTAGGGGCTTATCATTAAAGATGAATCCTCTCAAAGCAAAAAAGTTAACCTATTTACGAGCACAAGCATCTATACTTAGATCTTCTGGTCTATCTGTTCAAGAAATCGCAAAAAAAACTAGAAAAAAAACATTGGGTAGTAAAATGGTCCTCCAGAGGCAACTTTTTTGAAGACAAGAAACGAAGTGGAAGACCTAGGGTCCTAAACGAAGCGGCTAAGAAAGTCCTTGAGAATGCAAAGTACAAACGAGGAAAATCAACAAGGCAGCTATCACAACATTTAGCAAGTAAAGGCTTGTCAGGCTCAAAATACTCTTGTCTATACACAGCATGAACATGACAACTTTACGCTTCTTTATTGAAAACGTAAAGGTGCGTAAAGTTGGTTGCCATCTTTACGCAGATTTACTTGGAAGCATAAAGTTGCGTAAAGTTGGTTGCCATCTTTACGTAGATTTACGTAAGCGTAAAGATGCGTGAAGTTGGTTGCCATCTTTACGCAGATTTACTTGGAAGCATAAAGTTGCGTAAAGTTGGTTGCCATCTTTACGTAGATTTATGTAAGCGCAAAGATGCGTGAAGTTGGTTGCCATCTTTACGTAGATTTATGTAAGCGTAAAGATGCGTAAAGTACGTTGCCATCTTTATGCAGATTTACTTGGAAGCGTGAATATGCGTGATGCGTAAACACAGGGCCGGGATAAAGTTTCTCAGCCTGTGTAAAACTCCAAAAAGGATCGTTAAGACCCATGCATAATATTTGAAGACGGTTAGAGAAGTGTCTCAGTACTTTAAAATCAACGGAAAACAACGATGTTGCGCGTATATTGATATCTTTTAATGTTAACATATCACATTTCCCAATGTGAGCGTGAAGCCGCTGTGGAACGGAACTGTTCTACTTGCCCCTACATCTGTGACGGACAAACAACTTATACTTTCTTCTCTACCGGTGAAACATGCTCTATCAGAACTAATTTGACGTGTAACACAAAAAATCAAATCTACATGATTCGATGCAACCGCTGAAATTTACAATACATAGGTGAGACAAAACGACGTTTGAAAGACAGATTTAACGAACATCGACGGCCGTAGACAAGTCTAATAACATATCTAAACCACCTAATCACACCGCTAATGACATGTAACTAATCCCTATCGAAAAAGAATTATCTAATAGAGACTCAATTCGTAAGGCCAGAGAAGCTACTCTTATACTCGTGCCTTATGGTCTTAACATCCGTGACGAGTCATACTAGCTGGTATATATATATAACTTCATTATCTTATTATTTCTATATTAATAGTGTCAATCATTTGTCATCTATTTCCTATATTTCGTAACCCATATTTCTAGTTAGTCACGTTCGCCAGTGTAATAACATTTCTTCGTATTACCTGAAGAAGGATGGTTTGGCCAGCCGAAATATCGTTATATAAACCTTGAAAATCTACGTTGTGTCGGCTTTGCTACTTTACTAAAATTAAACACCGTAAATTTTCTCAAATGCGGAGAACTATTTAAATAGTATCTACTTTGTGAGCAAGTTAGCATGTAAATTGCTTATGCATTAATAAATTAAAAATAATACTATAGTACTAAATAATATATGAAAATAGTCCGGTCCGTTGTTCCGCGAGTACAACCGTGCCTCCTGATCCACAAGTAGAGACTGGTAACTACAGTACTGCAAATCGGTCAGCGACAACGCTCATGAGCATATCAGATTTCGGCGGGCGAAAAAACTTCAATGGTTCCACGACGAAGCACTTTCCGAGTGGTCTTTCCCTACAAATTCAATGGATTTACAGAAGGTTAGCTGCTTAAAGAGTTTTGGAACCAAGCTAAGAACTCATCAAGACGTCGTGTGGACCCTAAATGGCTATTTATGGGCTGGTATCCGTGGAGGAATACGAAACACTAAAATCAGTTCGAAGATGATACGACGGTAAGCCTTTTTCATCAGTTTTAAAGTAATTCCTAATTTACCTACAAAGTAGATATGTTGATCAGTAGGTCCCTTAATAATGCTAACAAAAAGTAAATTACTATGGACGAACTAACTATGCAGAAAAACGTATATACATGTGGCCAGAGACGGCAGAGTCCAACTGCTACAAACCGCTCTCTCACCTTGCTTGATGAGCAGAGAAGTGAAAACATGAAGTCTCATTACAACTTAAATACACATCGGCGACTCGAATTAACCATCTAGTTACAAGCTTAGGACATTGCGTTGTGTTTGAGTATATTTCTCAGTTAACAAGGACGTTTCTATAACACTAAGCGAGCAAATAATGATAAGAATAACACAAAATCGTAGTGAACCTCGTGTCTCAGCTCTACCCAGAAGTCTTCGCGTGCACCGATATGTTAATCATATGATAATTTCCAGCCCATACTACCCAAGCTACTAATTAGACAAAATAACAATGTCAGGGACAATGGCCACATGCATATAAACTTAATATACATTTGACTACAATCAGTATCTCAAGGATCAAGTAAAATCACTTTCAATTAATCAAACATTTTAGAACAAAATTCAGCATGATCTTTCTATCAGAACCTATTGTTCTAAGATGTTTTCAAATGGATTTGTAAGCTAGATTGCAGAATACCCCCTCCCCCCACTCAAGTACATAGGCGATGACGCCAACATTGATGCGTTGACATCATACATGTTGCTTTGTTCTACTACTGTGAACAGAGACTCGTTAACACCCAGACATATCTGGACATATATGGACTAATGCATTGACATGTTGGTGTCTGCATCTAACATACTTGAGTGGGGGGAGGGGGTATTCTGCAATTGCTCCGATTTGTAACCTAAACTTTTATTTGAATTTGAAAAGTGTATGGCCCACTTTAATGCCAACAGTTTGAATTTGTAAACCAGCCATTGGCCTTGGTGAATCCATATATTTTTGTGATGGCATTTTGCTTCTCACTTCTGTGGCCCTGGGTTGGATTCTCAATTGCGGCGAGTTTGTTGGTATTTTGCCTTTGCTCCAATTTTTTTTGGGGATTCTCCATTTTTCCTCCCTCCATAAAAACCAAGACGCTAAATTCCAATTCGATCTACAGTTATGATTTAGCCGGGTCCTGGCTTAGATCATCCCTGTGGTTGTTCCAGGTCCTGGTACAAATTCAAGGTTATTTTTATCTGTCAACATGCACCTCTGTAGTTTTTCGCATGGTCTTTTTTTTTTTTTGGATGAACAGGTAAACGTTGAAGACTGCATTTGTGTAGACTGGACTCCTTTGAGAACTTCAGTTGGCCAACATTCATTACTCCGGCGCTGCTATGGCAGCAGCCGCAGTCTTAAAATGCAGTCTGTGTCTTTTTTTTATTATTATTACTCCGGCGCTGCTATGGCAGCAGCCGGAGTCTTAAAATGCAGTCTGTGTCTTTTTTTTATTATTATTACTCCGGCGCTGCTATGGCAGCAGCCGGAGTCTTAAAATGCAGACTGTGTCTTTTTTTTGTTATTATTATTTTTATTAATGTTCAGTCCAGTAAAATGTTTGATCAGTTCTGACCTTTGCCGCTAACAATGTGTGTCGGAGACGCTGTGCATGTGATCGAGCGATAAAGAGGAGGCATGCGCATTAGTTGAAAGATAAATGTTCGCTTGAGAGTTTTAGAGGGTTTAAGGCTACCGTCCCGACGTCATGAAGTATTTAATTTGCCTCAATCGTCTCTCTAACCGAATTATTATATAAACTGGAGGAAGTATTGTTGACTCAGGCGAAACTACGGCGCCTTCTAGTCTAGGACCGTATGAGTCATTGATAAAGGCAACAACGAACTCAAAACATAGCTATCAAAATACAATCCGGGATCAGATCTTCTAGGCAGATGCCAGATAAGAGGTCAAGCAATTAGACACAACCAATTACAGTAAATGACAAGAGATCAATTTCGTCTGATATGACCACGCTTTAATCTCATACAATCGTTCAACGAAGACACTGGGTCACGAAAAATCTATTCGGGCTTTCGTCTATGCAAACGGTTGCCGTTAAATTGTACTACACAACGCTCTCGCTCTAAGGCAGTCAATTAGAAAAGCATCTATATTTGTTGTCACATGACTGTTGCAATGGAGATTCAGGTTGTTCAAAGCGGGACAAATTCTGGCGAGTTTCACGTAAATATCCTGAAGAACTGAACTGGAGTCCGTTTTAGGAAATCGAAGAAGGTCAGTTGACTCGATCTAAAAGCCGTAATTATTGTACTTGATTTCATTTGATAAACCGTATGATCCGAACTGAAAATGACTTAGGAAACCGTAATGACTTGAATGGCTGTTAAGAGTAAATAGAAGTTGGATTTGTCATTGGAAACCGTATAAACTGGACAGGATAAGACTTTGGAAATCGAAACATAGCCTGGTACAGACACATTTTTTCACTCATAAATTCGAACTGCATTCATGAGTGAAAAAAAAACTTCTCAGTTTGTCTGTTAATTGCTTTTTGTTCTAATTATCGCTCTATTTAATGTGTCTGTGATGCCTGGTACATTTCAAGCTACCAAGAGTATTTGTTTGCTTGTGCTTTCGTAAATCCAATTTGAATCTAAGGTCCTAACGAATATTACTGGCTTCCTGCCGAGGTCAAATCATATTCGAAGCACCGGGGGAAATTCATGGGTTCGATTGTGTTTTTAATCCGCTAGAAATAATGAAATTCGTTACCCAAAGCGCATGTCTACTTCTTTCATGAAACAAATATACAACGAGAGCATTTTACTTCGACAAGCTACTAGTTCGACAAGTCCAGAAGCTACGCTCGCCAAGTCAACATTTACTCAAGGTCCTTAAGTATCAGTTGAAATCATGGACTCCGGGCTTTTTCGGTATCTGCTCCTATTTTATGGAACTCATTACCACAGGAAATGAGGTCTATTGATTCCCCGGGATTGATTGTCTTAGTTCTTTTAATTCTAGTGTTAAAACAAGTCCTTTAATTAAAAGCTTTTGGTATATTTTATGTTGCCAAGTATTAAAGCCATTATTATTATTGTTATTGTTATTATTATTCAATTTTCTTTTTGGTATAAAATAGGGGAATTACTTGTAAAACGATTGCTTTATTGCGTAACATTTTTAGTAAGTTAGTTTTTAATACTTGTTGTATTGTAAAGCGCTATAGGACTTTAGGGAATAGCGCTACATAAATCGATTATTATTATTATATATTAGCTTTTATTTATGCGCCCGTTGATAGAGAAAGTCATAGCGGTTAAGCAAACTCATCAGGTTTGCTCAACTGGCAATTTGCTGATTTTAATTGCCATGTAGTGGCACTCGATCTCTTCAGCAATCAACAGTTTCATAGTTGTTTTGTTTGCACAAGCATAACACAGGTAGCCCGAAAAAAGAGAGGGCATCTATTTTGCACTTATTGTTACTTAAGCCTTAACTTTAAGCCTTCACCATTTATCTATTTAATATTTTTATATCACTTGTATATTCACTGTATGTGTACTATGTGTTAATATATCTATATCTAGCATGTTTTCACAAAAGGGGGTTTTAGGTTCTAGGGCTCTTTTTGTGGAAACAGCGTAGATCTTGTGTGCCTTTAAGCTTTAAAAGCCAGTTACTCGTGTTTTTGCCGCTTTCTTGAAAGGGCAAATGACAGTTTACGACTTTTCTGGCCTTTCTTTCCAATAATTGATCTGTAGGTATTTTATGAGGGTGGTGTGGGGTGGGGAGGAGTAGTTCAAATTTTTTCGCGAAAAACCAACTTTGCCTGACGTATGGCGCAACGATTTGCTTAGTGAAAGATGTACATTTTCCACTAGGTCTGAGAAAAAAGGTGCATTTTTGGGATGAAAACGTTGAAAAGTGAGTTACTGGCTTTTAAAGCCAACAAGTACGCATTAATTTACTTGTGTACCCTAATATCTTCAAAGTGGCGCCATTTCTCGAGCTTTCAATGGATTTCGATGCACTATACGGCAATACAATGTTCTCTTCATGTACATTGCGTTTAATGGATGGAAGTTTCCTGTATTTTGAGTAACAATACCAGAAAATGGCCTTTTTCTAACCTAAGCATAACCTCTAGGTCTCAAATATAGAAATTATGGGATAGATCTCACACAAGTAAATTATGGGATAGAAAGGCCATTAAAGTCTTCAACTGTCATTTGCCGTTTCAAGAAAACGGCAAAAACACGAGTTACTGGCTTTTAAAGCTAAAGGCACACAAGATCTAGCATGTTTTCACAAAAAGGGGGTTTTAGGTTCTAGGGCTCTTTTTGTGGAAACAGCGTAGATATGTATATATTTAAAGAAAAAGACTTAGGGAAGAGGTCAAAACAATGGATTTCGAATGGGACCCAATTGTGTCAGGGGAGGTGGTGGGTGGCGGTAATGCCCCTACCCCTTTTTTCGAGGGTGATTTTCTCGCGTTGTAAAATAGGGATACCTGATTTTAATGTAGACACACGTTCTTATGCTCCTATAGAAACTAGAAATATAGTTACTTCTTCAATAAGTATTTTCTTTAAGAAGATATTTGTGATCAAAAATCTAGATTTTGCCAAAATAGGTGGTGGGTTCCGGGTACAACCCCCCTTCCATCAAAATTGGGTCCCGCCAGAGTACCATTGTTTTGATCTCTTCCCTTAATTAAAATTGTTGGAATAAAATATAATAAGTAAGTCTTTCTTTTCTTGTATATTCACTTTGTAACTCTGTCATCATAAGTCTACATACTGTTTTTGTTCTATTAGATTTCGTAGAAATCAGGCTCTATTGTTCGTAAGTTCTATACATGTATGTAACCAAATCTACTTGCTATCCAACCATTTACGGCAGCCAACTCGAAACTTGAAACTGTGTACTTCTGCAAACAAATATTTTTAATGACCACAATATCAGACTAATCAAAACATTGCTCACCTGCAACGATTCATGGGCGCACATGGGGTCACAGATAGTAACGCAATGGGCTGCTTTTGCAGCTTCACGCGGCATTTACACAGGTAACCCGAAACAACTAAGACGATAACATAATTGGTTTTTAATTGTAAATGTTGGTTAATTCAATGATGAAACGCCAACTAGTGTACTCGTGTTCACTCGTGTGGTGTTTTAGACCAGATCCTCATAGTATTTGGATGCAATTTGTTTTGGGCTTGTATCGCACTGATACACAGGTAACCCGAAACAACTAAGACGATAAAACAATTAATATTTTTTGTTAATTAAATTATGAACCGCTGTGCAATCGTGTTCACTCGTGTCCTGACTCATGTGGAGTTTTAGATTAGATGATCATAGCATTTGGATCCTAGTATTTTGGGCCACCTGTGTTATCCTAGGGTAGCCTTGCTTACTTGAAGTCGCTCGTGTTGTGACTCGGGTTTTATATGAGATCGACTGTCCGTGCATACTTTCGCATGTGGTTGTGCGTTGTAATGTGCCATTTACACAAGTAACCCGAAACAACTAAGACGATAACAGAATTGTTTTTTAATTGTAAATGTTGGTTAATTAAATGATGAAACGCTAGCTAGTGTACTCGTGTTCACTCGTGTGGTGTTCTAGATCAGATCCTCATAGTATTTGGCTGCAATTTGTTTTGGGCTGGTATCGCACTGATACACAGGTAACCCGAAACAACTAAGAATATAAAACAATTATTATTATTACAGAGGAGTGTTCCTCTTCCCACATTATATTGTCACACAACACCTTAGACGGTAATGTTATTTTTAGCATAAAGTTTCCCGCGAGAAGGAACAAAGGCCATCACTTTTAACCAATCAGGATGCACTGAAAAATTGTAATTAAACGGTTCAAACTGCTAAAAAAATATTAAAGCGGAAGAGAACAAAATACAACGTAATTTCACGGCTATAAATAGACACACCATCTACTGTGTTAGGGGCCAACACAAGGACACAGGAACACTCCTGTTATTTTTTATTATAATATTTTTTGGTTAATTAAATTATGAACTGCTGTGCACTCGTGTTCACTCGTGTCCTGACTCGTGGAGTTTTAGATCAGATGATCATAGTATTTGGATCCTAGTATTTTTGGGCTACCTGTGTTATCCTAGGGTAGCCTGGCTTTCTTGAAGTCACTCGTCATCTGACTCGTGTGGAGTTATATATGAGATCGACTGTGTGCATACTTTCATATCTGATTGTGCCAAAGACGCAGGTGTATGAGATAATCCGCGTTACAAAAGATACGCCGGAGTTCAAGCTGCGTGCAGCTTCTTGTTAAAAATATTCTTGGCTTCATGTTCAGTCCTGATTTATAATAGCTACATATACAGACTGTATATACATGTAATCTGTATGTTGAGGCTTAATATTGCATAATTGTTTACATTTGTCTATCAGTTGTTTGCCAGTAATTATTAATTATTTATTTAGAAAAAGTGTTTATCTTCAGGTCGTTTCATGTCTAAGATACCAGTGTAATCTTTAAATTAACATTAGACACGTTCTTTGTTAGTAGGGCTTCCAGTGGCAACACAAACAACTCGAAAATTAAATATATATTTTTTATTTATGAAAATAATGTAAATTAAGTGGCTAGAGCACTGCTAACAGTTGCACTCTTCTTTTTTTCAGCATATGTGTATGCCAGAAAAGCGAAGATAGAACAGGACTGGTAGGCATGCGTGTACAGTATGGAAAGCACTTACATTTACATGTAGCAACAAGATTGCTGGTTTGCTGAGTACACATGGGAGAAGACCACAGATAAGACTTATACAAAACATAAACTAGGCTTTTCACTGCAGTTACATGTAGGTATGTTGTCAATCATGCCTGTCCTGTTTCGTAGCTGTTGTTTTTCGCTATTCTTAGTATTAATTGGAAGAGAATTTGTCCATAAATTTGGCATGAAACTAAGACTTTCTACTACTTTTATTTCAGAATATTCATAACTGTCACCCAGTGTTTTTGTAGTCTAAAACAAAGACAAATTCCATGTGAAGGAGGCTCAATACAGCAGAACAATGGAATTTATCATACTTTTTACACGTATCATTTCTTTAAGGGATACCCAAGTGAAAAACACATTTGGGCTCAAAAGCATCTAATCTAGGGATTAAAGCATCAGATGTACTTTGTTCAGAAAATGTATTAAAATTTGATAAAACCTTTTCAGAGTTGAGAATGAGCCCCTCAAAGTTGGCCCTGCGAAGACCTGGGCACTACCATCTTGTTGACATTAATTCCTATGACATTTTTTACGTCACTTCGTCCCACCAGAGTCTTGTGATTAACTTGTAGCGACTTGTTTTCCTTGTATAATTTTCACACGATCGGAAATTAGAGTACCGTATTTTATCACGTACAAGCTTATATTCTCGCCTTCTACATGTACATGCTTTTCTTCGTCCTCCCAGTCTTCTGAACTTCTCACAATATCGTCTTCATCATATTTTTGTTCTAGTACGAAATTGCTCTGCCATATCGATGAAAATCTACTCTAATTCCGAGCATGTGAAAATTATACAAAGAAACAAAGTCACTACAAGTTCATCGCAAGACTCTGGTGGGACGACGTGACGTAAAAAACGTCATAGGAATTAATGTCAACAAGATGGCGGCGCCCAGGTCTTCGCAGGGCCAACTTTGAGGGGCTCGTTCTCAACTCTGAAAAAGTTTTATCAAATTTTAATACATTTTATGAACAAAGTACATCTGAAAGATGCTTTGGAGCTCAAATTTGTTTTTCACTCGGGTATCCCTTTAACAAATAATAGCATGGGTCCTCGTAAAATAATTGTTAAAGTTAACCTTGGCTGGAAAACAATGTTTGTTCTCAAGTGTGTGTTTGTAGATGCCTAAATACATTGCTATCTGTCTCCAGAAAATTGTACACTACATGTAGATGTCATTTATGTACCAATTTTCCTGTCGATAAAACTCATTTGAATATCCTGCACACCGCCAACTTGGATCATGCTGTCACAGTGTTGCCACTATTGTTTTCTGACAACTGGGGCAACACTATGACATCATAAACTCCAAGATGGCAGCATACAGGAAATTCAAATGAGTATTATCGACAGGAAAATCTGTGCCTAAATGACATCTAGTGTACAATTTATTGGAGACAAACACAGAAACACACTTATGGTAGGCATGTATAGCAATCATTTGAGAGCAAACATTGTTTTTCAGCCAAGATTCTCTTAACTCTTTCGGGTCCGAGCCTGTAAATATAGGTCCCCTGAGACCTATATGAGAAAACAAATTGCATCATATCTAGACATGCCAGAAAGACGATGTTGCAATATTATGTGAAGGGATGAATGGCTTCAAAGTCAGAGCTATAACAGGGATCGCTTGACTCTTTCACTATGGAGAAAAGCTCATTTGTTTTGGTGTTCGTCTTTGTTTCTTCGATTTTCACGAATTTTAAGGGGCTGAAAATCGGCTCAAAACCGGCTCAAAACATCCTTCCCATTCGCACTTGAAATCAAGAGCAAACACAAAATCAGCACTCAGTCGTTACAGTACCTTCTTTAATCTTTCGAACCACCAGGTTTGTTTGCACTAAACACACCAAGCGACTGTGAACCGCGCTATTCTTGTCACTGTATTTCACTCGACCACATTTACCTGCTCCCACCTCTAATTGCATGCTGGGTAATGGACACAAAATTCACAAGGGGTCCCCCCCTCTGGGACTCCGGTAGTTTTTCTTTTACTCCTACAACCAAGAGCGGTGATTTTGACTCAAGCCGTTGCTTTAAAGTGACAAAAACACATCCTAATAGGTTGAGCAGGGGTAAAAGACTGCCAACTGCAGGATTTCAAGGATTTCATTGAATATTTTTGTTCTGTGCCTGAAACCACAAATACAACGGGAAACACTGTGAAATTCCCTCACAAGGCCTACTAAAAGCAAACCAAGTACTTGTCAGCCATCCTCAGACTTAATGATGTCCTCAAGCTCTCTGACAGTGGCATTTTTCTCCAAAATTAGAGCACATTTCATTTGGAAACCCTACAGAAGTTGCAATAGCTACCGTCAACCAGTTCGTAGAATTCACCCGAATGGCATTGTGGAGAAAGTTTGAGCCCTCGGCTTAAAAGGTCAGCAGTATTTAACTGCTCCGGGCTAGCCAAACTTGAACTGAGGGGGAGGGTTGAGTTAGCACTCAGGATTTCACCAATTGAGCTCACACACGATCGGACCCAAAAGAGTTAAAGGATTAATTTAACTTGTGTTTTCAAAGTTGATACAATTATTGCTCTGATCACTGCATGACTTGGTAGATGTTTTATTAACTTTCAAAAACATACAAATTAGTATTTAATTTTACTGGTTCCCTGAGCCAGTGAGGATTTCAGAAATGAGGCTCTTAACAACAAAATTATTATCATAATGTTATTATTATGGCTAAATTTGAAAATAATATGGAAAAAAGACTGCATTTTCTAAGTCTCGCTATTTACAACTTTTATTGTCAAATGAGGTTGTTACAGTTAAAATATAGTAATTTATTTAACTTTTAGTAAAACACTATTTATTAATAATGTAAATTTAGGGGGATGGAATAAACTACAGGTTATATCATACCTTCTTGTTTGTGGTTTTATCTTTACACTTGTGCCTGTGATTGAAACACCTCCCTGATTAAGAAATCGTTTTTGTCTTGTTTTAACCGCTCATCTCTGCTTACATAAACTTTATGAGGGCAGAAAAGATTCGTAAAAGGGCAAATTTAATAACCTTTGCGCTTAGCACGTTCAATTATAAAGCAGTAAAAAAAATCACCAAACAGCAGATGCTTGAAACGTTCGCGTAAATCATAGCTTTGCATGCCTGGTTTGACGGCAATATTAAAGTTCCGTAAAGAGCACATTGGTTATTTACGCTTGTGACGTTTGCGTAAATATTGGATTTACATAGTTTTACGGTAATAATAAATGTCCGATCTTAAACAGTCATTTAAGGCTATTTACGCTTGTCGGGTTTGCGTAAATTTTGGATTTCTGACAAAAATTAAAAACCACTCAATATGCTTCAAAATGATCTCAAACAATCTCCTGGTAGCTTCATAACATCAACGGATTAAGTAGGAGAAAGGATTGAAGAAAAAATCAACATCTTCAAAAAATGGTCAAATCTGGATTTTTTAGCCAGTGTCTATCCTTCATAACACACACCTGAATATCTGCTTCCTTTCTCGACACCTTCATAACACGTACCTCAATATCTTCCTGTCTCCACACATCAGAAGCAGTGTCTATCTTGTTTACATGAGTTACGTTGTCAGGTCCCAGGAACTCCATGGCCAGTAGGTAGATATCCTGTCGAGATATCGATATCGTTTAGAAGTTTATTCTGCATTTAAGGTACCGACCATTATGATAATTAGTAGAGACCGGGTAGGCAAAAAATCTTGGATTTCTGACAAAAGCAAAAAACCACTCAATATGCTTCAAAATGATCTCAAACAATCTCCTGGTAGCTTCAGAACATCAATGGATTAAGTTGGAGAAAGGATTGAAGTAAAAATCAACATAATTCAAAAATGGTCAAATCTGGATTTTTTAGCCAGACCTGGTAGGCGAAAAATATTGGATTTCTGACAAAAAACAAAAACCACTCGATATGCTTCAAAATGACCTCAAACAATCTCCTGGTAGCTTCAGAACATGAATGGATTAAGTTGGAGAATGAATTGAAGAAAAAATAAACATCATCAAAAATGGTAAAATCTGGATTTTTGATTTCTGACAAAAACTAAAAACCACTCGATAATGCTTCAAAATGATATCAAACAATCTCATGTTAGCTTCAGAACATGAATGCATTAAGTTGGAGAAAGAATTGAACAAAAAATCAACATCTTCAAAAAAGGGCCAGACCGGGTAGGCGAAAAATCTTGGATTTCTAACAAAAACCAAAAACCACTCAATATGCTTCAAAATGTTCTCAAACAATCTCCTGGTAGCTTCAGAACATGAATGGATTAAAGTGCCTATGAAATTAAATTTTCGTCATTAAAATTAAGATTTCAGTTGAACATCCCTTCGAAATGAGGAAGGATGGCGTTTTCTGTTTTTCACTATCTCATCTCGTTGCAGAGATATTCAGGTTTTTCGAATATGCAAATTAGAGGATTTATGACGTCATTAGTTGTGCAAAGCCTGAAGGCAAATCACAAAATGAAGAATAACTCTGCATATAATACGTAAAAACAATCGAAACTTTGCACATGTACCGTAATAAGGAAAATACACATCAATAGGCAAACTATGATGTTGTCATGGAAACACTATTGGATCCAGGCTCCTTTCACCTTGAACATCAAATTGCAGGAACTGTCTATGTAAAACAAAATAATTTACTCTAAGGCGCTTACACATAATGCCTACATTGTGGCAAAACTTCTGCTGCACCCACAGCAATAAAATTGTGTTTGACCAAACGAGAAATCCGGGAATTTCTTCTCCTCATTCAAGGACTCTGGAGCCAAGAGTATTTCTATGGCAACATTGTGGTTTGCAAACTGTTGTGTGTATTGCTTTGTACTATGCATGTGCAAAGTTTCAATAGTTTGTACACTATTGTTACAGAGATATCATTCACTTTATCAATGGGCCTCCTGCTGTGCACAACTAATGACGTCATAAATCCTCTAATTTGCATATTCGAAAAACCTGGATATCTCTGCAACGAGATGAGATAGTGAAAAACAGAAAACGCCATCCTTCCTCATTTCGAAGGGATGTTCAACTAAAATCTTAATTTTAATGACGAAAATTTAATTTCATAGGCACTTTAAGTTGGAGAATGAATTTAAGAAAAAATAAACATCATCAAAAATGGTCAAATCTGGATTTTTGATTTCTGACAAAAACTAAAAACCACTCAATATGCTTCAAAATGACCTCAAACAATCTCCTGGTAGCTTCAGAACATCAATGGATTAAGTTGGAGAATGAATCGAAGAAAAAATAAACATCATCAAAAATGGTCAAATCTGGATTTTTGATTTCTGACAAAAACTAAAAACCACTTGATAATGCTTCAAATTGATATCAAACAATCTCCTGTTAGCTTCAGAACATGAATGGTTTAAGTTGGAGAAAGAATTGAACAAAAAATCAACATCTTCAAAAAAGGGCCAAATCTGGATATTTTTGGCCACACCGGGTAGGCGAAAAATCTTGGATTTCTGACAAAAATAAAAAAAACACTCAATATGCTTCAAAATGATGTCAAACAATCTCCTGGTAGCTTCTGAACATCAATGGATTAAGTTGGAGAAAGGATTAAAGTAAAAATCAACATAATTCAAAAGTAGTATACAAAGTGGGGGGACTGGGACACACACAACAAATTTCAACGAACAAATGCAACAAAAAAGCAACAAAGAGCAGCAAACGACTGGGACACGTACAACGATTTCCAACGAGCCTGCACACAAAAAAATAAAATAAAAAAAAATAAAAAATATAACACAAGAAAAAACAACATATAATAAGACCCTCATTTTTTCGTTGTATTTTTTACATTTCAACGTTCTATTAGAGAAACGTGTTTATAAGGTATTATTTACTACTATAGTTCATTTATCGTATTTATGCATTACATTAAAGGATTGTAGTTATAGGTATTATATCATGGCTAAGCATATATTAACATTTGTTCGAACACTTGGTTTATAGTGAATTTATTGTATTCTAACACCCTATTAGAGGAGTGTTGCTATTAGGTATTATAACATATATTGTAATAATCATTATTTACTATTATAGTCCACCCATCATATTTCTACACCATATTAGATCAAGGTATTACATTTCAAAACCCTATTAGAGGAGTGTGATTACTAGGTATTATAACATATATTATCGTAATCGTTATTTACTACTATAGCCCATTCATCATACTTCTATACCATATTAGATCAAGGTATTACATTTCACAGCCCTATTAGAGGAGTGTGGCTACAAGTTTATTATATCATACCATGGCTGAACATATACTAACGTTCAAACGAACACCCAGGACCATTAAGGGTTATTTACGAGGATGGAAGATGGACGTTCCCGACGGCAATCCTCTAGGGGCAGACCCAGCTGCTTTCCTTACCCGCGTGCGAAAGCAGACTACCGAAAAGATTGATGAACAGCTACGAGACTTAAATAACATTAAGGTTCAGATAGCTTTGAATATAACTCTCCGTCTCGACAAACCTGAAGGTTCGGTATACGATACAATCACATTTCGGAGTTCACAAGCAGTTCTGACCAACAGTTCTGATACCCGTGGAGTAATGGTAGAAGCGCACGCTCAGATCTACAACCACATTGAGAAATGGATCAGTCGAGGATCGAACTGGGTCATAGATAAAGTCAACATTCTATGGGTGAACATCGCTCGATACCAACCACTACGCGGGGGTTCGTATTTGCCGCTGCCTACAGAAATCGCAAATAAGAAAGCCGCGATCAATGTAAAGAACTATGATGACCATTGTGCACTTTGGGCGATAACGGCAATGCTGCATCCAGTTGCAATACACCCCGAGAGAATATCAAACTATCGAAAGGAAGATTGGCCAAAACATGAAGGGGTGGACTCACCAACACCAATTTCGCAAATACCGCGCTTGGAGAAGCAAAACGAAATCTCCATCAACGTGTATGGTTGGGATCCAAAGGAAAAGTGTTTGATTGTACACCACATATCAACGGAGACCTTTTCAAAGCGTATTAACCTCTTGCTTATAGAGTGCCCAGATAGCGGTCGGCAACACTACTGCCGGATCAAGGACTTCAACCGCCTACTATTCGATCAGACAAAACATAAGTGTAGGAAACACTTCTGCGAGCGATGTCTACATGGATATACTACCAAAGACCTCCTTGCAAATCACATCCCAGAGTGTAACGGAACTAACGATCGAGCCATTCGAATCGAGATGCCCCCCAACGAGACCAACAAAGTCTCATTTCAGAACGTTCACAAACAGCTCAAAGTTCCCTATGTTATCTATGCAGACCTTGAGGCTTTAACCACTAAGATCGAAGGACACGCTAAAGATCCTACGAAAAGCAATACACTTAAAACGGAAGAACATATTCCCTGTGGATTTTGTTACATCGTCGTACGTTCTGACGGCCACAGCAAACCACCAGTCTTCTATAGAGGTCCTGATACGATCGAGCGCTTTCTACGATGTGTACAAGATGAAGAAAGAAAGATCAAAGACATAGTAGCCAAACCACTATGTATGTCGTGGGAAAACAAGAGGTATTTCGATCGAGCAAGGATTTGCCATATTTGTCAGAAGCCTTTATTTGGTAAAGATAGAGTACGAGATCATTGTCACATCACTGGGGAGTTTCGAGGCGCAGCACATAAGGTATGTAATCTCAAATTACGTATCTCACCTATCATCCCAGTTGTATTCCACAATCTACGTGGATACGATTCTCACCTACTGATGCAATCTATTTCCATGACAGAGGGCAATATCTCTTGCATTCCAAATAATATGGAGAAATACATTTCATTCTCACTTGGCAACCTACGGTTCATCGATAGCATACAATTTCTACCATCCTCTCTTAACAAGTTGGTAGCAAGTTCTACCCCAGACACCTTTCAACAAACTTCAAAGCATACGCCAGACCCAGAGAAAAACAAGTTGCTACTACGCAAAGGCGTTTATCCATATGAGTACATGGACTCTTGGGATAGATTCACTGAGACTTCTCTTCCACCGAAAGAATCATTCTATAGCAAGCTAAGCCTAGAGGATATATCCGATGAAGATTATGAACATGCATTAGAAGTTTGGAACGTATTTGATTGTAAGACATTAGGTGACTACCACGACCTTTACCTCCAAACTGACGTACTTCTTCTAGCAGATGTATTTGAGACCTTTCGTGCAACATGTATGCAAAACTACGGATTAGATCCAGCTCACTACTATACGAGTCCTGGTCTATCGTGGGATGCGTTGTTAAAGAAGACCGGAGCGGAGCTTGAACTATTAACCGACTACGACATGCATCTATTCATTGAGAAAGGTTTACGTGGCGGTATATCCATGGTGTCTCAACGCAAGGCCAAGGCAAACAATCCAAACGTGCCCGATTTCGACCCCGATAAGCCAAATAGCTATATACTCTATCTTGATGCCAACAACCTATATGGATGGGCGATGAGTCAGCCACTACCAACGGGGGGCTTTGAATGGTGTACACCAACAGAAGAGCAAATCACCATTCTTGCAACCGATTCCGATGTAGGTTACATCCTCGAAGTTGACCTTGAATACCCTCGAGAACTTCACGATATGCATAACAGCTATCCGTTAGCTCCTGAAAGAATGCAAGTGAATAAAGCTTGGTTCTCAGAGTATCAGACAAATCTATTCGAGGAGCTATACGAAGGAAACGGATCCTTGAAAGCGGAAAAGCTTGTACCTAACTTGTATAACAAAGAACGATACGTGCTCCACTACCGCAATCTACAACTATATCTATCTCTTGGCATGCGTTTGAAAAAGATCCATAGAGCACTACGATTCGATCAATCACCATGGATGGAGCCATACATACGAATGAATACAGAATTACGAAAACAAGCGAAGAGCCCATTCGAGCAGGAACTCTACAAATTAATGAACAATAGTGTATTTGGTAAGACAATGGAGAATCTACGAAAGCGTGTAGATATCAAACTAATTCGCTCCTCAGAAGGAATCAGACTACAACGTCTCTTGAATAAACCTAGTTATGCTCGCTCTACGATATTTGACAATGATCTAGCCGCCGTACATAATTACAAAAGCAAGTTACTACTGAACCGTCCAGTATATGTTGGAATGTCGATTCTAGATCTCTCAAAACATTTAATGTATGACTTCTACTACAACGAGCTCAATCGGCAGTATGGACAACGTTGTAATCTACTATATACAGATACCGATAGCCTATTGCTACACATCGAAACTGAGGACATCTATACAGACATGAAAGCCATTAAACGTTTCTACGATACGAGCAACTACAGTAAAGACCATCCATCATACGACGTATCCAACAAGAAAGTACTTGGTAAAATGAAAGACGAATGTGGAGGTATTCCCATTGTTGAATACGTTGGACTACGATCAAAGCTCTACTCGATCTTGAAAGTAGATGGTGGGGAGATTCGGAAAGCTAAAGGTACGAAGAAGGCAGTTGTGAAACATCGTATTCGACATGAACAATACAAGGAGTGCTTACTAGACAAGAAAGTGTTCTGCCATGGTATGGATATGCTTCGAAGTGAAGGTTATAGAATGTATGGCATACATATGAACAAAGTATCTCTATCACCATTCGATAGTAAGAGATGTATTTTAGCAAACGGAATAGGTACGATAGCCTACGGTCATGGAGACTTTTTTCCAGATAATGAAGAAGTAGCCGATTTTATTAGCAATATAATATCGAACGCAATCGATACACTATCCTACAATCGTAAAAACGTCATTACAGAGGATGAAGATATGGACGACTTTATTCGTGACTTGCTTCTATCTTAGAATACCTTTTGGTGGTAGTTCTGTATCTGGTGGTATCACTTGTATCTCTTCACGAACGAACCCTCGCTTTGGTGCATCTTTTCCTAAATAGTATAGAACAGGTTGATTTGATGATACCACACTTCGAGAAATATAATATGTCTGTAAATTCCATACAGGATCAGTTGCTCGTTTTACTCCACCTTCCAATTCTCCAGGTGAGTATAGATATCGAACTAAAACATCGAATGGTAGTCGCTTTTCTTTCAATCCAATAATTCGAGAATATGTAGGAGTCTTTATGTTTACTTGTTGTGCCTCTATAGAATTTGAAGGTTCCTTACCTGTTAGTCGAGTAACTTCATTGTTCATAGCCTTGATAACATCAGGAAGCCTCAATACCCATTCTCTACTACGCGCATCCGATCCTTCAGATGTAAGTACCATCTCTTTTGCATATTGATATCCAAATAATCTTTCAGCTATCGTTCTATTTGCTCGTTCGACAAAACTTTGTGCCCTATGATGACCGGCTTCACCTCGTTGAACTTTTGTACCACGTAGTTCTAATGTTTCAGACATACGTCCCATGAATTCTCTACCAGGATCGACTTGCAATGTTTTTGGCCATTCTAGTGGACTACGTTTGTAGATCCGATCAAATGCTGCAGACACTTCACCACTATCTTTCGATGCTAAAGGTTCAGCCTCTTTATATCTAGAAGCTACATCGATTACCACCAAAGCATACTTATATAGTTTCCTTCCACGTCCAGGTCGATCGTGAGGTAGAAAGATCAAATCAGCTTGATGAACTTCATTAGGTTTCGATACAGTCCAATGTGGTCGTGGAATATAGTGTGGTGGTGATAGATATATTTGCCACATGGCTTGTTTCTCTAACCAACCCTTAGCTACATCTTCCGATACCTTTGCAGCCACCGATAACTTACCAATTGCAGCATAACCTTTCCAATAGCCCATAGGACCATAGAAGATATTCGCAAGTTTAGCATCCATTATATATCTATGTATTCTAACCTTTAACAAGAAAAAAGAAAAAAAAGAATAAGAACTTATCTAACCAACTAGTTCTTATTCTTTTTTTTTCTTAGTATCTCGTCAATCGTAAAAATTCTCGTTTTTTAAAAAGCATATCGACTAATAGCGTATCCACCAACTAGCATTCCACTACCAACGAAAATCAACTCACCAGTCTTCTGTGCGTTGGAGGGTTGATAGTAGTCGGATAAACGAGGTTCTTTCATTGTTTCGAGTCGTTTCAGTGCCTGACGTAACTTATGGGAGCGCACGAAAGCTCGGTTGATATCGAGTTGGTTATTATGAGCATCGCGTTCGGCGACTTCATGTTTGCGCGTCCAATCGGACAATTTTTGACGTTCTTCGATATATGCCTCCCTAGCAGCATCGAATTTTTCCATTGCCCTATCATGTCTCTCTCGTTCTATATTAGCAGTTTCATCTTTTCCACCAAACATCCTAGCAAGCACTCCACCACCAGTGAATGCCGCTGCGTTTACAATCGCCGTGAATAGCATCATTGCGCCAGCTGCAGCCATTATGGTTTGGCCTTTTGTTTCTCGAGATATGTTTTGCATATATGCTACCAGCTATTACTGCAGTCCACTTCACGTAATTTATAATAGAAGTAGAAGGATCGTTAAGCATAGATTCCTTGGCAACCTTTTTTACGATCCAACCAATACCAGTAGCTATTCCAGTTATCATAGCAGCATCAGTCGCTGTTTTCATCAATTCTTTATCCATCCTAATATATATCGTATATCTCTAGTCTTTAATTGTTACTCCATATCTGGTACCGTAGTCTTTACAGGACTCGCGGGTCGTATAGGACTAATGTTCTTAGAAGTGTCGTCTCTGTATCTTTTGTATTGATAGTATGCGCCAAACAATGCAGCACCCGTACCAATAACTGCGATAGTAGTATTAGTAGATATGTTTTTAGTCCAACTTTCATCTTCGTCTATTTCTTTAGATAATTCACTTTCACGCGAAATCTCTCTCTTTTGAGCCTCTCTAGCAAGTTTATTACTTAGTGCTAATGCTTTCCCAGCAGCAACCCTCTTTGGATCTTTCACTTTAGTTGGTGTTGTTTTCGGTGGATTCGCAGTTATCTGATCCGTCTGTTCCTCCATCTCGATTCGATATAGTAGTTACTTGCGAATGTTTAATAGGAGTACTAGGAACGACTATGTGATTAGCTACATGGAACGAAGCACTAGCTAGAGCCACGAATCGAACTGCTTTAAGTGCTAATAGACCAACCGCAGTATATATCTCATTGCGGACTAGTTGGTCTTCTTGTAGATCCTTAACCAGTGCTTGTTGGTCATCTAGTGGAACTACGTATGCAACTGCGCGAGTAGCTAGACGTAGTGCACCATTTACTAAGCATCCTGTTATTTGATAGCATGCGCCAAACAATACAGCGCCCATACCAATAGCTGCTATAGTAGATACGTTCGTAGTCCAACTTTCATCTACATTGATTTCTTTAGGTAATTCACTTTCACATGTAATCTCTCTCTTTTGAGTCTCCGCAGTTATCTGATCCGTCTGTTCCTCCATCTTGATTCGATATAGTAGTTACTTGCGAATGTTCAATAGGTGTACCAGGAATGACTATGTGATCAGCTACATTGAACAAAACACTAGCTAGAGCTACAAATCGACCGTGTTTAAGTGCTAATCGACTAGCCGCCATAGATATCTGATGGCGGGCTAATTGGTTTTCTTGTAGATCCTTAAACAGTGCTTGTTGGTCGTCTAGTGTAGCTATGTATGAGACTGCGCGAGTAGCTTGACGTAGTACACCATCTACTAAGTGTACTGTTATTTGATTTGCTACTACGGCCTGGTATCTACTATGTAAACGTTTTACGTCCTTCTCAGATAGTTTAGTTATATCTGTTAGGGAGAAATTCTGTCCTAGACATTCTTTCGTTTTACCCAATACAGCTAAGGTCTTAAGTTCTTCCCGCCATTCTTCGATATCCTCCAATTCGGTTGAAAATTCCAATTTGGTTGGTGGACCTGTTAAATCCTCGCCTTCCAGTTCTTTGGTGTATTCATCCATGATAATATGTTATAGGTGCGGGTATCTCTAACACTACTGCAAAAGGATGTCGCAAACAAAAACATATGCGAGCAAACTTATGAGATCGAAGTATCATTCGTAATTTATTACATTCTTGTGAGTCTCCGTAATCTTCAAATATCTTTTTACCATCTATAACTGATGCCGTATGAAATGCTACTACGATAGCTACGTTCTCACGAAAAGGTTTACATATACTCGTTAATTGTTGGGATAGTACCCAAATAGATAGTCCTATATGTCGAGCAGAGAATGCTAAATCTACTAGTTTGTCAGTTCTTCGTTTTACATCTTTTGATGCGGCGCAATCATCTAGAATCAATAATGTATTGGTACCTGACCAAAAGGTTGCACAAATATTTAATGTGGTATCGATAGCATCCTGAGATGGTGATATGACATAAAAATGCGGATCTCGATTAGCAAATCCATGATATGTTTTGTTGTGGGCATACGTAGGACAAATTAATACTATATAATCGAACTTACCACGAAATGGTCCACGAAGTTGTTCTATGAGAAATGCAGTCTTTCCACAATTCGTTGGACCTACTATAAGTGTGTTGAATGGAATGTGTTCTACGAGGGAATCCATCAGTATGTTATACTATCTAAAGATCTGTTCAATATCTTGAGCTGAGCATCAGCAAGGACATAGATATGCATGTTTACGTTTCCACTTCCTTTTAAAGTTCTATGTATACGAATATCGATATCTTTTCCACCACCAGTTTGTGCCATTCCATCGCCTTGAGCAGAGGAATCTTTTGCTGTACGACAATCGACTAGGATGGCAAATCTGTTATTGTAAAATTTGGTAGGAGTCATAGAGGTATTGGATGTACCAAACCATCCTTTTGTGGACTCCCACAAATCTGGTGTTAACATACCTCCTGGAAAGAATCTATTTGGAACTCCATTTACGTCTATCTCTATCTTTGAAATATCAGGATTTACGAATGCTTCGCTATCTCGTGAACCGGCGGTGTGAGGATCTATGAATAGAAAGAGTAATCCAGCGAATGATCGTCGTGGAACATTTATATTCTGAGATATCGAAGTATCTGATGCTTTAGCGATAGGTACTAACTTGAAGTGAACTGCGTGATCGTATAGGAATGCAGTACCATTTTCATATGCACGAAATGCTTTCCTAGCTAGCGTTTCATTCTTGATTGCTTCGTATTCTAACTGGATGTTGGTAAGCTTGTACGTACCTATCTTTGTCGAATCTGATCCAACGATTATATCGATAGAGTGGGCTAGAGTTAATTCGAATGAAATAGTGTCTTCTAATGCATGTGGATATAGAACTCCATGTTGTGTAAGAATATCAACGTCTAACGGAATTCTATATTTTGAACCATATGTAGCTAACAATGCATTCTCACCAACATCTGAAGTACCTGCATCACCAGCCTTAGATCGTAGCTTATTTGTGTTATCTGATTGGATACCTTGTTGTACTCTCGATTCTCTCTCTTGTGTAGATAGATAGATATCGGAATATGTTTGTAATAGATCCGATCGAGCAATGTCTTCTACTATTTCAGCTCCTATCTTACAAACTCGATGTATAACTAAGCAACGTCCAACATTTGCAACGACTCGATTATTAGCATGTCCACCAGACAATACGATATCACCCAATAATGCTAAACTACCAGGTACTAATACGATATCTTCTCCCATCGTTGGAACTTCCACATAGAGCGTCTCACCTGGATTAGCAGATGATGGAGTGAAAGTTTTTCTATATAAGGTTCGTTGAGCTTTGAGTGCGAGTTGCGCTCTTAGTGCTTCCTTAGGAATCAACTTCGACGATATCATGTTGAATATACCATGATATATAGTTATGTTCAATATGGAAGATAGGGTCGACGTCGATGTGAGACATGGGGATAGTACCGACAGATACGAAGAACGAGATGAAGAACGACAACGACAACGAGATGAAGAAGACCGACAACGAGAACGAGAAGCAAATGAGAGATACGTGGCTTACTTATTGAGTGACAATCAAGATGAAGCTGGAGGTAGTGAGACAATTACCATGGATGTTTTGCATGGTGATGACCCACTTCGAGGATTCACATTCGAACAAACCTTTTCAGATTCGGTAAAGGAAAGGCTGGTTGATGATGTAAAAGAGCATTATCCGGATGCGGGTATTCGGCATAACATCGAAATCTACTTAAATAATGGACAACTCAACGTTCGCGAACTTGGAAGCAACGAAGACTATACGCGTCTATTCGCCGGTAATGAGAAAAATAAGAAATTACGTGTGAAGATGAGGAAAGATCTCAAAGATGCTTTAGGTCCAAATAATGAAGAAGCTACCAATGAAGTATTATTTGCAGAACGACAACTCGCCGAGCGGGAAGTAAATAACGAATCTATTCTTAGAGACTCCGAATCTACCGACGCTCAGAAAGAAATAGCTAATAAAGAGTTAATGTCTATCCGTAGGGCAAGAGAATTACTTGAACGTCAAGAAGAAGCCATACTAGAACGTATATCGCTACGTGAAAGGGTCAAATACATTTTCAGGAAGTATGGAATGACCGTTCTTGCTGTGGTAACTGCTATTGGTGCTATAGTTAGTGTAATAGTTTCCCAGCTATCGAAATCCGTACCGAAACCAGTAAAAGATGGTATCGACAAAGTGACAGATACAGTAAAGAAGGGATTAAAAACGACGGGTGATTTGTTAAAGGAAATGGGAAAGAAACTTGGACAGATACTACCTGGAATGATTGGATCAATTGCGAATTTCATATTTACTATGGCCGGTAAAGCTCTAGGAGTATTAGCAGAGAACGTTTGGTTATTCATCGTAGCTATAGTGATGATCACAATAGAGCAATACAAACGACGTTAACGAAATAACGCCCACGCAATTCCAGCTCCTGCAATAGATACTATCGCTAGATTGATCTCATGTTGTGGAACTCGTTGCTTTACGCTATGTGGAACTTGTTTCTTTACGCTATATGGAACTTGTTGATATGTACTATGTGGTAATTGTTTCTTTCGTATCTGTCCTTCCATATCTGGTGGTGGGAGTTTAGTTTGCTCATCGTTGATTGAGTTCGATCCCATTATCATGTCTTTCGTAGCTATCTTGAATGCGTTATTGTAGCCACTAATCTTTTGAGTATCGAACAATAGATTGCTTGGTAATAGCCATACTCCTATAGCTATTGCCAGATCTAACTTCTTATTCGTACTATCTATTGCAACCTGATAGTTTTTTACGCCTTTCACTAAGTTGTTTTCAATAATCGTGGCTTCAAGCAAAACTTTGAACTCTAGTTTGGTGCCATAACTACCAATGATTGGTGTAAGCATATTAACTTGAGCACCTAGAATGCAATACGCGAAAGCTTCGACAGATCGATTCAATCTACCTAATCCAGCATCCGTTAATCCCTTACCGATTGGTGGCGTAAACCAATTGTATTGTTTTCCATTAGTCTCGTCACCCCTAATAAAGTGAATCATATTGGAATTAGCTAACTTACCACCCTCATCTTTGAATATATAGAATGGGTCCTTTTGTGTCCATGTGTACATGTCTGGGGCACTCGACCTTAACTCATACTCATTCTTATCGCCGTACCTGGGGAAGTAAACGAATATGTCACCTAATCCTTTATTACGACCTCCACGCCATCTGAAGTCTGGTGTTCGAGATAAACCAAATTCGATGCACAAAGTCTCAAGCACTGCTTTGCTATAGAGGTTATCAATTTGTTTGAAAGAAGAGTCACCAGGTAGAGGTCCACCAAGTTCATATAGAATTCTTCGTATTGTGAAATAAACGTGAAATTGTAGGAACCCTTGAATGATGGGTGGATACGTTTTGAAAATAGGATCAAATAATGACACTCCACATCCAGAAGTTGCACACCACGTTGCAAAATTCAATCGTTGAGGCCAATATTTGAAATCTGGACCTGATAACCAATGGTGGGACTCCTTTGCTGTCATATGCTTTACGACAGTCTCTTTGAATATGTTCGGAACGCCTGCTTTGAACTTTTTCGTAGGTGTGACATATATCCATAGATTAGTTAAATCGATATCTTGTGCTTTTTCAGTAGGTGGGACCGCCGTAATAGGATATTTCACACTTTTATCTAGTGTTAACGTATGTGGAAAACCATCATGCACATCCCACAATGCGTTATCGATGTGTTTTTGAATGGTGGTAGGTAGCTTAGAGACATCATCGCCATAAACCACATAACCATGGTTCCCATCTCGAAACCAAATACTAGTTGAATATTTGCCAGGGCCGTCTATATCCGTTGATACATAGAACTGGTGAAAATCTGCATGTGGATATTGTTTCTTAAACTTAGCTAATAGATCGACATTCAACGTTGCGACCTTCTTATTTTCATCGGCAAGGAGCGCTATCTGCTCAGATTTCGACAGTCTTGGTCCACCCCTAGCAATCTCTGCTATGTCCTCTGCAGATAGACCATCATCTTCGTCTGACACAACAAAAGGCATCGTAACTATTGAAGCTATACATATCCATAGTTTATACCTTTAATATATAATGGTTATCTTAAATGTCACATGTCCTACGGCTGACCATACTGTCTACTTCGATAACCCTATTCTTATCAATAATATTTCGCTAGTTGAGGTCACTCTTAGTCACAATTGGTGGAACCTATCAGAGAAAGGGAGCTTTAAGTGGGATGTCGATGGTGTGATGTTTCCACACGAAATTAAGGCGGGGCATTATAGTATAGGAAGCTTGATGACCCAATTCGATCCCGCGGTTGATGCTGGTTTATTGGAATTCATAAACAACACATTTAGGAAATACTATATTTTCGATGTTAAGAAACCAATCCAGTTAACTAAGAATATCTGCGATTTGCTTGGTATCAAAGTAGGTGGGGGTCAAACAGGCTATGTGACTATCAATGTGGGAAAATACCCCCTGGTGCCAAAAGATATTAATCACATATATATCTACTGTGATGTGGTGGATTCAGATTTCTCACTTCTTGATGGGAAGCCATCTAAAATCCTACATACTTTTAAAACGGTATCGCACGTTTTTGGTGAAACAACTTACTTTCCACCAACCCTCATACCCATTCGAGCCTTAGGAACGATACGGAACTACATTCGCCTCACAGTTTGCGATGAGCAAGGCAATCTCATAGACTTCAACAAGCAGCCTCTACGTTTCGTATTGAAGCTTGAGTAAATCATACGTATATACAATGGATGGCGATTCGATTCAACCGTTTCCAACAGCACCAGGTATCTATCCATCGGGAGCTATAAAGGAACTTAGCGATATAAATGGATCGAGTTTTAGACTGCAAAAAGTCTGTGATACGCTTGCTGAGCTAGAACAACAAGCAAAGCACTACGAAGTTGTTCGCAAAAAATATGCTCGGGCGCGTGGTATCGTTCATGGGATTGCTGTGGCCACAGGTAGCCTGAGTGGCGTTTTATCAGCTTCTGCGTTAGGTTCATCATTTACGGGGATTGGGATACCTGTGGGTATTTCCTTAGGATCAGCGGGGTTCCTGTGTGCCGTCATATCGGCTTCGATGACTGTTGTTAGTAAGAAACTTGGCGTTCGCGTCTCGAAGCATGAAAAGACTGTTATGTTAGCAAAAGCTAAGGCGAATTCCGTGGAAGTCAAAGTCTCAAAAGCTCTAGCCGATTGTAACATTTCAGAAGCCGAGTTCGGAAGCGTTATTGATGAGAAAAGAAAATATGAGACGCTTAAACTCGAAATACGGCAAAAAAACAGACAAGAAAGAGGATCAAAAAACGTAGAACAACTTCGATCCGAGATCCGAAAGGAGATGAGAGCAAAACTTGGCAGTCTAGTGGGATAAGAATCAATATAACCAGCATGGATTTTATAATCTTAGTATAAATTAATTCTGATGTCTGGTTCGTATGCAAATTTCTGTCGATTGTGCCCAGCGTGGATTTTATAATCTTAGTATAAATTAATTCTGACATCCGGTTTGCACGCAAACTTCCGTTGGTGGCGCAATACTTATGATATCGATGGTGTAATATAGACCATGAGGACGGCACGCAGGTGGTATCGATAGCGTCATATAGACCACGAGGTCGGCACGCAGGTTGTATCGATGGCGCCATATAGACCACGAGGTCGGCACGAAGTATGACATCTATCACGCAGGTGTTATTGCTGGTATAATAGAGATCATGGCCCATCCCTTTCGTCATTATCGTTTACCCATGGAGCACGGAAGGTTTCTCGCGCTCGTTAGAGACTTAAATGGCGTTCTTGATCAAGTTGGGGAGTTCATAGACACGGGAAAAGCTAAATATACCGGAGAATAATTCATTTTAAGTATTGCTGAGACTTACCTGTAACTAATCGGACAAGAACTCGCGATCGGTCGACCAACGAAGAGTAAAATGCCACTCGAAGAGATGTCGCAATGTAGGATGTACGGTGGAGTAGAATATCTTCGTTCACAGTCTGTGAATCATTTTAAGAATGTTTCTATAGTGTTCCTTGTCCTTTTTACATTAGTAATAGTGTGTTTTGAAATTTTCTAGAGATGAATTTTGATGTTTAAATCGTGAACGGCTGATTCAAGGCGCCTTGAAAGTAATTATGTAAGAAACGGTTTGGTAATTCAGTATAAATTATGTAGGAATGCGGTCCTGCAAGGACCGGTTTGGTAATTCAGTATAAATTATGTAGGAATGCGGTCCGGCAAGGACCGATTTGGTAATTCAGTATAAATTATGTAGGAATGCGGTCCGGCAAGGACCGGTTTGGTAATTCAGTATAAATTATGTAGGAATGCGGTCCGGCAAGGACCGATTTGGTAATTCAGTATAAATTATGTAGGAATGCGGTCCGGCAAGGACCGGTTTGGTAATTGACATACAATAAAAACTATTTGTGTACATAGCACGTTGAAGTTGTTTTTTCCCCAGTTCTTCCTCTATCAGGATTTTTTCTTCTTGTGTATTTCACTATCGCTAGTTAGACCGTGTCTCGTATAGATGGGCTCAAAGTGGGAATTGTAAGCAATCAACTCATTGATAAAACGCACGACCGAACCCTTATGTATACCACACCGTTTAACAACGTCAATAAGAGACATACGAGATCCCGAACGATGTAGTACCTCGTAACTCGCTCCAACGACTTTAGTTCTAAGTATGGAGCTGGTACCTATATTGTTTTCTATTGCCTTATGAACAATCTCATAGACTATTTGTTGGACATTCTTAGGTACTCCTTGGGGGTCGAGTTTAGCAAAAGTCGTTGCAATGTGAGGAGCTATTCGATCGGTATTTAAATCTATACCGATCTTATCGTCATCATGTAGAGAACGTATAAAGACATTTACACGACATATGCTTTTATTGTTTAGTTGCATAAAACGAGCGACATCACCTTTAGATCTAACGAACCCACATTGTATACATGCTTGATAAAGTATAGCGGCTAAAATAGTTCGTTTCGCATAGCCACGTTTGATACAAACTTTCTGTACTTGAATGAATGCATCGGCTACGATTACTAATACATTTGTGGGAAACGAGAGGGTGTAATTTTGTTTATAAATAGTGTCGTATGCCTGCAGTTCTCGTATAATCGTTCGTAGTTGCAATTCTTTGTTATCGCTTTGCTTTGGGATTGTGTGGTCTAGATCATGTTGATACCAAAAGCTATCCGGCCCTACTATGCGTAACCTAGTAGTAAGATTGGTAGTTGTTTCTTCACATGATTCAGTCTCGGAAATAAGACCACAGGTGGGACATATGAATTCCGTTCCTTGCATTTCCATCGGGCGTAGACATTCGGAACATGTTTCACCAGTGTTAATATGCGACAATGGTTTGATATGCGACAATGGTTTGATATGTAGGCTTGCACAAATTTCTGGACCAAGTAATCTGATAAGATCATCCATACTAGTTGTATACCATATGCCTGTCAATTGTCCAATTGTTCGTTTGTTTAAAAAAAAGAAAAAAAATGAAGAGAGGTCGCATAACAATTTCTCTTCATTCTTTTTTTTTTCGTATCGTGATTTCTACTTATCCTCAGATCCTACCACATTTAGATCTTTCTCACTGATGGAGAGGTCATCCAATGCATTATCGAGATCGTTAATGTCCACCACATTTTGATCTTTTTCCGATTCCACTACATTTAGATCTTTCTCCGATTCTACTACATTTGAACACGTGATATTCGCTGACTCGTTACCTCGCTTCTTATCAAGGTTCTTCTTATTGCGAATGGTACGGCGTTGAGGTGCACCACATTTTGCACAAAGTTCGTGAGTAGTACGACAGCCTCGACTACATTTTGAACAAAGTTTGTGAGTAGTACGACAGCCTCGACCACACGTCAAACATGGAACGAATATAGCACATCCTCTTCCTATCTGGAAGTTATGTTGAGAGCAATACTCTGACGTCTTTGAACACTTACTTATACATTTCGTGGTCTTTCCTCGCATCAACCAATCACAAGTTCTTGTCTCAATCATCGTGCAATATACCTATATATGTTATATGTCTACTTGGTATCTTAGTTGTGACGTCTACGTTGAGGTTCTTCAATTATACGCACTTGTCTAATCTGTGTGGTATTAATACGTACTAAGATAACAGCATACGCTAATATCGTGAAGTAGAGAATGTATGTTAGTACCATGGATGGATATACTGTAAACTAATCATTCCTCTAATACATATTAAAATGTAATAAATGTAATAAACGTAATAGGACAGATATACTGTATAATATCGTTCCTCTAATAGGGTGTTGAAATGTAAAAAATTCACAATAAACCAAGTGTTCGAACAAATGTTAATATATGCTTAGCCATGATATAATACCTATAACTACAATCCTTTAATGTAATGCATAAATACGATAAATGAACTATAGTAGTAAATAATACCTTATAAACACGTTTCTCTAATAGAACGTTGAAATGTAAAAAATACAACGAAAAAATGAGGGTCTTATTATATGTTGTTTTTTCTTGTGTTATATGGGTTTTTTTTTTGTGTGCAGGCTCGTTGGAAATCGTTGTACGTGTCCCAGTCGTTTGCTGCTCTTTGTTGCTTTTTTGTTGCATTTGTTCATTGAAATTTGTTGTGTGTGTCCCAGTCCCCCCACTTTGTATACTACTTCAAAAATGGTCAAATCTCGATTCTTTAGCCATACCGGGTAGGCAAAATATCTTGGATTTCTGACAAAAATAAAAAAAACACTCAATATGCTTCAAAATGATCTCAAACAATCTCCTGGTAGCTTCAGAACATGAATGGATTAAGTTGGAGAAAGAATTGAACAAAAAATCAACATCTTCAAAAAAGGGCCAAATATGGATATTTTTGGCCAGACCGGGTAGGCGAAAAATCTTGGATTTCTGACAAAAACCAAAAACCACTCAATATGCTTCAAAATGATCTCAAACAATCTCCTGGTAGCTTCAGAACATCAATGGATTAAGTTGGAGAAAGGATTGAAGTAAAAATCAACATAATTCAAAAATGGTCAAATCTGGATTTTTTTTAGCCAGACCGGGTAGGCGAAAAATCTTGGATTTCTGACAAAACCAAAAACCACTCGATATGCTTCAAAATGACCTCAAACAATCTCCTGGTAGCTTCAGAACATCAATGGATTAAGTTAAAGAAAGGATTGAAGTAAAAATCAACATAATTCAAAAATGGTCAAATCTGTATTTTTTAGCCAGACCGGGTAGGCGAAAAATCTTGGATTTCTGACAAAAATAAAAAAAACACTCAATATGCTTCAAAATGATCTCAAACAATCTCCTGGTAGCTTCAGAACATGAATGGATTAAGTTGGAGAAAGAATTGAACAAAAAATCAACATCTTCAAAAAAGCGACAAATCTGGATATTTTTGGCCAGTGTCTATCCTTCATAACACACACCTGAATATCTGCTTCCTTTCTCGACACCTTCATAACACGTACCTCAATATCTTCCTGTCTCCACACATCAGAAGCAGTGTCTACCTTGTTTACATGAGTTACGTTGTCAGGTCCCAGGAACTCCATGGCCAGTAGGTACATATCCTGTCGAGATATCGATATCGTTTAGAAGTTTATTCTGCATTTAAGGTACCGACCATTATGATGATTAGTAGAGCTGTATCACCCGGATATGTAATAATCAACAGGAAATGTAATACTAACCGGATATGTAATAAAAATCAACAGGATCTGTAATAACAACAGGATATGTAATAAAAATCAACAGGATTTCTAATACATTTTTAACCGGAAATGTAATAAAATAGTTAACAGGAAATGTAATAACAATCAACAGGAAATGGATTAACACTACTTGGTCGAGGTAGTGTTATCAATCACTCTAACAGTGAACAAACAAAACCTACCAATGAATGACATCATCAGTCATGTGACTCATTTAGTGCTCAACCTGCACGTGATCAGCGCTGCGAACGTCACATGAGTAATTCCGTTAGCACAAATATCTGCCCTTGGAACAAAACAAGCAAATTGTATGATGTCATAGAACACACGTCACATAGGCTTATCCTTATAGCACATAACCTTTTTACCGTTTTTTTCTTCACGCAAAAAGACTCCTGGTTTCACCAAAATATTATGTAGGCCGACTTCAAACGTCCCTTGACGCTGTAGATCGTGTCATAAGTTTCGTCTTCCAGGGGGCAGATTAGCTTTTTCCCGCTGTCATGTACTGCCGCTATAATTAGCGTTAGGAGGAAGAGAAAAACCGAAATGAAGAGAGTCTTAGCCATAGTGGTACGACTGCAAAACTGGAGACTTAAGACAGAGAATAACTCACGTGACGTTCGCAGCGCTGATCACGTGATCTGTGACGTTGTACAAATACAATACAATAACCTTTATTTTGCTTCGAATTTAAGATAGCAAATACATGCTAAGGTTTAAGTTATCCTAGTAGTCTCTTTAATTAAACAATCGAGGTCAAAGATGTCGCATAAGTCCAGTAGATCTTTACCATCCAATTTGAGGTCAGAATGTAACAGATCGCAGTTTAACCCTTTAAGCCCCAAGAGTGCCATATGGCACTATTACTGGTTACTTGCTTTGAAGGTTTAAATCTGATTAAGTTCAAAGAGCAATGCCCTGAGATTCCCACACACCTTAATGTATAGACCAATGATCCTATTGAACTGCAATAGGCATATTAAAAATGAATAATTTCATCTAAATCCCCCTTTCGTTGCATAAGTAAACTATAGTTGACATTATTTCACTTCAGAAAAAGGGACTAAAATGACAGTTACAAAAAAAAATATTTCTCCCCAGATTCTAAATTTTCTCACAAAAATGCATACTCCACATAAAATTTAGAGTTTCATGTTTGCACTAACCTCACTTTCTGTCTCCCAACACCTAAACTTGCCCAGCACCAAGCCATTGTGTCCACAAGCACTTCACAACAAGCTAAATTCATCCATAATGACCGCAAAGCATGCCGGGAAATCCTACCAAACAGCGTCATGGCCCTTCCCCCATCTTCATTCTTCAAAATATATACTAAGTCTAAAGCCATTTCGACCTAATAGCTTCATATTGGAATCAATGGCAAGTAAATGTTGTCCAATATTCCATAAAAGCTATGATAGGTGGCTCCAGACCTCCATTTATAAAGCCCACGCTAAAGTGACAGAAGACGTCCTGGCCCATTCACGAGTGGAAAATGAAGCTCGTTCTCTATCACAATAACATGCACAGACTCTGTTATTCGAGAAAGTACTGATTCAAGCTCTCATCAGACTTAATGATGTCCTCCAGCACTCTAAAAATGAAAATAAAAAACCTTAAAAAGCCTTAAATTCTGTTTTCCCCCAAACAAACTTCCCTCCAGCTCCGTAGCAATGCGACGTCAACGTATCCAAAATGGCAGACAAAAAAACTTTGAGCCCCCAGTATTGTTGGTCAGATCAAAATTCCATGGTAACAGTGACTACAGTTTTCTTAGGGGGGAGGGTTTGTTGCAGTCTAGAATGAGCCAAAAATCAGTTAAAAGCCATTGGGGTTTAAAGGGTTAAGTCACCCAAAAATAGCATATCATGGCAGTGGGATGATACACACTCAAACAAATTATAAAGTTCCTGCTTCCAGACACACTTCTTGACACTGGGGGGTCTTATAAGCCAGCAACCAGAATCCAAGATTTGCCAGGCAGGTTGAGAAGCTTATAGTAATCACTGACTAAATTATTCACATGAATGATGATGTCATTCATTGGTAGGTGTTGTTTGTTCACTGCTAGAGTGATTGATAACACTACTTCGACCAAGTAGTGTTATTACATTTCCTGTTGATTGTTATTACATTTCCTGTTAACTATTTTATTACATTTCCGGTTAAAAATGTATTACATTTCCTGTTAACTTTTTTTTACAAATCCTGTTGATTTTTATTACATATCCTGTTGTTATTACAGATCCTGTTGATTTTTAGTACATATCCGGTTAGTATTACATTTCCTGTTGATTATTACATATCCGGGTGATACAAGACCGGGTAGGCAAAAAATCTTGGATTTCTTACAAAAATAAAAAAACACTCAATATGCTTCAAAATGACCTCAAACAATCTCCTGGTAGCTTCATAACATCAATGGATTAAGTTGGAGAAAGAATTGAAGTAAAAATAAACATCATCAAAAATGGTCAAATCTGGATTTTTTAGCCACACCGGTTAGGCAAAAAATCTTGGATTTCTGACAAAAGTAAAAAACCACTCAATATGCTTCAAAACGATCTCAAACAATCTCCTGGTAGCTTCAGAACATGAATGGATTAAGTTGGAGAAAGAATTGAACAAAAAATCAACATCTTCAAAAAAGGGCCAAATATGGATATTTTTGGCCAGACCGGGTAGGCGAAAAATCTTGGATTTCTGACAAAAACCAAAAACCACTCAATATGCTTCAAAATGATCTCAAACATTCTCCTGGTAGCTTCAGAACATCAATGGATTAAGTTGGAGAAAGGATTGAAGTAAAAATCAACATAATTCAAAAATGGTCAAATTTGGATTTTTTTTTTAGCCAGACCGGGTAGGCGAAAAATCTTGGATTTCTGACAAAAACCAAAAACCACTCGATATGCTTCAAAATGACCTCAAACAATCTCCTGGTAGCTTCAGAACATCAATGGATTAAGTTAAAGAAAGGATTGAAGTAAAAATCAACATAATTCAAAAATGGTCAAATCTGTATTTTTTAGCCAGACCGGGTAGGCGAAAAATCTTGGATTTCTGACAAAAATAAAAAAAACACTCAATATGCTTCAAAATGATCTCAAACAATCTCCTGGTAGCTTCTGAACATCAATGGATTAAGTTGGAGAATGAATTGAAGAAAAAATAAACATCATCAAAAATGGTCAAATCTGGATTTTTGATTTCTGACAAAAATAAAAAAACACTCAATATGCTTCAAAATGATCTCAAACAATCTCCTGGTAGCTTCTGAACATCAATGGATTAAGTTGGAGAAAGAATTGAAGTAAAAATCAACATAATTCATAAATGGTCAAATCTGGATTTTTTAGCCAGTGTCTATCCTTCATAACACACACCTGAATATCTGCTTCCTTTCTCGACACCTTCATAACACGTACCTCAATATCTTCCTGACTCCACACATCAGAAGCAGTGTCAATCTTGTTTACATGAGTTACGTTGTCAGGGCCCAGGAACTCCATGGCCAGTAGGTACATATCCTGTCGAGATATCGATATCGTTTAGAAGTTTATTCTGCATTTAAGGTACCGACCATTATGATAATTAGTAGAGCTGTATCACCCGGATATGTAATAATCAACAGGAAATGTAATACTAACCGGATATGTAATAAAAATCAACAGGATCTGTAATAACAACAGGATATGTAATAACAATCAACAGGATTTGTAATAAAAAGTTAACAGGAAATGTAATACATTTTTAACCGGAAATGTAATAAAATAGTTAACAGGAAATGTAATAACAATCAACAGGAAATGGATTAACACTACTTGGTCGAGGTAGTGTTATCAATCACTCTAACAGTGAACAAACAAAACCTACCAATGAATGACATCATCAGTCATGTGACTCATTTAGTGCTCAACCTGCACGTGATCAGCGCTGCGAACGTCACGTGAGTAATTCCGTGAGCACAAATATCTGCCCTTGGAACAAAACAAGCAAATTGTATGATGTCATAGAACACACGTCACATAGGCTTATCCTTATAGCACATAACCTTTTCACCGTTTTTTTCTTCACGCAAAAAGACTCCTGATTTCACCAAAATATTATGTAGGCCGACTTCAAACGTCCCTTGACGCTGTAGATCGTGTCATAAGTTTCGTCTTCCAGGGGGCAGATTAGCTTTTTCCCGCTGTCATGTACTGCCGCTATAATTAGCGTTAGGAGGAAGAGAAAAACCGAAATGAAGAGAGTCTTAGCCATAGTGGTACGACTGCAAAACTGGAGACTTAAGACAGAGAATAACTCACGTGACATTCGCAGCGCTGATCACGTGATCTGTGACGTTGTACAAATACAATACAATAACCTTTATTTTGCTTCGAATTTAAGATAGCCAATACATGCTAAGGTTGAAGTTATTCTAGTAGTCTCTTTAATTAAACAATCGAGGACAAAGATATCGCATAAGTCCAGTAGATCTTTACCATCCAATTTGAGGTCAGAATGTAACAGATCGCAGTTTAACCCTTTAAGCCCCAAGAGTGCCATATGGCACTATTACTTGTTACTTGCTTTGAAGGTTTAAATCTGATTAAGTTCAAAGAGCAATGCCCTGAGATTCCCACACACCTTAATGTATAGACCAATGATCCTATTGAACTGCAATAGGCATATTAAAAATGAACAAGACGCCCGGTGGGCATTATACTCGGGCTTTCAGTTAGGAGGCAAAATTTTCTAAAACAATTCATGTAAAGAATTGATGACTTTGTGAAAACATTAAAAATGGCACTTGAAATTAGTTTCTAGCATCAAATGCATGTGTTACGTTTCCAAACTTTAAGACAGGCAATCGTCAATACAATGTTCTAATAATTTTTGTACAGCAGCGAATTGTGTTATTAAACATGTAGTAGAAATAACAAAATGGTGCCATTTGAAGAATTATTCTTAATGTCAAAAGAGCATAACGAATAAATACAACCTTAACTTGGGCCACTTTTAATTAATACATGGAGTTCTAGCATATTTTTGTGTCATACATGGTTTGTGCTAGGGGAGCAGGATAATTGTTTCACTACTCATGCTTGTGATAATTTACATTGCAATCACATATGGGAGCTTCTAATTACAAAGTTTTACTGATAATTAAATTGAGGCTTCATGAGGGTTGTCACTGAAGGGACTGGTCAGAAATTAGCATGGCCGGGAGGAGGTTGAGATTTTTTTGAATCCCCAAAAATGGAGGGTCATAAATCATGGGAACTGAAAAAAGGGGTGATAATAGGAGAGAAAGGGTCAAAATATTTCATACTCATTGTCCAGGGAGGGTTATTTTTTTATTTCATTCTCTACCCACACACCCCCACCCCCCCGCTTTGCATCTCCCCTGCAAATTTTTGACTAGTCCCTAATATTTTTAGCCTGGCTTTGAGAGAAGAATAAATTACTTTAGATTCTTTTTACAAGAGTTATATATATAAATTCTTTTGAAGAAGAATTGTGATTCTTTGTCTCCAGAGAAGCCATATAATAAGAATAGTATATTAGTCATGTAAAACGAATCCTATTTTACACGGTGCCTGTGATGCGAACTTCCATGGAAAGCAGAAAGCAAATTGCAGCCATGTTTGTAACATTAACAGTAGCTACATGTGTTTGAGAAAATATACATGTGGCAACACAAGACCAGTGATAAATAGTGAACACGAATGATTAATTGAATGCAGTTGATACACATCTGAATAGCTGTAGCTTGCTATAGGGTTGATTGTGTTCTACACTAACTCCAACTATTGCTTTACACTGTATACAACACTGCAAAATGTGCTACGAATGCTCAAATGAATGATAACCACATGAAACACATATGGGTATAAAACTGTAATTATCTTTGTGTAACATTAAATCATCGGATGCGATGCTTATGTGGCTATATCTGTATGTAGATATATAGCCACATAAGTATCGCATCCGATGATTTAATGTAACACAAAGATAATTACAGTTTTATACCCAGATACATCCCCTTTTATATTACATATAAGTCAATACATTCAAAATTAGTTAAAAACAAGCATTTTTGATCAGGATTATTTACACTGTCCACATCATTGCAGCAATCTTTCAGCCTTTTGTGTTACCACAGGAAGCCCAGTCCTTTCTCTTATAAAAATATGTTGAACGCACTTTGATAATCTATGATTACTTCTAGTTTAACTCCTGTCATAGCTTTGTATACAGTATCGAAGCACTTTTCGATCATGCCAGAGTGCGAGTTCTGCACACATGTATGCTTGTCTTCTATAATTTTCTAGGGATTGAAAACAAATTTTCTAGCCAGTATTTCAGAAAAAAATTGATAGGGACATTTGTTTTCAAATCCGAAAGTTTTAGGCTAACTTACTCTCCCGAACAGCTTTTTAACCGAAAACTTTGTTGGGTGCCCTAATGGTTTGTGCTAGGGGAGCAGGATAATTGATTCACTACTCATGCTTGTGATAATTTACATGATTGCTATCACATGGGTGTACTAGATGGCAAACAAATCTTAATTCATATATTTAAAGGCACTTGTATGAGATCGGTAGTGTTGTTAACAAAACCTGTTTTGTAAATGCTATTTTCCACCTTCCAATTCTCAACCCCCAAAGGTGGTCACGGTCCGTTACGGGAGCTTCTAATTACAAAGTTTTACTGATAATTAAATCGGGGTTTCATGAGGGTTGTCGCTGAAGGGACTGGTCAGAAATTAGCAGGGGGGAGGGGGTTGAGAAGGAGGGTAAAATTGTTTTGAATCCCCAAAATGGAGGGTCATAAATCATGGGGAACTGAAAAAGGGATGGTTATAGGGGAGAAACGGTCAAAATATTTCATACTCATTGTCCAGGGAGGGTTATATATATATTTTTTTATTATTATTTCATTATCGACACCCCCCCCCCCCCCCCCCCCCTCCCTGCATGTCCCCTGCTAATTTTTTACTAGTCCCTAATGTTTAATAAAATATTGTGTGCGTTGATTTCATGCATGTACACCACTTGGAAAATAACTATTTAAAGAGGGTAACACTATTAAACTAGTATACACAGAGAAATGTGTGGCCCTCCTACCCTGCGAGCCTTTCCTCAGATCGGTAGCACTGAACCTCTCGAGACCTGTATTCTGATTGCACCCATAATACTATACTCCTATGGTTTTTGTACTGCACTTTCTAAAGGTTAGGGTGTTTTCTATTGTTGGGTAGACCAATACTATCGCTCGTTTCGAGAAGTTCCACCCGACCTCTTTCCTGCCACTGAGAGAAACCTCTGACCACGAAACGATTACATGCGCCACGGTATCTCGATTTCCATTGTCCGAGAAAAACGAGACGGTACACGTTGTAGATTTCAGATTGTCCATTTCAGATTGTCCATTTCCTATTGTTAACAGCAAGAAGAGAAAATAAAATAAATTTCCTTCTTCGGGGATATAAATCAAAACTTTCTTTTGGATAAATTAAGGAAGATTTATTGAACGGTAATTTCAAGGTCTTCTGTGCAGTTTAGCCGGAGTTTCAAGCCCGTTCGATCGTATCAATCGTCGGCAAACATAAAACTGCGTGACGACAAAATATAAACGGCTTCGATCCACTCGTTTTTTCTATCACCGAGATGCCGACGCTGGCCTAGAACAACAGGAATCGGGTCATTTACTGCTGATGCCATTACTTTTAACAGAAACGAATATTAAATAACAACAATGTAAACTGGTACGTTTTGTTGTTTTACTTACATTTCGGTACAAATATTTCACAACGTCAGGCCACATGCGATCAGGAGCGCCACCTATAATCCCTAATCCTTTCGTAAAATGTGAGACATTTCCATCCAAAGTTCTTCTAGAAAACTCAACATCTTGCCACTGAAATCCATCGAAGAAACACTCTTGTGTGTTCGTCGGCTCCGACAAGGGCACCAGTTGCAATATCCTGAGCCTGTTGGAAGGCTTTCCCACAAATGAATTTAAATATTTCCCACGAATGAAGTTAAACAAGATTTGTGTGCGCATATGATAACAATGATATATCACATGTAAACACATAATTACAACCTCACCAGTTCTGATTTCCGTTCGCGTTCAAAGCAGGGTCAATCACTGTTCACTTCCAGCTTTTGCGACTCTTGAATTGAAGTCATTTTCTTTCCGTGTCCGTGGATTATTGGACCAAAACCATCGAAACCAAACCATCACTCCTCCTCCGGCCGGCCAGACTGCATGTAGCTGACTGTACCGTGTACGATTGGATCGCCACATCCGTTTAGTAAATGTAAGAATTTTCCATTGAAAGCCCCTAAAAGTCCTGTCAGCCCTAGAATAACTGAACATCTTGGTATTTCATTCGAAGAAACCTTTGGTTTCAGCAAAATAATGGTAAAGAATGGCCACGAATCTTAGCTCCGTCACTATAAGTATAAGTATAAACCCAAGACAGTCGGGCGGATGTCGAATCTGATTGGTTGATCCTGTCACGTGTTGGGATCGAACAATGGGCTCCTGTGTAATCTGATTGGTTGCTGGCGCATTTCAGCGACACAAAAAAAAAAAATAATAACAAGACGCCCGCTGGGCGTTTGCTCGGGCTGTCACTTTTAGGTATGAGGCCAACTGTTTCTAAAATAAATTCTGCCAAAAAAGGACCACTTCGTGAAAATCATTAAAAATTAAAGGCACTTGTACGAGATTGGTAGTTGAAATACAGTGTACTTTGTTGAAAGTAATCCCAACGAACACTCTTCTTCCCCGCCGAACCACAGACAATGATGGACTTCGGCCGCAAAGCTAAACAACACGAAACTCGTCCGCTTTGATTTTGTTTCAGTAGAGCCATTTCCTCCGTTTATCAGCTGTAACACAAGCTGCTGGGACGTTTAGGGTTTCGAGTCCTTCATCAGTGCAATTAGGGAAGAGATATAAACTACAATAAATACTTTCCGAGACAAACAGACTTGACTGTATACGCGGCGTGATGGCGATAATTTCACAAGTTCACTTGCGCTCGCGACGAGTTGAGCCATTTGAAAATTCAAGGACCCTGGAACTAACTGAGAAGGCGGCTGTATTTCAGGCTAGTTATCAAACTCAATGCAATGAGGGTTTCTTCAGTTTTCCCCATATTAACAGACATGTAACAGTATATTAATGTCTCTCAATCTAGTAGAAAGACTCTCTAAGCTGTGTAGTTGACCTGACAGTTCAGTTACCCATTGGCAGACGGTGGTATTGCCTAATTTTACGGCCGGGAATAGATTTCTGACAATGACTCATAGAAATCGATATCTCCTTGTCTCGCCTTGTCTGAGAGCTTTGACCTTTGTTATCTGAGCGCGCCTGACGAAATCTACCCTGAGATTATAATTCGATACCTTTTATATCTAAACGTGTTTAGAAACACTTAAGCTGAGATTGTATTTCGCTCCTGTGTAATCTGATTGGTTACTGGCGCCAAACAGCGACACAAAAAAAAAAAAAAAAAATTATAATAAACGGCTTGCATTTTCTGACTCGTGCCGGCCGAAGGCCTGGCCCGAGTAATAATTTCATCTAAATCCCCCTTTCTTTGCATAAGTTAACTATAGTTGACATTATTTCACTTCAGAAAAAGGGACTAAAATGACAGTTCCAAAAAAAAAAAATTCTCCCCAGATTCTAAATTGTCTCACAAAAATGCATACTCCACATAAAATTTAGAGTTTCATGTTTGCACTAACCTCACTTTCTGTCTCCCAACACCTAAACTTGCCCAGCACCAAGCCATTGTGTCCACAAGCACTTCACAACAAGCTAAATTCATCCATAATGACCGCAAAGCATGCCGGGAAATCCTACCAAACAGCGTCATGGCCCTTCCCCCATCTTCATTCTTCAAAATATATACTAAGTCTAAAGCCATTTCAACCTAATAGCTTCATATTGGAATCAATGGCAAGTAAATGTTGTCCAATATTCCATAAAAGCTATGATAGATGGCTCCAGACCTCCATTTATAAAGCTCACGCTAAAGTGACAGAAGACGTCCTGGCCCATTCACGAGTGGAAAATGAAGCTCGTTCTCTATCACAATAACATGCGCAGACTCTGTTATTCGAGAAAGTGCTGATTCAAGCTCTCATCAGACTTAATGATGTCCTCCAGCACTCTAAAAATGAAAAAAAAAACTAAAAAAGCCTTAAATTCTGTTTTCCCCCAAACAAACTTCCCTCCAGCTCCGTAGCAATGCGACGTCAACGTATCCAAAATGGCAGACAAAAAAACTTTGAGCCCCCAGTATTGTTGGTCAGATCAAAATTCCATGGTAACAGTGACTACAGTTTTCTTAGGGGGGGAGGGTTTGTTGCAGTCTAGAATGAGCCAAAAATCAGTTAAAAGCCCTTGGGGTTTAAAGGGTTAAGTCACCCAAAAATAGCATATCATGGCAGTGGGATGATACACACTCAAACAAATTATAAAGTTCCTGCTTCCAGACACACTTCTTGACACTGGGGGGTCTTATAAGCCAGCAACCAGAATCCAAGATTTGCCAGGCAGGTTGAGAAGCTTATAGTAATCACTGACTAATTTATTCACATGACTGATGATGTCATTCATTGGTAGGTGTTGTTTGTTCACTGCTAGAGTGATTGATAACACTACTTCGACCAAGTAGTGTTATTACATTTCCTGTTGATTGTTATTACATTTCCTGTTAACTATTTTATTACATTTCCGGTTAAAAATGTATTACATTTCCTGTTAACTTCTTTTTACAAATCCTGTTGATTTTTATTACATATCCTGTTGTTATTAGAGATCCTGTTGATTTTTATTACATATCCGGTTAGTATTACATTTCCTGTTGATTATTACATATCCGGGTGATACAAGACCGGGTAGGCAAAAAATCTTGGATTTCTTACAAAAATAAAAAAAACACTCAATATGCTTCAAAATGACCTCAAACAATCTCCTGGTAGCTTCAGAACATCAATGGATTAAGTTGGAGAAAGGATTGAAGTAACAATCAACATAATTCAAAAATGGCCAAATCTGGATATTTTTGGCCAGACCGGGTAGGCGAAAAATCTAAGATTTCTGACAAAAACTAAAAAAAAACTCAATTATGCTTCAGAATGATGTCAAACAATCTCCTGGTAGTTTCTAGACATGAATGGATAAAGTTGGAGGAAGAATTGATAAAAAAAATCAACATCTTCAAAAATGGCCAAATCTGGATTTTTTTCGCCAGACCGGGTAGGCGAAACATATCAGATTTCTGACAAAAACTAAAAACCACTCAATTATGCTTCAGAATGATGTCAACCAATGTCCTTGTAGTTTCTAGACATGAATGGACTAAGTTGGAGAGAGAATTGAAGAAAAAATTTGACATCTTCAAAAATGGTCAAATCTAGATTGTTTTGGCCAGACCCGGTAGGCGAAAAATCTCAGATTTCTGACAAAAACTAAATACCACTCAATTATGCTTCAGAATGATGTCAAACAATCTCCTGGTAGCTTCAGAACATCAATGGATTAAGTTAAAGAAAGGATTGAAGTAAAAATCAACATAATTCATAAATGGTCAAATCTGGATTTTTAGCCAGTGTCTATCCTTCATAACACACACCTGAATATCTGCTTCCTTTCTCGACTCCTTCATAACACGTACCTCAATATCTTCCTGTCTCCACACATCAGAAGCAGTGTCTATCTTGTTTACATGAGTTACGTTGTCAGGTCCCAGGAACTCCATGGCCAGTAGGTACATAATCCTGTCGAGATATCGATATCGTTTAGAAGTTTATTCTGCATTTAAGGTACCGACCATTATGATAATTAGTAGAGACCGGGTAGGCGAAAAATCTTGGATTTCTGACAAAAACCAAAAACCACTCAATATGGTTCAAAATGATCTCAAACAATCTCCTGGTAGCTTCAGAACATCATTGGATTAAGTTGGAGAAAGGATTGAAGTAAAAATCAACATAATTCAAAAATGGTCAAATCTGGATTTTTTTAGCCAGACCGGGTAGGCGAAAAATCTTGGATTTCTGACAAAAACCAAAAACCACTCGATATGCTTCAAAATGACCTCAAACAATCTCCTGGTAGTTTCTAGACATGAATGGATGAAGTTGGAGAAAGAATTGAAGTAAAAATCAACATAATTCATAAATGGTCAAATCTGGATTTTTAGCCAGTGTCTATCCTTCATAACACACACCTGAATATCTGTTTCCTTTCTCGACACCTTCATAACACGTACCTCGATATCTTCCTGTCTCCACACATCAGAAGCAGTGTCTATCTTGTTTACATGAGTTACGTTGTCAGGTCCCAGGAACTCCATGGCCAGTAGGTACATATCCTGTCGAGATATCGATATCGTTTAGAAGTTTATTCTGCATTTAAGGTACCGACCATTATGATAATTAGTAGAGACCGGGTAGGCAAAAAATCTTGGATTTCTGACAAAAGCAAAAAACCACTCAATATGCTTCAAAATTATCTCAAACAATCTCCTGGTAGCTTCTGAACATCAATGGATTAAGTTGGAGAAAGGATTGAAGTAAAAATCAACATAATTCAAAAATGATCAAATCTAGATTGTTTTGGCCAGACCGGGTAGGCGAAAAATATCAGATTTCTGACAAAAACTAAAAACCACTCAATTATGCTTCAAAATGATGTCAAACAATCTTCTGGTAGTTTCTAGACATGAATGGATTAAGTTGGAGGAAGAATTGAAGAAAAAAATCAACATCTTCAAAAATGGCCAAATCTGGATTTTTTTGGCCAGACCGGGTAGGCGAAAAATCTCAGATTTCTGACAAAAACTAAAAAAACACTCAATTATGCTTCAAAATGATGTCAAACAATCTCCTGGTAGTTTCTAGACATGAATGGATAAAGTTGGATAAAGTTGGAGGAAGAATTGATAAAAAAAAATAAACATCTTCAAAAATGGCCAAATCTGGATTTTTTTTGGCCAGACCGGGTAGGCGAAAAATATCAGATTTCTGACAAAAACTAAAAACCACTCAATTATGCTTCAAAATGATGTCAAACAATCTCCTGGTAGTTTCTAGACATGAATGGATTAAGTTGGAGGAAGAATTGAAGAAAAAAATCAACATCTTCAAAAATGGCCAAATCTGGTTTTTTTTTGGCCAGACCGGGTAGGCGAAAAATCTCAGATTTCTGACAAAAACTAAAAAAACACTCAATTATGCTTCAGAATGATGTCAAACAATCTCCTGGTAGTTTCTAGACATGAATGGATAAAGTTGGATAAAGTTGGAGGAAGAATTGATAAAAAAAAATCAACATCTTCAAAAATGGCCAAATCTGGATTTTTTTTGGCCAGACCGGGTAGTCGAAACATATCAGATTTCTGACAAAAACTAAAAACCACTCAATTATGCTTCAGAATGATGTCAAACAATTTCCTGGTAGTTTCTAGACATGAATGGATTAAGTTGGAGGAAGAATTGATAAAAAAAATCAACATCTTCAAAAATGGCCAAATCTGGATTTTTTTCGCCAGACCGGGTAGGCGAAACATATCAGATTTCTGACAAAAACTAAAAACCACTCAATTATGCTTCAGAATGATGTCAACCAATGTCCTTGTAGTTTCTAGACATGAATGGACTAAGTTGGAGAGAGAATTGAAGAAAAAATTTGACATCTTCAAAAATGGTCAAATCTAGATTGTTTTGGCCAGACCCGGTAGGCGAAAAATCTCAGATTTCTGACAAAAACTAAATACCACTCAATTATGCTTCAGAATGATGTCAAACAATCTCCTGGTAGCTTCAGAACATCAATGGATTAAGTTAAAGAAAGGATTGAAGTAAAAATCAACATAATTCATAAATGGTCAAATCTGGATTTTTAGCCAGTGTCTATCCTTCATAACACACACCTGAATATCTGCTTCCTTTCTCGACTCCTTCATAACACGTACCTCAATATCTTCCTGTCTCCACACATCAGAAGCAGTGTCTATCTTGTTTACATGAGTTACGTTGTCAGGTCCCAGGAACTCCATGGCCAGTAGGTACATAATCCTGTCGAGATATCGATATCGTTTAGAAGTTTATTCTGCATTTAAGGTACCGACCATTATGATAATTAGTAGAGACCGGGTAGGCGAAAAATCTTGGATTTCTGACAAAAACCAAAAACCACTCAATATGGTTCAAAATGATCTCAAACAATCTCCTGGTAGCTTCAGAACATCATTGGATTAAGTTGGAGAAAGGATTGAAGTAAAAATCAACATAATTCAAAAATGGTCAAATCTGGATTTTTTTAGCCAGACCGGGTAGGCGAAAAATCTTGGATTTCTGACAAAAAACAAAAACCACTCGATATGCTTCAAAATGATCTCAAACAATCTCCTGGTAGCTTCTGAACATCAATGGATTAAGTTGGAGAAAGGATTGAAGTAAAAATCAACATAATTCAAAAATGATCAAATCTAGATTGTTTTGGCCAGACCGGGTAGGCGAAAAATATCAGATTTCTGACAAAAACTAAAAACCACTCAATTATGCTTCAAAATGATGTCAAACAATCTTCTGGTAGTTTCTAGACATGAATGGATTAAGTTGGAGGAAGAATTGAAGAAAAAAATCAACATCTTCAAAAATGGCCAAATCTGGATTTTTTTGGCCAGACCGGGTAGGCGAAAAATCTCAGATTTCTGACAAAAACTAAAAAAACACTCAATTATGCTTCAAAATGATGTCAAACAATCTCCTGGTAGTTTCTAGACATGAATGGATAAAGTTGGATAAAGTTGGAGGAAGAATTGATAAAAAAAAATAAACATCTTCAAAAATGGCCAAATCTGGATTTTTTTTGGCCAGACCGGGTAGGCGAAAAATATCAGATTTCTGACAAAAACTAAAAACCACTCAATTATGCTTCAAAATGATGTCAAACAATCTCCTGGTAGTTTCTAGACATGAATGGATTAAGTTGGAGGAAGAATTGAAGAAAAAAATCAACATCTTCAAAAATGGCCAAATCTGGTTTTTTTTTGGCCAGACCGGGTAGGCGAAAAATCTCAGATTTCTGACAAAAACTAAAAAAACACTCAATTATGCTTCAGAATGATGTCAAACAATCTCCTGGTAGTTTCTAGACATGAATGGATAAAGTTGGATAAAGTTGGAGGAAGAATTGATAAAAAAAAATCAACATCTTCAAAAATGGCCAAATCTGGATTTTTTTTGGCCAGACCGGGTAGTCGAAACATATCAGATTTCTGACAAAAACTAAAAACCACTCAATTATGCTTCAGAATGATGTCAAACAATTTCCTGGTAGTTTCTAGACATGAATGGATTAAGTTGGAGGAAGAATTGAAGTAAAAATTCAACATCTTCAAAAATGGCCAAATCTGGATTTTTTTCGCCAGACCATGAGAGGACGCAAGTGGGTTTGTACTGTAAGTACACCCGAGGATTAAGTAATTAAGTTGTGGTCAGGTTAGGTGTTATGTTCTGTCAATGAAACTGACTAAAGCTGTCATGATAGTCTTTATATTTCAAACTCATTTTAGTGTGATGCATTTTATTAAAATTCATAATCCGGTTCTCGCAACCCGAGATCACAGTTCTAGACATGGCGCCAAAGAAGGGCCTTTTGCCCTTCCGCACTGTTTGTAGTTTACAACTGCTCGATACTAGCGGCAGACGGTCACGGATATATCATCAGCTTCAGAATCTGTGGATTAATCGGTACGTGCAAGCTCACTTTGAGTTTTCCGGTGGACATAATTCCAAAGTGGAAAAGTAATTCCATTCAATTTGGAAAATGGCCGTCCGTATGAAGAACAAGAGTCGTCCTCTGAAGATGAAATTTTAGTCTCATTCTTTGGTCTGATTGGAATAATTCTACTACAGCATCAAATGTCTCGTTCAATTTCGACAAATACTTGTTTCGGATATGGCTATGGAACGGTGTGCTTTCCTTTGACCTCAACAAAGAATTATTCTGGCGGGAAACCAGTGAGATCAGTCGACTCGTCATCGTCACAATCTCTAAATACGAAAGATATTTGCCATAATACAGACAGGATACGCTACTCTCTGAGAAGACATTTCTGGTAAAGATATGTATGAGCCAATCAATGCTATACAGCCATGGTTTAAGAACACTAACTGATCTTTGTAAACGTGAGGTGCGCTATCAGTTACCCAGCTATCTCAAGTAGCTTTCGGAATGGTCTTCGGAACACAATCTTCTACTATGTGGAGATGATGCGGGCCCTGGCTGGGCTGGCCTAAATTTTAAAACTGCGGAAAGGGTATTGTGGAAACACATGACAGGCGGTGAGTAACTCACAGATCACAAAACTTGGAAAGACGGAGGTAAGATTTGTTATTTAGTATTTTATTGAATTCAATACGTAGCATGTGCAAGGGCCCTGCTGGGTTAATTAGGTACGGATACTAGACCCTTTGTATTGTAATGCGGCCATTCGGCGTTTCCGTTTTAAAACAGTAATTATTATACTGTACAATTACCATTTTCTACATTAATAATATTTCCTGAAATTTATCATATATTCTCTTGATCTGGGTATTACCTAAAGAAAACCTAAAGAGGGCACAATAGTGGTGCTATTATAACTGCGTAAAAACTCCTGTTAAACAGAATATCTCTCTGTCAGGAACGCCTTGAGGTACCAACCATGCTTGTTATTTTACGCAGTTTTTTTTTTCAATTAACCCAGCTTTGTATTGTAATGCGGCCATTCGGCGTTTTCGTTTTAAAACAATAATTATTATACTGTACAATTACCATTTTCTAAATTAATAATATTTCCTGAAATTTATCATATATTCTCTTGATCTGGGTATTACCTAAAGAAAACCTAAAGAGGGCACAATAGTGGTGCTATTATAACTGCGTAAAAACTCCTGATAAACAGAATATCTCTCTGTCAGGAACGCCTTGAGGTACCAACCATGCTTGTTATTTTACGCAGGTTTTTTTTTTCAATTAACCCAGCTTTGTATTGTAATGCGGCCATTCGGCGTTTTCGTTTTAAAACAATAATTATTATATACTGTACAATTACCATGTTCTAAATTAATAATATTTCCTGAAATTTATCATATATTCTCTTCATCTGTGTATTACCTAAATAAAACCTAAAGTGGGCACAATATTGGTGCTATTGTTTTTTTTTTTCAATTAACCCAGCTTTGTATTGTAATGCGGCCATTCGGCGGTACCAACTATGCTTGTTTTTTTTCAAATATTAACCAGTATTTTCGTATGTAAACATTTTAAATACGTACGGAGTAACTTTAGGTCAGTCCAGTCAGGAACCCAGACGTTTCGTCAGAGCGTGCTACTGCTAGCGATAAACTGTATTTTTTGTATATAAACATTTTAAATGCGTACGGAGTTACTTTAGGTCAGACCAGTGGCACCCAGATGTTTCGTCGGAGCGTGCTGCTGCTAGCGATAAACTGTACTTTTTGTAACTTTAGGTCAGACCAGTGGCACCCAGATGTTTCGTCGGAGCGTGCTGCTGCTAGCGATAAACTGTAGTTTTTGTAACTTTAGGTCAGACCAGTGGCACCCAGATGTTTCGTCGGAGCGTGCTGCTGCTAGCGATAAACTGTACTTTTTATAACTTTAGGTCAGACCAGTGGCACCCAGATGTTTCGTCGGAGCGTGCTGCTGCTAGCGATAAACTGTAGTTTTTGTAACTTTAGGTCAGACCAGTGGCACCCAGATGTTTTTTGTATGTAAACATTTTAAATTTCGTACGGAGTAACTTTAGGTCAGACCAGTGGCACCCAGATGTTTCGTCGGAGTGTGCTACTGCTAGAGATAAACCGTAGAAATCATGAACAGTATATAATGGAATAAAAGAAAATTGTCTCATAAATGTTACAATAAAAACAATTTTAAAATAATGACTTGATATTGATTTCCTTCCGGCTGAAGTACTCTAATCTAACGAAAAACAAAGTATTTACCCCTTCAACTATTCTGCTGCTAGCGATAAACTGTATTTTTTGTATGTAAACATTTTAAATGCGTACGGAGTAACTTTAGGTCAGTCCAGTGGCACCCAGATGTTTCGTCGGAGCGTGCTGCTGCTAGCGATAAACTGTACTTTTTATAACTTTAGGTCAGACCAGTGGCACCCAGATGTTTCGTCGGAGCGTGCTGCTGCTAGCGATAAACTGTATTTTTTGTAACTTTAGGTCAGACCAGTGGCACCCAGATGTTTCGTCGGAGCGTGCTGCTGCTAGCGATAAACTGTACTTTTTGTAACTTTAGGTCAGACCAGTGGCACCCAGATGTTTCGTCGGAGCGTGCTGCTGCTAGCGATAAACTGTAGTTTTTGTAACTTTAGGTCAGACCAGTGGCACCCAGATGTTTCGTCGGAGCGTGCTGCTGCTAGCGATAAACTGTAGTTTTTGTAACTTTAGGTCAGACCAGTGGCACCCAGATGTTTCGTCGGAGCGTGCTGCTGCTAGCGATAAACTGTACTTTTTGTAACTTTAGGTCAGACCAGTGGCACCCAGATGTTTCGTCGGAGCGTGCTGCTGCTAGCGATCGATAAACTGTATTTTTTGTATGTAAACATTTTAAATTTCGTACGGAGTAACTTTAGGTCAGACCAGTGGCACCCAGATGTTTCGTCGGAGTGTGCTACTGCTAGAGATAAACCGTAGAAATCATGAACAGTATATAATGGAATAAAAGAAAATTGTCTCATAAATGTTACAATAAAAACAATTTTAAAATAATGACTTGATATTGATTTCCTTCCGGCTGAAGTACTCTAATCTAACGAAAAACAAAGTATTTACCCCTTCAACTATTCTATTTATATCTATAACACACTCAGTGATAGAAAACTAAATAAAAAAATAACAATTCCTTCATTGTGTGAGAAATAAAATAAAATTGCAGACTATAGTCGGCCAAGCCGGGTTATCCTGGTGAATAGGACTGGATACATGAAGAAAAAATACAGCCCAGTGCCGGTCCATGCAGTATCTTTCAATTCGAAGCCGGCCGGGGATGCCTTGCCGGTTTTCTATCTCAACCGGCTTCCAACTAAATCGATGACTATCTACCGATGTACTCACCATTATTGGTCATTTTGTAGTCAAAATCTAATTCTAAGCCTTTGGAAAACCATGAGGAAAAATGTATTCCGGTTTTGTTTGTCATCTACTGACGGTCATGGCCTGTTTCAGCAATTTGATCTGGTTTCTCCTTTGACGTAAAAGTGTATAGAATCGTCTAATAGGATTATTGGGGATTTAGACACCCCGAAACTTGAAACACAGCGTGGGTAATGGGAAGTATGAATGGAATCCAGGATAAGGTACAAAGAAATTAGCCGACGTACTTACAGTACACACCCACTTGCGTCCTCTCATGGGGTAGGCGAAAAATCTCAGATTTCTGACAAAACTAAAAAAACACTCAATTATGCTTCAGAATGATGTCAAACAATCTCCTGGTAGTTTCTAGACATGAATGGATAAAGTTGGAGGAAGAATTGATAAAAAAAAATCAACATCTTCAAAAATGGCCAAATCTGGATTTTTTTGGCCAGACCGGGTAGGCGAAACATATCAGATTTCTGACAAAAACTAAAAACCACTCAATTATGCTTCAGAATGATGTCAAACAATTTCCTGGTAGTTTCTAGACATGAATGGATTAAGTTGGAGGAAGAATTGAAGAAAAAATTCAACATCTTCAAAAATGGCCAAATCTGGATTTTTTGGACCAGACCGGGTAGGCGAAAAATCTCAGATTTCTGACAAAAACTAAAAAATACTCAAGTATGCTTCAGAATGATGTCAAACAATCTCCTGGTAGTTTCTAGACATGAATGGATTAAGTTGGAGGAAGAATTGAAGAAAAAAATCAACATCTTCAAAAATGGCCAAATCTGGATTTTTTTCCCAGACCGGGTAGGCGAAAAATCTCAGATTTCTGACAAAAACTAAAAACCACTCAATTATGAATTCAGAATGATGTCAAACAATCTCCTGGTAGTTTCTAGACATGAATGGATTAAGTTGGAGGAAGAATTGAAGAAAAAAATCAACATCTTCAAAAATGGCGAAATCTGGATTTTTTTGGCCAGACCGGGTAGGCGAAAAATCTCAGATTTCTGACAAAAACTAAAAAACACTCAATTATGCTTCAGAATGATGTCAAACAATGTCCTGGTAGCTTCAGAACATCAATGGATTAAGTTAAAGAAAGGATTGAAGTAAAAATCAACATAATTCATAAATGGTCAAATCTGGATTTTTTAGCCAGTGTCTATCCTTCATAACACACACCTGAATATCTGCTTCCTTTCTCGACACCTTCATAACACGTAACTCAATATCTTCCTGTCTCCACACATCAGAAGCAGTGTCTATCTTGTTTACATGAGTTACGTTGTCAGGTCCCAGGAACTCCATGGCCAGTAGGTACATAATCCTGTCGAGATATCGATATCGTTTAGAAGTTTATTCTGCATTTAAGGTACCGACCATTATGATAATTAGTAGAGACCGGGAGGCTAAAAATCTTGGATTTCTGACAAAAACTAAAAACCACTCAATTATGCTTCAGAATGATGTCAAACAATCTCCTGGTAGCTTCAGAACATCAATGGATGAAGTTAAAGAAAGGATTGAAGTAAAAATCAACATAATTCAAAAATGGTCAAATCTGTATTTTTTAGCAAGACCGGGTAGGCGAAAAATCTTGGATTTCTGACAAAAATAAAAAAAACATTCAATATGCTTCAAAATGATCTCAAACAATCTCCTGGTAGCTTCTGAACATCAATGGATTAAGTTGGAGAATGAATTGAAGAAAAAATAAACATCATCAAAAATGGTCAAATCTGGATTTTTGATTTCTGACAAAAATAAAAAAAACACTCAATATGCTTCAAAATGATCTCAAACAATCTCCTGGTAGCTTCTGAACATCAATGGATTAAGTTGGAGAAAGAATTGAAGTAAAAATCAACATAATTCATAAATGGTCAAATCTGGATTTTTTAGCCAGTGTCTATCCTTCATAACACACACCTGAATATCTGCTTCCTTTCTCGACACCTTCATAACACGTACCTCAATATCTTCCTGACTCCACACATCAGAAGCAGTGTCTATCTTGTTTACATGAGTTACGTTGTCAGGTCCCAGGAACTCCATGGCCAGTAGGTACATATCCTGTCGAGATATCGATATCGTTTAGAAGTTTATTCTGCATTTAAGGTACCGACCATTATGATAATTAGTAGAGCTGTATCACCCGGATATGTAATAATCAACAGGAAATGTAATACAAACCGGATATGTAATAAAAATCAACAGGATCTGTAATAACAACAGTATATGTAATAAAAATCAACAGTATTTGTAATAAAAAGTTAACAGGAAATGTAATACATTTTTAACCGGAAATGTAATAAAATAGTTAACAGGAAATGTAATAACAATCAACAGGAAATGGATTAACACTACTTGGTCGAGGTAGTGTTATCAATCACTCTAACAGTGAACAAACAAAACCTACCAATGAATGACATCATCAGTCATGTGACTCATTTAGTGCTCAACCTGCACGTGATCAGCGCTGCGAACGTCACGTGAGTAATTCCGTGAGCACAAATATCTGCCCTTGGAACAAAACAAGCAAATTGTATGATGTCATAGAACACACGTCACATAGGCTTATCCTTATAGCACATAACCTTTTCACCGTTTTTTTCTTCACGCAAAAAGACTCCTGGTTTCACCAAAATATTATGTAGGCCGACTTCAAACGTCCCTTGACGCTGTAGATCGTGTCATAAGTTTCGTCTTCCAGGGGGCAGATTAGCTTTTTCCCGCTCTCATGTACTGCCGCTATAATTAGCGTTAGGAGGAAGAGAAAAACCGAAATGAAGAGAGTCTTAGCCATAGTGGTACGACTGCAAAACTGGAGACTTAAGACAGAGAATAACTCAAGTGAGGTTTGCAGCGCTGATCACGTGATCTGTGACGTTGTACAAATACAATACAATAACAATAATTTTGCTTCGAATTTAAGATAGCAAATACATGCTAAGGTTGAAGTTATCCTAGTAGTCTCTTTAATTAAACAGTTGAGGTCAAAGATGTCGCATAAGTCCAGTAGATCTTTACCATCCAATTTGAGGTCAGAATGTAACAGATCGCAGTTTCACCCTTTAAGCCCCAAGAGTGCCATATGGCACTATTACTGGTTACTTGCTTTGAAGGTTTAAATCTGATTAAATTCAAAGAGCAATGCCCTGAGATTCCCACACACCTTAATGTATAGACCAATGATCCTAATGAACTGCAATAGGCATATTAAAAATGAATAATTCATCTAAATCCCCCTTTCTTTGCATAAGTTAACTATAGTTGACATTATTTCACTTCAGAAAAAGGGACTAAAATGACAGTTACAAAAAAAAAAAATTCTCCCCAGATTCTAAATTTTCTCACAAAAATGCATACTCCACATAAAATTTAGAGTTTCATGTTTGCACTAACCTCACTTTCTGTCTCCCAACACCTAAACTTGCCCAGCACCAAGCCATTGTGTCCACAAGCACTTCACAACAAGCTAAATTCATCCATAATGACCGCAAAGCATGCCGGGAAATCTTACCAAACAGCGTCATGGCCTTTCCCCCATCTTCATTCTTCAAAATATATACTAAGTCTAAAGACATTTCGACCTAATAGCTTCATATTGGAATCAATGGCAAGTAAATGTTGTCCAATATTCCATAAAAGCTATGATAGATGGCTCCAGACCTCCATTTATAAAGCTCACGCTAAAGTGACAGAAGACGTCCTGGCCCATTCACGAGTGGAAAATGAAGCTCGTTCTCTATCACAATAACATGCACAGACTCTGTTATTCGAGAAAGTGCTGATTCAAGCTCTCATCAGACTTAATGATGTCCTCCAGCACTCTAAAAATTAAAAAAAAAGCATTAAAAAGCCTTAAATTCTGTTTTCCCCCAAACAAACTTCCCTCCAGCTCCGTAGCAATGCGACGTCAACGTATCCAAAATGGCAGACAAAAAAACTTTGAGCCCCCAGTATTGTTGGTCAGATCAAAATTCCATGGTAACAGTGACTACAGTTTTCTTAGGGGGGGAGGGTTTGTTGCAGTCTAGAATGAGCCAAAAATCAGTTAAAAGCCCTTGTGGCTTAAAGGGTTAAGTCACCCAAAAATAGCATATCATGGCAGTGGGATGATACACACTCAAACAAATTATAAAGTTCCTGCTTCCAGACACACTTCTTGACACTGGGGGGTCTTATAAGCCAGCAACCAGAATCCAAGATTTGCCAGGCATGTTGAGAAGCTTATAGTAATCACTGACTAAATTATTCACATGACTGATGATGTCATTCATTGGTAGGTGTTGTTTGTTCACTGCTAGAGTGATTGATAACACTACTTCGACCAAGTAGTGTTATTACATTTCCTGTTAACTATTTTATTACATTTCCGATTAAAAATGTATTACATTTCCTGTTAACTTTTTTTTACAAATCCTGTTGATTTTTATTACATATCCGGTTAGTATTACATTTCCTGTTGATTATTACATATCCGGGTGATACAGCTCTACTAATTATCATAATGGTCGGTACCTTAAATGCAGAATAAACTCCTAAACGATATCGATATCTCGACAGGATATGTACCTACTGGCCATGGAGTTCCTAGGACCTGACAACGTAACTCATGTAAACAAGATAGACACTGCTTCTGACTGGGTAGGCAAAAAATCTTGGATTTCTTACAAAAATAAAATAAAAACTCAATATGCTTCAAAATCACCTCAAATAATCTCCTGGTAGCTTCAGAACATCAATGGATGAAGTTGGAGGAAGAATTGAAGAAAAAAATCAACATCTTCAAAAATGGCCAAATCTGGAATTTTTTTGCCAGACCGTGAAGGCGAAAAATCTCAGATTTCTGACAAAAACTAAAAAACACTCAATTATGCTTCAGAATGATATCAAACAATCTCCTGGTAGCTTCAGAACATCAATGGATTAAGTTGGAGGAAGAATTGATAAAAAAAATTCAACATCTTCAAAAATGGCCAAATCCTAATTTTTTAGCCACACCGGGTAGGCGAAAAATCTTGGATTTCTGACAAAAATAAAAAAAAACACTCAATATGCTTCAAAATGATCTCCAACAATCTCCTGGTAGTTTCTAGACATGAATGGACTAAGTTGGAGAGAGAATTGCAGAAAAAATTCAACATCTTCAAAAATGGTCAAATCTAGATTGTTTTGGCCAGACCCGGTAGGCGAAAAATCTCAGATTTCTGACAAAAACTAAAAACCACTCAATTATGCTTCAGAATGATGTCAAACAATCTCCTGGTAGCTTCTAGACATGAATGGATTAAATTGGAGAATGAATTGAAGAAAAAATAAACATCATCAAAAATGGTCAAATCTGTATTTTTGATTTTAGACAAAAATAAAAAAACCAATCAATATGCTTCAAAATGATCTCAAACAATCTCCTGGTAGCTTCTGAACATCAATGGATTTAGTTGGAGAATGAATTGAAGAAAAAATAAACATCATCAAAAATGGTCAAATCTGGATTTTTGATTTCTGACAAAAATAAAAAAACCACACAATATGCTTCAAAATGATCTCAAACAATTTCCTGGTAGTTTCTAGACATGAATGGATTAAGTTGGAGAAAGGATTGAAGTAAAAATCAACATAATTCAAAAATGGTCAAATTTATATTTTTTAGCCAGACCGGGTAGGCGAAAAATCTTTGATTTCTGACAAAAATAAAAAAACCACTCAATATGTTTCAAAATGATCTCAAACAATCCCCTGGTAGCTTCAGAACATCAATGGATTAAGTTGGAGAAAGGATTGAAGTAAAAATCAACATAATTCAAAAATGGTGAAATCTGGATTTTTTAGCCAGACCGGGTAGGCGAAAAATCTTGGATTTCTGTGAAAAATAAAAAAACACTCAATATGCTTCAAAATGATCTCAAACAATCTCCTAGTAGCTTCTGAACATCAATGGATTAAGTTGGAGAATGAATTGAAGAAAAATTAAACATCATCAAAAATGGTCAAATCTGGATTTTTGATTTCTGACAAAAATTTAAAAAAACACTCAATATGCTTCAAACTGATGTCAAACAATCTCCTGGTAGCTTCAGAACATCAATGGATTAAGTTGGAGGAAGAATTGATAAAAAAAATTCAACATCTTCAAAAATCGCCAAATCCTAATTTTTTAGCCACACCGGGTAGGCGAAAAATCTTGGATTTCTGACAAAAATAAAAAAAACCACTCAATATGCTTCAAAATGATCTCCAACAATCTCCTGGTAGTTTCTAGACATGAATGGACTAAGTTGGAGAGAGAATTGAAGAAAAAATTCAACATCTTCAAAAATGGTCAAATCTAGATTGTTTTGGCCAGACCCGGTAGGCGAAAAATCTCAGATTTCTGACAAAAACTAAAAACCACTCAATTATGCTTCAGAATGATGTCAAACAATCTCCTGGTAGCTTCTAGACATGAATGGATTAAATTGGAGAATGAATTGAAGAAAAAATAAACATCATCAAAAATGGTCAAATCTGTATTTTTGATTTCAGACAAAAATAAAAAAACCAATCAATATGCTTCAAAATGATCTCAAACAATCTCCTGGTAGCTTCAGAACATCAATGGATTAAATTGGAGAATGAATTGAAGAAAAAATAAACATCATCAAAAATGGTCAAATCTGTATTTTTGATTTCAGACAAAAATAAAAAAACCACTCAATATGCTTCAAAATGATCTCAAACAATCTCCTTGTAGCTTCTGAACATCAATGGATTTAGTTGGAGAATGAATTGAAGAAAAAATAAACATCATCAAAAATGGTCAAATCTGGATTTTTGATTTCTGACAAAAATAAAAAAACCACACAATATGCTTCAAAATGATCTCAAACAATTTCCTGGTAGTTTCTAGACATGAATGGATTAAGTTGGAGAAAGGATTGAAGTAAAAATCAACATAATTCAAAAATGGTCAAATTTATATTTTTTAGCCAGACCGGGTAGGCGAAAAATCTTTGATTTCTGACAAAAATAAAAAAACCACTCAATATGTTTCAAAATGATCTCAAACAATCCCCTGGTAGCTTCAGAACATCAATGGATTAAGTTGGAGAAAGGATTGAAGTAAAAATCAACATAATTCAAAAATGGTGAAATCTGGATTTTTTAGCCAGACCGGGTAGGCGAAAAATCTTGGATTTCTGTGAAAAATAAAAAAACACTCAATATGCTTCAAAATGATCTCAAACAATCTCCTAGTAGCTTCTGAACATCAATGGATTAAGTTGGAGAATGAATTGAAGAAAAATTAAACATCATCAAAAATGGTCAAATCTGGATTTTTGATTTCTGACAAAAATAGAAAAACCACTCAATATGCTTCAAAATGATCTCAAACAATCTCCTGGTAGCTTCTGAACATCAATGGATTAAGTTGGAGAAAGGATTGAACAAAAAATCAACATCTTCAAAAAAGGGCCAAATCTGGATTTGTTTGACCAGACCGGGTAGGCGAAAAATATCAGATTTCTGACAAAAACTAAAAAACACTCAATATGCTTCAAAATGATCTCAAACAATCTCCTGGTAGTTTCTAGACATGAATGGACTAAGTTGGAGAGAGAATTGAAGAAAAAATTCAACATCTTCAAAAATGGTAAAATCTAGATTGTTTTGGCCAGACCGGGTACGCGAAAAATATCAGATTTCTGACAAAAACTAAAAAACACTCAATTACGCTTCAGAATGATGTCAAACAATGTCCTGGTAGTTTCTAGACATGAATGGACTAAGTTGGAGAGAGAATTGAAGAAAAAATTCAACATCTTCAAAAATGGTAAAATCTAGATTGTTTTGGCCAGACCGGGTACGCGAAAAATATCAGATTTCTGACAAAAACTAAAAAACACTCAATTACGCTTCAGAATGATGCCAAACAATGTCCTGGTAGCTTCTGAACATCAATGGATTAAGTTGGAGAATGAATTGAAGAAAAAGTAAACATCATCAAAAATGGTCAAATCTGGATTTTTGATTTCTGACAAAAATAGAAAAACCACTCAATATGCTTCAAAATGATCTCAAACAATCTCCTGGTAGCTTCTGAACATCAATGGACTAAGTTGGAGAGAGAATTGAAGAAAAAATTCAACATCTTCAAAAATGGTAAAATCTAGATTGTTTTGGCCAGACCGGGTAGGCGAAAAATATCAGATTTCTGACAAACACTAAAAAACACTCAATTACGCTTCAGAATGATGTCAAACAATGTCCTGGTAGTTTCTAGACATGAATGGACTAAGTTGGAGAGAGAATTGAAGAAAAAAATCAACATCTTCAAAAATGGTCAAATCTGTATTTTTTAGCCAGACCGGGTAGGCGAAAAATATCAGATTTCTGACAAAAATAAAAAAAACACTCAATATGCTTCAAAATGATCTCAAACAATCTCCTGGTAGCTTCTGAACATCAATGGATTAAGTTGGAGAATGAATTGAAGAAAAAGTAAACATCATCAAAAATGGTCAAATCTGGATTTTTGATTTCTGACAAAAATAGAAAAACCACTCAATATGCTTCAAAATGATCTCAAACAATCTCCTGGTAGCTTCTGAACATCAATGGATTAAGTTGGAGAATGAATTGAAGAAAAAGTAAACATCATCAAAAATGGTCAAATCTGGATTTTTTAGCCAGACCGGGTAGGCGAAAAATATCAGATTTCTGACAAAAACTAAAAAACACTCAATTACCCTTCAGAATGATGTCAAACAATGTCCTGGTAGTTTCTAGACATGAATGGACTAAGTTGGAGAGAGAATTGAAGAAAAAATTCAACATCTTCAAAAATGGTAAAATCTAGATTGTTTTGGCCAGACCGGGTAGGCGAAAAATATCAGATTTCTGACAAAAACTAAAAAACACTCAATTACGCTTCAGAATGATGTCAAACAATGTCCTGGTAGTTTCTGAACATCAATGGATTAAGTTGGAGAATGAATTGAAGAAAAAGTAAACATCATCAAAAATGGTCAAATCTGGATTTTTGATTTTTGACAAAAATAAAAAAACCACTCAATATGCTTCAAAATGATCTCAAACAATCTCCTGGTAGCTTCTGAACATCAATGGATTAAGTTGGAGAATGAATTGAAGAAAAAATAAACATCATCAAAAATGGTCAAATCTGTATTTTTGAGCCAGACCGGGTAGGCGAAAAATATCAGATTTCTGACAAAAATAGAAAAACCACTCAATATGCTTCAAAATGATCTCAAACAATCTCCTGGTAGCTTCTGAACATCAATGGATTAAGTTGGAGAATGAATTGAAGAAAAAATAAACATCATCAAAAATGGTCAAATCTGGATTTTTGATTTCTGACAAAAATAAAAAAAACACTCAATATGCTTCAAAATGATCTCAAACAATCTCCTGGTAGCTTCAGAACATCAATGGATTAAGTTGGAGAAAGGATTGAAGTAAAAATCAACATAATTCAAAAATGGTCAAATCTGGATTTTTTAGCCAGTGTCTATCCTTCATAACACACACCTGAATATCTGCTTCCTTTCTCAACACCTTCATAACACGTACCTCAATATCTTCCTGTCTCCACACATCAGAAGCAGTGTCTATCTTGTTTACATGAGTTACGTTGTCAGGTCCCAGGAACTCCATGGCCAGTAGGTACATATCCTGTCAAGATATCGATATCGTTTAGAAGTTTATTCTGCATTTAAGGTACCGACCATTATGATAATTAGTAGAGACCGGGTAGCCAAAAAATCTTGGATTTCTGACAAAAGCAAAAAACCACTCAATATGCTTCAAAATGATCTCAAACAATCTACTGGAAGCTTCAGAACATCAATGGATTAAGTTGGAGGAAGAATTGAAGAAAAAATTCAACATCTTCAAAAATGGTAAAATCTAGATTGTTTTGGCCAGACCGGGTAGGCGAAAAATATCAGATTTCTGACAAAAACTAAAAAACACTCAATTACGCTTCAGAATGATGTCAAACAATGTCCTGGTAGTTTCTAGACATGAATGGACTAAGTTGGAGAGAGAATTGAAGAAAAAATTCAACATCTTCAAAAATGGTAAAATCTCGATTGTTTTGGCCAGACCGGGTACGCGAAAAATATCAGATTTCTGACAAAAACTAAAAAACACTCAATTACGCTTCAGAATGATGTCAAACAATGTCCTGGTAGCTTCTGAACATCAATGGATTAAGTTGGAGAATGAATTGAAGAAAAAGTAAACATCATCAAAAATGGTCAAATCTGGATTTTTGATTTCTGACAAAAATAGAAAAACCACTCAATATGCTTCAAAATGATCTCAAACAATCTCCTGGTAGCTTCTGAACATCAATGGACTAAGTTGGAGAGAGAATTGAAGAAAAAATTCAACATCTTCAAAAATGGTAAAATCTAGATTGTTTTGGCCAGACCGGGTAGGCGAAAAATATCAGATTTCTGACAAACACTAAAAAACACTCAATTACGCTTCAGAATGATGTCAAACAATGTCCTGGTAGTTTCTAGACATGAATGGACTAAGTTGGAGAGAGAATTGAAGAAAAAAATCAACATCTTCAAAAATGGTCAAATCTGTATTTTTTAGCCAGACCGGGTAGGCGAAAAATATCAGATTTCTGACAAAAATAAAAAAAACACTCAATATGCTTCAAAATGATCTCAAACAATCTCCTGGTAGCTTCTGAACATCAATGGATTAAGTTGGAGAATGAATTGAAGAAAAAGTAAACATCATCAAAAATGGTCAAATCTGGATTTTTGATTTCTGACAAAAATAGAAAAACCACTCAATATGCTTCAAAATGATCTCAAACAATCTCCTGGTAGCTTCTGAACATCAATGGATTAAGTTGGAGAATGAATTGAAGAAAAAGTAAACATCATCAAAAATGGTCAAATCTGGATTTTTTAGCCAGATCGGGTAGGCGAAAAATATCAGATTTCTGACAAAAACTAAAAAACACTCAATTACCCTTCAGAATGATGTCAAACAATGTCCTGGTAGTTTCTAGACATGAATGGACTAAGTTGGAGAGAGAATTGAAGAAAAAATTCAACATCTTCAAAAATGGTAAAATCTAGATTGTTTTGGCCAGACCGGGTAGGCGAAAAATATCAGATTTCTGACAAAAACTAAAAAACACTCAATTACGCTTCAGAATGATGTCAAACAATGTCCTGGTAGTTTTTAGACATGAATGGACTAAGTTGGAGAGAGAATTGAAGAAAAAAAAATCAACATCTTCAAAAATGGTCAAATCTGGATTTTTGATTTCTGACAAAAATAGAAAAACCACTCAATATGCTTCAAAATGATCTCAAACAATCTCCTGGTAGCTTCTGAACATCAATGGATTAAGTTGGAGAATGAATTGAAGAAAAAATAAACATCATCATCAAAGATATCTGGATTTTTGATTTCTGACAAAAATAAAAAAAACACTCAATATGCTTCAAAATGATCTCAAACAATCTCCTGGTAGCTTCAGAACATCAATGGATTAAGTTGGAGAAAGGATTGAAGTAAAAATCAACATAATTCAAAAATGGTCAAATCTGGATTTTTTAGCCAGTGTCTATCCTTCATAACACACACCTGAATATCTGCTTCCTTTCTCAACACCTTCATAACACGTACCTCAATATCTTCCTGTCTCCACACATCAGAAGCAGTGTCTATCTTGTTTACATGAGTTACGTTGTCAGGTCCCAGGAACTCCATGGCCAGTAGGTACATATCCTGTCAAGATATCGATATCGTTTAGAAGTTTATTCTGCATTTAAGGTACCGACCATTATGATAATTAGTAGAGACCGGGTAGCCAAAAAATCTTGGATTTCTGACAAAAGCAAAAAACCACTCAATATGCTTCAAAATGATCTCAAACAATCTACTGGAAGCTTCAGAACATCAATGGATTAAGTTGGAGGAAGAATTGAAGAAAAAATTCAACATCTTCAAAAATGGTAAAATCTAGATTGTTTTGGCCAGACCGGGTAGGCGAAAAATATCAGATTTCTGACAAAAACTAAAAAACAATCAATTACGCTTCAGAATGATGTCAAACAATGTCCTGGTAGTTTCTAGACATGAATGGACTAAGTTGGAGAGAGAATTGAAGAAAAAAATCAACATCTTCAAAAATGGTAAAATCTCGATTGTTGATTTCTGACAAAAATAGAAAAACCACTCAATATGCTTCAAAATGATCTCAAACAATCTCCTGGTAGCTTCTGAACATCAATGGATTAAGTTGGAGAATGAATTGAAGAAAAAATAAACATCATCAAAAATGGTCAAATCTGGATTTTTGATTTCTGACAAAAATAGAAAAACCACTCAATATGCTTCAAAATGATCTCAAACAATCTCCTGGTAGCTTCTGAACATCAATGGATTAAGTTGGAGAATGAATTGAAGAAAAAATAAACATCATCAAAAATGGTCAAATCTGGATTTTTGATTTCTGACAAAAATAAAAAAAACACTCAATATGCTTCAAAATGATCTCAAACAATCTCCTGGTAGCTTCTGAACATCAATGGATTAAGTTGGAGAAAGGATTGAACAAAAAATCAACATCTTCAAAAAAGGGCCAAATCTGGATTTTTTTTTGACCAGACCGGGTAGGCGAAAAATATCAGATTTCTGACAAAAACTAAAAAACACTCAATTACGCTTCAGAATGATGTCAAACAATGTCCTGGTAGTTTCTAGACATGAATGGACTAAGTTGGAGAAAGGATTGAACAAAAAATCAACATAATTCAAAAATGGTCAAATCTGTATTTTTTAGCCAGACCGGGTAGGCAAAAAATATCAGATTTCTGACAAAAACTAAAAAACACTCAATTACCCTTCAGAATGATCTCAAACAATGTCCTGGTAGTTTCTAGACATGAATGGACTAAGTTGGAGAGAGAATTGAAGAAAAAAATCAACATCTTCAAAAATGGTAAAATCTAGATTGTTTTGGCCAGACCGGGTAGGCGAAAAATATCAGATTTCTGACAAAAACAAAAAAACACTCAATTACGCTTCAGAATGATGTCAAACAATGTCCTGGTAGTTTCTAGACATGAATGGATTAAGTTGGAGAAAGGATTGAACAAAAAATCAACATCTTCAAAAAAGGGCCAAATCTGTATTTTTTAGCCAGACCGGGTAGGCGAAAAATATCAGATTTCAGACAAAAACTAAAAAACACTCAATATGCTTCAAAATGATCTCAAACAATCTCCTGGTAGCTTCTGAACATCAATGGATTAAGTTGGAGAATGAATTGAAGAAAAAGTAAACATCATCAAAAATGGTCAAATCTGGATTTTTGATTTCTGACAAAAATAGAAAAACCACTCAATATGCTTCAAAATGATCTCAAACAATCTCCTGGTAGCTTCTGAACATCAATGGATTAAGTTGGAGAAAGGATTGAACAAAAAATCAACATCTTCAAAAAAGGGCCAAATCTGGATTTGTTTGACCAGACCGGGTAGGCGAAAAATATCAGATTTCTGACAAAAACTAAAAAACACTCAATTACCCTTCAGAATGATGTCAAACAATGTCCTGGTAGTTTCTAGACATGAATGGACTAAGTTGGAGAGAGGATTGAACAAAAAATCAACATCTTCAAAAATGGTCAAATCTGTATTTTTTAGCCAGACCGGGTAGGCGAAAAATATCAGATTTCTGACAAAAATAAAAAAAACACTCAATATGCTTCAAAATGATCTCAAACAATCTCCTGGTAGCTTCTGAACATCAATGGATTAAGTTGGAGAATGAATTGAAGAAAAAGTAAACATCATCAAAAATGGTCAAATCTGGATTTTTGATTTCTGACAAAAATAGAAAAACCACTCAATATGCTTCAAAATGATCTCAAACAATCTCCTGGTAGCTTCTGAACATCAATGGATTAAGTTGGAGAATGAATTGAAGAAAAAGTAAACATCATCAAAAATGGTCAAATCTGGATTTTTTAGCCAGATCGGGTAGGCGAAAAATATCAGATTTCTGACAAAAACTAAAAAACACTCAATTACCCTTCAGAATGATGTCAAACAATGTCCTGGTAGTTTCTAGACATGAATGGACTAAGTTGGAGAGAGAATTGAAGAAAAAATTCAACATCTTCAAAAATGGTAAAATCTAGATTGTTTTGGCCAGACCGGGTAGGCGAAAAATATCAGATTTCTGACAAAAACTAAAAAACACTCAATTACGCTTCAGAATGATGTCAAACAATGTCCTGGTAGTTTTTAGACATGAATGGACTAAGTTGGAGAGAGAATTGAAGAAAAAAATCAACATCTTCAAAAATGGTCAAATCTGGATTTTTGATTTCTGACAAAAATAGAAAAACCACTCAATATGCTTCAAAATGATCTCAAACAATCTCCTGGTAGCTTCTGAACATCAATGGATTAAGTTGGAGAATGAATTGAAGAAAAAATAAACATCATCATCAAAGATATCTGGATTTTTGATTTCTGACAAAAATAAAAAAAACACTCAATATGCTTCAAAATGATCTCAAACAATCTCCTGGTAGCTTCAGAACATCAATGGATTAAGTTGGAGAAAGGATTGAAGTAAAAATCAACATAATTCAAAAATGGTCAAATCTGGATTTTTTAGCCAGTGTCTATCCTTCATAACACACACCTGAATATCTGCTTCCTTTCTCAACACCTTCATAACACGTACCTCAATATCTTCCTGTCTCCACACATCAGAAGCAGTGTCTATCTTGTTTACATGAGTTACGTTGTCAGGTCCCAGGAACTCCATGGCCAGTAGGTACATATCCTGTCAAGATATCGATATCGTTTAGAAGTTTATTCTGCATTTAAGGTACCGACCATTATGATAATTAGTAGAGACCGGGTAGCCAAACAATCTTGGATTTCTGACAAAAGCAAAAAACCACTCAATATGCTTCAAAATGATCTCAAACAATCTACTGGAAGCTTCTGAACATCAATGGATTAAGTTGGAGAAAGGATTGAACAAAAAATCAACATAATTCAAAAATGGTCAAATCTGTATTTTTTAGCCAGACCGGGTAGGCAAAAAATATCAGATTTCTGACAAAAACTAAAAAACACTCAATTACCCTTCAGAATGATCTCAAACAATGTCCTGGTAGTTTCTAGACATGAATGGACTAAGTTGGAGAGAGAATTGAAGAAAAAATTCAACATCTTCAAAAATGGTAAAATCTAGATTGTTTTGGCCAGACCGGGTAGGCGAAAAATATCAGATTTCTGACAAAAACAAAAAAACACTCAATTACGCTTCAGAATGATGTCAAACAATGTCCTGGTAGTTTCTAGACATGAATGGATTAAGTTGGAGAAAGGATTGAACAAAAAATCAACATCTTCAAAAAAGGGCCAAATCTGTATTTTTTAGCCAGACCGGGTAGGCGAAAAATATCAGATTTCAGACAAAAACTAAAAAACACTCAATATGCTTCAAAATGATCTCAAACAATCTCCTGGTAGCTTCTGAACATCAATGGATTAAGTTGGAGAATGAATTGAAGAAAAAGTAAACATCATCAAAAATGGTCAAATCTGGATTTTTGATTTCTGACAAAAATAGAAAAACCACTCAATATGCTTCAAAATGATCTCAAACAATCTCCTGGTAGCTTCTGAACATCAATGGATTAAGTTGGAGAAAGGATTGAACAAAAAATCAACATCTTCAAAAAAGGGCCAAATCTGGATTTGTTTGACCAGACCGGGTAGGCGAAAAATATCAGATTTCTGACAAAAACTAAAAAACACTCAATTACCCTTCAGAATGATGTCAAACAATGTCCTGGTAGTTTCTAGACATGAATGGACTAAGTTGGAGAAAGGATTGAACAAAAAATCAACATAATTCAAAAATGGTCAAATCTGTATTTTTTAGCCAGACCGGGTAGGCAAAAAATATCAGATTTCTGACAAAAACTAAAAAACACTCAATTACCCTTCAGAATGATCTCAAACAATGTCCTGGTAGTTTCTAGACATGAATGGACTAAGTTGGAGAGAGAATTGAAGAAAAAATTCAACATCTTCAAAAATGGTAAAATCTAGATTGTTTTGGCCAGACCGGGTAGGCGAAAAATATCAGATTTCTGACAAAAACAAAAAAACACTCAATTACGCTTCAGAATGATGTCAAACAATGTCCTGGTAGTTTCTAGACATGAATGGATTAAGTTGGAGAAAGGATTGAACAAAAAATCAACATCTTCAAAAAAGGGCCAAATCTGTATTTTTTAGCCAGACCGGGTAGGCGAAAAATATCAGATTTCTGACACAAACTAAAAAACACTCAATATGCTTCAAAATGATCTCAAACAATCTCCTGGTAGCTTCTGAACATCAATGGATTAAGTTGGAGAATGAATTGAAGAAAAAGTAAACATCATCAAAAATGGTCAAATCTGGATTTTTGATTTCTGACAAAAATAGAAAAACCACTCAATATGCTTCAAAATGATCTCAAACAATCTCCTGGTAGCTTCTGAACATCAATGGATTAAGTTGGAGAAAGGATTGAACAAAAAATCAACATCTTCAAAAAAGGGCCAAATCTGGATTTGTTTGACCAGACCGGGTAGGCGAAAAATATCAGATTTCTGACAAAAACTAAAAAACACTCAATTACCCTTCAGAATGATGTCAAACAATGTCCTGGTAGTTTCTAGACATGAATGGACTAAGTTGGAGAAAGGATTGAACAAAAAATCAACATAATTCAAAAATGGTCAAATCTGTATTTTTTAGCCAGACCGGGTAGGCAAAAAATATCAGATTTCTGACAAAAACTAAAAAACACTCAATTACCCTTCAGAATGATGTCAAACAATGTCCTGGTAGTTTCTAGACATGAATGGACTAAGTTGGAGAGAGAATTGAAGAAAAAATTCAACATCTTCAAAAATGGTAAAATCTAGATTGTTTTGGCCAGACCGGGTAGGCGAAAAATATCAGATTTCTGACAAAAACAAAAAAACACTCAATTACGCTTCAGAATGATGTCAAACAATGTCCTGGTAGTTTCTAGACATGAATGGATTAAGTTGGAGAAAGGATTGAACAAAAAATCAACATCTTCAAAAAAGGGCCAAATCTGTATTTTTTAGCCAGACCGGGTAGGCAAAAAATATCAGATTTCTGACAAAAACTAAAAAACACTCAATTACCCTTCAGAATGATGTCAAACAATGTCCTGGTAGTTTCTAGACATGAATGGACTAAGTTGGAGAGAGAATTGAAGAAAAAAATCAACATCTTCAAAAATGGTAAAATCTAGATTGTTTTGGCCAGACCGGGTAGGCGAAAAATATCAGATTTCTGACAAAAACAAAAAAACACTCAATTACGCTTCAGAATGATGTCAAACAATGTCCTGGTAGTTTCTAGACATGAATGGATTAAGTTGGAGAAAGGATTGAACAAAAAATCAACATCTTCAAAAAAGGGCCAAATCTGTATTTTTTAGCCAGACCGGGTAGGCGAAAAATATCAGATTTCTGACAAAAACTAAAAAACACTCAATATGCTTCAAAATGATCTCAAACAATCTCCTGGTAGCTTCTGAACATCAATGGATTAAGTTGGAGAATGAATTGAAGAAAAAGTAAACATCATCAAAAATGGTCAAATCTGGATTTTTGATTTCTGACAAAAATAAAAAAAACACTCAATATGCTTCAAAATGATCTCAAACAATCTCCTGGTAGCTTCTGAACATCAATGGATTAAGTTGGAGAAAGGATTGAACAAAAAATCAACATCTTCAAAAAAGGGCCAAATCTGGATTTTTTTTTGACCAGACCGGGTAGGCGAAAAATATCAGATTTCTGACAAAAACTAAAAAACACTCAATTACGCTTCAGAATGATGTCAAACAATGTCCTGGTAGTTTCTAGACATGAATGGACTAAGTTGGAGAGAGAATTGAAGAAAAAAATCAACATCTTCAAAAATGGTAAAATCTAGATTGTTTTGGCCAGACCGGGTAGGCGAAAAATATCAGATTTCTGACAAAAACAAAAAAACACTCAATTACGCTTCAGAATGATGTCAAACAATGTCCTGGTAGTTTCTAGACATGAATGGATTAAGTTGGAGAAAGGATTGAACAAAAAATCAACATCTTCAAAAAAGGGCCAAATCTGTATTTTTTAGCCAGACCGGGTAGGCGAAAAATATCAGATTTCTGACAAAAACTAAAAAACACTCAATATGCTTCAAAATGATCTCAAACAATCTCCTGGTAGCTTCTGAACATCAATGGATTAAGTTGGAGAATGAATTGAAGAAAAAGTAAACATCATCAAAAATGGTCAAATCTGGATTTTTGATTTCTGACAAAAATAGAAAAACCACTCAATATGCTTCAAAATGATCTCAAACAATCTCCTGGTAGCTTCTGAACATCAATGGATTAAGTTGGAGAAAGGATTGAACAAAAAATCAACATCTTCAAAAAAGGGCCAAATCTGGATTTGTTTGACCAGACCGGGTAGGCGAAAAATATCAGATTTCTGACAAAAACTAAAAAACACTCAATTACCCTTCAGAATGATGTCAAACAATGTCCTGGTAGTTTCTAGACATGAATGGACTAAGTTGGAGAAAGGATTGAACAAAAAATCAACATAATTCAAAAATGGTCAAATCTGTATTTTTTAGCCAGACCGGGTAGGCAAAAAATATCAGATTTCTGACAAAAACTAAAAAACACTCAATTACCCTTCAGAATGATCTCAAACAATGTCCTGGTAGTTTCTAGACATGAATGGACTAAGTTGGAGAGAGAATTGAAGAAAAAATTCAACATCTTCAAAAATGGTAAAATCTAGATTGTTTTGGCCAGACCGGGTAGGCGAAAAATATCAGATTTCTGACAAAAACAAAAAAACACTCAATTACGCTTCAGAATGATGTCAAACAATGTCCTGGTAGTTTCTAGACATGAATGGATTAAGTTGGAGAAAGGATTGAACAAAAAATCAACATCTTCAAAAAAGGGCCAAATCTGTATTTTTTAGCCAGACCGGGTAGGCGAAAAATATCAGATTTCTGACAAAAACTAAAAAACACTCAATATGCTTCAAAATGATCTCAAACAATCTCCTGGTAGCTTCTGAACATCAATGGATTAAGTTGGAGAATGAATTGAAGAAAAAGTAAACATCATCAAAAATGGTCAAATCTGGATTTTTGATTTCTGACAAAAATAGAAAAACCACTCAATATGCTTCAAAATGATCTCAAACAATCTCCTGGTAGCTTCTGAACATCAATGGATTAAGTTGGAGAAAGGATTGAACAAAAAATCAACATCTTCAAAAAAGGGCCAAATCTGGATTTGTTTGACCAGACCGGGTAGGCGAAAAATATCAGATTTCTGACAAAAACTAAAAAACACTCAATTACCCTTCAGAATGATGTCAAACAATGTCCTGGTAGTTTCTAGACATGAATGGACTAAGTTGGAGAAAGGATTGAACAAAAAATCAACATAATTCAAAAATGGTCAAATCTGTATTTTTTAGCCAGACCGGGTAGGCAAAAAATATCAGATTTCTGACAAAAACTAAAAAACACTCAATTACCCTTCAGAATGATGTCAAACAATGTCCTGGTAGTTTCTAGACATGAATGGACTAAGTTGGAGAGAGAATTGAAGAAAAAAATCAACATCTTCAAAAATGGTAAAATCTAGATTGTTTTGGCCAGACCGGGTAGGCGAAAAATATCAGATTTCTGACAAAAACAAAAAAACACTCAATTACGCTTCAGAATGATGTCAAACAATGTCCTGGTAGTTTCTAGACATGAATGGATTAAGTTGGAGAAAGGATTGAACAAAAAATCAACATCTTCAAAAAAGGGCCAAATCTGTATTTTTTAGCCAGACCGGGTAGGCGAAAAATATCAGATTTCTGACAAAAACTAAAAAACACTCAATTACGCTTCAGAATGATGTCAAACAATGTCCTGGTAGTTTTTAGACATGAATGGACTAAGTTGGAGAGAGAATTGAAGAAAAAAATCAACATCTTCAAAAATGGTCAAATCTGGATTTTTGATTTCTGACAAAAATAGAAAAACCACTCAATATGCTTCAAAATGATCTCAAACAATCTCCTGGTAGCTTCTGAACATCAATGGATTAAGTTGGAGAATGAATTGAAGAAAAAATAAACATCATCATCAAAGATATCTGGATTTTTGATTTCTGACAAAAATAAAAAAAACACTCAATATGCTTCAAAATGATCTCAAACAATCTCCTGGTAGCTTCAGAACATCAATGGATTAAGTTGGAGAATGAATTGAAGAAAAAGTAAACATCATCAAAAATGGTCAAATCTGGATTTTTGATTTCTGACAAAAATAAAAAAAACACTCAATATGCTTCAAAATGATCTCAAACAATCTCCTGGTAGCTTCTGAACATCAATGGATTAAGTTGGAGAAAGGATTGAACAAAAAATCAACATCTTCAAAAAAGGGCCAAATCTGGATTTTTTTTTGACCAGACCGGGTAGGCGAAAAATATCAGATTTCTGACAAAAACTAAAAAACACTCAATTACGCTTCAGAATGATGTCAAACAATGTCCTGGTAGTTTCTAGACATGAATGGACTAAGTTGGAGAGAGAATTGAAGAAAAAAATCAACATCTTCAAAAATGGTAAAATCTAGATTGTTTTGGCCAGACCGGGTAGGCGAAAAATATCAGATTTCTGACAAAAACAAAAAAACACTCAATTACGCTTCAGAATGATGTCAAACAATGTCCTGGTAGTTTCTAGACATGAATGGATTAAGTTGGAGAAAGGATTGAACAAAAAATCAACATCTTCAAAAAAGGGCCAAATCTGTATTTTTTAGCCAGACCGGGTAGGCGAAAAATATCAGATTTCTGACAAAAACTAAAAAACACTCAATATGCTTCAAAATGATCTCAAACAATCTCCTGGTAGCTTCTGAACATCAATGGATTAAGTTGGAGAATGAATTGAAGAAAAAGTAAACATCATCAAAAATGGTCAAATCTGGATTTTTGATTTCTGACAAAAATAGAAAAACCACTCAATATGCTTCAAAATGATCTCAAACAATCTCCTGGTAGCTTCTGAACATCAATGGATTAAGTTGGAGAAAGGATTGAACAAAAAATCAACATCTTCAAAAAAGGGCCAAATCTGGATTTGTTTGACCAGACCGGGTAGGCGAAAAATATCAGATTTCTGACAAAAACTAAAAAACACTCAATTACCCTTCAGAATGATGTCAAACAATGTCCTGGTAGTTTCTAGACATGAATGGACTAAGTTGGAGAAAGGATTGAACAAAAAATCAACATAATTCAAAAATGGTCAAATCTGTATTTTTTAGCCAGACCGGGTAGGCAAAAAATATCAGATTTCTGACAAAAACTAAAAAACACTCAATTACCCTTCAGAATGATCTCAAACAATGTCCTGGTAGTTTCTAGACATGAATGGACTAAGTTGGAGAGAGAATTGAAGAAAAAATTCAACATCTTCAAAAATGGTAAAATCTAGATTGTTTTGGCCAGACCGGGTAGGCGAAAAATATCAGATTTCTGACAAAAACAAAAAAACACTCAATTACGCTTCAGAATGATGTCAAACAATGTCCTGGTAGTTTCTAGACATGAATGGATTAAGTTGGAGAAAGGATTGAACAAAAAATCAACATCTTCAAAAAAGGGCCAAATCTGTATTTTTTAGCCAGACCGGGTAGGCGAAAAATATCAGATTTCTGACAAAAACTAAAAAACACTCAATATGCTTCAAAATGATCTCAAACAATCTCCTGGTAGCTTCTGAACATCAATGGATTAAGTTGGAGAATGAATTGAAGAAAAAGTAAACATCATCAAAAATGGTCAAATCTGGATTTTTGATTTCTGACAAAAATAGAAAAACCACTCAATATGCTTCAAAATGATCTCAAACAATCTCCTGGTAGCTTCTGAACATCAATGGATTAAGTTGGAGAAAGGATTGAACAAAAAATCAACATCTTCAAAAAAGGGCCAAATCTGGATTTGTTTGACCAGACCGGGTAGGCGAAAAATATCAGATTTCTGACAAAAACTAAAAAACACTCATTACCCTTCAGAATGATGTCAAACAATGTCCTGGTAGTTTCTAGACATGAATGGACTAAGTTGGAGAAAGGATTGAACAAAAAATCAACATAATTCAAAAATGGTCAAATCTGTATTTTTTAGCCAGACCGGGTAGGCAAAAAATATCAGATTTCTGACAAAAACTAAAAAACACTCAATTACCCTTCAGAATGATGTCAAACAATGTCCTGGTAGTTTCTAGACATGAATGGACTAAGTTGGAGAGAGAATTGAAGAAAAAAATCAACATCTTCAAAAATGGTAAAATCTAGATTGTTTTGGCCAGACCGGGTAGGCGAAAAATATCAGATTTCTGACAAAAACAAAAAAACACTCAATTACGCTTCAGAATGATGTCAAACAATGTCCTGGTAGTTTCTAGACATGAATGGATTAAGTTGGAGAAAGGATTGAACAAAAAATCAACATCTTCAAAAAAGGGCCAAATCTGTATTTTTTAGCCAGACCGGGTAGGCGAAAAATATCAGATTTCTGACAAAAACTAAAAAACACTCAATTACGCTTCAGAATGATGTCAAACAATGTCCTGGTAGTTTTTAGACATGAATGGACTAAGTTGGAGAGAGAATTGAAGAAAAAAATCAACATCTTCAAAAATGGTCAAATCTGGATTTTTGATTTCTGACAAAAATAGAAAAACCACTCAATATGCTTCAAAATGATCTCAAACAATCTCCTGGTAGCTTCTGAACATCAATGGATTAAGTTGGAGAATGAATTGAAGAAAAAATAAACATCATCATCAAAGATATCTGGATTTTTGATTTCTGACAAAAATAAAAAAAACACTCAATATGCTTCAAAATGATCTCAAACAATCTCCTGGTAGCTTCAGAACATCAATGGATTAAGTTGGAGAAAGGATTGAAGTAAAAATCAACATAATTCAAAAATGGTCAAATCTGGATTTTTTAGCCAGTGTCTATCCTTCATAACACACACCTGAATATCTGCTTCCTTTCTCAACACCTTCATAACACGTACCTCAATATCTTCCTGTCTCCACACATCAGAAGCAGTGTCTATCTTGTTTACATGAGTTACGTTGTCAGGTCCCAGGAACTCCATGGCCAGTAGGTACATATCCTGTCAAGATATCGATATCGTTTAGAAGTTTATTCTGCATTTAAGGTACCGACCATTATGATAATTAGTAGAGACCGGGTAGCCAAAAAATCTTGGATTTCTGACAAAAGCAAAAAACCACTCAATATGCTTCAAAATGATCTCAAACAATCTACTGGAAGCTTCAGAACATCAATGGATTAAGTTGGAGGAAGAATTGAAGAAAAAATTCAACATCTTCAAAAATGGTAAAATCTAGATTGTTTTGGCCAGACCGGGTAGGCGAAAAATATCAGATTTCTGACAAAAACTAAAAAACAATCAATTACGCTTCAGAATGATGTCAAACAATGTCCTGGTAGTTTCTAGACATGAATGGACTAAGTTGGAGAGAGAATTGAAGAAAAAAATCAACATCTTCAAAAATGGTAAAATCTCGATTGTTGATTTCTGACAAAAATAGAAAAACCACTCAATATGCTTCAAAATGATCTCAAACAATCTCCTGGTAGCTTCTGAACATCAATGGATTAAGTTGGAGAATGAATTGAAGAAAAAATAAACATCATCAAAAATGGTCAAATCTGGATTTTTGATTTCTGACAAAAATAGAAAAACCACTCAATATGCTTCAAAATGATCTCAAACAATCTCCTGGTAGCTTCTGAACATCAATGGATTAAGTTGGAGAATGAATTGAAGAAAAAATAAACATCATCAAAAATGGTCAAATCTGGATTTTTGATTTCTGACAAAAATAAAAAAAACACTCAATATGCTTCAAAATGATCTCAAACAATCTCCTGGTAGCTTCTGAACATCAATGGATTAAGTTGGAGAAAGGATTGAACAAAAAATCAACATCTTCAAAAAAGGGCCAAATCTGGATTTTTTTTTGACCAGACCGGGTAGGCGAAAAATATCAGATTTCTGACAAAAACTAAAAAACACTCAATTACGCTTCAGAATGATGTCAAACAATGTCCTGGTAGTTTCTAGACATGAATGGACTAAGTTGGAGAAAGGATTGAACAAAAAATCAACATAATTCAAAAATGGTCAAATCTGTATTTTTTAGCCAGACCGGGTAGGCAAAAAATATCAGATTTCTGACAAAAACTAAAAAACACTCAATTACCCTTCAGAATGATCTCAAACAATGTCCTGGTAGTTTCTAGACATGAATGGACTAAGTTGGAGAGAGAATTGAAGAAAAAATTCAACATCTTCAAAAATGGTAAAATCTAGATTGTTTTGGCCAGACCGGGTAGGCGAAAAATATCAGATTTCTGACAAAAACAAAAAAACACTCAATTACGCTTCAGAATGATGTCAAACAATGTCCTGGTAGTTTCTAGACATGAATGGATTAAGTTGGAGAAAGGATTGAACAAAAAATCAACATCTTCAAAAAAGGGCCAAATCTGTATTTTTTAGCCAGACCGGGTAGGCGAAAAATATCAGATTTCAGACAAAAACTAAAAAACACTCAATATGCTTCAAAATGATCTCAAACAATCTCCTGGTAGCTTCTGAACATCAATGGATTAAGTTGGAGAATGAATTGAAGAAAAAGTAAACATCATCAAAAATGGTCAAATCTGGATTTTTGATTTCTGACAAAAATAGAAAAACCACTCAATATGCTTCAAAATGATCTCAAACAATCTCCTGGTAGCTTCTGAACATCAATGGATTAAGTTGGAGAAAGGATTGAACAAAAAATCAACATCTTCAAAAAAGGGCCAAATCTGGATTTGTTTGACCAGACCGGGTAGGCGAAAAATATCAGATTTCTGACAAAAACTAAAAAACACTCAATTACCCTTCAGAATGATGTCAAACAATGTCCTGGTAGTTTCTAGACATGAATGGACTAAGTTGGAGAGAGGATTGAACAAAAAATCAACATCTTCAAAAATGGTCAAATCTGTATTTTTTAGCCAGACCGGGTAGGCGAAAAATATCAGATTTCTGACAAAAATAAAAAAAACACTCAATATGCTTCAAAATGATCTCAAACAATCTCCTGGTAGCTTCTGAACATCAATGGATTAAGTTGGAGAATGAATTGAAGAAAAAGTAAACATCATCAAAAATGGTCAAATCTGGATTTTTGATTTCTGACAAAAATAGAAAAACCACTCAATATGCTTCAAAATGATCTCAAACAATCTCCTGGTAGCTTCTGAACATCAATGGATTAAGTTGGAGAATGAATTGAAGAAAAAGTAAACATCATCAAAAATGGTCAAATCTGGATTTTTTAGCCAGATCGGGTAGGCGAAAAATATCAGATTTCTGACAAAAACTAAAAAACACTCAATTACCCTTCAGAATGATGTCAAACAATGTCCTGGTAGTTTCTAGACATGAATGGACTAAGTTGGAGAGAGAATTGAAGAAAAAATTCAACATCTTCAAAAATGGTAAAATCTAGATTGTTTTGGCCAGACCGGGTAGGCGAAAAATATCAGATTTCTGACAAAAACTAAAAAACACTCAATTACGCTTCAGAATGATGTCAAACAATGTCCTGGTAGTTTTTAGACATGAATGGACTAAGTTGGAGAGAGAATTGAAGAAAAAAATCAACATCTTCAAAAATGGTCAAATCTGGATTTTTGATTTCTGACAAAAATAGAAAAACCACTCAATATGCTTCAAAATGATCTCAAACAATCTCCTGGTAGCTTCTGAACATCAATGGATTAAGTTGGAGAATGAATTGAAGAAAAAATAAACATCATCATCAAAGATATCTGGATTTTTGATTTCTGACAAAAATAAAAAAAACACTCAATATGCTTCAAAATGATCTCAAACAATCTCCTGGTAGCTTCAGAACATCAATGGATTAAGTTGGAGAAAGGATTGAAGTAAAAATCAACATAATTCAAAAATGGTCAAATCTGGATTTTTTAGCCAGTGTCTATCCTTCATAACACACACCTGAATATCTGCTTCCTTTCTCAACACCTTCATAACACGTACCTCAATATCTTCCTGTCTCCACACATCAGAAGCAGTGTCTATCTTGTTTACATGAGTTACGTTGTCAGGTCCCAGGAACTCCATGGCCAGTAGGTACATATCCTGTCAAGATATCGATATCGTTTAGAAGTTTATTCTGCATTTAAGGTACCGACCATTATGATAATTAGTAGAGACCGGGTAGCCAAAAAATCTTGGATTTCTGACAAAAGCAAAAAACCACTCAATATGCTTCAAAATGATCTCAAACAATCTACTGGAAGCTTCAGAACATCAATGGATTAAGTTGGAGGAAGAATTGAAGAAAAAATTCAACATCTTCAAAAATGGTAAAATCTAGATTGTTTTGGCCAGACCGGGTAGGCGAAAAATATCAGATTTCTGACAAAAACTAAAAAACACTCAATTACGCTTCAGAATGATGTCAAACAATGTCCTGGTAGTTTCTAGACATGAATGGACTAAGTTGGAGAGAGAATTGAAGAAAAAAATCAACATCTTCAAAAATGGTAAAATCTCGATTGTTGATTTCTGACAAAAATAGAAAAACCACTCAATATGCTTCAAAATGATCTCAAACAATCTCCTGGTAGCTTCTGAACATCAATGGATTAAGTTGGAGAATGAATTGAAGAAAAAATAAACATCATCAAAAATGGTCAAATCTGGATTTTTGATTTCTGACAAAAATAGAAAAACCACTCAATATGCTTCAAAATGATCTCAAACAATCTCCTGGTAGCTTCTGAACATCAATGGATTAAGTTGGAGAATGAATTGAAGAAAAAATAAACATCATCAAAAATGGTCAAATCTGGATTTTTGATTTCTGACAAAAATAAAAAAAACACTCAATATGCTTCAAAATGATCTCAAACAATCTCCTGGTAGCTTCTGAACATCAATGGATTAAGTTGGAGAAAGGATTGAACAAAAAATCAACATCTTCAAAAAAGGGCCAAATCTGGATTTTTTTTTGACCAGACCGGGTAGGCGAAAAATATCAGATTTCTGACAAAAACTAAAAAACACTCAATTACGCTTCAGAATGATGTCAAACAATGTCCTGGTAGTTTCTAGACATGAATGGACTAAGTTGGAGAAAGGATTGAACAAAAAATCAACATAATTCAAAAATGGTCAAATCTGTATTTTTTAGCCAGACCGGGTAGGCAAAAAATATCAGATTTCTGACAAAAACTAAAAAACACTCAATTACCCTTCAGAATGATCTCAAACAATGTCCTGGTAGTTTCTAGACATGAATGGACTAAGTTGGAGAGAGAATTGAAGAAAAAATTCAACATCTTCAAAAATGGTAAAATCTAGATTGTTTTGGCCAGACCGGGTAGGCGAAAAATATCAGATTTCTGACAAAAACAAAAAAACACTCAATTACGCTTCAGAATGATGTCAAACAATGTCCTGGTAGTTTCTAGACATGAATGGATTAAGTTGGAGAAAGGATTGAACAAAAAATCAACATCTTCAAAAAAGGGCCAAATCTGTATTTTTTAGCCAGACCGGGTAGGCGAAAAATATCAGATTTCAGACAAAAACTAAAAAACACTCAATATGCTTCAAAATGATCTCAAACAATCTCCTGGTAGCTTCTGAACATCAATGGATTAAGTTGGAGAATGAATTGAAGAAAAAGTAAACATCATCAAAAATGGTCAAATCTGGATTTTTGATTTCTGACAAAAATAGAAAAACCACTCAATATGCTTCAAAATGATCTCAAACAATCTCCTGGTAGCTTCTGAACATCAATGGATTAAGTTGGAGAAAGGATTGAACAAAAAATCAACATCTTCAAAAAAGGGCCAAATCTGGATTTGTTTGACCAGACCGGGTAGGCGAAAAATATCAGATTTCTGACAAAAACTAAAAAACACTCAATTACCCTTCAGAATGATGTCAAACAATGTCCTGGTAGTTTCTAGACATGAATGGACTAAGTTGGAGAAAGGATTGAACAAAAAATCAACATAATTCAAAAATGGTCAAATCTGTATTTTTTAGCCAGACCGGGTAGGCAAAAAATATCAGATTTCTGACAAAAACTAAAAAACACTCAATTACCCTTCAGAATGATGTCAAACAATGTCCTGGTAGTTTCTAGACATGAATGGACTAAGTTGGAGAGAGAATTGAAGAAAAAAATCAACATCTTCAAAAATGGTAAAATCTAGATTGTTTTGGCCAGACCGGGTAGGCGAAAAATATCAGATTTCTGACAAAAACAAAAAAACACTCAATTACGCTTCAGAATGATGTCAAACAATGTCCTGGTAGTTTCTAGACATGAATGGATTAAGTTGGAGAAAGGATTGAACAAAAAATCAACATCTTCAAAAAAGGGCCAAATCTGTATTTTTTAGCCAGACCGGGTAGGCGAAAAATATCAGATTTCTGACAAAAACTAAAAAACACTCAATATGCTTCAAAATGATCTCAAACAATCTCCTGGTAGCTTCTGAACATCAATGGATTAAGTTGGAGAATGAATTGAAGAAAAAGTAAACATCATCAAAAATGGTCAAATCTGGATTTTTGATTTCTGACAAAAATAAAAAAAACACTCAATATGCTTCAAAATGATCTCAAACAATCTCCTGGTAGCTTCTGAACATCAATGGATTAAGTTGGAGAAAGGATTGAACAAAAAATCAACATCTTCAAAAAAGGGCCAAATCTGGATTTTTTTTTGACCAGACCGGGTAGGCGAAAAATATCAGATTTCTGACAAAAACTAAAAAACACTCAATTACGCTTCAGAATGATGTCAAACAATGTCCTGGTAGTTTCTAGACATGAATGGACTAAGTTGGAGAGAGAATTGAAGAAAAAATTCAACATCTTCAAAAATGGTAAAATCTAGATTGTTTTGGCCAGACCGGGTAGGCGAAAAATATCAGATTTCTGACAAAAACAAAAAAACACTCAATTACGCTTCAGAATGATGTCAAACAATGTCCTGGTAGTTTCTAGACATGAATGGATTAAGTTGGAGAAAGGATTGAACAAAAAATCAACATCTTCAAAAAAGGGCCAAATCTGTATTTTTTAGCCAGACCGGGTAGGCGAAAAATATCAGATTTCTGACAAAAACTAAAAAACACTCAATATGCTTCAAAATGATCTCAAACAATCTCCTGGTAGCTTCTGAACATCAATGGATTAAGTTGGAGAATGAATTGAAGAAAAAGTAAACATCATCAAAAATGGTCAAATCTGGATTTTTGATTTCTGACAAAAATAGAAAAACCACTCAATATGCTTCAAAATGATCTCAAACAATCTCCTGGTAGCTTCTGAACATCAATGGATTAAGTTGGAGAAAGGATTGAACAAAAAATCAACATCTTCAAAAAAGGGCCAAATCTGGATTTGTTTGACCAGACCGGGTAGGCGAAAAATATCAGATTTCTGACAAAAACTAAAAAACACTCAATTACCCTTCAGAATGATGTCAAACAATGTCCTGGTAGTTTCTAGACATGAATGGACTAAGTTGGAGAAAGGATTGAACAAAAAATCAACATAATTCAAAAATGGTCAAATCTGTATTTTTTAGCCAGACCGGGTAGGCAAAAAATATCAGATTTCTGACAAAAACTAAAAAACACTCAATTACCCTTCAGAATGATCTCAAACAATGTCCTGGTAGTTTCTAGACATGAATGGACTAAGTTGGAGAGAGAATTGAAGAAAAAATTCAACATCTTCAAAAATGGTAAAATCTAGATTGTTTTGGCCAGACCGGGTAGGCGAAAAATATCAGATTTCTGACAAAAACAAAAAAACACTCAATTACGCTTCAGAATGATGTCAAACAATGTCCTGGTAGTTTCTAGACATGAATGGATTAAGTTGGAGAAAGGATTGAACAAAAAATCAACATCTTCAAAAATGGTAAAATCTAGATTGTTTTGGCCAGACCGGGTAGGCGAAAAATATCAGATTTCTGACAAAAACAAAAAAACACTCAATTACGCTTCAGAATGATGTCAAACAATGTCCTGGTAGTTTCTAGACATGAATGGATTAAGTTGGAGAAAGGATTGAACAAAAAATCAACATCTTCAAAAAAGGGCCAAATCTGTATTTTTTAGCCAGACCGGGTAGGCGAAAAATATCAGATTTCTGACAAAAACTAAAAAACACTCAATATGCTTCAAAATGATCTCAAACAATCTCCTGGTAGCTTCTGAACATCAATGGATTAAGTTGGAGAATGAATTGAAGAAAAAGTAAACATCATCAAAAATGGTCAAATCTGGATTTTTGATTTCTGACAAAAATAGAAAAACCACTCAATATGCTTCAAAATGATCTCAAACAATCTCCTGGTAGCTTCTGAACATCAATGGATTAAGTTGGAGAAAGGATTGAACAAAAAATCAACATCTTCAAAAAAGGGCCAAATCTGGATTTGTTTGACCAGACCGGGTAGGCGAAAAATATCAGATTTCTGACAAAAACTAAAAAACACTCAATTACCCTTCAGAATGATGTCAAACAATGTCCTGGTAGTTTCTAGACATGAATGGACTAAGTTGGAGAAAGGATTGAACAAAAAATCAACATAATTCAAAAATGGTCAAATCTGTATTTTTTAGCCAGACCGGGTAGGCAAAAAATATCAGATTTCTGACAAAAACTAAAAAACACTCAATTACCCTTCAGAATGATGTCAAACAATGTCCTGGTAGTTTCTAGACATGAATGGACTAAGTTGGAGAGAGAATTGAAGAAAAAATTCAACATCTTCAAAAATGGTAAAATCTAGATTGTTTTGGCCAGACCGGGTAGGCGAAAAATATCAGATTTCTGACAAAAACAAAAAAACACTCAATTACGCTTCAGAATGATGTCAAACAATGTCCTGGTAGTTTCTAGACATGAATGGATTAAGTTGGAGAAAGGATTGAACAAAAAATCAACATCTTCAAAAAAGGGCCAAATCTGTATTTTTTAGCCAGACCGGGTAGGCGAAAAATATCAGATTTCTGACAAAAACTAAAAAACACTCAATATGCTTCAAAATGATCTCAAACAATCTCCTGGTAGCTTCTGAACATCAATGGATTAAGTTGGAGAATGAATTGAAGAAAAAGTAAACATCATCAAAAATGGTCAAATCTGGATTTTTGATTTCTGACAAAAATAGAAAAACCACTCAATATGCTTCAAAATGATCTCAAACAATCTCCTGGTAGCTTCTGAACATCAATGGATTAAGTTGGAGAATGAATTGAAGAAAAAATAAACATCATCAAAAATGGTCAAATCTGGATTTTTGATTTCTGACAAAAATAAAAAAAACACTCAATATGCTTCAAAATGATCTCAAACAATCTCCTGGTAGCTTCAGAACATCAATGGATTAAGTTGGAGAAAGGATTGAAGTAAAAATCAACATAATTCAAAAATGGTCAAATCTGGATTTTTTAGCCAGTGTCTATCCTTCATAACACACACCTGAATATCTGCTTCCTTTCTCAACACCTTCATAACACGTACCTCAATATCTTCCTGTCTCCACACATCAGAAGCAGTGTCTATCTTGTTTACATGAGTTACGTTGTCAGGTCCCAGGAACTCCATGGCCAGTAGGTACATATCCTGTCAAGATATCGATATCGTTTAGAAGTTTATTCTGCATTTAAGGTACCGACCATTATGATAATTAGTAGAGACCGGGTAGCCAAAAAATCTTGGATTTCTGACAAAAGCAAAAAACCACTCAATATGCTTCAAAATGATCTCAAACAATCTACTGGAAGCTTCAGAACATCAATGGATTAAGTTGGAGGAAGAATTGAAGAAAAAATTCAACATCTTCAAAAATGGTAAAATCTCGATTGTTTAGGCCAGACCGGGTAGGCGAAAAATATCAGATTTCTGACAAAAACTAAAAAACACTCAATTACCCTTCAAAATGATCTCAAACAATCTCCTGGTAGTTTCTAGACATGAATGGACTAAGTTGGAGAGAGAATTGAAGAAAAAATTCAACATCTTCAAAAATGGTAAAATCTAGATTGTTTTGGCCAGACCGGGTAGGCGAAAAATATCAGATTTCTGACAAAAACTAAAAAACACTCAATTACGCTTCAGAATGATGTCAAACAATGTCCTGGTAGTTTCTAGACATGAATGGACTAAGTTGGAGAGAGAATTGAAGAAAAAATTCAACATCTTCAAAAATGGTAAAATCTAGATTGTTTTGGCCAGACCGGGTAGGCGAAAAATATCAGATTTCTGACAAAAACTAAAAAACACTCAATTACGCTTCAGAATGATGTCAAACAATGTCCTGGTAGTTTCTGAACATCAATGGATTAAGTTGGAGAATGAATTGAAGAAAAAGTAAACATCATCAAAAATGGTCAAATCTGGATTTTTGATTTCTGACAAAAATAAAAAAACCACTCAATATGCTTCAAAATGATCTCAAACAATCTCCTGGTAGCTTCTGAACATCAATGGATTAAGTTGGAGAATGAATTGAAGAAAAAATAAACATCATCAAAAATGGTCAAATCTGTATTTTTGAGCCAGACCGGGTAGGCGAAAAATATCAGATTTCTGACAAAAATAAAAAAAACACTCAATATGCTTCAAAATGATCTCAAACAATCTCCTGGTAGCTTCTGAACATCAATGGATTAAGTTGGAGAATGAATTGAAGAAAAAATAAACATCATCAAAAATGGTCAAATCTGGATTTTTGATTTCTGACAAAAATAAAAAAAACACTCAATATGCTTCAAAATGATCTCAAACAATCTCCTGGTAGCTTCAGAACATCAATGGATTAAGTTGGAGAAAGGATTGAAGTAAAAATCAACATAATTCAAAAATGGTCAAATCTGGATTTTTTAGCCAGTGTCTATCCTTCATAACACACACCTGAATATCTGCTTCCTTTCTCAACACCTTCATAACACGTACCTCAATATCTTCCTGTCTCCACACATCAGAAGCAGTGTCTATCTTGTTTACATGAGTTACGTTGTCAGGTCCCAGGAACTCCATGGCCAGTAGGTACATATCCTGTCAAGATATCGATATCGTTTAGAAGTTTATTCTGCATTTAAGGTACCGACCATTATGATAATTAGTAGAGACCGGCTAGCCAAAAAATCTTGGATTTCTGACAAAAGCAAAAAACCACTCAATATGCTTCAAAATGATCTCAAACAATCTACTGGAAGCTTCAGAACATCAATGGATTAAGTTGGAGGAAGAATTGAAGAAAAAATTCAACATCTTCAAAAATGGTAAAATCTCGATTGTTTAGGCCAGACCGGGTAGGCGAAAAATATCAGATTTCTGACAAAAACTAAAAAACACTCAATTACCCTTCAAAATGATCTCAAACAATCTCCTGGTAGTTTCTAGACATGAATGGACTAAGTTGGAGAGAGAATTGAAGAAAAAATTCAACATCTTCAAAAATGGTAAAATCTAGATTGTTTTGGCCAGACCGGGTAGGCGAAAAATATCAGATTTCTGATAAAAACTAAAAAACACTCAATTACGCTTCAAAATGATCTCAAACAATCTCCTGGTAGTTTCTAGACATGAATGGACTAAGTTGGAGAGAGAATTGAAGAAAAAATTCAACATCTTCAAAAATGGTAAAATCTAGATTGTTTTGGCCAGACCGGGTAGGCGAAAAATATCAGATTTCTGATAAAAACTAAAAAACACTCAATTACGCTTCAGAATGATGTCAAACAATGTCCTGGTAGTTTCTAGACATGAATGGACTAAGTTGGAGAGAGAATTGAAGAAAAAAATCAACATCTTCAAAAATGGTAAAATCTAGATTGTTTTGGCCAGACCGGGAAGACGAAAAATATCAGATTTCTGACAAAAACTAAAAAAACACTCAATTACGCTTCAGAATGATGTCAAAGAATGTCCTGGTAGTTTCTAGACATGAATGGACTAAGTTGGAGAGAGAATTGAAGTAAAAATCAACATAATTCAAAAATGGTCAAATCTGGATTTTTTAGCCAGTGTCTATCCTTCATAACACACACCTGAATATCTGCTTCCTTTCTCAACACCTTCATAACACGTACCTCAATATCTTCCTGTCTCCACACATCAGAAGCAGTGTCTATCTTGTTTACATGAGTTACGTTGTCAGGTCCCAGGAACTCCATGGCCAGTAGGTACATATCCTGTCAAGATATCGATATCGTTTAGAAGTTTATTCTGCATTTAAGGTACCGACCATTATGATAACTAGTAGAGACCGGGTAGCCAAACAATCTTGGATTTCTGACAAAAGCAAAAAAACACTCAATTACGCTTCAAAATGATCTCAAACAATCTCCTGGTAGCTTCTGAACATCAATGGATTAAGTTGGAGAATGAATTGAAGAAAAAGTAAACATCATCAAAAATGGTCAAATCTGGATTTTTGATTTCTGACAAAAATAAAAAAAACACTCAATATGCTTCAAAATGATCTCAAACAATCTCCTGGTAGCTTCTGAACATCAATGGATTAAGTTGGAGAAAGGATTGAACAAAAAATCAACATCTTCAAAAAAGGGCCAAATCTGGATTTTTTTGACCAGACCGGGTAGGCGAAAAATATCAGATTTCTGAGAAAAACTAAAAAACACTCAATTACGCTTCAGAATGATGTCAAACAATGTCCTGGTAGTTTCTAGACATGAATGGACTAAGTTGGAGAGAGAATTGAAGTAAAAATCAACATAATTCAAAAATGGTCAAATCTGTATTTTTTAGCCAGACCGGGTAGGCGAAAAATATCAGATTTCTGACAAAAATAAAAAAAACACTCAATATGCTTCAAAATGATCTCAAACAATCTCCTGGTAGCTTCTGAACATCAATGGATTAAGTTGGAGAATGAATTGAAGAAAAAGTAAACATCATCAAAAATGGTCAAATCTGGATTTTTGATTTCTGACAAAAATAAAAAAAACACTCAATATGCTTCAAAATGATCTCAAACAATCTCCTGGTAGCTTCTGAACATCAATGGATTAAGTTGGAGAATGAATTGAAGAAAAAGTAAACATCATCAAAAATGGTCAAATCTGGATTTTTGATTTCTGACAAAAATAGAAAAACCACTCAATATGCTTCAAAATGATCTCAAACAATCTCCTGGTAGCTTCTGAACATCAATGGATTAAGTTGGAGAATGAATTGAAGAAAAAGTAAACATCTTCAAAAATGGTCAAATCTAGATTGTTTTGGCCAGACCGGGTAGGCGAAAAATATCAGATTTCTGACAAACACTGAAAAACACTCAATTATGCTTCAGAATGATGTCAAACAATGTCCTGGTAGTTTCTAGACATGAATGGACTAAGTTGGAGAGAGAATTGAAGTAAAAATCAACATAATTCAAAAATGGTCAAATCTGTATTTTTTAGCCAGACCGAGTTAGGCGAAAAATATCAGATTTTTGACAAAAATAAAAAAAACACTCAATTACGCTTCAGAATGATGTCAAAGAATGTCCTGGTAGTTTCTAGACATGAATGGACTAAGTTGGAGAGAGAATTGAAGTAAAAATCAACATAATTCAAAAATGGTCAAATCTGGATTTTTTAGCCAGTGTCTATCCTTCATAACACACACCTGAATATCTGCTTCCTTTCTCAACACCTTCATAACACGTACCTCAATATCTTCCTGTCTCCACACATCAGAAGCAGTGTCTATCTTGTTTACATGAGTTACGTTGTCAGGTCCCAGGAACTCCATGGCCAGTAGGTACATATCCTGTCAAGATATCGATATCGTTTAGAAGTTTATTCTGCATTTAAGGTACCGACCATTATGATAATTAGTAGAGACCGGGTAGCCAAACAATCTTGGATTTCTGACAAAAGCAAAAAAACACTCAATTACGCTTCAAAATGATCTCAAACAATCTCCTGGTAGCTTCTGAACATCAATGGATTAAGTTGGAGAATGAATTGAAGAAAAAGTAAACATCATCAAAAATGGTCAAATCTGGATTTTTGATTTCTGACAAAAATTAAAAAAACACTCAATATGCTTCAAAATGATCTCAAACAATCTCCTGGTAGCTTCTGAACATCAATGGATTAAGTTGGAGAAAGGATTGAACAAAAAATCAACATCTTCAAAAAAGGGCCAAATCTAGATTTTTTTTTAACAGACCGGGTAGGCGAAAAATATCAGATTTCTGACAAAAACTAAAAAACACTCAATTACCCTTCAGAATGATGTCAAACAATGTCCTGGTAGTTTCTAGACATGAATGGACTAAGTTGGAGAGAGAATTGAAGAAAAAAATCAACATCTTCAAAAATGGTAAAATCTAGATTGTTTTGGCCAGACCGGGAAGACGAAAAATATCAGATTTCTGACAAAAACTAAAAAAACACTCAATTACGCTTCAGAATGATGTCAAAGAATGTCCTGGTAGTTTCTAGACATGAATGGACTAAGTTGGAGAGAGAATTGAAGTAAAAATCAACATAATTCAAAAATGGTCAAATCTGGATTTTTTAGCCAGTGTCTATCCTTCATAACACACACCTGAATATCTGCTTCCTTTCTCAACACCTTCATAACACGTACCTCAATATCTTCCTGTCTCCACACATCAGAAGCAGTGTCTATCTTGTTTACATGAGTTACGTTGTCAGGTCCCAGGAACTCCATGGCCAGTAGGTACATATCCTGTCAAGATATCGATATCGTTTAGAAGTTTATTCTGCATTTAAGGTACCGACCATTATGATAACTAGTAGAGACCGGGTAGCCAAACAATCTTGGATTTCTGACAAAAGCAAAAAAACACTCAATTACGCTTCAAAATGATCTCAAACAATCTCCTGGTAGCTTCTGAACATCAATGGATTAAGTTGGAGAATGAATTGAAGAAAAAGTAAACATCATCAAAAATGGTCAAATCTGGATTTTTGATTTCTGACAAAAATAAAAAAAACACTCAATATGCTTCAAAATGATCTCAAACAATCTCCTGGTAGCTTCTGAACATCAATGGATTAAGTTGGAGAAAGGATTGAACAAAAAATCAACATCTTCAAAAAAGGGCCAAATCTGGATTTTTTTGACCAGACCGGGTAGGCGAAAAATATCAGATTTCTGACAAAAACTAAAAAACACTCAATTACGCTTCAGAATGATGTCAAACAATGTCCTGGTAGTTTCTAGACATGAATGGACTAAGTTGGAGAGAGAATTGAAGTAAAAATCAACATAATTCAAAAATGGTCAAATCTGTATTTTTTAGCCAGACCGGGTAGGCGAAAAATATCAGATTTCTGACAAAAATAAAAAAAACACTCAATATGCTTCAAAATGATCTCAAACAATCTCCTGGTAGCTTCTGAACATCAATGGATTAAGTTGGAGAATGAATTGAAGAAAAAGTAAACATCATCAAAAATGGTCAAATCTGGATTTTTGATTTCTGACAAAAATAAAAAAAACACTCAATATGCTTCAAAATGATCTCAAACAATCTCCTGGTAGCTTCTGAACATCAATGGATTAAGTTGGAGAATGAATTGAAGAAAAAGTAAACATCATCAAAAATGGTCAAATCTGGATTTTTGATTTCTGACAAAAATAGAAAAACCACTCAATATGCTTCAAAATGATCTCAAACAATCTCCTGGTAGCTTCTGAACATCAATGGATTAAGTTGGAGAATGAATTGAAGAAAAAGTAAACATCATCAAAAATGGTCAAATCTGGATTTTTGATTTCTGTCAAAAATAGAAAAACCACTCAATATGCTTCAAAATGATCTCAAACAATCTCCTGGTAGCTTCTGAACATCAATGGATTAAGTTGGAGAAAGGATTGAACAAAAAATCAACATCTTCAAAAAAGGGCCAAATCTGGATTTTTTTGACCAGACCGGGTAGGCGAAAAATATCAGATTTCTGAGAAAAACTAAAAAACACTCAATTACGCTTCAGAATGATGTCAAACAATGTCCTGGTAGTTTCTAGACATGAATGGACTAAGTTGGAGAGAGAATTGAAGAAAAAATTGAACATCTTCAAAAATGGTCAAATCTGTATTTTTGATTTCTGACAAAAATAAAAAAAACACTCAATATGCTTCAAAATGATCTCAAACAATCTCCTGGTAGCTTCAGAACATCAATGGATTAAGTTGGAGAAAGGATTGAAGTAAAAATCAACATAATTCAAAAATGGTCAAATCTGTATTTTTGAGCCAGACCGGGTAGGCGAAAAATATCAGATTTCTGACAAAAATAAAAAAAACACTCAATATGCTTCAAAATGATCTCAAACAATCTCCTGGTAGCTTCTGAACATCAATGGATTAAGTTGGAGAATGAATTGAAGAAAAAGTAAACATCTTCAAAAATGGTCAAATCTAGATTGTTTTGGCCAGACCGGGTAGGCGAAAAATATCAGATTTCTGACAAACACTGAAAAACACTCAATTATGCTTCAGAATGATGTCAAACAATGTCCTGGTAGTTTCTAGACATGAATGGACTAAGTTGGAGAGAGAATTGAAGTAAAAATCAACATAATTCAAAAATGGTCAAATCTGGATTTTTTAACCAGACCGGGTAGGCGAAAAATATCAGATTTCTGACAAAAACTAAAAAACACTCAATTATGCTTCAGAATGATGTCAAACAATGTCCTGGTAGTTACTAGACATGAATGGACTAAGTTGGAGAGAGAATTGAAGAAAACATTCAACATCTTCAAAAATGGTAAAATCTAGATTGTTTTGGCCAGACCGGGTAGGCGAAAAATATCAGATTTCTGACAAAAATAAAAAAAACACTCAATATGCTTCAAAATGATCTCAAACAATCTCCTGGTAGCTTCTGAACATCAATGGATTAAGTTGGAGAATGAATTGAAGAAAAAGTAAACATCATCAAAAATGGTCAAATCTGGATTTTTGATTTCTGACAAAAATAAAAAAAACACTCAATATGCTTCAAAATGATCTCAAACAATCTCCTGGTAGCTTCAGAACATCAATGGACTAAGTTGGAGAGAGAATTGAAGTAAAAATCAACATAATTCAAAAATGGTCAAATCTGGATTTTTTAGCCAGTGTCTATCCTTCATAACACACACCTGAATATCTGCTTCCTTTCTCAACACCTTCATAACACGTACCTCAATATCTTCCTGTCTCCACACATCAGAAGCAGTGTCTATCTTGTTTACATGAGTTACGTTGTCAGGTCCCAGGAACTCCATGGCCAGTAGGTACATATCCTGTCAAGATATCGATATCGTTTAGAAGTTTATTCTGCATTTAAGGTACCGACCATTATGATAATTAGTAGAGACCGGGTAGCCAAACAATCTTGGATTTCTGACAAAAGCAAAAAAACACTCAATTACGCTTCAAAATGATCTCAAACAATCTCCTGGTAGCTTCTGAACATCAATGGATTAAGTTGGAGAATGAATTGAAGAAAAAGTAAACATCATCAAAAATGGTCAAATCTGGATTTTTGATTTCTGACAAAAATTAAAAAAACACTCAATATGCTTCAAAATGATCTCAAACAATCTCCTGGTAGCTTCTGAACATCAATGGATTAAGTTGGAGAAAGGATTGAACAAAAAATCAACATCTTCAAAAAAGGGCCAAATCTAGATTTTTTTTTAACAGACCGGGTAGGCGAAAAATATCAGATTTCTGACAAAAACTAAAAAACACTCAATTACCCTTCAGAATGATGTCAAACAATGTCCTGGTAGTTTCTAGACATGAATGGACTAAGTTGGAGAGAGAATTGAAGAAAAAAATCAACATCTTCAAAAATGGTAAAATCTAGATTGTTTTGGCCAGACCGGGAAGACGAAAAATATCAGATTTCTGACAAAAACTAAAAAAACACTCAATTACGCTTCAGAATGATGTCAAAGAATGTCCTGGTAGTTTCTAGACATGAATGGACTAAGTTGGAGAGAGAATTGAAGTAAAAATCAACATAATTCAAAAATGGTCAAATCTGGATTTTTTAGCCAGTGTCTATCCTTCATAACACACACCTGAATATCTGCTTCCTTTCTCAACACCTTCATAACACGTACCTCAATATCTTCCTGTCTCCACACATCAGAAGCAGTGTCTATCTTGTTTACATGAGTTACGTTGTCAGGTCCCAGGAACTCCATGGCCAGTAGGTACATATCCTGTCAAGATATCGATATCGTTTAGAAGTTTATTCTGCATTTAAGGTACCGACCATTATGATAACTAGTAGAGACCGGGTAGCCAAACAATCTTGGATTTCTGACAAAAGCAAAAAAACACTCAATTACGCTTCAAAATGATCTCAAACAATCTCCTGGTAGCTTCTGAACATCAATGGATTAAGTTGGAGAATGAATTGAAGAAAAAGTAAACATCATCAAAAATGGTCAAATCTGGATTTTTGATTTCTGACAAAAATAAAAAAAACACTCAATATGCTTCAAAATGATCTCAAACAATCTCCTGGTAGCTTCTGAACATCAATGGATTAAGTTGGAGAAAGGATTGAACAAAAAATCAACATCTTCAAAAAAGGGCCAAATCTGGATTTTTTTGACCAGACCGGGTAGGCGAAAAATATCAGATTTCTGACAAAAACTAAAAAACACTCAATTACGCTTCAGAATGATGTCAAACAATGTCCTGGTAGTTTCTAGACATGAATGGACTAAGTTGGAGAGAGAATTGAAGTAAAAATCAACATAATTCAAAAATGGTCAAATCTGTATTTTTTAGCCAGACCGGGTAGGCGAAAAATATCAGATTTCTGACAAAAATAAAAAAAACACTCAATATGCTTCAAAATGATCTCAAACAATCTCCTGGTAGCTTCTGAACATCAATGGATTAAGTTGGAGAATGAATTGAAGAAAAAGTAAACATCATCAAAAATGGTCAAATCTGGATTTTTGATTTCTGACAAAAATAAAAAAAACACTCAATATGCTTCAAAATGATCTCAAACAATCTCCTGGTAGCTTCTGAACATCAATGGATTAAGTTGGAGAATGAATTGAAGAAAAAGTAAACATCATCAAAAATGGTCAAATCTGGATTTTTGATTTCTGACAAAAATAGAAAAACCACTCAATATGCTTCAAAATGATCTCAAACAATCTCCTGGTAGCTTCTGAACATCAATGGATTAAGTTGGAGAATGAATTGAAGAAAAAGTAAACATCATCAAAAATGGTCAAATCTGGATTTTTGATTTCTGTCAAAAATAGAAAAACCACTCAATATGCTTCAAAATGATCTCAAACAATCTCCTGGTAGCTTCTGAACATCAATGGATTAAGTTGGAGAAAGGATTGAACAAAAAATCAACATCTTCAAAAAAGGGCCAAATCTGGATTTTTTTGACCAGACCGGGTAGGCGAAAAATATCAGATTTCTGAGAAAAACTAAAAAACACTCAATTACGCTTCAGAATGATGTCAAACAATGTCCTGGTAGTTTCTAGACATGAATGGACTAAGTTGGAGAGAGAATTGAAGAAAAAATTCAACATCTTCAAAAATGGTCAAATCTGTATTTTTGATTTCTGACAAAAATAAAAAAAACACTCAATATGCTTCAAAATGATCTCAAACAATCTCCTGGTAGCTTCAGAACATCAATGGATTAAGTTGGAGAAAGGATTGAAGTAAAAATCAACATAATTCAAAAATGGTCAAATCTGGATTTTTTAGCCAGTGTCTATCCTTCATAACACACACCTGAATATCTGCTTCCTTTCTCAACACCTTCATAACACGTACCTCAATATCTTCCTGTCTCCACACATCAGAAGCAGTGTCTATCTTGTTTACATGAGTTACGTTGTCAGGTCCCAGGAACTCCATGGCCAGTAGGTACATATCCTGTCAAGATATCGATATCGTTTAGAAGTTTATTCTGCATTTAAGGTACCGACCATTATGATAATTAGTAGAGACCGGGTAGCCAAAAAATCTTGGATTTCTGACAAAAGCAAAAAACCACTCAATATGCTTCAAAATGATCTCAAACAATCTACTGGAAGCTTCAGAACATCAATGGATTAAGTTGGAGGAAGAATTGAAGAAAAAATTCAACATCTTCAAAAATGGTAAAATCTAGATTGTTTTGGCCAGACCGGGTAGGCGAAAAATATCAGATTTCTGACAAAAACTAAAAAACACTCAATTACGCTTCAGAATGATGTCAAACAATGTCCTGGTAGTTTCTAGACATGAATGGACTAAGTTGGAGAGAGAATTGAAGAAAAAATTCAACATCTTCAAAAATGGTAAAATCTCGATTGTTTTGGCCAGACCGGGTAGGCGAAAAATATCAGATTTCTGACAAAAACTAAAAAACACTCAATTACGCTTCAGAATGATGTCAAACAATGTCCTGGTAGTTTCTAGACATGAATGGACTAAGTTGGAGAGAGAATTGAAGAAAAAATTGAACATCTTCAAAAATGGTCAAATCTGTATTTTTGATTTCTGACAAAAATAAAAAAAACACTCAATATGCTTCAAAATGATCTCAAACAATCTCCTGGTAGCTTCAGAACATCAATGGATTAAGTTGGAGAAAGGATTGAAGTAAAAATCAACATAATTCAAAAATGGTCAAATCTGTATTTTTGAGCCAGACCGGGTAGGCGAAAAATATCAGATTTCTGACAAAAATAAAAAAAACACTCAATATGCTTCAAAATGATCTCAAACAATCTCCTGGTAGCTTCTGAACATCAATGGATTAAGTTGGAGAATGAATTGAAGAAAAAGTAAACATCTTCAAAAATGGTCAAATCTAGATTGTTTTGGCCAGACCGGGTAGGCGAAAAATATCAGATTTCTGACAAACACTGAAAAACACTCAATTATGCTTCAGAATGATGTCAAACAATGTCCTGGTAGTTTCTAGACATGAATGGACTAAGTTGGAGAGAGAATTGAAGTAAAAATCAACATAATTCAAAAATGGTCAAATCTGGATTTTTTAACCAGACCGGGTAGGCGAAAAATATCAGATTTCTGACAAAAACTAAAAAACACTCAATTATGCTTCAGAATGATGTCAAACAATGTCCTGGTAGTTACTAGACATGAATGGACTAAGTTGGAGAGAGAATTGAAGAAAACATTCAACATCTTCAAAAATGGTAAAATCTAGATTGTTTTGGCCAGACCGGGTAGGCGAAAAATATCAGATTTCTGACAAAAATAAAAAAAACACTCAATATGCTTCAAAATGATCTCAAACAATCTCCTGGTAGCTTCTGAACATCAATGGATTAAGTTGGAGAATGAATTGAAGAAAAAGTAAACATCATCAAAAATGGTCAAATCTGGATTTTTGATTTCTGACAAAAATAAAAAAAACACTCAATATGCTTCAAAATGATCTCAAACAATCTCCTGGTAGCTTCAGAACATCAATGGATTAAGTTGGAGAAAGGATTGAAGTAAAAATCAACATAATTCAAAAATGGTCAAATCTGGATTTTTTAGCCAGTGTCTATCCTTCATAACACACACCTGAATATCTGCTTCCTTTCTCAACACCTTCATAACACGTACCTCAATATCTTCCTGTCTCCACACATCAGAAGCAGTGTCTATCTTGTTTACATGAGTTACGTTGTCAGGTCCCAGGAACTCCATGGCCAGTAGGTACATATCCTGTCAAGATATCGATATCGTTTAGAAGTTTATTCTGCATTTAAGGTACCGACCATTATGATAATTAGTAGAGACCGGGTAGCCAAACAATCTTGGATTTCTGACAAAAGCAAAAAAACACTCAATTACGCTTCAAAATGATCTCAAACAATCTCCTGGTAGCTTCTGAACATCAATGGATTAAGTTGGAGAATGAATTGAAGAAAAAGTAAACATCATCAAAAATGGTCAAATCTGGATTTTTGATTTCTGACAAAAATAAAAAAAACACTCAATATGCTTCAAAATGATCTCAAACAATCTCCTGGTAGCTTCTGAACATCAATGGATTAAGTTGGAGAAAGGATTGAACAAAAAATCAACATCTTCAAAAAAGGGCCAAATCTGGATTTTTTTGACCAGACCGGGTAGGCGAAAAATATCAGATTTCTGAGAAAAACTAAAAAACACTCAATTACGCTTCAGAATGATGTCAAACAATGTCCTGGTAGTTTCTAGACATGAATGGACTAAGTTGGAGAGAGAATTGAAGTAAAAATCAACATAATTCAAAAATGGTCAAATCTGTATTTTTTAGCCAGACCGGGTAGGCGAAAAATATCAGATTTCTGACAAAAATAAAAAAAACACTCAATATGCTTCAAAATGATCTCAAACAATCTCCTGGTAGCTTCTGAACATCAATGGATTAAGTTGGAGAATGAATTGAAGAAAAAGTAAACATCATCAAAAATGGTCAAATCTGGATTTTTGATTTCTGACAAAAATAGAAAAACCACTCAATATGCTTCAAAATGATCTCAAACAATCTCCTGGTAGCTTCTGAACATCAATGGATTAAGTTGGAGAAAGGATTGAACAAAAAATCAACATCTTCAAAAAAGGGCCAAATCTAGATTTTTTTTAACAGACCGGGTAGGCGAAAAATATCAGATTTCTGACAAAAACTAAAAAACACTCAATTACCCTTCAGAATGATGTCAAACAATGTCCTGGTAGTTTCTAGACATGAATGGACTAAGTTGGAGAGAGAATTGAAGAAAAAAATCAACATCTTCAAAAATGGTAAAATCTAGATTGTTTTGGCCAGACCGGGAAGACGAAAAATATCAGATTTCTGACAAAAACTAAAAAAACACTCAATTACGCTTCAGAATGATGTCAAAGAATGTCCTGGTAGTTTCTAGACATGAATGGACTAAGTTGGAGAGAGAATTGAAGTAAAAATCAACATAATTCAAAAATGGTCAAATCTGGATTTTTTAGCCAGTGTCTATCCTTCATAACACACACCTGAATATCTGCTTCCTTTCTCAACACCTTCATAACACGTACCTCAATATCTTCCTGTCTCCACACATCAGAAGCAGTGTCTATCTTGTTTACATGAGTTACGTTGTCAGGTCCCAGGAACTCCATGGCCAGTAGGTACATATCCTGTCAAGATATCGATATCGTTTAGAAGTTTATTCTGCATTTAAGGTACCGACCATTATGATAACTAGTAGAGACCGGGTAGCCAAACAATCTTGGATTTCTGACAAAAGCAAAAAAACACTCAATTACGCTTCAAAATGATCTCAAACAATCTCCTGGTAGCTTCTGAACATCAATGGATTAAGTTGGAGAATGAATTGAAGAAAAAGTAAACATCATCAAAAATGGTCAAATCTGGATTTTTGATTTCTGACAAAAATAAAAAAAACACTCAATATGCTTCAAAATGATCTCAAACAATCTCCTGGTAGCTTCTGAACATCAATGGATTAAGTTGGAGAAAGGATTGAACAAAAAATCAACATCTTCAAAAAAGGGCCAAATCTGGATTTTTTTGACCAGACCGGGTAGGCGAAAAATATCAGATTTCTGAGAAAAACTAAAAAACACTCAATTACGCTTCAGAATGATGTCAAACAATGTCCTGGTAGTTTCTAGACATGAATGGACTAAGTTGGAGAGAGAATTGAAGTAAAAATCAACATAATTCAAAAATGGTCAAATCTGTATTTTTTAGCCAGACCGGGTAGGCGAAAAATATCAGATTTCTGACAAAAATAAAAAAAACACTCAATATGCTTCAAAATGATCTCAAACAATCTCCTGGTAGCTTCTGAACATCAATGGATTAAGTTGGAGAATGAATTGAAGAAAAAGTAAACATCATCAAAAATGGTCAAATCTGGATTTTTGATTTCTGACAAAAATAAAAAAAACACTCAATATGCTTCAAAATGATCTCAAACAATCTCCTGGTAGCTTCTGAACATCAATGGATTAAGTTGGAGAATGAATTGAAGAAAAAGTAAACATCATCAAAAATGGTCAAATCTGGATTTTTGATTTCTGACAAAAATAGAAAAACCACTCAATATGCTTCAAAATGATCTCAAACAATCTCCTGGTAGCTTCTGAACATCAATGGATTAAGTTGGAGAATGAATTGAAGAAAAAGTAAACATCTTCAAAAATGGTCAAATCTAGATTGTTTTGGCCAGACCGGGTAGGCGAAAAATATCAGATTTCTGACAAACACTGAAAAACACTCAATTATGCTTCAGAATGATGTCAAACAATGTCCTGGTAGTTTCTAGACATGAATGGACTAAGTTGGAGAGAGAATTGAAGTAAAAATCAACATAATTCAAAAATGGTCAAATCTGTATTTTTTAGCCAGACCGAGTTAGGCGAAAAATATCAGATTTTTGACAAAAATAAAAAAAACACTCAATTACGCTTCAGAATGATGTCAAAGAATGTCCTGGTAGTTTCTAGACATGAATGGACTAAGTTGGAGAGAGAATTGAAGTAAAAATCAACATAATTCAAAAATGGTCAAATCTGGATTTTTTAGCCAGTGTCTATCCTTCATAACACACACCTGAATATCTGCTTCCTTTCTCAACACCTTCATAACACGTACCTCAATATCTTCCTGTCTCCACACATCAGAAGCAGTGTCTATCTTGTTTACATGAGTTACGTTGTCAGGTCCCAGGAACTCCATGGCCAGTAGGTACATATCCTGTCAAGATATCGATATCGTTTAGAAGTTTATTCTGCATTTAAGGTACCGACCATTATGATAATTAGTAGAGACCGGGTAGCCAAACAATCTTGGATTTCTGACAAAAGCAAAAAAACACTCAATTACGCTTCAAAATGATCTCAAACAATCTCCTGGTAGCTTCTGAACATCAATGGATTAAGTTGGAGAATGAATTGAAGAAAAAGTAAACATCATCAAAAATGGTCAAATCTGGATTTTTGATTTCTGACAAAAATAAAAAAAACACTCAATATGCTTCAAAATGATCTCAAACAATCTCCTGGTAGCTTCTGAACATCAATGGATTAAGTTGGAGAAAGGATTGAACAAAAAATCAACATCTTCAAAAAAGGGCCAAATCTAGATTTTTTTTTAACAGACCGGGTAGGCGAAAAATATCAGATTTCTGACAAAAACTAAAAAACACTCAATTACCCTTCAGAATGATGTCAAACAATGTCCTGGTAGTTTCTAGACATGAATGGACTAAGTTGGAGAGAGAATTGAAGAAAAAAATCAACATCTTCAAAAATGGTAAAATCTAGATTGTTTTGGCCAGACCGGGAAGACGAAAAATATCAGATTTCTGACAAAAACTAAAAAAACACTCAATTACGCTTCAGAATGATGTCAAAGAATGTCCTGGTAGTTTCTAGACATGAATGGACTAAGTTGGAGAGAGAATTGAAGTAAAAATCAACATAATTCAAAAATGGTCAAATCTGGATTTTTTAGCCAGTGTCTATCCTTCATAACACACACCTGAATATCTGCTTCCTTTCTCAACACCTTCATAACACGTACCTCAATATCTTCCTGTCTCCACACATCAGAAGCAGTGTCTATCTTGTTTACATGAGTTACGTTGTCAGGTCCCAGGAACTCCATGGCCAGTAGGTACATATCCTGTCAAGATATCGATATCGTTTAGAAGTTTATTCTGCATTTAAGGTACCGACCATTATGATAACTAGTAGAGACCGGGTAGCCAAACAATCTTGGATTTCTGACAAAAGCAAAAAAACACTCAATTACGCTTCAAAATGATCTCAAACAATCTCCTGGTAGCTTCTGAACATCAATGGATTAAGTTGGAGAATGAATTGAAGAAAAAGTAAACATCATCAAAAATGGTCAAATCTGGATTTTTGATTTCTGACAAAAATAAAAAAAACACTCAATATGCTTCAAAATGATCTCAAACAATCTCCTGGTAGCTTCTGAACATCAATGGATTAAGTTGGAGAAAGGATTGAACAAAAAATCAACATCTTCAAAAAAGGGCCAAATCTGGATTTTTTTGACCAGACCGGGTAGGCGAAAAATATCAGATTTCTGACAAAAACTAAAAAACACTCAATTACGCTTCAGAATGATGTCAAACAATGTCCTGGTAGTTTCTAGACATGAATGGACTAAGTTGGAGAGAGAATTGAAGTAAAAATCAACATAATTCAAAAATGGTCAAATCTGTATTTTTTAGCCAGACCGGGTAGGCGAAAAATATCAGATTTCTGACAAAAATAAAAAAAACACTCAATATGCTTCAAAATGATCTCAAACAATCTCCTGGTAGCTTCTGAACATCAATGGATTAAGTTGGAGAATGAATTGAAGAAAAAGTAAACATCATCAAAAATGGTCAAATCTGGATTTTTGATTTCTGACAAAAATAAAAAAAACACTCAATATGCTTCAAAATGATCTCAAACAATCTCCTGGTAGCTTCTGAACATCAATGGATTAAGTTGGAGAATGAATTGAAGAAAAAGTAAACATCATCAAAAATGGTCAAATCTGGATTTTTGATTTCTGACAAAAATAGAAAAACCACTCAATATGCTTCAAAATGATCTCAAACAATCTCCTGGTAGCTTCTGAACATCAATGGATTAAGTTGGAGAATGAATTGAAGAAAAAGTAAACATCATCAAAAATGGTCAAATCTGGATTTTTGATTTCTGTCAAAAATAGAAAAACCACTCAATATGCTTCAAAATGATCTCAAACAATCTCCTGGTAGCTTCTGAACATCAATGGATTAAGTTGGAGAAAGGATTGAACAAAAAATCAACATCTTCAAAAAAGGGCCAAATCTGGATTTTTTTGACCAGACCGGGTAGGCGAAAAATATCAGATTTCTGAGAAAAACTAAAAAACACTCAATTACGCTTCAGAATGATGTCAAACAATGTCCTGGTAGTTTCTAGACATGAATGGACTAAGTTGGAGAGAGAATTGAAGAAAAAATTCAACATCTTCAAAAATGGTCAAATCTGTATTTTTGATTTCTGACAAAAATAAAAAAAACACTCAATATGCTTCAAAATGATCTCAAACAATCTCCTGGTAGCTTCAGAACATCAATGGATTAAGTTGGAGAAAGGATTGAAGTAAAAATCAACATAATTCAAAAATGGTCAAATCTGGATTTTTTAGCCAGTGTCTATCCTTCATAACACACACCTGAATATCTGCTTCCTTTCTCAACACCTTCATAACACGTACCTCAATATCTTCCTGTCTCCACACATCAGAAGCAGTGTCTATCTTGTTTACATGAGTTACGTTGTCAGGTCCCAGGAACTCCATGGCCAGTAGGTACATATCCTGTCAAGATATCGATATCGTTTAGAAGTTTATTCTGCATTTAAGGTACCGACCATTATGATAATTAGTAGAGACCGGGTAGCCAAAAAATCTTGGATTTCTGACAAAAGCAAAAAACCACTCAATATGCTTCAAAATGATCTCAAACAATCTACTGGAAGCTTCAGAACATCAATGGATTAAGTTGGAGGAAGAATTGAAGAAAAAATTCAACATCTTCAAAAATGGTAAAATCTAGATTGTTTTGGCCAGACCGGGTAGGCGAAAAATATCAGATTTCTGACAAAAACTAAAAAACACTCAATTACGCTTCAGAATGATGTCAAACAATGTCCTGGTAGTTTCTAGACATGAATGGACTAAGTTGGAGAGAGAATTGAAGAAAAAATTCAACATCTTCAAAAATGGTAAAATCTCGATTGTTTTGGCCAGACCGGGTAGGCGAAAAATATCAGATTTCTGACAAAAACTAAAAAACACTCAATTACGCTTCAGAATGATGTCAAACAATGTCCTGGTAGTTTCTAGACATGAATGGACTAAGTTGGAGAGAGAATTGAAGAAAAAATTCAACATCTTCAAAAATGGTCAAATCTGTATTTTTGATTTCTGACAAAAATAAAAAAAACACTCAATATGCTTCAAAATGATCTCAAACAATCTCCTGGTAGCTTCAGAACATCAATGGATTAAGTTGGAGAAAGGATTGAAGTAAAAATCAACATAATTCAAAAATGGTCAAATCTGTATTTTTGAGCCAGACCGGGTAGGCGAAAAATATCAGATTTCTGACAAAAATAAAAAAAACACTCAATATGCTTCAAAATGATCTCAAACAATCTCCTGGTAGCTTCTGAACATCAATGGATTAAGTTGGAGAATGAATTGAAGAAAAAGTAAACATCTTCAAAAATGGTCAAATCTAGATTGTTTTGGCCAGACCGGGTAGGCGAAAAATATCAGATTTCTGACAAACACTGAAAAACACTCAATTATGCTTCAGAATGATGTCAAACAATGTCCTGGTAGTTTCTAGACATGAATGGACTAAGTTGGAGAGAGAATTGAAGTAAAAATCAACATAATTCAAAAATGGTCAAATCTGTATTTTTTAGCCAGACCGGGTAGGCGAAAAATATCAGATTTCTGCCAAAAAAAAAAAAAAAACTCAATATGCTTCAAAATGATCTCAAACAATCTCCTGGTAGCTTCTGAACATCAATGGATTAAGTTGGAGAATGAATTGAAGAAAAAGTAAACATCATCAAAAATGGTCAAATCTGGATTTTTGAATTCTGACAAAAATAGAAAAACCACTCAATATGCTTCAAAATGATCTCAAACAATCTCCTGGTAGCTTCTGAACATCAATGGATTAAGTTGGAGAAAGGATTGAACAAAAAATCAACATCTTCAAAAAAGGGCCAAATCTGGATTTTTTTGACCAGACCGGGTAGGCGAAAAATATCAGATTTCTGACAAAAACTAAAAAACACTCAATATGCTTCAAAATGATCTCAAACAATCTCCTGGTAGCTTCTGAACATCAATGGATTAAGTTGGAGAATGAATTGAAGAAAAAGTAAACATCATCAAAAATGGTCAAATCTGTATTTTTTAGCCAGACCGGGTAGGCGAAAAATATCAGATTTCTGACAAAAACTAAAAAACACTCAATTACCCTTCAGAATGATGTCAAACAATGTCCTGGTAGTTTCTAGACATGAATGGACTAAGTTGGAGAGAGAATTGAAGAAAAAATTCAACATCTTCAAAAATGGTAAAATCTAGATTGCTTTGGCCAGACCGGGTAGGCGAAAAATATCAGATTTCTGACAAAAACTAAAAAACACTCAATTACGCTTCAGAATGATGTCAAACAATGTCCTGGTAGTTTCTGAACATCAATGGATTAAGTTGGAGAATGAATTGAAGAAAAAGTAAACATCATCAAAAATGGTCAAATCTGGATTTTTGATTTCTGACAAAAATAAAAAAAACACTCAATATGCTTCAAAATGATCTCAAACAATCTCCTGGTAGCTTCTGAACATCAATGGATTAAGTTGGAGAATGAATTGAAGAAAAAATAAACATCATCAAAAATGGTCAAATCTGGATTTTTGATTTCTGACAAAAATAAAAAAAACACTCAATATGCTTCAAAATGATCTCAAACAATCTCCTGGTAGCTTCAGAACATCAATGGATTAAGTTGGAGAAAGGATTGAAGTAAAAATCAACATAATTCAAAAATGGTCAAATCTGGATTTTTTAGCCAGTGTCTATCCTTCATAACACACACCTGAATATCTGCTTCCTTTCTCAACACCTTCATAACACGTACCTCAATATCTTCCTGTCTCCACACATCAGAAGCAGTGTCTATCTTGTTTACATGAGTTACGTTGTCAGGTCCCAGGAACTCCATGGCCAGTAGGTACATATCCTGTCAAGATATCGATATCGTTTAGAAGTTTATTCTGCATTTAAGGTACCGACCATTATGATAATTAGTAGAGACCGGGTAGCCAAAAAATCTTGGATTTCTGACAAAAGCAAAAAACCACTCAATATGCTTCAAAATGATCTCAAACAATCTACTGGAAGCTTCAGAACATCAATGGATTAAGTTGGAGGAAGAATTGAAGAAAAAATTCAACATCTTCAAAAATGGTAAAATCTAGATTGTTTTGGCCAGACCGGGTAGGCGAAAAATATCAGATTTCTGACAAAACTAAAAAACACTCAATTACGCTTCAGAATGATGTCAAACAATGTCCTGGTAGTTTCTAGACATGAATGGACTAAGTTGGAGAGAGAATTGAAGAAAAAATTCAACATCTTCAAAAATGGTAAAATCTCGATTGTTTTGGCCAGACCGGGTAGGCGAAAAATATCAGATTTCTGGCAAAAATAAAAAAAACACTCAATATGCTTCAAAATGATCTCAAACAATCTCCTGGTAGCTTCTGAACATCAATGGATTAAGTTGGAGAATGAATTGAAGAAAAAGTAAACATCATCAAAAATGGTCAAATCTGTATTTTTTAGCCAGACCGGGTAGGCGAAAAATATCAGATTTCTGACAAAAACTAAAAAACACTCAATTACCCTTCAGAATGATGTCAAACAATGTCCTGGTAGTTTCTAGACATGAATGGACTAAGTTGGAGAATGAATTGAAGAAAAAGTAAACATCATCAAAAATGGTCAAATCTGGATTTTTGATTTCTGACAAAAATAGAAAAACCACTCAATATGCTTCAAAATGATCTCAAACAATCTCCTGGTAGCTTCTGAACATCAATGGATTAAGTTGGAGAAAGGATTGAACAAAAAATCAACATCTTCAAAAAAGGGCCAAATCTGGATTTTTTTGACCAGACCGGGTAGGCGAAAAATATCAGATTTCTGACAAAAACTAAAAAAACACTCAATTACGCTTCAGAATGATGTCAAACAATGTCCTGGTAGTTTCTAGACATGAATGGACTAAGTTGGAGAGAGAATTGAAGTAAAAATCAACATAATTCAAAAATGGTCAAATCTGTATTTTTTAGCCAGACCGGGTAGGCGAAAAATATCAGATTTCTGACAAAAATAAAAAAAACACTCAATATGCTTCAAAATGATCTCAAACAATCTCCTGGTAGTTTCTAGACATGAATGGACTAAGTTGGAGAATGAATTGAAGAAAAAGTAAACATCATTAAAAATTGGCAAATCTGGATTTTTGATTTCTGACAAAAATAGAAAAACCACTCAATATGCTTCAAAATGATCTCAAACAATCTCCTGGTAGCTTCTGAACATCAATGGATTAAGTTGGAGAATGAATTGAAGAAAAAGTAAACATCTTCAAAAATGGTCAAATCTAGATTGTTTTGGCCAGACCGGGTAGGCGAAAAATATCAGATTTCTGACAAACACTGAAAAACACTCAATTATGCTTCAGAATGATGTCAAACAATGTCCTGGTAGTTTCTAGACATGAATGGACTAAGTTGGAGAGAGAATTGAAGTAAAAATCAACATAATTCAAAAATGGTCAAATCTGTATTTTTTAGCCAGACCGGGTAGGCGAAAAATATCAGATTTCTGACAAAAACTAAAAAACACTCAATTACCCTTCAGAATGATGTCAAACAATGTCCTGGTAGTTTCTAGACATGAATGGACTAAGTTGGAGAGAGAATTGAAGAAAAAATTCAACATCTTCAAAAATGGTAAAATCTAGATTGTTTTGGCCAGACCGGGTAGGCGAAAAATATCAGATTTCTGACAAAAACTAAAAAACACTCAATTACGCTTCAGAATGATGTCAAACAATGTCCTGGTAGTTTCTGAACATCAATGGATTAAGTTGGAGAATGAATTGAAGAAAAAGTAAACATCATCAAAAATGGTCAAATCTGGATTTTTGATTTCTGACAAAAATAAAAAAAACACTCAATATGCTTCAAAATGATCTCAAACAATCTCCTGGTAGCTTCTGAACATCAATGGATTAAGTTGGAGAATGAATTGAAGAAAAAATAAACATCATCAAAAATGGTCAAATCTGTATTTTTGAGCCAGACCGGGTAGGCGAAAAATATCAGATTTCTGACAAAAATAAAAAAAACACTCAATATGCTTCAAAATGATCTCAAACAATCTCCTGGTAGCTTCTGAACATCAATGGATTAAGTTGGAGAATGAATTGAAGAAAAAGTAAACATCTTCAAAAATGGTCAAATCTAGATTGTTTTGGCCAGACCGGGTAGGCGAAAAATATCAGATTTCTGACAAACACTGAAAAACACTCAATTATGCTTCAGAATGATGTCAAACAATGTCCTGGTAGTTTCTAGACATGAATGGACTAAGTTGGAGAGAGAATTGAAGTAAAAATCAACATAATTCAAAAATGGTCAAATCTGTATTTTTTAGCCAGACCGGGTAGGCGAAAAATATCAGATTTCTGCCAAAAAAAAAAAAAAAACTCAATATGCTTCAAAATGATCTCAAACAATCTCCTGGTAGCTTCTGAACATCAATGGATTAAGTTGGAGAATGAATTGAAGAAAAAGTAAACATCATCAAAAATGGTCAAATCTGGATTTTTGAATTCTGACAAAAATAGAAAAACCACTCAATATGCTTCAAAATGATCTCAAACAATCTCCTGGTAGCTTCTGAACATCAATGGATTAAGTTGGAGAAAGGATTGAACAAAAAATCAACATCTTCAAAAAAGGGCCAAATCTGGATTTTTTTGACCAGACCGGGTAGGCGAAAAATATCAGATTTCTGACAAAAACTAAAAAACACTCAATATGCTTCAAAATGATCTCAAACAATCTCCTGGTAGCTTCTGAACATCAATGGATTAAGTTGGAGAATGAATTGAAGAAAAAGTAAACATCATCAAAAATGGTCAAATCTGTATTTTTTAGCCAGACCGGGTAGGCGAAAAATATCAGATTTCTGACAAAAACTAAAAAACACTCAATTACCCTTCAGAATGATGTCAAACAATGTCCTGGTAGTTTCTAGACATGAATGGACTAAGTTGGAGAGAGAATTGAAGAAAAAATTCAACATCTTCAAAAATGGTAAAATCTAGATTGCTTTGGCCAGACCGGGTAGGCGAAAAATATCAGATTTCTGACAAAAACTAAAAAACACTCAATTACGCTTCAGAATGATGTCAAACAATGTCCTGGTAGTTTCTGAACATCAATGGATTAAGTTGGAGAATGAATTGAAGAAAAAGTAAACATCATCAAAAATGGTCAAATCTGGATTTTTGATTTCTGACAAAAATAAAAAAAACACTCAATATGCTTCAAAATGATCTCAAACAATCTCCTGGTAGCTTCTGAACATCAATGGATTAAGTTGGAGAATGAATTGAAGAAAAAATAAACATCATCAAAAATGGTCAAATCTGGATTTTTGAATTCTGACAAAAATAGAAAAACCACTCAATATGCTTCAAAATGATCTCAAACAATCTCCTGGTAGCTTCTGAACATCAATGGATTAAGTTGGAGAAAGGATTGAACAAAAAATCAACATCTTCAAAAAAGGGCCAAATCTGGATTTTTTTGACCAGACCGGGTAGGCGAAAAATATCAGATTTCTGACAAAAACTAAAAAACACTCAATATGCTTCAAAATGATCTCAAACAATCTCCTGGTAGCTTCAGAACATCAATGGATTAAGTTGGAGAAAGGATTGAAGTAAAAATCAACATAATTCAAAAATGGTCAAATCTGGATTTTTGATTTCTGACAAAAATAAAAAAACCACTCAATATGCTTCAAAATGATCTCAAACAATCTCCTGGTAGCTTCAGAACATCAATGGATTAAGTTGGAGAAAGGATTGAAGTAAAAATCAACATAATTCAAAAATGGTCAAATCTGGATTTTTTAGCCAGTGTCTATCCTTCATAACACACACCTGAATATCTGCTTCCTTTCTCAACACCTTCATAACACGTACCTCAATATCTTCCTGTCTCCACACATCAGAAGCAGTGTCTATCTTGTTTACATGAGTTACGTTGTCAGGTCCCAGGAACTCCATGGCCAGTAGGTACATATCCTGTCAAGATATCGATATCGTTTAGAAGTTTATTCTGCATTTAAGGTACCGACCATTATGATAATTAGTAGAGACCGGGTAGCCAAAAAATCTTGGATTTCTGACAAAAGCAAAAAACCACTCAATATGCTTCAAAATGATCTCAAACAATCTACTGGAAGCTTCAGAACATCAATGGATTAAGTTGGAGGAAGAATTGAAGAAAAAATTCAACATCTTCAAAAATGGTAAAATCTAGATTGTTTTGGCCAGACCGGGTAGGCGAAAAATATCAGATTTCTGACAAAAACTAAAAAACACTCAATTACGCTTCAGAATGATGTCAAACAATGTCCTGGTAGTTTCTAGACATGAATGGACTAAGTTGGAGAGAGAATTGAAGAAAAAATTCAACATCTTCAAAAATGGTAAAATCTCGATTGTTTTGGCCAGACCGGGTAGGCGAAAAATATCAGATTTCTGGCAAAAATAAAAAAAACACTCAATATGCTTCAAAATGATCTCAAACAATCTCCTGGTAGCTTCTGAACATCAATGGATTAAGTTGGAGAATGAATTGAAGAAAAAGTAAACATCATCAAAAATGGTCAAATCTGTATTTTTTAGCCAGACCGGGTAGGCGAAAAATATCAGATTTCTGACAAAAACTAAAAAACACTCAATTACCCTTCAGAATGATGTCAAACAATGTCCTGGTAGTTTCTAGACATGAATGGACTAAGTTGGAGAATGAATTGAAGAAAAAGTAAACATCATCAAAAATGGTCAAATCTGGATTTTTGATTTCTGACAAAAATAGAAAAACCACTCAATATGCTTCAAAATGATCTCAAACAATCTCCTGGTAGCTTCTGAACATCAATGGATTAAGTTGGAGAAAGGATTGAACAAAAAATCAACATCTTCAAAAAAGGGCCAAATCTGGATTTTTTTGACCAGACCGGGTAGGCGAAAAATATCAGATTTCTGACAAAAACTAAAAAAACACTCAATTACGCTTCAGAATGATGTCAAACAATGTCCTGGTAGTTTCTAGACATGAATGGACTAAGTTGGAGAGAGAATTGAAGTAAAAATCAACATAATTCAAAAATGGTCAAATCTGTATTTTTTAGCCAGACCGGGTAGGCGAAAAATATCAGATTTCTGACAAAAATAAAAAAAACACTCAATATGCTTCAAAATGATCTCAAACAATCTCCTGGTAGCTTCTGAACATCAATGGATTAAGTTGGAGAATGAATTGAAGAAAAAGTAAACATCATCAAAAATGGTCAAATCTGGATTTTTGATTTCTGACAAAAATAGAAAAACCACTCAATATGCTTCAAAATGATCTCAAACAATCTCCTGGTAGCTTCTGAACATCAATGGATTAAGTTGGAGAAAGGATTGAACAAAAAATCAACATCTTCAAAAAAGGGCCAAATCTAGATTTTTTTTAACAGACCGGGTAGGCGAAAAATATCAGATTTCTGACAAAAACTAAAAAACACTCAATTACCCTTCAGAATGATGTCAAACAATGTCCTGGTAGTTTCTAGACATGAATGGACTAAGTTGGAGAGAGAATTGAAGTAAAAATCAACATAATTCAAAAATGGTCAAATCTGTATTTTTTAGCCAGACCGGGTAGGCGAAAAATATCAGATTTCTGACAAAAAAAAAACTCAATATGCTTCAAAATGATCTCAAACAATCTCCTGGTAGCTTCTGAACATCAATGGATTAAGTTGGAGAATGAATTGAAGAAAAAGTAAACATCATCAAAAATGGTCAAATCTGGATTTTTGAATTCTGACAAAAATAGAAAAACCACTCAATATGCTTCAAAATGATCTCAAACAATCTCCTGGTAGCTTCTGAACATCAATGGATTAAGTTGGAGAAAGGATTGAACAAAAAATCAACATCTTCAAAAAAGGGCCAAATCTGGATTTTTTTGACCAGACCGGGTAGGCGAAAAATATCAGATTTCTGACAAAAACTAAAAAACACTCAATATGCTTCAAAATGATCTCAAACAATCTCCTGGTAGCTTCTGAACATCAATGGATTAAGTTGGAGAATGAATTGAAGAAAAAGTAAACATCATCAAAAATGGTCAAATCTGTATTTTTTAGCCAGACCGGATAGGCGAAAAATATCAGATTTCTGACAAAAACTAAAAAACACTCAATTACCCTTCAGAATGATGTCAAACAATGTCCTGGTAGTTTCTAGACATGAATGGACTAAGTTGGAGAGAGAATTGAAGAAAAAATTCAACATCTTCAAAAATGGTAAAATCTAGATTGTTTTGGCCAGACCGGGTAGGCGAAAAATATCAGATTTCTGACAAAAACTAAAAAACACTCAATTACGCTTCAGAATGATGTCAAACAATGTCCTGGTAGTTTCTGAACATCAATGGATTAAGTTGGAGAATGAATTGAAGAAAAAGTAAACATCATCAAAAATGGTCAAATCTGGATTTTTGATTTCTGACAAAAATAAAAAAAACACTCAATATGCTTCAAAATGATCTCAAACAATCTCCTGGTAGCTTCTGAACATCAATGGATTAAGTTGGAGAATGAATTGAAGAAAAAATAAACATCATCAAAAATGGTCAAATCTGTATTTTTGAGCCAGACCGGGTAGGCGAAAAATATCAGATTTCTGACAAAAATAAAAAAAACACTCAATATGCTTCAAAATGATCTCAAACAATCTCCTGGTAGCTTCTGAACATCAATGGATTAAGTTGGAGAATGAATTGAAGAAAAAGTAAACATCTTCAAAAATGGTCAAATCTAGATTGTTTTGGCCAGACCGGGTAGGCGAAAAATATCAGATTTCTGACAAACACTGAAAAACACTCAATTATGCTTCAGAATGATGTCAAACAATGTCCTGGTAGTTTCTAGACATGAATGGACTAAGTTGGAGAGAGAATTGAAGTAAAAATCAACATAATTCAAAAATGGTCAAATCTGTATTTTTTAGCCAGACCGGGTAGGCGAAAAATATCAGATTTCTGCCAAAAAAAAAAAAAAAACTCAATATGCTTCAAAATGATCTCAAACAATCTCCTGGTAGCTTCTGAACATCAATGGATTAAGTTGGAGAATGAATTGAAGAAAAAGTAAACATCATCAAAAATGGTCAAATCTGGATTTTTGAATTCTGACAAAAATAGAAAAACCACTCAATATGCTTCAAAATGATCTCAAACAATCTCCTGGTAGCTTCTGAACATCAATGGATTAAGTTGGAGAATGAATTGAAGAAAAAATAAACATCATCAAAAATGGTCAAATCTGTATTTTTTAGCCAGACCGGGTAGGCGAAAAATATCAGATTTCTGACAAAAACTAAAAAACACTCAATTACCCTTCAGAATGATGTCAAACAATGTCCTGGTAGTTTCTAGACATGAATGGACTAAGTTGGAGAGAGAATTGAAGAAAAAATTCAACATCTTCAAAAATGGTAAAATCTAGATTGCTTTGGCCAGACCGGGTAGGCGAAAAATATCAGATTTCTGACAAAAACTAAAAAACACTCAATTACGCTTCAGAATGATGTCAAACAATGTCCTGGTAGTTTCTGAACATCAATGGATTAAGTTGGAGAATGAATTGAAGAAAAAGTAAACATCATCAAAAATGGTCAAATCTGGATTTTTGATTTCTGACAAAAATAAAAAAAACACTCAATATGCTTCAAAATGATCTCAAACAATCTCCTGGTAGCTTCTGAACATCAATGGATTAAGTTGGAGAATGAATTGAAGAAAAAATAAACATCATCAAAAATGGTCAAATCTGGATTTTTGATTTCTGACAAAAATAAAAAAAACTCTCAATATGCTTCAAAATGATCTCAAACAATCTCCTGGTAGCTTCAGAACATCAATGGATTAAGTTGGAGAAAGGATTGAAGTAAAAATCAACATAATTCAAAAATGGTCAAATCTGGATTTTTTAGCCAGTGTCTATCCTTCATAACACACACCTGAATATCTGCTTCCTTTCTCAACACCTTCATAACACGTACCTCAATATCTTCCTGTCTCCACACATCAGAAGCAGTGTCTATCTTGTTTACATGAGTTACGTTGTCAGGTCCCAGGAACTCCATGGCCAGTAGGTACATATCCTGTCAAGATATCGATATCGTTTAGAAGTTTATTCTGCATTTAAGGTACCGACCATTATGATAATTAGTAGAGACCGGGTAGCCAAAAAATCTTGGATTTCTGACAAAAGCAAAAAACCACTCAATATGCTTCAAAATGATCTCAAACAATCTCCTGGTAGCTTCTGAACATCAATGGATTAAGTTGGAGAAAGGATTGAACAAAAAATCAACATCTTCAAAAAAGGGCCAAATCTGGATTTTTTTGACCAGACCGGGTAGGCGAAAAATATCAGATTTCTGACAAAAACTAAAAAAACACTCAATTACGCTTCAGAATGATGTCAAACAATGTCCTGGTAGTTTCTAGACATGAATGGACTAAGTTGGAGAGAGAATTGAAGTAAAAATCAACATAATTCAAAAATGGTCAAATCTGTATTTTTTAGCCAGACCGGGTAGGCGAAAAATATCAGATTTCTGACAAAAATAAAAAAAACACTCAATATGCTTCAAAATGATCTCAAACAATCTCCTGGTAGCTTCTGAACATCAATGGATTAAGTTGGAGAATGAATTGAAGAAAAAGTAAACATCATCAAAAATGGTCAAATCTGGATTTTTGATTTCTGACAAAAATAAAAAAACCACTCAATATGCTTCAAAATGATCTCAAACAATCTCCTGGTAGCTTCTGAACATCAATGGATTAAGTTGGAGAATGAATTGAAGAAAAAGTAAACATCTTCAAAAATGGTCAAATCTAGATTGTTTTGGCCAGACCGGGTAGGCGAAAAATATCAGATTTCTGACAAACACTGAAAAACACTCAATTATGCTTCAGAATGATGTCAAACAATGTCCTGGTAGTTTCTAGACATGAATGGACTAAGTTGGAGAGAGAATTGAAGAAAAAATTCAACATCTTCAAAAATGGTAAAATCTAGATTGTTTTGGCCAGACCGGGTAGGCGAAAAATATCAGATTTCTGACAAAAACTAAAAAACACTCAATTACGCTTCAGAATGATGTCAAACAATGTCCTGGTAGTTTCTGAACATCAATGGATTAAGTTGGAGAATGAATTGAAGAAAAAGTAAACATCATCAAAAATGGTCAAATCTGGATTTTTGATTTCTGACAAAAATAAAAAAAACACTCAATATGCTTCAAAATGATCTCAAACAATCTCCTGGTAGCTTCTGAACATCAATGGATTAAGTTGGAGAATGAATTGAAGAAAAAATAAACATCATCAAAAATGGTCAAATCTGTATTTTTGAGCCAGACCGGGTAGGCGAAAAATATCAGATTTCTGACAAAAATAAAAAAAACACTCAATATGCTTCAAAATGATCTCAAACAATCTCCTGGTAGCTTCTGAACATCAATGGATTAAGTTGGAGAAAGGATTGAACAAAAAATCAACATCTTCAAAAAAGGGCCAAATCTGGATTTGTTTGACCAGACCGGGTAGGCGAAAAATATCAGATTTCTGACAAAAACTAAAAAACACTCAATTACCCTTCAGAATGATGTCAAACAATGTCCTGGTAGTTTCTAGACATGAATGGACTAAGTGGGAGAGAGAATTGAAGAAAAAATTCAACATCTTCAAAAATGGTAAAATCTAGATTGTTTTGGCCAGACCGGGTAGGCGAAAAATATCAGATTTCTGGCAAAAATTAAAAAAACACTCAATATGCTTCAAAATGATCTCAAACAATCTCCTGGTAGCTTCTGAACATCAATGGATTAAGTTGGAGAAAGGATTGAACAAAAAATCAACATCTTCAAAAAAGGGCCAAATCTGGATTTGTTTGACCAGACCGGGTAGGCGAAAAATATCAGATTTCTGACAAAAACTAAAAAACACTCAATTACCCTTCAGAATGATGTCAAACAATGTCCTGGTAGTTTCTAGACATGAATGGACTAAGTGGGAGAGAGAATTGAAGAAAAAATTCAACATCTTCAAAAATGGTAAAATCTAGATTGTTTTGGCCAGACCGGGTAGGCGAAAAATATCAGATTTCTGGCAAAAATTAAAAAAACACTCAATATGCTTCAAAATGATCTCAAACAATCTCCTGGTAGCTTCTGAACATCAATGGATTAAGTTGGAGAATGAATTGAAGAAAAAATAAACATCATCAAAAATGGTCAAATCTGGAATTTTGATTTCTGACAAAAATAAAAAAAACACTCAATATGCTTCAAAATGATCTCAAACAATCTACTGGAAGCTTCAGAACATCAATGGATTAAGTTGGAGGAAGAATTGAAGAAAAAATTCAACATCTTCAAAAATGGTAAAATCTAGATTGTTTTGGCCAGACCGGGTAGGCGAAAAATATCAGATTTCTGACAAAAACTAAAAAACACTCAATTATGCTTCAGAATGATGTCAAACAATGTCCTGGTAGTTACTAGACATGAATGGACTAAGTTGGAGAGAGAATTGAAGAAAAAATTCAACATCTTCAAAAAAGGGCCAAATCTGGATTTTTTTTGACCAGACCGGGTAGGCGAAAAATATCAGATTTCTGACAAAAACAAAAAAACACTCAATTACGCTTCAGAATGATGTCAAACAATGTCCTGGTAGTTTCTAGACATGAATGGACTAAGTTGGAGAGAGAATTGAAGTAAAAATCAACATAATTCAAAAATGGTCAAATCTGTATTTTTTAGCCAGACCGGGTAGGCGAAAAATATCAGATTTCTGACAAAAACTAAAAAACACTCAATTACCCTTCAGAATGATGTCAAACAATGTCCTGGTAGCTTCTGAACATCAATGGATTAAGTTGGAGAATGAATTGAAGAAAAAGTAAACATCATCAAAAATGGTCAAATCTGGATTTTTGATTTCTGACAAAAATAGAAAAACCACTCAATATGCTTCAAAATGATCTCAAACAATCTCCTGGTAGCTTCTGAACATCAATGGATTAAGTTGGAGAAAGGATTGAACAAAAAATGAACATCTTCAAAAAAGGGCCAAATCTGGATTTGTTTGACCAGACCGGGTAGGCGAAAAATATCAGATTTCTGACAAAAACTAAAAAACACTCAATTACCCTTCAGAATGATGTCAAACAATGTCCTGGTAGTTTCTAGACATGAATGGACTAAGTGGGAGAGAGAATTGAAGAAAAAATTCAACATCTTCAAAAATGGTAAAATCTAGATTGTTTTGGCCAGACCGGGTAGGCGAAAAATATCAGATTTCTGGCAAAAATAAAAAAAACACTCAATATGCTTCAAAATGATCTCAAACAATGTCCTGGTAGCTTCTAGACATGAATGGACTAAGTTGGAGAGAGAATTGAAGAAAAAAATCAACATCTTCAAAAATGGTCAAATCTGGATTTTTGATTTCTGACAAAAATAGAAAAACCACTCAATATGCTTCAAAATGATCTCAAACAATCTCCTGGTAGCTTCTGAACATCAATGGATTAAGTTGGAGAATGAATTGAAGAAAAAATAAACATCATCAAAAATGGTCAAATCTGGATTTTTGATTTCTGACAAAAATAAAAAAAACACTCAATATGCTTCAAAATGATCTCAAACAATCTCCTGGTAGCTTCAGAACATCAATGGATTAAGTTGGAGAAAGGATTGAAGTAAAAATCAACATAATTCAAAAATGGTCAAATCTGGATTTTTTAGCCAGTGTCTATCCTTCATAACACACACCTGAATATCTGCTTCCTTTCTCAACACCTTCATAACACGTACCTCAATATCTTCCTGTCTCCACACATCAGAAGCAGTGTCTATCTTGTTTACATGAGTTACGTTGTCAGGTCCCAGGAACTCCATGGCCAGTAGGTACATATCCTGTCAAGATATCGATATCGTTTAGAAGTTTATTCTGCATTTAAGGTACCGACCATTATGATAATTAGTAGAGACCGGGTAGCCAAAAAATCTTGGATTTCTGACAAAAGCAAAAAACCACTCAATATGCTTCAAAATGATCTCAAACAATCTACTGGAAGCTTCAGAACATCAATGGATTAAGTTGGAGGAAGAATTGAAGAAAAAATTCAACATCTTCAAAAATGGTAAAATCTAGATTGTTTTGGCCAGACCGGGTAGGCGAAAAATATCAGATTTCTGACAAAAACTGAAAAACACTCAATTATGCTTCAGAATGATGTCAAACAATGTCCTGGTAGTTTCTAGACATGAATGGACTAAGTTGGAGAGAGAATTGAAGTAAAAATCAACATAATTCAAAAATGGTCAAATCTGTATTTTTTGGCCAGACCGGGTAGGCGAAAAATATCAGATTTCTGACAAAAACTAAAAAACACTCAATTACCCTTCAGAATGATGTCAAACAATGTCCTGGTAGCTTCTGAACATCAATGGATTAAGTTGGAGAATGAATTGAAGAAAAAGTAAACATCATCAAAAATGGTCAAATCTGGATTTTTGATTTCTGACAAAAATAGAAAAACCACTCAATATGCTTCAAAATGATCTCAAACAATCTCCTGGTAGCTTCTGAACATCAATGGATTAAGTTGGAGAAAGGATTGAACAAAAAATCAACATCTTCAAAAAAGGGCCAAATCTGGATTTGTTTGACCAGACCGGGTAGGCGAAAAATATCAGATTTCTGACAAAAACTAAAAAACACTCAATTACCCTTCAGAATGATGTCAAACAATGTCCTGGTAGTTTCTAGACATGAATGGACTAAGTGGGAGAGAGAATTGAAGAAAAAATTCAACATCTTCAAAAATGGTAAAATCTAGATTGTTTTGGCCAGACCGGGTAGGCGAAAAATATCAGATTTCTGGCAAAAATAAAAAAAACACTCAATATGCTTCAAAATGATCTCAAACAATCTCCTGGTAGCTTCTGAACATCAATGGATTAAGTTGGAGAATGAATTGAAGAAAAAATAAACATCATCAAAAATGGTCAAATCTGGAATTTTGATTTCTGACAAAAATAAAAAAAACACTCAATATGCTTCAAAATGATCTCAAACAATCTACTGGAAGCTTCAGAACATCAATGGATTAAGTTGGAGGAAGAATTGAAGAAAAAATTCAACATCTTCAAAAATGGTAAAATCTAGATTGTTTTGGCCAGACCGGGTAGGCGAAAAATATCAGATTTCTGGCAAAAATAAAAAAAACACTCAATATGCTTCAAAATGATCTCAAACAATCTCCTGGTAGCTTCTGAACATCAATGGATTAAGTTGGAGAATGAATTGAAGAAAAAATAAACATCATCAAAAATGGTCAAATCTGGAATTTTGATTTCTGACAAAAATAAAAAAAACACTCAATATGCTTCAAAATGATCTCAAACAATCTACTGGAAGCTTCAGAACATCAATGGATTAAGTTGGAGGAAGAATTGAAGAAAAAATTCAACATCTTCAAATATGGTAAAATCTAGATTGTTTTGGCCAGACCGGGTAGGCGAAAAATATCAGATTTCTGACAAAAACTAAAAAACACTCAATTACCCTTCAGAATGATGTCAAACAATGTCCTGGTAGTTTCTAGACATGAATGGACTAAGTGGGAGAGAGAATTGAAGAAAAAATTCAACATCTTCAAAAATGGTAAAATCTAGATTGTTTTGGCCAGACCGGGTAGGCGAAAAATATCAGATTTCTGGCAAAAATAAAAAAAACACTCAATATGCTTCAAAATGATCTCAAACAATCTCCTGGTAGCTTCTGAACATCAATGGATTAAGTTGGAGAATGAATTGAAGAAAAAATAAACATCATCAAAAATGGTCAAATCTGGAATTTTGATTTCTGACAAAAATAAAAAAAACACTCAATATGCTTCAAAATGATCTCAAACAATCTACTGGAAGCTTCAGAACATCAATGGATTAAGTTGGAGGAAGAATTGAAGAAAAAATTCAACATCTTCAAAAATGGTAAAATCTAGATTGTTTTGGCCAGACCGGGTAGGCGAAAAATATCAGATTTCTGGCAAAAATAAAAAAAACACTCAATATGCTTCAAAATGATCTCAAACAATCTCCTGGTAGCTTCTGAACATCAATGGATTAAGTTGGAGAATGAATTGAAGAAAAAATAAACATCATCAAAAATGGTCAAATCTGGAATTTTGATTTCTGACAAAAATAAAAAAAACACTCAATATGCTTCAAAATGATCTCAAACAATCTACTGGAAGCTTCAGAACATCAATGGATTAAGTTGGAGGAAGAATTGAAGAAAAAATTCAACATCTTCAAATATGGTAAAATCTAGATTGTTTTGGCCAGACCGGGTAGGCGAAAAATATCAGATTTCTGACAAAAACTAAAAAACACTCAATTACGCTTCAGAATGATGTCAAACAATGTCCTGGTAGTTTCTAGACATGAATGGACTAAGTTGGAGAGAGAATTGAAGAAAAAATTCAACATCTTCAAAAATGGTAAAATCTGTATTTTTTAACCAGACCGGGTAGGCGAAAAATATCAGATTTCTGACAAAAACTAAAAAACACTCAATTACGCTTCAGAATGATGTCAAACAATGTCCTGGTAGTTTCTAGACATGAATGGACTAAGTTGGAGAGAGAATTGAAGAAAAAATTCAACATCTTCAAAAATGGTAAAATCTGTATTTTTTAACCAGACCGGGTAGGCGAAAAATATCAGATTTCTGACAAAAACTAAAAAACACTCAATTATGCTTCAGAATGATGTCAAACAATGTCCTGGTAGTTACTAGACATGAATGGACTAAGTTGGAGAGAGAATTGAAGAAAAAATTCAACATCTTCAAAAAAGGGCCAAATCTGGATTTTTTTTGACCAGACCGGGTAGGCGAAAAATATCAGATTTCTGACAAAAACTAAAAAACACTCAATTACCCTTCAGAATGATGTCAAACAATGTCCTGGTAGTTTCTAGACATGAATGGACTAAGTGGGAGAGAGAATTGAAGAAAAAATTCAACATCTTCAAAAATGGTAAAATCTAGATTGTTTTGGCCAGACCGGGTAGGCGAAAAATATCAGATTTCTGACAAAAACTAAAAAACACTCAATTACCCTTCAGAATGATGTCAAACAATGTCCTGGTAGTTTCTAGACATGAATGGACTAAGTGGGAGAGAGAATTGAAGAAAAAAATCAACATCTTCAAAAATGGTAAAATCTAGATTGTTTTGGCCAGACCGGGAAGACGAAAAATATCAGATTTCTGACAAAAACTAAAAAAACACTCAATTACGCTTCAGAATGATGTCAAAGAATGTCCTGGTAGTTTCTAGACATGAATGGACTAAGTTGGAGAGAGAATTGAAGTAAAAATCAACATAATTCAAAAATGGTCAAATCTGGATTTTTTAGCCAGTGTCTATCCTTCATAACACACACCTGAATATCTGCTTCCTTTCTCAACACCTTCATAACACGTACCTCAATATCTTCCTGTCTCCACACATCAGAAGCAGTCTATCTTGTTTACATGAGTTACGTTGTCAGGTCCCAGGAACTCCATGGCCAGTAGGTACATATCCTGTCAAGATATCGATATCGTTTAGAAGTTTATTCTGCATTTAAGGTACCGACCATTATGATAACTAGTAGAGACCGGGTAGCCAAACAATCTTGGATTTCTGACAAAAGCAAAAAAACACTCAATTACGCTTCAAAATGATCTCAAACAATCTCCTGGTAGCTTCTGAACATCAATGGATTAAGTTGGAGAATGAATTGAAGAAAAAGTAAACATCATCAAAAATGGTCAAATCTGGATTTTTGATTTCTGACAAAAATAAAAAAAACACTCAATATGCTTCAAAATGATCTCAAACAATCTCCTGGTAGCTTCTGAACATCAATGGATTAAGTTGGAGAAAGGATTGAACAAAAAATCAACATCTTCAAAAAAGGGCCAAATCTGGATTTTTTTGACCAGACCGGGTAGGCGAAAAATATCAGATTTCTGAGAAAAACTAAAAAACACTCAATTACGCTTCAGAATGATGTCAAACAATGTCCTGGTAGTTTCTAGACATGAATGGACTAAGTTGGAGAGAGAATTGAAGTAAAAATCAACATAATTCAAAAATGGTCAAATCTGTATTTTTTAGCCAGACCGGGTAGGCGAAAAATATCAGATTTCTGACAAAAATAAAAAAAACACTCAATATGCTTCAAAATGATCTCAAACAATCTCCTGGTAGCTTCTGAACATCAATGGATTAAGTTGGAGAATGAATTGAAGAAAAAGTAAACATCATCAAAAATGGTCAAATCTGGATTTTTGATTTCTGACAAAAATAAAAAAAACACTCAATATGCTTCAAAATGATCTCAAACAATCTCCTGGTAGCTTCTGAACATCAATGGATTAAGTTGGAGAATGAATTGAAGAAAAAGTAAACATCATCAAAAATGGTCAAATCTGGATTTTTGATTTCTGACAAAAATAGAAAAACCACTCAATATGCTTCAAAATGATCTCAAACAATCTCCTGGTAGCTTCTGAACATCAATGGATTAAGTTGGAGAATGAATTGAAGAAAAAGTAAACATCTTCAAAAATGGTCAAATCTAGATTGTTTTGGCCAGACCGGGTAGGCGAAAAATATCAGATTTCTGACAAACACTGAAAAACACTCAATTATGCTTCAGAATGATGTCAAACAATGTCCTGGTAGTTTCTAGACATGAATGGACTAAGTTGGAGAGAGAATTGAAGTAAAAATCAACATAATTCAAAAATGGTCAAATCTGTATTTTTTAGCCAGACCGAGTTAGGCGAAAAATATCAGATTTTTGACAAAAATAAAAAAAACACTCAATTACGCTTCAGAATGATGTCAAAGAATGTCCTGGTAGTTTCTAGACATGAATGGACTAAGTTGGAGAGAGAATTGAAGTAAAAATCAACATAATTCAAAAATGGTCAAATCTGGATTTTTTAGCCAGTGTCTATCCTTCATAACACACACCTGAATATCTGCTTCCTTTCTCAACACCTTCATAACACGTACCTCAATATCTTCCTGTCTCCACACATCAGAAGCAGTGTCTATCTTGTTTACATGAGTTACGTTGTCAGGTCCCAGGAACTCCATGGCCAGTAGGTACATATCCTGTCAAGATATCGATATCGTTTAGAAGTTTATTCTGCATTTAAGGTACCGACCATTATGATAATTAGTAGAGACCGGGTAGCCAAACAATCTTGGATTTCTGACAAAAGCAAAAAAACACTCAATTACGCTTCAAAATGATCTCAAACAATCTCCTGGTAGCTTCTGAACATCAATGGATTAAGTTGGAGAATGAATTGAAGAAAAAGTAAACATCATCAAAAATGGTCAAATCTGGATTTTTGATTTCTGACAAAAATAAAAAAAACACTCAATATGCTTCAAAATGATCTCAAACAATCTCCTGGTAGCTTCTGAACATCAATGGATTAAGTTGGAGAAAGGATTGAACAAAAAATCAACATCTTCAAAAAAGGGCCAAATCTAGATTTTTTTTTAACAGACCGGGTAGGCGAAAAATATCAGATTTCTGACAAAAACTAAAAAACACTCAATTACCCTTCAGAATGATGTCAAACAATGTCCTGGTAGTTTCTAGACATGAATGGACTAAGTTGGAGAGAGAATTGAAGAAAAAAATCAACATCTTCAAAAATGGTAAAATCTAGATTGTTTTGGCCAGACCGGGAAGACGAAAAATATCAGATTTCTGACAAAAACTAAAAAAACACTCAATTACGCTTCAGAATGATGTCAAAGAATGTCCTGGTAGTTTCTAGACATGAATGGACTAAGTTGGAGAGAGAATTGAAGTAAAAATCAACATAATTCAAAAATGGTCAAATCTGGATTTTTTAGCCAGTGTCTATCCTTCATAACACACACCTGAATATCTGCTTCCTTTCTCAACACCTTCATAACACGTACCTCAATATCTTCCTGTCTCCACACATCAGAAGCAGTGTCTATCTTGTTTACATGAGTTACGTTGTCAGGTCCCAGGAACTCCATGGCCAGTAGGTACATATCCTGTCAAGATATCGATATCGTTTAGAAGTTTATTCTGCATTTAAGGTACCGACCATTATGATAACTAGTAGAGACCGGGTAGCCAAACAATCTTGGATTTCTGACAAAAGCAAAAAAACACTCAATTACGCTTCAAAATGATCTCAAACAATCTCCTGGTAGCTTCTGAACATCAATGGATTAAGTTGGAGAATGAATTGAAGAAAAAGTAAACATCATCAAAAATGGTCAAATCTGGATTTTTGATTTCTGACAAAAATAAAAAAAACACTCAATATGCTTCAAAATGATCTCAAACAATCTCCTGGTAGCTTCTGAACATCAATGGATTAAGTTGGAGAAAGGATTGAACAAAAAATCAACATCTTCAAAAAAGGGCCAAATCTGGATTTTTTTGACCAGACCGGGTAGGCGAAAAATATCAGATTTCTGACAAAAACTAAAAAACACTCAATTACGCTTCAGAATGATGTCAAACAATGTCCTGGTAGTTTCTAGACATGAATGGACTAAGTTGGAGAGAGAATTGAAGTAAAAATCAACATAATTCAAAAATGGTCAAATCTGTATTTTTTAGCCAGACCGGGTAGGCGAAAAATATCAGATTTCTGACAAAAATAAAAAAAACACTCAATATGCTTCAAAATGATCTCAAACAATCTCCTGGTAGCTTCTGAACATCAATGGATTAAGTTGGAGAATGAATTGAAGAAAAAGTAAACATCATCAAAAATGGTCAAATCTGGATTTTTGATTTCTGACAAAAATAAAAAAAACACTCAATATGCTTCAAAATGATCTCAAACAATCTCCTGGTAGCTTCTGAACATCAATGGATTAAGTTGGAGAATGAATTGAAGAAAAAGTAAACATCATCAAAAATGGTCAAATCTGGATTTTTGATTTCTGACAAAAATAGAAAAACCACTCAATATGCTTCAAAATGATCTCAAACAATCTCCTGGTAGCTTCTGAACATCAATGGATTAAGTTGGAGAATGAATTGAAGAAAAAGTAAACATCATCAAAAATGGTCAAATCTGGATTTTTGATTTCTGTCAAAAATAGAAAAACCACTCAATATGCTTCAAAATGATCTCAAACAATCTCCTGGTAGCTTCTGAACATCAATGGATTAAGTTGGAGAAAGGATTGAACAAAAAATCAACATCTTCAAAAAAGGGCCAAATCTGGATTTTTTTGACCAGACCGGGTAGGCGAAAAATATCAGATTTCTGAGAAAAACTAAAAAACACTCAATTACGCTTCAGAATGATGTCAAACAATGTCCTGGTAGTTTCTAGACATGAATGGACTAAGTTGGAGAGAGAATTGAAGAAAAAATTCAACATCTTCAAAAATGGTCAAATCTGTATTTTTGATTTCTGACAAAAATAAAAAAAACACTCAATATGCTTCAAAATGATCTCAAACAATCTCCTGGTAGCTTCAGAACATCAATGGATTAAGTTGGAGAAAGGATTGAAGTAAAAATCAACATAATTCAAAAATGGTCAAATCTGGATTTTTTAGCCAGTGTCTATCCTTCATAACACACACCTGAATATCTGCTTCCTTTCTCAACACCTTCATAACACGTACCTCAATATCTTCCTGTCTCCACACATCAGAAGCAGTGTCTATCTTGTTTACATGAGTTACGTTGTCAGGTCCCAGGAACTCCATGGCCAGTAGGTACATATCCTGTCAAGATATCGATATCGTTTAGAAGTTTATTCTGCATTTAAGGTACCGACCATTATGATAATTAGTAGAGACCGGGTAGCCAAAAAATCTTGGATTTCTGACAAAAGCAAAAAACCACTCAATATGCTTCAAAATGATCTCAAACAATCTACTGGAAGCTTCAGAACATCAATGGATTAAGTTGGAGGAAGAATTGAAGAAAAAATTCAACATCTTCAAAAATGGTAAAATCTAGATTGTTTTGGCCAGACCGGGTAGGCGAAAAATATCAGATTTCTGACAAAAACTAAAAAACACTCAATTACGCTTCAGAATGATGTCAAACAATGTCCTGGTAGTTTCTAGACATGAATGGACTAAGTTGGAGAGAGAATTGAAGAAAAAATTCAACATCTTCAAAAATGGTAAAATCTCGATTGTTTTGGCCAGACCGGGTAGGCGAAAAATATCAGATTTCTGACAAAAACTAAAAAACACTCAATTACGCTTCAGAATGATGTCAAACAATGTCCTGGTAGTTTCTAGACATGAATGGACTAAGTTGGAGAGAGAATTGAAGAAAAAATTCAACATCTTCAAAAATGGTCAAATCTGTATTTTTGATTTCTGACAAAAATAAAAAAAACACTCAATATGCTTCAAAATGATCTCAAACAATCTACTGGAAGCTTCAGAACATCAATGGATTAAGTTGGAGGAAGAATTGAAGAAAAAATTCAACATCTTCAAAAATGGTAAAATCTAGATTGTTTTGGCCAGACCGGGTAGGCGAAAAATATCAGATTTCTGACAAAAACTAAAAAACACTCAATTACGCTTCAGAATGATGTCAAACAATGTCCTGGTAGTTTCTAGACATGAATGGACTAAGTTGGAGAGAGAATTGAAGAAAAAATTCAACATCTTCAAAAATGGTAAAATCTCGATTGTTTTGGCCAGACCGGGTAGGCGAAAAATATCAGATTTCTGACAAAAACTAAAAAACACTCAATTACGCTTCAGAATGATGTCAAACAATGTCCTGGTAGTTTCTAGACATGAATGGACTAAGTTGGAGAGAGAATTGAAGAAAAAATTCAACATCTTCAAAAATGGTCAAATCTGTATTTTTGATTTCTGACAAAAATAAAAAAAACACTCAATATGCTTCAAAATGATCTCAAACAATCTCCTGGTAGCTTCAGAACATCAATGGATTAAGTTGGAGAAAGGATTGAAGTAAAAATCAACATAATTCAAAAATGGTCAAATCTGTATTTTTGAGCCAGACCGGGTAGGCGAAAAATATCAGATTTCTGACAAAAATAAAAAAAACACTCAATATGCTTCAAAATGATCTCAAACAATCTCCTGGTAGCTTCTGAACATCAATGGATTAAGTTGGAGAATGAATTGAAGAAAAAGTAAACATCTTCAAAAATGGTCAAATCTAGATTGTTTTGGCCAGACCGGGTAGGCGAAAAATATCAGATTTCTGACAAACACTGAAAAACACTCAATTATGCTTCAGAATGATGTCAAACAATGTCCTGGTAGTTTCTAGACATGAATGGACTAAGTTGGAGAGAGAATTGAAGTAAAAATCAACATAATTCAAAAATGGTCAAATCTGTATTTTTTAGCCAGACCGAGTTAGGCGAAAAATATCAGATTTTTGACAAAAATAAAAAAAACACTCAATTACGCTTCAGAATGATGTCAAAGAATGTCCTGGTAGTTTCTAGACATGAATGGACTAAGTTGGAGAGAGAATTGAAGTAAAAATCAACATAATTCAAAAATGGTCAAATCTGGATTTTTTAGCCAGTGTCTATCCTTCATAACACACACCTGAATATCTGCTTCCTTTCTCAACACCTTCATAACACGTACCTCAATATCTTCCTGTCTCCACACATCAGAAGCAGTGTCTATCTTGTTTACATGAGTTACGTTGTCAGGTCCCAGGAACTCCATGGCCAGTAGGTACATATCCTGTCAAGATATCGATATCGTTTAGAAGTTTATTCTGCATTTAAGGTACCGACCATTATGATAATTAGTAGAGACCGGGTAGCCAAACAATCTTGGATTTCTGACAAAAGCAAAAAAACACTCAATTACGCTTCAAAATGATCTCAAACAATCTCCTGGTAGCTTCTGAACATCAATGGATTAAGTTGGAGAATGAATTGAAGAAAAAGTAAACATCATCAAAAATGGTCAAATCTGGATTTTTGATTTCTGACAAAAATAAAAAAAACACTCAATATGCTTCAAAATGATCTCAAACAATCTCCTGGTAGCTTCTGAACATCAATGGATTAAGTTGGAGAAAGGATTGAACAAAAAATCAACATCTTCAAAAAAGGGCCAAATCTAGATTTTTTTTTAACAGACCGGGTAGGCGAAAAATATCAGATTTCTGACAAAAACTAAAAAACACTCAATTACCCTTCAGAATGATGTCAAACAATGTCCTGGTAGTTTCTAGACATGAATGGACTAAGTTGGAGAGAGAATTGAAGAAAAAAATCAACATCTTCAAAAATGGTAAAATCTAGATTGTTTTGGCCAGACCGGGAAGACGAAAAATATCAGATTTCTGACAAAAACTAAAAAAACACTCAATTACGCTTCAGAATGATGTCAAAGAATGTCCTGGTAGTTTCTAGACATGAATGGACTAAGTTGGAGAGAGAATTGAAGTAAAAATCAACATAATTCAAAAATGGTCAAATCTGGATTTTTTAGCCAGTGTCTATCCTTCATAACACACACCTGAATATCTGCTTCCTTTCTCAACACCTTCATAACACGTACCTCAATATCTTCCTGTCTCCACACATCAGAAGCAGTGTCTATCTTGTTTACATGAGTTACGTTGTCAGGTCCCAGGAACTCCATGGCCAGTAGGTACATATCCTGTCAAGATATCGATATCGTTTAGAAGTTTATTCTGCATTTAAGGTACCGACCATTATGATAACTAGTAGAGACCGGGTAGCCAAACAATCTTGGATTTCTGACAAAAGCAAAAAAACACTCAATTACGCTTCAAAATGATCTCAAACAATCTCCTGGTAGCTTCTGAACATCAATGGATTAAGTTGGAGAATGAATTGAAGAAAAAGTAAACATCATCAAAAATGGTCAAATCTGGATTTTTGATTTCTGACAAAAATAAAAAAAACACTCAATATGCTTCAAAATGATCTCAAACAATCTCCTGGTAGCTTCTGAACATCAATGGATTAAGTTGGAGAAAGGATTGAACAAAAAATCAACATCTTCAAAAAAGGGCCAAATCTGGATTTTTTTGACCAGACCGGGTAGGCGAAAAATATCAGATTTCTGACAAAAACTAAAAAACACTCAATTACGCTTCAGAATGATGTCAAACAATGTCCTGGTAGTTTCTAGACATGAATGGACTAAGTTGGAGAGAGAATTGAAGTAAAAATCAACATAATTCAAAAATGGTCAAATCTGTATTTTTTAGCCAGACCGGGTAGGCGAAAAATATCAGATTTCTGACAAAAATAAAAAAAACACTCAATATGCTTCAAAATGATCTCAAACAATCTCCTGGTAGCTTCTGAACATCAATGGATTAAGTTGGAGAATGAATTGAAGAAAAAGTAAACATCATCAAAAATGGTCAAATCTGGATTTTTGATTTCTGACAAAAATAAAAAAAACACTCAATATGCTTCAAAATGATCTCAAACAATCTCCTGGTAGCTTCTGAACATCAATGGATTAAGTTGGAGAATGAATTGAAGAAAAAGTAAACATCATCAAAAATGGTCAAATCTGGATTTTTGATTTCTGACAAAAATAGAAAAACCACTCAATATGCTTCAAAATGATCTCAAACAATCTCCTGGTAGCTTCTGAACATCAATGGATTAAGTTGGAGAATGAATTGAAGAAAAAGTAAACATCATCAAAAATGGTCAAATCTGGATTTTTGATTTCTGTCAAAAATAGAAAAACCACTCAATATGCTTCAAAATGATCTCAAACAATCTCCTGGTAGCTTCTGAACATCAATGGATTAAGTTGGAGAAAGGATTGAACAAAAAATCAACATCTTCAAAAAAGGGCCAAATCTGGATTTTTTTGACCAGACCGGGTAGGCGAAAAATATCAGATTTCTGAGAAAAACTAAAAAACACTCAATTACGCTTCAGAATGATGTCAAACAATGTCCTGGTAGTTTCTAGACATGAATGGACTAAGTTGGAGAGAGAATTGAAGAAAAAATTCAACATCTTCAAAAATGGTCAAATCTGTATTTTTGATTTCTGACAAAAATAAAAAAAACACTCAATATGCTTCAAAATGATCTCAAACAATCTCCTGGTAGCTTCAGAACATCAATGGATTAAGTTGGAGAAAGGATTGAAGTAAAAATCAACATAATTCAAAAATGGTCAAATCTGGATTTTTTAGCCAGTGTCTATCCTTCATAACACACACCTGAATATCTGCTTCCTTTCTCAACACCTTCATAACACGTACCTCAATATCTTCCTGTCTCCACACATCAGAAGCAGTGTCTATCTTGTTTACATGAGTTACGTTGTCAGGTCCCAGGAACTCCATGGCCAGTAGGTACATATCCTGTCAAGATATCGATATCGTTTAGAAGTTTATTCTGCATTTAAGGTACCGACCATTATGATAATTAGTAGAGACCGGGTAGCCAAAAAATCTTGGATTTCTGACAAAAGCAAAAAACCACTCAATATGCTTCAAAATGATCTCAAACAATCTACTGGAAGCTTCAGAACATCAATGGATTAAGTTGGAGGAAGAATTGAAGAAAAAATTCAACATCTTCAAAAATGGTAAAATCTAGATTGTTTTGGCCAGACCGGGTAGGCGAAAAATATCAGATTTCTGACAAAAACTAAAAAACACTCAATTACGCTTCAGAATGATGTCAAACAATGTCCTGGTAGTTTCTAGACATGAATGGACTAAGTTGGAGAGAGAATTGAAGAAAAAATTCAACATCTTCAAAAATGGTAAAATCTCGATTGTTTTGGCCAGACCGGGTAGGCGAAAAATATCAGATTTCTGACAAAAACTAAAAAACACTCAATTACGCTTCAGAATGATGTCAAACAATGTCCTGGTAGTTTCTAGACATGAATGGACTAAGTTGGAGAGAGAATTGAAGAAAAAATTCAACATCTTCAAAAATGGTCAAATCTGTATTTTTGATTTCTGACAAAAATAAAAAAAACACTCAATATGCTTCAAAATGATCTCAAACAATCTACTGGAAGCTTCAGAACATCAATGGATTAAGTTGGAGGAAGAATTGAAGAAAAAATTCAACATCTTCAAAAATGGTAAAATCTAGATTGTTTTGGCCAGACCGGGTAGGCGAAAAATATCAGATTTCTGACAAAAACTAAAAAACACTCAATTACGCTTCAGAATGATGTCAAACAATGTCCTGGTAGTTTCTAGACATGAATGGACTAAGTTGGAGAGAGAATTGAAGAAAAAATTCAACATCTTCAAAAATGGTAAAATCTCGATTGTTTTGGCCAGACCGGGTAGGCGAAAAATATCAGATTTCTGACAAAAACTAAAAAACACTCAATTACGCTTCAGAATGATGTCAAACAATGTCCTGGTAGTTTCTAGACATGAATGGACTAAGTTGGAGAGAGAATTGAAGAAAAAATTCAACATCTTCAAAAATGGTCAAATCTGTATTTTTGATTTCTGACAAAAATAAAAAAAACACTCAATATGCTTCAAAATGATCTCAAACAATCTCCTGGTAGCTTCAGAACATCAATGGATTAAGTTGGAGAAAGGATTGAAGTAAAAATCAACATAATTCAAAAATGGTCAAATCTGTATTTTTGAGCCAGACCGGGTAGGCGAAAAATATCAGATTTCTGACAAAAATAAAAAAAACACTCAATATGCTTCAAAATGATCTCAAACAATCTCCTGGTAGCTTCTGAACATCAATGGATTAAGTTGGAGAATGAATTGAAGAAAAAGTAAACATCTTCAAAAATGGTCAAATCTAGATTGTTTTGGCCAGACCGGGTAGGCGAAAAATATCAGATTTCTGACAAACACTGAAAAACACTCAATTATGCTTCAGAATGATGTCAAACAATGTCCTGGTAGTTTCTAGACATGAATGGACTAAGTTGGAGAGAGAATTGAAGTAAAAATCAACATAATTCAAAAATGGTCAAATCTGTATTTTTTAGCCAGACCGGGTAGGCGAAAAATATCAGATTTCTGCCAAAAAAAAAAAAAAAACTCAATATGCTTCAAAATGATCTCAAACAATCTCCTGGTAGCTTCTGAACATCAATGGATTAAGTTGGAGAATGAATTGAAGAAAAAGTAAACATCATCAAAAATGGTCAAATCTGGATTTTTGAATTCTGACAAAAATAGAAAAACCACTCAATATGCTTCAAAATGATCTCAAACAATCTCCTGGTAGCTTCTGAACATCAATGGATTAAGTTGGAGAATGAATTGAAGAAAAAATAAACATCATCAAAAATGGTCAAATCTGGAATTTTGATTTCTGACAAAAATAAAAAAAACACTCAATATGCTTCAAAATGATCTCAAACAATCTACTGGAAGCTTCAGAACATCAATGGATTAAGTTGGAGGAAGAATTGAAGAAAAAATTCAACATCTTCAAAAATGGTAAAATCTAGATTGTTTTGGCCAGACCGGGTAGGCGAAAAATATCAGATTTCTGACAAAAACTAAAAAACACTCAATTACGCTTCAGAATGATGTCAAACAATGTCCTGGTAGTTTCTAGACATGAATGGACTAAGTTGGAGAGAGAATTGAAGAAAAAATTCAACATCTTCAAAAATGGTAAAATCTGTATTTTTTAACCAGACCGGGTAGGCGAAAAATATCAGATTTCTGACAAAAACTAAAAAACACTCAATTATGCTTCAGAATGATGTCAAACAATGTCCTGGTAGTTACTAGACATGAATGGACTAAGTTGGAGAGAGAATTGAAGAAAAAATTCAACATCTTCAAAAAAGGGCCAAATCTGGATTTTTTTTGACCAGACCGGGTAGGCGAAAAATATCAGATTTCTGACAAAAACAAAAAAACACTCAATTACGCTTCAGAATGATGTCAAACAATGTCCTGGTAGTTTCTAGACATGAATGGACTAAGTTGGAGAGAGAATTGAAGTAAAAATCAACATAATTCAAAAATGGTCAAATCTGTATTTTTTAGCCAGACCGGGTAGGCGAAAAATATCAGATTTCTGACAAAAACTAAAAAACACTCAATTACCCTTCAGAATGATGTCAAACAATGTCCTGGTAGCTTCTGAACATCAATGGATTAAGTTGGAGAATGAATTGAAGAAAAAGTAAACATCATCAAAAATGGTCAAATCTGGATTTTTGATTTCTGACAAAAATAGAAAAACCACTCAATATGCTTCAAAATGATCTCAAACAATCTCCTGGTAGCTTCTGAACATCAATGGATTAAGTTGGAGAAAGGATTGAACAAAAAATGAACATCTTCAAAAAAGGGCCAAATCTGGATTTGTTTGACCAGACCGGGTAGGCGAAAAATATCAGATTTCTGACAAAAACTAAAAAACACTCAATTACCCTTCAGAATGATGTCAAACAATGTCCTGGTAGTTTCTAGACATGAATGGACTAAGTGGGAGAGAGAATTGAAGAAAAAATTCAACATCTTCAAAAATGGTAAAATCTAGATTGTTTTGGCCAGACCGGGTAGGCGAAAAATATCAGATTTCTGGCAAAAATAAAAAAAACACTCAATATGCTTCAAAATGATCTCAAACAATCTCCTGGTAGCTTCTAGACATGAATGGACTAAGTTGGAGAGAGAATTGAAGAAAAAAATCAACATCTTCAAAAATGGTCAAATCTGGATTTTTGATTTCTGACAAAAATAGAAAAACCACTCAATATGCTTCAAAATGATCTCAAACAATCTCCTGGTAGCTTCTGAACATCAATGGATTAAGTTGGAGAATGAATTGAAGAAAAAATAAACATCATCAAAAATGGTCAAATCTGGATTTTTGATTTCTGACAAAAATAAAAAAAACACTCAATATGCTTCAAAATGATCTCAAACAATCTCCTGGTAGCTTCAGAACATCAATGGATTAAGTTGGAGAAAGGATTGAAGTAAAAATCAACATAATTCAAAAATGGTAAAATCTGGATTTTTTAGCCAGTGTCTATCCTTCATAACACACACCTGAATATCTGCTTCCTTTCTCAACACCTTCATAACACGTACCTCAATATCTTCCTGTCTCCACACATCAGAAGCAGTGTCTATCTTGTTTACATGAGTTACGTTGTCAGGTCCCAGGAACTCCATGGCCAGTAGGTACATATCCTGTCAAGATATCGATATCGTTTAGAAGTTTATTCTGCATTTAAGGTACCGACCATTATGATAATTAGTAGAGACCGGGTAGCCAAAAAATCTTGGATTTCTGACAAAAGCAAAAAACCACTCAATATGCTTCAAAATGATCTCAAACAATCTACTGGAAGCTTCAGAACATCAATGGATTAAGTTGGAGGAAGAATTGAAGAAAAAATTCAACATCTTCAAAAATGGTAAAATCTAGATTGTTTTGGCCAGACCGGGTAGGCGAAAAATATCAGATTTCTGACAAAAACTGAAAAACACTCAATTATGCTTCAGAATGATGTCAAACAATGTCCTGGTAGTTTCTAGACATGAATGGACTAAGTTGGAGAGAGAATTGAAGTAAAAATCAACATAATTCAAAAATGGTCAAATCTGTATTTTTTGGCCAGACCGGGTAGGCGAAAAATATCAGATTTCTGACAAAAACTAAAAAACACTCAATTACCCTTCAGAATGATGTCAAACAATGTCCTGGTAGCTTCTGAACATCAATGGATTAAGTTGGAGAATGAATTGAAGAAAAAGTAAACATCATCAAAAATGGTCAAATCTGGATTTTTGATTTCTGACAAAAATAGAAAAACCACTCAATATGCTTCAAAATGATCTCAAACAATCTCCTGGTAGCTTCTGAACATCAATGGATTAAGTTGGAGAAAGGATTGAACAAAAAATCAACATCTTCAAAAAAGGGCCAAATCTGGATTTGTTTGACCAGACCGGGTAGGCGAAAAATATCAGATTTCTGACAAAAACTAAAAAACACTCAATTACCCTTCAGAATGATGTCAAACAATGTCCTGGTAGTTTCTAGACATGAATGGACTAAGTGGGAGAGAGAATTGAAGAAAAAATTCAACATCTTCAAAAATGGTAAAATCTAGATTGTTTTGGCCAGACCGGGTAGGCGAAAAATATCAGATTTCTGGCAAAAATAAAAAAAACACTCAATATGCTTCAAAATGATCTCAAACAATCTCCTGGTAGCTTCTGAACATCAATGGATTAAGTTGGAGAATGAATTGAAGAAAAAATAAACATCATCAAAAATGGTCAAATCTGGAATTTTGATTTCTGACAAAAATAAAAAAAACACTCAATATGCTTCAAAATGATCTCAAACAATCTACTGGAAGCTTCAGAACATCAATGGATTAAGTTGGAGGAAGAATTGAAGAAAAAATTCAACATCTTCAAAAATGGTAAAATCTAGATTGTTTTGGCCAGACCGGGTAGGCGAAAAATATCAGATTTCTGACAAAAACTAAAAAACACTCAATTACGCTTCAGAATGATGTCAAACAATGTCCTGGTAGTTTCTAGACATGAATGGACTAAGTTGGAGAGAGAATTGAAGAAAAAATTCAACATCTTCAAAAATGGTAAAATCTGTATTTTTTAACCAGACCGGGTAGGCGAAAAATATCAGATTTCTGACAAAAACTAAAAAACACTCAATTATGCTTCAGAATGATGTCAAACAATGTCCTGGTAGTTACTAGACATGAATGGACTAAGTTGGAGAGAGAATTGAAGAAAAAATTCAACATCTTCAAAAAAGGGCCAAATCTGGATTTTTTTTGACCAGACCGGGTAGGCGAAAAATATCAGATTTCTGACAAAAACAAAAAAACACTCAATTACGCTTCAGAATGATGTCAAACAATGTCCTGGTAGTTTCTAGACATGAATGGACTAAGTTGGAGAGAGAATTGAAGTAAAAATCAACATAATTCAAAAATGGTCAAATCTGTATTTTTTAGCCAGACCGGGTAGGCGAAAAATATCAGATTTCTGACAAAAACTAAAAAACACTCAATTACCCTTCAGAATGATGTCAAACAATGTCCTGGTAGCTTCTGAACATCAATGGATTAAGTTGGAGAATGAATTGAAGAAAAAGTAAACATCATCAAAAATGGTCAAATCTGGATTTTTGATTTCTGACAAAAATAGAAAAACCACTCAATATGCTTCAAAATGATCTCAAACAATCTCCTGGTAGCTTCTGAACATCAATGGATTAAGTTGGAGAAAGGATTGAACAAAAAATGAACATCTTCAAAAAAGGGCCAAATCTGGATTTGTTTGACCAGACCGGGTAGGCGAAAAATATCAGATTTCTGACAAAAACTAAAAAACACTCAATTACCCTTCAGAATGATGTCAAACAATGTCCTGGTAGTTTCTAGACATGAATGGACTAAGTGGGAGAGAGAATTGAAGAAAAAATTCAACATCTTCAAAAATGGTAAAATCTAGATTGTTTTGGCCAGACCGGGTAGGCGAAAAATATCAGATTTCTGGCAAAAATAAAAAAAACACTCAATATGCTTCAAAATGATCTCAAACAATCTACTGGAAGCTTCAGAACATCAATGGATTAAGTTGGAGGAAGAATTGAAGAAAAAATTCAACATCTTCAAAAATGGTAAAATCTAGATTGTTTTGGCCAGACCGGGTAGGCGAAAAATATCAGATTTCTGACAAAAACTGAAAAACACTCAATTATGCTTCAGAATGATGTCAAACAATGTCCTGGTAGTTTCTAGACATGAATGGACTAAGTTGGAGAGAGAATTGAAGTAAAAATCAACATAATTCAAAAATGGTCAAATCTGGATTTTTGATTTCTGACAAAAATAGAAAAACCACTCAATATGCTTCAAAATGATCTCAAACAATCTCCTGGTAGCTTCTGAACATCAATGGATTAAGTTGGAGAAAGGATTGAACAAAAAATCAACATCTTCAAAAAAGGGCCAAATCTGGATTTGTTTGACCAGACCGGGTAGGCGAAAAATATCAGATTTCTGACAAAAACTAAAAAACACTCAATTACCCTTCAGAATGATGTCAAACAATGTCCTGGTAGTTTCTAGACATGAATGGACTAAGTGGGAGAGAGAATTGAAGAAAAAATTCAACATCTTCAAAAATGGTAAAATCTAGATTGTTTTGGCCAGACCGGGTAGGCGAAAAATATCAGATTTCTGGCAAAAATAAAAAAAACACTCAATATGCTTCAAAATGATCTCAAACAATCTCCTGGTAGCTTCTGAACATCAATGGATTAAGTTGGAGAATGAATTGAAGAAAAAATAAACATCATCAAAAATGGTCAAATCTGGAATTTTGATTTCTGACAAAAATAAAAAAAACACTCAATATGCTTCAAAATGATCTCAAACAATCTACTGGAAGCTTCAGAACATCAATGGATTAAGTTGGAGGAAGAATTGAAGAAAAAATTCAACATCTTCAAAAATGGTAAAATCTAGATTGTTTTGGCCAGACCGGGTAGGCGAAAAATATCAGATTTCTGACAAAAACTAAAAAACACTCAATTACGCTTCAGAATGATGTCAAACAATGTCCTGGTAGTTTCTAGACATGAATGGACTAAGTTGGAGAGAGAATTGAAGAAAAAATTCAACATCTTCAAAAATGGTAAAATCTGTATTTTTTAACCAGACCGGGTAGGCGAAAAATATCAGATTTCTGACAAAAACTAAAAAACACTCAATTATGCTTCAGAATGATGTCAAACAATGTCCTGGTAGTTACTAGACATGAATGGACTAAGTTGGAGAGAGAATTGAAGAAAAAATTCAACATCTTCAAAAAAGGGCCAAATCTGGATTTTTTTTGACCAGACCGGGTAGGCGAAAAATATCAGATTTCTGACAAAACAAAAAAACACTCAATTACGCTTCAGAATGATGTCAAACAATGTCCTGGTAGTTTCTAGACATGAATGGACTAAGTTGGAGAGAGAATTGAAGTAAAAATCAACATAATTCAAAAATGGTCAAATCTGTATTTTTTAGCCAGACCGGGTAGGCGAAAAATATCAGATTTCTGACAAAAACTAAAAAACACTCAATTACCCTTCAGAATGATGTCAAACAATGTCCTGGTAGCTTCTGAACATCAATGGATTAAGTTGGAGAATGAATTGAAGAAAAAGTAAACATCATCAAAAATGGTCAAATCTGGATTTTTGATTTCTGACAAAAATAGAAAAACCACTCAATATGCTTCAAAATGATCTCAAACAATCTCCTGGTAGCTTCTGAACATCAATGGATTAAGTTGGAGAAAGGATTGAACAAAAAATGAACATCTTCAAAAAAGGGCCAAATCTGGATTTGTTTGACCAGACCGGGTAGGCGAAAAATATCAGATTTCTGACAAAAACTAAAAAACACTCAATTACCCTTCAGAATGATGTCAAACAATGTCCTGGTAGTTTCTAGACATGAATGGACTAAGTGGGAGAGAGAATTGAAGAAAAAATTCAACATCTTCAAAAATGGTAAAATCTAGATTGTTTTGGCCAGACCGGGTAGGCGAAAAATATCAGATTTCTGGCAAAAATAAAAAAAACACTCAATATGCTTCAAAATGATCTCAAACAATCTCCTGGTAGCTTCTAGACATGAATGGACTAAGTTGGAGAGAGAATTGAAGAAAAAAATCAACATCTTCAAAAATGGTCAAATCTGGATTTTTGATTTCTGACAAAAATAGAAAAACCACTCAATATGCTTCAAAATGATCTCAAACAATCTCCTGGTAGCTTCTGAACATCAATGGATTAAGTTGGAGAATGAATTGAAGAAAAAATAAACATCATCAAAAATGGTCAAATCTGGATTTTTGATTTCTGACAAAAATAAAAAAAACACTCAATATGCTTCAAAATGATCTCAAACAATCTCCTGGTAGCTTCAGAACATCAATGGATTAAGTTGGAGAAAGGATTGAAGTAAAAATCAACATAATTCAAAAATGGTCAAATCTGGATTTTTTAGCCAGTGTCTATCCTTCATAACACACACCTGAATATCTGCTTCCTTTCTCAACACCTTCATAACACGTACCTCAATATCTTCCTGTCTCCACACATCAGAAGCAGTGTCTATCTTGTTTACATGAGTTACGTTGTCAGGTCCCAGGAACTCCATGGCCAGTAGGTACATATCCTGTCAAGATATCGATATCGTTTAGAAGTTTATTCTGCATTTAAGGTACCGACCATTATGATAATTAGTAGAGACCGGGTAGCCAAAAAATCTTGGATTTCTGACAAAAGCAAAAAACCACTCAATATGCTTCAAAATGATCTCAAACAATCTACTGGAAGCTTCAGAACATCAATGGATTAAGTTGGAGGAAGAATTGAAGAAAAAATTCAACATCTTCAAAAATGGTAAAATCTAGATTGTTTTGGCCAGACCGGGTAGGCGAAAAATATCAGATTTCTGACAAAACTAAAAAACACTCAATTACGCTTCAGAATGATGTCAAACAATGTCCTGGTAGTTTCTAGACATGAATGGACTAAGTTGGAGAGAGAATTGAAGAAAAAATTCAACATCTTCAAAAATGGTAAAATCTCGATTGTTTTGGCCAGACCGGGTAGGCGAAAAATATCAGATTTCTGACAAAAACTAAAAAACACTCAATTACGCTTCAGAATGATGTCAAACAATGTCCTGGTAGTTTCTAGACATGAATGGACTAAGTTGGAGAGAGAATTGAAGAAAAAAATCAACATCTTCAAAAATGGTCAAATCTGGATTTTTGATTTCTGACAAAAATAGAAAAACCACTCAATATGCTTCAAAATGATCTCAAACAATCTCCTGGTAGCTTCTGAACATCAATGGATTAAGTTGGAGAATGAATTGAAGAAAAAATAAACATCATCAAAAATGGTCAAATCTGGATTTTTGATTTCTGACAAAAATAAAAAAAACACTCAATATGCTTCAAAATGATGTCAAACAATCTCCTGGTAGCTTCAGAACATCAATGGATTAAGTTGGAGAAAGGATTGAAGTAAAAATCAACATAATTCAAAAATGGTCAAATCTGGATTTTTTAGCCAGTGTCTATCCTTCATAACACACACCTGAATATCTGCTTCCTTTCTCAACACCTTCATAACACGTACCTCAATATCTTCCTGTCTCCACACATCAGAAGCAGTGTCTATCTTGTTTACATGAGTTACGTTGTCAGGTCCCAGGAACTCCATGGCCAGTAGGTACATATCCTGTCAAGATATCGATTAGAAGTTTATTCTGCATTTAAGGTACCGACCATTATGATAATTAGTAGAGACCGGGTAGCCAAAAAATCTTGGATTTCTGACAAAAGCAAAAAACCACTCAATATGCTTCAAAATGATCTCAAACAATCTACTGGAAGCTTCAGAACATCAATGGATTAAGTTGGAGGAAGAATTGAAGAAAAAATTCAACATCTTCAAAAATGGTAAAATCTAGATTGTTTTGGCCAGACCGGGTAGGCGAAAAATATCAGATTTCTGACAAAAACTAAAAAACACTCAATTACGCTTCAGAATGATGTCAAACAATGTCCTGGTAGTTTCTAGACATGAATGGACTAAGTTGGAGAGAGAATTGAAGAAAAAAATCAACATCTTCAAAAATGGTCAAATCTGGATTTTTGATTTCTGACAAAAATAGAAAAACCACTCAATATGCTTCAAAATGATCTCAAACAATCTCCTGGTAGCTTCTGAACATCAATGGATTAAGTTGGAGAATGAATTGAAGAAAAAATAAACATCATCAAAAATGGTCAAATCTGGATTTTTGATTTCTGACAAAAATAAAAAAAACACTCAATATGCTTCAAAATGATCTCAAACAATCTACTGGAAGCTTCAGAACATCAATGGATTAAGTTGGAGGAAGAATTGAAGAAAAAATTCAACATCTTCAAAAATGGTAAAATCTAGATTGTTTTGGCCAGACCGGGTAGGCGAAAAATATCAGATTTCTGACAAAAACTAAAAAACACTCAATTACGCTTCAGAATGATGTCAAACAATGTCCTGGTAGTTTCTAGACATGAATGGACTAAGTTGGAGAGAGAATTGAAGAAAAAATTCAACATCTTCAAAAATGGTAAAATCTCGATTGTTTTGGCCAGACCGGGTAGGCGAAAAATATCAGATTTCTGACAAAAACTAAAAAACACTCAATTACGCTTCAGAATGATGTCAAACAATGTCCTGGTAGTTTCTAGACATGAATGGACTAAGTTGGAGAGAGAATTGAAGAAAAAATTCAACATCTTCAAAAATGGTAAAATCTGTATTTTTTAACCAGACCGGGTAGGCGAAAAATATCAGATTTCTGACAAAAACTAAAAAACACTCAATTATGCTTCAGAATGATGTCAAACAATGTCCTGGTAGTTACTAGACATGAATGGACTAAGTTGGAGAGAGAATTGAAGAAAAAATTCAACATCTTCAAAAATGGTAAAATCTAGATTGTTTTGGCCAGACCGGGTAGGCGAAAAATATCAGATTTCTGACAAAAACTAAAAAACACTCAATTACGCTTCAGAATGATGTCAAACAATGTCCTGGTAGTTTCTAGACATGAATGGACTAAGTTGGAGAGAGAATTGAAGAAAAAAATCAACATCTTCAAAAATGGTCAAATCTGGATTTTTGATTTCTGACAAAAATAGAAAAACCACTCAATATGCTTCAAAATGATCTCAAACAATCTCCTGGTAGCTTCTGAACATCAATGGATTAAGTTGGAGAATGAATTGAAGAAAAAATAAACATCATCAAAAATGGTCAAATCTGGATTTTTGATTTCTGACAAAAATAAAAAAAACACTCAATATGCTTCAAAATGATCTCAAACAATCTCCTGGTAGCTTCTGAACATCAATGGATTAAGTTGGAGAAAGGATTGAACAAAAAATCAACATCTTCAAAAAAGGGCCAAATCTGGATTTTTTTTGACCAGACCGGGTAGGCGAAAAATATCAGATTTCTGACAAAAACAAAAAAACACTCAATTACGCTTCAGAATGATGTCAAACAATGTCCTGGTAGTTTCTAGACATGAATGGACTAAGTTGGAGAGAGAATTGAAGTAAAAATCAACATAATTCAAAAATGGTCAAATCTGTATTTTTTAGCCAGACCGGGTAGGCGAAAAATATCAGATTTCTGACAAAAACTAAAAAACACTCAATTACCCTTCAGAATGATGTCAAACAATGTCCTGGTAGCTTCTGAACATCAATGGATTAAGTTGGAGAATGAATTGAAGAAAAAGTAAACATCATCAAAAATGGTCAAATCTGGATTTTTGATTTCTGACAAAAATAGAAAAACCACTCAATATGCTTCAAAATGATCTCAAACAATCTCCTGGTAGCTTCTGAACATCAATGGATTAAGTTGGAGAAAGGATTGAACAAAAAATGAACATCTTCAAAAAAGGGCCAAATCTGGATTTGTTTGACCAGACCGGGTAGGCGAAAAATATCAGATTTCTGACAAAAACTAAAAAACACTCAATTACCCTTCAGAATGATGTCAAACAATGTCCTGGTAGTTTCTAGACATGAATGGACTAAGTGGGAGAGAGAATTGAAGAAAAAATTCAACATCTTCAAAAATGGTAAAATCTAGATTGTTTTGGCCAGACCGGGTAGGCGAAAAATATCAGATTTCTGGCAAAAATAAAAAAAACACTCAATATGCTTCAAAATGATCTCAAACAATCTACTGGAAGCTTCAGAACATCAATGGATTAAGTTGGAGGAAGAATTGAAGAAAAAATTCAACATCTTCAAAAATGGTAAAATCTAGATTGTTTTGGCCAGACCGGGTAGGCGAAAAATATCAGATTTCTGACAAAAACTGAAAAACACTCAATTATGCTTCAGAATGATGTCAAACAATGTCCTGGTAGTTTCTAGACATGAATGGACTAAGTTGGAGAGAGAATTGAAGTAAAAATCAACATAATTCAAAAATGGTCAAATCTGGATTTTTGATTTCTGACAAAAATAGAAAAACCACTCAATATGCTTCAAAATGATCTCAAACAATCTCCTGGTAGCTTCTGAACATCAATGGATTAAGTTGGAGAAAGGATTGAACAAAAAATCAACATCTTCAAAAAAGGGCCAAATCTGGATTTGTTTGACCAGACCGGGTAGGCGAAAAATATCAGATTTCTGACAAAAACTAAAAAACACTCAATTACCCTTCAGAATGATGTCAAACAATGTCCTGGTAGTTTCTAGACATGAATGGACTAAGTGGGAGAGAGAATTGAAGAAAAAATTCAACATCTTCAAAAATGGTAAAATCTAGATTGTTTTGGCCAGACCGGGTAGGCGAAAAATATCAGATTTCTGGCAAAAATAAAAAAAACACTCAATATGCTTCAAAATGATCTCAAACAATCTCCTGGTAGCTTCTGAACATCAATGGATTAAGTTGGAGAATGAATTGAAGAAAAAATAAACATCATCAAAAATGGTCAAATCTGGAATTTTGATTTCTGACAAAAATAAAAAAAACACTCAATATGCTTCAAAATGATCTCAAACAATCTACTGGAAGCTTCAGAACATCAATGGATTAAGTTGGAGGAAGAATTGAAGAAAAAATTCAACATCTTCAAAAATGGTAAAATCTAGATTGTTTTGGCCAGACCGGGTAGGCGAAAAATATCAGATTTCTGACAAAAACTAAAAAACACTCAATTACGCTTCAGAATGATGTCAAACAATGTCCTGGTAGTTTCTAGACATGAATGGACTAAGTTGGAGAGAGAATTGAAGAAAAAATTCAACATCTTCAAAAATGGTAAAATCTGTATTTTTTAACCAGACCGGGTAGGCGAAAAATATCAGATTTCTGACAAAAACTAAAAAACACTCAATTATGCTTCAGAATGATGTCAAACAATGTCCTGGTAGTTACTAGACATGAATGGACTAAGTTGGAGAGAGAATTGAAGAAAAAATTCAACATCTTCAAAAAAGGGCCAAATCTGGATTTTTTTTGACCAGACCGGGTAGGCGAAAAATATCAGATTTCTGACAAAAACAAAAAAACACTCAATTACGCTTCAGAATGATGTCAAACAATGTCCTGGTAGTTTCTAGACATGAATGGACTAAGTTGGAGAGAGAATTGAAGTAAAAATCAACATAATTCAAAAATGGTCAAATCTGTATTTTTTAGCCAGACCGGGTAGGCGAAAAATATCAGATTTCTGACAAAAACTAAAAAACACTCAATTACCCTTCAGAATGATGTCAAACAATGTCCTGGTAGCTTCTGAACATCAATGGATTAAGTTGGAGAATGAATTGAAGAAAAAGTAAACATCATCAAAAATGGTCAAATCTGGATTTTTGATTTCTGACAAAAATAGAAAAACCACTCAATATGCTTCAAAATGATCTCAAACAATCTCCTGGTAGCTTCTGAACATCAATGGATTAAGTTGGAGAAAGGATTGAACAAAAAATGAACATCTTCAAAAAAGGGCCAAATCTGGATTTGTTTGACCAGACCGGGTAGGCGAAAAATATCAGATTTCTGACAAAAACTAAAAAACACTCAATTACCCTTCAGAATGATGTCAAACAATGTCCTGGTAGTTTCTAGACATGAATGGACTAAGTGGGAGAGAGAATTGAAGAAAAAATTCAACATCTTCAAAAATGGTAAAATCTAGATTGTTTTGGCCAGACCGGGTAGGCGAAAAATATCAGATTTCTGGCAAAAATAAAAAAAACACTCAATATGCTTCAAAATGATCTCAAACAATCTCCTGGTAGCTTCTAGACATGAATGGACTAAGTTGGAGAGAGAATTGAAGAAAAAAATCAACATCTTCAAAAATGGTCAAATCTGGATTTTTGATTTCTGACAAAAATAGAAAAACCACTCAATATGCTTCAAAATGATCTCAAACAATCTCCTGGTAGCTTCTGAACATCAATGGATTAAGTTGGAGAATGAATTGAAGAAAAAATAAACATCATCAAAAATGGTCAAATCTGGATTTTTGATTTCTGACAAAAATAAAAAAAACACTCAATATGCTTCAAAATGATCTCAAACAATCTCCTGGTAGCTTCAGAACATCAATGGATTAAGTTGGAGAAAGGATTGAAGTAAAAATCAACATAATTCAAAAATGGTCAAATCTGGATTTTTTAGCCAGTGTCTATCCTTCATAACACACACCTGAATATCTGCTTCCTTTCTCAACACCTTCATAACACGTACCTCAATATCTTCCTGTCTCCACACATCAGAAGCAGTGTCTATCTTGTTTACATGAGTTACGTTGTCAGGTCCCAGGAACTCCATGGCCAGTAGGTACATATCCTGTCAAGATATCGATATCGTTTAGAAGTTTATTCTGCATTTAAGGTACCGACCATTATGATAATTAGTAGAGACCGGGTAGCCAAAAAATCTTGGATTTCTGACAAAAGCAAAAAACCACTCAATATGCTTCAAAATGATCTCAAACAATCTACTGGAAGCTTCAGAACATCAATGGATTAAGTTGGAGGAAGAATTGAAGAAAAAATTCAACATCTTCAAAAATGGTAAAATCTAGATTGTTTTGGCCAGACCGGGTAGGCGAAAAATATCAGATTTCTGACAAAACTAAAAAACACTCAATTACGCTTCAGAATGATGTCAAACAATGTCCTGGTAGTTTCTAGACATGAATGGACTAAGTTGGAGAGAGAATTGAAGAAAAAAATCAACATCTTCAAAAATGGTAAAATCTCGATTGTTTTGGCCAGACCGGGTAGGCGAAAAATATCAGATTTCTGACAAAACTAAAAAACACTCAATTACGCTTCAGAATGATGTCAAACAATGTCCTGGTAGTTTCTAGACATGAATGGACTAAGTTGGAGAGAGAATTGAAGAAAAAAATCAACATCTTCAAAAATGGTCAAATCTGGATTTTTGATTTCTGACAAAAATAGAAAAACCACTCAATATGCTTCAAAATGATCTCAAACAATCTCCTGGTAGCTTCTGAACATCAATGGATTAAGTTGGAGAATGAATTGAAGAAAAAATAAACATCATCAAAAATGGTCAAATCTGGATTTTTGATTTCTGACAAAAATAAAAAAAACACTCAATATGCTTCAAAATGATGTCAAACAATCTCCTGGTAGCTTCAGAACATCAATGGATTAAGTTGGAGAAAGGATTGAAGTAAAAATCAACATAATTCAAAAATGGTCAAATCTGGATTTTTTAGCCAGTGTCTATCCTTCATAACACACACCTGAATATCTGCTTCCTTTCTCAACACCTTCATAACACGTACCTCAATATCTTCCTGTCTCCACACATCAGAAGCAGTGTCTATCTTGTTTACATGAGTTACGTTGTCAGGTCCCAGGAACTCCATGGCCAGTAGGTACATATCCTGTCAAGATATCGATTAGAAGTTTATTCTGCATTTAAGGTACCGACCATTATGATAATTAGTAGAGACCGGGTAGCCAAAAAATCTTGGATTTCTGACAAAAGCAAAAAACCACTCAATATGCTTCAAAATGATCTCAAACAATCTACTGGAAGCTTCAGAACATCAATGGATTAAGTTGGAGGAAGAATTGAAGAAAAAATTCAACATCTTCAAAAATGGTAAAATCTAGATTGTTTTGGCCAGACCGGGTAGGCGAAAAATATCAGATTTCTGACAAAACTAAAAAACACTCAATTACGCTTCAGAATGATGTCAAACAATGTCCTGGTAGTTTCTAGACATGAATGGACTAAGTTGGAGAGAGAATTGAAGAAAAAATTCAACATCTTCAAAAATGGTAAAATCTCGATTGTTTTGGCCAGACCGGGTAGGCGAAAAATATCAGATTTCTGACAAAAACTAAAAAACACTCAATTACGCTTCAGAATGATGTCAAACAATGTCCTGGTAGTTTCTAGACATGAATGGACTAAGTTGGAGAGAGAATTGAAGAAAAAAATCAACATCTTCAAAAATGGTCAAATCTGGATTTTTGATTTCTGACAAAAATAGAAAAACCACTCAATATGCTTCAAAATGATCTCAAACAATCTCCTGGTAGCTTCTGAACATCAATGGATTAAGTTGGAGAATGAATTGAAGAAAAAATAAACATCATCAAAAATGGTCAAATCTGGATTTTTGATTTCTGACAAAAATAAAAAAAACACTCAATATGCTTCAAAATGATGTCAAACAATCTCCTGGTAGCTTCAGAACATCAATGGATTAAGTTGGAGAAAGGATTGAAGTAAAAATCAACATAATTCAAAAATGGTCAAATCTGGATTTTTTAGCCAGTGTCTATCCTTCATAACACACACCTGAATATCTGATTCCTTTCTCAACACCTTCATAACACGTACCTCAATATCTTCCTGTCTCCACACATCAGAAGCAGTGTCTATCTTGTTTACATGAGTTACGTTGTCAGGTCCCAGGAACTCCATGGCCAGTAGGTACATATCCTGTCAAGATATCGATTAGAAGTTTATTCTGCATTTAAGGTACCGACCATTATGATAATTAGTAGAGACCGGGTAGCCAAAAAATCTTGGATTTCTGACAAAAGCAAAAAACCACTCAATATGCTTCAAAATGATCTCAAACAATCTACTGGAAGCTTCAGAACATCAATGGATTAAGTTGGAGGAAGAATTGAAGAAAAAATTCAACATCTTCAAAAATGGTAAAATTTAGATTGTTTTGGCCAGACCGGGTAGGCGAAAAATATCAGATTTCTGACAAAAACTAAAAAACACTCAATTACGCTTCAGAATGATGTCAAACAATGTCCTGGTAGTTTCTAGACATGAATGGACTAAGTTGGAGAGAGAATTGAAGAAAAAATTCAACATCTTCAAAAATGGTAAAATCTCGATTGTTTTGGCCAGACCGGGTAGGCGAAAAATATCAGATTTCTGACAAAAACTAAAAAACACTCAATTACGCTTCAGAATGATGTCAAACAATGTCCTGGTAGTTTCTAGACATGAATGGACTAAGTTGGAGAGAGAATTGAAGAAAAAAATCAACATCTTCAAAAATGGTCAAATCTGGATTTTTGATTTCTGACAAAAATAGAAAAACCACTCAATATGCTTCAAAATGATCTCAAACAATCTCCTGGTAGCTTCTGAACATCAATGGATTAAGTTGGAGAATGAATTGAAGAAAAAATAAACATCATCAAAAATGGTCAAATCTGGATTTTTGATTTCTGACAAAAATAAAAAAAACACTCAATATGCTTCAAAATGATGTCAAACAATCTCCTGGTAGCTTCAGAACATCAATGGATTAAGTTGGAGAAAGGATTGAAGTAAAAATCAACATAATTCAAAAATGGTCAAATCTGGATTTTTTAGCCAGTGTCTATCCTTCATAACACACACCTGAATATCTGATTCCTTTCTCAACACCTTCATAACACGTACCTCAATATCTTCCTGTCTCCACACATCAGAAGCAGTGTCTATCTTGTTTACATGAGTTACGTTGTCAGGTCCCAGGAACTCCATGGCCAGTAGGTACATATCCTGTCAAGATATCGATTAGAAGTTTATTCTGCATTTAAGGTACCGACCATTATGATAATTAGTAGAGACCGGGTAGCCAAAAAATCTTGGATTTCTGACAAAAGCAAAAAACCACTCAATATGCTTCAAAATGATCTCAAACAATCTACTGGAAGCTTCAGAACATCAATGGATTAAGTTGGAGGAAGAATTGAAGAAAAAATTCAACATCTTCAAAAATGGTAAAATTTAGATTGTTTTGGCCAGACCGGGTAGGCGAAAAATATCAGATTTCTGACAAAAACTAAAAAACACTCAATTACGCTTCAGAATGATGTCAAACAATGTCCTGGTAGTTTCTAGACATGAATGGACTAAGTTGGAGAGAGAATTGAAGAAAAAATTCAACATCTTCAAAAATGGTAAAATCTCGATTGTTTTGGCCAGACCGGGTAGGCGAAAAATATCAGATTTCTGACAAAAACTAAAAAACACTCAATTACGCTTCAGAATGATGTCAAACAATGTCCTGGTAGTTTCTAGACATGAATGGACTAAGTTGGAGAGAGAATTGAAGAAAAAAATCAACATCTTCAAAAATGGTCAAATCTGGATTTTTGATTTCTGACAAAAATAGAAAAACCACTCAATATGCTTCAAAATGATCTCAAACAATCTCCTGGTAGCTTCTGAACATCAATGGATTAAGTTGGAGAATGAATTGAAGAAAAAATAAACATCATCAAAAATGGTCAAATCTGGATTTTTGATTTCTGACAAAAATAAAAAAAACACTCAATATGCTTCAAAATGATCTCAAACAATCTACTGGAAGCTTCAGAACATCAATGGATTAAGTTGGAGGAAGAATTGAAGAAAAAATTCAACATCTTCAAAAATGGTAAAATCTAGATTGTTTTGGCCAGACCGGGTAGGCGAAAAATATCAGATTTCTGACAAAAACTAAAAAACACTCAATTACGCTTCAGAATGATGTCAAACAATGTCCTGGTAGTTTCTAGACATGAATGGACTAAGTTGGAGAGAGAATTGAAGAAAAAATTCAACATCTTCAAAAATGGTAAAATCTCGATTGTTTTGGCCAGACCGGGTAGGCGAAAAATATCAGATTTCTGACAAAAACTAAAAAACACTCAATTACGCTTCAGAATGATGTCAAACAATGTCCTGGTAGTTTCTAGACATGAATGGACTAAGTTGGAGAGAGAATTGAAGAAAAAATTCAACATCTTCAAAAATGGTAAAATCTGTATTTTTTAACCAGACCGGGTAGGCGAAAAATATCAGATTTCTGACAAAAACTAAAAAACACTCAATTATGCTTCAGAATGATGTCAAACAATGTCCTGGTAGTTACTAGACATGAATGGACTAAGTTGGAGAGAGAATTGAAGAAAAAATTCAACATCTTCAAAAATGGTAAAATCTAGATTGTTTTGGCCAGACCGGGTAGGCGAAAAATATCAGATTTCTGACAAAAACTAAAAAACACTCAATTACGCTTCAGAATGATGTCAAACAATGTCCTGGTAGTTTCTAGACATGAATGGACTAAGTTGGAGAGAGAATTGAAGAAAAAAATCAACATCTTCAAAAATGGTCAAATCTGGATTTTTGATTTCTGACAAAAATAGAAAAACCACTCAATATGCTTCAAAATGATCTCAAACAATCTCCTGGTAGCTTCTGAACATCAATGGATTAAGTTGGAGAATGAATTGAAGAAAAAATAAACATCATCAAAAATGGTCAAATCTGGATTTTTGATTTCTGACAAAAATAAAAAAAACACTCAATATGCTTCAAAATGATCTCAAACAATCTCCTGGTAGCTTCTGAACATCAATGGATTAAGTTGGAGAAAGGATTGAACAAAAAATCAACATCTTCAAAAAAGGGCCAAATCTGGATTTTTTTTGACCAGACCGGGTAGGCGAAAAATATCAGATTTCTGACAAAAACTAAAAAACACTCAATTACGCTTCAGAATGATCTCAAACAATCTCCTGGTAGCTTCTAGACATGAATGGACTAAGTTGGAGAGAGAATTGAAGAAAAAATTCAACATCTTCAAAGATGGTAAAATCTAGATTGTTTTGGCCAGACCGGGTAGGCGAAAAATATCAGATTTCTGACAAAAATAAAAAAAACACTCAATATGCTTCAAAATGATCTCAAACAATCTCCTGGTAGCTTCTGAACATCAATGGATTAAGTTGGAGAATGAATTGAAGAAAAAGTAAACATCATCAAAAATGGTCAAATCTGGATTTTTGATTTCTGACAAAAATAGAAAAACCACTCAATATGCTTCAAAATGATCTCAAACAATCTCCTGGTAGCTTCTGAACATCAATGGATTAAGTTGGAGAAAGGATTGAACAAAAAATCAACATCTTCAAAAAAGGGCCAAATCTGGATTTTTTTTGACCAGACCGGGTAGGCGAAAAATATCAGATTTCTGACAAAAACTAAAAAACACTCAATTACGCTTCAGAATGATGTCAAACAATGTCCTGGTAGTTTCTAGACATGAATGGACTAAGTTGGAGAGAGAATTGAAGTAAAAATCAACATAATTCAAAAATGGTCAAATCTGTATTTTTTAACCAGACCGAGTAGGCGAAAAATATCAGATTTTTGACAAAAATAAAAAAAACACTCAATATGCTTCAAAATGATCTCAAACAATCTCCTGGTAGCTTCTGAACATCAATGGATTAAGTTGGGGAATGAATTGAAGAAAAAATAAACATCATCAAAAATGGTCAAATCTGGATTTTTGATTTCTGACAAAAATAAAAAAAACACTCAATATGCTTCAAAATGATGTCAAACAATCTCCTGGTAGCTTCTGAACATCAATGGATTAAGTTGGAGAAAGGATTGAACAAAAAATCAACATCTTCAAAAAAGGGCCAAATCTGGATTTTTTTAGCCAGACCGGGTAGGCGAAAAATATCAGATTTCTGACAAAAATAAAAAAAACACTCAATATGCTTCAAAATGATCTCAAACAATCTCCTGGTAGCTTCTGAACATCAATGGATTAAGTTGGGGAATGAATTGAAGAAAAAATAAACATCATCAAAAATGGTCAAATCTGGATTTTTGATTTCTGACAAAAATTAAAAAAACACTCAATATGCTTCAAAATGATGTCAAACAATCTCCTGGTAGCTTCTGAACATCAATGGATTAAGTTGGAGAAAGGATTGAACAAAAAATCAACATCTTCAAAAAAGGGCCAAATCTGGATTTTTTTGACCAGACCGGGTAGGCGAAACATAACGAGTTGCGCTCTCTTAGTAACCAAAAAGTAGCTACAATATCCCGCAGAGATTGCGGACTAAAAGTCCGCGATCTCTGCGGGGACCCCAGTAAGACCTAGCATTCCAGTCTAAACGAAGTCCTGCTGGTGATCTACCGAATGTGTCGGGCTTCACGCCTATGTGTCATAATCCGTAAGTGTTGGGTGCGTTTTATCTAAGATTTCAATCGTCACTCCAGACATCCTATTCTTAAAGGAATACGAAGATAGCTTTTTTCATTGAACTTCAGTTGAGCAGCCAAACTGGCTTGAGATTGACTGGGTGAGCAACGATGATTCTCTCCCTTCGGCCACGGTTTTAAACCGGGGTTTTAAACAACTCGTGATCATTGCAGTGCGGAAATATTATAATTCGTAATATTTTTAGAATATTTGCTGCAAAAAAGTTAGACTTTGAGCTCCTTGCAACGCTAAAAAAAATCAATTCTGTTGTAAAATCTAACTCGGGATTTCAAGTCTTATTTTAGGTACCCTGCCTCACTAGGTTGTGTTCCATATCCCAGAAGCGCTCAGGCATACGGTGATGCCAGGATTCCAACCTGGGTGAACCAGAAAGGATATAGAACACAGACCTAGTTTTTCATCGCACATTTAAAAAATAATAGGAAGTTGTATTCCATATCCCAGAAGCGCTCAGGCATACGGTGATGCCAGGACTCCAACCTGGGTGAACCAGAAAGGATATAGAACACAAACCTAGTTTGTCAAAATAATAGAAAGTTGTGTTCCATATCCCAGAAGCGCTCAGGCATACGGTGATGCCAGGACTCCAACCTGGGTGAACCAGAAAGGATATAGAACACAGACCTATAGTTTTTCATCGCACATTTCAAAAATAATAGAAAGTTGTGTTCCATATCCCAGAAGCGCTCAGGCATACGGTGATGCCAGGACTCCAACCTGGGTGAACTAGAAAGGATATAGAACACAGACCTAGTTTTTCATCGCACATTTAAAAAATAATAGAAAGTTGTGTTCCATATCCCAGAAGCGCTCAGGCATACGGTGATGCCAGGACTTCAACCTGGATGAACCAGAAAGGATATAGAACACAGACCTAGTTTTTCATCGCACATTTAAAAAATAATAGAAAGTACTGTTGTATTCCATATCCCAGAAGCGCTCAGGCATACGGTGATGCCAGGACTTCAACCTGGATGAACCAGAAAGGATATAGAACACAGACCTAGTTTTTCATCGCACATTTAAAAAATAATAGAAAGTTGTGTTCCATATCCCAGAAGCGCTCAGGCATACGGTGATGCCAGGACTCCAACCTGGGTGAACCAGAAAGGATATAGAACACAGACCTATAGTTTTTCATCGCACATTTCAAAAATAATAGAAAGTTGTGTTCCATATCCCAGAAGCGCTCAGGCATACGGTGATGCCAGGACTCCAACCTGGGTGAACCAGAAAGGATATAGAACACAGACCTTGTTTTTCATCGCACATTTAAAAAATAATAGAAAGTTGTATTCCATATCCCAGAAGCGCTCAGGCATACGGTGATGCCAGGACTCCAACCTGGGCGAACCAGAAAGGATATAGAACACAGACCTAGTTTTTCATCGCACATTTAAAAAATAATAGGAAGTTGTATTCCATATCCCAGAAGCGCTCAGGCATACGGTGATGCCAGGACCCCAACCTGGGTGAACCAGAAAGGATATAGAACACAAACCTAGTTTGTCAAAATAATAGAAAGTTGTGTTCCATATCCCAGAAGCGCTCAGGCATACGGTGATGCCAGGACTCCAACCTGGGTGAACCAGAAAGGATATAGAACACAGACCTATAGTTTTTCATCGCACATTTCAAAAATAATAGAAAGTTGTGTTCCATATCCCAGAAGCGCTCAGGCATACGGTGATGCCAGGACTCCAACCTGGGTGAACCAGAAAGGATATAGAACACAGACCTTGTTTTTCATCGCACATTTAAAAAATAATAGAAAGTTGTATTCCATATCCTAGAAGCGCTCAGGCATACGGTGATGCCAGGACTCCAACCTGGGCGAACCAGAAAGGATATAGAACACAGACCTAGTTTTTCATCGCACATTTAAAACATAATAGGAAGTTGTGTTCCATATCCCAGAAGCGCTCAGGCATACGGTGATGCCAGGACTCCAACCTGGGCGAACCAGAAAGGATATAGAACACAGACCTAGTTTTTCATCGCACATTTAAAAAATAATAGAAAGTTATGTTCCATATCCCAGAAGCGCTCAGGCATACGGTGATGCCAGGACTTCAACCTGGGCGAACCAGAAAGGATATAGAACACAGACCTAGTTTTTCATCGCACATTTAAAAGCAAATCAAGTTTTAGATGGACTTTTAGAGTTGGCATGTCTATCAGGCTCATGCAGCTTGGTCTCCCTCGCTGCCCAAGCAACTGCAGCAGAAAAGTTGACTTCATAACCTTAAGGACCACTGTCTGGAAAAGGCTTGATGTCTATTGCATTTCTCATTACTTTTCAAACAGCCTTTAATACTTGATTCTTGTTGAGAAGGATTGGGGTGTTAGTATTCCTCTAAATAAATAAAGAAAAACAATCATAATCAGTCGCATCAATGACAACAAAATCACCTTAAATCATGTAAGTTGTAAGTGTCCACAACCTAGGTCAGTGGAGCAAACTAGAAAGAACACTGGAGAAGACTGAGATTGCTTTCGGAGCCCTACCCCAGGGACTGATAGGCAAGAATGGGGTTAGGCAGGAATAAGGGATGATTCCACAGGTTGAGTGTATTTCTGTAAAGTCCAAATCGTGTTTTAAAAATATCTTTGGGCGGCATGAAAAAAATCCTGGGGTCGGGATGATATGATAAAAATAAATCTGAATTCAAATCCCACTCTCTCCCCCCCCCCTCTGAGAACCAATTTAATTCATCTCAATAAAAAGATTGAAGTATTCGCTTACCCCTTATCATCGCTGTCCTCACGAGATCGCTTGTGAACTAAATTTCATTTCGAAGGCATGATACTTGGTGCATGGCAGCTTCGAGAGCAACTTTGAGCTCTCTGTTTTCCTCTTCTTGTTCTTCTTGTTGATCTATATTGACTATAGATTATTAAATGACGTACCTCAGGGACGGTTGTTGACGTTGACGTTGACGTTGCCGATGCAGTTGGTGTTTCGAGTCGATCGCCACCAAGTTTTAGTGCATTGATGTCATCTACCAACCAGCTGTATTATCTTGGGTTTCAGTTCAATTTCTGTAGCAATATGGCGGCAACAACACCAAACGTAGAGGCGATGCTAAGTGAACACTCGTCGATCAGAAAGCCCGCCATTTTCAAGATCAGATAACTGGACTTTGGCGAATTCCTCAGGAAAATTAGCTACTAAAGAGCTCCTTGACATTAATTTTTCAACAGGAATACCGCAGATCTTCGAATTGAGAACATATCAGTTTCTTAGAACTACAAACTACGGACGGACTAGCGATCTTTGTAAGAAAATTCCAATCGGATGCAACGAGATGGTGTCAAAATTTGGTTCAAGTCCAGCCTCTAAAACTAAACAGGCATCCTCGCACCACAGGCGAGTGTGTACGCAAACCGATAAAGGAATTACCAAACGCTGTTAAGATAAAACGCAAATCAAATACGACGAAAGCAACTCAGCAGGCCAATGACGTCACTCCATAGCAACCGGACCTCGAGTATTTTTGAACATCCGGTTCACTGAGGCTCGTTATGATATCAGATTTCTGACAAAAACTGAAAAACACTCAATTACGCTTCAGAATGATGTCAAACAATGTCCTGGTAGTTTCTAGACATGAATGGACTAAGTTGGAGAGAGAATTGAAGTAAAAATCAACATAATTCAAAAATGGTCAAATCTGTATTTTTTAGCCAGACCGGGTAGGCGAAAAATATCAGATTTCTGACAAAAAAAAAAAAAAAAATCAATATGCTTCAAAATGATCTCAAACAATCTCCTGGTAGCCTCTGAACATCAATGAATTAAGATGGAGAATGAATTGAAGAAAAAGTAAACATCATCAAAAATGGTCAAATCTGGATTTTTGAATTCTGACAAAAATAGAAAAACCACTCAATATGCTTCAAAATGATCTCAAACAATCTCCTGGTAGCTTCTGAACATCAATGGATTAAGTTGGAGAAAGGATTGAACAAAAAATCAACATCTTCAAAAAAGGGCCAAATCTGGATTTTTTTGACCAGACCGGGTAGGCGAAAAATATCAGATTTCTGACAAAAACTAAAAAACACTCAATATGCTTCAAAATGATCTCAAACAATCTCCTGGTAGCTTCTGAACATCAATGGATTAAGTTGGAGAATGAATTGAAGAAAAAGTAAACATCATCAAAAATGGTCAAATCTGGATTTTTGATTTCTGACAAAAATAGAAAAACCACTCAATATGCTTCAAAATGATCTCAAACAATCTCCTGGTAGCTTCTGAACATCAATGGATTAAGTTGGAGAAAGGATTGAACAAAAAATCAACATCTTCAAAAAAGGGCCAAATCTGGATTTGTTTGACCAGACCGGGTAGGCGAAAAATATCAGATTTCTGACAAAAACTAAAAAACACTCAATTACCCTTCAGAATGATGTCAAACAATGTCCTGGTAGTTTCTAGACATGAATGGACTAAGTGGGAGAGAGAATTGAAGAAAAAATTCAACATCTTCAAAAATGGTAAAATCTAGATTGTTTTGGCCAGACCGGGTAGGCGAAAAATATCAGATTTCTGGCAAAAATAAAAAAAACACTCAATATGCTTCAAAATGATCTCAAACAATCTCCTGGTAGCTTCTGAACATCAATGGATTAAGTTGGAGAATGAATTGAAGAAAAAGTAAACATCATCAAAAATGGTCAAATCTGTATTTTTTAGCCAGACCGGGTAGGCGAAAAATATCAGATTTCTGACAAAAACTAAAAAACACTCAATTACCCTTCAGAATGATGTCAAACAATGTCCTGGTAGTTTCTAGACATGAATGGACTAAGTTGGAGAGAGAATTGAAGAAAAAATTCAACATCTTCAAAAATGGTAAAATCTAGATTGTTTTGGCCAGACCGGGTAGGCGAAAAATATCAGATTTCTGACAAAAACTCAAAAACACTCAATTACGCTTCAGAATGATGTCAAACAATGTCCTGGTAGTTTCTAGACATGAATGGACTAAGTTGGAGAGAGAATTGAAGTAAAAATCAACATAATTCAAAAATGGTCAAATCTGGATTTTTTAGCCAGTGTCTATCCTTCATAACACACACCTGAATATCTGCTTCCTTTCTCAACACCTTCATAACACGTACCTCAATATCTTCCTGTCTCCACACATCAGAAGCAGTGTCTATCTTGTTTACATGAGTTACGTTGTCAGGTCCCAGGAACTCCATGGCCAGTAGGTACATATCCTGTCAAGATATCGATATCGTTTAGAAGTTTATTCTGCATTTAAGGTACCGACCATTATGATAATTAGTAGAGACCGGGTAGCCAAACAATCTTGGATTTCTGACAAAAGCAAAAAACCACTCAATATGCTTCAAAATGATCTCAAACAATCTACTGGAAGCTTCAGAACATCAATGGATTAAGTTGGAGGAAGAATTGAAGAAAAAATTCAACATCTTCAAAAATGGTAAAATCTAGATTGTTTTGGCCAGACCGGGTAGGCGAAAAATATCAGATTTCTGACAAAAACTGAAAAACACTCAATTATGCTTCAGAATGATGTCAAACAATGTCCTGGTAGTTTCTAGACATGAATGGACTAAGTTGGAGAGAGAATTAAAGTAAAATCAACATAATTCAAAAATGGTCAAATCTGTATTTTTTAGCCAGACCGGGTAGGCGAAAAATATCAGATTTCTGACAAAAACTGAAAAACACTCAATTACGCTTCAGAATGATGTCAAACAATGTCCTGGTAGTTTCTAGACATGAATGGACTAAGTTGGAGAGAGAATTGAAGTAAAAATCAACATAATTCAAAAATGGTCAAATCTGTATTTTTTAGCCAGACCGGGTAGGCGAAAAATATCAGATTTCTGACAAAAAAAAAAAAAAAACTCAATATGCTTCAAAATGATCTCAAACAATCTCCTGGTAGCTTCTGAACATCAATGGATTAAGTTGGAGAATGAATTGAAGAAAAAGTAAACATCATCAAAAATGGTCAAATCTGGATTTTTGAATTCTGACAAAAATAGAAAAACCACTCAATATGCTTCAAAATGATCTCAAACAATCTCCTGGTAGCTTCTGAACATCAATGGATTAAGTTGGAGAAAGGATTCAACAAAAAATCAACATCTTCAAAAAAGGGCCAAATCTGGATTTTTTTGACCAGACCGGGTAGGCGAAAAATATCAGATTTCTGACAAAAACTAAAAAACACTCAATATGCTTCAAAATGATCTCAAACAATCTCCTGGTAGCTTCTGAACATCAATGGATTAAGTTGGAGAATGAATTGAAGAAAAAGTAAACATCATCAAAAATGGTCAAATCTGGATTTTTGATTTCTGACAAAAATAGAAAAACCACTCAATATGCTTCAAAATGATCTCAAACAATCTCCTGGTAGCTTCTGAACATCAATGGATTAAGTTGGAGAAAGGATTGAACAAAAAATCAACATCTTCAAAAAAGGGCCAAATCTGGATTTGTTTGACCAGACCGGGTAGGCGAAAAATATCAGATTTCTGACAAAAACTAAAAAACACTCAATTACCCTTCAGAATGATGTCAAACAATGTCCTGGTAGTTTCTAGACATGAATGGACTAAGTGGGAGAGAGAATTGAAGAAAAAATTCAACATCTTCAAAAATGGTAAAATCTAGATTGTTTTGGCCAGACCGGGTAGGCGAAAAATATCAGATTTCTGGCAAAAATAAAAAAAACACTCAATATGCTTCAAAATGATCTCAAACAATCTCCTGGTAGCTTCTGAACATCAATGGATTAAGTTGGAGAATGAATTGAAGAAAAAGTAAACATCATCAAAAATGGTCAAATCTGTATTTTTTAGCCAGACCGGGTAGGCGAAAAATATCAGATTTCTGACAAAAACTAAAAAACACTCAATTACCCTTCAGAATGATGTCAAACAATGTCCTGGTAGTTTCTAGACATGAATGGACTAAGTTGGAGAGAGAATTGAAGAAAAAATTCAACATCTTCAAAAATGGTAAAATCTAGATTGTTTTGGCCAGACCGGGTAGGCGAAAAATATCAGATTTCTGACAAAAACTAAAAAACACTCAATTACGCTTCAGAATGATGTCAAACAATGTCCTGGTAGTTTCTAGACATGAATGGACTAAGTTAGAGAGAGAATTGAAGTAAAAATCAACATAATTCAAAAATGGTCAAATCTGTATTTTTTAGCCAGACCGGGTAGGCGAAAAATATCAGATTTCTGACAAAAAAAAAAAAAAAACTCAATATGCTTCAAAATGATCTCAAACAATCTCCTGGTAGCTTCTGAACATCAATGGATTAAGTTGGAGAATGAATTGAAGAAAAAGTAAACATCATCAAAAATGGTCAAATCTGGATTTTTGAATTCTGACAAAAATAGAAAAACCACTCAATATGCTTCAAAATGATCTCAAACAATCTCCTGGTAGCTTCTGAACATCAATGGATTAAGTTGGAGAAAGGATTGAACAAAAAATCAACATCTTCAAAAAAGGGCCAAATCTGGATTTTTTTTGACCAGACCGGGTAGGCGAAAAATATCAGATTTCTGACAAAAACTAAAAAACACTCAATTACCCTTCAGAATGATGTCAAACAATGTCCTGGTAGTTTCTAGACATGAATGGACTAAGTTGGAGAGAGAATTGAAGAAAAAATTCAACATCTTCAAAAATGGTAAAATCTAGATTGTTTTGGCCAGACCGGGTAGACGAAAAATATCAGATTTCTGACAAAAACTAAAAAAACACTCAATTACGCTTCAGAATGATGTCAAAGAATGTCCTGGTAGTTTCTAGACATGAATGGACTAAGTTGGAGAGAGAATTGAGTAGTATAGCCGGTATTAAAATGATACCACTTTTTCTTGTACAAGAAAACTCAAAAAGTTGAATGTTATGGACGCCTTGTTTTCTTGCACAAGGGGCGTCATAAAGCGAATTCAGAAATCCACTTCATGACGCCCCTTGTGCAAGAAAAAAGGCGTCCATACCATTACAACTTTTTAAGTTTTTCTTGCACAACAAAAAGTTGTATCATTTTAATACCGGCTATACTACTAGGGGTAACTAAGGGTCATTCAAAGTGTCACTAGACATTCTTGTACATAAAAATCCAAACTTGAGTATCTGTTAGAGACATGATTATTATACTGTATATCGATATCTTTCACTATGGATAATATATCGTACCTCCCTCTAGAAATCTTGACTAAGATCGTAGAGCATGCAGGTCCTACGTCATTCTCAAGCATTGCAAGGACATCAAAACGCCTAAACGGTGCTGCATCTCTCGCGCGCTACAAAGACGTAGACCGAGAGTTCCGTATACAAGTACTATGTTTCGGTTTGGGTTCTACTCATAATGATGCCGATAGAGACAAATTGGCTAGGACTTTCGGCATTTCCGCAAGCCACGTCGACGACAGCCTTCCTCTCATCTACGCCAGCGATCATGGCAACCTTAATATTGTTAAGTGGCTCGTCAAGCACTTACGTTTCAATAAAATGGATAGATACACCAATCATACTCTATGCGCTGCCTTAAGGTACGGTCACCTTGGTATTGCTAAGTGGCTCATTAAGCACTTCCAGTTCACCAAAGAGGGCTATGCCGTCATGTTTGCTATGATAGAGGCCGGCGCGTATGGGCATCTTAATAGCATCAAGTGGCTCATTCAACGTTTTCAGATAACCATAGAGTGTGAATACATTCATCGTGCTCTACTATGCGCCTGTAGCAACGATCAGTTTCATACCGCTAAATGGCTCGTTAAGTGGATCATTAAGAACTCCCCTCTCACCATAGAGGAAGAAAATGCCCTACTAGATTACTATGTGAATGCCTATAATGCCAGATAGGAATCCGATTGAATCCAACTGCACCTAAGAATCTAAAACTTGAAGTATATGTTAAAGGAATGATTATTATACTGTATATTACCACTAAATGGTATTAGTATATATTCTTTATTCCACAATACTAGCTTACGTTGTTATCTTAGTACGCATTAACACCATACAGATCGAACATGTCGAAGAAGAACTCAAATGTAGACGCCACAATGATTGAGGTAGTAACTTGTGATTGGTTGATGAGAGGGAAGGACACGAAATGCCAAAAGAGGATTTCGAAGACAACGAAGTTCTGTTCCCAGCACAACTACCAAATCTCAAAAGGCTGTGCCCCACTCATACCATGCTCGAAGTGCGGTAAAGGATGTCGTACTGATTACGAGCTTTGCTCAGGATGCGACCGTCTCGCCATCAAGATGAAGTGTCCCGGTGTTTATATAAAACGCGCTAAGAAGTCCAGCAAGACGCTAGAGGGTCCAAGAAAGGAGGAGCCAAACGTGGTGGAACCGGAGGTAGCGTTGCCCGCAGAACCAAGAGTGGTGGAACCAGAGGAAGGTCTCGGAGAGTCTCTCACCCATGCGCTCAACAAGGTGTTGGCTGCCTTGAGGAGCGAGAAGGACGATTAGGAATAGCCACGAAAAAAAAAAAAAAGGAATGAAGAAAGTCGTTGTGACCCTCTTCATTCCTTTTTTTTTTTTTTTCTATTAAACGTACGACATCTATAGTTGTATCATGGACGAGCTAGTCAGATTGTTTGGTCCTGGAATTCGTAGAAGCCTGAATATCAAACCACAAGTGGAACATATTAACACCAGTGAAACATGTCCTGATTGTCTCTGCCCCTTTGAAATACAAGGAACGGAATTCGTATGTCCCACCTGTGGTCTTGTTTCCGAGGTTGAACCATGTGAAGAAACTAAGATCGACATCATTACTACTCGACTGCGTATAGTAGGTCCGGACGGGTTTCAGTATCAAAGTGATCTAGACCGAGCAAAACCAAAGCAAAGCGATAACACGGAACTGCAACGACGAACGCTCCTACAAGAACTACGAGCATACAACACTATTTACAAACAAAGTTGTGACCTATCGTTCCCTACGAACACTTTAGGAATCGTAGCCGACGCATTTATCCAAGTAATGAAAGTTCATCCCAAGCGTAGCGATGCTAAGAGACATATTCTAGCTTCTCTACTCTACCATGCATGCATACAATGTGGATTCGTCCGATCTAAAGGTGAGGTTGCTCGCTTCATGCAACTAAGCAACAAAGGCATCCATAGAGGAGAGGTCTTTATACGTTCTCTGTGTGACGACAATGAGATCGATGTAGACTTGGATGCCGAGCGCATAGTTCCTCACATTGCAACGACTTTCCTTAAACTCGATCCTCAAGGAGTACTTATAGACGCTCAACAAATAGTCCACGAGGTCGTTACTATGGCAATAGAAAACAATGTAGGCAGATCGGTAATTAAAACGAAAGTTGTTGGAGCAAGTTACGAGGTGCTACATCGTTTAGGCTCGTCTATGTCTCTTAACGAAGTCATTGGGCGATGTGACGTATTTGGAAATTCAGTCAAGCGTTTTGTCAAGAAGTTGTCTTCTTACCATTCCCACTTCGAACCAATCTACACTAAGCATGGGATGGCTAGCAGTAGGACTTAGTGAAGTGGAAGTGAGAGCCATGTTCGTTTCTTTCATAGGAAACGTCGATTCTTACATTCCAAGTTTTTCTCGCATTTCCTTTTGCACTTCTTGCTTGAGTTCGGCTCGAATGCTTTTTTCACCTATGGAAGCCTTGCGACGAATTTCAGACCTCATGATCTCATACTTATTCGCTTCGTTCAGGATGAGACTGTATTCGGAGTCGGATATGTTTTCATCACGTAGTGCCTTCGATACTAGATCGCGAATCGTATTGATTTTCGCCTTTGCCAACATAGTTGTCCTTTCATGCTTAGAAACCTTCATTCCTAACTTCTTAGCTCCAAGGGTTGTAGATGCTGAAATTAATCCACATAGTCCACCAATAACTCCAAGTGGTAGACCAATCACTATTCCAACCCCAGTCAACGCTGCGCCCAATCCAGATCCAGATAAGATCACAGATAGACCTCCAGTTACCACTGCGATGCCATGAACTATTCCTTGAGAACGTGCATATTTCTTGCGCACACCTTCGTAGTGCCTTTCTTGAACTTCTATGTCCGAAAGCGTGTCTCGGATCGTTTGCAGTCTGAAGTTCTTTCCAGTGTCACTAGCAATCTGTGGATAGATACTTGGTGCTGAGGGAAACGGTTGAATCGAATCGCCTTCCATTGTACGTTATACATATAACTTACTCAAGCTTCAACACGTATCGTATCGGTTGACCACGGAAGTCTATCACGTTACCTTTCTCATCACGAATCGTAAGGCTAAGACTATTTCGCATTGTCCCTATAGCTTGTAGGACTTGGGGATTCGTTATAGTATAGGTTATCCTTGAAAACCAAAGACCTCGGACCTCTATGCTAGCCAAGACTTTCGATCGTTTTCCCTCTAGAAGTGAGAAACCGGAATCCACCACGTCGCAACGGACATACACTGTGTGGATATCTTTGATCTTAATGCGGTAAGTACCAACTTTTAGCAGGAACTCGTTATTCTCTTCTTCTCCACCTTCGACACCTAATAGTGTGTAGAGACTTTTATTGAAATTGATTGGTTTTTTAACTATTATAGCTTTGTCCTCCCTAAGGGGGGTATCGCTCTTAAATTCCACGATACCAGCACTACTTGCAGGCTTTAAGGCCTTCTTGGCTTTCCTAAAGTTGTAAGACCCTGCAGCAATGTCGTGTGGGAACACAATACTACCGCCATTCCACCAGAAAGAGCCCACCTCCGTTAGGTTCCACCAAGTGTTCTCGAAAGTGACCTCGACTAGTGAAATGTTCCGTATAAGAATAGGATCGTCGAAGTAGACCGTATGGTCGGATGATGTGGTGATGACATTAAGGATCGTCATTATATGTTGAAGGTATAACTATATATACGTATAGCTTCAACATGAGGAGGTCCGGAGGTCTTTTCAGTTACCATTACGGAGGGAAAGACGAAGAGGAAGAGTTCCCAACACCGAATGCTAATATACGGTCAAAGGCTGAGAATCAAGCTAGGAGAGAGAATCAAGCTCGGATAGATAGAGAAGATGTGAAAAGTAGAGAGGTTGCAACATTGAATGCAGATCTATTAGCAAAGTTCAAGAAGAAATACCCACATGCAGATCTTCACAAGTTCTATGTCTCTACGGAAGTGAACGGTCCAGGCAAATATTCGACGAGTATTTGGTTTCGAGATGGAGATTCTAGCTATGTCGTTTACGGCGATGATGTCTCAAAGTTATCTGCAGTCACTCAAAGCCGCATCGACAATGCATTGCAGGGAATGGTTGGTGGTTTCCCATCTACGTTGATACTAGACATGAGTGCGAAATATCCCATTACAGCAGTTCCTTCTACTGAACCGGCACAAGATATTGATCTCACTAATCTATTGCTATATGTCACAGCAAAGCAGAATTTCAAAGCTGGCGTTCCAAATATATTCAAGGAGATCGTTGTAAAGCATACGACAAAAAAGGAGTCCCAGCATTGGTTGGCTGGTCCAGATTTCCACTACTGGCCTCAACAACTTAATTTTGCAACGTGGTGTGCAACTTCCGGATGTGGAGTGTCGTTGTTTGACCCCACTTTCAAAACGTATCCACCAGTCGTTCAAGGGTTCCTACGATTCCACGTATATTTCACGATACGAAGAATTCTACGTGAACTTGGTGGTACTCATGGAGTTCCTTTACCTGGTGAATCTCATTTCAAGCAAAGGGATAACCTCTATAACAAATCAGCTCTTGAGAAATTGTGCATCGAATTCGGTATATCTCGAACACCAGACTTTCGGTGGAATGGCTTAGGAGACGTCTACGTAAACTCTCATGGAAAAATGGTGAACTATACGGAGAAGTATGCACATAATACTTCGTTCTCTGCAAAGTGGCCTGGTGGTGACTTTAAGTTTCCTGAGGAGAGTCGTACGGAGTATCAGTTTTCTTTAGCGTACATTGGCAATAACAACGGTAAACAATACAATTGGTTTACGCCACCAATCGGAAAAGGTTTGACAGATGTTGGATTGGGTAGGTTGAATAGATCTGTCGAGGCTTTTGGATATTGCATACTTGGTGCACAAGCAGATCTGAACGAATCCATCGTAGGTAACCATAACGTCCAAGAAAAGTTTAAGAGCTTAGTTGAGAACGCCATTCTCGTAAACGACTTAAAGAAAAGTTATGATAACTATCTTCTTGCTATAAAGAGGACGCATAAGAGGCTCGATCTAGCAATAGCTGTAGGCGTGCGATTATTGCCAAGCGATCTATCGTACTATCTTGGTAAGAAAGATGGCTATAGGAATCCAATCCCGAAAGCCACGAAAGCTATGAGGCTAGGCATTAACACCATCAATGCAGAAGTCGAAGGACGCCCACTTCTTACTATGGAAGGATCATCAGATAAGAAATCGTTGCCGCATCTCGAGACGCACAAGAAACGAGTTCCTGTACTAAAGGCTGTCACGCACAAGAAACAAGATCGTGCCCCACAACATGAGATTAATCTCGCAGTGACATCCATTGCCGCAGCTGGAATTGCATGGATGTTGTTTCGTTAACGTCGTTTGTATTGCTCTATCGTGATCACCACTATTGCTACTATGAATAACCAAACGTTCTGTGCTAGTACTCCCAGAGCTTTACCAGCCATAGTAAATATGAAACTCGCAATCGATCCAATCATTCCAGGTAGGATCTGTCCAAGTTTCTTTCCCATTTCTTTCAACAACCCCCCAGTCGTTTGCAATCCCTTCTTTACTGCATCTGCTGCTTTATCAATACCAGTCTTTATTGGTTTCGGTACGGATTTCGACAACAGGGAAACTATCGTACTAATGATAGCGCCAATAGAAGTTACTACTGCAAGAACGGTCATTCCATGCTTTCTGAAAATGTATTTGATCCTTTCACGTAGCGACATACGTTTTAGTATGGCTTCTTCTTGACGTTCGAGTAATTCTATTTCGTTATGGATGTGTACTTTCTCTTCCTTAGCCGCTTCCTTCTGGTCCTCAGTTGACGTTGAGTCTAGAAGTATGCTATCTTCTACTTTGAGATGTTCGGTGGCCTTTTCTTGACCTTGGATGACTTGTTCTGCTCTTTCTACATCCGTAGGGCCTAGAACGTATTTGAGATCCTTCCCAATCTTCTTATATATGTCACCATTCACAGTTGTCAAAGGGACAGGTCTCTCATTGCTTCCTAACGCGTGAACATAGATTCTACCTCTTTCCTTGTTAGCATCCCATACGGTTGTTATCTCGAGTTTTCCACGAAACCCAACATCCTCATAGTGTTCACGGACAGCATCTACCAGCATCTTTTTAGCATTTTCCGATAGGCCTGCTTTGAAGATGAATCCTTTATAGTCGACTTCCGAACTTTCGAGTTCGTCCATAATTCCATCGAAATCTTCATCTGTAAATGAGGTTTCCTGATTCTTTGGTCTAGCACCTTCTTTGCCGTAGTCGCGTCTGGTTTTCATTGGGACCATTTCTCCTGACTCTTCTGGAAATATTGCATCCCACTCCTCATCCACATTGATAGTATCATCTTTATCGTAGTCTCCACCTCCTTCAGCTTCATCAGTTCCTTCATCGTACCTACCCTCAGAGGCCATGTTAAACATAATTATATATATAGTTATATTCAACATGATCTCATCAATATTGGATCCCACACAAGTACGAAGAGAGCCTCATGCACTCAAGGCTCCACGAGACTTGTATAGGAAAACGTTCACTCGATCATCTGCCAATCCAGGTGAGACTCTATACGTAGAAGTCCCAAAGCTAGCAGAAGATGTAGTACTAGTACCTGGTAGCTTAGCGCTATTGGGCGACATCGTACTATCTGGTGGACATGCGAATAACAGAGTCGTTTCGAACGTTGGACGCTGCTTGGTCATGCGTAGAATCTGTAGGATGGGAGCTGAAACAGTAGAAGACCTTGTCAGGCCAGACCTCCTACAAACATACTCCGATGTATACCTATCTACGCAGGAGAGAGAGTCTAGAATACAACAAGGCATTCAATCAGAGAACTTGAATAAGCTACGATCGAAAGCTGGTGACGCAAATACTTCATCTGCTGCAGACAACGCGCTCCTAACTGCATGTGGTTCCAAGTATAGGATTCCATTAGATGTTGACATTCTGACACAACATGGAGTTCTATATCCACATGCCTTAGAAAGTATCATTACATTCGAGTTGACTCTAGCGCCTGCCAACGAGGTTGTAATTGGATCGGATACTACGAAGATAGGTACGTACCAACTTACCAACATCCAACTAGAATACGAAGCAATCAGGAACGAAACGCTGGCTAGTAATGCACTTCACAAATATGAAATAGGTACTGCATTCCTATACAACTACGCTGTTCACTTCAAAACAGTAGATATCGCTAAAACATCTGATACTTTGATATCTCAAAACGTCAATGTTCCACGACGATCCTTTGCTGGACTACTTCTACTATTCATAGATCCACCTACCATTGGCACGCGAGATAGTGAAGCATTCTCGAATCCCGATATATCGAAGGTAGAAGTAGATGTCAACGGGATTCCCAACAGACTCTTTCCAAGCGGCATGCTTCCCCTAGATTTCTGGGAGGCTGCAAGAGGTTGGTTTGGTACACCCAATACTTCCATGACTCCAAAGAAGTTCTTTGAAAATAGATTCGCTATCCTAATCGATTGTCGCACAGCAAAGGATTCCACCGTTCATGGTGATGGCTTGGCACAAACCGGCAGTGGAAAGGACATCGACATTCGCATACATAGGACTGCTAAGGGAAGTGGAAATGTGAAAATGCACATCTATGTCCTTGCGGATGCTCAGGTCACGATATTGAACAGATCTCTGCAGAGTATATTATACTGATGGATTCTCTCGTAGAGCACGTACCATTCAACGCACTCATAGTCGGTCCAACGAATTGTGGGAAGACTGCATTTCTCATAGAACAACTTCGTGGATCATTTCGTGGTAAGTTCGATTACATAGTACTGATTTGTCCTACGTATGCCCACAACAAAACTTATCGTGGATTCGCAAATCGAGATCCTCATTTCTTCGTCATATCGCCACCACAAGATGCCATCGATGCTACTTTGAGTATTTGCGCAACATTTTGGTCAGGTACCAATACTCTATTGATTCTCGATGATTGCGCCGCATCGAAGGACGTCAAGAAACGAACTGACAAGCTAGTGGACTTAGCCTTTTCTGCACGACATATAGGGATTTCCGTTTGGGTGCTATCCCAACAATTAACGAGCATATGTAAGCCCTTCCGTGAGAACGTAGCTATCGTAGTAGCATTCCATACAGCATCGGCCGTAGATGGTAAAAAGATATTTGAGGATTATGGAGGCTCACAAGAATGTAAAGAGTTACGAACGATACTTGGATCCCATAAGTTCGCTCGCATGTGCTTCTGTCTACGCCATCCTTTCGAGGTAGTGTTAGAGCTCCCAGCATCTATAACATATTATGACTGATAAGGAAATACTCGAGATATTCGGTGAGGACGTAACAGGCCCACCACCAACCGATCTAGACATTACGTCAGACAATCGCGAATCACTTTCGATCTTAGCCGCAACAGGCGTAACGAAAGAATACTTAGGTAAAAACTTTTCCCTAGGAGACATCTCTAGACTTCCTGAGAAAGAGGTAGACAAGTTGTATAGGAGGTATCAGGCCGTCCTAGCTCAGCAAGTAACGAAAGGCTTAGTCGACGGCGTGACACGTCTAGCTACCCGCCTAGTTGCCTACCTAGTACCAATAGATTCTCAAGAAGCACTGATCAAGGACCTACAAGAAGACCCTCTAGTCCGCAATGAAATCAGTGCTGCGACTGGCCTACTATCACTCAAAGCAGGTCGCCTTGTAGCGCTAGCTAGCGTCCTATTCCACATATCTGGTCACGTAGTCATTCCTGGAACAACTGTTGAACCTCCACATATACCTACTATATCGAATCAAGATGGAAGGACAGACGGATCAGATAACTGCGAATCCTCCAACGACTGTACCAACTAAAAAAGGAAAAAATCCAAAGCGTGTTGCAGCAGGAAAATTAGCTTGGGAGAAGGTCACTGCCCGTGCAAAAGAAGCTCAAAAGATGGAGATAGAACGTGAAAATGAACCATCCAAAGAAACTAACGTAGAGAAAGGTCGGTTCGAAAACCTGACTATTCTCGCAGTCATTGGTACTGGCTCTACATTGTTTGGCACGTACTTTGCGTACAAGAAGTATGTAGATGGCAACACGCGAGCTGCCACCGTTAGCACGATACAACCTGCAGCTCCGGCAAAGCCAACGGCACTAGACATGGAGTAACACTTAAAGACTCGAGACCATAGTAGTATATATCTAGATGGAGAAGGAATTGACGAAGACGGCAACCGATGCAGTCAAAATCGTTGGACTCGCTTCTGGTATTGGGTGGATCGTAAAAAAGACTACCAAGGAATCTATGCTTAGCGATCCTTCTTCTTCCCTAGTGAATTACGCAAAGTGGACTGCCGTGATAGTTGGTAGCTTATACGCAAAGGAATATCTTGAGAAACAACTTGAGAAAGAAAAGACCAAACCGTAATGGCGGCAGCAATTGGAATGGCCATTCTCGGGGCTATATTGAATGCAACGGCATTTACTGGTGGTGGCATACTAGCTAGAATGATTGGAAAGGGTGCTATGGATGCAGAACGAGAGAGACACAATAGGGCCATCGAAAAACTAGCACGCGAAACGAAAGCCTATAGAATCGAACGTCAAAGACGATACGACCATGCACAAGAGCAGGAAGGTCTTGAACGTGACGCATACAACGCTCAAAGAGATACCAACGAAGCCTTAGTGCGATCCGATAAGTTACGTAAAGAGCTAAAACGGCTCAAAGAGATGAAAAAACCCCGCTTATCTGACTACTACCAACCCTCAAACAATCAGAAGATTGGTGAGTTGCTCTACGTTGGTGGTGGAATGCTAGGCGTTGGATACGCTATTAGTAAATGGATATAGATACTACTACTAAGCTACTACTAAGCTACTACTAAGCTACCCCTAAGCTACCCCTAAGCTACTACTAAGCTACTACTAAGCTACCCCTAAGCTACTACTAAGCTACCCCTAAGCTACTACTAAGCTACCCCTAAGCTACTACTAAGCTACTACTCAAGCATGTTAAGGCCTGGTTCAGGGGTCAAATTTCGGGTAAAAACTGTTTTCCTTATTTCAGCACAGCCGAGTATGGTAAGTACGCCAAGTTTCTCACGATAATAGTTTCGCCATTCTTGACTACCTTAAGTGGTTTGTGTGTAGTAAAACGTGTCACGTGGTATGTCACGTGACTTAGAACACGAAATCAGTAAATCAAAAACGCGGCTCCGAGTTTGAAACGGCTAGGATGATGAGTGGATGTGTTTAGTTAAGGTTAAAGCCCTTTACCTAAATCAACTTAGAAAAGATGACTACAATGTTTCATTAATGAGTAATTAAGGCGAAAATATGCAAAACAGGTCACGTGACTTTTTGTACCTTCAATATCTCCTTATCTTTACGTGATAGTCATGTTTTCTAAGTGTGGTCTGAAACACTTCCGGAGGAGTAATGTCTTAGAAGGGTTACTTTATATTCATATGTTATCGTCGCAGCCGCATTTCCCTTAAACGATCATATATAATTATGACGTCATCGGTCACGTGATACGACAACCATCCACTTAACAAATTTAAGGAAGTGCATATTAGAATTATGATGTAATTAGATTTTGTTTAAACTGTTATTTATGTCAGAAAACGTTAATTAACGTAAATCTATTTTCCGTTAAATGAACCAGGCCTTAACATGCTTGAGTACTAAGATACCCCTAAGCTACTACTAGCTACTACTAAGCTACCCCTAAGCTACTACTAGCTACTACTAAGCTACTACTAAGCTACTACTAGGTTACTACTAGGTTACTACTAGGTTACTACTAAAAAAAAAAAAAAAAAAAAAAGAAAGGAAGAATGAAGAGGGTCACGCAACGACTTTCTTTATTCTTCCTTTTTTTTTTTTTATCTGTTGAAGGTTGGGACGTATAGATGTATGATGGATTCTAAACTTGCGAATATCTTCTATGGTCCTATGGGCTATTGGAAAGGTCACTCTGCAATTGGTAAGCTATCGGTAGCAGCGAAAGCATCAGAAGACGTAGCTAGGAGTTGGTTGGAAAAGCAATCTATATGGCAAATATATCTACCACCACCAAAACACATTCCACGACCACATTGGACTGTATCGAAACCAAATGAAGTCCACCAAGCTGATTTGATATTTCTACCACACGATCGTCCTGGACGTGGAAGGAAACTATACAAGTACGCATTGGTAGTAATCGACGTAGCTTCTCGATACAAAGAAGCCGAACCTTTGGCATCTAAAGATAGTGGTGAAGTTTCTGCGGCATTCGAACGAATCTATAAACGTAGTCCACTAGAATGGCCAAAGACGTTGCAAGTAGATCCTGGTAGAGAATTCATGGGACGTATGTCTGAAACGCTAGAACTACATGGTACGAAAGTTCAACGAGGTGAGGCTGGTAATCATAGAGCGCAAGGCCTCGTCGAACGAGCAAATAGAACTCTAGCCGAGAGATTGTTTGGGTATCAGTATGCACAAGAGATGGTACTTACTTCGGAAGGATCAGATGAGCGTAGTAGAGAATGGGTACTTCGTTTACCAATGGTTATCAAAGCCATGAACAGTGAGGTGACTCGGTTGACTGGTAAAGAGCCTTCGAATTCTGTGGTGGCGCAACAAGTAGATCTGAAGACTCCTACGTATTCGCGCACCGTTGGATTGAGAGAAGAGCGTCTACCATTCGACGTTCTAGTTCGATATCTTTACGCACCAGGAGAATTGGAAGGAGGTGAAAAACGTAGAGCTACTGATCCCGTGTGGAGTTTACAGATATACACCATTTCGCGAAGCGTAGTATCTTCGGGACAGCCTGTGCTTTACTACCTTGCGAAGGAGAAGGCTGCACCCAAACGTGGATTCGTTCGTGAAGAGCTACAAGTTGTTCCTAGGGATACAGAACTACCACCAAAAGGAATTCTGTTTGTACCCAAGCGCTAGACAGCGTACTCTATTGGCTCGGTGTGGATTCCATCGGGAAGAACACGTCTTTTGTCGTAGTAAGCCGATAGCCCAAGCTTCCGTTGTTTGTAGGTTGCTATACCTTCTGGCGATAGTCGGAAGCCTCGGTTTTCCGCCATGTCGATATCACCCTGGAGGGCTGCTTTGAATCGATCCCACGAAATGTCGTTGTGACGCCTAGACATACCTTTAGCGGAATACTTCTTGCTGCCACCCGTATCGACGTAGTAGGCTTTCGAGCATAGGGCAATGGCGCGCTGTCCTTCGAATTCGAGTTTGAAGAGTCCTGGGGTACGACTGCTCCACTTGTCCCAAGCTAGCCATTCCTTCCTATTGGCTTCGAAATCCTTACGTAGTTCCGGTCGTACAACTTCATCTATGCTGTTTCCAGAGATGGCAATGTACGCACTGTCCGTGTCCATCTGTATATATTCGAAATCTTTGCGATCGATGTACTTGTCGAGGAAGTCGTAGTAGAACTCAAGCATACGCAGCTTTGCGAGCTGGTACACAGCGATACCTACTTGGAAAGGGCGTTTGATTCGGATCTGGTCTTTCCTACTCTCGAGTTCGTATGCCTCGCCAATCTCTTCCAGATCTTCGAACCAAACACTTCGCAATGCCTTGTCCACAACCTTCTCATCTTTTGTATAGGTGACCTTTGTTTGGCGTCCTAAGTCTTCAAGCAACTTTCCATAGGCACTGTTTCCTAGTAGCTTGAACACATCTGCCAGCAAAGCCTCACCTTTATCTTCATCTCCCATACGACGTGCCTCAGTGACTTGGTCCACGAACCATCCGAAGATTTCTTTGGGTTCGTAGTCTATCGTGCGGTAGACAGCAGTGATCACTGCGCCATGATCTACATACCAAAGTAGAAGAGGAGCATAGAGTAGCAACTTCTTTCCAGAGAGACTCCCAACTAGCTTCTTTTCCTCGCTGAGCTTTCTACCTGTCTTTGTGAGGTAGGCCAGCATTTCTGGAGGGATTGCTTCTTTGGGGATTTTCTTGTTGTAGAAGAAGGGTGGCATCTCCTCAAATTCCTTCCACAATTTCTTTGGTATCTCGATGTCTACTTCTGCATATCCAAACCACGTTCCACCAAGTAGACATTCAACGAATCCTTCAGTGGCTGGACCTGGATCGTCATAGTGCACAACCTTTTCTTTTCCACAAGGCATTTCGAATTCCATGGTAGAAAGATATAGGGCGTTGGCATCGTATCCAAGAATCTTACGACAAGTCTTAGTTCCTCCCTGATGACTACGAATCTTAGTCACTCCTGATTCGTGGAGTCTGGTGAACACTATGCTTGGACCTCCCACGACAGCGTCTTTCAGCATGTGGTAGGCTTCCTTACTTGGAGCGTACATCTCAGCTCCCCTTTCTACACTACCTCGAAGCAGGAACTGTAGTGAGACTCCTGGAATGGACACTGCGTCTTTCAGCATGTCTACTCCTTTCTCGTGATAGAAATCTTGCATCTTTTCGAGTGCCTCTAGGAATGGAACTACATCTAGGTCGTTGTAGTATCGTAGCCAGTCTGCAAAGGTTTCCATTCCTTTGTCGAGAAAGGTGCGCTTGCAGTCTTCGAACTCTGACATAGATAGTAGATGTTCTCTTTTCAACTTCGAACCCCACTCTGGATAGTCTGGTAATCCAATGTGATCCAACTTGTCTGGAGAATCGAACCACTCATATGGGAAGAAACTCTTTTGCAACTCACAGCCATAGGCAGCGACCCAACGTTCATAAGAAGTTCCAGGTCCAAGGTAGTTGATCACATCTAGGAAACGGAAATCTGGGGTCAATAGGAACATAGTGGAATTGGCTTTCTTTGCTACCAGGATCTTTGAACAGGTGTCGGCAATGATTCCTACGAAGTGCTCCCTGATCAGATTAAGATCGTACCTGCCAGAGTTGAATCCCACTACTGGAACTTGGCTGATCCATTCATCGATCTTAGCTTGTTGTTTCTTTGGTAGGGTGTCGAAGGAGAATTCGGGTGTCCTAGGACAAAACTGTTCTGCAATGACTTCTTGGATCGCTTTCGCTCTTAGCTGGAGTTCTTCGACAAAGGCAGTTATGAGTTCTTTTGGATCGCGTCGACAGATGTGGGTTGGTGTTCGATCGTACGTGTCGGCAATTGATACTGATATTGGGATATGGACGTTTTCGATGGTCAGGTGGTCTGTTGGTTGTCTTCCTTTTGTCGTGTCGAGATAGGCTTCGAAATCGTAAACTATGAAGTGTGGGTAGACAGTTTGTGTTGGTGTGGGGACCGGTTTGTTTTTCTTCTTTGTGGAGCAGCCCCAAGCTTCCACTACTGTATAACCAGCTCCTTGTAGCTTTGCCGTTCTTTCACAGGTCTTGAGATAGAGCCTCCTTTCCCTAGGGAAGCATTTCGGGCAGCCATGGAAATAGCATCCATGAAATTGAAAGATGGTTTTCGAAATAGGTTCGTAGCCGTCGACCGGCGCTCCTTCTATCCAATGCTCTCCACCATGCCCACAAGCTGCATGATGAATGTGTTGTCCAATCCTTTTGGTTTCGCGTTCCAACCAGCATAAAGCGACTTTGCTGGCTGTGCTCTCTGGCCAGAAGGCTTTTTCGTATGCCGACTGAGGTACTGTAATTACTTTTCCGGGGCAAACGATCTTCGTTTCTCCACGACTGCAACGATCTGCATGGCGTTGAAGGGTGCAAGCCTGTGTAAACCGTTGCTTACAGTCATTACATACGTAGATGTGCCCTAGCTTTTTGACGTCCTTGATATAGAAGGCATGTCCTTCGTATATCCCAATCGTCATCGTATGCTTGTAGTGAGCTGCATGTCGCGTCAGATGCCAAGCGCCATCCTCCGTGGGTTCATACACCCGAATACCGATTCCAAAGTGTAACTCGACTTCCTCCAGCTGGTCTATGGAAGTTCTGGGAACGTCTTGTGTGGGCGCTGTCAGGCGATAGAAGTCCTGGGCAAGTTTTCGAGCTTTGACGCAACACCTATCTAATCTTGCTCCTTCATGCATGGCAAGGCAGCGCCAAAGACATAGGTTGTCGCCATATCGATCAAGGGCAAACATTCCTTTTTTCTGGCGAAGCCATTGGGGCAGTGGACCTGTTCCCAACAAAAGCTGACGATCGATCACGACTTTGACATCTACGTAGATCCAACGAACGAAGGCCCATTGGGTATTTGGTCGATTGATGTTGTCGGGATTCAAACGAGCTGTCTCCTTGCTATTGACCCACTCTTCTGCATCTTCTAGGATGTTCACCCATGGAGAGCCAGGGACAGTCTTGGAGAATAGCATCACACGTCCGTCGTTGACATTGCGAATGCGATAGGTGTAGCTGTAGCGAAGGTAGAAGCTGGTGGTTACCTTTGCAACTAACTTTTCCATAATCCTAGGAGTCAAATCTCCTGCCACACCTTGGAAGAAGCGCCATCGGATAGTACGGCGACCTATCTCCATCCCCTCGAGCATTCCATCTCTCTCCTCTAGAATAGCACCTGCCTCTCGAGCTAGACTCCGTGGAAGTGGTTCACTACGTGGTCTCACCATTCTCCCTTCGATATAACTATGTGTTAGGATAGCTTTAACAGATACTCCAATTTGGATTTTTATGTGTAAGGATGTTGAGGGGCGATATATCTCTCTTCGGTATAACTATGTGTTAGGATAGCTTTAACAGATACTCGAGTTTTGGATTTTTATGTGTAAGGATGTTGCGGCGATATAACTATATGTAATCATATCTCTAATAGGATTATCAAGTTGGATTTTTATGTACAAGAATGTCTAGTGACACTTTGAATGACCCTTAGTTACCCCTAGTAGTATAGCCGGTATTAAAATGATACAACTTTTTGTTGTGCAAGAAAAACTTAAAAAGTTGTAATGGTATGGACGCCTTTTTTCTTGCACAAGGGGCGTCATGAAGTGGATTTCTGAATTCGCTTTATGACGCCCCTTGTGCAAGAAAACAAGGCGTCCATAACATTCAACTTTTTGAGTTTTCTTGTACAAGAAAAAGTGGTATCATTTTAATACCGGCTATACTACTAATTGAAGTAAAAATCAACATAATTCAAAAATGGTCAAATCTGGATTTTTTAGCCAGTGTCTATCCTTCATAACACACACCTGAATATCTGCTTCCTTTCTCAACACCTTCATAACACGTACCTCAATATCTTCCTGTCTCCACACATCAGAAGCAGTGTCTATCTTGTTTACATGAGTTACGTTGTCAGGTCCCAGGAACTCCATGGCCAGTAGGTACATATCCTGTCAAGATATCGATATCGTTTAGAAGTTTATTCTGCATTTAAGGTACCGACCATTATGATAATTAGTAGAGACCGGGTAGCCAAACAATCTTGGATTTCTGACAAAAGCAAAAAACCACTCAATATGCTTCAAAATGATCTCAAACAATCTACTGGAAGCTTCAGAACATCAATGGATTAAGTTGGAGGAAGAATTGAAGAAAAAATTCAACATCTTCAAAAATGGTAAAATCTAGATTGTTTTGGCCAGACCGGGTAGGCGAAAAATATCAGATTTCTGACAAAAACTGAAAAACACTCAATTATGCTTCAGAATGATGTCAAACAATGTCCTGGTAGTTTCTAGACATGAATGGACTAAGTTGGAGAGAGAATTGAAGTAAAATCAACATAATTCAAAAATGGTCAAATCTGTATTTTTTAGCCAGACCGGGTAGGCGAAAAATATCAGATTTCTGACAAAAATAAAAAAAACACTCAATATGCTTCAAAATGATCTCAAACAATCTCCTGGTAGCTTCTGAACATCAATGGATTAAGTTGGAGAATGAATTGAAGAAAAAGTAAACATCATCAAAAATGGTCAAATCTGGATTTTTGATTTCTGACAAAAATAGAAAAACCACTCAATATGCTTCAAAATGATCTCAAACAATCTCCTGGTAGCTTCTGAACATCAATGGATTAAGTTGGAGAAAGGATTGAACAAAAAATCAACATCTTCAAAAAAGGGCCAAATCTAGATTTTTTTTAACAGACCGGGTAGGCGAAAAATATCAGATTTCTGACAAAAACTAAAAAACACTCAATTACCCTTCAGAATGATGTCAAACAATGTCCTGGTAGTTTCTAGACATGAATGGACTAAGTTGGAGAGAGAATTGAAGAAAAAAATCAACATCTTCAAAAATGGTAAAATCTAGATTGTTTTGGCCAGACCGGGTAGACGAAAAATATCAGATTTCTGACAAAAACTAAAAAAACACTCAATTACGCTTCAGAATGATGTCAAAGAATGTCCTGGTAGTTTCTAGACATGAATGGACTAAGTTGGAGAGAGAATTGAAGTAAAAATCAACATAATTCAAAAATGGTCAAATCTGGATTTTTTAGCCAGTGTCTATCCTTCATAACACACACCTGAATATCTGCTTCCTTTCTCAACACCTTCATAACACGTACCTCAATATCTTCCTGTCTCCACACATCAGAAGCAGTGTCTATCTTGTTTACATGAGTTACGTTGTCAGGTCCCAGGAACTCCATGGCCAGTAGGTACATATCCTGTCAAGATATCGATATCGTTTAGAAGTTTATTCTGCATTTAAGGTACCGACCATTATGATAATTAGTAGAGACCGGGTAGCCAAACAATCTTGGATTTCTGACAAAAGCAAAAAACCACTCAATATGCTTCAAAATGATCTCAAACAATCTACTGGAAGCTTCAGAACATCAATGGATTAAGTTGGAGGAAGAATTGAAGAAACAATTCAACATCTTCAAAAATGGTAAAATCTAGATTGTTTTGGCCAGACAGGGTAGGCGAAAAATATCAGATTTCTGACAAAAACTGAAAAACACTCAATTATGCTTCAGAATGATGTCAAACAATGTCCTGGTAGTTTCTAGACATGAATGGACTAAGTTGGAGAGAGAATTGAAGTAAAAATCAACATAATTCAAAAATGGTCAAATCTGTATTTTTTAGCCAGACCGGGTAGGCGAAAAATATCAGATTTCTGACAAAAACTGAAAAACACTCAATTACGCTTCAGAATGATGTCAAACAATGTCCTGGTAGTTTCTAGACATGAATGGACTAAGTTGGAGAGAGAATTGAAGTAAAAATCAACATAATTCAAAAATGGTCAAATCTGGATTTTTGATTTCTGACAAAAATAGAAAAACCACTCAATATGCTTCAAAATGATCTCAAACAATCTCCTGGTAGCTTCTGAACATCAATGGATTAAGTTGGAGAAAGGATTGAACAAAAAATCAACATCTTCAAAAAAGGGCCAAATCTGGATTTTTTTTGACCAGACCGGGTAGGCGAAAAATATCAGATTTCTGACAAAAACTAAAAAACACTCAATTACCCTTCAGAATGATGTCAAACAATGTCCTGGTAGTTTCTAGACATGAATGGACTAAGTTGGAGAGAGAATTGAAGTAAAAATCAACATAATTCAAAAATGGTCAAATCTGTATTTTTTAGCCAGACCGGGTAGGCGAAAAATATCAGATTTCTGACAAAAATAAAAAAAACACTCAACATGCTTCAAAATGATCTCAAACAATCTCCTGGTAGCTTCTGAACATCAATGGATTAAGTTGGAGAATGAATTGAAGAAAAAGTAAACATCATCAAAAATGGTCAAATCTGGATTTTTGATTTCTGACAAAAATAAAAAAAACACTCAATATGCTTCAAAATGATCTCAAACAATCTCCTGGTAGCTTCTGAACATCAATGGATTAAGTTGGAGAATGAATTGAAGAAAAAGTAAACATCATCAAAAATGGTCAAATCTGGATTTTTGATTTCTGACAAAAATAGAAAAACCACTCAATATGCTTCAAAATGATCTCAAACAATCTCCTGGTAGCTTCTGAACATCAATGGATTAAGTTGGAGAAAGGATTGAACAAAAAATCAACATCTTCAAAAAAGGGCCAAATCTGGTTTTTTTTGACCAGACCGGGTAGGCGAAAAATATCAGATTTCTGACAAAAACTAAAAAACACTCAATTACGCTTCAGAATGATGTCAAACAATGTCCTGGTAGTTTCTAGACATGAATGGACTAAGTTGGAGAGAGAATTGAAGTAAAAATCAACATAATTCAAAAATGGTCAAATCTGTATTTTTTAGCCAGACCGGGTAGCCAGACCGGGTAGGCGAAAAATATCAGATTTCTGACAAAAATAAAAAACACACTCAATATGCTTCAAAATGATCTCAAACAATCTCCTGGTAGCTTCTGAACATCAATGGATTAAGTTGGAGAATGAATTGAAGAAAAAGTAAACATCATCAAAAATGGTCAAATCTGGATTTTTGATTTCTGACAAAAATAAAAAAAAACACTCAATATGCTTCAAAATGATCTCAAACAATCTCCTGGTAGCTTCTGAACATCAATGGATTAAGTTGGAGAATGAATTGAAGAAAAAGTAAACATCATCAAAAATGGTCAAATCTGGATTTTTGATTTCTGACAAAAATAAAAAAACCACTCAATATGCTTCAAAATGATCTCAAACAATCTCCTGGTAGCTTCTGAACATCAATGGATTAAGTTGGAGAATGAATTGAAGAAAAAGTAAACATCATCAAAAATGGTCAAATCTGGATTTTTGATTCCTGACAAAAATAGAAAAACCACTCAATATGCTTCAAAATGATCTCAAACAATCTCCTGGTAGCTTCTGAACATCAATGGATTAAGTTGGAGAAAGGATTGAACAAAAAATCAACATCTTCAAAAAAGGGCCAAATCTGGATTTTTTTGACCAGACCGGGTAGGCGAAAAATATCAGATTTCTGACAAAAACTAAAAAACACTCAATTACGCTTCAGAATGATGTCAAACAATGTCCTGGTAGTTTCTAGACATGAATGGACTAAGTTGGAGAGAGAATTGAAGTAAAATCAACATAATTCAAAAATGGTCAAATCTGTATTTTTTAGCCAGACCGGGTAGGCGAAAAATATCAGATTTCTGACAAAAACTGAAAAACACTCAATTACCCTTCAGAATGATGTCAAACAATGTCCTGGTAGTTTCTAGACATGAATGGACTAAGTTGGAGAGAGAATTGAAGAAAAAAATCAACATCTTCAAAAATGGTAAAATCTAGATTGTTTTGGCCAGACCGGGTAGACGAAAAATATCAGATTTCTGACAAAAACTAAAAAAACACTCAATTACGCTTCAGAATGATGTCAAAGAATGTCCTGGTAGTTTCTAGACATGAATGGACTAAGTTGGAGAGAGAATTGAAGTAAAAATCAACATAATTCAAAAATGGTCAAATCTGGATTTTTTAGCCAGTGTCTATCCTTCATAACACACACCTGAATATCTGCTTCCTTTCTCAACACCTTCATAACACGTACCTCAATATCTTCCTGTCTCCACACATCAGAAGCAGTGTCTATCTTGTTTACATGAGTTACGTTGTCAGGTCCCAGGAACTCCATGGCCAGTAGGTACATATCCTGTCAAGATATCGATATCGTTTAGAAGTTTATTCTGCATTTAAGGTACCGACCATTATGATAATTAGTAGAGACCGGGTAACCAAACAATCTTGGATTTCTGACAAAAGCAAAAAACCACTCAATATGCTTCAAAATGATCTCAAACAATCTACTGGAAGCTTCAGAACATCAATGGATTAAGTTGGAGGAAGAATTGAAGAAAAAATTCAACATCTTCAAAAATGGTAAAATCTAGATTGTTTTGGCCAGACCGGGTAGGCGAAAAATATCAGATTTCTGACAAAAACTGAAAAACACTCAATTATGCTTCAGAATGATGTCAAACAATGTCCTGGTAGTTTCTAGACATGAATGAACTAAGTTGGAGAAAGGATTGAACAAAAAATCAACATCTTCAAAAAAGGGCCAAATCTTTTTTTTTTTTACCAGACCGGGTAGGCGAAAAATATCAGATTTCTGACAAAAACTAAAAAACACTCAATTACGCTTCAGAATGATGTCAAACAATGTCCTGGTAGTTTCTAGACATGAATGGACTAAGTTGGAGAGAGAATTGAAGTAAAAATCAACATAATTCAAAAATGGTCAAATCTGTATTTTTTAGCCAGACCGGGTAGGCGAAAAATATCAGATTTCTGACAAAAATAAAAAAACCACTCAATATGCTTCAAAATGATCTCAAACAATCTCCTGGTAGCTTCTGAACATCAATGGATTAAGTTGGAGAATGAATTGAAGAAAAAGTAAACATCATCAAAAATGGTCAAATCTGGATTTTTGATTTCTGACAAAAATAAAAAAAACACTCAATATGCTTCAAAATGATCTCAAACAATCTCCTGGTAGCTTCTGAACATCAATGGATTAAGTTGGAGAATGAATTGAAGAAAAAGTAAACATCATCAAAAATGGTCAAATCTGGATTTTTGATTCCTGACAAAAATAGAAAAACCACTCAATATGCTTCAAAATGATCTCAAACAATCTCCTGGTAGCTTCTGAACATCAATGGATTAAGTTGGAGAAAGGATTGAACAAAAAATCAACATCTTCAAAAAAGGGCCAAATCTGGATTTTTTTGACCAGACCGGGTAGGCGAAAAATATCAGATTTCTGACAAAAACTGAAAAACACTCAATTACCCTTCAGAATGATGTCAAACAATGTCCTGGTAGTTTCTAGACATGAATGGACTAAGTTGGAGAGAGAATTGAAGAAAAAAATCAACATCTTCAAAAATGGTAAAATCTAGATTGTTTTGGCCAGACCGGGTAGACGAAAAATATCAGATTTCTGACAAAAACTAAAAAAACACTCAATTACGCTTCAGAATGATGTCAAAGAATGTCCTGGTAGTTTCTAGACATGAATGGACTAAGTTGGAGAGAGAATTGAAGTAAAAATCAACATAATTCAAAAATGGTCAAATCTGGATTTTTTAGCCAGTGTCTATCCTTCATAACACACACCTGAATATCTGCTTCCTTTCTCAACACCTTCATAACACGTACCTCAATATCTTCCTGTCTCCACACATCAGAAGCAGTGTCTATCTTGTTTACATGAGTTACGTTGTCAGGTCCCAGGAACTCCATGGCCAGTAGGTACATATCCTGTCAAGATATCGATATCGTTTAGAAGTTTATTCTGCATTTAAGGTACCGACCATTATGATAATTAGTAGAGACCGGGTAACCAAACAATCTTGGATTTCTGACAAAAGCAAAAAACCACTCAATATGCTTCAAAATGATCTCAAACAATCTACTGGAAGCTTCAGAACATCAATGGATTAAGTTGGAGGAAGAATTGAAGAAAAAATTCAACATCTTCAAAAATGGTAAAATCTAGATTGTTTTGGCCAGACCGGGTAGGCGAAAAATATCAGATTTCTGACAAAAACTGAAAAACACTCAATTATGCTTCAGAATGATGTCAAACAATGTCCTGGTAGTTTCTAGACATGAATGAACTAAGTTGGAGAAAGGATTGAACAAAAAATCAACATCTTCAAAAAAGGGCCAAATCTGGTTTTTTTTTACCAGACCGGGTAGGCGAAAAATATCAGATTTCTGACAAAAACTAAAAAACACTCAATTACGCTTCAGAATGATGTCAAACAATGTCCTGGTAGTTTCTAGACATGAATGGACTAAGTTGGAGAGAGAATTGAAGTAAAAATCAACATAATTCAAAAATGGTCAAATCTGTATTTTTTAGCCAGACCGGGTAGGCGAAAAATATCAGATTTCTGACAAAAATAAAAAACACACTCAATATGCTTCAAAATGATCTCAAACAATCTCCTGGTAGCTTCTGAACATCAATGGATTAAGTTGGAGAATGAATTGAAGAAAAAGTAAACATCATCAAAAATGGTCAAATCTGGATTTTTGATTTCTGACAAAAATAAAAAAAACACTCAATATGCTTCAAAATGATCTCAAACAATCTCCTGGTAGCTTCTGAACATCAATGGATTAAGTTGGAGAATGAATTGAAGAAAAAGTAAACATCATCAAAAATGGTCAAATCTGGATTTTTGATTTCTGACAAAAATAAAAAAACCACTCAATATGCTTCAAAATGATCTCAAACAATCTCCTGGTAGCTTCTGAACATCAATGGATTAAGTTGGAGAATGAATTGAAGAAAAAGTAAACATCATCAAAAATGGTCAAATCTGGATTTTTGATTCCTGACAAAAATAGAAAAACCACTCAATATGCTTCAAAATGATCTCAAACAATCTCCTGGTAGCTTCTGAACATCAATGGATTAAGTTGGAGAAAGGATTGAACAAAAAATCAACATCTTCAAAAAAGGGCCAAATCTGGATTTTTTTGACCAGACCGGGTAGGCGAAAAATATCAGATTTCTGACAAAAACTAAAAAACACTCAATTACGCTTCAGAATGATGTCAAACAATGTCCTGGTAGTTTCTAGACATGAATGGACTAAGTTGGAGAGAGAATTGAAGTAAAATCAACATAATTCAAAAATGGTCAAATCTGTATTTTTTAGCCAGACCGGGTAGGCGAAAAATATCAGATTTCTGACAAAAACTGAAAAACACTCAATTACCCTTCAGAATGATGTCAAACAATGTCCTGGTAGTTTCTAGACATGAATGGACTAAGTTGGAGAGAGAATTGAAGAAAAAAATCAACATCTTCAAAAATGGTAAAATCTAGATTGTTTTGGCCAGACCGGGTAGACGAAAAATATCAGATTTCTGACAAAAACTAAAAAAACACTCAATTACGCTTCAGAATGATGTCAAAGAATGTCCTGGTAGTTTCTAGACATGAATGGACTAAGTTGGAGAGAGAATTGAAGTAAAAATCAACATAATTCAAAAATGGTCAAATCTGGATTTTTTAGCCAGTGTCTATCCTTCATAACACACACCTGAATATCTGCTTCCTTTCTCAACACCTTCATAACACGTACCTCAATATCTTCCTGTCTCCACACATCAGAAGCAGTGTCTATCTTGTTTACATGAGTTACGTTGTCAGGTCCCAGGAACTCCATGGCCAGTAGGTACATATCCTGTCAAGATATCGATATCGTTTAGAAGTTTATTCTGCATTTAAGGTACCGACCATTATGATAATTAGTAGAGACCGGGTAACCAAACAATCTTGGATTTCTGACAAAAGCAAAAAACCACTCAATATGCTTCAAAATGATCTCAAACAATCTACTGGAAGCTTCAGAACATCAATGGATTAAGTTGGAGGAAGAATTGAAGAAAAAATTCAACATCTTCAAAAATGGTAAAATCTAGATTGTTTTGGCCAGACCGGGTAGGCGAAAAATATCAGATTTCTGACAAAAACTGAAAAACACTCAATTATGCTTCAGAATGATGTCAAACAATGTCCTGGTAGTTTCTAGACATGAATGGACTAAGTTGGAGAGAGAATTGAAGTAAAAATCAACATAATTCAAAAATGGTCAAATCTGTATTTTTTAGCCAGACCGGGTAGGCGAAAAATATCAGATTTCTGACAAAAACTGAAAAACACTCAATTACGCTTCAGAATGATGTCAAACAATGTCCTGGTAGTTTCTAGACATGAATGGACTAAGTTGGAGAGAGAATTGAAGTAAAAATCAACATAATTCAAAAATGGTCAAATCTGTATTTTTTAGCCAGACCGGGTAGGCGAAAAATATCAGATTTCTGACAAAAATAAAAAAAACACTCAATATGCTTCAAAATGATCTCAAACAATCTCCTGGTAGCTTCTGAACATCAATGGATTAAGTTGGAGAATGAATTGAAGAAAAAGTAAACATCATCAAAAATGGTCAAATCTGGATTTTTGATTTCTGACAAAAATTAAAAAAACACTCAATATGCTTCAAAATGATCTCAAACAATCTCCTGGTAGCTTCTGAACATCAATGGATTAAGTTGGAGAATGAATTGAAGAAAAAGTAAACATCATCAAAAATGGTCAAATCTGGATTTTTGATTTCTGACAAAAATAAAAAAACCACTCAATATGCTTCAAAATGATCTCAAACAATCTCCTGGTAGCTTCTGAACATCAATGGATTAAGTTGGAGAATGAATTGAAGAAAAAGTAAACATCATCAAAAATGGTCAAATCTGGATTTTTGATTCCTGACAAAAATAGAAAAACCACTCAATATGCTTCAAAATGATCTCAAACAATCTCCTGGTAGCTTCTGAACATCAATGGATTAAGTTGGAGAAAGGATTGAACAAAAAATCAACATCTTCAAAAAAGGGCCAAATCTGGATTTTTTTTGACCAGACCGGGTAGGCGAAAAATATCAGATTTCTGACAAAAACTAAAAAACACTCAATTACGCTTCAGAATGATGTCAAACAATGTCCTGGTAGTTTCTAGACATGAATGGACTAAGTTGGAGAAAGGATTGAACAAAAAATCAACATAATTCAAAAATGGTCAAATCTGTATTTTTTAGCCAGACCGGGTAGGCAAAAAATATCAGATTTCTGACAAAAACTAAAAAACACTCAATTACCCTTCAGAATGATGTCAAACAATGTCCTGGTAGTTTCTAGACATGAATGGACTAAGTTGGAGAGAGAATTGAAGAAAAAAATCAACATCTTCAAAAATGGTAAAATCTAGATTGTTTTGGCCAGACCGGGTAGACGAAAAATATCAGATTTCTGACAAAAACTAAAAAAACACTCAATTACGCTTCAGAATGATGTCAAAGAATGTCCTGGTAGTTTCTAGACATGAATGGACTAAGTTGGAGAGAGAATTGAAGTAAAAATCAACATAATTCAAAAATGGTCAAATCTGGATTTTTTAGCCAGTGTCTATCCTTCATAACACACACCTGAATATCTGCTTCCTTTCTCAACACCTTCATAACACGTACCTCAATATCTTCCTGTCTCCACACATCAGAAGCAGTGTCTATCTTGTTTACATGAGTTACGTTGTCAGGTCCCAGGAACTCCATGGCCAGTAGGTACATATCCTGTCAAGATATCGATATCGTTTAGAAGTTTATTCTGCATTTAAGGTACCGACCATTATGATAATTAGTAGAGACCGGGTAGCCAAACAATCTTGGATTTCTGACAAAAGCAAAAAACCACTCAATATGCTTCAAAATGATCTCAAACAATCTACTGGAAGCTTCAGAACATCAATGGATTAAGTTGGAGGAAGAATTGAAGAAAAAAATTCAACATCTTCAAAAATGGTAAAATCTAGATTGTTTTGGCCAGACCGGGTAGGCGAAAAATATCAGATTTCTGACAAAAACTGAAAAACACTCAATTATGCTTCAGAATGATGTCAAACAATGTCCTGGTAGTTTCTAGACATGAATGGACTAAGTTGGAGAGAGAATTGAAGTAAAAATCAACATAATTCAAAAATGGTCAAATCTGTATTTTTTAGCCAGACCGGGTAGGCGAAAAATATCAGATTTCTGACAAAAACTGAAAAACACTCAATTACGCTTCAGAATGATGTCAAACAATGTCCTGGTAGTTTCTAGACATGAATGGACTAAGTTGGAGAGAGAATTGAAGTAAAAATCAACATAATTCAAAAATGGTCAAATCTGGATTTTTGATTTCTGACAAAAATAGAAAAACCACTCAATATGCTTCAAAATGATCTCAAACAATCTCCTGGTAGCTTCTGAACATCAATGGATTAAGTTGGAGAAAGGATTGAACAAAAAATCAACATCTTCAAAAAAGGGCCAAATCTGGATTTTTTTTGACCAGACCGGGTAGGCGAAAAATATCAGATTTCTGACAAAAACTAAAAAACACTCAATTACCCTTCAGAATGATGTCAAACAATGTCCTGGTAGTTTCTAGACATGAATGGACTAAGTTGGAGAGAGAATTGAAGAAAAAATTCAACATCTTCAAAAATGGTAAAATCTAGATTGTTTTGGCCAGACCGGGTAGACGAAAAATATCAGATTTCTGACAAAAACTAAAAAAACACTCAATTACGCTTCAGAATGATGTCAAAGAATGTCCTGGTAGTTTCTAGACATGAATGGACTAAGTTGGAGAGAGAATTGAGTAGTATAGCCGGTATTAAAATGATACCACTTTTTCTTGTACAAGAAAACTCAAAAAGTTGAATGTTATGGACGCCTTGTTTTCTTGCACAAGGGGCGTCATAAAGCGAATTCAGAAATCCACTTCATGACGCCCCTTGTGCAAGAAAAAAGGCGTCCATACCATTACAACTTTTTAAGTTTTTCTTGCACAACAAAAAGTTGTATCATTTTAATACCGGCTATACTACTAGGGGTAACTAAGGGTCATTCAAAGTGTCACTAGACATTCTTGTACATAAAAATCCAAACTTGAGTATCTGTTAGAGACATGATTATTATACTGTATATCGATATCTTTCACTATGGATAATATATCGTACCTCCCTCTAGAAATCTTGACTAAGATCGTAGAGCATGCAGGTCCTACGTCATTCTCAAGCATTGCAAGGACATCAAAACGCCTAAACGGTGCTGCATCTCTCGCGCGCTACAAAGACGTAGACCGAGAGTTCCGTATACAAGTACTATGTTTCGGTTTGGGTTCTACTCATAATGATGCCGATAGAGACAAATTGGCTAGGACTTTCGGCATTTCCGCAAGCCACGTCGACGACAGCCTTCCTCTCATCTACGCCAGCGATCATGGCAACCTTAATATTGTTAAGTGGCTCGTCAAGCACTTACGTTTCAATAAAATGGATAGATACACCAATCATACTCTATGCGCTGCCTTAAGGTACGGTCACCTTGGTATTGCTAAGTGGCTCATTAAGCACTTCCAGTTCACCAAAGAGGGCTATGCCGTCATGTTTGCTATGATAGAGGCCGGCGCGTATGGGCATCTTAATAGCATCAAGTGGCTCATTCAACGTTTTCAGATAACCATAGAGTGTGAATACATTCATCGTGCTCTACTATGCGCCTGTAGCAACGATCAGTTTCATACCGCTAAATGGCTCGTTAAGTGGATCATTAAGAACTCCCCTCTCACCATAGAGGAAGAAAATGCCCTACTAGATTACTATGTGAATGCCTATAATGCCAGATAGGAATCCGATTGAATCCAACTGCACCTAAGAATCTAAAACTTGAAGTATATGTTAAAGGAATGATTATTATACTGTATATTACCACTAAATGGTATTAGTATATATTCTTTATTCCACAATACTAGCTTACGTTGTTATCTTAGTACGCATTAACACCATACAGATCGAACATGTCGAAGAAGAACTCAAATGTAGACGCCACAATGATTGAGGTAGTAACTTGTGATTGGTTGATGAGAGGGAAGGACACGAAATGCCAAAAGAGGATTTCGAAGACAACGAAGTTCTGTTCCCAGCACAACTACCAAATCTCAAAAGGCTGTGCCCCACTCATACCATGCTCGAAGTGCGGTAAAGGATGTCGTACTGATTACGAGCTTTGCTCAGGATGCGACCGTCTCGCCATCAAGATGAAGTGTCCCGGTGTTTATATAAAACGCGCTAAGAAGTCCAGCAAGACGCTAGAGGGTCCAAGAAAGGAGGAGCCAAACGTGGTGGAACCGGAGGTAGCGTTGCCCGCAGAACCAAGAGTGGTGGAACCAGAGGAAGGTCTCGGAGAGTCTCTCACCCATGCGCTCAACAAGGTGTTGGCTGCCTTGAGGAGCGAGAAGGACGATTAGGAATAGCCACGAAAAAAAAAAAAAAGGAATGAAGAAAGTCGTTGTGACCCTCTTCATTCCTTTTTTTTTTTTTTTCTATTAAACGTACGACATCTATAGTTGTATCATGGACGAGCTAGTCAGATTGTTTGGTCCTGGAATTCGTAGAAGCCTGAATATCAAACCACAAGTGGAACATATTAACACCAGTGAAACATGTCCTGATTGTCTCTGCCCCTTTGAAATACAAGGAACGGAATTCGTATGTCCCACCTGTGGTCTTGTTTCCGAGGTTGAACCATGTGAAGAAACTAAGATCGACATCATTACTACTCGACTGCGTATAGTAGGTCCGGACGGGTTTCAGTATCAAAGTGATCTAGACCGAGCAAAACCAAAGCAAAGCGATAACACGGAACTGCAACGACGAACGCTCCTACAAGAACTACGAGCATACAACACTATTTACAAACAAAGTTGTGACCTATCGTTCCCTACGAACACTTTAGGAATCGTAGCCGACGCATTTATCCAAGTAATGAAAGTTCATCCCAAGCGTAGCGATGCTAAGAGACATATTCTAGCTTCTCTACTCTACCATGCATGCATACAATGTGGATTCGTCCGATCTAAAGGTGAGGTTGCTCGCTTCATGCAACTAAGCAACAAAGGCATCCATAGAGGAGAGGTCTTTATACGTTCTCTGTGTGACGACAATGAGATCGATGTAGACTTGGATGCCGAGCGCATAGTTCCTCACATTGCAACGACTTTCCTTAAACTCGATCCTCAAGGAGTACTTATAGACGCTCAACAAATAGTCCACGAGGTCGTTACTATGGCAATAGAAAACAATGTAGGCAGATCGGTAATTAAAACGAAAGTTGTTGGAGCAAGTTACGAGGTGCTACATCGTTTAGGCTCGTCTATGTCTCTTAACGAAGTCATTGGGCGATGTGACGTATTTGGAAATTCAGTCAAGCGTTTTGTCAAGAAGTTGTCTTCTTACCATTCCCACTTCGAACCAATCTACACTAAGCATGGGATGGCTAGCAGTAGGACTTAGTGAAGTGGAAGTGAGAGCCATGTTCGTTTCTTTCATAGGAAACGTCGATTCTTACATTCCAAGTTTTTCTCGCATTTCCTTTTGCACTTCTTGCTTGAGTTCGGCTCGAATGCTTTTTTCACCTATGGAAGCCTTGCGACGAATTTCAGACCTCATGATCTCATACTTATTCGCTTCGTTCAGGATGAGACTGTATTCGGAGTCGGATATGTTTTCATCACGTAGTGCCTTCGATACTAGATCGCGAATCGTATTGATTTTCGCCTTTGCCAACATAGTTGTCCTTTCATGCTTAGAAACCTTCATTCCTAACTTCTTAGCTCCAAGGGTTGTAGATGCTGAAATTAATCCACATAGTCCACCAATAACTCCAAGTGGTAGACCAATCACTATTCCAACCCCAGTCAACGCTGCGCCCAATCCAGATCCAGATAAGATCACAGATAGACCTCCAGTTACCACTGCGATGCCATGAACTATTCCTTGAGAACGTGCATATTTCTTGCGCACACCTTCGTAGTGCCTTTCTTGAACTTCTATGTCCGAAAGCGTGTCTCGGATCGTTTGCAGTCTGAAGTTCTTTCCAGTGTCACTAGCAATCTGTGGATAGATACTTGGTGCTGAGGGAAACGGTTGAATCGAATCGCCTTCCATTGTACGTTATACATATAACTTACTCAAGCTTCAACACGTATCGTATCGGTTGACCACGGAAGTCTATCACGTTACCTTTCTCATCACGAATCGTAAGGCTAAGACTATTTCGCATTGTCCCTATAGCTTGTAGGACTTGGGGATTCGTTATAGTATAGGTTATCCTTGAAAACCAAAGACCTCGGACCTCTATGCTAGCCAAGACTTTCGATCGTTTTCCCTCTAGAAGTGAGAAACCGGAATCCACCACGTCGCAACGGACATACACTGTGTGGATATCTTTGATCTTAATGCGGTAAGTACCAACTTTTAGCAGGAACTCGTTATTCTCTTCTTCTCCACCTTCGACACCTAATAGTGTGTAGAGACTTTTATTGAAATTGATTGGTTTTTTAACTATTATAGCTTTGTCCTCCCTAAGGGGGGTATCGCTCTTAAATTCCACGATACCAGCACTACTTGCAGGCTTTAAGGCCTTCTTGGCTTTCCTAAAGTTGTAAGACCCTGCAGCAATGTCGTGTGGGAACACAATACTACCGCCATTCCACCAGAAAGAGCCCACCTCCGTTAGGTTCCACCAAGTGTTCTCGAAAGTGACCTCGACTAGTGAAATGTTCCGTATAAGAATAGGATCGTCGAAGTAGACCGTATGGTCGGATGATGTGGTGATGACATTAAGGATCGTCATTATATGTTGAAGGTATAACTATATATACGTATAGCTTCAACATGAGGAGGTCCGGAGGTCTTTTCAGTTACCATTACGGAGGGAAAGACGAAGAGGAAGAGTTCCCAACACCGAATGCTAATATACGGTCAAAGGCTGAGAATCAAGCTAGGAGAGAGAATCAAGCTCGGATAGATAGAGAAGATGTGAAAAGTAGAGAGGTTGCAACATTGAATGCAGATCTATTAGCAAAGTTCAAGAAGAAATACCCACATGCAGATCTTCACAAGTTCTATGTCTCTACGGAAGTGAACGGTCCAGGCAAATATTCGACGAGTATTTGGTTTCGAGATGGAGATTCTAGCTATGTCGTTTACGGCGATGATGTCTCAAAGTTATCTGCAGTCACTCAAAGCCGCATCGACAATGCATTGCAGGGAATGGTTGGTGGTTTCCCATCTACGTTGATACTAGACATGAGTGCGAAATATCCCATTACAGCAGTTCCTTCTACTGAACCGGCACAAGATATTGATCTCACTAATCTATTGCTATATGTCACAGCAAAGCAGAATTTCAAAGCTGGCGTTCCAAATATATTCAAGGAGATCGTTGTAAAGCATACGACAAAAAAGGAGTCCCAGCATTGGTTGGCTGGTCCAGATTTCCACTACTGGCCTCAACAACTTAATTTTGCAACGTGGTGTGCAACTTCCGGATGTGGAGTGTCGTTGTTTGACCCCACTTTCAAAACGTATCCACCAGTCGTTCAAGGGTTCCTACGATTCCACGTATATTTCACGATACGAAGAATTCTACGTGAACTTGGTGGTACTCATGGAGTTCCTTTACCTGGTGAATCTCATTTCAAGCAAAGGGATAACCTCTATAACAAATCAGCTCTTGAGAAATTGTGCATCGAATTCGGTATATCTCGAACACCAGACTTTCGGTGGAATGGCTTAGGAGACGTCTACGTAAACTCTCATGGAAAAATGGTGAACTATACGGAGAAGTATGCACATAATACTTCGTTCTCTGCAAAGTGGCCTGGTGGTGACTTTAAGTTTCCTGAGGAGAGTCGTACGGAGTATCAGTTTTCTTTAGCGTACATTGGCAATAACAACGGTAAACAATACAATTGGTTTACGCCACCAATCGGAAAAGGTTTGACAGATGTTGGATTGGGTAGGTTGAATAGATCTGTCGAGGCTTTTGGATATTGCATACTTGGTGCACAAGCAGATCTGAACGAATCCATCGTAGGTAACCATAACGTCCAAGAAAAGTTTAAGAGCTTAGTTGAGAACGCCATTCTCGTAAACGACTTAAAGAAAAGTTATGATAACTATCTTCTTGCTATAAAGAGGACGCATAAGAGGCTCGATCTAGCAATAGCTGTAGGCGTGCGATTATTGCCAAGCGATCTATCGTACTATCTTGGTAAGAAAGATGGCTATAGGAATCCAATCCCGAAAGCCACGAAAGCTATGAGGCTAGGCATTAACACCATCAATGCAGAAGTCGAAGGACGCCCACTTCTTACTATGGAAGGATCATCAGATAAGAAATCGTTGCCGCATCTCGAGACGCACAAGAAACGAGTTCCTGTACTAAAGGCTGTCACGCACAAGAAACAAGATCGTGCCCCACAACATGAGATTAATCTCGCAGTGACATCCATTGCCGCAGCTGGAATTGCATGGATGTTGTTTCGTTAACGTCGTTTGTATTGCTCTATCGTGATCACCACTATTGCTACTATGAATAACCAAACGTTCTGTGCTAGTACTCCCAGAGCTTTACCAGCCATAGTAAATATGAAACTCGCAATCGATCCAATCATTCCAGGTAGGATCTGTCCAAGTTTCTTTCCCATTTCTTTCAACAACCCCCCAGTCGTTTGCAATCCCTTCTTTACTGCATCTGCTGCTTTATCAATACCAGTCTTTATTGGTTTCGGTACGGATTTCGACAACAGGGAAACTATCGTACTAATGATAGCGCCAATAGAAGTTACTACTGCAAGAACGGTCATTCCATGCTTTCTGAAAATGTATTTGATCCTTTCACGTAGCGACATACGTTTTAGTATGGCTTCTTCTTGACGTTCGAGTAATTCTATTTCGTTATGGATGTGTACTTTCTCTTCCTTAGCCGCTTCCTTCTGGTCCTCAGTTGACGTTGAGTCTAGAAGTATGCTATCTTCTACTTTGAGATGTTCGGTGGCCTTTTCTTGACCTTGGATGACTTGTTCTGCTCTTTCTACATCCGTAGGGCCTAGAACGTATTTGAGATCCTTCCCAATCTTCTTATATATGTCACCATTCACAGTTGTCAAAGGGACAGGTCTCTCATTGCTTCCTAACGCGTGAACATAGATTCTACCTCTTTCCTTGTTAGCATCCCATACGGTTGTTATCTCGAGTTTTCCACGAAACCCAACATCCTCATAGTGTTCACGGACAGCATCTACCAGCATCTTTTTAGCATTTTCCGATAGGCCTGCTTTGAAGATGAATCCTTTATAGTCGACTTCCGAACTTTCGAGTTCGTCCATAATTCCATCGAAATCTTCATCTGTAAATGAGGTTTCCTGATTCTTTGGTCTAGCACCTTCTTTGCCGTAGTCGCGTCTGGTTTTCATTGGGACCATTTCTCCTGACTCTTCTGGAAATATTGCATCCCACTCCTCATCCACATTGATAGTATCATCTTTATCGTAGTCTCCACCTCCTTCAGCTTCATCAGTTCCTTCATCGTACCTACCCTCAGAGGCCATGTTAAACATAATTATATATATAGTTATATTCAACATGATCTCATCAATATTGGATCCCACACAAGTACGAAGAGAGCCTCATGCACTCAAGGCTCCACGAGACTTGTATAGGAAAACTTTCACTCGATCATCTGCCAATCCAGGTGAGACTCTATACGTAGAAGTCCCAAAGCTAGCAGAAGATGTAGTACTAGTACCTGGTAGCTTAGCGCTATTGGGCGACATCGTACTATCTGGTGGACATGCGAATAACAGAGTCGTTTCGAACGTTGGACGCTGCTTGGTCATGCGTAGAATCTGTAGGATGGGAGCTGAAACAGTAGAAGACCTTGTCAGGCCAGACCTCCTACAAACATACTCCGATGTATACCTATCTACGCAGGAGAGAGAGTCTAGAATACAACAAGGCATTCAATCAGAGAACTTGAATAAGCTACGATCGAAAGCTGGTGACGCAAATACTTCATCTGCTGCAGACAACGCGCTCCTAACTGCATGTGGTTCCAAGTATAGGATTCCATTAGATGTTGACATTCTGACACAACATGGAGTTCTATATCCACATGCCTTAGAAAGTATCATTACATTCGAGTTGACTCTAGCGCCTGCCAACGAGGTTGTAATTGGATCGGATACTACGAAGATAGGTACGTACCAACTTACCAACATCCAACTAGAATACGAAGCAATCAGGAACGAAACGCTGGCTAGTAATGCACTTCACAAATATGAAATAGGTACTGCATTCCTATACAACTACGCTGTTCACTTCAAAACAGTAGATATCGCTAAAACATCTGATACTTTGATATCTCAAAACGTCAATGTTCCACGACGATCCTTTGCTGGACTACTTCTACTATTCATAGATCCACCTACCATTGGCACGCGAGATAGTGAAGCATTCTCGAATCCCGATATATCGAAGGTAGAAGTAGATGTCAACGGGATTCCCAACAGACTCTTTCCAAGCGGCATGCTTCCCCTAGATTTCTGGGAGGCTGCAAGAGGTTGGTTTGGTACACCCAATACTTCCATGACTCCAAAGAAGTTCTTTGAAAATAGATTCGCTATCCTAATCGATTGTCGCACAGCAAAGGATTCCACCGTTCATGGTGATGGCTTGGCACAAACCGGCAGTGGAAAGGACATCGACATTCGCATACATAGGACTGCTAAGGGAAGTGGAAATGTGAAAATGCACATCTATGTCCTTGCGGATGCTCAGGTCACGATATTGAACAGATCTCTGCAGAGTATATTATACTGATGGATTCTCTCGTAGAGCACGTACCATTCAACGCACTCATAGGCGGTCCAACGAATTGTGGGAAGACTGCATTTCTCATAGAACAACTTCGTGGATCATTTCGTGGTAAGTTCGATTACATAGTACTGATTTGTCCTACGTATGCCCACAACAAAACTTATCGTGGATTCGCAAATCGAGATCCTCATTTCTTCGTCATATCGCCACCACAAGATGCCATCGATGCTACTTTGAGTATTTGCGCAACATTTTGGTCAGGTACCAATACTCTATTGATTCTCGATGATTGCGCCGCATCGAAGGACGTCAAGAAACGAACTGACAAGCTAGTGGACTTAGCCTTTTCTGCACGACATATAGGGATTTCCGTTTGGGTGCTATCCCAACAATTAACGAGCATATGTAAGCCCTTCCGTGAGAACGTAGCTATCGTAGTAGCATTCCATACAGCATCGGCCGTAGATGGTAAAAAGATATTTGAGGATTATGGAGGCTCACAAGAATGTAAAGAGTTACGAACGATACTTGGATCCCATAAGTTCGCTCGCATGTGCTTCTGTCTACGCCATCCTTTCGAGGTAGTGTTAGAGCTCCCAGCATCTATAACATATTATGACTGATAAGGAAATACTCGAGATATTCGGTGAGGACGTAACAGGCCCACCACCAACCGATCTAGACATTACGTCAGACAATCGCGAATCACTTTCGATCTTAGCCGCAACAGGCGTAACGAAAGAATACTTAGGTAAAAACTTTTCCCTAGGAGACATCTCTAGACTTCCTGAGAAAGAGGTAGACAAGTTGTATAGGAGGTATCAGGCCGTCCTAGCTCAGCAAGTAACGAAAGGCTTAGTCGACGGCGTGACACGTCTAGCTACCCGCCTAGTTGCCTACCTAGTACCAATAGATTCTCAAGAAGCACTGATCAAGGACCTACAAGAAGACCCTCTAGTCCGCAATGAAATCAGTGCTGCGACTGGCCTACTATCACTCAAAGCAGGTCGCCTTGTAGCGCTAGCTAGCGTCCTATTCCACATATCTGGTCACGTAGTCATTCCTGGAACAACTGTTGAACCTCCACATATACCTACTATATCGAATCAAGATGGAAGGACAGACGGATCAGATAACTGCGAATCCTCCAACGACTGTACCAACTAAAAAAGGAAAAAATCCAAAGCGTGTTGCAGCAGGAAAATTAGCTTGGGAGAAGGTCACTGCCCGTGCAAAAGAAGCTCAAAAGATGGAGATAGAACGTGAAAATGAACCATCCAAAGAAACTAACGTAGAGAAAGGTCGGTTCGAAAACCTGACTATTCTCGCAGTCATTGGTACTGGCTCTACATTGTTTGGCACGTACTTTGCGTACAAGAAGTATGTAGATGGCAACACGCGAGCTGCCACCGTTAGCACGATACAACCTGCAGCTCCGGCAAAGCCAACGGCACTAGACATGGAGTAACACTTAAAGACTCGAGACCATAGTAGTATATATCTAGATGGAGAAGGAATTGACGAAGACGGCAACCGATGCAGTCAAAATCGTTGGACTCGCTTCTGGTATTGGGTGGATCGTAAAAAAGACTACCAAGGAATCTATGCTTAGCGATCCTTCTTCTTCCCTAGTGAATTACGCAAAGTGGACTGCCGTGATAGTTGGTAGCTTATACGCAAAGGAATATCTTGAGAAACAACTTGAGAAAGAAAAGACCAAACCGTAATGGCGGCAGCAATTGGAATGGCCATTCTCGGGGCTATATTGAATGCAACGGCATTTACTGGTGGTGGCATACTAGCTAGAATGATTGGAAAGGGTGCTATGGATGCAGAACGAGAGAGACACAATAGGGCCATCGAAAAACTAGCACGCGAAACGAAAGCCTATAGAATCGAACGTCAAAGACGATACGACCATGCACAAGAGCAGGAAGGTCTTGAACGTGACGCATACAACGCTCAAAGAGATACCAACGAAGCCTTAGTGCGATCCGATAAGTTACGTAAAGAGCTAAAACGGCTCAAAGAGATGAAAAAACCCCGCTTATCTGACTACTACCAACCCTCAAACAATCAGAAGATTGGTGAGTTGCTCTACGTTGGTGGTGGAATGCTAGGCGTTGGATACGCTATTAGTAAATGGATATAGATACTACTACTAAGCTACTACTAAGCTACTACTAAGCTACCCCTAAGCTACCCCTAAGCTACTACTAAGCTACTACTAAGATACCCCTAAGCTACTACTAAGCTACCCCTAAGCTACCCCTAAGCTACTACTAAGCTACCCCTAAGCTACTACTAAGCTACTACTAAGATACCCCTAAGCTACTACTAGCTACTACTAAGCTACCCCTAAGCTACTACTAGCTACTACTAAGCTACTACTAAGCTACTACTAGGTTACTACTAGGTTACTACTAGGTTACTACTAAAAAAAAAAGAAAAAAAAAAAAGAAAGGAAGAATGAAGAGGGTCACGCAACGACTTTCTTTATTCTTCCTTTTTTTTTTTATCTGTTGAAGGTTGGGACGTATAGATGTATGATGGATTCTAAACTTGCGAATATCTTCTATGGTCCTATGGGCTATTGGAAAGGTCACTCTGCAATTGGTAAGCTATCGGTAGCAGCGAAAGCATCAGAAGACGTAGCTAGGAGTTGGTTGGAAAAGCAATCTATATGGCAAATATATCTACCACCACCAAAACACATTCCACGACCACATTGGACTGTATCGAAACCAAATGAAGTCCACCAAGCTGATTTGATATTTCTACCACACGATCGTCCTGGACGTGGAAGGAAACTATACAAGTACGCATTGGTAGTAATCGACGTAGCTTCTCGATACAAAGAAGCCGAACCTTTGGCATCTAAAGATAGTGGTGAAGTTTCTGCGGCATTCGAACGAATCTATAAACGTAGTCCACTAGAATGGCCAAAGACGTTGCAAGTAGATCCTGGTAGAGAATTCATGGGACGTATGTCTGAAACGCTAGAACTACATGGTACGAAAGTTCAACGAGGTGAGGCTGGTAATCATAGAGCGCAAGGCTTCGTCGAACGAGCAAATAGAACTCTAGCCGAGAGATTGTTTGGGTATCAGTATGCACAAGAGATGGTACTTACTTCGGAAGGATCAGATGAGCGTAGTAGAGAATGGGTACTTCGTTTACCAATGGTTATCAAAGCCATGAACAGTGAGGTGACTCGGTTGACTGGTAAAGAGCCTTCGAATTCTGTGGTGGCGCAACAAGTAGATCTGAAGACTCCTACGTATTCGCGCACCGTTGGATTGAGAGAAGAGCGTCTACCATTCGACGTTCTAGTTCGATATCTTTACGCACCAGGAGAATTGGAAGGAGGTGAAAAACGTAGAGCTACTGATCCCGTGTGGAGTTTACAGATATACACCATTTCGCGAAGCGTAGTATCTTCGGGACAGCCTGTGCTTTACTACCTTGCGAAGGAGAAGGCTGCACCCAAACGTGGATTCGTTCGTGAAGAGCTACAAGTTGTTCCTAGGGATACAGAACTACCACCAAAAGGAATTCTGTTTGTACCCAAGCGCTAGACAGCGTACTCTATTGGCTCGGTGTGGATTCCATCGGGAAGAACACGTCTTTTGTCGTAGTAAGCCGATAGCCCAAGCTTCCGTTGTTTGTAGGTTGCTATACCTTCTGGCGATAGTCGGAAGCCTCGGTTTTCCGCCATGTCGATATCACCCTGGAGGGCTGCTTTGAATCGATCCCACGAAATGTCGTTGTGACGCCTAGACATACCTTTAGCGGAATACTTCTTGCTGCCACCCGTATCGACGTAGTAGGCTTTCGAGCATAGGGCAATGGCGCGCTGTCCTTCGAATTCGAGTTTGAAGAGTCCTGGGGTACGACTGCTCCACTTGTCCCAAGCTAGCCATTCCTTCCTATTGGCTTCGAAATCCTTACGTAGTTCCGGTCGTACAACTTCATCTATGCTGTTTCCAGAGATGGCAATGTACGCACTGTCCGTGTCCATCTGTATATATTCGAAATCTTTGCGATCGATGTACTTGTCGAGGAAGTCGTAGTAGAACTCAAGCATACGCAGCTTTGCGAGCTGGTACACAGCGATACCTACTTGGAAAGGGCGTTTGATTCGGATCTGGTCTTTCCTACTCTCGAGTTCGTATGCCTCGCCAATCTCTTCCAGATCTTCGAACCAAACACTTCGCAATGCCTTGTCCACAACCTTCTCATCTTTTGTATAGGTGACCTTTGTTTGGCGTCCTAAGTCTTCAAGCAACTTTCCATAGGCACTGTTTCCTAGTAGCTTGAACACATCTGCCAGCAAAGCCTCCCCTTTATCTTCATCTCCCATACGACGTGCCTCAGTGACTTGGTCCACGAACCATCCGAAGATTTCTTTGGGTTCGTAGTCTATCGTGCGGTAGACAGCAGTGATCACTGCGCCATGATCTACATACCAAAGTAGAAGAGGAGCATAGAGTAGCAACTTCTTTCCAGAGAGACTCCCAACTAGCTTCTTTTCCTCGCTGAGCTTTCTACCTGTCTTTGTGAGGTAGGCCAGCATTTCTGGAGGGATTGCTTCTTTGGGGATTTTCTTGTTGTAGAAGAAGGGTGGCATCTCCTCAAATTCCTTCCACAATTTCTTTGGTATCTCGATGTCTACTTCTGCATATCCAAACCACGTTCCACCAAGTAGACATTCAACGAATCCTTCAGTGGCTGGACCTGGATCGTCATAGTGCACAACCTTTTCTTTTCCACAAGGCATTTCGAATTCCATGGTAGAAAGATATAGGGCGTTGGCATCGTATCCAAGAATCTTACGACAAGTCTTAGTTCCTCCCTGATGACTACGAATCTTAGTCACTCCTGATTCGTGGAGTCTGGTGAACACTATGCTTGGACCTCCCACGACAGCGTCTTTCAGCATGTGGTAGGCTTCCTTACTTGGAGCGTACATCTCAGCTCCCCTTTCTACACTACCTCGAAGCAGGAACTGTAGTGAGACTCCTGGAATGGACACTGCGTCTTTCAGCATGTCTACTCCTTTCTCGTGATAGAAATCTTGCATCTTTTCGAGTGCCTCTAGGAATGGAACTACATCTAGGTCGTTGTAGTATCGTAGCCAGTCTGCAAAGGTTTCCATTCCTTTGTCGAGAAAGGTGCGCTTGCAGTCTTCGAACTCTGACATAGATAGTAGATGTTCTCTTTTCAACTTCGAACCCCACTCTGGATAGTCTGGTAATCCAATGTGATCCAACTTGTCTGGAGAATCGAACCACTCATATGGGAAGAAACTCTTTTGCAACTCACAGCCATAGGCAGCGACCCAACGTTCATAAGAAGTTCCAGGTCCAAGGTAGTTGATCACATCTAGGAAACGGAAATCTGGGGTCAATAGGAACATAGTGGAATTGGCTTTCTTTGCTACCAGGATCTTTGAACAGGTGTCGGCAATGATTCCTACGAAGTGCTCCCTGATCAGATTAAGATCGTACCTGCCAGAGTTGAATCCCACTACTGGAACTTGGCTGATCCATTCATCGATCTTAGCTTGTTGTTTCTTTGGTAGGGTGTCGAAGGAGAATTCGGGTGTCCTAGGACAAAACTGTTCTGCAATGACTTCTTGGATCGCTTTCGCTCTTAGCTGGAGTTCTTCGACAAAGGCAGTTATGAGTTCTTTTGGATCGCGTCGACAGATGTGGGTTGGTGTTCGATCGTACGTGTCGGCAATTGATACTGATATTGGGATATGGACGTTTTCGATGGTCAGGTGGTCTGTTGGTTGTCTTCCTTTTGTCGTGTCGAGATAGGCTTCGAAATCGTAAACTATGAAGTGTGGGTAGACAGTTTGTGTTGGTGTGGGGACCGGTTTGTTTTTCTTCTTTGTGGAGCAGCCCCAAGCTTCCACTACTGTATAACCAGCTCCTTGTAGCTTTGCCGTTCTTTCACAGGTCTTGAGATAGAGCCTCCTTTCCCTAGGGAAGCATTTCGGGCAGCCATGGAAATAGCATCCATGAAATTGAAAGATGGTTTTCGAAATAGGTTCGTAGCCGTCGACCGGCGCTCCTTCTATCCAATGCTCTCCACCATGCCCACAAGCTGCATGATGAATGTGTTGTCCAATCCTTTTGGTTTCGCGTTCCAACCAGCATAAAGCGACTTTGCTGGCTGTGCTCTCTGGCCAGAAGGCTTTTTCGTATGCCGACTGAGGTACTGTAATTACTTTTCCGGGGCAAACGATCTTCGTTTCTCCACGACTGCAACGATCTGCATGGCGTTGAAGGGTGCAAGCCTGTGTAAACCGTTGCTTACAGTCATTACATACGTAGATGTGCCCTAGCTTTTTGACGTCCTTGATATAGAAGGCATGTCCTTCGTATATCCCAATCGTCATCGTATGCTTGTAGTGAGCTGCATGTCGCGTCAGATGCCAAGCGCCATCCTCCGTGGGTTCATACACCCGAATACCGATTCCAAAGTGTAACTCGACTTCCTCCAGCTGGTCTATGGAAGTTCTGGGAACGTCTTGTGTGGGCGCTGTCAGGCGATAGAAGTCCTGGGCAAGTTTTCGAGCTTTGACGCAACACCTATCTAATCTTGCTCCTTCATGCATGGCAAGGCAGCGCCAAAGACATAGGTTGTCGCCATATCGATCAAGGGCAAACATTCCTTTTTTCTGGCGAAGCCATTGGGGCAGTGGACCTGTTCCCAACAAAAGCTGACGATCGATCACGACTTTGACATCTACGTAGATCCAACGAACGAAGGCCCATTGGGTATTTGGTCGATTGATGTTGTCGGGATTCAAACGAGCTGTCTCCTTGCTATTGACCCACTCTTCTGCATCTTCTAGGATGTTCACCCATGGAGAGCCAGGGACAGTCTTGGAGAATAGCATCACACGTCCGTCGTTGACATTGCGAATGCGATAGGTGTAGCTGTAGCGAAGGTAGAAGCTGGTGGTTACCTTTGCAACTAACTTTTCCATAATCCTAGGAGTCAAATCTCCTGCCACACCTTGGAAGAAGCGCCATCGGATAGTACGGCGACCTATCTCCATCCCCTCGAGCATTCCATCTCTCTCCTCTAGAATAGCACCTGCCTCTCGAGCTAGACTCCGTGGAAGTGGTTCACTACGTGGTCTCACCATTCTCCCTTCGATATAACTATGTGTTAGGATAGCTTTAACAGATACTCCAATTTGGATTTTTATGTGTAAGGATGTTGAGGGGCGATATATCTCTCTTCGGTATAACTATGTGTTAGGATAGCTTTAACAGATACTCGAGTTTTGGATTTTTATGTGTAAGGTTGTTGCGGCGATATAACTATATGTAATCATATCTCTAATAGGATTATCAAGTTGGATTTTTATGTACAAGAATGTCTAGTGACACTTTGAATGACCCTTAGTTACCCCTAGTAGTATAGCCGGTATTAAAATGATACAACTTTTTGTTGTGCAAGAAAAACTTAAAAAGTTGTAATGGTATGGACGCCTTTTTTCTTGCACAAGGGGCGTCATGAAGTGGATTTCTGAATTCGCTTTATGACGCCCCTTGTGCAAGAAAACAAGGCGTCCATAACATTCAACTTTTTGAGTTTTCTTGTACAAGAAAAAGTGGTATCATTTTAATACCGGCTATACTACTAATTGAAGTAAAAATCAACATAATTCAAAAATGGTCAAATCTGGATTTTTTAGCCAGTGTCTATCCTTCATAACACACACCTGAATATCTGCTTCCTTTCTCAACACCTTCATAACACGTACCTCAATATCTTCCTGTCTCCACACATCAGAAGCAGTGTCTATCTTGTTTACATGAGTTACGTTGTCAGGTCCCAGGAACTCCATGGCCAGTAGGTACATATCCTGTCAAGATATCGATATCGTTTAGAAGTTTATTCTGCATTTAAGGTACCGACCAATATGATAATTAGTAGAGACCGGGTAGCCAAACAATCTTGGATTTCTGACAAAAGCAAAAAACCACTCAATATGCTTCAAAATGATCTCAAACAATCTACTGGAAGCTTCAGAACATCAATGGATTAAGTTGGAGGAAGAATTGAAGAAAAAATTCAACATCTTCAAAAATGTTAAAATCTAGATTGTTTTGGCCAGACCGGGTAGGCGAAAAATATCAGATTTCTGACAAAAACTGAAAAACACTCAATTATGCTTCAGAATGATGTCAAACAATGTCCTGGTAGTTTCTAGACATGAATGGACTAAGTTGGAGAGAGAATTGAAGTAAAATCAACATAATTCAAAAATGGTCAAATCTGTATTTTTTAGCCAGACCGGGTAGGCGAAAAATATCAGATTTCTGACAAAAATAAAAAAAACACTCAATATGCTTCAAAATGATCTCAAACAATCTCCTGGTAGCTTCTGAACATCAATGGATTAAGTGGGAGAATGAATTGAAGAAAAAGTAAACATCATCAAAAATGGTCAAATCTGGATTTTTGATTTCTGACAAAAATAGAAAAACCACTCAATATGCTTCAAAATGATCTCAAACAATCTCCTGGTAGCTTCTGAACATCAATGGATTAAGTTGGAGAAAGGATTGAACAAAAAATCAACATCTTCAAAAAAGGGCCAAATCTAGATTTTTTTTAACAGACCGGGTAGGCGAAAAATATCAGATTTCTGACAAAAACTAAAAAACACTCAATTACCCTTCAGAATGATGTCAAACAATGTCCTGGTAGTTTCTAGACATGAATGGACTAAGTTGGAGAGAGAATTGAAGAAAAAAATCAACATCTTCAAAAATGGTAAAATCTAGATTGTTTTGGCCAGACCGGGTAGACGAAAAATATCAGATTTCTGACAAAAACTAAAAAAACACTCAATTACGCTTCAGAATGATGTCAAAGAATGTCCTGGTAGTTTCTAGACATGAATGGACTAAGTTGGAGAGAGAATTGAAGTAAAAATCAACATAATTCAAAAATGGTCAAATCTGGATTTTTTAGCCAGTGTCTATCCTTCATAACACACACCTGAATATCTGCTTCCTTTCTCAACACCTTCATAACACGTACCTCAATATCTTCCTGTCTCCACACATCAGAAGCAGTGTCTATCTTGTTTACATGAGTTACGTTGTCAGGTCCCAGGAACTCCATGGCCAGTAGGTACATATCCTGTCAAGATATCGATATCGTTTAGAAGTTTATTCTGCATTTAAGGTACCGACCATTATGATAATTAGTAGAGACCGGGTAGCCAAACAATCTTGGATTTCTGACAAAAGCAAAAAACCACTCAATATGCTTCAAAATGATCTCAAACAATCTACTGGAAGCTTCAGAACATCAATGGATTAAGTTGGAGGAAGAATTGAAGAAAAAATTCAACATCTTCAAAAATGGTAAAATCTAGATTGTTTTGGCCAGACCGGGTAGGCGAAAAATATCAGATTTCTGACAAAAACTGAAAAACACTCAATTATGCTTCAGAATGATGTCAAACAATGTCCTGGTAGTTTCTAGACATGAATGGACTAAGTTGGAGAGAGAATTGAAGTAAAAATCAACATAATTCAAAAATGGTCAAATCTGTATTTTTTAGCCAGACCGGGTAGGCGAAAAATATCAGATTTCTGACAAAAACTGAAAAACACTCAATTACGCTTCAGAATGATGTCAAACAATGTCCTGGTAGTTTCTAGACATGAATGGACTAAGTTGGAGAGAGAATTGAAGTAAAAATCAACATAATTCAAAAATGGTCAAATCTGGATTTTTGATTTCTGACAAAAATAGAAAAACCACTCAATATGCTTCAAAATGATCTCAAACAATCTCCTGGTAGCTTCTGAACATCAATGGATTAAGTTGGAGAAAGGATTGAACAAAAAATCAACATCTTCAAAAAAGGGCCAAATCTGGATTTTTTTTGACCAGACCGGGTAGGCGAAAAATATCAGATTTCTGACAAAAACTAAAAAACACTCAATTACCCTTCAGAATGATGTCAAACAATGTCCTGGTAGTTTCTAGACATGAATGGACTAAGTTGGAGAGAGAATTGAAGTAAAAATCAACATAATTCAAAAATGGTCAAATCTGTATTTTTTAGCCAGACCGGGTAGGCGAAAAATATCAGATTTCTGACAAAAATAAAAAAAACACTCAATATGCTTCAAAATGATCTCAAACAATCTCCTGGTAGCTTCTGAACATCAATGGATTAAGTTGGAGAATGAATTGAAGAAAAAGTAAACATCATCAAAAATGGTCAAATCTGGATTTTTGATTTCTGACAAAAATAAAAAAAACACTCAATATGCTTCAAAATGATCTCAAACAATCTCCTGGTAGCTTCTGAACATCAATGGATTAAGTTGGAGAATGAATTGAAGAAAAAGTAAACATCATCAAAAATGGTCAAATCTGGATTTTTGATTTCTGACAAAAATAAAAAAACCACTCAATATGCTTCAAAATGATCTCAAACAATCTCCTGGTAGCTTCTGAACATCAATGGATTAAGTTGGAGAATGAATTGAAGAAAAAGTAAACATCATCAAAAATGGTCAAACCTGGATTTTTGATTTCTGACAAAAATAGAAAAACCACTCAATATGCTTCAAAATGATCTCAAACAATCTCCTGGTAGCTTCTGAACATCAATGGATTAAGTTGGAGAAAGGATTGAACAAAAAATCAACATCTTCAAAAAAGGGCCAAATCTGGATTTTTTTTAACAGACCGGGTAGGCGAAAAATATCAGATTTCTGACAAAAACTAAAAAACACTCAATTACGCTTCAGAATGATGTCAAACAATGTCCTGGTAGTTTCTAGACATGAATGGACTAAGTTGGAGAGAGAATTGAAGTAAAATCAACATAATTCAAAAATGGTCAAATCTGTATTTTTTAGCCAGACCGGGTAGGCGAAAAATATCAGATTTCTGACAAAAATAAAAAAAAACACTCAATATGCTTCAAAATGATCTCAAACAATCTCCTGGTAGCTTCTGAACATCAATGGATTAAGTTGGAGAATGAATTGAAGAAAAAGTAAACATCATCAAAAATGGTCAAATCTGGATTTTTGATTTCTGACAAAAATAGAAAAACCACTCAATATGCTTCAAAATGATCTCAAACAATCTCCTGGTAGCTTCTAGACATGAATGGACTAAGTTGGAGAGAGAATTGAAGAAAAAAATCAACATCTTCAAAAATGGTAAAATCTAGATTGTTTTGGCCAGACCGGGTAGACGAAAAATATCAGATTTCTGACAAAAACTAAAAAAACACTCAATTACGCTTCAGAATGATGTCAAAGAATGTCCTGGTAGTTTCTAGACATGAATGGACTAAGTTGGAGAGAGAATTGAAGTAAAAATCAACATAATTCAAAAATGGTAAAATCTGGATTTTTTAGCCAGTGTCTATCCTTCATAACACACACCTGAATATCTGCTTCCTTTCTCAACACCTTCATAACACGTACCTCAATATCTTCCTGTCTCCACACATCAGAAGCAGTGTCTATCTTGTTTACATGAGTTACGTTGTCAGGTCCCAGGAACTCCATGGCCAGTAGGTACATATCCTGTCAAGATATCGATATCGTTTAGAAGTTTATTCTGCATTTAAGGTACCGACCATTATGATAATTAGTAGAGACCGGGTAGCCAAACAATCTTGGATTTCTGACAAAAGCAAAAAACCACTCAATATGCTTCAAAATGATCTCAAACAATCTACTGGAAGCTTCAGAACATCAATGGATTAAGTTGGAGGAAGAATTGAAGAAAAAATTCAACATCTTCAAAAATGGTAAAATCTAGATTGTTTTGGCCAGACCGGGTAGGCGAAAAATATCAGATTTCTGACAAAAACTGAAAAACACTCAATTATGCTTCAGAATGATGTCAAACAATGTCCTGGTAGTTTCTAGACATGAATGGACTAAGTTGGAGAGAGAATTGAAGTAAAAATCAACATAATTCAAAAATGGTCAAATCTGTATTTTTTAGCCAGACCGGGTAGGCGAAAAATATCAGATTTCTGACAAAAACTGAAAAACACTCAATTACGCTTCAGAATGATGTCAAACAATGTCCTGGTAGTTTCTAGACATGAATGGACTAAGTTGGAGAGAGAATTGAAGTAAAAATCAACATAATTCAAAAATGGTCAAATCTGGATTTTTGATTTCTGACAAAAATAGAAAAACCACTCAATATGCTTCAAAATGATCTCAAACAATCTCCTGGTAGCTTCTGAACATCAATGGATTAAGTTGGAGAAAGGATTGAACAAAAAATCAACATCTTCAAAAAAGGGCCAAATCTGGATTTTTTTTGACCAGACCGGGTAGGCGAAAAATATCAGATTTCTGACAAAAACTAAAAAACACTCAATTACCCTTCAGAATGATGTCAAACAATGTCCTGGTAGTTTCTAGACATGAATGGACTATGTTGGAGAGAGAATTGAAGAAAAAATTCAACATCTTCAAAAATGGTAAAATCTAGATTGTTTTGGCCAGACCGGGTAGACGAAAAATATCAGATTTCTGACAAAAACTAAAAAAACACTCAATTACGCTTCAGAATGATGTCAAAGAATGTCCTGGTAGTTTCTAGACATGAATGGACTAAGTTGGAGAGAGAATTGAGTAGTATAGCCGGTATTAAAATGATACCACTTTTTCTTGTACAAGAAAACTCAAAAAGTTGAATGTTATGGACGCCTTGTTTTCTTGCACAAGGGGCGTCATAAAGCGAATTCAGAAATCCACTTCATGACGCCCCTTGTGCAAGAAAAAAGGCGTCCATACCATTACAACTTTTTAAGTTTTTCTTGCACAACAAAAAGTTGTATCATTTTAATACCGGCTATACTACTAGGGGTAACTAAGGGTCATTCAAAGTGTCACTAGACATTCTTGTACATAAAAATCCAAACTTGAGTATCTGTTAGAGACATGATTATTATACTGTATATCGATATCTTTCACTATGGATAATATATCGTACCTCCCTCTAGAAATCTTGACTAAGATCGTAGAGCATGCAGGTCCTACGTCATTCTCAAGCATTGCAAGGACATCAAAACGCCTAAACGGTGCTGCATCTCTCGCGCGCTACAAAGACGTAGACCGAGAGTTCCGTATACAAGTACTATGTTTCGGTTTGGGTTCTACTCATAATGATGCCGATAGAGACAAATTGGCTAGGACTTTCGGCATTTCCGCAAGCCACGTCGACGACAGCCTTCCTCTCATCTACGCCAGCGATCATGGCAACCTTAATATTGTTAAGTGGCTCGTCAAGCACTTACGTTTCAATAAAATGGATAGATACACCAATCATACTCTATGCGCTGCCTTAAGGTACGGTCACCTTGGTATTGCTAAGTGGCTCATTAAGCACTTCCAGTTCACCAAAGAGGGCTATGCCGTCATGTTTGCTATGATAGAGGCCGGCGCGTATGGGCATCTTAATAGCATCAAGTGGCTCATTCAACGTTTTCAGATAACCATAGAGTGTGAATACATTCATCGTGCTCTACTATGCGCCTGTAGCAACGATCAGTTTCATACCGCTAAATGGCTCGTTAAGTGGATCATTAAGAACTCCCCTCTCACCATAGAGGAAGAAAATGCCCTACTAGATTACTATGTGAATGCCTATAATGCCAGATAGGAATCCGATTGAATCCAACTGCACCTAAGAATCTAAAACTTGAAGTATATGTTAAAGGAATGATTATTATACTGTATATTACCACTAAATGGTATTAGTATATATTCTTTATTCCACAATACTAGCTTACGTTGTTATCTTAGTACGCATTAACACCATACAGATCGAACATGTCGAAGAAGAACTCAAATGTAGACGCCACAATGATTGAGGTAGTAACTTGTGATTGGTTGATGAGAGGGAAGGACACGAAATGCCAAAAGAGGATTTCGAAGACAACGAAGTTCTGTTCCCAGCACAACTACCAAATCTCAAAAGGCTGTGCCCCACTCATACCATGCTCGAAGTGCGGTAAAGGATGTCGTACTGATTACGAGCTTTGCTCAGGATGCGACCGTCTCGCCATCAAGATGAAGTGTCCCGGTGTTTATATAAAACGCGCTAAGAAGTCCAGCAAGACGCTAGAGGGTCCAAGAAAGGAGGAGCCAAACGTGGTGGAACCGGAGGTAGCGTTGCCCGCAGAACCAAGAGTGGTGGAACCGGAGGTAGCGTTGCCCGCAGAACCAAGAGTGGTGGAACCAGAGGAAGGTCTCGGAGAGTCTCTCACCCATGCGCTCAACAAGGTGTTGGCTGCCTTGAGGAGCGAGAAGGACGATTAGGAATAGCCACGAAAAAAAAAAAAAAGGAATGAAGAAAGTCGTTGTGACCCTCTTCATTCCTTTTTTTTTTTTTTTCTATTAAACGTACGACATCTATAGTTGTATCATGGACGAGCTAGTCAGATTGTTTGGTCCTGGAATTCGTAGAAGCCTGAATATCAAACCACAAGTGGAACATATTAACACCAGTGAAACATGTCCTGATTGTCTCTGCCCCTTTGAAATACAAGGAACGGAATTCGTATGTCCCACCTGTGGTCTTGTTTCCGAGGTTGAACCATGTGAAGAAACTAAGATCGACATCATTACTACTCGACTGCGTATAGTAGGTCCGGACGGGTTTCAGTATCAAAGTGATCTAGACCGAGCAAAACCAAAGCAAAGCGATAACACGGAACTGCAACGACGAACGCTCCTACAAGAACTACGAGCATACAACACTATTTACAAACAAAGTTGTGACCTATCGTTCCCTACGAACACTTTAGGAATCGTAGCCGACGCATTTATCCAAGTAATGAAAGTTCATCCCAAGCGTAGCGATGCTAAGAGACATATTCTAGCTTCTCTACTCTACCATGCATGCATACAATGTGGATTCGTCCGATCTAAAGGTGAGGTTGCTCGCTTCATGCAACTAAGCAACAAAGGCATCCATAGAGGAGAGGTCTTTATACGTTCTCTGTGTGACGACAATGAGATCGATGTAGACTTGGATGCCGAGCGCATAGTTCCTCACATTGCAACGACTTTCCTTAAACTCGATCCTCAAGGAGTACTTATAGACGCTCAACAAATAGTCCACGAGGTCGTTACTATGGCAATAGAAAACAATGTAGGCAGATCGGTAATTAAAACGAAAGTTGTTGGAGCAAGTTACGAGGTGCTACATCGTTTAGGCTCGTCTATGTCTCTTAACGAAGTCATTGGGCGATGTGACGTATTTGGAAATTCAGTCAAGCGTTTTGTCAAGAAGTTGTCTTCTTACCATTCCCACTTCGAACCAATCTACACTAAGCATGGGATGGCTAGCAGTAGGACTTAGTGAAGTGGAAGTGAGAGCCATGTTCGTTTCTTTCATAGGAAACGTCGATTCTTACATTCCAAGTTTTTCTCGCATTTCCTTTTGCACTTCTTGCTTGAGTTCGGCTCGAATGCTTTTTTCACCTATGGAAGCCTTGCGACGAATTTCAGACCTCATGATCTCATACTTATTCGCTTCGTTCAGGATGAGACTGTATTCGGAGTCGGATATGTTTTCATCACGTAGTGCCTTCGATACTAGATCGCGAATCGTATTGATTTTCGCCTTTGCCAACATAGTTGTCCTTTCATGCTTAGAAACCTTCATTCCTAACTTCTTAGCTCCAAGGGTTGTAGATGCTGAAATTAATCCACATAGTCCACCAATAACTCCAAGTGGTAGACCAATCACTATTCCAACCCCAGTCAACGCTGCGCCCAATCCAGATCCAGATAAGATCACAGATAGACCTCCAGTTACCACTGCGATGCCATGAACTATTCCTTGAGAACGTGCATATTTCTTGCGCACACCTTCGTAGTGCCTTTCTTGAACTTCTATGTCCGAAAGCGTGTCTCGGATCGTTTGCAGTCTGAAGTTCTTTCCAGTGTCACTAGCAATCTGTGGATAGATACTTGGTGCTGAGGGAAACGGTTGAATCGAATCGCCTTCCATTGTACGTTATACATATAACTTACTCAAGCTTCAACACGTATCGTATCGGTTGACCACGGAAGTCTATCACGTTACCTTTCTCATCACGAATCGTAAGGCTAAGACTATTTCGCATTGTCCCTATAGCTTGTAGGACTTGGGGATTCGTTATAGTATAGGTTATCCTTGAAAACCAAAGACCTCGGACCTCTATGCTAGCCAAGACTTTCGATCGTTTTCCCTCTAGAAGTGAGAAACCGGAATCCACCACGTCGCAACGGACATACACTGTGTGGATATCTTTGATCTTAATGCGGTAAGTACCAACTTTTAGCAGGAACTCGTTATTCTCTTCTTCTCCACCTTCGACACCTAATAGTGTGTAGAGACTTTTATTGAAATTGATTGGTTTTTTAACTATTATAGCTTTGTCCTCCCTAAGGGGGGTATCGCTCTTAAATTCCACGATACCAGCACTACTTGCAGGCTTTAAGGCCTTCTTGGCTTTCCTAAAGTTGTAAGACCCTGCAGCAATGTCGTGTGGGAACACAATACTACCGCCATTCCACCAGAAAGAGCCCACCTCCGTTAGGTTCCACCAAGTGTTCTCGAAAGTGACCTCGACTAGTGAAATGTTCCGTATAAGAATAGGATCGTCGAAGTAGACCGTATGGTCGGATGATGTGGTGATGACATTAAGGATCGTCATTATATGTTGAAGGTATAACTATATATACGTATAGCTTCAACATGAGGAGGTCCGGAGGTCTTTTCAGTTACCATTACGGAGGGAAAGACGAAGAGGAAGAGTTCCCAACACCGAATGCTAATATACGGTCAAAGGCTGAGAATCAAGCTAGGAGAGAGAATCAAGCTCGGATAGATAGAGAAGATGTGAAAAGTAGAGAGGTTGCAACATTGAATGCAGATCTATTAGCAAAGTTCAAGAAGAAATACCCACATGCAGATCTTCACAAGTTCTATGTCTCTACGGAAGTGAACGGTCCAGGCAAATATTCGACGAGTATTTGGTTTCGAGATGGAGATTCTAGCTATGTCGTTTACGGCGATGATGTCTCAAAGTTATCTGCAGTCACTCAAAGCCGCATCGACAATGCATTGCAGGGAATGGTTGGTGGTTTCCCATCTACGTTGATACTAGACATGAGTGCGAAATATCCCATTACAGCAGTTCCTTCTACTGAACCGGCACAAGATATTGATCTCACTAATCTATTGCTATATGTCACAGCAAAGCAGAATTTCAAAGCTGGCGTTCCAAATATATTCAAGGAGATCGTTGTAAAGCATACGACAAAAAAGGAGTCCCAGCATTGGTTGGCTGGTCCAGATTTCCACTACTGGCCTCAACAACTTAATTTTGCAACGTGGTGTGCAACTTCCGGATGTGGAGTGTCGTTGTTTGACCCCACTTTCAAAACGTATCCACCAGTCGTTCAAGGGTTCCTACGATTCCACGTATATTTCACGATACGAAGAATTCTACGTGAACTTGGTGGTACTCATGGAGTTCCTTTACCTGGTGAATCTCATTTCAAGCAAAGGGATAACCTCTATAACAAATCAGCTCTTGAGAAATTGTGCATCGAATTCGGTATATCTCGAACACCAGACTTTCGGTGGAATGGCTTAGGAGACGTCTACGTAAACTCTCATGGAAAAATGGTGAACTATACGGAGAAGTATGCACATAATACTTCGTTCTCTGCAAAGTGGCCTGGTGGTGACTTTAAGTTTCCTGAGGAGAGTCGTACGGAGTATCAGTTTTCTTTAGCGTACATTGGCAATAACAACGGTAAACAATACAATTGGTTTACGCCACCAATCGGAAAAGGTTTGACAGATGTTGGATTGGGTAGGTTGAATAGATCTGTCGAGGCTTTTGGATATTGCATACTTGGTGCACAAGCAGATCTGAACGAATCCATCGTAGGTAACCATAACGTCCAAGAAAAGTTTAAGAGCTTAGTTGAGAACGCCATTCTCGTAAACGACTTAAAGAAAAGTTATGATAACTATCTTCTTGCTATAAAGAGGACGCATAAGAGGCTCGATCTAGCAATAGCTGTAGGCGTGCGATTATTGCCAAGCGATCTATCGTACTATCTTGGTAAGAAAGATGGCTATAGGAATCCAATCCCGAAAGCCACGAAAGCTATGAGGCTAGGCATTAACACCATCAATGCAGAAGTCGAAGGACGCCCACTTCTTACTATGGAAGGATCATCAGATAAGAAATCGTTGCCGCATCTCGAGACGCACAAGAAACGAGTTCCTGTACTAAAGGCTGTCACGCACAAGAAACAAGATCGTGCCCCACAACATGAGATTAATCTCGCAGTGACATCCATTGCCGCAGCTGGAATTGCATGGATGTTGTTTCGTTAACGTCGTTTGTATTGCTCTATCGTGATCACCACTATTGCTACTATGAATAACCAAACGTTCTGTGCTAGTACTCCCAGAGCTTTACCAGCCATAGTAAATATGAAACTCGCAATCGATCCAATCATTCCAGGTAGGATCTGTCCAAGTTTCTTTCCCATTTCTTTCAACAACCCCCCAGTCGTTTGCAATCCCTTCTTTACTGCATCTGCTGCTTTATCAATACCAGTCTTTATTGGTTTCGGTACGGATTTCGACAACAGGGAAACTATCGTACTAATGATAGCGCCAATAGAAGTTACTACTGCAAGAACGGTCATTCCATGCTTTCTGAAAATGTATTTGATCCTTTCACGTAGCGACATACGTTTTAGTATGGCTTCTTCTTGACGTTCGAGTAATTCTATTTCGTTATGGATGTGTACTTTCTCTTCCTTAGCCGCTTCCTTCTGGTCCTCAGTTGACGTTGAGTCTAGAAGTATGCTATCTTCTACTTTGAGATGTTCGGTGGCCTTTTCTTGACCTTGGATGACTTGTTCTGCTCTTTCTACATCCGTAGGGCCTAGAACGTATTTGAGATCCTTCCCAATCTTCTTATATATGTCACCATTCACAGTTGTCAAAGGGACAGGTCTCTCATTGCTTCCTAACGCGTGAACATAGATTCTACCTCTTTCCTTGTTAGCATCCCATACGGTTGTTATCTCGAGTTTTCCACGAAACCCAACATCCTCATAGTGTTCACGGACAGCATCTACCAGCATCTTTTTAGCATTTTCCGATAGGCCTGCTTTGAAGATGAATCCTTTATAGTCGACTTCCGAACTTTCGAGTTCGTCCATAATTCCATCGAAATCTTCATCTGTAAATGAGGTTTCCTGATTCTTTGGTCTAGCACCTTCTTTGCCGTAGTCGCGTCTGGTTTTCATTGGGACCATTTCTCCTGACTCTTCTGGAAATATTGCATCCCACTCCTCATCCACATTGATAGTATCATCTTTATCGTAGTCTCCACCTCCTTCAGCTTCATCAGTTCCTTCATCGTACCTACCCTCAGAGGCCATGTTAAACATAATTATATATATAGTTATATTCAACATGATCTCATCAATATTGGATCCCACACAAGTACGAAGAGAGCCTCATGCACTCAAGGCTCCACGAGACTTGTATAGGAAAACTTTCACTCGATCATCTGCCAATCCAGGTGAGACTCTATACGTAGAAGTCCCAAAGCTAGCAGAAGATGTAGTACTAGTACCTGGTAGCTTAGCGCTATTGGGCGACATCGTACTATCTGGTGGACATGCGAATAACAGAGTCGTTTCGAACGTTGGACGCTGCTTGGTCATGCGTAGAATCTGTAGGATGGGAGCTGAAACAGTAGAAGACCTTGTCAGGCCAGACCTCCTACAAACATACTCCGATGTATACCTATCTACGCAGGAGAGAGAGTCTAGAATACAACAAGGCATTCAATCAGAGAACTTGAATAAGCTACGATCGAAAGCTGGTGACGCAAATACTTCATCTGCTGCAGACAACGCGCTCCTAACTGCATGTGGTTCCAAGTATAGGATTCCATTAGATGTTGACATTCTGACACAACATGGAGTTCTATATCCACATGCCTTAGAAAGTATCATTACATTCGAGTTGACTCTAGCGCCTGCCAACGAGGTTGTAATTGGATCGGATACTACGAAGATAGGTACGTACCAACTTACCAACATCCAACTAGAATACGAAGCAATCAGGAACGAAACGCTGGCTAGTAATGCACTTCACAAATATGAAATAGGTACTGCATTCCTATACAACTACGCTGTTCACTTCAAAACAGTAGATATCGCTAAAACATCTGATACTTTGATATCTCAAAACGTCAATGTTCCACGACGATCCTTTGCTGGACTACTTCTACTATTCATAGATCCACCTACCATTGGCACGCGAGATAGTGAAGCATTCTCGAATCCCGATATATCGAAGGTAGAAGTAGATGTCAACGGGATTCCCAACAGACTCTTTCCAAGCGGCATGCTTCCCCTAGATTTCTGGGAGGCTGCAAGAGGTTGGTTTGGTACACCCAATACTTCCATGACTCCAAAGAAGTTCTTTGAAAATAGATTCGCTATCCTAATCGATTGTCGCACAGCAAAGGATTCCACCGTTCATGGTGATGGCTTGGCACAAACCGGCAGTGGAAAGGACATCGACATTCGCATACATAGGACTGCTAAGGGAAGTGGAAATGTGAAAATGCACATCTATGTCCTTGCGGATGCTCAGGTCACGATATTGAACAGATCTCTGCAGAGTATATTATACTGATGGATTCTCTCGTAGAGCACGTACCATTCAACGCACTCATAGTCGGTCCAACGAATTGTGGGAAGACTGCATTTCTCATAGAACAACTTCGTGGATCATTTCGTGGTAAGTTCGATTACATAGTACTGATTTGTCCTACGTATGCCCACAACAAAACTTATCGTGGATTCGCAAATCGAGATCCTCATTTCTTCGTCATATCGCCACCACAAGATGCCATCGATGCTACTTTGAGTATTTGCGCAACATTTTGGTCAGGTACCAATACTCTATTGATTCTCGATGATTGCGCCGCATCGAAGGACGTCAAGAAACGAACTGACAAGCTAGTGGACTTAGCCTTTTCTGCACGACATATAGGGATTTCCGTTTGGGTGCTATCCCAACAATTAACGAGCATATGTAAGCCCTTCCGTGAGAACGTAGCTATCGTAGTAGCATTCCATACAGCATCGGCCGTAGATGGTAAAAAGATATTTGAGGATTATGGAGGCTCACAAGAATGTAAAGAGTTACGAACGATACTTGGATCCCATAAGTTCGCTCGCATGTGCTTCTGTCTACGCCATCCTTTCGAGGTAGTGTTAGAGCTCCCAGCATCTATAACATATTATGACTGATAAGGAAATACTCGAGATATTCGGTGAGGACGTAACAGGCCCACCACCAACCGATCTAGACATTACGTCAGACAATCGCGAATCACTTTCGATCTTAGCCGCAACAGGCGTAACGAAAGAATACTTAGGTAAAAACTTTTCCCTAGGAGACATCTCTAGACTTCCTGAGAAAGAGGTAGACAAGTTGTATAGGAGGTATCAGGCCGTCCTAGCTCAGCAAGTAACGAAAGGCTTAGTCGACGGCGTGACACGTCTAGCTACCCGCCTAGTTGCCTACCTAGTACCAATAGATTCTCAAGAAGCACTGATCAAGGACCTACAAGAAGACCCTCTAGTCCGCAATGAAATCAGTGCTGCGACTGGCCTACTATCACTCAAAGCAGGTCGCCTTGTAGCGCTAGCTAGCGTCCTATTCCACATATCTGGTCACGTAGTCATTCCTGGAACAACTGTTGAACCTCCACATATACCTACTATATCGAATCAAGATGGAAGGACAGACGGATCAGATAACTGCGAATCCTCCAACGACTGTACCAACTAAAAAAGGAAAAAATCCAAAGCGTGTTGCAGCAGGAAAATTAGCTTGGGAGAAGGTCACTGCCCGTGCAAAAGAAGCTCAAAAGATGGAGATAGAACGTGAAAATGAACCATCCAAAGAAACTAACGTAGAGAAAGGTCGGTTCGAAAACCTGACTATTCTCGCAGTCATTGGTACTGGCTCTACATTGTTTGGCACGTACTTTGCGTACAAGAAGTATGTAGATGGCAACACGCGAGCTGCCACCGTTAGCACGATACAACCTGCAGCTCCGGCAAAGCCAACGGCACTAGACATGGAGTAACACTTAAAGACTCGAGACCATAGTAGTATATATCTAGATGGAGAAGGAATTGACGAAGACGGCAACCGATGCAGTCAAAATCGTTGGACTCGCTTCTGGTATTGGGTGGATCGTAAAAAAGACTACCAAGGAATCTATGCTTAGCGATCCTTCTTCTTCCCTAGTGAATTACGCAAAGTGGACTGCCGTGATAGTTGGTAGCTTATACGCAAAGGAATATCTTGAGAAACAACTTGAGAAAGAAAAGACCAAACCGTAATGGCGGCAGCAATTGGAATGGCCATTCTCGGGGCTATATTGAATGCAACGGCATTTACTGGTGGTGGCATACTAGCTAGAATGATTGGAAAGGGTGCTATGGATGCAGAACGAGAGAGACACAATAGGGCCATCGAAAAACTAGCACGCGAAACGAAAGCCTATAGAATCGAACGTCAAAGACGATACGACCATGCACAAGAGCAGGAAGGTCTTGAACGTGACGCATACAACGCTCAAAGAGATACCAACGAAGCCTTAGTGCGATCCGATAAGTTACGTAAAGAGCTAAAACGGCTCAAAGAGATGAAAAAACCCCGCTTATCTGACTACTACCAACCCTCAAACAATCAGAAGATTGGTGAGTTGCTCTACGTTGGTGGTGGAATGCTAGGCGTTGGATACGCTATTAGTAAATGGATATAGATACTACTACTAAGCTACTACTAAGCTACTACTAAGCTACCCCTAAGCTACCCCTAAGCTACTACTAAGCTACTACTAAGATACCCCTAAGCTACTACTAAGCTACCCCTAAGCTACCCCTAAGCTACTACTAAGCTACCCCTAAGCTACTACTAAGCTACTACTAAGATACCCCTAAGCTACTACTAGCTACTACTAAGCTACCCCTAAGCTACTACTAGCTACTACTAAGCTACTACTAAGCTACTACTAGGTTACTACTAGGTTACTACTAGGTTACTACTAAAAAAAAAAAAAAAAAAAAAAGAAAGGAAGAATGAAGAGGGTCACGCAACGACTTTCTTTATTCTTCCTTTTTTTTTTTTTATCTGTTGAAGGTTGGGACGTATAGATGTATGATGGATTCTAAACTTGCGAATATCTTCTATGGTCCTATGGGCTATTGGAAAGGTCACTCTGCAATTGGTAAGCTATCGGTAGCAGCGAAAGCATCAGAAGACGTAGCTAGGAGTTGGTTGGAAAAGCAATCTATATGGCAAATATATCTACCACCACCAAAACACATTCCACGACCACATTGGACTGTATCGAAACCAAATGAAGTCCACCAAGCTGATTTGATATTTCTACCACACGATCGTCCTGGACGTGGAAGGAAACTATACAAGTACGCATTGGTAGTAATCGACGTAGCTTCTCGATACAAAGAAGCCGAACCTTTGGCATCTAAAGATAGTGGTGAAGTTTCTGCGGCATTCGAACGAATCTATAAACGTAGTCCACTAGAATGGCCAAAGACGTTGCAAGTAGATCCTGGTAGAGAATTCATGGGACGTATGTCTGAAACGCTAGAACTACATGGTACGAAAGTTCAACGAGGTGAGGCTGGTAATCATAGAGCGCAAGGCCTCGTCGAACGAGCAAATAGAACTCTAGCCGAGAGATTGTTTGGGTATCAGTATGCACAAGAGATGGTACTTACTTCGGAAGGATCAGATGAGCGTAGTAGAGAATGGGTACTTCGTTTACCAATGGTTATCAAAGCCATGAACAGTGAGGTGACTCGGTTGACTGGTAAAGAGCCTTCGAATTCTGTGGTGGCGCAACAAGTAGATCTGAAGACTCCTACGTATTCGCGCACCGTTGGATTGAGAGAAGAGCGTCTACCATTCGACGTTCTAGTTCGATATCTTTACGCACCAGGAGAATTGGAAGGAGGTGAAAAACGTAGAGCTACTGATCCCGTGTGGAGTTTACAGATATACACCATTTCGCGAAGCGTAGTATCTTCGGGACAGCCTGTGCTTTACTACCTTGCGAAGGAGAAGGCTGCACCCAAACGTGGATTCGTTCGTGAAGAGCTACAAGTTGTTCCTAGGGATACAGAACTACCACCAAAAGGAATTCTGTTTGTACCCAAGCGCTAGACAGCGTACTCTATTGGCTCGGTGTGGATTCCATCGGGAAGAACACGTCTTTTGTCGTAGTAAGCCGATAGCCCAAGCTTCCGTTGTTTGTAGGTTGCTATACCTTCTGGCGATAGTCGGAAGCCTCGGTTTTCCGCCATGTCGATATCACCCTGGAGGGCTGCTTTGAATCGATCCCACGAAATGTCGTTGTGACGCCTAGACATACCTTTAGCGGAATACTTCTTGCTGCCACCCGTATCGACGTAGTAGGCTTTCGAGCATAGGGCAATGGCGCGCTGTCCTTCGAATTCGAGTTTGAAGAGTCCTGGGGTACGACTGCTCCACTTGTCCCAAGCTAGCCATTCCTTCCTATTGGCTTCGAAATCCTTACGTAGTTCCGGTCGTACAACTTCATCTATGCTGTTTCCAGAGATGGCAATGTACGCACTGTCCGTGTCCATCTGTATATATTCGAAATCTTTGCGATCGATGTACTTGTCGAGGAAGTCGTAGTAGAACTCAAGCATACGCAGCTTTGCGAGCTGGTACACAGCGATACCTACTTGGAAAGGGCGTTTGATTCGGATCTGGTCTTTCCTACTCTCGAGTTCGTATGCCTCGCCAATCTCTTCCAGATCTTCGAACCAAACACTTCGCAATGCCTTGTCCACAACCTTCTCATCTTTTGTATAGGTGACCTTTGTTTGGCGTCCTAAGTCTTCAAGCAACTTTCCATAGGCACTGTTTCCTAGTAGCTTGAACACATCTGCCAGCAAAGCCTCACCTTTATCTTCATCTCCCATACGACGTGCCTCAGTGACTTGGTCCACGAACCATCCGAAGATTTCTTTGGGTTCGTAGTCTATCGTGCGGTAGACAGCAGTGATCACTGCGCCATGATCTACATACCAAAGTAGAAGAGGAGCATAGAGTAGCAACTTCTTTCCAGAGAGACTCCCAACTAGCTTCTTTTCCTCGCTGAGCTTTCTACCTGTCTTTGTGAGGTAGGCCAGCATTTCTGGAGGGATTGCTTCTTTGGGGATTTTCTTGTTGTAGAAGAAGGGTGGCATCTCCTCAAATTCCTTCCACAATTTCTTTGGTATCTCGATGTCTACTTCTGCATATCCAAACCACGTTCCACCAAGTAGACATTCAACGAATCCTTCAGTGGCTGGACCTGGATCGTCATAGTGCACAACCTTTTCTTTTCCACAAGGCATTTCGAATTCCATGGTAGAAAGATATAGGGCGTTGGCATCGTATCCAAGAATCTTACGACAAGTCTTAGTTCCTCCCTGATGACTACGAATCTTAGTCACTCCTGATTCGTGGAGTCTGGTGAACACTATGCTTGGACCTCCCACGACAGCGTCTTTCAGCATGTGGTAGGCTTCCTTACTTGGAGCGTACATCTCAGCTCCCCTTTCTACACTACCTCGAAGCAGGAACTGTAGTGAGACTCCTGGAATGGACACTGCGTCTTTCAGCATGTCTACTCCTTTCTCGTGATAGAAATCTTGCATCTTTTCGAGTGCCTCTAGGAATGGAACTACATCTAGGTCGTTGTAGTATCGTAGCCAGTCTGCAAAGGTTTCCATTCCTTTGTCGAGAAAGGTGCGCTTGCAGTCTTCGAACTCTGACATAGATAGTAGATGTTCTCTTTTCAACTTCGAACCCCACTCTGGATAGTCTGGTAATCCAATGTGATCCAACTTGTCTGGAGAATCGAACCACTCATATGGGAAGAAACTCTTTTGCAACTCACAGCCATAGGCAGCGACCCAACGTTCATAAGAAGTTCCAGGTCCAAGGTAGTTGATCACATCTAGGAAACGGAAATCTGGGGTCAATAGGAACATAGTGGAATTGGCTTTCTTTGCTACCAGGATCTTTGAACAGGTGTCGGCAATGATTCCTACGAAGTGCTCCCTGATCAGATTAAGATCGTACCTGCCAGAGTTGAATCCCACTACTGGAACTTGGCTGATCCATTCATCGATCTTAGCTTGTTGTTTCTTTGGTAGGGTGTCGAAGGAGAATTCGGGTGTCCTAGGACAAAACTGTTCTGCAATGACTTCTTGGATCGCTTTCGCTCTTAGCTGGAGTTCTTCGACAAAGGCAGTTATGAGTTCTTTTGGATCGCGTCGACAGATGTGGGTTGGTGTTCGATCGTACGTGTCGGCAATTGATACTGATATTGGGATATGGACGTTTTCGATGGTCAGGTGGTCTGTTGGTTGTCTTCCTTTTGTCGTGTCGAGATAGGCTTCGAAATCGTAAACTATGAAGTGTGGGTAGACAGTTTGTGTTGGTGTGGGGACCGGTTTGTTTTTCTTCTTTGTGGAGCAGCCCCAAGCTTCCACTACTGTATAACCAGCTCCTTGTAGCTTTGCCGTTCTTTCACAGGTCTTGAGATAGAGCCTCCTTTCCCTAGGGAAGCATTTCGGGCAGCCATGGAAATAGCATCCATGAAATTGAAAGATGGTTTTCGAAATAGGTTCGTAGCCGTCGACCGGCGCTCCTTCTATCCAATGCTCTCCACCATGCCCACAAGCTGCATGATGAATGTGTTGTCCAATCCTTTTGGTTTCGCGTTCCAACCAGCATAAAGCGACTTTGCTGGCTGTGCTCTCTGGCCAGAAGGCTTTTTCGTATGCCGACTGAGGTACTGTAATTACTTTTCCGGGGCAAACGATCTTCGTTTCTCCACGACTGCAACGATCTGCATGGCGTTGAAGGGTGCAAGCCTGTGTAAACCGTTGCTTACAGTCATTACATACGTAGATGTGCCCTAGCTTTTTGACGTCCTTGATATAGAAGGCATGTCCTTCGTATATCCCAATCGTCATCGTATGCTTGTAGTGAGCTGCATGTCGCGTCAGATGCCAAGCGCCATCCTCCGTGGGTTCATACACCCGAATACCGATTCCAAAGTGTAACTCGACTTCCTCCAGCTGGTCTATGGAAGTTCTGGGAACGTCTTGTGTGGGCGCTGTCAGGCGATAGAAGTCCTGGGCAAGTTTTCGAGCTTTGACGCAACACCTATCTAATCTTGCTCCTTCATGCATGGCAAGGCAGCGCCAAAGACATAGGTTGTCGCCATATCGATCAAGGGCAAACATTCCTTTTTTCTGGCGAAGCCATTGGGGCAGTGGACCTGTTCCCAACAAAAGCTGACGATCGATCACGACTTTGACATCTACGTAGATCCAACGAACGAAGGCCCATTGGGTATTTGGTCGATTGATGTTGTCGGGATTCAAACGAGCTGTCTCCTTGCTATTGACCCACTCTTCTGCATCTTCTAGGATGTTCACCCATGGAGAGCCAGGGACAGTCTTGGAGAATAGCATCACACGTCCGTCGTTGACATTGCGAATGCGATAGGTGTAGCTGTAGCGAAGGTAGAAGCTGGTGGTTACCTTTGCAACTAACTTTTCCATAATCCTAGGAGTCAAATCTCCTGCCACACCTTGGAAGAAGCGCCATCGGATAGTACGGCGACCTATCTCCATCCCCTCGAGCATTCCATCTCTCTCCTCTAGAATAGCACCTGCCTCTCGAGCTAGACTCCGTGGAAGTGGTTCACTACGTGGTCTCACCATTCTCCCTTCGATATAACTATGTGTTAGGATAGCTTTAACAGATACTCCAATTTGGATTTTTATGTGTAAGGATGTTGAGGGGCGATATATCTCTCTTCGGTATAACTATGTGTTAGGATAGCTTTAACAGATACTCGAGTTTTGGATTTTTATGTGTAAGGATGTTGCGGCGATATAACTATATGTAATCATATCTCTAATAGGATTATCAAGTTGGATTTTTATGTACAAGAATGTCTAGTGACACTTTGAATGACCCTTAGTTACCCCTAGTAGTATAGCCGGTATTAAAATGATACAACTTTTTGTTGTGCAAGAAAAACTTAAAAAGTTGTAATGGTATGGACGCCTTTTTTCTTGCACAAGGGGCGTCATGAAGTGGATTTCTGAATTCGCTTTATGACGCCCCTTGTGCAAGAAAACAAGGCGTCCATAACATTCAACTTTTTGAGTTTTCTTGTACAAGAAAAAGTGGTATCATTTTAATACCGGCTATACTACTAATTGAAGTAAAAATCAACATAATTCAAAAATGGTCAAATCTGGATTTTTTAGCCAGTGTCTATCCTTCATAACACACACCTGAATATCTGCTTCCTTTCTCAACACCTTCATAACACGTACCTCAATATCTTCCTGTCTCCACACATCAGAAGCAGTGTCTATCTTGTTTACATGAGTTACGTTGTCAGGTCCCAGGAACTCCATGGCCAGTAGGTACATATCCTGTCAAGATATCGATATCGTTTAGAAGTTTATTCTGCATTTAAGGTACCGACCATTATGATAATTAGTAGAGACCGGGTAGCCAAAAAATCTTGGATTTCTGACAAAAGCAAAAAACCACTCAATATGCTTCAAAATGATCTCAAACAATCTACTGGAAGCTTCTGAACATCAATGGATTAAGTTGGAGGAAGGATTGAACAAAAAATCAACATCTTCAAAAAAGGGCCAAATCTGGATTTTTTTTGACCAGACCGGGTAGGCGAAAAATATCAGATTTCTGACAAAAACTAAAAAACACTCAATTACCCTTCAGAATGATGTCAAACAATGTCCTGGTAGTTTCTAGACATGAATGGACTAAGTTGGAGAGAGAATTGAAGTAAAAATCAACATAATTCAAAAATGGTCAAATCTGGATTTTTGATTTCTGACAAAAATAGAAAAACCACTCAATATGCTTCAAAATGATCTCAAACAATCTCCTGGTAGCTTCTGAACATCAATGGATTAAGTTGGAGAAAGGATTGAACAAAAAATCAACATCTTCAAAAAAGGGCCAATTCTGGATTTTTTTTGACCAGACCGGGTAGGCGAAAAATATCAGATTTCTGACAAAAACTAAAAAACACTCAATTACCCTTCAGAATGATGTCAAAGAATGTCCTGGTAGTTTCTAGACATGAATGGACTAAGTTGGAGAGAGAATTGAAGTAAAAATCAACATAATTCAAAAATGGTCAAATCTGTATTTTTTAGCCAGACCGGGTAGGCGAAAAATATCAGATTTCTGACAAAAATAAAAAAAACACTCAATATGCTTCAAAATGATCTCAAACAATCTCCTGGTAGCTTCTGAACATCAATGGATTAAGTTGGAGAATGAATTGAAGAAAAAGTAAACATCATCAAAAATGGTCAAATCTGGATTTTTGATTTCTGACAAAAATAAAAAAAACACTCAATATGCTTCAAAATGATCTCAAACAATCTCCTGGTAGCTTCTGAACATCAATGGATTAAGTTGGAGAATGAATTGAAGAAAAAGTAAACATCATCAAAAATGGTCAAATCTGGATTTTTGATTTCTGACAAAAATAGAAAAACCACTCAATATGCTTCAAAATGATCTCAAACAATCTCCTGGTAGCTTCTGAACATCAATGGATTAAGTTGGAGAAAGGATTGAACAAAAAATCAACATCTTCAAAAAAGGGCCAAATCTGTTGTTTTTTTACCAGACCGGGTAGGCGAAAAATATCAGATTTCTGACAAAAACTAAAAAACACTCAATTACCCTTCAGAATGATGTCAAACAATGTCCTGGTAGTTTCTAGACATGAATGGACTAAGTTGGAGAGAGAATTGAAGTAAAAATCAACATAATTCAAAAATGGTCAAATCTGTATTTTTTAGCCAGACCGGGTAGGCGAAAAATATCAGATTTCTGACAAAAATAAAAAAAACACTCAATATGCTTCAAAATGATCTCAAACAATCTCCTGGTAGCTTCTGAACATCAATGGATTAAGTTGGAGAATGAATTGAAGAAAAAGTAAACATCATCAAAAATGGTCAAATCTGGATTTTTGATTTCTGACAAAAATAAAAAAAACACTCAATATGCTTCAAAATGATCTCAAACAATCTCCTGGTAGCTTCTGAACATCAATGGATTAAGTTGGAGAATGAATTGAAGAAAAAGTAAACATCATCAAAAATGGTCAAATCTGGATTTTTGATTTCTGACAAAAATAGAAAAACCACTCAATATGCTTCAAAATGATCTCAAACAATCTCCTGGTAGCTTCTGAACATCAATGGATTAAGTTGGAGAAAGGATTGAACAAAAAATCAACATCTTCAAAAAAGGGCCAAATCTGGTTTTTTTTGACCAGACCGGGTAGGCGAAAAATATCAGATTTCTGACAAAAACTAAAAAACACTCAATTACGCTTCAGAATGATGTCAAACAATGTCCTGGTAGTTTCTAGACATGAATGGACTAAGTTGGAGAGAGAATTGAAGTAAAAATCAACATAATTCAAAAATGGTCAAATCTGTATTTTTTAGCCAGACCGGGTAGGCGAAAAATATCAGATTTCTGACAAAAATAAAAAACACACTCAATATGCTTCAAAATGATCTCAAACAATCTCCTGGTAGCTTCTGAACATCAATGGATTAAGTTGGAGAATGAATTGAAGAAAAAGTAAACATCATCAAAAATGGTCAAATCTGGATTTTTGATTTCTGACAAAAATAAAAAAAACACTCAATATGCTTCAAAATGATCTCAAACAATCTCCTGGTAGCTTCTGAACATCAATGGATTAAGTTGGAGAATGAATTGAAGAAAAAGTAAACATCATCAAAAATGGTCAAATCTGGATTTTTGATTTCTGACAAAAATAAAAAAACCACTCAATATGCTTCAAAATGATCTCAAACAATCTCCTGGTAGCTTCTGAACATCAATGGATTAAGTTGGAGAATGAATTGAAGAAAAAGTAAACATCATCAAAAATGGTCAAATCTGGATTTTTGATTTCTGACAAAAATAGAAAAACCACTCAATATGCTTCAAAATGATCTCAAACAATCTCCTGGTAGCTTCTGAACATCAATGGATTAAGTTGGAGAATGAATTGAAGAAAAAGTAAACATCATCAAAAATGGTCAAATCTGGATTTTTGATTTCTGACAAAAATAGAAAAACCACTCAATATGCTTCAAAATGATCTCAAACAATCTCCTGGTAGCTTCTGAACATCAATGGATTAAGTTGGAGAAAGGATTGAACAAAAAATCAACATCTTCAAAAAAGGGCCAAATCTAGATTTTTTTTAACGAAAAATATCAGATTTCTGACAAAAACTAAAAAACACTCAATTACCCTTCAGAATGATGTCAAACAATGTCCTGGTAGTTTCTAGACATGAATGGACTAAGTTGGAGAGAGAATTGAAGAAAAAAATCAACATCTTCAAAAATGGTAAAATCTAGATTGTTTTGGCCAGACCGGGTAGACGAAAAATATCAGATTTCTGACAAAAACTAAAAAAACACTCAATTACGCTTCAGAATGATGTCAAAGAATGTCCTGGTAGTTTCTAGACATGAATGGACTAAGTTGGAGAGAGAATTGAAGTAAAAATCAACATAATTCAAAAATGGTCAAATCTGGATTTTTTAGCCAGACCGGGTAGGCGAAAAATATCAGATTTCTGACAAAAATAAAAAAAACACTCAATATGCTTCAAAATGATCTCAAACAATCTCCTGGTAGCTTCTGAATATCAATGGATTAAGTTGGAGAATGAATTGAAGAAAAAGTAAACATCATCAAAAATGGTCAAATCTGGATTTTTGATTTCTGACAAAAATAGAAAAACCACTCAATATGCTTCAAAATGATCTCAAACAATCTCCTGGTAGCTTCTGAACATCAATGGATTAAGTTGGAGAATGAATTGAAGAAAAAGTAAACATCATCAAAAATGGTCAAATCTGGATTTTTGATTTCTGACAAAAATAGAAAAACCACTCAATATGCTTCAAAATGATCTCAAACAATCTCCTGGTAGCTTCTGAACATCAATGGATTAAGTTGGAGAAAGGATTGAACAAAAAATCAACATCTTCAAAAAAGGGCCAAATCTAGATTTTTTTTAACGAAAAATATCAGATTTCTGACAAAAACTAAAAAACACTCAATTACCCTTCAGAATGATGTCAAACAATGTCCTGGTAGTTTCTAGACATGAATGGACTAAGTTGGAGAGAGAATTGAAGAAAAAAATCAACATCTTCAAAAATGGTAAAATCTAGATTGTTTTGGCCAGACCGGGTAGACGAAAAATATCAGATTTCTGACAAAAACTAAAAAAACACTCAATTACGCTTCAGAATGATGTCAAAGAATGTCCTGGTAGTTTCTAGACATGAATGGACTAAGTTGGAGAGAGAATTGAAGTAAAAATCAACATAATTCAAAAATGGTCAAATCTGGATTTTTTAGCCAGACCGGGTAGGCGAAAAATATCAGATTTCTGACAAAAATAAAAAAAACACTCAATATGCTTCAAAATGATCTCAAACAATCTCCTGGTAGCTTCTGAACATCAATGGATTAAGTTGGAGAATGAATTGAAGAAAAAGTAAACATCATCAAAAATGGTCAAATCTGGATTTTTGATTTCTGACAAAAATAGAAAAACCACTCAATATGCTTCAAAATGATCTCAAACAATCTCCTGGTAGCTTCTGAACATCAATGGATTAAGTTGGAGAATGAATTGAAGAAAAAGTAAACATCATCAAAAATGGTCAAATCTGGATTTTTGATTTCTGACAAAAATAGAAAAACCACTCAATATGCTTCAAAATGATCTCAAACAATCTCCTGGTAGCTTCTGAACATCAATGGATTAAGTTGGAGAAAGGATTGAACAAAAAATCAACATCTTCAAAAAAGGGCCAAATCTAGATTTTTTTTAACGAAAAATATCAGATTTCTGACAAAAACTAAAAAACACTCAATTACCCTTCAGAATGATGTCAAACAATGTCCTGGTAGTTTCTAGACATGAATGGACTAAGTTGGAGAGAGAATTGAAGAAAAAAAATCAACATCTTCAAAAATGGTCAAATCTGGATTTTTTAGCCAGTGTCTATCCTTCATAACACACACCTGAATATCTGCTTCCTTTCTCAACACCTTCATAACACGTACCTCAATATCTTCCTGTCTCCACACATCAGAAGCAGTGTCTATCTTGTTTACATGAGTTACGTTGTCAGGTCCCAGGAACTCCATGGCCAGTAGGTACATATCCTGTCAAGATATCGATATCGTTTAGAAGTTTATTCTGCATTTAAGGTACCGACCATTATGATAATTAGTAGAGACCGGGTAACCAAACAATCTTGGATTTCTGACAAAAGCAAAAAACCACTCAATATGCTTCAAAATGATCTCAAACAATCTACTGGAAGCTTCAGAACATCAATGGATTAAGTTGGAGGAAGAATTGAAGAAAAAATTCAACATCTTCAAAAATGGTAAAATCTAGATTGTTTTGGCCAGACCGGGTAGGCGAAAAATATCAGATTTCTGACAAAAACTGAAAAACACTCAATTATGCTTCAGAATGATGTCAAACAATGTCCTGGTAGTTTCTAGACATGAATGGACTAAGTTGGAGAGAGAATTGAAGTAAAAATCAACATAATTCAAAAATGGTCAAATCTGGATTTTTTAGCCAGACCGGGTAGGCGAAAAATATCAGATTTCTGACAAAAATAAAAAAAACACTCAATATGCTTCAAAATGATCTCAAACAATCTCCTGGTAGCTTCTGAACATCAATGGATTAAGTTGGGGAATGAATTGAAGAAAAAATAAACATCATCAAAAATGGTCAAATCTGGATTTTTGATTTCTGACAAAAATTAAAAAAACACTCAATATGCTTCAAAATGATGTCAAACAATCTCCTGGTAGCTTCTGAACATCAATGGATTAAGTTGGAGAAAGGATTGAACAAAAAATCAACATCTTCAAAAAAGGGCCAAATCTGGATTTTTTTGACCAGACCGGGTAGACGAAAAATATCAGATTTCTGACAAAACTGAAAAACACTCAATTACGCTTCAGAATGATGTCAAACAATGTCCTGGTAGTTTCTAGACATGAATGGACTAAGTTGGAGAGAGAATTGAAGTAAAAATCAACATAATTCAAAAATGGTCAAATCTGTATTTTTTAGCCAGACCGGGTAGGCGAAAAATATCAGATTTCTGACAAAAATAAAAAAAACACTCAATATGCTTCAAAATGATCTCAAACAATCTCCTGGTAGCTTCTGAACATCAATGGATTAAGTTGGAGAATGAATTGAAGAAAAAGTAAACATCATCAAAAATGGTCAAATCTGGATTTTTGATTTCTGACAAAAATAGAAAAACCACTCAATATGCTTCAAAATGATCTCAAACAATGTCCTGGTAGTTTCTAGACATGAATGGACTAAGTTGGAGAGAGAATTGAAGTAAAAATCAACATAATTCAAAAATGGTCAAATCTGTATTTTTTAGCCAGACCGGGTAGGCGAAAAATATCAGATTTCTGACAAAAACTGAAAAACACTCAATTACGCTTCAGAATGATGTCAAACAATGTCCTGGTAGTTTCTAGACATGAATGGACTAAGTTGGAGAGAGAATTGAAGTAAAAATCAACATAATTCAAAAATGGTCAAATCTGGATTTTTTAGCCAGACCGGGTAGGCGAAAAATATCAGATTTCTGACAAAAATAAAAAAAACACTCAATATGCTTCAAAATGATCTCAAACAATCTCCTGGTAGCTTCTGAACATCAATGGATTAAGTTGGGGAATGAATTGAAGAAAAAATAAACATCATCAAAAATGGTCAAATCTGGATTTTTGATTTCTGACAAAAATTAAAAAAACACTCAATATGCTTCAAAATGATGTCAAACAATCTCCTGGTAGCTTCTGAACATCAATGGATTAAGTTGGAGAAAGGATTGAACAAAAAATCAACATCTTCAAAAAAGGGCCAAATCTGGATTTTTTTGACCAGACCGGGTAGACGAAAAATATCAGATTTCTGACAAAAACTGAAAAACACTCAATTACCCTTCAGAATGATGTCAAACAATGTCCTGGTAGTTTCTAGACATGAATGGACTAAGTTGGAGAGAGAATTGAAGAAAAAAATCAACATCTTCAAAAATGGTAAAATCTAGATTGTTTTGGCCAGACCGGGTAGACGAAAAATATCAGATTTCTGACAAAAACTAAAAAAACACTCAATTACGCTTCAGAATGATGTCAAAGAATGTCCTGGTAGTTTCTAGACATGAATGGACTAAGTTGGAGAGAGAATTGAAGTAAAAATCAACATAATTCAAAAATGGTCAAATCTGGATTTTTTAGCCAGTGTCTATCCTTCATAACACACACCTGAATATCTGCTTCCTTTCTCAACACCTTCATAACACGTACCTCAATATCTTCCTGTCTCCACACATCAGAAGCAGTGTCTATCTTGTTTACATGAGTTACGTTGTCAGGTCCCAGGAACTCCATGGCCAGTAGGTACATATCCTGTCAAGATATCGATATCGTTTAGAAGTTTATTCTGCATTTAAGGTACCGACCATTATGATAATTAGTAGAGACCGGGTAGCCAAACAATCTTGGATTTCTGACAAAAGCAAAAAACCACTCAATATGCTTCAAAATGATCTCAAACAATCTACTGGAAGCTTCAGAACATCAATGGATTAAGTTGGAGGAAGAATTGAAGAAAAAATTCAACATCTTCAAAAATGGTAAAATCTAGATTGTTTTGGCCAGACCGGGTAGGCGAAAAATATCAGATTTCTGACAAAAACTGAAAAACACTCAATTATGCTTCAGAATGATGTCAAACAATGTCCTGGTAGTTTCTAGACATGAATGGACTAAGTTGGAGAGAGAATTGAAGTAAAAATCAACATAATTCAAAAATGGTCAAATCTGTATTTTTTAGCCAGACCGGGTAGGCGAAAAATATCAGATTTCTGACAAAAACTGAAAAACACTCAATTACGCTTCAGAATGATGTCAAACAATGTCCTGGTAGTTTCTAGACATGAATGGACTAAGTTGGAGAGAGAATTGAAGTAAAAATCAACATAATTCAAAAATGGTCAAATCTGGATTTTTGATTTCTGACAAAAATAGAAAAACCACTCAATATGCTTCAAAATGATCTCAAACAATCTCCTGGTAGCTTCTGAACATCAATGGATTAAGTTGGAGAAAGGATTGAACAAAAAATCAACATCTTCAAAAAAGGGCCAAATCTGGATTTTTTTTGACCAGACCGGGTAGGCGAAAAATATCAGATTTCTGACAAAAACTAAAAAACACTCAATTACCCTTCAGAATGATGTCAATCAATGTCCTGGTAGTTTCTAGACATGAATGGACTAAGTTGGAGAGAGAATTGAAGAAAAAATTCAACATCTTCAAAAATGGTAAAATCTAGATTGTTTTGGCCAGACCGGGTAGACGAAAAATATCAGATTTCTGACAAAAACTAAAAAAACACTCAATTACGCTTCAGAATGATGTCAAAGAATGTCCTGGTAGTTTCTAGACATGAATGGACTAAGTTGGAGAGAGAATTGAGTAGTATAGCCGGTATTAAAATGATACCACTTTTTCTTGTACAAGAAAACTCAAAAAGTTGAATGTTATGGACGCCTTGTTTTCTTGCACAAGGGGCGTCATAAAGCGAATTCAGAAATCCACTTCATGACGCCCCTTGTGCAAGAAAAAAGGCGTCCATACCATTACAACTTTTTAAGTTTTTCTTGCACAACAAAAAGTTGTATCATTTTAATACCGGCTATACTACTAGGGGTAACTAAGGGTCATTCAAAGTGTCACTAGACATTCTTGTACATAAAAATCCAAACTTGAGTATCTGTTAGAGACATGATTATTATACTGTATATCGATATCTTTCACTATGGATAATATATCGTACCTCCCTCTAGAAATCTTGACTAAGATCGTAGAGCATGCAGGTCCTACGTCATTCTCAAGCATTGCAAGGACATCAAAACGCCTAAACGGTGCTGCATCTCTCGCGCGCTACAAAGACGTAGACCGAGAGTTCCGTATACAAGTACTATGTTTCGGTTTGGGTTCTACTCATAATGATGCCGATAGAGACAAATTGGCTAGGACTTTCGGCATTTCCGCAAGCCACGTCGACGACAGCCTTCCTCTCATCTACGCCAGCGATCATGGCAACCTTAATATTGTTAAGTGGCTCGTCAAGCACTTACGTTTCAATAAAATGGATAGATACACCAATCATACTCTATGCGCTGCCTTAAGGTACGGTCACCTTGGTATTGCTAAGTGGCTCATTAAGCACTTCCAGTTCACCAAAGAGGGCTATGCCGTCATGTTTGCTATGATAGAGGCCGGCGCGTATGGGCATCTTAATAGCATCAAGTGGCTCATTCAACGTTTTCAGATAACCATAGAGTGTGAATACATTCATCGTGCTCTACTATGCGCCTGTAGCAACGATCAGTTTCATACCGCTAAATGGCTCGTTAAGTGGATCATTAAGAACTCCCCTCTCACCATAGAGGAAGAAAATGCCCTACTAGATTACTATGTGAATGCCTATAATGCCAGATAGGAATCCGATTGAATCCAACTGCACCTAAGAATCTAAAACTTGAAGTATATGTTAAAGGAATGATTATTATACTGTATATTACCACTAAATGGTATTAGTATATATTCTTTATTCCACAATACTAGCTTACGTTGTTATCTTAGTACGCATTAACACCATACAGATCGAACATGTCGAAGAAGAACTCAAATGTAGACGCCACAATGATTGAGGTAGTAACTTGTGATTGGTTGATGAGAGGGAAGGACACGAAATGCCAAAAGAGGATTTCGAAGACAACGAAGTTCTGTTCCCAGCACAACTACCAAATCTCAAAAGGCTGTGCCCCACTCATACCATGCTCGAAGTGCGGTAAAGGATGTCGTACTGATTACGAGCTTTGCTCAGGATGCGACCGTCTCGCCATCAAGATGAAGTGTCCCGGTGTTTATATAAAACGCGCTAAGAAGTCCAGCAAGACGCTAGAGGGTCCAAGAAAGGAGGAGCCAAACGTGGTGGAACCGGAGGTAGCGTTGCCCGCAGAACCAAGAGTGGTGGAACCAGAGGAAGGTCTCGGAGAGTCTCTCACCCATGCGCTCAACAAGGTGTTGGCTGCCTTGAGGAGCGAGAAGGACGATTAGGAATAGCCACGAAAAAAAAAAAAAAGGAATGAAGAAAGTCGTTGTGACCCTCTTCATTCCTTTTTTTTTTTTTTTCTATTAAACGTACGACATCTATAGTTGTATCATGGACGAGCTAGTCAGATTGTTTGGTCCTGGAATTCGTAGAAGCCTGAATATCAAACCACAAGTGGAACATATTAACACCAGTGAAACATGTCCTGATTGTCTCTGCCCCTTTGAAATACAAGGAACGGAATTCGTATGTCCCACCTGTGGTCTTGTTTCCGAGGTTGAACCATGTGAAGAAACTAAGATCGACATCATTACTACTCGACTGCGTATAGTAGGTCCGGACGGGTTTCAGTATCAAAGTGATCTAGACCGAGCAAAACCAAAGCAAAGCGATAACACGGAACTGCAACGACGAACGCTCCTACAAGAACTACGAGCATACAACACTATTTACAAACAAAGTTGTGACCTATCGTTCCCTACGAACACTTTAGGAATCGTAGCCGACGCATTTATCCAAGTAATGAAAGTTCATCCCAAGCGTAGCGATGCTAAGAGACATATTCTAGCTTCTCTACTCTACCATGCATGCATACAATGTGGATTCGTCCGATCTAAAGGTGAGGTTGCTCGCTTCATGCAACTAAGCAACAAAGGCATCCATAGAGGAGAGGTCTTTATACGTTCTCTGTGTGACGACAATGAGATCGATGTAGACTTGGATGCCGAGCGCATAGTTCCTCACATTGCAACGACTTTCCTTAAACTCGATCCTCAAGGAGTACTTATAGACGCTCAACAAATAGTCCACGAGGTCGTTACTATGGCAATAGAAAACAATGTAGGCAGATCGGTAATTAAAACGAAAGTTGTTGGAGCAAGTTACGAGGTGCTACATCGTTTAGGCTCGTCTATGTCTCTTAACGAAGTCATTGGGCGATGTGACGTATTTGGAAATTCAGTCAAGCGTTTTGTCAAGAAGTTGTCTTCTTACCATTCCCACTTCGAACCAATCTACACTAAGCATGGGATGGCTAGCAGTAGGACTTAGTGAAGTGGAAGTGAGAGCCATGTTCGTTTCTTTCATAGGAAACGTCGATTCTTACATTCCAAGTTTTTCTCGCATTTCCTTTTGCACTTCTTGCTTGAGTTCGGCTCGAATGCTTTTTTCACCTATGGAAGCCTTGCGACGAATTTCAGACCTCATGATCTCATACTTATTCGCTTCGTTCAGGATGAGACTGTATTCGGAGTCGGATATGTTTTCATCACGTAGTGCCTTCGATACTAGATCGCGAATCGTATTGATTTTCGCCTTTGCCAACATAGTTGTCCTTTCATGCTTAGAAACCTTCATTCCTAACTTCTTAGCTCCAAGGGTTGTAGATGCTGAAATTAATCCACATAGTCCACCAATAACTCCAAGTGGTAGACCAATCACTATTCCAACCCCAGTCAACGCTGCGCCCAATCCAGATCCAGATAAGATCACAGATAGACCTCCAGTTACCACTGCGATGCCATGAACTATTCCTTGAGAACGTGCATATTTCTTGCGCACACCTTCGTAGTGCCTTTCTTGAACTTCTATGTCCGAAAGCGTGTCTCGGATCGTTTGCAGTCTGAAGTTCTTTCCAGTGTCACTAGCAATCTGTGGATAGATACTTGGTGCTGAGGGAAACGGTTGAATCGAATCGCCTTCCATTGTACGTTATACATATAACTTACTCAAGCTTCAACACGTATCGTATCGGTTGACCACGGAAGTCTATCACGTTACCTTTCTCATCACGAATCGTAAGGCTAAGACTATTTCGCATTGTCCCTATAGCTTGTAGGACTTGGGGATTCGTTATAGTATAGGTTATCCTTGAAAACCAAAGACCTCGGACCTCTATGCTAGCCAAGACTTTCGATCGTTTTCCCTCTAGAAGTGAGAAACCGGAATCCACCACGTCGCAACGGACATACACTGTGTGGATATCTTTGATCTTAATGCGGTAAGTACCAACTTTTAGCAGGAACTCGTTATTCTCTTCTTCTCCACCTTCGACACCTAATAGTGTGTAGAGACTTTTATTGAAATTGATTGGTTTTTTAACTATTATAGCTTTGTCCTCCCTAAGGGGGGTATCGCTCTTAAATTCCACGATACCAGCACTACTTGCAGGCTTTAAGGCCTTCTTGGCTTTCCTAAAGTTGTAAGACCCTGCAGCAATGTCGTGTGGGAACACAATACTACCGCCATTCCACCAGAAAGAGCCCACCTCCGTTAGGTTCCACCAAGTGTTCTCGAAAGTGACCTCGACTAGTGAAATGTTCCGTATAAGAATAGGATCGTCGAAGTAGACCGTATGGTCGGATGATGTGGTGATGACATTAAGGATCGTCATTATATGTTGAAGGTATAACTATATATACGTATAGCTTCAACATGAGGAGGTCCGGAGGTCTTTTCAGTTACCATTACGGAGGGAAAGACGAAGAGGAAGAGTTCCCAACACCGAATGCTAATATACGGTCAAAGGCTGAGAATCAAGCTAGGAGAGAGAATCAAGCTCGGATAGATAGAGAAGATGTGAAAAGTAGAGAGGTTGCAACATTGAATGCAGATCTATTAGCAAAGTTCAAGAAGAAATACCCACATGCAGATCTTCACAAGTTCTATGTCTCTACGGAAGTGAACGGTCCAGGCAAATATTCGACGAGTATTTGGTTTCGAGATGGAGATTCTAGCTATGTCGTTTACGGCGATGATGTCTCAAAGTTATCTGCAGTCACTCAAAGCCGCATCGACAATGCATTGCAGGGAATGGTTGGTGGTTTCCCATCTACGTTGATACTAGACATGAGTGCGAAATATCCCATTACAGCAGTTCCTTCTACTGAACCGGCACAAGATATTGATCTCACTAATCTATTGCTATATGTCACAGCAAAGCAGAATTTCAAAGCTGGCGTTCCAAATATATTCAAGGAGATCGTTGTAAAGCATACGACAAAAAAGGAGTCCCAGCATTGGTTGGCTGGTCCAGATTTCCACTACTGGCCTCAACAACTTAATTTTGCAACGTGGTGTGCAACTTCCGGATGTGGAGTGTCGTTGTTTGACCCCACTTTCAAAACGTATCCACCAGTCGTTCAAGGGTTCCTACGATTCCACGTATATTTCACGATACGAAGAATTCTACGTGAACTTGGTGGTACTCATGGAGTTCCTTTACCTGGTGAATCTCATTTCAAGCAAAGGGATAACCTCTATAACAAATCAGCTCTTGAGAAATTGTGCATCGAATTCGGTATATCTCGAACACCAGACTTTCGGTGGAATGGCTTAGGAGACGTCTACGTAAACTCTCATGGAAAAATGGTGAACTATACGGAGAAGTATGCACATAATACTTCGTTCTCTGCAAAGTGGCCTGGTGGTGACTTTAAGTTTCCTGAGGAGAGTCGTACGGAGTATCAGTTTTCTTTAGCGTACATTGGCAATAACAACGGTAAACAATACAATTGGTTTACGCCACCAATCGGAAAAGGTTTGACAGATGTTGGATTGGGTAGGTTGAATAGATCTGTCGAGGCTTTTGGATATTGCATACTTGGTGCACAAGCAGATCTGAACGAATCCATCGTAGGTAACCATAACGTCCAAGAAAAGTTTAAGAGCTTAGTTGAGAACGCCATTCTCGTAAACGACTTAAAGAAAAGTTATGATAACTATCTTCTTGCTATAAAGAGGACGCATAAGAGGCTCGATCTAGCAATAGCTGTAGGCGTGCGATTATTGCCAAGCGATCTATCGTACTATCTTGGTAAGAAAGATGGCTATAGGAATCCAATCCCGAAAGCCACGAAAGCTATGAGGCTAGGCATTAACACCATCAATGCAGAAGTCGAAGGACGCCCACTTCTTACTATGGAAGGATCATCAGATAAGAAATCGTTGCCGCATCTCGAGACGCACAAGAAACGAGTTCCTGTACTAAAGGCTGTCACGCACAAGAAACAAGATCGTGCCCCACAACATGAGATTAATCTCGCAGTGACATCCATTGCCGCAGCTGGAATTGCATGGATGTTGTTTCGTTAACGTCGTTTGTATTGCTCTATCGTGATCACCACTATTGCTACTATGAATAACCAAACGTTCTGTGCTAGTACTCCCAGAGCTTTACCAGCCATAGTAAATATGAAACTCGCAATCGATCCAATCATTCCAGGTAGGATCTGTCCAAGTTTCTTTCCCATTTCTTTCAACAACCCCCCAGTCGTTTGCAATCCCTTCTTTACTGCATCTGCTGCTTTATCAATACCAGTCTTTATTGGTTTCGGTACGGATTTCGACAACAGGGAAACTATCGTACTAATGATAGCGCCAATAGAAGTTACTACTGCAAGAACGGTCATTCCATGCTTTCTGAAAATGTATTTGATCCTTTCACGTAGCGACATACGTTTTAGTATGGCTTCTTCTTGACGTTCGAGTAATTCTATTTCGTTATGGATGTGTACTTTCTCTTCCTTAGCCGCTTCCTTCTGGTCCTCAGTTGACGTTGAGTCTAGAAGTATGCTATCTTCTACTTTGAGATGTTCGGTGGCCTTTTCTTGACCTTGGATGACTTGTTCTGCTCTTTCTACATCCGTAGGGCCTAGAACGTATTTGAGATCCTTCCCAATCTTCTTATATATGTCACCATTCACAGTTGTCAAAGGGACAGGTCTCTCATTGCTTCCTAACGCGTGAACATAGATTCTACCTCTTTCCTTGTTAGCATCCCATACGGTTGTTATCTCGAGTTTTCCACGAAACCCAACATCCTCATAGTGTTCACGGACAGCATCTACCAGCATCTTTTTAGCATTTTCCGATAGGCCTGCTTTGAAGATGAATCCTTTATAGTCGACTTCCGAACTTTCGAGTTCGTCCATAATTCCATCGAAATCTTCATCTGTAAATGAGGTTTCCTGATTCTTTGGTCTAGCACCTTCTTTGCCGTAGTCGCGTCTGGTTTTCATTGGGACCATTTCTCCTGACTCTTCTGGAAATATTGCATCCCACTCCTCATCCACATTGATAGTATCATCTTTATCGTAGTCTCCACCTCCTTCAGCTTCATCAGTTCCTTCATCGTACCTACCCTCAGAGGCCATGTTAAACATAATTATATATATAGTTATATTCAACATGATCTCATCAATATTGGATCCCACACAAGTACGAAGAGAGCCTCATGCACTCAAGGCTCCACGAGACTTGTATAGGAAAACTTTCACTCGATCATCTGCCAATCCAGGTGAGACTCTATACGTAGAAGTCCCAAAGCTAGCAGAAGATGTAGTACTAGTACCTGGTAGCTTAGCGCTATTGGGCGACATCGTACTATCTGGTGGACATGCGAATAACAGAGTCGTTTCGAACGTTGGACGCTGCTTGGTCATGCGTAGAATCTGTAGGATGGGAGCTGAAACAGTAGAAGACCTTGTCAGGCCAGACCTCCTACAAACATACTCCGATGTATACCTATCTACGCAGGAGAGAGAGTCTAGAATACAACAAGGCATTCAATCAGAGAACTTGAATAAGCTACGATCGAAAGCTGGTGACGCAAATACTTCATCTGCTGCAGACAACGCGCTCCTAACTGCATGTGGTTCCAAGTATAGGATTCCATTAGATGTTGACATTCTGACACAACATGGAGTTCTATATCCACATGCCTTAGAAAGTATCATTACATTCGAGTTGACTCTAGCGCCTGCCAACGAGGTTGTAATTGGATCGGATACTACGAAGATAGGTACGTACCAACTTACCAACATCCAACTAGAATACGAAGCAATCAGGAACGAAACGCTGGCTAGTAATGCACTTCACAAATATGAAATAGGTACTGCATTCCTATACAACTACGCTGTTCACTTCAAAACAGTAGATATCGCTAAAACATCTGATACTTTGATATCTCAAAACGTCAATGTTCCACGACGATCCTTTGCTGGACTACTTCTACTATTCATAGATCCACCTACCATTGGCACGCGAGATAGTGAAGCATTCTCGAATCCCGATATATCGAAGGTAGAAGTAGATGTCAACGGGATTCCCAACAGACTCTTTCCAAGCGGCATGCTTCCCCTAGATTTCTGGGAGGCTGCAAGAGGTTGGTTTGGTACACCCAATACTTCCATGACTCCAAAGAAGTTCTTTGAAAATAGATTCGCTATCCTAATCGATTGTCGCACAGCAAAGGATTCCACCGTTCATGGTGATGGCTTGGCACAAACCGGCAGTGGAAAGGACATCGACATTCGCATACATAGGACTGCTAAGGGAAGTGGAAATGTGAAAATGCACATCTATGTCCTTGCGGATGCTCAGGTCACGATATTGAACAGATCTCTGCAGAGTATATTATACTGATGGATTCTCTCGTAGAGCACGTACCATTCAACGCACTCATAGTCGGTCCAACGAATTGTGGGAAGACTGCATTTCTCATAGAACAACTTCGTGGATCATTTCGTGGTAAGTTCGATTACATAGTACTGATTTGTCCTACGTATGCCCACAACAAAACTTATCGTGGATTCGCAAATCGAGATCCTCATTTCTTCGTCATATCGCCACCACAAGATGCCATCGATGCTACTTTGAGTATTTGCGCAACATTTTGGTCAGGTACCAATACTCTATTGATTCTCGATGATTGCGCCGCATCGAAGGACGTCAAGAAACGAACTGACAAGCTAGTGGACTTAGCCTTTTCTGCACGACATATAGGGATTTCCGTTTGGGTGCTATCCCAACAATTAACGAGCATATGTAAGCCCTTCCGTGAGAACGTAGCTATCGTAGTAGCATTCCATACAGCATCGGCCGTAGATGGTAAAAAGATATTTGAGGATTATGGAGGCTCACAAGAATGTAAAGAGTTACGAACGATACTTGGATCCCATAAGTTCGCTCGCATGTGCTTCTGTCTACGCCATCCTTTCGAGGTAGTGTTAGAGCTCCCAGCATCTATAACATATTATGACTGATAAGGAAATACTCGAGATATTCGGTGAGGACGTAACAGGCCCACCACCAACCGATCTAGACATTACGTCAGACAATCGCGAATCACTTTCGATCTTAGCCGCAACAGGCGTAACGAAAGAATACTTAGGTAAAAACTTTTCCCTAGGAGACATCTCTAGACTTCCTGAGAAAGAGGTAGACAAGTTGTATAGGAGGTATCAGGCCGTCCTAGCTCAGCAAGTAACGAAAGGCTTAGTCGACGGCGTGACACGTCTAGCTACCCGCCTAGTTGCCTACCTAGTACCAATAGATTCTCAAGAAGCACTGATCAAGGACCTACAAGAAGACCCTCTAGTCCGCAATGAAATCAGTGCTGCGACTGGCCTACTATCACTCAAAGCAGGTCGCCTTGTAGCGCTAGCTAGCGTCCTATTCCACATATCTGGTCACGTAGTCATTCCTGGAACAACTGTTGAACCTCCACATATACCTACTATATCGAATCAAGATGGAAGGACAGACGGATCAGATAACTGCGAATCCTCCAACGACTGTACCAACTAAAAAAGGAAAAAATCCAAAGCGTGTTGCAGCAGGAAAATTAGCTTGGGAGAAGGTCACTGCCCGTGCAAAAGAAGCTCAAAAGATGGAGATAGAACGTGAAAATGAACCATCCAAAGAAACTAACGTAGAGAAAGGTCGGTTCGAAAACCTGACTATTCTCGCAGTCATTGGTACTGGCTCTACATTGTTTGGCACGTACTTTGCGTACAAGAAGTATGTAGATGGCAACACGCGAGCTGCCACCGTTAGCACGATACAACCTGCAGCTCCGGCAAAGCCAACGGCACTAGACATGGAGTAACACTTAAAGACTCGAGACCATAGTAGTATATATCTAGATGGAGAAGGAATTGACGAAGACGGCAACCGATGCAGTCAAAATCGTTGGACTCGCTTCTGGTATTGGGTGGATCGTAAAAAAGACTACCAAGGAATCTATGCTTAGCGATCCTTCTTCTTCCCTAGTGAATTACGCAAAGTGGACTGCCGTGATAGTTGGTAGCTTATACGCAAAGGAATATCTTGAGAAACAACTTGAGAAAGAAAAGACCAAACCGTAATGGCGGCAGCAATTGGAATGGCCATTCTCGGGGCTATATTGAATGCAACGGCATTTACTGGTGGTGGCATACTAGCTAGAATGATTGGAAAGGGTGCTATGGATGCAGAACGAGAGAGACACAATAGGGCCATCGAAAAACTAGCACGCGAAACGAAAGCCTATAGAATCGAACGTCAAAGACGATACGACCATGCACAAGAGCAGGAAGGTCTTGAACGTGACGCATACAACGCTCAAAGAGATACCAACGAAGCCTTAGTGCGATCCGATAAGTTACGTAAAGAGCTAAAACGGCTCAAAGAGATGAAAAAACCCCGCTTATCTGACTACTACCAACCCTCAAACAATCAGAAGATTGGTGAGTTGCTCTACGTTGGTGGTGGAATGCTAGGCGTTGGATACGCTATTAGTAAATGGATATAGATACTACTACTAAGCTACTACTAAGCTACTACTAAGCTACCCCTAAGCTACCCCTAAGCTACTACTAAGCTACTACTAAGATACCCCTAAGCTACTACTAAGCTACCCCTAAGCTACCCCTAAGCTACTACTAAGCTACCCCTAAGCTACTACTAAGCTACTACTAAGATACCCCTAAGCTACTACTAGCTACTACTAAGCTACCCCTAAGCTACTACTAGCTACTACTAAGCTACTACTAAGCTACTACTAGGTTACTACTAGGTTACTACTAGGTTACTACTAAAAAAAAAAAAAAAAAAAAAAGAAAGGAAGAATGAAGAGGGTCACGCAACGACTTTCTTTATTCTTCCTTTTTTTTTTTATCTGTTGAAGGTTGGGACGTATAGATGTATGATGGATTCTAAACTTGCGAATATCTTCTATGGTCCTATGGGCTATTGGAAAGGTCACTCTGCAATTGGTAAGCTATCGGTAGCAGCGAAAGCATCAGAAGACGTAGCTAGGAGTTGGTTGGAAAAGCAATCTATATGGCAAATATATCTACCACCACCAAAACACATTCCACGACCACATTGGACTGTATCGAAACCAAATGAAGTCCACCAAGCTGATTTGATATTTCTACCACACGATCGTCCTGGACGTGGAAGGAAACTATACAAGTACGCATTGGTAGTAATCGACGTAGCTTCTCGATACAAAGAAGCCGAACCTTTGGCATCTAAAGATAGTGGTGAAGTTTCTGCGGCATTCGAACGAATCTATAAACGTAGTCCACTAGAATGGCCAAAGACGTTGCAAGTAGATCCTGGTAGAGAATTCATGGGACGTATGTCTGAAACGCTAGAACTACATGGTACGAAAGTTCAACGAGGTGAGGCTGGTAATCATAGAGCGCAAGGCTTCGTCGAACGAGCAAATAGAACTCTAGCCGAGAGATTGTTTGGGTATCAGTATGCACAAGAGATGGTACTTACTTCGGAAGGATCAGATGAGCGTAGTAGAGAATGGGTACTTCGTTTACCAATGGTTATCAAAGCCATGAACAGTGAGGTGACTCGGTTGACTGGTAAAGAGCCTTCGAATTCTGTGGTGGCGCAACAAGTAGATCTGAAGACTCCTACGTATTCGCGCACCGTTGGATTGAGAGAAGAGCGTCTACCATTCGACGTTCTAGTTCGATATCTTTACGCACCAGGAGAATTGGAAGGAGGTGAAAAACGTAGAGCTACTGATCCCGTGTGGAGTTTACAGATATACACCATTTCGCGAAGCGTAGTATCTTCGGGACAGCCTGTGCTTTACTACCTTGCGAAGGAGAAGGCTGCACCCAAACGTGGATTCGTTCGTGAAGAGCTACAAGTTGTTCCTAGGGATACAGAACTACCACCAAAAGGAATTCTGTTTGTACCCAAGCGCTAGACAGCGTACTCTATTGGCTCGGTGTGGATTCCATCGGGAAGAACACGTCTTTTGTCGTAGTAAGCCGATAGCCCAAGCTTCCGTTGTTTGTAGGTTGCTATACCTTCTGGCGATAGTCGGAAGCCTCGGTTTTCCGCCATGTCGATATCACCCTGGAGGGCTGCTTTGAATCGATCCCACGAAATGTCGTTGTGACGCCTAGACATACCTTTAGCGGAATACTTCTTGCTGCCACCCGTATCGACGTAGTAGGCTTTCGAGCATAGGGCAATGGCGCGCTGTCCTTCGAATTCGAGTTTGAAGAGTCCTGGGGTACGACTGCTCCACTTGTCCCAAGCTAGCCATTCCTTCCTATTGGCTTCGAAATCCTTACGTAGTTCCGGTCGTACAACTTCATCTATGCTGTTTCCAGAGATGGCAATGTACGCACTGTCCGTGTCCATCTGTATATATTCGAAATCTTTGCGATCGATGTACTTGTCGAGGAAGTCGTAGTAGAACTCAAGCATACGCAGCTTTGCGAGCTGGTACACAGCGATACCTACTTGGAAAGGGCGTTTGATTCGGATCTGGTCTTTCCTACTCTCGAGTTCGTATGCCTCGCCAATCTCTTCCAGATCTTCGAACCAAACACTTCGCAATGCCTTGTCCACAACCTTCTCATCTTTTGTATAGGTGACCTTTGTTTGGCGTCCTAAGTCTTCAAGCAACTTTCCATAGGCACTGTTTCCTAGTAGCTTGAACACATCTGCCAGCAAAGCCTCACCTTTATCTTCATCTCCCATACGACGTGCCTCAGTGACTTGGTCCACGAACCATCCGAAGATTTCTTTGGGTTCGTAGTCTATCGTGCGGTAGACAGCAGTGATCACTGCGCCATGATCTACATACCAAAGTAGAAGAGGAGCATAGAGTAGCAACTTCTTTCCAGAGAGACTCCCAACTAGCTTCTTTTCCTCGCTGAGCTTTCTACCTGTCTTTGTGAGGTAGGCCAGCATTTCTGGAGGGATTGCTTCTTTGGGGATTTTCTTGTTGTAGAAGAAGGGTGGCATCTCCTCAAATTCCTTCCACAATTTCTTTGGTATCTCGATGTCTACTTCTGCATATCCAAACCACGTTCCACCAAGTAGACATTCAACGAATCCTTCAGTGGCTGGACCTGGATCGTCATAGTGCACAACCTTTTCTTTTCCACAAGGCATTTCGAATTCCATGGTAGAAAGATATAGGGCGTTGGCATCGTATCCAAGAATCTTACGACAAGTCTTAGTTCCTCCCTGATGACTACGAATCTTAGTCACTCCTGATTCGTGGAGTCTGGTGAACACTATGCTTGGACCTCCCACGACAGCGTCTTTCAGCATGTGGTAGGCTTCCTTACTTGGAGCGTACATCTCAGCTCCCCTTTCTACACTACCTCGAAGCAGGAACTGTAGTGAGACTCCTGGAATGGACACTGCGTCTTTCAGCATGTCTACTCCTTTCTCGTGATAGAAATCTTGCATCTTTTCGAGTGCCTCTAGGAATGGAACTACATCTAGGTCGTTGTAGTATCGTAGCCAGTCTGCAAAGGTTTCCATTCCTTTGTCGAGAAAGGTGCGCTTGCAGTCTTCGAACTCTGACATAGATAGTAGATGTTCTCTTTTCAACTTCGAACCCCACTCTGGATAGTCTGGTAATCCAATGTGATCCAACTTGTCTGGAGAATCGAACCACTCATATGGGAAGAAACTCTTTTGCAACTCACAGCCATAGGCAGCGACCCAACGTTCATAAGAAGTTCCAGGTCCAAGGTAGTTGATCACATCTAGGAAACGGAAATCTGGGGTCAATAGGAACATAGTGGAATTGGCTTTCTTTGCTACCAGGATCTTTGAACAGGTGTCGGCAATGATTCCTACGAAGTGCTCCCTGATCAGATTAAGATCGTACCTGCCAGAGTTGAATCCCACTACTGGAACTTGGCTGATCCATTCATCGATCTTAGCTTGTTGTTTCTTTGGTAGGGTGTCGAAGGAGAATTCGGGTGTCCTAGGACAAAACTGTTCTGCAATGACTTCTTGGATCGCTTTCGCTCTTAGCTGGAGTTCTTCGACAAAGGCAGTTATGAGTTCTTTTGGATCGCGTCGACAGATGTGGGTTGGTGTTCGATCGTACGTGTCGGCAATTGATACTGATATTGGGATATGGACGTTTTCGATGGTCAGGTGGTCTGTTGGTTGTCTTCCTTTTGTCGTGTCGAGATAGGCTTCGAAATCGTAAACTATGAAGTGTGGGTAGACAGTTTGTGTTGGTGTGGGGACCGGTTTGTTTTTCTTCTTTGTGGAGCAGCCCCAAGCTTCCACTACTGTATAACCAGCTCCTTGTAGCTTTGCCGTTCTTTCACAGGTCTTGAGATAGAGCCTCCTTTCCCTAGGGAAGCATTTCGGGCAGCCATGGAAATAGCATCCATGAAATTGAAAGATGGTTTTCGAAATAGGTTCGTAGCCGTCGACCGGCGCTCCTTCTATCCAATGCTCTCCACCATGCCCACAAGCTGCATGATGAATGTGTTGTCCAATCCTTTTGGTTTCGCGTTCCAACCAGCATAAAGCGACTTTGCTGGCTGTGCTCTCTGGCCAGAAGGCTTTTTCGTATGCCGACTGAGGTACTGTAATTACTTTTCCGGGGCAAACGATCTTCGTTTCTCCACGACTGCAACGATCTGCATGGCGTTGAAGGGTGCAAGCCTGTGTAAACCGTTGCTTACAGTCATTACATACGTAGATGTGCCCTAGCTTTTTGACGTCCTTGATATAGAAGGCATGTCCTTCGTATATCCCAATCGTCATCGTATGCTTGTAGTGAGCTGCATGTCGCGTCAGATGCCAAGCGCCATCCTCCGTGGGTTCATACACCCGAATACCGATTCCAAAGTGTAACTCGACTTCCTCCAGCTGGTCTATGGAAGTTCTGGGAACGTCTTGTGTGGGCGCTGTCAGGCGATAGAAGTCCTGGGCAAGTTTTCGAGCTTTGACGCAACACCTATCTAATCTTGCTCCTTCATGCATGGCAAGGCAGCGCCAAAGACATAGGTTGTCGCCATATCGATCAAGGGCAAACATTCCTTTTTTCTGGCGAAGCCATTGGGGCAGTGGACCTGTTCCCAACAAAAGCTGACGATCGATCACGACTTTGACATCTACGTAGATCCAACGAACGAAGGCCCATTGGGTATTTGGTCGATTGATGTTGTCGGGATTCAAACGAGCTGTCTCCTTGCTATTGACCCACTCTTCTGCATCTTCTAGGATGTTCACCCATGGAGAGCCAGGGACAGTCTTGGAGAATAGCATCACACGTCCGTCGTTGACATTGCGAATGCGATAGGTGTAGCTGTAGCGAAGGTAGAAGCTGGTGGTTACCTTTGCAACTAACTTTTCCATAATCCTAGGAGTCAAATCTCCTGCCACACCTTGGAAGAAGCGCCATCGGATAGTACGGCGACCTATCTCCATCCCCTCGAGCATTCCATCTCTCTCCTCTAGAATAGCACCTGCCTCTCGAGCTAGACTCCGTGGAAGTGGTTCACTACGTGGTCTCACCATTCTCCCTTCGATATAACTATGTGTTAGGATAGCTTTAACAGATACTCCAATTTGGATTTTTATGTGTAAGGATGTTGAGGGGCGATATATCTCTCTTCGGTATAACTATGTGTTAGGATAGCTTTAACAGATACTCGAGTTTTGGATTTTTATGTGTAAGGATGTTGCGGCGATATAACTATATGTAATCATATCTCTAATAGGATTATCAAGTTGGATTTTTATGTACAAGAATGTCTAGTGACACTTTGAATGACCCTTAGTTACCCCTAGTAGTATAGCCGGTATTAAAATGATACAACTTTTTGTTGTGCAAGAAAAACTTAAAAAGTTGTAATGGTATGGACGCCTTTTTTCTTGCACAAGGGGCGTCATGAAGTGGATTTCTGAATTCGCTTTATGACGCCCCTTGTGCAAGAAAACAAGGCGTCCATAACATTCAACTTTTTGAGTTTTCTTGTACAAGAAAAAGTGGTATCATTTTAATACCGGCTATACTACTAATTGAAGTAAAAATCAACATAATTCAAAAATGGTCAAATCTGGATTTTTTAGCCAGTGTCTATCCTTCATAACACACACCTGAATATCTGCTTCCTTTCTCAACACCTTCATAACACGTACCTCAATATCTTCCTGTCTCCACACATCAGAAGCAGTGTCTATCTTGTTTACATGAGTTACGTTGTCAGGTCCCAGGAACTCCATGGCCAGTAGGTACATATCCTGTCAAGATATCGATATCGTTTAGAAGTTTATTCTGCATTTAAGGTACCGACCAATATGATAATTAGTAGAGACCGGGTAGCCAAACAATCTTGGATTTCTGACAAAAGCAAAAAACCACTCAATATGCTTCAAAATGATCTCAAACAATCTACTGGAAGCTTCAGAACATCAATGGATTAAGTTGGAGGAAGAATTGAAGAAAAAATTCAACATCTTCAAAAATGTTAAAATCTAGATTGTTTTGGCCAGACCGGGTAGGCGAAAAATATCAGATTTCTGACAAAAACTGAAAAACACTCAATTATGCTTCAGAATGATGTCAAACAATGTCCTGGTAGTTTCTAGACATGAATGGACTAAGTTGGAGAGAGAATTGAAGTAAAATCAACATAATTCAAAAATGGTCAAATCTGTATTTTTTAGCCAGACCGGGTAGGCGAAAAATATCAGATTTCTGACAAAAATAAAAAAAACACTCAATATGCTTCAAAATGATCTCAAACAATCTCCTGGTAGCTTCTGAACATCAATGGATTAAGTGGGAGAATGAATTGAAGAAAAAGTAAACATCATCAAAAATGGTCAAATCTGGATTTTTGATTTCTGACAAAAATAGAAAAACCACTCAATATGCTTCAAAATGATCTCAAACAATCTCCTGGTAGCTTCTGAACATCAATGGATTAAGTTGGAGAAAGGATTGAACAAAAAATCAACATCTTCAAAAAAGGGCCAAATCTAGATTTTTTTTAACAGACCGGGTAGGCGAAAAATATCAGATTTCTGACAAAAACTAAAAAACACTCAATTACCCTTCAGAATGATGTCAAACAATGTCCTGGTAGTTTCTAGACATGAATGGACTAAGTTGGAGAGAGAATTGAAGAAAAAAATCAACATCTTCAAAAATGGTAAAATCTAGATTGTTTTGGCCAGACCGGGTAGACGAAAAATATCAGATTTCTGACAAAAACTAAAAAAACACTCAATTACGCTTCAGAATGATGTCAAAGAATGTCCTGGTAGTTTCTAGACATGAATGGACTAAGTTGGAGAGAGAATTGAAGTAAAAATCAACATAATTCAAAAATGGTCAAATCTGGATTTTTTAGCCAGTGTCTATCCTTCATAACACACACCTGAATATCTGCTTCCTTTCTCAACACCTTCATAACACGTACCTCAATATCTTCCTGTCTCCACACATCAGAAGCAGTGTCTATCTTGTTTACATGAGTTACGTTGTCAGGTCCCAGGAACTCCATGGCCAGTAGGTACATATCCTGTCAAGATATCGATATCGTTTAGAAGTTTATTCTGCATTTAAGGTACCGACCATTATGATAATTAGTAGAGACCGGGTAGCCAAACAATCTTGGATTTCTGACAAAAGCAAAAAACCACTCAATATGCTTCAAAATGATCTCAAACAATCTACTGGAAGCTTCAGAACATCAATGGATTAAGTTGGAGGAAGAATTGAAGAAAAAATTCAACATCTTCAAAAATGGTAAAATCTAGATTGTTTTGGCCAGACCGGGTAGGCGAAAAATATCAGATTTCTGACAAAAACTGAAAAACACTCAATTATGCTTCAGAATGATGTCAAACAATGTCCTGGTAGTTTCTAGACATGAATGGACTAAGTTGGAGAGAGAATTGAAGTAAAAATCAACATAATTCAAAAATGGTCAAATCTGTATTTTTTAGCCAGACCGGGTAGGCGAAAAATATCAGATTTCTGACAAAAACTGAAAAACACTCAATTACGCTTCAGAATGATGTCAAACAATGTCCTGGTAGTTTCTAGACATGAATGGACTAAGTTGGAGAGAGAATTGAAGTAAAAATCAACATAATTCAAAAATGGTCAAATCTGGATTTTTGATTTCTGACAAAAATAGAAAAACCACTCAATATGCTTCAAAATGATCTCAAACAATCTCCTGGTAGCTTCTGAACATCAATGGATTAAGTTGGAGAAAGGATTGAACAAAAAATCAACATCTTCAAAAAAGGGCCAAATCTGGATTTTTTTTGACCAGACCGGGTAGGCGAAAAATATCAGATTTCTGACAAAAACTAAAAAACACTCAATTACCCTTCAGAATGATGTCAAACAATGTCCTGGTAGTTTCTAGACATGAATGGACTAAGTTGGAGAGAGAATTGAAGTAAAAATCAACATAATTCAAAAATGGTCAAATCTGTATTTTTTAGCCAGACCGGGTAGGCGAAAAATATCAGATTTCTGACAAAAATAAAAAAAACACTCAATATGCTTCAAAATGATCTCAAACAATCTCCTGGTAGCTTCTGAACATCAATGGATTAAGTTGGAGAATGAATTGAAGAAAAAGTAAACATCATCAAAAATGGTCAAATCTGGATTTTTGATTTCTGACAAAAATAAAAAAAACACTCAATATGCTTCAAAATGATCTCAAACAATCTCCTGGTAGCTTCTGAACATCAATGGATTAAGTTGGAGAATGAATTGAAGAAAAAGTAAACATCATCAAAAATGGTCAAATCTGGATTTTTGATTTCTGACAAAAATAAAAAAACCACTCAATATGCTTCAAAATGATCTCAAACAATCTCCTGGTAGCTTCTGAACATCAATGGATTAAGTTGGAGAATGAATTGAAGAAAAAGTAAACATCATCAAAAAAGGGCCAAATCTGGATTTTTTTTAACAGACCGGGTAGGCGAAAAATATCAGATTTCTGACAAAAACTAAAAAACACTCAATTACGCTTCAGAATGATGTCAAACAATGTCCTGGTAGTTTCTAGACATGAATGGACTAAGTTGGAGAGAGAATTGAAGTAAAATCAACATAATTCAAAAATGGTCAAATCTGTATTTTTTAGCCAGACCGGGTAGGCGAAAAATATCAGATTTCTGACAAAAATAAAAAAAAACACTCAATATGCTTCAAAATGATCTCAAACAATCTCCTGGTAGCTTCTGAACATCAATGGATTAAGTTGGAGAATGAATTGAAGAAAAAGTAAACATCATCAAAAATGGTCAAATCTGGATTTTTGATTTCTGACAAAAATAGAAAAACCACTCAATATGCTTCAAAATGATCTCAAACAATCTCCTGGTAGCTTCTAGACATGAATGGACTAAGTTGGAGAGAGAATTGAAGAAAAAAATCAACATCTTCAAAAATGGTAAAATCTAGATTGTTTTGGCCAGACCGGGTAGACGAAAAATATCAGATTTCTGACAAAAACTAAAAAAACACTCAATTACGCTTCAGAATGATGTCAAAGAATGTCCTGGTAGTTTCTAGACATGAATGGACTAAGTTGGAGAGAGAATTGAAGTAAAAATCAACATAATTCAAAAATGGTAAAATCTGGATTTTTTAGCCAGTGTCTATCCTTCATAACACACACCTGAATATCTGCTTCCTTTCTCAACACCTTCATAACACGTACCTCAATATCTTCCTGTCTCCACACATCAGAAGCAGTGTCTATCTTGTTTACATGAGTTACGTTGTCAGGTCCCAGGAACTCCATGGCCAGTAGGTACATATCCTGTCAAGATATCGATATCGTTTAGAAGTTTATTCTGCATTTAAGGTACCGACCATTATGATAATTAGTAGAGACCGGGTAGCCAAACAATCTTTGATTTCTGACAAAAGCAAAAAACCACTCAATATGCTTCAAAATGATCTCAAACAATCTACTGGAAGCTTCAGAACATCAATGGATTAAGTTGGAGGAAGAATTGAAGAAAAAATTCAACATCTTCAAAAATGGTAAAATCTAGATTGTTTTGGCCAGACCGGGTAGGCGAAAAATATCAGATTTCTGACAAAAACTGAAAAACACTCAATTATGCTTCAGAATGATGTCAAACAATGTCCTGGTAGTTTCTAGACATGAATGGACTAAGTTGGAGAGAGAATTGAAGTAAAAATCAACATAATTCAAAAATGGTCAAATCTGTATTTTTTAGACAGACCGGGTAGGCGAAAAATATCAGATTTCTGACAAAAACTGAAAAACACTCAATTACGCTTCAGAATGATGTCAAACAATGTCCTGGTAGTTTCTAGACATGAATGGACTAAGTTGGAGAGAGAATTGAAGTAAAAATCAACATAATTCAAAAATGGTCAAATCTGGATTTTTGATTTCTGACAAAAATAGAAAAACCACTCAATATGCTTCAAAATGATCTCAAACAATCTCCTGGTAGCTTCTGAACATCAATGGATTAAGTTGGAGAAAGGATTGAGCAAAAAATCAACATCTTCAAAAAAGGGCCAAATCTGGATTTTTTTTGACCAGACCGGGTAGGCGAAAAATATCAGATTTCTGACAAAAACTAAAAAACACTCAATTACCCTTCAGAATGATGTCAAACAATGTCCTGGTAGTTTCTAGACATGAATGGACTATGTTGGAGAGAGAATTGAAGAAAAAATTCAACATCTTCAAAAATGGTAAAATCTAGATTGTTTTGGCCAGACCGGGTAGACGAAAAATATCAGATTTCTGACAAAAACTAAAAAAACACTCAATTACGCTTCAGAATGATGTCAAAGAATGTCCTGGTAGTTTCTAGACATGAATGGACTAAGTTGGAGAGAGAATTGAGTAGTATAGCCGGTATTAAAATGATACCACTTTTTCTTGTACAAGAAAACTCAAAAAGTTGAATGTTATGGACGCCTTGTTTTCTTGCACAAGGGGCGTCATAAAGCGAATTCAGAAATCCACTTCATGACGCCCCTTGTGCAAGAAAAAAGGCGTCCATACCATTACAACTTTTTAAGTTTTTCTTGCACAACAAAAAGTTGTATCATTTTAATACCGGCTATACTACTAGGGGTAACTAAGGGTCATTCAAAGTGTCACTAGACATTCTTGTACATAAAAATCCAAACTTGAGTATCTGTTAGAGACATGATTATTATACTGTATATCGATATCTTTCACTATGGATAATATATCGTACCTCCCTCTAGAAATCTTGACTAAGATCGTAGAGCATGCAGGTCCTACGTCATTCTCAAGCATTGCAAGGACATCAAAACGCCTAAACGGTGCTGCATCTCTCGCGCGCTACAAAGACGTAGACCGAGAGTTCCGTATACAAGTACTATGTTTCGGTTTGGGTTCTACTCATAATGATGCCGATAGAGACAAATTGGCTAGGACTTTCGGCATTTCCGCAAGCCACGTCGACGACAGCCTTCCTCTCATCTACGCCAGCGATCATGGCAACCTTAATATTGTTAAGTGGCTCGTCAAGCACTTACGTTTCAATAAAATGGATAGATACACCAATCATACTCTATGCGCTGCCTTAAGGTACGGTCACCTTGGTATTGCTAAGTGGCTCATTAAGCACTTCCAGTTCACCAAAGAGGGCTATGCCGTCATGTTTGCTATGATAGAGGCCGGCGCGTATGGGCATCTTAATAGCATCAAGTGGCTCATTCAACGTTTTCAGATAACCATAGAGTGTGAATACATTCATCGTGCTCTACTATGCGCCTGTAGCAACGATCAGTTTCATACCGCTAAATGGCTCGTTAAGTGGATCATTAAGAACTCCCCTCTCACCATAGAGGAAGAAAATGCCCTACTAGATTACTATGTGAATGCCTATAATGCCAGATAGGAATCCGATTGAATCCAACTGCACCTAAGAATCTAAAACTTGAAGTATATGTTAAAGGAATGATTATTATACTGTATATTACCACTAAATGGTATTAGTATATATTCTTTATTCCACAATACTAGCTTACGTTGTTATCTTAGTACGCATTAACACCATACAGATCGAACATGTCGAAGAAGAACTCAAATGTAGACGCCACAATGATTGAGGTAGTAACTTGTGATTGGTTGATGAGAGGGAAGGACACGAAATGCCAAAAGAGGATTTCGAAGACAACGAAGTTCTGTTCCCAGCACAACTACCAAATCTCAAAAGGCTGTGCCCCACTCATACCATGCTCGAAGTGCGGTAAAGGATGTCGTACTGATTACGAGCTTTGCTCAGGATGCGACCGTCTCGCCATCAAGATGAAGTGTCCCGGTGTTTATATAAAACGCGCTAAGAAGTCCAGCAAGACGCTAGAGGGTCCAAGAAAGGAGGAGCCAAACGTGGTGGAACCGGAGGTAGCGTTGCCCGCAGAACCAAGAGTGGTGGAACCGGAGGTAGCGTTGCCCGCAGAACCAAGAGTGGTGGAACCAGAGGAAGGTCTCGGAGAGTCTCTCACCCATGCGCTCAACAAGGTGTTGGCTGCCTTGAGGAGCGAGAAGGACGATTAGGAATAGCCACGAAAAAAAAAAAAAGGAATGAAGAAAGTCGTTGTGACCCTCTTCATTCCTTTTTTTTTTTTTTTCTATTAAACGTACGACATCTATAGTTGTATCATGGACGAGCTAGTCAGATTGTTTGGTCCTGGAATTCGTAGAAGCCTGAATATCAAACCACAAGTGGAACATATTAACACCAGTGAAACATGTCCTGATTGTCTCTGCCCCTTTGAAATACAAGGAACGGAATTCGTATGTCCCACCTGTGGTCTTGTTTCCGAGGTTGAACCATGTGAAGAAACTAAGATCGACATCATTACTACTCGACTGCGTATAGTAGGTCCGGACGGGTTTCAGTATCAAAGTGATCTAGACCGAGCAAAACCAAAGCAAAGCGATAACACGGAACTGCAACGACGAACGCTCCTACAAGAACTACGAGCATACAACACTATTTACAAACAAAGTTGTGACCTATCGTTCCCTACGAACACTTTAGGAATCGTAGCCGACGCATTTATCCAAGTAATGAAAGTTCATCCCAAGCGTAGCGATGCTAAGAGACATATTCTAGCTTCTCTACTCTACCATGCATGCATACAATGTGGATTCGTCCGATCTAAAGGTGAGGTTGCTCGCTTCATGCAACTAAGCAACAAAGGCATCCATAGAGGAGAGGTCTTTATACGTTCTCTGTGTGACGACAATGAGATCGATGTAGACTTGGATGCCGAGCGCATAGTTCCTCACATTGCAACGACTTTCCTTAAACTCGATCCTCAAGGAGTACTTATAGACGCTCAACAAATAGTCCACGAGGTCGTTACTATGGCAATAGAAAACAATGTAGGCAGATCGGTAATTAAAACGAAAGTTGTTGGAGCAAGTTACGAGGTGCTACATCGTTTAGGCTCGTCTATGTCTCTTAACGAAGTCATTGGGCGATGTGACGTATTTGGAAATTCAGTCAAGCGTTTTGTCAAGAAGTTGTCTTCTTACCATTCCCACTTCGAACCAATCTACACTAAGCATGGGATGGCTAGCAGTAGGACTTAGTGAAGTGGAAGTGAGAGCCATGTTCGTTTCTTTCATAGGAAACGTCGATTCTTACATTCCAAGTTTTTCTCGCATTTCCTTTTGCACTTCTTGCTTGAGTTCGGCTCGAATGCTTTTTTCACCTATGGAAGCCTTGCGACGAATTTCAGACCTCATGATCTCATACTTATTCGCTTCGTTCAGGATGAGACTGTATTCGGAGTCGGATATGTTTTCATCACGTAGTGCCTTCGATACTAGATCGCGAATCGTATTGATTTTCGCCTTTGCCAACATAGTTGTCCTTTCATGCTTAGAAACCTTCATTCCTAACTTCTTAGCTCCAAGGGTTGTAGATGCTGAAATTAATCCACATAGTCCACCAATAACTCCAAGTGGTAGACCAATCACTATTCCAACCCCAGTCAACGCTGCGCCCAATCCAGATCCAGATAAGATCACAGATAGACCTCCAGTTACCACTGCGATGCCATGAACTATTCCTTGAGAACGTGCATATTTCTTGCGCACACCTTCGTAGTGCCTTTCTTGAACTTCTATGTCCGAAAGCGTGTCTCGGATCGTTTGCAGTCTGAAGTTCTTTCCAGTGTCACTAGCAATCTGTGGATAGATACTTGGTGCTGAGGGAAACGGTTGAATCGAATCGCCTTCCATTGTACGTTATACATATAACTTACTCAAGCTTCAACACGTATCGTATCGGTTGACCACGGAAGTCTATCACGTTACCTTTCTCATCACGAATCGTAAGGCTAAGACTATTTCGCATTGTCCCTATAGCTTGTAGGACTTGGGGATTCGTTATAGTATAGGTTATCCTTGAAAACCAAAGACCTCGGACCTCTATGCTAGCCAAGACTTTCGATCGTTTTCCCTCTAGAAGTGAGAAACCGGAATCCACCACGTCGCAACGGACATACACTGTGTGGATATCTTTGATCTTAATGCGGTAAGTACCAACTTTTAGCAGGAACTCGTTATTCTCTTCTTCTCCACCTTCGACACCTAATAGTGTGTAGAGACTTTTATTGAAATTGATTGGTTTTTTAACTATTATAGCTTTGTCCTCCCTAAGGGGGGTATCGCTCTTAAATTCCACGATACCAGCACTACTTGCAGGCTTTAAGGCCTTCTTGGCTTTCCTAAAGTTGTAAGACCCTGCAGCAATGTCGTGTGGGAACACAATACTACCGCCATTCCACCAGAAAGAGCCCACCTCCGTTAGGTTCCACCAAGTGTTCTCGAAAGTGACCTCGACTAGTGAAATGTTCCGTATAAGAATAGGATCGTCGAAGTAGACCGTATGGTCGGATGATGTGGTGATGACATTAAGGATCGTCATTATATGTTGAAGGTATAACTATATATACGTATAGCTTCAACATGAGGAGGTCCGGAGGTCTTTTCAGTTACCATTACGGAGGGAAAGACGAAGAGGAAGAGTTCCCAACACCGAATGCTAATATACGGTCAAAGGCTGAGAATCAAGCTAGGAGAGAGAATCAAGCTCGGATAGATAGAGAAGATGTGAAAAGTAGAGAGGTTGCAACATTGAATGCAGATCTATTAGCAAAGTTCAAGAAGAAATACCCACATGCAGATCTTCACAAGTTCTATGTCTCTACGGAAGTGAACGGTCCAGGCAAATATTCGACGAGTATTTGGTTTCGAGATGGAGATTCTAGCTATGTCGTTTACGGCGATGATGTCTCAAAGTTATCTGCAGTCACTCAAAGCCGCATCGACAATGCATTGCAGGGAATGGTTGGTGGTTTCCCATCTACGTTGATACTAGACATGAGTGCGAAATATCCCATTACAGCAGTTCCTTCTACTGAACCGGCACAAGATATTGATCTCACTAATCTATTGCTATATGTCACAGCAAAGCAGAATTTCAAAGCTGGCGTTCCAAATATATTCAAGGAGATCGTTGTAAAGCATACGACAAAAAAGGAGTCCCAGCATTGGTTGGCTGGTCCAGATTTCCACTACTGGCCTCAACAACTTAATTTTGCAACGTGGTGTGCAACTTCCGGATGTGGAGTGTCGTTGTTTGACCCCACTTTCAAAACGTATCCACCAGTCGTTCAAGGGTTCCTACGATTCCACGTATATTTCACGATACGAAGAATTCTACGTGAACTTGGTGGTACTCATGGAGTTCCTTTACCTGGTGAATCTCATTTCAAGCAAAGGGATAACCTCTATAACAAATCAGCTCTTGAGAAATTGTGCATCGAATTCGGTATATCTCGAACACCAGACTTTCGGTGGAATGGCTTAGGAGACGTCTACGTAAACTCTCATGGAAAAATGGTGAACTATACGGAGAAGTATGCACATAATACTTCGTTCTCTGCAAAGTGGCCTGGTGGTGACTTTAAGTTTCCTGAGGAGAGTCGTACGGAGTATCAGTTTTCTTTAGCGTACATTGGCAATAACAACGGTAAACAATACAATTGGTTTACGCCACCAATCGGAAAAGGTTTGACAGATGTTGGATTGGGTAGGTTGAATAGATCTGTCGAGGCTTTTGGATATTGCATACTTGGTGCACAAGCAGATCTGAACGAATCCATCGTAGGTAACCATAACGTCCAAGAAAAGTTTAAGAGCTTAGTTGAGAACGCCATTCTCGTAAACGACTTAAAGAAAAGTTATGATAACTATCTTCTTGCTATAAAGAGGACGCATAAGAGGCTCGATCTAGCAATAGCTGTAGGCGTGCGATTATTGCCAAGCGATCTATCGTACTATCTTGGTAAGAAAGATGGCTATAGGAATCCAATCCCGAAAGCCACGAAAGCTATGAGGCTAGGCATTAACACCATCAATGCAGAAGTCGAAGGACGCCCACTTCTTACTATGGAAGGATCATCAGATAAGAAATCGTTGCCGCATCTCGAGACGCACAAGAAACGAGTTCCTGTACTAAAGGCTGTCACGCACAAGAAACAAGATCGTGCCCCACAACATGAGATTAATCTCGCAGTGACATCCATTGCCGCAGCTGGAATTGCATGGATGTTGTTTCGTTAACGTCGTTTGTATTGCTCTATCGTGATCACCACTATTGCTACTATGAATAACCAAACGTTCTGTGCTAGTACTCCCAGAGCTTTACCAGCCATAGTAAATATGAAACTCGCAATCGATCCAATCATTCCAGGTAGGATCTGTCCAAGTTTCTTTCCCATTTCTTTCAACAACCCCCCAGTCGTTTGCAATCCCTTCTTTACTGCATCTGCTGCTTTATCAATACCAGTCTTTATTGGTTTCGGTACGGATTTCGACAACAGGGAAACTATCGTACTAATGATAGCGCCAATAGAAGTTACTACTGCAAGAACGGTCATTCCATGCTTTCTGAAAATGTATTTGATCCTTTCACGTAGCGACATACGTTTTAGTATGGCTTCTTCTTGACGTTCGAGTAATTCTATTTCGTTATGGATGTGTACTTTCTCTTCCTTAGCCGCTTCCTTCTGGTCCTCAGTTGACGTTGAGTCTAGAAGTATGCTATCTTCTACTTTGAGATGTTCGGTGGCCTTTTCTTGACCTTGGATGACTTGTTCTGCTCTTTCTACATCCGTAGGGCCTAGAACGTATTTGAGATCCTTCCCAATCTTCTTATATATGTCACCATTCACAGTTGTCAAAGGGACAGGTCTCTCATTGCTTCCTAACGCGTGAACATAGATTCTACCTCTTTCCTTGTTAGCATCCCATACGGTTGTTATCTCGAGTTTTCCACGAAACCCAACATCCTCATAGTGTTCACGGACAGCATCTACCAGCATCTTTTTAGCATTTTCCGATAGGCCTGCTTTGAAGATGAATCCTTTATAGTCGACTTCCGAACTTTCGAGTTCGTCCATAATTCCATCGAAATCTTCATCTGTAAATGAGGTTTCCTGATTCTTTGGTCTAGCACCTTCTTTGCCGTAGTCGCGTCTGGTTTTCATTGGGACCATTTCTCCTGACTCTTCTGGAAATATTGCATCCCACTCCTCATCCACATTGATAGTATCATCTTTATCGTAGTCTCCACCTCCTTCAGCTTCATCAGTTCCTTCATCGTACCTACCCTCAGAGGCCATGTTAAACATAATTATATATATAGTTATATTCAACATGATCTCATCAATATTGGATCCCACACAAGTACGAAGAGAGCCTCATGCACTCAAGGCTCCACGAGACTTGTATAGGAAAACTTTCACTCGATCATCTGCCAATCCAGGTGAGACTCTATACGTAGAAGTCCCAAAGCTAGCAGAAGATGTAGTACTAGTACCTGGTAGCTTAGCGCTATTGGGCGACATCGTACTATCTGGTGGACATGCGAATAACAGAGTCGTTTCGAACGTTGGACGCTGCTTGGTCATGCGTAGAATCTGTAGGATGGGAGCTGAAACAGTAGAAGACCTTGTCAGGCCAGACCTCCTACAAACATACTCCGATGTATACCTATCTACGCAGGAGAGAGAGTCTAGAATACAACAAGGCATTCAATCAGAGAACTTGAATAAGCTACGATCGAAAGCTGGTGACGCAAATACTTCATCTGCTGCAGACAACGCGCTCCTAACTGCATGTGGTTCCAAGTATAGGATTCCATTAGATGTTGACATTCTGACACAACATGGAGTTCTATATCCACATGCCTTAGAAAGTATCATTACATTCGAGTTGACTCTAGCGCCTGCCAACGAGGTTGTAATTGGATCGGATACTACGAAGATAGGTACGTACCAACTTACCAACATCCAACTAGAATACGAAGCAATCAGGAACGAAACGCTGGCTAGTAATGCACTTCACAAATATGAAATAGGTACTGCATTCCTATACAACTACGCTGTTCACTTCAAAACAGTAGATATCGCTAAAACATCTGATACTTTGATATCTCAAAACGTCAATGTTCCACGACGATCCTTTGCTGGACTACTTCTACTATTCATAGATCCACCTACCATTGGCACGCGAGATAGTGAAGCATTCTCGAATCCCGATATATCGAAGGTAGAAGTAGATGTCAACGGGATTCCCAACAGACTCTTTCCAAGCGGCATGCTTCCCCTAGATTTCTGGGAGGCTGCAAGAGGTTGGTTTGGTACACCCAATACTTCCATGACTCCAAAGAAGTTCTTTGAAAATAGATTCGCTATCCTAATCGATTGTCGCACAGCAAAGGATTCCACCGTTCATGGTGATGGCTTGGCACAAACCGGCAGTGGAAAGGACATCGACATTCGCATACATAGGACTGCTAAGGGAAGTGGAAATGTGAAAATGCACATCTATGTCCTTGCGGATGCTCAGGTCACGATATTGAACAGATCTCTGCAGAGTATATTATACTGATGGATTCTCTCGTAGAGCACGTACCATTCAACGCACTCATAGTCGGTCCAACGAATTGTGGGAAGACTGCATTTCTCATAGAACAACTTCGTGGATCATTTCGTGGTAAGTTCGATTACATAGTACTGATTTGTCCTACGTATGCCCACAACAAAACTTATCGTGGATTCGCAAATCGAGATCCTCATTTCTTCGTCATATCGCCACCACAAGATGCCATCGATGCTACTTTGAGTATTTGCGCAACATTTTGGTCAGGTACCAATACTCTATTGATTCTCGATGATTGCGCCGCATCGAAGGACGTCAAGAAACGAACTGACAAGCTAGTGGACTTAGCCTTTTCTGCACGACATATAGGGATTTCCGTTTGGGTGCTATCCCAACAATTAACGAGCATATGTAAGCCCTTCCGTGAGAACGTAGCTATCGTAGTAGCATTCCATACAGCATCGGCCGTAGATGGTAAAAAGATATTTGAGGATTATGGAGGCTCACAAGAATGTAAAGAGTTACGAACGATACTTGGATCCCATAAGTTCGCTCGCATGTGCTTCTGTCTACGCCATCCTTTCGAGGTAGTGTTAGAGCTCCCAGCATCTATAACATATTATGACTGATAAGGAAATACTCGAGATATTCGGTGAGGACGTAACAGGCCCACCACCAACCGATCTAGACATTACGTCAGACAATCGCGAATCACTTTCGATCTTAGCCGCAACAGGCGTAACGAAAGAATACTTAGGTAAAAACTTTTCCCTAGGAGACATCTCTAGACTTCCTGAGAAAGAGGTAGACAAGTTGTATAGGAGGTATCAGGCCGTCCTAGCTCAGCAAGTAACGAAAGGCTTAGTCGACGGCGTGACACGTCTAGCTACCCGCCTAGTTGCCTACCTAGTACCAATAGATTCTCAAGAAGCACTGATCAAGGACCTACAAGAAGACCCTCTAGTCCGCAATGAAATCAGTGCTGCGACTGGCCTACTATCACTCAAAGCAGGTCGCCTTGTAGCGCTAGCTAGCGTCCTATTCCACATATCTGGTCACGTAGTCATTCCTGGAACAACTGTTGAACCTCCACATATACCTACTATATCGAATCAAGATGGAAGGACAGACGGATCAGATAACTGCGAATCCTCCAACGACTGTACCAACTAAAAAAGGAAAAAATCCAAAGCGTGTTGCAGCAGGAAAATTAGCTTGGGAGAAGGTCACTGCCCGTGCAAAAGAAGCTCAAAAGATGGAGATAGAACGTGAAAATGAACCATCCAAAGAAACTAACGTAGAGAAAGGTCGGTTCGAAAACCTGACTATTCTCGCAGTCATTGGTACTGGCTCTACATTGTTTGGCACGTACTTTGCGTACAAGAAGTATGTAGATGGCAACACGCGAGCTGCCACCGTTAGCACGATACAACCTGCAGCTCCGGCAAAGCCAACGGCACTAGACATGGAGTAACACTTAAAGACTCGAGACCATAGTAGTATATATCTAGATGGAGAAGGAATTGACGAAGACGGCAACCGATGCAGTCAAAATCGTTGGACTCGCTTCTGGTATTGGGTGGATCGTAAAAAAGACTACCAAGGAATCTATGCTTAGCGATCCTTCTTCTTCCCTAGTGAATTACGCAAAGTGGACTGCCGTGATAGTTGGTAGCTTATACGCAAAGGAATATCTTGAGAAACAACTTGAGAAAGAAAAGACCAAACCGTAATGGCGGCAGCAATTGGAATGGCCATTCTCGGGGCTATATTGAATGCAACGGCATTTACTGGTGGTGGCATACTAGCTAGAATGATTGGAAAGGGTGCTATGGATGCAGAACGAGAGAGACACAATAGGGCCATCGAAAAACTAGCACGCGAAACGAAAGCCTATAGAATCGAACGTCAAAGACGATACGACCATGCACAAGAGCAGGAAGGTCTTGAACGTGACGCATACAACGCTCAAAGAGATACCAACGAAGCCTTAGTGCGATCCGATAAGTTACGTAAAGAGCTAAAACGGCTCAAAGAGATGAAAAAACCCCGCTTATCTGACTACTACCAACCCTCAAACAATCAGAAGATTGGTGAGTTGCTCTACGTTGGTGGTGGAATGCTAGGCGTTGGATACGCTATTAGTAAATGGATATAGATACTACTACTAAGCTACTACTAAGCTACTACTAAGCTACCCCTAAGCTACCCCTAAGCTACTACTAAGCTACTACTAAGATACCCCTAAGCTACTACTAAGCTACCCCTAAGCTACCCCTAAGCTACTACTAAGCTACCCCTAAGCTACTACTAAGCTACTACTAAGATACCCCTAAGCTACTACTAGCTACTACTAAGCTACCCCTAAGCTACTACTAGCTACTACTAAGCTACTACTAAGCTACTACTAGGTTACTACTAGGTTACTACTAGGTTACTACTAAAAAAAAAAAAAAAAAAAAAGAAAGGAAGAATGAAGAGGGTCACGCAACGACTTTCTTTATTCTTCCTTTTTTTTTTTTTATCTGTTGAAGGTTGGGACGTATAGATGTATGATGGATTCTAAACTTGCGAATATCTTCTATGGTCCTATGGGCTATTGGAAAGGTCACTCTGCAATTGGTAAGCTATCGGTAGCAGCGAAAGCATCAGAAGACGTAGCTAGGAGTTGGTTGGAAAAGCAATCTATATGGCAAATATATCTACCACCACCAAAACACATTCCACGACCACATTGGACTGTATCGAAACCAAATGAAGTCCACCAAGCTGATTTGATATTTCTACCACACGATCGTCCTGGACGTGGAAGGAAACTATACAAGTACGCATTGGTAGTAATCGACGTAGCTTCTCGATACAAAGAAGCCGAACCTTTGGCATCTAAAGATAGTGGTGAAGTTTCTGCGGCATTCGAACGAATCTATAAACGTAGTCCACTAGAATGGCCAAAGACGTTGCAAGTAGATCCTGGTAGAGAATTCATGGGACGTATGTCTGAAACGCTAGAACTACATGGTACGAAAGTTCAACGAGGTGAGGCTGGTAATCATAGAGCGCAAGGCCTCGTCGAACGAGCAAATAGAACTCTAGCCGAGAGATTGTTTGGGTATCAGTATGCACAAGAGATGGTACTTACTTCGGAAGGATCAGATGAGCGTAGTAGAGAATGGGTACTTCGTTTACCAATGGTTATCAAAGCCATGAACAGTGAGGTGACTCGGTTGACTGGTAAAGAGCCTTCGAATTCTGTGGTGGCGCAACAAGTAGATCTGAAGACTCCTACGTATTCGCGCACCGTTGGATTGAGAGAAGAGCGTCTACCATTCGACGTTCTAGTTCGATATCTTTACGCACCAGGAGAATTGGAAGGAGGTGAAAAACGTAGAGCTACTGATCCCGTGTGGAGTTTACAGATATACACCATTTCGCGAAGCGTAGTATCTTCGGGACAGCCTGTGCTTTACTACCTTGCGAAGGAGAAGGCTGCACCCAAACGTGGATTCGTTCGTGAAGAGCTACAAGTTGTTCCTAGGGATACAGAACTACCACCAAAAGGAATTCTGTTTGTACCCAAGCGCTAGACAGCGTACTCTATTGGCTCGGTGTGGATTCCATCGGGAAGAACACGTCTTTTGTCGTAGTAAGCCGATAGCCCAAGCTTCCGTTGTTTGTAGGTTGCTATACCTTCTGGCGATAGTCGGAAGCCTCGGTTTTCCGCCATGTCGATATCACCCTGGAGGGCTGCTTTGAATCGATCCCACGAAATGTCGTTGTGACGCCTAGACATACCTTTAGCGGAATACTTCTTGCTGCCACCCGTATCGACGTAGTAGGCTTTCGAGCATAGGGCAATGGCGCGCTGTCCTTCGAATTCGAGTTTGAAGAGTCCTGGGGTACGACTGCTCCACTTGTCCCAAGCTAGCCATTCCTTCCTATTGGCTTCGAAATCCTTACGTAGTTCCGGTCGTACAACTTCATCTATGCTGTTTCCAGAGATGGCAATGTACGCACTGTCCGTGTCCATCTGTATATATTCGAAATCTTTGCGATCGATGTACTTGTCGAGGAAGTCGTAGTAGAACTCAAGCATACGCAGCTTTGCGAGCTGGTACACAGCGATACCTACTTGGAAAGGGCGTTTGATTCGGATCTGGTCTTTCCTACTCTCGAGTTCGTATGCCTCGCCAATCTCTTCCAGATCTTCGAACCAAACACTTCGCAATGCCTTGTCCACAACCTTCTCATCTTTTGTATAGGTGACCTTTGTTTGGCGTTCTAAGTCTTCAAGCAACTTTCCATAGGCACTGTTTCCTAGTAGCTTGAACACATCTGCCAGCAAAGCCTCACCTTTATCTTCATCTCCCATACGACGTGCCTCAGTGACTTGGTCCACGAACCATCCGAAGATTTCTTTGGGTTCGTAGTCTATCGTGCGGTAGACAGCAGTGATCACTGCGCCATGATCTACATACCAAAGTAGAAGAGGAGCATAGAGTAGCAACTTCTTTCCAGAGAGACTCCCAACTAGCTTCTTTTCCTCGCTGAGCTTTCTACCTGTCTTTGTGAGGTAGGCCAGCATTTCTGGAGGGATTGCTTCTTTGGGGATTTTCTTGTTGTAGAAGAAGGGTGGCATCTCCTCAAATTCCTTCCACAATTTCTTTGGTATCTCGATGTCTACTTCTGCATATCCAAACCACGTTCCACCAAGTAGACATTCAACGAATCCTTCAGTGGCTGGACCTGGATCGTCATAGTGCACAACCTTTTCTTTTCCACAAGGCATTTCGAATTCCATGGTAGAAAGATATAGGGCGTTGGCATCGTATCCAAGAATCTTACGACAAGTCTTAGTTCCTCCCTGATGACTACGAATCTTAGTCACTCCTGATTCGTGGAGTCTGGTGAACACTATGCTTGGACCTCCCACGACAGCGTCTTTCAGCATGTGGTAGGCTTCCTTACTTGGAGCGTACATCTCAGCTCCCCTTTCTACACTACCTCGAAGCAGGAACTGTAGTGAGACTCCTGGAATGGACACTGCGTCTTTCAGCATGTCTACTCCTTTCTCGTGATAGAAATCTTGCATCTTTTCGAGTGCCTCTAGGAATGGAACTACATCTAGGTCGTTGTAGTATCGTAGCCAGTCTGCAAAGGTTTCCATTCCTTTGTCGAGAAAGGTGCGCTTGCAGTCTTCGAACTCTGACATAGATAGTAGATGTTCTCTTTTCAACTTCGAACCCCACTCTGGATAGTCTGGTAATCCAATGTGATCCAACTTGTCTGGAGAATCGAACCACTCATATGGGAAGAAACTCTTTTGCAACTCACAGCCATAGGCAGCGACCCAACGTTCATAAGAAGTTCCAGGTCCAAGGTAGTTGATCACATCTAGGAAACGGAAATCTGGGGTCAATAGGAACATAGTGGAATTGGCTTTCTTTGCTACCAGGATCTTTGAACAGGTGTCGGCAATGATTCCTACGAAGTGCTCCCTGATCAGATTAAGATCGTACCTGCCAGAGTTGAATCCCACTACTGGAACTTGGCTGATCCATTCATCGATCTTAGCTTGTTGTTTCTTTGGTAGGGTGTCGAAGGAGAATTCGGGTGTCCTAGGACAAAACTGTTCTGCAATGACTTCTTGGATCGCTTTCGCTCTTAGCTGGAGTTCTTCGACAAAGGCAGTTATGAGTTCTTTTGGATCGCGTCGACAGATGTGGGTTGGTGTTCGATCGTACGTGTCGGCAATTGATACTGATATTGGGATATGGACGTTTTCGATGGTCAGGTGGTCTGTTGGTTGTCTTCCTTTTGTCGTGTCGAGATAGGCTTCGAAATCGTAAACTATGAAGTGTGGGTAGACAGTTTGTGTTGGTGTGGGGACCGGTTTGTTTTTCTTCTTTGTGGAGCAGCCCCAAGCTTCCACTACTGTATAACCAGCTCCTTGTAGCTTTGCCGTTCTTTCACAGGTCTTGAGATAGAGCCTCCTTTCCCTAGGGAAGCATTTCGGGCAGCCATGGAAATAGCATCCATGAAATTGAAAGATGGTTTTCGAAATAGGTTCGTAGCCGTCGACCGGCGCTCCTTCTATCCAATGCTCTCCACCATGCCCACAAGCTGCATGATGAATGTGTTGTCCAATCCTTTTGGTTTCGCGTTCCAACCAGCATAAAGCGACTTTGCTGGCTGTGCTCTCTGGCCAGAAGGCTTTTTCGTATGCCGACTGAGGTACTGTAATTACTTTTCCGGGGCAAACGATCTTCGTTTCTCCACGACTGCAACGATCTGCATGGCGTTGAAGGGTGCAAGCCTGTGTAAACCGTTGCTTACAGTCATTACATACGTAGATGTGCCCTAGCTTTTTGACGTCCTTGATATAGAAGGCATGTCCTTCGTATATCCCAATCGTCATCGTATGCTTGTAGTGAGCTGCATGTCGCGTCAGATGCCAAGCGCCATCCTCCGTGGGTTCATACACCCGAATACCGATTCCAAAGTGTAACTCGACTTCCTCCAGCTGGTCTATGGAAGTTCTGGGAACGTCTTGTGTGGGCGCTGTCAGGCGATAGAAGTCCTGGGCAAGTTTTCGAGCTTTGACGCAACACCTATCTAATCTTGCTCCTTCATGCATGGCAAGGCAGCGCCAAAGACATAGGTTGTCGCCATATCGATCAAGGGCAAACATTCCTTTTTTCTGGCGAAGCCATTGGGGCAGTGGACCTGTTCCCAACAAAAGCTGACGATCGATCACGACTTTGACATCTACGTAGATCCAACGAACGAAGGCCCATTGGGTATTTGGTCGATTGATGTTGTCGGGATTCAAACGAGCTGTCTCCTTGCTATTGACCCACTCTTCTGCATCTTCTAGGATGTTCACCCATGGAGAGCCAGGGACAGTCTTGGAGAATAGCATCACACGTCCGTCGTTGACATTGCGAATGCGATAGGTGTAGCTGTAGCGAAGGTAGAAGCTGGTGGTTACCTTTGCAACTAACTTTTCCATAATCCTAGGAGTCAAATCTCCTGCCACACCTTGGAAGAAGCGCCATCGGATAGTACGGCGACCTATCTCCATCCCCTCGAGCATTCCATCTCTCTCCTCTAGAATAGCACCTGCCTCTCGAGCTAGACTCCGTGGAAGTGGTTCACTACGTGGTCTCACCATTCTCCCTTCGATATAACTATGTGTTAGGATAGCTTTAACAGATACTCCAATTTGGATTTTTATGTGTAAGGATGTTGAGGGGCGATATATCTCTCTTCGGTATAACTATGTGTTAGGATAGCTTTAACAGATACTCGAGTTTTGGATTTTTATGTGTAAGGATGTTGCGGCGATATAACTATATGTAATCATATCTCTAATAGGATTATCAAGTTGGATTTTTATGTACAAGAATGTCTAGTGACACTTTGAATGACCCTTAGTTACCCCTAGTAGTATAGCCGGTATTAAAATGATACAACTTTTTGTTGTGCTGAAAAACTTAAAAAGTTGTAATGGTATGGACGCCTTTTTTCTTGCACAAGGGGCGTCATGAAGTGGATTTCTGAATTCGCTTTATGACGCCCCTTGTGCAAGAAAACAAGGCGTCCATACCATTACAACTTTTTGAGTTTTCTTGTACAAGAAAAAGTGGTATCATTTTAATACCGGCTATACTACTAATTGAAGTAAAAATCAACATAATTCAAAAATGGTCAAATCTGGATTTTTTAGCCAGTGTCTATCCTTCATAACACACACCTGAATATCTGCTTCCTTTCTCAACACCTTCATAACACGTACCTCAATATCTTCCTGTCTCCACACATCAGAAGCAGTGTCTATCTTGTTTACATGAGTTACGTTGTCAGGTCCCAGGAACTCCATGGCCAGTAGGTACATATCCTGTCAAGATATCGATATCGTTTAGAAGTTTATTCTGCATTTAAGGTACCGACCATTATGATAATTAGTAGAGACCGGGTAGCCAAACAATCTTGGATTTCTGACAAAAGCAAAAAACCACTCAATATGCTTCAAAATGATCTCAAACAATCTACTGGAAGCTTCTGAACATCAATGGATTAAGTTGGAGGAAGGATTGAACAAAAAATCAACATCTTCAAAAAAGGGCCAAATCTGGATTTTTTTTGACCAGACCGGGTAGGCGAAAAATATCAGATTTCTGACAAAAACTAAAAAACACTCAATTACCCTTCAGAATGATGTCAAACAATGTCCTGGTAGTTTCTAGACATGAATGGACTAAGTTGGAGAGAGAATTGAAGTAAAAATCAACATAATTCAAAAATGGTCAAATCTGGATTTTTGATTTCTGACAAAAATAGAAAAACCACTCAATATGCTTCAAAATGATCTCAAACAATCTCCTGGTAGCTTCTGAACATCAATGGATTAAGTTGGAGAAAGGATTGAACAAAAAATCAACATCTTCAAAAAAGGGCCAAATCTAGATTTTTTTTAACGAAAAATATCAGATTTCTGACAAAAACTAAAAAACACTCAATTACCCTTCAGAATGATGTCAAACAATGTCCTGGTAGTTTCTAGACATGAATGGACTAAGTTGGAGAGAGAATTGAAGAAAAAAATCAACATCTTCAAAAATGGTAAAATCTAGATTGTTTTGGCCAGACCGGGTAGACGAAAAATATCAGATTTCTGACAAAAACTAAAAAAACACTCAATTACGCTTCAGAATGATGTCAAAGAATGTCCTGGTAGTTTCTAGACATGAATGGACTAAGTTGGAGAGAGAATTGAAGTAAAAATCAACATAATTCAAAAATGGTCAAATCTGGATTTTTTAGCCAGACCGGGTAGGCGAAAAATATCAGATTTCTGACAAAAATAAAAAAAACACTCAATATGCTTCAAAATGATCTCAAACAATCTCCTGGTAGCTTCTGAACATCAATGGATTAAGTTGGAGAATGAATTGAAGAAAAAGTAAACATCATCAAAAATGGTCAAATCTGGATTTTTGATTTCTGACAAAAATAGAAAAACCACTCAATATGCTTCAAAATGATCTCAAACAATCTCCTGGTAGCTTCTGAACATCAATGGATTAAGTTGGAGAATGAATTGAAGAAAAAGTAAACATCATCAAAAATGGTCAAATCTGGATTTTTGATTTCTGACAAAAATAGAAAAACCACTCAATATGCTTCAAAATGATCTCAAACAATCTCCTGGTAGCTTCTGAACATCAATGGATTAAGTTGGAGAAAGGATTGAACAAAAAATCAACATCTTCAAAAAAGGGCCAAATCTAGATTTTTTTTAACGAAAAATATCAGGTTTCTGACAAAAACTAAAAAACACTCAATTACCCTTCAGAATGATGTCAAACAATGTCCTGGTAGTTTCTAGACATGAATGGACTAAGTTGGAGAGAGAATTGAAGAAAAAAATCAACATCTTCAAAAATGGTAAAATCTAGATTGTTTTGGCCAGACCGGGTAGACGAAAAATATCAGATTTCTGACAAAAACTAAAAAAACACTCAATTACGCTTCAGAATGATGTCAAAGAATGTCCTGGTAGTTTCTAGACATGAATGGACTAAGTTGGAGAGAGAATTGAAGTAAAAATCAACATAATTCAAAAATGGTCAAATCTGGATTTTTTAGCCAGACCGGGTAGGCGAAAAATATCAGATTTCTGACAAAAATAAAAAAAACACTCAATATGCTTCAAAATGATCTCAAACAATCTCCTGGTAGCTTCTGAACATCAATGGATTAAGTTGGAGAATGAATTGAAGAAAAAGTAAACATCATCAAAAATGGTCAAATCTGGATTTTTGATTTCTGACAAAAATAGAAAAACCACTCAATATGCTTCAAAATGATCTCAAACAATCTCCTGGTAGCTTCTGAACATCAATGGATTAAGTTGGAGAATGAATTGAAGAAAAAGTAAACATCATCAAAAATGGTCAAATCTGGATTTTTGATTTCTGACAAAAATAGAAAAACCACTCAATATGCTTCAAAATGATCTCAAACAATCTCCTGGTAGCTTCTGAACATCAATGGATTAAGTTGGAGAAAGGATTGAACAAAAAATCAACATCTTCAAAAAAGGGCCAAATCTAGATTTTTTTTAACGAAAAATATCAGATTTCTGACAAAAACTAAAAAACACTCAATTACCCTTCAGAATGATGTCAAACAATGTCCTGGTAGTTTCTAGACATGAATGGACTAAGTTGGAGAGAGAATTGAAGAAAAAAAATCAACATCTTCAAAAATGGTCAAATCTGGATTTTTTAGCCAGTGTCTATCCTTCATAACACACACCTGAATATCTGCTTCCTTTCTCAACACCTTCATAACACGTACCTCAATATCTTCCTGTCTCCACACATCAGAAGCAGTGTCTATCTTGTTTACATGAGTTACGTTGTCAGGTCCCAGGAACTCCATGGCCAGTAGGTACATATCCTGTCAAGATATCGATATCGTTTAGAAGTTTATTCTGCATTTAAGGTACCGACCATTATGATAATTAGTAGAGACCGGGTAACCAAACAATCTTGGATTTCTGACAAAAGCAAAAAACCACTCAATTACCCTTCAGAATGATGTCAAACAATGTCCTGGTAGTTTCTAGACATGAATGGACTAAGTTGGAGAGAGAATTGAAGTAAAAATCAACATAATTCAAAAATGGTCAAATCTGTATTTTTTAGCCAGACCGGGTAGGCGAAAAATATCAGATTTCTGACAAAAACTGAAAAACACTCAATTACGCTTCAGAATGATGTCAAACAATGTCCTGGTAGTTTCTAGACATGAATGGACTAAGTTGGAGAGAGAATTGAAGTAAAAATCAACATAATTCAAAAATGGTCAAATCTGGATTTTTTAGCCAGACCGGGTAGGCGAAAAATATCAGATTTCTGACAAAAATAAAAAAAACACTCAATATGCTTCAAAATGATCTCAAACAATCTCCTGGTAGCTTCTGAACATCAATGGATTAAGTTGGGGAATGAATTGAAGAAAAAATAAACATCATCAAAAATGGTCAAATCTGGATTTTTGATTTCTGACAAAAATTAAAAAAACACTCAATATGCTTCAAAATGATGTCAAACAATCTCCTGGTAGCTTCTGAACATCAATGGATTAAGTTGGAGAAAGGATTGAACAAAAAATCAACATCTTCAAAAAAGGGCCAAATCTGGATTTTTTTGACCAGACCGGGTAGGCGAAAAATATCAGATTTCTGACAAAAACTAAAAAACACTCAATTACGCTTCAGAATGATGTCAAACAATGTCCTGGTAGTTTCTAGACATGAATGGACTAAGTTGGAGAGAGAATTGAAGTAAAAATCAACATAATTCAAAAATGGTCAAATCTGGATTTTTTAGCCAGACCGGGTAGGCGAAAAATATCAGATTTCTGACAAAAATAAAAAAAACACTCAATATGCTTCAAAATGATCTCAAACAATCTCCTGGTAGCTTCTGAACATCAATGGATTAAGTTGGAGAATGAATTGAAGAAAAAGTAAACATCATCAAAAATGGTCAAATCTGGATTTTTGATTTCTGACAAAAATAGAAAAACCACTCAATATGCTTCAAAATGATCTCAAACAATCTCCTGGTAGCTTCTGAACATCAATGGATTAAGTTGGAGAATGAATTGAAGAAAAAGTAAACATCATCAAAAATGGTCAAATCTGGATTTTTGATTTCTGACAAAAATAGAAAAACCACTCAATATGCTTCAAAATGATCTCAAACAATCTCCTGGTAGCTTCTGAACATCAATGGATTAAGTTGGAGAAAGGATTGAACAAAAAATCAACATCTTCAAAAAAGGGCCAAATCTAGATTTTTTTTAACGAAAAATATCAGATTTCTGACAAAAACTAAAAAACACTCAATTACCCTTCAGAATGATGTCAAACAATGTCCTGGTAGTTTCTAGACATGAATGGACTAAGTTGGAGAGAGAATTGAAGAAAAAAATCAACATCTTCAAAAATGGTAAAATCTAGATTGTTTTGGCCAGACCGGGTAGACGAAAAATATCAGATTTCTGACAAAAACTAAAAAAACACTCAATTACGCTTCAGAATGATGTCAAAGAATGTCCTGGTAGTTTCTAGACATGAATGGACTAAGTTGGAGAGAGAATTGAAGTAAAAATCAACATAATTCAAAAATGGCCAAATCTGGATTTTTTAGCCAGACCGGGTAGGCGAAAAATATCAGATTTCTGACAAAAATAAAAAAAACACTCAATATGCTTCAAAATGATCTCAAACAATCTCCTGGTAGCTTCTGAACATCAATGGATTAAGTTGGAGAATGAATTGAAGAAAAAGTAAACATCATCAAAAATGGTCAAATCTGGATTTTTGATTTCTGACAAAAATAGAAAAACCACTCAATATGCTTCAAAATGATCTCAAACAATCTCCTGGTAGCTTCTGAACATCAATGGATTAAGTTGGAGAATGAATTGAAGAAAAAGTAAACATCATCAAAAATGGTCAAATCTGGATTTTTGATTTCTGACAAAAATAGAAAAACCACTCAATATGCTTCAAAATGATCTCAAACAATCTCCTGGTAGCTTCTGAACATCAATGGATTAAGTTGGAGAAAGGATTGAACAAAAAATCAACATCTTCAAAAAAGGGCCAAATCTAGATTTTTTTTAACGAAAAATATCAGATTTCTGACAAAAACTAAAAAACACTCAATTACCCTTCAGAATGATGTCAAACAATGTCCTGGTAGTTTCTAGACATGAATGGACTAAGTTGGAGAGAGAATTGAAGAAAAAAAATCAACATCTTCAAAAATGGTCAAATCTGGATTTTTTAGCCAGTGTCTATCCTTCATAACACACACCTGAATATCTGCTTCCTTTCTCAACACCTTCATAACACGTACCTCAATATCTTCCTGTCTCCACACATCAGAAGCAGTGTCTATCTTGTTTACATGAGTTACGTTGTCAGGTCCCAGGAACTCCATGGCCAGTAGGTACATATCCTGTCAAGATATCGATATCGTTTAGAAGTTTATTCTGCATTTAAGGTACCGACCATTATGATAATTAGTAGAGACCGGGTAACCAAACAATCTTGGATTTCTGACAAAAGCAAAAAACCACTCAATTACCTTTCAGAATGATGTCAAACAATGTCCTGGTAGTTTCTAGACATGAATGGACTAAGTTGGAGAGAGAATTGAAGTAAAAATCAACATAATTCAAAAATGGTCAAATCTGTATTTTTTAGCCAGACCGGGTAGGCGAAAAATATCAGATTTCTGACAAAAACTGAAAAACACTCAATTACGCTTCAGAATGATGTCAAACAATGTCCTGGTAGTTTCTAGACATGAATGGACTAAGTTGGAGAGAGAATTGAAGTAAAAATCAACATAATTCAAAAATGGTCAAATCTGGATTTTTTAGCCAGACCGGGTAGGCGAAAAATATCAGATTTCTGACAAAAATAAAAAAAACACTCAATATGCTTCAAAATGATCTCAAACAATCTCCTGGTAGCTTCTGAACATCAATGGATTAAGTTGGAGAATGAATTGAAGAAAAAGTAAACATCATCAAAAATGGTCAAATCTGGATTTTTGATTTCTGACAAAAATAGAAAAACCACTCAATATGCTTCAAAATGATCTCAAACAATCTCCTGGTAGCTTCTGAACATCAATGGATTAAGTTGGAGAATGAATTGAAGAAAAAGTAAACATCATCAAAAATGGTCAAATCTGGATTTTTGATTTCTGACAAAAATAGAAAAACCACTCAATATGCTTCAAAATGATCTCAAACAATCTCCTGGTAGCTTCTGAACATCAATGGATTAAGTTGGAGAAAGGATTGAACAAAAAATCAACATCTTCAAAAAAGGGCCAAATCTAGATTTTTTTTAACGAAAAATATCAGATTTCTGACAAAAACTAAAAAACACTCAATTACCCTTCAGAATGATGTCAAACAATGTCCTGGTAGTTTCTAGACATGAATGGACTAAGTTGGAGAGAGAATTGAAGAAAAAAAATCAACATCTTCAAAAATGGTCAAATCTGGATTTTTTAGCCAGTGTCTATCCTTCATAACACACACCTGAATATCTGCTTCCTTTCTCAACACCTTCATAACACGTACCTCAATATCTTCCTGTCTCCACACATCAGAAGCAGTGTCTATCTTGTTTACATGAGTTACGTTGTCAGGTCCCAGGAACTCCATGGCCAGTAGGTACATATCCTGTCAAGATATCGATATCGTTTAGAAGTTTATTCTGCATTTAAGGTACCGACCATTATGATAATTAGTAGAGACCGGGTAACCAAACAATCTTGGATTTCTGACAAAAGCAAAAAACCACTCAATTACCCTTCAGAATGATGTCAAACAATGTCCTGGTAGTTTCTAGACATGAATGGACTAAGTTGGAGAGAGAATTGAAGTAAAAATCAACATAATTCAAAAATGGTCAAATCTGTATTTTTTAGCCAGACCGGGTAGGCGAAAAATATCAGATTTCTGACAAAAACTGAAAAACACTCAATTACGCTTCAGAATGATGTCAAACAATGTCCTGGTAGTTTCTAGACATGAATGGACTAAGTTGGAGAGAGAATTGAAGTAAAAATCAACATAATTCAAAAATGGTCAAATCTGGATTTTTTAGCCAGACCGGGTAGGCGAAAAATATCAGATTTCTGACAAAAATAAAAAAAACACTCAATATGCTTCAAAATGATCTCAAACAATCTCCTGGTAGCTTCTGAACATCAATGGATTAAGTTGGGGAATGAATTGAAGAAAAAATAAACATCATCAAAAATGGTCAAATCTGGATTTTTGATTTCTGACAAAAATTAAAAAAACACTCAATATGCTTCAAAATGATGTCAAACAATCTCCTGGTAGCTTCTGAACATCAATGGATTAAGTTGGAGAAAGGATTGAACAAAAAATCAACATCTTCAAAAAAGGGCCAAATCTGGATTTTTTTGACCAGACCGGGTAGACGAAAAATATCAGATTTCTGACAAAAACTGAATAACACTCAATTACGCTTCAGAATGATGTCAAACAATGTCCTGGTAGTTTCTAGACATGAATGGACTAAGTTGGAGAGAGAATTGAAGTAAAAATCAACATAATTCAAAAATGGTCAAATCTGTATTTTTTAGCCAGACCGGGTAGGCGAAAAATATCAGATTTCTGACAAAAATAAAAAAAACACTCAATATGCTTCAAAATGATCTCAAACAATCTCCTGGTAGCTTCTGAACATCAATGGATTAAGTTGGAGAATGAATTGAAGAAAAAGTAAACATCATCAAAAATGGTCAAATCTGGATTTTTGATTTCTGACAAAAATAGAAAAACCACTCAATATGCTTCAAAATGATCTCAAACAATGTCCTGGTAGTTTCTAGACATGAATGGACTAAGTTGGAGAGAGAATTGAAGTAAAAATCAACATAATTCAAAAATGGTCAAATCTGTATTTTTTAGCCAGACCGGGTAGGCGAAAAATATCAGATTTCTGACAAAAACTGAAAAACACTCAATTACGCTTCAGAATGATGTCAAACAATGTCCTGGTAGTTTCTAGACATGAATGGACTAAGTTGGAGAGAGAATTGAAGTAAAAATCAACATAATTCAAAAATGGTCAAATCTGGATTTTTTAGCCAGACCGGGTAGGCGAAAAATATCAGATTTCTGACAAAAATAAAAAAAACACTCAATATGCTTCAAAATGATCTCAAACAATCTCCTGGTAGCTTCTGAACATCAATGGATTAAGTTGGAGAATGAATTGAAGAAAAAGTAAACATCATCAAAAATGGTCAAATCTGGATTTTTGATTTCTGACAAAAATAGAAAAACCACTCAATATGCTTCAAAATGATCTCAAACAATCTCCTGGTAGCTTCTGAACATCAATGGATTAAGTTGGAGAATGAATTGAAGAAAAAGTAAACATCATCAAAAATGGTCAAATCTGGATTTTTGATTTCTGACAAAAATAGAAAAACCACTCAATATGCTTCAAAATGATCTCAAACAATCTCCTGGTAGCTTCTGAACATCAATGGATTAAGTTGGAGAAAGGATTGAACAAAAAATCAACATCTTCAAAAAAGGGCCAAATCTAGATTTTTTTTTAACGAAAAATATCAGATTTCTGACAAAAACTAAAAAACACTCAATTACCCTTCAGAATGATGTCAAACAATGTCCTGGTAGTTTCTAGACATGAATGGACTAAGTTGGAGAGAGAATTGAAGAAAAAAATCAACATCTTCAAAAATGGTAAAATCTAGATTGTTTTGGCCAGACCGGGTAGACGAAAAATATCAGATTTCTGACAAAAACTAAAAAAACACTCAATTACGCTTCAGAATGATGTCAAAGAATGTCCTGGTAGTTTCTAGACATGAATGGACTAAGTTGGAGAGAGAATTGAAGTAAAAATCAACATAATTCAAAAATGGTCAAATCTGGATTTTTTAGCCAGACCGGGTAGGCGAAAAATATCAGATTTCTGACAAAAATAAAAAAAACACTCAATATGCTTCAAAATGATCTCAAACAATCTCCTGGTAGCTTCTGAACATCAATGGATTAAGTTGGAGAATGAATTGAAGAAAAAGTAAACATCATCAAAAATGGTCAAATCTGGATTTTTGATTTCTGACAAAAATAGAAAAACCACTCAATATGCTTCAAAATGATCTCAAACAATCTCCTGGTAGCTTCTGAACATCAATGGATTAAGTTGGAGAATGAATTGAAGAAAAAGTAAACATCATCAAAAATGGTCAAATCTGGATTTTTGATTTCTGACAAAAATAGAAAAACCACTCAATATGCTTCAAAATGATCTCAAACAATCTCCTGGTAGCTTCTGAACATCAATGGATTAAGTTGGAGAAAGGATTGAACAAAAAATCAACATCTTCAAAAAAGGGCCAAATCTAGATTTTTTTTAACGAAAAATATCAGATTTCTGACAAAAACTAAAAAACACTCAATTACCCTTCAGAATGATGTCAAACAATGTCCTGGTAGTTTCTAGACATGAATGGACTAAGTTGGAGAGAGAATTGAAGAAAAAAAATCAACATCTTCAAAAATGGTCAAATCTGGATTTTTTAGCCAGTGTCTATCCTTCATAACACACACCTGAATATCTGCTTCCTTTCTCAACACCTTCATAACACGTACCTCAATATCTTCCTGTCTCCACACATCAGAAGCAGTGTCTATCTTGTTTACATGAGTTACGTTGTCAGGTCCCAGGAACTCCATGGCCAGTAGGTACATATCCTGTCAAGATATCGATATCGTTTAGAAGTTTATTCTGCATTTAAGGTACCGACCATTATGATAATTAGTAGAGACCGGGTAACCAAACAATCTTGGATTTCTGACAAAAGCAAAAAACCACTCAATTACCCTTCAGAATGATGTCAAACAATGTCCTGGTAGTTTCTAGACATGAATGGACTAAGTTGGAGAGAGAATTGAAGTAAAAATCAACATAATTCAAAAATGGTCAAATCTGTATTTTTTAGCCAGACCGGGTAGGCGAAAAATATCAGATTTCTGACAAAAACTGAAAAACACTCAATTACGCTTCAGAATGATGTCAAACAATGTCCTGGTAGTTTCTAGACATGAATGGACTAAGTTGGAGAGAGAATTGAAGTAAAAATCAACATAATTCAAAAATGGTCAAATCTGGATTTTTTAGCCAGACCGGGTAGGCGAAAAATATCAGATTTCTGACAAAAATAAAAAAAACACTCAATATGCTTCAAAATGATCTCAAACAATCTCCTGGTAGCTTCTGAACATCAATGGATTAAGTTGGGGAATGAATTGAAGAAAAAATAAACATCATCAAAAATGGTCAAATCTGGATTTTTGATTTCTGACAAAAATTAAAAAAACACTCAATATGCTTCAAAATGATGTCAAACAATCTCCTGGTAGCTTCTGAACATCAATGGATTAAGTTGGAGAAAGGATTGAACAAAAAATCAACATCTTCAAAAAAGGGCCAAATCTGGATTTTTTTGACCAGACCGGGTAGACGAAAAATATCAGATTTCTGACAAAAACTGAATAACACTCAATTACGCTTCAGAATGATGTCAAACAATGTCCTGGTAGTTTCTAGACATGAATGGACTAAGTTGGAGAGAGAATTGAAGTAAAAATCAACATAATTCAAAAATGGTCAAATCTGTATTTTTTAGCCAGACCGGGTAGGCGAAAAATATCAGATTTCTGACAAAAATAAAAAAAACACTCAATATGCTTCAAAATGATCTCAAACAATCTCCTGGTAGCTTCTGAACATCAATGGATTAAGTTGGAGAATGAATTGAAGAAAAAGTAAACATCATCAAAAATGGTCAAATCTGGATTTTTGATTTCTGACAAAAATAGAAAAACCACTCAATATGCTTCAAAATGATCTCAAACAATGTCCTGGTAGTTTCTAGACATGAATGGACTAAGTTGGAGAGAGAATTGAAGTAAAAATCAACATAATTCAAAAATGGTCAAATCTGTATTTTTTAGCCAGACCGGGTAGGCGAAAAATATCAGATTTCTGACAAAAACTGAAAAACACTCAATTACGCTTCAGAATGATGTCAAACAATGTCCTGGTAGTTTCTAGACATGAATGGACTAAGTTGGAGAGAGAATTGAAGTAAAAATCAACATAATTCAAAAATGGTCAAATCTGGATTTTTTAGCCAGACCGGGTAGGCGAAAAATATCAGATTTCTGACAAAAATAAAAAAAACACTCAATATGCTTCAAAATGATCTCAAACAATCTCCTGGTAGCTTCTGAACATCAATGGATTAAGTTGGGGAATGAATTGAAGAAAAAATAAACATCATCAAAAATGGTCAAATCTGGATTTTTGATTTCTGACAAAAATTAAAAAAACACTCAATATGCTTCAAAATGATGTCAAACAATCTCCTGGTAGCTTCTGAACATCAATGGATTAAGTTGGAGAAAGGATTGAACAAAAAATCAACATCTTCAAAAAAGGGCCAAATCTGGATTTTTTTGACCAGACCGGGTAGACGAAAAATATCAGATTTCTGACAAAAACTGAAAAACACTCAATTACGCTTCAGAATGATGTCAAACAATGTCCTGGTAGTTTCTAGACATGAATGGACTAAGTTGGAGAGAGAATTGAAGTAAAAATCAACATAATTCAAAAATGGTCAAATCTGTATTTTTTAGCCAGACCGGGTAGGCGAAAAATATCAGATTTCTGACAAAAATAAAAAAAACACTCAATATGCTTCAAAATGATCTCAAACAATCTCCTGGTAGCTTCTGAACATCAATGGATTAAGTTGGAGAATGAATTGAAGAAAAAGTAAACATCATCAAAAATGGTCAAATCTGGATTTTTGATTTCTGACAAAAATAAAAAAACCACTCAATATGCTTCAAAATGATCTCAAACAATCTCCTGGTAGCTTCTGAACATCAATGGATTAAGTTGGAGAATGAATTGAAGAAAAAGTAAACATCATCAAAAATGGTCAAATCTGGATTTTTGATTTCTGACAAAAATAGAAAAACCACTCAATATGCTTCAAAATGATCTCAAACAATCTCCTGGTAGCTTCTGAACATCAATGGATTAAGTTGGAGAAAGGATTGAACAAAAAATCAACATCTTCAAAAAAGGGCCAAATCTAGATTTTTTTTAACGAAAAATATCAGATTTCTGACAAAAACTGAAAAACACTCAATTACCCTTCAGAATGATGTCAAACAATGTCCTGGTAGTTTCTAGACATGAATGGACTAAGTTGGAGAGAGAATTGAAGAAAAAAATCAACATCTTCAAAAATGGTAAAATCTAGATTGTTTTGGCCAGACCGGGTAGACGAAAAATATCAGATTTCTGACAAAAACTAAAAAAACACTCAATTACGCTTCAGAATGATGTCAAAGAATGTCCTGGTAGTTTCTAGACATGAATGGACTAAGTTGGAGAGAGAATTGAAGTAAAAATCAACATAATTCAAAAATGGTCAAATCTGGATTTTTTAGCCAGTGTCTATCCTTCATAACACACACCTGAATATCTGCTTCCTTTCTCAACACCTTCATAACACGTACCTCAATATCTTCCTGTCTCCACACATCAGAAGCAGTGTCTATCTTGTTTACATGAGTTACGTTGTCAGGTCCCAGGAACTCCATGGCCAGTAGGTACATATCCTGTCAAGATATCGATATCGTTTAGAAGTTTATTCTGCATTTAAGGTACCGACCATTATGATAATTAGTAGAGACCGGGTAGCCAAACAATCTTGGATTTCTGACAAAAGCAAAAAACCACTCAATATGCTTCAAAATGATCTCAAACAATCTACTGGAAGCTTCAGAACATCAATGGATTAAGTTGGAGGAAGAATTGAAGAAAAAATTCAACATCTTCAAAAATGGTAAAATCTAGATTGTTTTGGCCAGACCGGGTAGGCGAAAAATATCAGATTTCTGACAAAAACTGAAAAACACTCAATTATGCTTCAGAATGATGTCAAACAATGTCCTGGTAGTTTCTAGACATGAATGGACTAAGTTGGAGAGAGAATTGAAGTAAAAATCAACATAATTCAAAAATGGTCAAATCTGTATTTTTTAGCCAGACCGGGTAGGCGAAAAATATCAGATTTCTGACAAAAACTGAAAAACACTCAATTACGCTTCAGAATGATGTCAAACAATGTCCTGGTAGTTTCTAGACATGAATGGACTAAGTTGGAGAGAGAATTGAAGTAAAAATCAACATAATTCAAAAATGGTCAAATCTGGATTTTTGATTTCTGACAAAAATAGAAAAACCACTCAATATGCTTCAAAATGATCTCAAACAATCTCCTGGTAGCTTCTGAACATCAATGGATTAAGTTGGAGAAAGGATTGAACAAAAAATCAACATCTTCAAAAAAGGGCCAAATCTGGATTTTTTTTGACCAGACCGGGTAGGCGAAAAATATCAGATTTCTGACAAAAACTAAAAAACACTCAATTACCCTTCAGAATGATGTCAAACAATGTCCTGGTAGTTTCTAGACATGAATGGACTAAGTTGGAGAGAGAATTGAAGAAAAAATTCAACATCTTCAAAAATGGTAAAATCTAGATTGTTTTGGCCAGACCGGGTAGACGAAAAATATCAGATTTCTGACAAAAACTAAAAAAACAATCAATTACGCTTCAGAATGATGTCAAAGAATGTCCTGGTAGTTTCTAGACATGAATGGACTAAGTTGGAGAGAGAATTGAGTAGTATAGCCGGTATTAAAATGATACCACTTTTTCTTGTACAAGAAAACTCAAAAAGTTGAATGTTATGGACGCCTTCAGAAATCCACTTCATGACGCCCCTTGTGCAAGAAAAAAGGCGTCCATACCATTACAACTTTTTAAGTTTTTCTTGCACAACAAAAAGTTGTATCATTTTAATACCGGCTATACTACTAGGGGTAACTAAGGGTCATTCAAAGTGTCACTAGACATTCTTGTACATAAAAATCCAAACTTGAGTATCTGTTAGAGACATGATTATTATACTGTATATCGATATCTTTCACTATGGATAATATATCGTACCTCCCTCTAGAAATCTTGACTAAGATCGTAGAGCATGCAGGTCCTACGTCATTCTCAAGCATTGCAAGGACATCAAAACGCCTAAACGGTGCTGCATCTCTCGCGCGCTACAAAGACGTAGACCGAGAGTTCCGTATACAAGTACTATGTTTCGGTTTGGGTTCTACTCATAATGATGCCGATAGAGACAAATTGGCTAGGACTTTCGGCATTTCCGCAAGCCACGTCGACGACAGCCTTCCTCTCATCTACGCCAGCGATCATGGCAACCTTAATATTGTTAAGTGGCTCGTCAAGCACTTACGTTTCAATAAAATGGATAGATACACCAATCATACTCTATGCGCTGCCTTAAGGTACGGTCACCTTGGTATTGCTAAGTGGCTCATTAAGCACTTCCAGTTCACCAAAGAGGGCTATGCCGTCATGTTTGCTATGATAGAGGCCGGCGCGTATGGGCATCTTAATAGCATCAAGTGGCTCATTCAACGTTTTCAGATAACCATAGAGTGTGAATACATTCATCGTGCTCTACTATGCGCCTGTAGCAACGATCAGTTTCATACCGCTAAATGGCTCGTTAAGTGGATCATTAAGAACTCCCCTCTCACCATAGAGGAAGAAAATGCCCTACTAGATTACTATGTGAATGCCTATAATGCCAGATAGGAATCCGATTGAATCCAACTGCACCTAAGAATCTAAAACTTGAAGTATATGTTAAAGGAATGATTATTATACTGTATATTACCACTAAATGGTATTAGTATATATTCTTTATTCCACAATACTAGCTTACGTTGTTATCTTAGTACGCATTAACACCATACAGATCGAACATGTCGAAGAAGAACTCAAATGTAGACGCCACAATGATTGAGGTAGTAACTTGTGATTGGTTGATGAGAGGGAAGGACACGAAATGCCAAAAGAGGATTTCGAAGACAACGAAGTTCTGTTCCCAGCACAACTACCAAATCTCAAAAGGCTGTGCCCCACTCATACCATGCTCGAAGTGCGGTAAAGGATGTCGTACTGATTACGAGCTTTGCTCAGGATGCGACCGTCTCGCCATCAAGATGAAGTGTCCCGGTGTTTATATAAAACGCGCTAAGAAGTCCAGCAAGACGCTAGAGGGTCCAAGAAAGGAGGAGCCAAACGTGGTGGAACCGGAGGTAGCGTTGCCCGCAGAACCAAGAGTGGTGGAACCAGAGGAAGGTCTCGGAGAGTCTCTCACCCATGCGCTCAACAAGGTGTTGGCTGCCTTGAGGAGCGAGAAGGACGATTAGGAATAGCCACGAAAAAAAAAAAAAAGGAATGAAGAAAGTCGTTGTGACCCTCTTCATTCCTTTTTTTTTTTTTTTCTATTAAACGTACGACATCTATAGTTGTATCATGGACGAGCTAGTCAGATTGTTTGGTCCTGGAATTCGTAGAAGCCTGAATATCAAACCACAAGTGGAACATATTAACACCAGTGAAACATGTCCTGATTGTCTCTGCCCCTTTGAAATACAAGGAACGGAATTCGTATGTCCCACCTGTGGTCTTGTTTCCGAGGTTGAACCATGTGAAGAAACTAAGATCGACATCATTACTACTCGACTGCGTATAGTAGGTCCGGACGGGTTTCAGTATCAAAGTGATCTAGACCGAGCAAAACCAAAGCAAAGCGATAACACGGAACTGCAACGACGAACGCTCCTACAAGAACTACGAGCATACAACACTATTTACAAACAAAGTTGTGACCTATCGTTCCCTACGAACACTTTAGGAATCGTAGCCGACGCATTTATCCAAGTAATGAAAGTTCATCCCAAGCGTAGCGATGCTAAGAGACATATTCTAGCTTCTCTACTCTACCATGCATGCATACAATGTGGATTCGTCCGATCTAAAGGTGAGGTTGCTCGCTTCATGCAACTAAGCAACAAAGGCATCCATAGAGGAGAGGTCTTTATACGTTCTCTGTGTGACGACAATGAGATCGATGTAGACTTGGATGCCGAGCGCATAGTTCCTCACATTGCAACGACTTTCCTTAAACTCGATCCTCAAGGAGTACTTATAGACGCTCAACAAATAGTCCACGAGGTCGTTACTATGGCAATAGAAAACAATGTAGGCAGATCGGTAATTAAAACGAAAGTTGTTGGAGCAAGTTACGAGGTGCTACATCGTTTAGGCTCGTCTATGTCTCTTAACGAAGTCATTGGGCGATGTGACGTATTTGGAAATTCAGTCAAGCGTTTTGTCAAGAAGTTGTCTTCTTACCATTCCCACTTCGAACCAATCTACACTAAGCATGGGATGGCTAGCAGTAGGACTTAGTGAAGTGGAAGTGAGAGCCATGTTCGTTTCTTTCATAGGAAACGTCGATTCTTACATTCCAAGTTTTTCTCGCATTTCCTTTTGCACTTCTTGCTTGAGTTCGGCTCGAATGCTTTTTTCACCTATGGAAGCCTTGCGACGAATTTCAGACCTCATGATCTCATACTTATTCGCTTCGTTCAGGATGAGACTGTATTCGGAGTCGGATATGTTTTCATCACGTAGTGCCTTCGATACTAGATCGCGAATCGTATTGATTTTCGCCTTTGCCAACATAGTTGTCCTTTCATGCTTAGAAACCTTCATTCCTAACTTCTTAGCTCCAAGGGTTGTAGATGCTGAAATTAATCCACATAGTCCACCAATAACTCCAAGTGGTAGACCAATCACTATTCCAACCCCAGTCAACGCTGCGCCCAATCCAGATCCAGATAAGATCACAGATAGACCTCCAGTTACCACTGCGATGCCATGAACTATTCCTTGAGAACGTGCATATTTCTTGCGCACACCTTCGTAGTGCCTTTCTTGAACTTCTATGTCCGAAAGCGTGTCTCGGATCGTTTGCAGTCTGAAGTTCTTTCCAGTGTCACTAGCAATCTGTGGATAGATACTTGGTGCTGAGGGAAACGGTTGAATCGAATCGCCTTCCATTGTACGTTATACATATAACTTACTCAAGCTTCAACACGTATCGTATCGGTTGACCACGGAAGTCTATCACGTTACCTTTCTCATCACGAATCGTAAGGCTAAGACTATTTCGCATTGTCCCTATAGCTTGTAGGACTTGGGGATTCGTTATAGTATAGGTTATCCTTGAAAACCAAAGACCTCGGACCTCTATGCTAGCCAAGACTTTCGATCGTTTTCCCTCTAGAAGTGAGAAACCGGAATCCACCACGTCGCAACGGACATACACTGTGTGGATATCTTTGATCTTAATGCGGTAAGTACCAACTTTTAGCAGGAACTCGTTATTCTCTTCTTCTCCACCTTCGACACCTAATAGTGTGTAGAGACTTTTATTGAAATTGATTGGTTTTTTAACTATTATAGCTTTGTCCTCCCTAAGGGGGGTATCGCTCTTAAATTCCACGATACCAGCACTACTTGCAGGCTTTAAGGCCTTCTTGGCTTTCCTAAAGTTGTAAGACCCTGCAGCAATGTCGTGTGGGAACACAATACTACCGCCATTCCACCAGAAAGAGCCCACCTCCGTTAGGTTCCACCAAGTGTTCTCGAAAGTGACCTCGACTAGTGAAATGTTCCGTATAAGAATAGGATCGTCGAAGTAGACCGTATGGTCGGATGATGTGGTGATGACATTAAGGATCGTCATTATATGTTGAAGGTATAACTATATATACGTATAGCTTCAACATGAGGAGGTCCGGAGGTCTTTTCAGTTACCATTACGGAGGGAAAGACGAAGAGGAAGAGTTCCCAACACCGAATGCTAATATACGGTCAAAGGCTGAGAATCAAGCTAGGAGAGAGAATCAAGCTCGGATAGATAGAGAAGATGTGAAAAGTAGAGAGGTTGCAACATTGAATGCAGATCTATTAGCAAAGTTCAAGAAGAAATACCCACATGCAGATCTTCACAAGTTCTATGTCTCTACGGAAGTGAACGGTCCAGGCAAATATTCGACGAGTATTTGGTTTCGAGATGGAGATTCTAGCTATGTCGTTTACGGCGATGATGTCTCAAAGTTATCTGCAGTCACTCAAAGCCGCATCGACAATGCATTGCAGGGAATGGTTGGTGGTTTCCCATCTACGTTGATACTAGACATGAGTGCGAAATATCCCATTACAGCAGTTCCTTCTACTGAACCGGCACAAGATATTGATCTCACTAATCTATTGCTATATGTCACAGCAAAGCAGAATTTCAAAGCTGGCGTTCCAAATATATTCAAGGAGATCGTTGTAAAGCATACGACAAAAAAGGAGTCCCAGCATTGGTTGGCTGGTCCAGATTTCCACTACTGGCCTCAACAACTTAATTTTGCAACGTGGTGTGCAACTTCCGGATGTGGAGTGTCGTTGTTTGACCCCACTTTCAAAACGTATCCACCAGTCGTTCAAGGGTTCCTACGATTCCACGTATATTTCACGATACGAAGAATTCTACGTGAACTTGGTGGTACTCATGGAGTTCCTTTACCTGGTGAATCTCATTTCAAGCAAAGGGATAACCTCTATAACAAATCAGCTCTTGAGAAATTGTGCATCGAATTCGGTATATCTCGAACACCAGACTTTCGGTGGAATGGCTTAGGAGACGTCTACGTAAACTCTCATGGAAAAATGGTGAACTATACGGAGAAGTATGCACATAATACTTCGTTCTCTGCAAAGTGGCCTGGTGGTGACTTTAAGTTTCCTGAGGAGAGTCGTACGGAGTATCAGTTTTCTTTAGCGTACATTGGCAATAACAACGGTAAACAATACAATTGGTTTACGCCACCAATCGGAAAAGGTTTGACAGATGTTGGATTGGGTAGGTTGAATAGATCTGTCGAGGCTTTTGGATATTGCATACTTGGTGCACAAGCAGATCTGAACGAATCCATCGTAGGTAACCATAACGTCCAAGAAAAGTTTAAGAGCTTAGTTGAGAACGCCATTCTCGTAAACGACTTAAAGAAAAGTTATGATAACTATCTTCTTGCTATAAAGAGGACGCATAAGAGGCTCGATCTAGCAATAGCTGTAGGCGTGCGATTATTGCCAAGCGATCTATCGTACTATCTTGGTAAGAAAGATGGCTATAGGAATCCAATCCCGAAAGCCACGAAAGCTATGAGGCTAGGCATTAACACCATCAATGCAGAAGTCGAAGGACGCCCACTTCTTACTATGGAAGGATCATCAGATAAGAAATCGTTGCCGCATCTCGAGACGCACAAGAAACGAGTTCCTGTACTAAAGGCTGTCACGCACAAGAAACAAGATCGTGCCCCACAACATGAGATTAATCTCGCAGTGACATCCATTGCCGCAGCTGGAATTGCATGGATGTTGTTTCGTTAACGTCGTTTGTATTGCTCTATCGTGATCACCACTATTGCTACTATGAATAACCAAACGTTCTGTGCTAGTACTCCCAGAGCTTTACCAGCCATAGTAAATATGAAACTCGCAATCGATCCAATCATTCCAGGTAGGATCTGTCCAAGTTTCTTTCCCATTTCTTTCAACAACCCCCCAGTCGTTTGCAATCCCTTCTTTACTGCATCTGCTGCTTTATCAATACCAGTCTTTATTGGTTTCGGTACGGATTTCGACAACAGGGAAACTATCGTACTAATGATAGCGCCAATAGAAGTTACTACTGCAAGAACGGTCATTCCATGCTTTCTGAAAATGTATTTGATCCTTTCACGTAGCGACATACGTTTTAGTATGGCTTCTTCTTGACGTTCGAGTAATTCTATTTCGTTATGGATGTGTACTTTCTCTTCCTTAGCCGCTTCCTTCTGGTCCTCAGTTGACGTTGAGTCTAGAAGTATGCTATCTTCTACTTTGAGATGTTCGGTGGCCTTTTCTTGACCTTGGATGACTTGTTCTGCTCTTTCTACATCCGTAGGGCCTAGAACGTATTTGAGATCCTTCCCAATCTTCTTATATATGTCACCATTCACAGTTGTCAAAGGGACAGGTCTCTCATTGCTTCCTAACGCGTGAACATAGATTCTACCTCTTTCCTTGTTAGCATCCCATACGGTTGTTATCTCGAGTTTTCCACGAAACCCAACATCCTCATAGTGTTCACGGACAGCATCTACCAGCATCTTTTTAGCATTTTCCGATAGGCCTGCTTTGAAGATGAATCCTTTATAGTCGACTTCCGAACTTTCGAGTTCGTCCATAATTCCATCGAAATCTTCATCTGTAAATGAGGTTTCCTGATTCTTTGGTCTAGCACCTTCTTTGCCGTAGTCGCGTCTGGTTTTCATTGGGACCATTTCTCCTGACTCTTCTGGAAATATTGCATCCCACTCCTCATCCACATTGATAGTATCATCTTTATCGTAGTCTCCACCTCCTTCAGCTTCATCAGTTCCTTCATCGTACCTACCCTCAGAGGCCATGTTAAACATAATTATATATATAGTTATATTCAACATGATCTCATCAATATTGGATCCCACACAAGTACGAAGAGAGCCTCATGCACTCAAGGCTCCACGAGACTTGTATAGGAAAACTTTCACTCGATCATCTGCCAATCCAGGTGAGACTCTATACGTAGAAGTCCCAAAGCTAGCAGAAGATGTAGTACTAGTACCTGGTAGCTTAGCGCTATTGGGCGACATCGTACTATCTGGTGGACATGCGAATAACAGAGTCGTTTCGAACGTTGGACGCTGCTTGGTCATGCGTAGAATCTGTAGGATGGGAGCTGAAACAGTAGAAGACCTTGTCAGGCCAGACCTCCTACAAACATACTCCGATGTATACCTATCTACGCAGGAGAGAGAGTCTAGAATACAACAAGGCATTCAATCAGAGAACTTGAATAAGCTACGATCGAAAGCTGGTGACGCAAATACTTCATCTGCTGCAGACAACGCGCTCCTAACTGCATGTGGTTCCAAGTATAGGATTCCATTAGATGTTGACATTCTGACACAACATGGAGTTCTATATCCACATGCCTTAGAAAGTATCATTACATTCGAGTTGACTCTAGCGCCTGCCAACGAGGTTGTAATTGGATCGGATACTACGAAGATAGGTACGTACCAACTTACCAACATCCAACTAGAATACGAAGCAATCAGGAACGAAACGCTGGCTAGTAATGCACTTCACAAATATGAAATAGGTACTGCATTCCTATACAACTACGCTGTTCACTTCAAAACAGTAGATATCGCTAAAACATCTGATACTTTGATATCTCAAAACGTCAATGTTCCACGACGATCCTTTGCTGGACTACTTCTACTATTCATAGATCCACCTACCATTGGCACGCGAGATAGTGAAGCATTCTCGAATCCCGATATATCGAAGGTAGAAGTAGATGTCAACGGGATTCCCAACAGACTCTTTCCAAGCGGCATGCTTCCCCTAGATTTCTGGGAGGCTGCAAGAGGTTGGTTTGGTACACCCAATACTTCCATGACTCCAAAGAAGTTCTTTGAAAATAGATTCGCTATCCTAATCGATTGTCGCACAGCAAAGGATTCCACCGTTCATGGTGATGGCTTGGCACAAACCGGCAGTGGAAAGGACATCGACATTCGCATACATAGGACTGCTAAGGGAAGTGGAAATGTGAAAATGCACATCTATGTCCTTGCGGATGCTCAGGTCACGATATTGAACAGATCTCTGCAGAGTATATTATACTGATGGATTCTCTCGTAGAGCACGTACCATTCAACGCACTCATAGTCGGTCCAACGAATTGTGGGAAGACTGCATTTCTCATAGAACAACTTCGTGGATCATTTCGTGGTAAGTTCGATTACATAGTACTGATTTGTCCTACGTATGCCCACAACAAAACTTATCGTGGATTCGCAAATCGAGATCCTCATTTCTTCGTCATATCGCCACCACAAGATGCCATCGATGCTACTTTGAGTATTTGCGCAACATTTTGGTCAGGTACCAATACTCTATTGATTCTCGATGATTGCGCCGCATCGAAGGACGTCAAGAAACGAACTGACAAGCTAGTGGACTTAGCCTTTTCTGCACGACATATAGGGATTTCCGTTTGGGTGCTATCCCAACAATTAACGAGCATATGTAAGCCCTTCCGTGAGAACGTAGCTATCGTAGTAGCATTCCATACAGCATCGGCCGTAGATGGTAAAAAGATATTTGAGGATTATGGAGGCTCACAAGAATGTAAAGAGTTACGAACGATACTTGGATCCCATAAGTTCGCTCGCATGTGCTTCTGTCTACGCCATCCTTTCGAGGTAGTGTTAGAGCTCCCAGCATCTATAACATATTATGACTGATAAGGAAATACTCGAGATATTCGGTGAGGACGTAACAGGCCCACCACCAACCGATCTAGACATTACGTCAGACAATCGCGAATCACTTTCGATCTTAGCCGCAACAGGCGTAACGAAAGAATACTTAGGTAAAAACTTTTCCCTAGGAGACATCTCTAGACTTCCTGAGAAAGAGGTAGACAAGTTGTATAGGAGGTATCAGGCCGTCCTAGCTCAGCAAGTAACGAAAGGCTTAGTCGACGGCGTGACACGTCTAGCTACCCGCCTAGTTGCCTACCTAGTACCAATAGATTCTCAAGAAGCACTGATCAAGGACCTACAAGAAGACCCTCTAGTCCGCAATGAAATCAGTGCTGCGACTGGCCTACTATCACTCAAAGCAGGTCGCCTTGTAGCGCTAGCTAGCGTCCTATTCCACATATCTGGTCACGTAGTCATTCCTGGAACAACTGTTGAACCTCCACATATACCTACTATATCGAATCAAGATGGAAGGACAGACGGATCAGATAACTGCGAATCCTCCAACGACTGTACCAACTAAAAAAGGAAAAAATCCAAAGCGTGTTGCAGCAGGAAAATTAGCTTGGGAGAAGGTCACTGCCCGTGCAAAAGAAGCTCAAAAGATGGAGATAGAACGTGAAAATGAACCATCCAAAGAAACTAACGTAGAGAAAGGTCGGTTCGAAAACCTGACTATTCTCGCAGTCATTGGTACTGGCTCTACATTGTTTGGCACGTACTTTGCGTACAAGAAGTATGTAGATGGCAACACGCGAGCTGCCACCGTTAGCACGATACAACCTGCAGCTCCGGCAAAGCCAACGGCACTAGACATGGAGTAACACTTAAAGACTCGAGACCATAGTAGTATATATCTAGATGGAGAAGGAATTGACGAAGACGGCAACCGATGCAGTCAAAATCGTTGGACTCGCTTCTGGTATTGGGTGGATCGTAAAAAAGACTACCAAGGAATCTATGCTTAGCGATCCTTCTTCTTCCCTAGTGAATTACGCAAAGTGGACTGCCGTGATAGTTGGTAGCTTATACGCAAAGGAATATCTTGAGAAACAACTTGAGAAAGAAAAGACCAAACCGTAATGGCGGCAGCAATTGGAATGGCCATTCTCGGGGCTATATTGAATGCAACGGCATTTACTGGTGGTGACATACTAGCTAGAATGATTGGAAAGGGTGCTATGGATGCAGAACGAGAGAGACACAATAGGGCCATCGAAAAACTAGCACGCGAAACGAAAGCCTATAGAATCGAACGTCAAAGACGATACGACCATGCACAAGAGCAGGAAGGTCTTGAACGTGACGCATACAACGCTCAAAGAGATACCAACGAAGCCTTAGTGCGATCCGATAAGTTACGTAAAGAGCTAAAACGGCTCAAAGAGATGAAAAAACCCCGCTTATCTGACTACTACCAACCCTCAAACAATCAGAAGATTGGTGAGTTGCTCTACGTTGGTGGTGGAATGCTAGGCGTTGGATACGCTATTAGTAAATGGATATAGATACTACTACTAAGCTACTACTAAGCTACTACTAAGCTACCCCTAAGCTACCCCTAAGCTACTACTAAGCTACTACTAAGATACCCCTAAGCTACTACTAAGCTACCCCTAAGCTACCCCTAAGCTACTACTAAGCTACCCCTAAGCTACTACTAAGCTACTACTAAGATACCCCTAAGCTACTACTAGCTACTACTAAGCTACCCCTAAGCTACTACTAGCTACTACTAAGCTACTACTAAGCTACTACTAGGTTACTACTAGGTTACTACTAGGTTACTACTAAAAAAAAAAAAAAAAAAAAAAGAAAGGAAGAATGAAGAGGGTCACGCAACGACTTTCTTTATTCTTCCTTTTTTTTTTTTTATCTGTTGAAGGTTGGGACGTATAGATGTATGATGGATTCTAAACTTGCGAATATCTTCTATGGTCCTATGGGCTATTGGAAAGGTCACTCTGCAATTGGTAAGCTATCGGTAGCAGCGAAAGCATCAGAAGACGTAGCTAGGAGTTGGTTGGAAAAGCAATCTATATGGCAAATATATCTACCACCACCAAAACACATTCCACGACCACATTGGACTGTATCGAAACCAAATGAAGTCCACCAAGCTGATTTGATATTTCTACCACACGATCGTCCTGGACGTGGAAGGAAACTATACAAGTACGCATTGGTAGTAATCGACGTAGCTTCTCGATACAAAGAAGCCGAACCTTTGGCATCTAAAGATAGTGGTGAAGTTTCTGCGGCATTCGAACGAATCTATAAACGTAGTCCACTAGAATGGCCAAAGACGTTGCAAGTAGATCCTGGTAGAGAATTCATGGGACGTATGTCTGAAACGCTAGAACTACATGGTACGAAAGTTCAACGAGGTGAGGCTGGTAATCATAGAGCGCAAGGCCTCGTCGAACGAGCAAATAGAACTCTAGCCGAGAGATTGTTTGGGTATCAGTATGCACAAGAGATGGTACTTACTTCGGAAGGATCAGATGAGCGTAGTAGAGAATGGGTACTTCGTTTACCAATGGTTATCAAAGCCATGAACAGTGAGGTGACTCGGTTGACTGGTAAAGAGCCTTCGAATTCTGTGGTGGCGCAACAAGTAGATCTGAAGACTCCTACGTATTCGCGCACCGTTGGATTGAGAGAAGAGCGTCTACCATTCGACGTTCTAGTTCGATATCTTTACGCACCAGGAGAATTGGAAGGAGGTGAAAAACGTAGAGCTACTGATCCCGTGTGGAGTTTACAGATATACACCATTTCGCGAAGCGTAGTATCTTCGGGACAGCCTGTGCTTTACTACCTTGCGAAGGAGAAGGCTGCACCCAAACGTGGATTCGTTCGTGAAGAGCTACAAGTTGTTCCTAGGGATACAGAACTACCACCAAAAGGAATTCTGTTTGTACCCAAGCGCTAGACAGCGTACTCTATTGGCTCGGTGTGGATTCCATCGGGAAGAACACGTCTTTTGTCGTAGTAAGCCGATAGCCCAAGCTTCCGTTGTTTGTAGGTTGCTATACCTTCTGGCGATAGTCGGAAGCCTCGGTTTTCCGCCATGTCGATATCACCCTGGAGGGCTGCTTTGAATCGATCCCACGAAATGTCGTTGTGACGCCTAGACATACCTTTAGCGGAATACTTCTTGCTGCCACCCGTATCGACGTAGTAGGCTTTCGAGCATAGGGCAATGGCGCGCTGTCCTTCGAATTCGAGTTTGAAGAGTCCTGGGGTACGACTGCTCCACTTGTCCCAAGCTAGCCATTCCTTCCTATTGGCTTCGAAATCCTTACGTAGTTCCGGTCGTACAACTTCATCTATGCTGTTTCCAGAGATGGCAATGTACGCACTGTCCGTGTCCATCTGTATATATTCGAAATCTTTGCGATCGATGTACTTGTCGAGGAAGTCGTAGTAGAACTCAAGCATACGCAGCTTTGCGAGCTGGTACACAGCGATACCTACTTGGAAAGGGCGTTTGATTCGGATCTGGTCTTTCCTACTCTCGAGTTCGTATGCCTCGCCAATCTCTTCCAGATCTTCGAACCAAACACTTCGCAATGCCTTGTCCACAACCTTCTCATCTTTTGTATAGGTGACCTTTGTTTGGCGTCCTAAGTCTTCAAGCAACTTTCCATAGGCACTGTTTCCTAGTAGCTTGAACACATCTGCCAGCAAAGCCTCACCTTTATCTTCATCTCCCATACGACGTGCCTCAGTGACTTGGTCCACGAACCATCCGAAGATTTCTTTGGGTTCGTAGTCTATCGTGCGGTAGACAGCAGTGATCACTGCGCCATGATCTACATACCAAAGTAGAAGAGGAGCATAGAGTAGCAACTTCTTTCCAGAGAGACTCCCAACTAGCTTCTTTTCCTCGCTGAGCTTTCTACCTGTCTTTGTGAGGTAGGCCAGCATTTCTGGAGGGATTGCTTCTTTGGGGATTTTCTTGTTGTAGAAGAAGGGTGGCATCTCCTCAAATTCCTTCCACAATTTCTTTGGTATCTCGATGTCTACTTCTGCATATCCAAACCACGTTCCACCAAGTAGACATTCAACGAATCCTTCAGTGGCTGGACCTGGATCGTCATAGTGCACAACCTTTTCTTTTCCACAAGGCATTTCGAATTCCATGGTAGAAAGATATAGGGCGTTGGCATCGTATCCAAGAATCTTACGACAAGTCTTAGTTCCTCCCTGATGACTACGAATCTTAGTCACTCCTGATTCGTGGAGTCTGGTGAACACTATGCTTGGACCTCCCACGACAGCGTCTTTCAGCATGTGGTAGGCTTCCTTACTTGGAGCGTACATCTCAGCTCCCCTTTCTACACTACCTCGAAGCAGGAACTGTAGTGAGACTCCTGGAATGGACACTGCGTCTTTCAGCATGTCTACTCCTTTCTCGTGATAGAAATCTTGCATCTTTTCGAGTGCCTCTAGGAATGGAACTACATCTAGGTCGTTGTAGTATCGTAGCCAGTCTGCAAAGGTTTCCATTCCTTTGTCGAGAAAGGTGCGCTTGCAGTCTTCGAACTCTGACATAGATAGTAGATGTTCTCTTTTCAACTTCGAACCCCACTCTGGATAGTCTGGTAATCCAATGTGATCCAACTTGTCTGGAGAATCGAACCACTCATATGGGAAGAAACTCTTTTGCAACTCACAGCCATAGGCAGCGACCCAACGTTCATAAGAAGTTCCAGGTCCAAGGTAGTTGATCACATCTAGGAAACGGAAATCTGGGGTCAATAGGAACATAGTGGAATTGGCTTTCTTTGCTACCAGGATCTTTGAACAGGTGTCGGCAATGATTCCTACGAAGTGCTCCCTGATCAGATTAAGATCGTACCTGCCAGAGTTGAATCCCACTACTGGAACTTGGCTGATCCATTCATCGATCTTAGCTTGTTGTTTCTTTGGTAGGGTGTCGAAGGAGAATTCGGGTGTCCTAGGACAAAACTGTTCTGCAATGACTTCTTGGATCGCTTTCGCTCTTAGCTGGAGTTCTTCGACAAAGGCAGTTATGAGTTCTTTTGGATCGCGTCGACAGATGTGGGTTGGTGTTCGATCGTACGTGTCGGCAATTGATACTGATATTGGGATATGGACGTTTTCGATGGTCAGGTGGTCTGTTGGTTGTCTTCCTTTTGTCGTGTCGAGATAGGCTTCGAAATCGTAAACTATGAAGTGTGGGTAGACAGTTTGTGTTGGTGTGGGGACCGGTTTGTTTTTCTTCTTTGTGGAGCAGCCCCAAGCTTCCACTACTGTATAACCAGCTCCTTGTAGCTTTGCCGTTCTTTCACAGGTCTTGAGATAGAGCCTCCTTTCCCTAGGGAAGCATTTCGGGCAGCCATGGAAATAGCATCCATGAAATTGAAAGATGGTTTTCGAAATAGGTTCGTAGCCGTCGACCGGCGCTCCTTCTATCCAATGCTCTCCACCATGCCCACAAGCTGCATGATGAATGTGTTGTCCAATCCTTTTGGTTTCGCGTTCCAACCAGCATAAAGCGACTTTGCTGGCTGTGCTCTCTGGCCAGAAGGCTTTTTCGTATGCCGACTGAGGTACTGTAATTACTTTTCCGGGGCAAACGATCTTCGTTTCTCCACGACTGCAACGATCTGCATGGCGTTGAAGGGTGCAAGCCTGTGTAAACCGTTGCTTACAGTCATTACATACGTAGATGTGCCCTAGCTTTTTGACGTCCTTGATATAGAAGGCATGTCCTTCGTATATCCCAATCGTCATCGTATGCTTGTAGTGAGCTGCATGTCGCGTCAGATGCCAAGCGCCATCCTCCGTGGGTTCATACACCCGAATACCGATTCCAAAGTGTAACTCGACTTCCTCCAGCTGGTCTATGGAAGTTCTGGGAACGTCTTGTGTGGGCGCTGTCAGGCGATAGAAGTCCTGGGCAAGTTTTCGAGCTTTGACGCAACACCTATCTAATCTTGCTCCTTCATGCATGGCAAGGCAGCGCCAAAGACATAGGTTGTCGCCATATCGATCAAGGGCAAACATTCCTTTTTTCTGGCGAAGCCATTGGGGCAGTGGACCTGTTCCCAACAAAAGCTGACGATCGATCACGACTTTGACATCTACGTAGATCCAACGAACGAAGGCCCATTGGGTATTTGGTCGATTGATGTTGTCGGGATTCAAACGAGCTGTCTCCTTGCTATTGACCCACTCTTCTGCATCTTCTAGGATGTTCACCCATGGAGAGCCAGGGACAGTCTTGGAGAATAGCATCACACGTCCGTCGTTGACATTGCGAATGCGATAGGTGTAGCTGTAGCGAAGGTAGAAGCTGGTGGTTACCTTTGCAACTAACTTTTCCATAATCCTAGGAGTCAAATCTCCTGCCACACCTTGGAAGAAGCGCCATCGGATAGTACGGCGACCTATCTCCATCCCCTCGAGCATTCCATCTCTCTCCTCTAGAATAGCACCTGCCTCTCGAGCTAGACTCCGTGGAAGTGGTTCACTACGTGGTCTCACCATTCTCCCTTCGATATAACTATGTGTTAGGATAGCTTTAACAGATACTCCAATTTGGATTTTTATGTGTAAGGATGTTGAGGGGCGATATATCTCTCTTCGGTATAACTATGTGTTAGGATAGCTTTAACAGATACTCGAGTTTTGGATTTTTATGTGTAAGGATGTTGCGGCGATATAACTATATGTAATCATATCTCTAATAGGATTATCAAGTTGGATTTTTATGTACAAGAATGTCTAGTGACACTTTGAATGACCCTTAGTTACCCCTAGTAGTATAGCCGGTATTAAAATGATACAACTTTTTGTTGTGCAAGAAAAACTTAAAAAGTTGTAATGGTATGGACGCCTTTTTTCTTGCACAAGGGGCGTCATGAAGTGGATTTCTGAATTCGCTTTATGACGCCCCTTGTGCAAGAAAACAAGGCGTCCATAACATTCAACTTTTTGAGTTTTCTTGTACAAGAAAAAGTGGTATCATTTTAATACCGGCTATACTACTAATTGAAGTAAAAATCAACATAATTCAAAAATGGTCAAATCTGGATTTTTTAGCCAGTGTCTATCCTTCATAACACACACCTGAATATCTGCTTCCTTTCTCAACACCTTCATAACACGTACCTCAATATCTTCCTGTCTCCACACATCAGAAGCAGTGTCTATCTTGTTTACATGAGTTACGTTGTCAGGTCCCAGGAACTCCATGGCCAGTAGGTACATATCCTGTCAAGATATCGATATCGTTTAGAAGTTTATTCTGCATTTAAGGTACCGACCATTATGATAATTAGTAGAGACCGGGTAGCCAAACAATCTTGGATTTCTGACAAAAGCAAAAAACCACTCAATATGCTTCAAAATGATCTCAAACAATCTACTGGAAGCTTCAGAACATCAATGGATTAAGTTGGAGGAAGAATTGAAGAAACAATTCAACATCTTCAAAAATGGTAAAATCTAGATTGTTTTGGCCAGACCGGGTAGGCGAAAAATATCAGATTTCTGACAAAAACTGAAAAACACTCAATTATGCTTCAGAATGATGTCAAACAATGTCCTGGTAGTTTCTAGACATGAATGGACTAAGTTGGAGAGAGAATTGAAGTAAAAATCAACATAATTCAAAAATGGTCAAATCTGTATTTTTTAGCCAGACCGGGTAGGCGAAAAATATCAGATTTCTGACAAAAACTGAAAAACACTCAATTACGCTTCAGAATGATGTCAAACAATGTCCTGGTAGTTTCTAGACATGAATGGACTAAGTTGGAGAGAGAATTGAAGTAAAAATCAACATAATTCAAAAATGGTCAAATCTGGATTTTTGATTTCTGACAAAAATAGAAAAACCACTCAATATGCTTCAAAATGATCTCAAACAATCTCCTGGTAGCTTCTGAACATCAATGGATTAAGTTGGAGAAAGGATTGAACAAAAAATCAACATCTTCAAAAAAGGGCCAAATCTGGATTTTTTTTGACCAGACCGGGTAGGCGAAAAATATCAGATTTCTGACAAAAACTAAAAAACACTCAATTACCCTTCAGAATGATGTCAAACAATGTCCTGGTAGTTTCTAGACATGAATGGACTAAGTTGGAGAGAGAATTGAAGTAAAAATCAACATAATTCAAAAATGGTCAAATCTGTATTTTTTAGCCAGACCGGGTAGGCGAAAAATATCAGATTTCTGACAAAAATAAAAAAACACTCAATATGCTTCAAAATGATCTCAAACAATCTCCTGGTAGCTTCTGAACATCAATGGATTAAGTTGGAGAATGAATTGAAGAAAAAGTAAACATCATCAAAAATGGTCAAATCTGGATTTTTGATTTCTGACAAAAATAAAAAAAACACTCAATATGCTTCAAAATGATCTCAAACAATCTCCTGGTAGCTTCTGAACATCAATGGATTAAGTTGGAGAATGAATTGAAGAAAAAGTAAACATCATCAAAAATGGTCAAATCTGGATTTTTGATTTCTGACAAAAATAGAAAAACCACTCAATATGCTTCAAAATGATCTCAAACAATCTCCTGGTAGCTTCTGAACATCAATGGATTAAGTTGGAGAAAGGATTGAACAAAAAATCAACATCTTCAAAAAAGGGCCAAATCTGTTTTTTTTTTACCAGACCGGGTAGGCGAAAAATATCAGATTTCTGACAAAAACTAAAAAACACTCAATTACGCTTCAGAATGATGTCAAACAATGTCCTGGTAGTTTCTAGACATGAATGGACTAAGTTGGAGAGAGAATTGAAGTAAAAATCAACATAATTCAAAAATGGTCAAATCTGTATTTTTTAGCCAGACCGGGTAGGCGAAAAATATCAGATTTCTGACAAAAATAAAAAACACACTCAATATGCTTCAAAATGATCTCAAACAATCTCCTGGTAGCTTCTGAACATCAATGGATTAAGTTGGAGAATGAATTGAAGAAAAAGTAAACATCATCAAAAATGGTCAAATCTGGATTTTTGATTTCTGACAAAAATAAAAAAAAACACTCAATATGCTTCAAAATGATCTCAAACAATCTCCTGGTAGCTTCTGAACATCAATGGATTAAGTTGGAGAATGAATTGAAGAAAAAGTAAACATCATCAAAAATGGTCAAATCTGGATTTTTGATTTCTGACAAAAATAAAAAAACCACTCAATATGCTTCAAAATGATCTCAAACAATCTCCTGGTAGCTTCTGAACATCAATGGATTAAGTTGGAGAATGAATTGAAGAAAAAGTAAACATCATCAAAAATGGTCAAATCTGGATTTTTGATTCCTGACAAAAATAGAAAAACCACTCAATATGCTTCAAAATGATCTCAAACAATCTCCTGGTAGCTTCTGAACATCAATGGATTAAGTTGGAGAAAGGATTGAACAAAAAATCAACATCTTCAAAAAAGGGCCAAATCTGGATTTTTTTGACCAGACCGGGTAGGCGAAAAATATCAGATTTCTGACAAAAACTAAAAAACACTCAATTACGCTTCAGAATGATGTCAAACAATGTCCTGGTAGTTTCTAGACATGAATGGACTAAGTTGGAGAGAGAATTGAAGTAAAATCAACATAATTCAAAAATGGTCAAATCTGTATTTTTTAGCCAGACCGGGTAGGCGAAAAATATCAGATTTCTGACAAAACTGAAAAACACTCAATTACCCTTCAGAATGATGTCAAACAATGTCCTGGTAGTTTCTAGACATGAATGGACTAAGTTGGAGAGAGAATTGAAGAAAAAAATCAACATCTTCAAAAATGGTAAAATCTAGATTGTTTTGGCCAGACCGGGTAGACGAAAAATATCAGATTTCTGACAAAAACTAAAAAAACACTCAATTACGCTTCAGAATGATGTCAAAGAATGTCCTGGTAGTTTCTAGACATGAATGGACTAAGTTGGAGAGAGAATTGAAGTAAAAATCAACATAATTCAAAAATGGTCAAATCTGGATTTTTTAGCCAGTGTCTATCCTTCATAACACACACCTGAATATCTGCTTCCTTTCTCAACACCTTCATAACACGTACCTCAATATCTTCCTGTCTCCACACATCAGAAGCAGTGTCTATCTTGTTTACATGAGTTACGTTGTCAGGTCCCAGGAACTCCATGGCCAGTAGGTACATATCCTGTCAAGATATCGATATCGTTTAGAAGTTTATTCTGCATTTAAGGTACCGACCATTATGATAATTAGTAGAGACCGGGTAACCAAACAATCTTGGATTTCTGACAAAAGCAAAAAACCACTCAATATGCTTCAAAATGATCTCAAACAATCTACTGGAAGCTTCAGAACATCAATGGATTAAGTTGGAGGAAGAATTGAAGAAAAAATTCAACATCTTCAAAAATGGTAAAATCTAGATTGTTTTGGCCAGACCGGGTAGGCGAAAAATATCAGATTTCTGACAAAAACTGAAAAACACTCAATTATGCTTCAGAATGATGTCAAACAATGTCCTGGTAGTTTCTAGACATGAATGAACTAAGTTGGAGAAAGGATTGAACAAAAAATCAACATCTTCAAAAAAGGGCCAAATCTGGTTTTTTTTGACCAGACCGGGTAGGCGAAAAATATCAGATTTCTGACAAAAACTAAAAAACACTCAATTACGCTTCAGAATGATGTCAAACAATGTCCTGGTAGTTTCTAGACATGAATGGACTAAGTTGGAGAGAGAATTGAAGTAAAAATCAACATAATTCAAAAATGGTCAAATCTGTATTTTTTAGCCAGACCGGGTAGGCGAAAAATATCAGATTTCTGACAAAAATAAAAAACACACTCAATATGCTTCAAAATGATCTCAAACAATCTCCTGGTAGCTTCTGAACATCAATGGATTAAGTTGGAGAATGAATTGAAGAAAAAGTAAACATCATCAAAAATGGTCAAATCTGGATTTTTGATTTCTGACAAAAATAAAAAAAACACTCAATATGCTTCAAAATGATCTCAAACAATCTCCTGGTAGCTTCTGAACATCAATGGATTAAGTTGGAGAATGAATTGAAGAAAAAGTAAACATCATCAAAAATGGTCAAATCTGGATTTTTGATTTCTGACAAAAATAAAAAAACCACTCAATATGCTTCAAAATGATCTCAAACAATCTCCTGGTAGCTTCTGAACATCAATGGATTAAGTTGGAGAATGAATTGAAGAAAAAGTAAACATCATCAAAAATGGTCAAATCTGGATTTTTGATTCCTGACAAAAATAGAAAAACCACTCAATATGCTTCAAAATGATCTCAAACAATCTCCTGGTAGCTTCTGAACATCAATGGATTAAGTTGGAGAAAGGATTGAACAAAAAATCAACATCTTCAAAAAAGGGCCAAATCTGGATTTTTTTGACCAGACCGGGTAGGCGAAAAATATCAGATTTCTGACAAAAACTAAAAAACACTCAATTACGCTTCAGAATGATGTCAAACAATGTCCTGGTAGTTTCTAGACATGAATGGACTAAGTTGGAGAGAGAATTGAAGTAAAATCAACATAATTCAAAAATGGTCAAATCTGTATTTTTTAGCCAGACCGGGTAGGCGAAAAATATCAGATTTCTGACAAAAACTGAAAAACACTCAATTACCCTTCAGAATGATGTCAAACAATGTCCTGGTAGTTTCTAGACATGAATGGACTAAGTTGGAGAGAGAATTGAAGAAAAAAATCAACATCTTCAAAAATGGTAAAATCTAGATTGTTTTGGCCAGACCGGGTAGACGAAAAATATCAGATTTCTGACAAAAACTAAAAAAACACTCAATTACGCTTCAGAATGATGTCAAAGAATGTCCTGGTAGTTTCTAGACATGAATGGACTAAGTTGGAGAGAGAATTGAAGTAAAAATCAACATAATTCAAAAATGGTCAAATCTGGATTTTTTAGCCAGTGTCTATCCTTCATAACACACACCTGAATATCTGCTTCCTTTCTCAACACCTTCATAACACGTACCTCAATATCTTCCTGTCTCCACACATCAGAAGCAGTGTCTATCTTGTTTACATGAGTTACGTTGTCAGGTCCCAGGAACTCCATGGCCAGTAGGTACATATCCTGTCAAGATATCGATATCGTTTAGAAGTTTATTCTGCATTTAAGGTACCGACCATTATGATAATTAGTAGAGACCGGGTAACCAAACAATCTTGGATTTCTGACAAAAGCAAAAAACCACTCAATATGCTTCAAAATGATCTCAAACAATCTACTGGAAGCTTCAGAACATCAATGGATTAAGTTGGAGGAAGAATTGAAGAAAAAATTCAACATCTTCAAAAATGGTAAAATCTAGATTGTTTTGGCCAGACCGGGTAGGCGAAAAATATCAGATTTCTGACAAAAACTGAAAAACACTCAATTATGCTTCAGAATGATGTCAAACAATGTCCTGGTAGTTTCTAGACATGAATGAACTAAGTTGGAGAAAGGATTGAACAAAAAATCAACATCTTCAAAAAAGGGCCAAATCTGGTTTTTTTTGACCAGACCGGGTAGGCGAAAAATATCAGATTTCTGACAAAAACTAAAAAACACTCAATTACGCTTCAGAATGATGTCAAACAATGTCCTGGTAGTTTCTAGACATGAATGGACTAAGTTGGAGAGAGAATTGAAGTAAAAATCAACATAATTCAAAAATGGTCAAATCTGTATTTTTTAGCCAGACCGGGTAGGCGAAAAATATCAGATTTCTGACAAAAATAAAAAACACACTCAATATGCTTCAAAATGATCTCAAACAATCTCCTGGTAGCTTCTGAACATCAATGGATTAAGTTGGAGAATGAATTGAAGAAAAAGTAAACATCATCAAAAATGGTCAAATCTGGATTTTTGATTTCTGACAAAAATTAAAAAAACACTCAATATGCTTCAAAATGATCTCAAACAATCTCCTGGTAGCTTCTGAACATCAATGGATTAAGTTGGAGAATGAATTGAAGAAAAAGTAAACATCATCAAAAATGGTCAAATCTGGATTTTTGATTTCTGACAAAAATAAAAAAACCACTCAATATGCTTCAAAATGATCTCAAACAATCTCCTGGTAGCTTCTGAACATCAATGGATTAAGTTGGAGAATGAATTGAAGAAAAAGTAAACATCATCAAAAATGGTCAAATCTGGATTTTTGATTCCTGACAAAAATAGAAAAACCACTCAATATGCTTCAAAATGATCTCAAACAATCTCCTGGTAGCTTCTGAACATCAATGGATTAAGTTGGAGAAAGGATTGAACAAAAAATCAACATCTTCAAAAAAGGGCCAAATCTGGATTTTTTTGACCAGACCGGGTAGGCGAAAAATATCAGATTTCTGACAAAAACTAAAAAACACTCAATTACGCTTCAGAATGATGTCAAACAATGTCCTGGTAGTTTCTAGACATGAATGGACTAAGTTGGAGAGAGAATTGAAGTAAAATCAACATAATTCAAAAATGGTCAAATCTGTATTTTTTAGCCAGACCGGGTAGGCGAAAAATATCAGATTTCTGACAAAAACTGAAAAACACTCAATTACCCTTCAGAATGATGTCAAACAATGTCCTGGTAGTTTCTAGACATGAATGGACTAAGTTGGAGAGAGAATTGAAGAAAAAAATCAACATCTTCAAAAATGGTAAAATCTAGATTGTTTTGGCCAGACCGGGTAGACGAAAAATATCAGATTTCTGACAAAAACTAAAAAAACACTCAATTACGCTTCAGAATGATGTCAAAGAATGTCCTGGTAGTTTCTAGACATGAATGGACTAAGTTGGAGAGAGAATTGAAGTAAAAATCAACATAATTCAAAAATGGTCAAATCTGGATTTTTTAGCCAGTGTCTATCCTTCATAACACACACCTGAATATCTGCTTCCTTTCTCAACACCTTCATAACACGTACCTCAATATCTTCCTGTCTCCACACATCAGAAGCAGTGTCTATCTTGTTTACATGAGTTACGTTGTCAGGTCCCAGGAACTCCATGGCCAGTAGGTACATATCCTGTCAAGATATCGATATCGTTTAGAAGTTTATTCTGCATTTAAGGTACCGACCATTATGATAATTAGTAGAGACCGGGTAACCAAACAATCTTGGATTTCTGACAAAAGCAAAAAACCACTCAATATGCTTCAAAATGATCTCAAACAATCTACTGGAAGCTTCAGAACATCAATGGATTAAGTTGGAGGAAGAATTGAAGAAAAAATTCAACATCTTCAAAAATGGTAAAATCTAGATTGTTTTGGCCAGACCGGGTAGGCGAAAAATATCAGATTTCTGACAAAAACTGAAAAACACTCAATTATGCTTCAGAATGATGTCAAACAATGTCCTGGTAGTTTCTAGACATGAATGGACTAAGTTGGAGAGAGAATTGAAGTAAAAATCAACATAATTCAAAAATGGTCAAATCTGTATTTTTTAGCCAGACCGGGTAGGCGAAAAATATCAGATTTCTGACAAAAACTGAAAAACACTCAATTACGCTTCAGAATGATGTCAAACAATGTCCTGGTAGTTTCTAGACATGAATGGACTAAGTTGGAGAGAGAATTGAAGTAAAAATCAACATAATTCAAAAATGGTCAAATCTGTATTTTTTAGCCAGACCGGGTAGGCGAAAAATATCAGATTTCTGACAAAAATAAAAAAAACACTCAATATGCTTCAAAATGATCTCAAACAATCTCCTGGTAGCTTCTGAACATCAATGGATTAAGTTGGAGAATGAATTGAAGAAAAAGTAAACATCATCAAAAATGGTCAAATCTGGATTTTTGATTTCTGACAAAAATTAAAAAAACACTCAATATGCTTCAAAATGATCTCAAACAATCTCCTGGTAGCTTCTGAACATCAATGGATTAAGTTGGAGAATGAATTGAAGAAAAAGTAAACATCATCAAAAATGGTCAAATCTGGATTTTTGATTTCTGACAAAAATAAAAAAACCACTCAATATGCTTCAAAATGATCTCAAACAATCTCCTGGTAGCTTCTGAACATCAATGGATTAAGTTGGAGAATGAATTGAAGAAAAAGTAAACATCATCAAAAATGGTCAAATCTGGATTTTTGATTCCTGACAAAAATAGAAAAACCACTCAATATGCTTCAAAATGATCTCAAACAATCTCCTGGTAGCTTCTGAACATCAATGGATTAAGTTGGAGAAAGGATTGAACAAAAAATCAACATCTTCAAAAAAGGGCCAAATCTGGATTTTTTTGACCAGACCGGGTAGGCGAAAAATATCAGATTTCTGACAAAAACTAAAAAACACTCAATTACGCTTCAGAATGATGTCAAACAATGTCCTGGTAGTTTCTAGACATGAATGGACTAAGTTGGAGAGAGAATTGAAGTAAAATCAACATAATTCAAAAATGGTCAAATCTGTATTTTTTAGCCAGACCGGGTAGGCGAAAAATATCAGATTTCTGACAAAAACTGAAAAACACTCAATTACCCTTCAGAATGATGTCAAACAATGTCCTGGTAGTTTCTAGACATGAATGGACTAAGTTGGAGAGAGAATTGAAGAAAAAAATCAACATCTTCAAAAATGGTAAAATCTAGATTGTTTTGGCCAGACCGGGTAGACGAAAAATATCAGATTTCTGACAAAAACTAAAAAAACACTCAATTACGCTTCAGAATGATGTCAAAGAATGTCCTGGTAGTTTCTAGACATGAATGGACTAAGTTGGAGAGAGAATTGAAGTAAAAATCAACATAATTCAAAAATGGTCAAATCTGGATTTTTTAGCCAGTGTCTATCCTTCATAACACACACCTGAATATCTGCTTCCTTTCTCAACACCTTCATAACACGTACCTCAATATCTTCCTGTCTCCACACATCAGAAGCAGTGTCTATCTTGTTTACATGAGTTACGTTGTCAGGTCCCAGGAACTCCATGGCCAGTAGGTACATATCCTGTCAAGATATCGATATCGTTTAGAAGTTTATTCTGCATTTAAGGTACCGACCATTATGATAATTAGTAGAGACCGGGTAACCAAACAATCTTGGATTTCTGACAAAAGCAAAAAACCACTCAATATGCTTCAAAATGATCTCAAACAATCTACTGGAAGCTTCAGAACATCAATGGATTAAGTTGGAGGAAGAATTGAAGAAAAAATTCAACATCTTCAAAAATGGTAAAATCTAGATTGTTTTGGCCAGACCGGGTAGGCGAAAAATATCAGATTTCTGACAAAAACTGAAAAACACTCAATTATGCTTCAGAATGATGTCAAACAATGTCCTGGTAGTTTCTAGACATGAATGGACTAAGTTGGAGAGAGAATTGAAGTAAAAATCAACATAATTCAAAAATGGTCAAATCTGTATTTTTTAGCCAGACCGGGTAGGCGAAAAATATCAGATTTCTGACAAAAACTGAAAAACACTCAATTACGCTTCAGAATGATGTCAAACAATGTCCTGGTAGTTTCTAGACATGAATGGACTAAGTTGGAGAGAGAATTGAAGTAAAAATCAACATAATTCAAAAATGGTCAAATCTGGATTTTTTAGCCAGACCGGGTAGGCGAAAAATATCAGATTTCTGACAAAAATAAAAAAAACACTCAATATGCTTCAAAATGATCTCAAACAATCTCCTGGTAGCTTCTGAACATCAATGGATTAAGTTGGGGAATGAATTGAAGAAAAAATAAACATCATCAAAAATGGTCAAATCTGGATTTTTGATTTCTGACAAAAATTAAAAAAACACTCAATATGCTTCAAAATGATGTCAAACAATCTCCTGGTAGCTTCTGAACATCAATGGATTAAGTTGGAGAAAGGATTGAACAAAAAATCAACATCTTCAAAAAAGGGCCAAATCTGGATTTTTTTGACCAGACCGGGTAGATGAAAAATATCAGATTTCTGACAAAAACTGAAAAACACTCAATTACGCTTCAGAATGATGTCAAACAATGTCCTGGTAGTTTCTAGACATGAATGGACTAAGTTGGAGAGAGAATTGAAGTAAAAATCAACATAATTCAAAAATGGTCAAATCTGTATTTTTTAGCCAGACCGGGTAGGCGAAAAATATCAGATTTCTGACAAAAATAAAAAAAACACTCAATATGCTTCAAAATGATCTCAAACAATCTCCTGGTAGCTTCTGAACATCAATGGATTAAGTTGGAGAATGAATTGAAGAAAAAGTAAACATCATCAAAAATGGTCAAATCTGGATTTTTGATTTCTGACAAAAATAGAAAAACCACTCAATATGCTTCAAAATGATCTCAAACAATGTCCTGGTAGTTTCTAGACATGAATGGACTAAGTTGGAGAGAGAATTGAAGTAAAAATCAACATAATTCAAAAATGGTCAAATCTGTATTTTTTAGCCAGACCGGGTAGGCGAAAAATATCAGATTTCTGACAAAAACTGAAAAACACTCAATTACGCTTCAGAATGATGTCAAACAATGTCCTGGTAGTTTCTAGACATGAATGGACTAAGTTGGAGAGAGAATTGAAGTAAAAATCAACATAATTCAAAAATGGTCAAATCTGGATTTTTTAGCCAGACCGGGTAGGCGAAAAATATCAGATTTCTGACAAAAATAAAAAAAACACTCAATATGCTTCAAAATGATCTCAAACAATCTCCTGGTAGCTTCTGAACATCAATGGATTAAGTTGGGGAATGAATTGAAGAAAAAATAAACATCATCAAAAATGGTCAAATCTGGATTTTTGATTTCTGACAAAAATTAAAAAAACACTCAATATGCTTCAAAATGATGTCAAACAATCTCCTGGTAGCTTCTGAACATCAATGGATTAAGTTGGAGAAAGGATTGAACAAAAAATCAACATCTTCAAAAAAGGGCCAAATCTGGATTTTTTTGACCAGACCGGGTAGACGAAAAATATCAGATTTCTGACAAAAACTGAAAAACACTCAATTACGCTTCAGAATGATGTCAAACAATGTCCTGGTAGTTTCTAGACATGAATGGACTAAGTTGGAGAGAGAATTGAAGTAAAAATCAACATAATTCAAAAATGGTCAAATCTGTATTTTTTAGCCAGACCGGGTAGGCGAAAAATATCAGATTTCTGACAAAAATAAAAAAAACACTCAATATGCTTCAAAATGATCTCAAACAATCTCCTGGTAGCTTCTGAACATCAATGGATTAAGTTGGAGAATGAATTGAAGAAAAAGTAAACATCATCAAAAATGGTCAAATCTGGATTTTTGATTTCTGACAAAAATAGAAAAACCACTCAATATGCTTCAAAATGATCTCAAACAATCTCCTGGTAGCTTCTGAACATCAATGGATTAAGTTGGAGAATGAATTGAAGAAAAAGTAAACATCATCAAAAATGGTCAAATCTGGATTTTTGATTTCTGACAAAAATAGAAAAACCACTCAATATGCTTCAAAATGATCTCAAACAATCTCCTGGTAGCTTCTGAACATCAATGGATTAAGTTGGAGAAAGGATTGAACAAAAAATCAACATCTTCAAAAAAGGGCCAAATCTAGATTTTTTTTTAACGAAAAATATCAGATTTCTGACAAAAACTAAAAAACACTCAATTACCCTTCAGAATGATGTCAAACAATGTCCTGGTAGTTTCTAGACATGAATGGACTAAGTTGGAGAGAGAATTGAAGTAAAAATCAACATAATTCAAAAATGGTCAAATCTGGATTTTTTAGCCAGTGTCTATCCTTCATAACACACACCTGAATATCTGCTTCCTTTCTCAACACCTTCATAACACGTACCTCAATATCTTCCTGTCTCCACACATCAGAAGCAGTGTCTATCTTGTTTACATGAGTTACGTTGTCAGGTCCCAGGAACTCCATGGCCAGTAGGTACATATCCTGTCAAGATATCGATATCGTTTAGAAGTTTATTCTGCATTTAAGGTACCGACCATTATGATAATTAGTAGAGACCGGGTAGCCAAACAATCTTGGATTTCTGACAAAAGCAAAAAACCACTCAATATGCTTCAAAATGATCTCAAACAATCTACTGGAAGCTTCAGAACATCAATGGATTAAGTTGGAGGAAGAATTGAAGAAAAAATTCAACATCTTCAAAAATGGTAAAATCTAGATTGTTTTGGCCAGACCGGGTAGGCGAAAAATATCAGATTTCTGACAAAAACTGAAAAACACTCAATTATGCTTCAGAATGATGTCAAACAATGTCCTGGTAGTTTCTAGACATGAATGGACTAAGTTGGAGAGAGAATTGAAGTAAAAATCAACATAATTCAAAAATGGTCAAATCTGTATTTTTTAGCCAGACCGGGTAGGCGAAAAATATCAGATTTCTGACAAAAACTGAAAAACACTCAATTACGCTTCAGAATGATGTCAAACAATGTCCTGGTAGTTTCTAGACATGAATGGACTAAGTTGGAGAGAGAATTGAAGTAAAAATCAACATAATTCAAAAATGGTCAAATCTGGATTTTTGATTTCTGACAAAAATAGAAAAACCACTCAATATGCTTCAAAATGATCTCAAACAATCTCCTGGTAGCTTCTGAACATCAATGGATTAAGTTGGAGAAAGGATTGAACAAAAAATCAACATCTTCAAAAAAGGGCCAAATCTGGATTTTTTTTGACCAGACCGGGTAGGCGAAAAATATCAGATTTCTGACAAAAACTAAAAAACACTCAATTACCCTTCAGAATGATGTCAAACAATGTCCTGGTAGTTTCTAGACATGAATGGACTAAGTTGGAGAGAGAATTGAAGAAAAAATTCAACATCTTCAAAAATGGTAAAATCTAGATTGTTTTGGCCAGACCGGGTAGACGAAAAATATCAGATTTCTGACAAAAACTAAAAAAACACTCAATTACGCTTCAGAATGATGTCAAAGAATGTCCTGGTAGTTTCTAGACATGAATGGACTAAGTTGGAGAGAGAATTGAGTAGTATAGCCGGTATTAAAATGATACCACTTTTTCTTGTACAAGAAAACTCAAAAAGTTGAATGTTATGGACGCCTTGTTTTCTTGCACAAGGGGCGTCATAAAGCGAATTCAGAAATCCACTTCATGACGCCCCTTGTGCAAGAAAAAAGGCGTCCATACCATTACAACTTTTTAAGTTTTTCTTGCACAACAAAAAGTTGTATCATTTTAATACCGGCTATACTACTAGGGGTAACTAAGGGTCATTCAAAGTGTCACTAGACATTCTTGTACATAAAAATCCAAACTTGAGTATCTGTTAGAGACATGATTATTATACTGTATATCGATATCTTTCACTATGGATAATATATCGTACCTCCCTCTAGAAATCTTGACTAAGATCGTAGAGCATGCAGGTCCTACGTCATTCTCAAGCATTGCAAGGACATCAAAACGCCTAAACGGTGCTGCATCTCTCGCGCGCTACAAAGACGTAGACCGAGAGTTCCGTATACAAGTACTATGTTTCGGTTTGGGTTCTACTCATAATGATGCCGATAGAGACAAATTGGCTAGGACTTTCGGCATTTCCGCAAGCCACGTCGACGACAGCCTTCCTCTCATCTACGCCAGCGATCATGGCAACCTTAATATTGTTAAGTGGCTCGTCAAGCACTTACGTTTCAATAAAATGGATAGATACACCAATCATACTCTATGCGCTGCCTTAAGGTACGGTCACCTTGGTATTGCTAAGTGGCTCATTAAGCACTTCCAGTTCACCAAAGAGGGCTATGCCGTCATGTTTGCTATGATAGAGGCCGGCGCGTATGGGCATCTTAATAGCATCAAGTGGCTCATTCAACGTTTTCAGATAACCATAGAGTGTGAATACATTCATCGTGCTCTACTATGCGCCTGTAGCAACGATCAGTTTCATACCGCTAAATGGCTCGTTAAGTGGATCATTAAGAACTCCCCTCTCACCATAGAGGAAGAAAATGCCCTACTAGATTACTATGTGAATGCCTATAATGCCAGATAGGAATCCGATTGAATCCAACTGCACCTAAGAATCTAAAACTTGAAGTATATGTTAAAGGAATGATTATTATACTGTATATTACCACTAAATGGTATTAGTATATATTCTTTATTCCACAATACTAGCTTACGTTGTTATCTTAGTACGCATTAACACCATACAGATCGAACATGTCGAAGAAGAACTCAAATGTAGACGCCACAATGATTGAGGTAGTAACTTGTGATTGGTTGATGAGAGGGAAGGACACGAAATGCCAAAAGAGGATTTCGAAGACAACGAAGTTCTGTTCCCAGCACAACTACCAAATCTCAAAAGGCTGTGCCCCACTCATACCATGCTCGAAGTGCGGTAAAGGATGTCGTACTGATTACGAGCTTTGCTCAGGATGCGACCGTCTCGCCATCAAGATGAAGTGTCCCGGTGTTTATATAAAACGCGCTAAGAAGTCCAGCAAGACGCTAGAGGGTCCAAGAAAGGAGGAGCCAAACGTGGTGGAACCGGAGGTAGCGTTGCCCGCAGAACCAAGAGTGGTGGAACCAGAGGAAGGTCTCGGAGAGTCTCTCACCCATGCGCTCAACAAGGTGTTGGCTGCCTTGAGGAGCGAGAAGGACGATTAGGAATAGCCACGAAAAAAAAAAAAAAGGAATGAAGAAAGTCGTTGTGACCCTCTTCATTCCTTTTTTTTTTTTTTTCTATTAAACGTACGACATCTATAGTTGTATCATGGACGAGCTAGTCAGATTGTTTGGTCCTGGAATTCGTAGAAGCCTGAATATCAAACCACAAGTGGAACATATTAACACCAGTGAAACATGTCCTGATTGTCTCTGCCCCTTTGAAATACAAGGAACGGAATTCGTATGTCCCACCTGTGGTCTTGTTTCCGAGGTTGAACCATGTGAAGAAACTAAGATCGACATCATTACTACTCGACTGCGTATAGTAGGTCCGGACGGGTTTCAGTATCAAAGTGATCTAGACCGAGCAAAACCAAAGCAAAGCGATAACACGGAACTGCAACGACGAACGCTCCTACAAGAACTACGAGCATACAACACTATTTACAAACAAAGTTGTGACCTATCGTTCCCTACGAACACTTTAGGAATCGTAGCCGACGCATTTATCCAAGTAATGAAAGTTCATCCCAAGCGTAGCGATGCTAAGAGACATATTCTAGCTTCTCTACTCTACCATGCATGCATACAATGTGGATTCGTCCGATCTAAAGGTGAGGTTGCTCGCTTCATGCAACTAAGCAACAAAGGCATCCATAGAGGAGAGGTCTTTATACGTTCTCTGTGTGACGACAATGAGATCGATGTAGACTTGGATGCCGAGCGCATAGTTCCTCACATTGCAACGACTTTCCTTAAACTCGATCCTCAAGGAGTACTTATAGACGCTCAACAAATAGTCCACGAGGTCGTTACTATGGCAATAGAAAACAATGTAGGCAGATCGGTAATTAAAACGAAAGTTGTTGGAGCAAGTTACGAGGTGCTACATCGTTTAGGCTCGTCTATGTCTCTTAACGAAGTCATTGGGCGATGTGACGTATTTGGAAATTCAGTCAAGCGTTTTGTCAAGAAGTTGTCTTCTTACCATTCCCACTTCGAACCAATCTACACTAAGCATGGGATGGCTAGCAGTAGGACTTAGTGAAGTGGAAGTGAGAGCCATGTTCGTTTCTTTCATAGGAAACGTCGATTCTTACATTCCAAGTTTTTCTCGCATTTCCTTTTGCACTTCTTGCTTGAGTTCGGCTCGAATGCTTTTTTCACCTATGGAAGCCTTGCGACGAATTTCAGACCTCATGATCTCATACTTATTCGCTTCGTTCAGGATGAGACTGTATTCGGAGTCGGATATGTTTTCATCACGTAGTGCCTTCGATACTAGATCGCGAATCGTATTGATTTTCGCCTTTGCCAACATAGTTGTCCTTTCATGCTTAGAAACCTTCATTCCTAACTTCTTAGCTCCAAGGGTTGTAGATGCTGAAATTAATCCACATAGTCCACCAATAACTCCAAGTGGTAGACCAATCACTATTCCAACCCCAGTCAACGCTGCGCCCAATCCAGATCCAGATAAGATCACAGATAGACCTCCAGTTACCACTGCGATGCCATGAACTATTCCTTGAGAACGTGCATATTTCTTGCGCACACCTTCGTAGTGCCTTTCTTGAACTTCTATGTCCGAAAGCGTGTCTCGGATCGTTTGCAGTCTGAAGTTCTTTCCAGTGTCACTAGCAATCTGTGGATAGATACTTGGTGCTGAGGGAAACGGTTGAATCGAATCGCCTTCCATTGTACGTTATACATATAACTTACTCAAGCTTCAACACGTATCGTATCGGTTGACCACGGAAGTCTATCACGTTACCTTTCTCATCACGAATCGTAAGGCTAAGACTATTTCGCATTGTCCCTATAGCTTGTAGGACTTGGGGATTCGTTATAGTATAGGTTATCCTTGAAAACCAAAGACCTCGGACCTCTATGCTAGCCAAGACTTTCGATCGTTTTCCCTCTAGAAGTGAGAAACCGGAATCCACCACGTCGCAACGGACATACACTGTGTGGATATCTTTGATCTTAATGCGGTAAGTACCAACTTTTAGCAGGAACTCGTTATTCTCTTCTTCTCCACCTTCGACACCTAATAGTGTGTAGAGACTTTTATTGAAATTGATTGGTTTTTTAACTATTATAGCTTTGTCCTCCCTAAGGGGGGTATCGCTCTTAAATTCCACGATACCAGCACTACTTGCAGGCTTTAAGGCCTTCTTGGCTTTCCTAAAGTTGTAAGACCCTGCAGCAATGTCGTGTGGGAACACAATACTACCGCCATTCCACCAGAAAGAGCCCACCTCCGTTAGGTTCCACCAAGTGTTCTCGAAAGTGACCTCGACTAGTGAAATGTTCCGTATAAGAATAGGATCGTCGAAGTAGACCGTATGGTCGGATGATGTGGTGATGACATTAAGGATCGTCATTATATGTTGAAGGTATAACTATATATACGTATAGCTTCAACATGAGGAGGTCCGGAGGTCTTTTCAGTTACCATTACGGAGGGAAAGACGAAGAGGAAGAGTTCCCAACACCGAATGCTAATATACGGTCAAAGGCTGAGAATCAAGCTAGGAGAGAGAATCAAGCTCGGATAGATAGAGAAGATGTGAAAAGTAGAGAGGTTGCAACATTGAATGCAGATCTATTAGCAAAGTTCAAGAAGAAATACCCACATGCAGATCTTCACAAGTTCTATGTCTCTACGGAAGTGAACGGTCCAGGCAAATATTCGACGAGTATTTGGTTTCGAGATGGAGATTCTAGCTATGTCGTTTACGGCGATGATGTCTCAAAGTTATCTGCAGTCACTCAAAGCCGCATCGACAATGCATTGCAGGGAATGGTTGGTGGTTTCCCATCTACGTTGATACTAGACATGAGTGCGAAATATCCCATTACAGCAGTTCCTTCTACTGAACCGGCACAAGATATTGATCTCACTAATCTATTGCTATATGTCACAGCAAAGCAGAATTTCAAAGCTGGCGTTCCAAATATATTCAAGGAGATCGTTGTAAAGCATACGACAAAAAAGGAGTCCCAGCATTGGTTGGCTGGTCCAGATTTCCACTACTGGCCTCAACAACTTAATTTTGCAACGTGGTGTGCAACTTCCGGATGTGGAGTGTCGTTGTTTGACCCCACTTTCAAAACGTATCCACCAGTCGTTCAAGGGTTCCTACGATTCCACGTATATTTCACGATACGAAGAATTCTACGTGAACTTGGTGGTACTCATGGAGTTCCTTTACCTGGTGAATCTCATTTCAAGCAAAGGGATAACCTCTATAACAAATCAGCTCTTGAGAAATTGTGCATCGAATTCGGTATATCTCGAACACCAGACTTTCGGTGGAATGGCTTAGGAGACGTCTACGTAAACTCTCATGGAAAAATGGTGAACTATACGGAGAAGTATGCACATAATACTTCGTTCTCTGCAAAGTGGCCTGGTGGTGACTTTAAGTTTCCTGAGGAGAGTCGTACGGAGTATCAGTTTTCTTTAGCGTACATTGGCAATAACAACGGTAAACAATACAATTGGTTTACGCCACCAATCGGAAAAGGTTTGACAGATGTTGGATTGGGTAGGTTGAATAGATCTGTCGAGGCTTTTGGATATTGCATACTTGGTGCACAAGCAGATCTGAACGAATCCATCGTAGGTAACCATAACGTCCAAGAAAAGTTTAAGAGCTTAGTTGAGAACGCCATTCTCGTAAACGACTTAAAGAAAAGTTATGATAACTATCTTCTTGCTATAAAGAGGACGCATAAGAGGCTCGATCTAGCAATAGCTGTAGGCGTGCGATTATTGCCAAGCGATCTATCGTACTATCTTGGTAAGAAAGATGGCTATAGGAATCCAATCCCGAAAGCCACGAAAGCTATGAGGCTAGGCATTAACACCATCAATGCAGAAGTCGAAGGACGCCCACTTCTTACTATGGAAGGATCATCAGATAAGAAATCGTTGCCGCATCTCGAGACGCACAAGAAACGAGTTCCTGTACTAAAGGCTGTCACGCACAAGAAACAAGATCGTGCCCCACAACATGAGATTAATCTCGCAGTGACATCCATTGCCGCAGCTGGAATTGCATGGATGTTGTTTCGTTAACGTCGTTTGTATTGCTCTATCGTGATCACCACTATTGCTACTATGAATAACCAAACGTTCTGTGCTAGTACTCCCAGAGCTTTACCAGCCATAGTAAATATGAAACTCGCAATCGATCCAATCATTCCAGGTAGGATCTGTCCAAGTTTCTTTCCCATTTCTTTCAACAACCCCCCAGTCGTTTGCAATCCCTTCTTTACTGCATCTGCTGCTTTATCAATACCAGTCTTTATTGGTTTCGGTACGGATTTCGACAACAGGGAAACTATCGTACTAATGATAGCGCCAATAGAAGTTACTACTGCAAGAACGGTCATTCCATGCTTTCTGAAAATGTATTTGATCCTTTCACGTAGCGACATACGTTTTAGTATGGCTTCTTCTTGACGTTCGAGTAATTCTATTTCGTTATGGATGTGTACTTTCTCTTCCTTAGCCGCTTCCTTCTGGTCCTCAGTTGACGTTGAGTCTAGAAGTATGCTATCTTCTACTTTGAGATGTTCGGTGGCCTTTTCTTGACCTTGGATGACTTGTTCTGCTCTTTCTACATCCGTAGGGCCTAGAACGTATTTGAGATCCTTCCCAATCTTCTTATATATGTCACCATTCACAGTTGTCAAAGGGACAGGTCTCTCATTGCTTCCTAACGCGTGAACATAGATTCTACCTCTTTCCTTGTTAGCATCCCATACGGTTGTTATCTCGAGTTTTCCACGAAACCCAACATCCTCATAGTGTTCACGGACAGCATCTACCAGCATCTTTTTAGCATTTTCCGATAGGCCTGCTTTGAAGATGAATCCTTTATAGTCGACTTCCGAACTTTCGAGTTCGTCCATAATTCCATCGAAATCTTCATCTGTAAATGAGGTTTCCTGATTCTTTGGTCTAGCACCTTCTTTGCCGTAGTCGCGTCTGGTTTTCATTGGGACCATTTCTCCTGACTCTTCTGGAAATATTGCATCCCACTCCTCATCCACATTGATAGTATCATCTTTATCGTAGTCTCCACCTCCTTCAGCTTCATCAGTTCCTTCATCGTACCTACCCTCAGAGGCCATGTTAAACATAATTATATATATAGTTATATTCAACATGATCTCATCAATATTGGATCCCACACAAGTACGAAGAGAGCCTCATGCACTCAAGGCTCCACGAGACTTGTATAGGAAAACTTTCACTCGATCATCTGCCAATCCAGGTGAGACTCTATACGTAGAAGTCCCAAAGCTAGCAGAAGATGTAGTACTAGTACCTGGTAGCTTAGCGCTATTGGGCGACATCGTACTATCTGGTGGACATGCGAATAACAGAGTCGTTTCGAACGTTGGACGCTGCTTGGTCATGCGTAGAATCTGTAGGATGGGAGCTGAAACAGTAGAAGACCTTGTCAGGCCAGACCTCCTACAAACATACTCCGATGTATACCTATCTACGCAGGAGAGAGAGTCTAGAATACAACAAGGCATTCAATCAGAGAACTTGAATAAGCTACGATCGAAAGCTGGTGACGCAAATACTTCATCTGCTGCAGACAACGCGCTCCTAACTGCATGTGGTTCCAAGTATAGGATTCCATTAGATGTTGACATTCTGACACAACATGGAGTTCTATATCCACATGCCTTAGAAAGTATCATTACATTCGAGTTGACTCTAGCGCCTGCCAACGAGGTTGTAATTGGATCGGATACTACGAAGATAGGTACGTACCAACTTACCAACATCCAACTAGAATACGAAGCAATCAGGAACGAAACGCTGGCTAGTAATGCACTTCACAAATATGAAATAGGTACTGCATTCCTATACAACTACGCTGTTCACTTCAAAACAGTAGATATCGCTAAAACATCTGATACTTTGATATCTCAAAACGTCAATGTTCCACGACGATCCTTTGCTGGACTACTTCTACTATTCATAGATCCACCTACCATTGGCACGCGAGATAGTGAAGCATTCTCGAATCCCGATATATCGAAGGTAGAAGTAGATGTCAACGGGATTCCCAACAGACTCTTTCCAAGCGGCATGCTTCCCCTAGATTTCTGGGAGGCTGCAAGAGGTTGGTTTGGTACACCCAATACTTCCATGACTCCAAAGAAGTTCTTTGAAAATAGATTCGCTATCCTAATCGATTGTCGCACAGCAAAGGATTCCACCGTTCATGGTGATGGCTTGGCACAAACCGGCAGTGGAAAGGACATCGACATTCGCATACATAGGACTGCTAAGGGAAGTGGAAATGTGAAAATGCACATCTATGTCCTTGCGGATGCTCAGGTCACGATATTGAACAGATCTCTGCAGAGTATATTATACTGATGGATTCTCTCGTAGAGCACGTACCATTCAACGCACTCATAGTCGGTCCAACGAATTGTGGGAAGACTGCATTTCTCATAGAACAACTTCGTGGATCATTTCGTGGTAAGTTCGATTACATAGTACTGATTTGTCCTACGTATGCCCACAACAAAACTTATCGTGGATTCGCAAATCGAGATCCTCATTTCTTCGTCATATCGCCACCACAAGATGCCATCGATGCTACTTTGAGTATTTGCGCAACATTTTGGTCAGGTACCAATACTCTATTGATTCTCGATGATTGCGCCGCATCGAAGGACGTCAAGAAACGAACTGACAAGCTAGTGGACTTAGCCTTTTCTGCACGACATATAGGGATTTCCGTTTGGGTGCTATCCCAACAATTAACGAGCATATGTAAGCCCTTCCGTGAGAACGTAGCTATCGTAGTAGCATTCCATACAGCATCGGCCGTAGATGGTAAAAAGATATTTGAGGATTATGGAGGCTCACAAGAATGTAAAGAGTTACGAACGATACTTGGATCCCATAAGTTCGCTCGCATGTGCTTCTGTCTACGCCATCCTTTCGAGGTAGTGTTAGAGCTCCCAGCATCTATAACATATTATGACTGATAAGGAAATACTCGAGATATTCGGTGAGGACGTAACAGGCCCACCACCAACCGATCTAGACATTACGTCAGACAATCGCGAATCACTTTCGATCTTAGCCGCAACAGGCGTAACGAAAGAATACTTAGGTAAAAACTTTTCCCTAGGAGACATCTCTAGACTTCCTGAGAAAGAGGTAGACAAGTTGTATAGGAGGTATCAGGCCGTCCTAGCTCAGCAAGTAACGAAAGGCTTAGTCGACGGCGTGACACGTCTAGCTACCCGCCTAGTTGCCTACCTAGTACCAATAGATTCTCAAGAAGCACTGATCAAGGACCTACAAGAAGACCCTCTAGTCCGCAATGAAATCAGTGCTGCGACTGGCCTACTATCACTCAAAGCAGGTCGCCTTGTAGCGCTAGCTAGCGTCCTATTCCACATATCTGGTCACGTAGTCATTCCTGGAACAACTGTTGAACCTCCACATATACCTACTATATCGAATCAAGATGGAAGGACAGACGGATCAGATAACTGCGAATCCTCCAACGACTGTACCAACTAAAAAAGGAAAAAATCCAAAGCGTGTTGCAGCAGGAAAATTAGCTTGGGAGAAGGTCACTGCCCGTGCAAAAGAAGCTCAAAAGATGGAGATAGAACGTGAAAATGAACCATCCAAAGAAACTAACGTAGAGAAAGGTCGGTTCGAAAACCTGACTATTCTCGCAGTCATTGGTACTGGCTCTACATTGTTTGGCACGTACTTTGCGTACAAGAAGTATGTAGATGGCAACACGCGAGCTGCCACCGTTAGCACGATACAACCTGCAGCTCCGGCAAAGCCAACGGCACTAGACATGGAGTAACACTTAAAGACTCGAGACCATAGTAGTATATATCTAGATGGAGAAGGAATTGACGAAGACGGCAACCGATGCAGTCAAAATCGTTGGACTCGCTTCTGGTATTGGGTGGATCGTAAAAAAGACTACCAAGGAATCTATGCTTAGCGATCCTTCTTCTTCCCTAGTGAATTACGCAAAGTGGACTGCCGTGATAGTTGGTAGCTTATACGCAAAGGAATATCTTGAGAAACAACTTGAGAAAGAAAAGACCAAACCGTAATGGCGGCAGCAATTGGAATGGCCATTCTCGGGGCTATATTGAATGCAACGGCATTTACTGGTGGTGGCATACTAGCTAGAATGATTGGAAAGGGTGCTATGGATGCAGAACGAGAGAGACACAATAGGGCCATCGAAAAACTAGCACGCGAAACGAAAGCCTATAGAATCGAACGTCAAAGACGATACGACCATGCACAAGAGCAGGAAGGTCTTGAACGTGACGCATACAACGCTCAAAGAGATACCAACGAAGCCTTAGTGCGATCCGATAAGTTACGTAAAGAGCTAAAACGGCTCAAAGAGATGAAAAAAACCCGCTTATCTGACTACTACCAACCCTCAAACAATCAGAAGATTGGTGAGTTGCTCTACGTTGGTGGTGGAATGCTAGGCGTTGGATACGCTATTAGTAAATGGATATAGATACTACTACTAAGCTACTACTAAGCTACTACTAAGCTACCCCTAAGCTACCCCTAAGCTACTACTAAGCTACTACTAAGATACCCCTAAGCTACTACTAAGCTACCCCTAAGCTACCCCTAAGCTACTACTAAGCTACCCCTAAGCTACTACTAAGCTACTACTAAGATACCCCTAAGCTACTACTAGCTACTACTAAGCTACCCCTAAGCTACTACTAGCTACTACTAAGCTACTACTAAGCTACTACTAGGTTACTACTAGGTTACTACTAGGTTACTACTAAAAAAAAAAAAAAAAAAAAAAAGAAAGGAAGAATGAAGAGGGTCACGCAACGACTTTCTTTATTCTTCCTTTTTTTTTTTTTATCTGTTGAAGGTTGGGACGTATAGATGTATGATGGATTCTAAACTTGCGAATATCTTCTATGGTCCTATGGGCTATTGGAAAGGTCACTCTGCAATTGGTAAGCTATCGGTAGCAGCGAAAGCATCAGAAGACGTAGCTAGGAGTTGGTTGGAAAAGCAATCTATATGGCAAATATATCTACCACCACCAAAACACATTCCACGACCACATTGGACTGTATCGAAACCAAATGAAGTCCACCAAGCTGATTTGATATTTCTACCACACGATCGTCCTGGACGTGGAAGGAAACTATACAAGTACGCATTGGTAGTAATCGACGTAGCTTCTCGATACAAAGAAGCCGAACCTTTGGCATCTAAAGATAGTGGTGAAGTTTCTGCGGCATTCGAACGAATCTATAAACGTAGTCCACTAGAATGGCCAAAGACGTTGCAAGTAGATCCTGGTAGAGAATTCATGGGACGTATGTCTGAAACGCTAGAACTACATGGTACGAAAGTTCAACGAGGTGAGGCTGGTAATCATAGAGCGCAAGGCCTCGTCGAACGAGCAAATAGAACTCTAGCCGAGAGATTGTTTGGGTATCAGTATGCACAAGAGATGGTACTTACTTCGGAAGGATCAGATGAGCGTAGTAGAGAATGGGTACTTCGTTTACCAATGGTTATCAAAGCCATGAACAGTGAGGTGACTCGGTTGACTGGTAAAGAGCCTTCGAATTCTGTGGTGGCGCAACAAGTAGATCTGAAGACTCCTACGTATTCGCGCACCGTTGGATTGAGAGAAGAGCGTCTACCATTCGACGTTCTAGTTCGATATCTTTACGCACCAGGAGAATTGGAAGGAGGTGAAAAACGTAGAGCTACTGATCCCGTGTGGAGTTTACAGATATACACCATTTCGCGAAGCGTAGTATCTTCGGGACAGCCTGTGCTTTACTACCTTGCGAAGGAGAAGGCTGCACCCAAACGTGGATTCGTTCGTGAAGAGCTACAAGTTGTTCCTAGGGATACAGAACTACCACCAAAAGGAATTCTGTTTGTACCCAAGCGCTAGACAGCGTACTCTATTGGCTCGGTGTGGATTCCATCGGGAAGAACACGTCTTTTGTCGTAGTAAGCCGATAGCCCAAGCTTCCGTTGTTTGTAGGTTGCTATACCTTCTGGCGATAGTCGGAAGCCTCGGTTTTCCGCCATGTCGATATCACCCTGGAGGGCTGCTTTGAATCGATCCCACGAAATGTCGTTGTGACGCCTAGACATACCTTTAGCGGAATACTTCTTGCTGCCACCCGTATCGACGTAGTAGGCTTTCGAGCATAGGGCAATGGCGCGCTGTCCTTCGAATTCGAGTTTGAAGAGTCCTGGGGTACGACTGCTCCACTTGTCCCAAGCTAGCCATTCCTTCCTATTGGCTTCGAAATCCTTACGTAGTTCCGGTCGTACAACTTCATCTATGCTGTTTCCAGAGATGGCAATGTACGCACTGTCCGTGTCCATCTGTATATATTCGAAATCTTTGCGATCGATGTACTTGTCGAGGAAGTCGTAGTAGAACTCAAGCATACGCAGCTTTGCGAGCTGGTACACAGCGATACCTACTTGGAAAGGGCGTTTGATTCGGATCTGGTCTTTCCTACTCTCGAGTTCGTATGCCTCGCCAATCTCTTCCAGATCTTCGAACCAAACACTTCGCAATGCCTTGTCCACAACCTTCTCATCTTTTGTATAGGTGACCTTTGTTTGGCGTCCTAAGTCTTCAAGCAACTTTCCATAGGCACTGTTTCCTAGTAGCTTGAACACATCTGCCAGCAAAGCCTCACCTTTATCTTCATCTCCCATACGACGTGCCTCAGTGACTTGGTCCACGAACCATCCGAAGATTTCTTTGGGTTCGTAGTCTATCGTGCGGTAGACAGCAGTGATCACTGCGCCATGATCTACATACCAAAGTAGAAGAGGAGCATAGAGTAGCAACTTCTTTCCAGAGAGACTCCCAACTAGCTTCTTTTCCTCGCTGAGCTTTCTACCTGTCTTTGTGAGGTAGGCCAGCATTTCTGGAGGGATTGCTTCTTTGGGGATTTTCTTGTTGTAGAAGAAGGGTGGCATCTCCTCAAATTCCTTCCACAATTTCTTTGGTATCTCGATGTCTACTTCTGCATATCCAAACCACGTTCCACCAAGTAGACATTCAACGAATCCTTCAGTGGCTGGACCTGGATCGTCATAGTGCACAACCTTTTCTTTTCCACAAGGCATTTCGAATTCCATGGTAGAAAGATATAGGGCGTTGGCATCGTATCCAAGAATCTTACGACAAGTCTTAGTTCCTCCCTGATGACTACGAATCTTAGTCACTCCTGATTCGTGGAGTCTGGTGAAAACTATGCTTGGACCTCCCACGACAGCGTCTTTCAGCATGTGGTAGGCTTCCTTACTTGGAGCGTACATCTCAGCTCCCCTTTCTACACTACCTCGAAGCAGGAACTGTAGTGAGACTCCTGGAATGGACACTGCGTCTTTCAGCATGTCTACTCCTTTCTCGTGATAGAAATCTTGCATCTTTTCGAGTGCCTCTAGGAATGGAACTACATCTAGGTCGTTGTAGTATCGTAGCCAGTCTGCAAAGGTTTCCATTCCTTTGTCGAGAAAGGTGCGCTTGCAGTCTTCGAACTCTGACATAGATAGTAGATGTTCTCTTTTCAACTTCGAACCCCACTCTGGATAGTCTGGTAATCCAATGTGATCCAACTTGTCTGGAGAATCGAACCACTCATATGGGAAGAAACTCTTTTGCAACTCACAGCCATAGGCAGCGACCCAACGTTCATAAGAAGTTCCAGGTCCAAGGTAGTTGATCACATCTAGGAAACGGAAATCTGGGGTCAATAGGAACATAGTGGAATTGGCTTTCTTTGCTACCAGGATCTTTGAACAGGTGTCGGCAATGATTCCTACGAAGTGCTCCCTGATCAGATTAAGATCGTACCTGCCAGAGTTGAATCCCACTACTGGAACTTGGCTGATCCATTCATCGATCTTAGCTTGTTGTTTCTTTGGTAGGGTGTCGAAGGAGAATTCGGGTGTCCTAGGACAAAACTGTTCTGCAATGACTTCTTGGATCGCTTTCGCTCTTAGCTGGAGTTCTTCGACAAAGGCAGTTATGAGTTCTTTTGGATCGCGTCGACAGATGTGGGTTGGTGTTCGATCGTACGTGTCGGCAATTGATACTGATATTGGGATATGGACGTTTTCGATGGTCAGGTGGTCTGTTGGTTGTCTTCCTTTTGTCGTGTCGAGATAGGCTTCGAAATCGTAAACTATGAAGTGTGGGTAGACAGTTTGTGTTGGTGTGGGGACCGGTTTGTTTTTCTTCTTTGTGGAGCAGCCCCAAGCTTCCACTACTGTATAACCAGCTCCTTGTAGCTTTGCCGTTCTTTCACAGGTCTTGAGATAGAGCCTCCTTTCCCTAGGGAAGCATTTCGGGCAGCCATGGAAATAGCATCCATGAAATTGAAAGATGGTTTTCGAAATAGGTTCGTAGCCGTCGACCGGCGCTCCTTCTATCCAATGCTCTCCACCATGCCCACAAGCTGCATGATGAATGTGTTGTCCAATCCTTTTGGTTTCGCGTTCCAACCAGCATAAAGCGACTTTGCTGGCTGTGCTCTCTGGCCAGAAGGCTTTTTCGTATGCCGACTGAGGTACTGTAATTACTTTTCCGGGGCAAACGATCTTCGTTTCTCCACGACTGCAACGATCTGCATGGCGTTGAAGGGTGCAAGCCTGTGTAAACCGTTGCTTACAGTCATTACATACGTAGATGTGCCCTAGCTTTTTGACGTCCTTGATATAGAAGGCATGTCCTTCGTATATCCCAATCGTCATCGTATGCTTGTAGTGAGCTGCATGTCGCGTCAGATGCCAAGCGCCATCCTCCGTGGGTTCATACACCCGAATACCGATTCCAAAGTGTAACTCGACTTCCTCCAGCTGGTCTATGGAAGTTCTGGGAACGTCTTGTGTGGGCGCTGTCAGGCGATAGAAGTCCTGGGCAAGTTTTCGAGCTTTGACGCAACACCTATCTAATCTTGCTCCTTCATGCATGGCAAGGCAGCGCCAAAGACATAGGTTGTCGCCATATCGATCAAGGGCAAACATTCCTTTTTTCTGGCGAAGCCATTGGGGCAGTGGACCTGTTCCCAACAAAAGCTGACGATCGATCACGACTTTGACATCTACGTAGATCCAACGAACGAAGGCCCATTGGGTATTTGGTCGATTGATGTTGTCGGGATTCAAACGAGCTGTCTCCTTGCTATTGACCCACTCTTCTGCATCTTCTAGGATGTTCACCCATGGAGAGCCAGGGACAGTCTTGGAGAATAGCATCACACGTCCGTCGTTGACATTGCGAATGCGATAGGTGTAGCTGTAGCGAAGGTAGAAGCTGGTGGTTACCTTTGCAACTAACTTTTCCATAATCCTAGGAGTCAAATCTCCTGCCACACCTTGGAAGAAGCGCCATCGGATAGTACGGCGACCTATCTCCATCCCCTCGAGCATTCCATCTCTCTCCTCTAGAATAGCACCTGCCTCTCGAGCTAGACTCCGTGGAAGTGGTTCACTACGTGGTCTCACCATTCTCCCTTCGATATAACTATGTGTTAGGATAGCTTTAACAGATACTCCAATTTGGATTTTTATGTGTAAGGATGTTGAGGGGCGATATATCTCTCTTCGGTATAACTATGTGTTAGGATAGCTTTAACAGATACTCGAGTTTTGGATTTTTATGTGTAAGGATGTTGCGGCGATATAACTATATGTAATCATATCTCTAATAGGATTATCAAGTTGGATTTTTATGTACAAGAATGTCTAGTGACACTTTGAATGACCCTTAGTTACCCCTAGTAGTATAGCCGGTATTAAAATGATACAACTTTTTGTTGTGCAAGAAAAACTTAAAAAGTTGTAATGGTATGGACGCCTTTTTTCTTGCACAAGGGGCGTCATGAAGTGGATTTCTGAATTCGCTTTATGACGCCCCTTGTGCAAGAAAACAAGGCGTCCATAACATTCAACTTTTTGAGTTTTCTTGTACAAGAAAAAGTGGTATCATTTTAATACCGGCTATACTACTAATTGAAGTAAAAATCAACATAATTCAAAAATGGTCAAATCTGGATTTTTTAGCCAGTGTCTATCCTTCATAACACACACCTGAATATCTGCTTCCTTTCTCAACACCTTCATAACACGTACCTCAATATCTTCCTGTCTCCACACATCAGAAGCAGTGTCTATCTTGTTTACATGAGTTACGTTGTCAGGTCCCAGGAACTCCATGGCCAGTAGGTACATATCCTGTCAAGATATCGATATCGTTTAGAAGTTTATTCTGCATTTAAGGTACCGACCATTATGATAATTAGTAGAGACCGGGTAGCCAAACAATCTTGGATTTCTGACAAAAGCAAAAAACCACTCAATATGCTTCAAAATGATCTCAAACAATCTACTGGAAGCTTCAGAACATCAATGGATTAAGTTGGAGGAAGAATTGAAGAAAAAATTCAACATCTTCAAAAATGGTAAAATCTAGATTGTTTTGGCCAGACCGGGTAGGCGAAAAATATCAGATTTCTGACAAAAACTGAAAAACACTCAATTATGCTTCAGAATGATGTCAAACAATGTCCTGGTAGTTTCTAGACATGAATGGACTAAGTTGGAGAGAGAATTGAAGTAAAATCAACATAATTCAAAAATGGTCAAATCTGTATTTTTTAGCCAGACCGGGTAGGCGAAAAATATCAGATTTCTGACAAAAATTAAAAAAACACTCAATATGCTTCAAAATGATCTCAAACAATCTCCTGGTAGCTTCTGAACATCAATGGATTAAGTTGGAGAATGAATTGAAGAAAAAGTAAACATCATCAAAAATGGTCAAATCTGGATTTTTGATTTCTGACAAAAATAGAAAAACCACTCAATATGCTTCAAAATGATCTCAAACAATCTCCTGGTAGCTTCTGAACATCAATGGATTAAGTTGGAGAAAGGATTGAACAAAAAATCAACATCTTCAAAAAAGGGCCAAATCTGGATTTTTTTGACCAGACCGGGTAGGCGAAAAATATCAGATTTCTGACAAAAACTAAAAAACACTCAATTACCCTTCAGAATGATGTCAAACAATGTCCTGGTAGTTTCTAGACATGAATGGACTAAGTTGGAGAGAGAATTGAAGTAAAAATCAACATAATTCAAAAATGGTCAAATCTGTATTTTTTAGCCAGACCGGGTAGGCGAAAAATATCAGATTTCTGACAAAAATAAAAAAAACACTCAATATGCTTCAAAATGATCTCAAACAATCTCCTGGTAGCTTCTGAACATCAATGGATTAAGTTGGAGAATGAATTGAAGAAAAAGTAAACATCATCAAAAATGGTCAAATCTGGATTTTTGATTTCTGACAAAAATTAAAAAACCACTCAATATGCTTCAAAATGATCTCAAACAATCTCCTGGTAGCTTCTGAACATCAATGGATTAAGTTGGAGAATGAATTGAAGAAAAAGTAAACATCATCAAAAATGGTCAAATCTGGATTTTTGATTTCTGACAAAAATAGAAAAACCACTCAATATGCTTCAAAATGATCTCAAACAATCTACTGGAAGCTTCAGAACATCAATGGATTAAGTTGGAGGAAGAATTGAAGAAAAAATTCAACATCTTCAAAAATGGTAAAATCTAGATTGTTTTGGCCAGACCGGGTAGGCGAAAAATATCAGATTTCTGACAAAAACTGAAAAACACTCAATTATGCTTCAGAATGATGTCAAACAATGTCCTGGTAGTTTCTAGACATGAATGGACTAAGTTGGAGAGAGAATTGAAGTAAAAATCAACATAATTCAAAAATGGTCAAATCTGTATTTTTTAGCCAGACCGGGTAGGCGAAAAATATCAGATTTCTGACAAAAACTGAAAAACACTCAATTACGCTTCAGAATGATGTCAAACAATGTCCTGGTAGTTTCTAGACATGAATGGACTAAGTTGGAGAGAGAATTGAAGTAAAAATCAACATAATTCAAAAATGGTCAAATCTGGATTTTTGATTTCTGACAAAAATAGAAAAACCACTCAATATGCTTCAAAATGATCTCAAACAATCTCCTGGTAGCTTCTGAACATCAATGGATTAAGTTGGAGAAAGGATTGAACAAAAAATCAACATCTTCAAAAAAGGGCCAAATCTGGATTTTTTTTGACCAGACCGGGTAGGCGAAAAATATCAGATTTCTGACAAAAACTAAAAAACACTCAATTACCCTTCAGAATGATGTCAAACAATGTCCTGGTAGTTTCTAGACATGAATGGACTAAGTTGGAGAGAGAATTGAAGTAAAAATCAACATAATTCAAAAATGGTCAAATCTGTATTTTTTAGCCAGACCGGGTAGGCGAAAAATATCAGATTTCTGACAAAAATAAAAAAAACACTCAATATGCTTCAAAATGATCTCAAACAATCTCCTGGTAGCTTCTGAACATCAATGGATTAAGTTGGAGAATGAATTGAAGAAAAAGTAAACATCATCAAAAATGGTCAAATCTGGATTTTTGATTTCTGACAAAAATTAAAAAACCACTCAATATGCTTCAAAATGATCTCAAACAATCTCCTGGTAGCTTCTGAACATCAATGGATTAAGTTGGAGAATGAATTGAAGAAAAAGTAAACATCATCAAAAATGGTCAAATCTGGATTTTTGATTTCTGACAAAAATAGAAAAACCACTCAATATGCTTCAAAATGATCTCAAACAATCTACTGGAAGCTTCAGAACATCAATGGATTAAGTTGGAGGAAGAATTGAAGAAAAAATTCAACATCTTCAAAAATGGTAAAATCTAGATTGTTTTGGCCAGACCGGGTAGGCGAAAAATATCAGATTTCTGACAAAAACTGAAAAACACTCAATTATGCTTCAGAATGATGTCAAACAATGTCCTGGTAGTTTCTAGACATGAATGGACTAAGTTGGAGAGAGAATTGAAGTAAAAATCAACATAATTCAAAAATGGTCAAATCTGTATTTTTTAGCCAGACCGGGTAGGCGAAAAATATCAGATTTCTGACAAAAACTGAAAAACACTCAATTACGCTTCAGAATGATGTCAAACAATGTCCTGGTAGTTTCTAGACATGAATGGACTAAGTTGGAGAGAGAATTGAAGTAAAAATCAACATAATTCAAAAATGGTCAAATCTGGATTTTTGATTTCTGACAAAAATAGAAAAACCACTCAATATGCTTCAAAATGATCTCAAACAATCTCCTGGTAGCTTCTGAACATCAATGGATTAAGTTGGAGAAAGGATTGAACAAAAAATCAACATCTTCAAAAAAGGGCCAAATCTGGATTTTTTTTGACCAGACCGGGTAGGCGAAAAATATCAGATTTCTGACAAAAACTAAAAAACACTCAATTACCCTTCAGAATGATGTCAAACAATGTCCTGGTAGTTTCTAGACATGAATGGACTAAGTTGGAGAGAGAATTGAAGTAAAAATCAACATAATTCAAAAATGGTCAAATCTGTATTTTTTAGCCAGACCGGGTAGGCGAAAAATATCAGATTTCTGACAAAAATAAAAAAAACACTCAATATGCTTCAAAATGATCTCAAACAATCTCCTGGTAGCTTCTGAACATCAATGGATTAAGTTGGAGAATGAATTGAAGAAAAAGTAAACATCATCAAAAATGGTCAAATCTGGATTTTTGATTTCTGACAAAAATTAAAAAACCACTCAATATGCTTCAAAATGATCTCAAACAATCTCCTGGTAGCTTCTGAACATCAATGGATTAAGTTGGAGAATGAATTGAAGAAAAAGTAAACATCATCAAAAATGGTCAAATCTGGATTTTTGATTTCTGACAAAAATAGAAAAACCACTCAATATGCTTCAAAATGATCTCAAACAATCTCCTGGTAGCTTCTGAACATCAATGGATTAAGTTGGAGAAAGGATTGAACAAAAAATCAACATCTTCAAAAAAGGGCCAAATCTGGATTTTTTTGACCAGACCGGGTAGGCGAAAAATATCAGATTTCTGACAAAAACTAAAAAACACTCAATTACGCTTCAGAATGATGTCAAACAATGTCCTGGTAGTTTCTAGACATGAATGGACTAAGTTGGAGAGAGAATTGAAGTAAAAATCAACATAATTCAAAAATGGTCAAATCTGTATTTTTTAGCCAGACCGGGTAGGCGAAAAATATCAGATTTCTGACAAAAATTAAAAAAACACTCAATATGCTTCAAAATGATCTCAAACAATCTCCTGGTAGCTTCTGAACATCAATGGATTAAGTTGGAGAATGAATTGAAGAAAAAGTAAACATCATCAAAAATGGTCAAATCTGGATTTTTGATTTCTGACAAAAATTAAAAAACCACTCAATATGCTTCAAAATGATCTCAAACAATCTCCTGGTAGCTTCTGAACATCAATGGATTAAGTTGGAGAATGAATTGAAGAAAAAGTAAACATCATCAAAAATGGTCAAATCTGGATTTTTGATTTCTGACAAAAATAGAAAAACCACTCAATATGCTTCAAAATGATCTCAAACAATCTCCTGGTAGCTTCTGAACATCAATGGATTAAGTTGGAGAAAGGATTGAACAAAAAATCAACATCTTCAAAAAAGGGCCAAATCTGGATTTTTTTGACCAGACCGGGTAGGCGAAAAATATCAGATTTCTGACAAAAACTAAAAAACACTCAATTACGCTTCAGAATGATGTCAAACAATGTCCTGGTAGTTTCTAGACATGAATGGACTAAGTTGGAGAGAGAATTGAAGTAAAAATCAACATAATTCAAAAATGGTCAAATCTGTATTTTTTAGCCAGACCGGGTAGGCGAAAAATATCAGATTTCTGACAAAAATAAAAAACACACTCAATATGCTTCAAAATGATCTCAAACAATCTCCTGGTAGCTTCTGAACATCAATGGATTAAGTTGGAGAATGAATTGAAGAAAAAGTAAACATCATCAAAAATGGTCAAATCTGGATTTTTGATTTCTGACAAAAATAAATAAAACACTCAATATGCTTCAAAATGATCTCAAACAATCTCCTGGTAGCTTCTGAACATCAATGGATTAAGTTGGAGAATGAATTGAAGAAAAAGTAAACATCATCAAAAATGGTCAAATCTGGATTTTTGATTTCTGACAAAAATTAAAAAACCACTCAATATGCTTCAAAATGATCTCAAACAATCTCCTGGTAGCTTCTGAACATCAATGGACTAAGTTGGAGAGAGAATTGAAGTAAAAATCAACATAATTCAAAAATGGTCAAATCTGGATTTTTTAGCCAGTGTCTATCCTTCATAACACACACCTGAATATCTGCTTCCTTTCTCAACACCTTCATAACACGTACCTCAATATCTTCCTGTCTCCACACATCAGAAGCAGTGTCTATCTTGTTTACATGAGTTACGTTGTCAGGTCCCAGGAACTCCATGGCCAGTAGGTACATATCCTGTCAAGATATCGATATCGTTTAGAAGTTTATTCTGCATTTAAGGTACCGACCATTATGATAATTAGTAGAGACCGGGTAGCCAAACAATCTTTGATTTCTGACAAAAGCAAAAAACCACTCAATATGCTTCAAAATGATCTCAAACAATCTACTGGAAGCTTCAGAACATCAATGGATTAAGTTGGAGGAAGAATTGAAGAAAAAATTCAACATCTTCAAAAATGGTAAAATCTAGATTGTTTTGGCCAGACCGGGTAGGCGAAAAATATCAGATTTCTGACAAAAACTGAAAAACACTCAATTATGCTTCAGAATGATGTCAAACAATGTCCTGGTAGTTTCTAGACATGAATGGACTAAGTTGGAGAGAGAATTGAAGTAAAAATCAACATAATTCAAAAATGGTCAAATCTGTATTTTTTAGCCAGACCGGGTAGGCGAAAAATATCAGATTTCTGACAAAAACTGAAAAACACTCAATTACGCTTCAGAATGATGTCAAACAATGTCCTGGTAGTTTCTAGACATGAATGGACTAAGTTGGAGAGAGAATTGAAGTAAAAATCAACATAATTCAAAAATGGTCAAATCTGGATTTTTGATTTCTGACAAAAATAGAAAAACCACTCAATATGCTTCAAAATGATCTCAAACAATCTCCTGGTAGCTTCTGAACATCAATGGATTAAGTTGGAGAAAGGATTGAACAAAAAATCAACATCTTCAAAAAAGGGCCAAATCTGGATTTTTTTTGACCAGACCGGGTAGGCGAAAAATATCAGATTTCTGACAAAAACTAAAAAACACTCAATTACCCTTCAGAATGATGTCAAACAATGTCCTGGTAGTTTCTAGACATGAATGGACTAAGTTGGAGAGAGAATTGAAGTAAAAATCAACATAATTCAAAAATGGTCAAATCTGTATTTTTTAGCCAGACCGGGTAGGCGAAAAATATCAGATTTCTGACAAAAATAAAAAAAACACTCAATATGCTTCAAAATGATCTCAAACAATCTCCTGGTAGCTTCTGAACATCAATGGATTAAGTTGGAGAATGAATTGAAGAAAAAGTAAACATCATCAAAAATGGTCAAATCTGGATTTTTGATTTCTGACAAAAATTAAAAAACCACTCAATATGCTTCAAAATGATCTCAAACAATCTCCTGGTAGCTTCTGAACATCAATGGATTAAGTTGGAGAATGAATTGAAGAAAAAGTAAACATCATCAAAAATGGTCAAATCTGGATTTTTGATTTCTGACAAAAATAGAAAAACCACTCAATATGCTTCAAAATGATCTCAAACAATCTACTGGAAGCTTCAGAACATCAATGGATTAAGTTGGAGGAAGAATTGAAGAAAAAATTCAACATCTTCAAAAATGGTAAAATCTAGATTGTTTTGGCCAGACCGGGTAGGCGAAAAATATCAGATTTCTGACAAAAACTGAAAAACACTCAATTATGCTTCAGAATGATGTCAAACAATGTCCTGGTAGTTTCTAGACATGAATGGACTAAGTTGGAGAGAGAATTGAAGTAAAAATCAACATAATTCAAAAATGGTCAAATCTGTATTTTTTAGCCAGACCGGGTAGGCGAAAAATATCAGATTTCTGACAAAAACTGAAAAACACTCAATTACGCTTCAGAATGATGTCAAACAATGTCCTGGTAGTTTCTAGACATGAATGGACTAAGTTGGAGAGAGAATTGAAGTAAAAATCAACATAATTCAAAAATGGTCAAATCTGGATTTTTGATTTCTGACAAAAATAGAAAAACCACTCAATATGCTTCAAAATGATCTCAAACAATCTCCTGGTAGCTTCTGAACATCAATGGATTAAGTTGGAGAAAGGATTGAACAAAAAATCAACATCTTCAAAAAAGGGCCAAATCTGGATTTTTTTTGACCAGACCGGGTAGGCGAAAAATATCAGATTTCTGACAAAAACTAAAAAACACTCAATTACCCTTCAGAATGATGTCAAACAATGTCCTGGTAGTTTCTAGACATGAATGGACTAAGTTGGAGAGAGAATTGAAGTAAAAATCAACATAATTCAAAAATGGTCAAATCTGTATTTTTTAGCCAGACCGGGTAGGCGAAAAATATCAGATTTCTGACAAAAATAAAAAAAACACTCAATATGCTTCAAAATGATCTCAAACAATCTCCTGGTAGCTTCTGAACATCAATGGATTAAGTTGGAGAATGAATTGAAGAAAAAGTAAACATCATCAAAAATGGTCAAATCTGGATTTTTGATTTCTGACAAAAATTAAAAAACCACTCAATATGCTTCAAAATGATCTCAAACAATCTCCTGGTAGCTTCTGAACATCAATGGATTAAGTTGGAGAATGAATTGAAGAAAAAGTAAACATCATCAAAAATGGTCAAATCTGGATTTTTGATTTCTGACAAAAATAGAAAAACCACTCAATATGCTTCAAAATGATCTCAAACAATCTCCTGGTAGCTTCTGAACATCAATGGATTAAGTTGGAGAAAGGATTGAACAAAAAATCAACATCTTCAAAAAAGGGCCAAATCTGGATTTTTTTGACCAGACCGGGTAGGCGAAAAATATCAGATTTCTGACAAAAACTAAAAAACACTCAATTACGCTTCAGAATGATGTCAAACAATGTCCTGGTAGTTTCTAGACATGAATGGACTAAGTTGGAGAGAGAATTGAAGTAAAAATCAACATAATTCAAAAATGGTCAAATCTGTATTTTTTAGCCAGACCGGGTAGGCGAAAAATATCAGATTTCTGACAAAAATTAAAAAAACACTCAATATGCTTCAAAATGATCTCAAACAATCTCCTGGTAGCTTCTGAACATCAATGGATTAAGTTGGAGAATGAATTGAAGAAAAAGTAAACATCATCAAAAATGGTCAAATCTGGATTTTTGATTTCTGACAAAAATTAAAAAACCACTCAATATGCTTCAAAATGATCTCAAACAATCTCCTGGTAGCTTCTGAACATCAATGGATTAAGTTGGAGAATGAATTGAAGAAAAAGTAAACATCATCAAAAATGGTCAAATCTGGATTTTTGATTTCTGACAAAAATAGAAAAACCACTCAATATGCTTCAAAATGATCTCAAACAATCTCCTGGTAGCTTCTGAACATCAATGGATTAAGTTGGAGAAAGGATTGAACAAAAAATCAACATCTTCAAAAAAGGGCCAAATCTGGATTTTTTTGACCAGACCGGGTAGGCGAAAAATATCAGATTTCTGACAAAAACTAAAAAACACTCAATTACGCTTCAGAATGATGTCAAACAATGTCCTGGTAGTTTCTAGACATGAATGGACTAAGTTGGAGAGAGAATTGAAGTAAAAATCAACATAATTCAAAAATGGTCAAATCTGTATTTTTTAGCCAGACCGGGTAGGCGAAAAATATCAGATTTCTGACAAAAATAAAAAACACACTCAATATGCTTCAAAATGATCTCAAACAATCTCCTGGTAGCTTCTGAACATCAATGGATTAAGTTGGAGAATGAATTGAAGAAAAAGTAAACATCATCAAAAATGGTCAAATCTGGATTTTTGATTTCTGACAAAAATAAATAAAACACTCAATATGCTTCAAAATGATCTCAAACAATCTCCTGGTAGCTTCTGAACATCAATGGATTAAGTTGGAGAATGAATTGAAGAAAAAGTAAACATCATCAAAAATGGTCAAATCTGGATTTTTGATTTCTGACAAAAATAAAAAACCCACTCAATATGCTTCAAAATGATCTCAAACAATCTCCTGGTAGCTTCTGAACATCAATGGACTAAGTTGGAGAGAGAATTGAAGTAAAAATCAACATAATTCAAAAATGGTCAAATCTGGATTTTTTAGCCAGTGTCTATCCTTCATAACACACACCTGAATATCTGCTTCCTTTCTCAACACCTTCATAACACGTACCTCAATATCTTCCTGTCTCCACACATCAGAAGCAGTGTCTATCTTGTTTACATGAGTTACGTTGTCAGGTCCCAGGAACTCCATGGCCAGTAGGTACATATCCTGTCAAGATATCGATATCGTTTAGAAGTTTATTCTGCATTTAAGGTACCGACCATTATGATAATTAGTAGAGACCGGGTAGCCAAACAATCTTGGATTTCTGACAAAAGCAAAAAACCACTCAATATGCTTCAAAATGATCTCAAACAATCTACTGGAAGCTTCAGAACATCAATGGATTAAGTTGGAGGAAGAATTGAAGAAAAAATTCAACATCTTCAAAAATGGTAAAATCTAGATTGTTTTGGCCAGACCGGGTAGGCGAAAAATATCAGATTTCTGACAAAAACTGAAAAACACTCAATTATGCTTCAGAATGATGTCAAACAATGTCCTGGTAGTTTCTAGACATGAATGGACTAAGTTGGAGAGAGAATTGAAGTAAAAATCAACATAATTCAAAAATGGTCAAATCTGTATTTTTTAGCCAGACCGGGTAGGCGAAAAATATCAGATTTCTGACAAAAACTGAAAAACACTCAATTACGCTTCAGAATGATGTCAAACAATGTCCTGGTAGTTTCTAGACATGAATGGACTAAGTTGGAGAGAGAATTGAAGTAAAAATCAACATAATTCAAAAATGGTCAAATCTGGATTTTTGATTTCTGACAAAAATAGAAAAACCACTCAATATGCTTCAAAATGATCTCAAACAATCTCCTGGTAGCTTCTGAACATCAATGGATTAAGTTGGAGAAAGGATTGAACAAAAAATCAACATCTTCAAAAAAGGGCCAAATCTGGATTTTTTTGACCAGACCGGGTAGGCGAAAAATATCAGATTTCTGACAAAAACTAAAAAACACTCAATTACGCTTCAGAATGATGTCAAACAATGTCCTGGTAGTTTCTAGACATGAATGGACTAAGTTGGAGAGAGAATTGAAGTAAAAATCAACATAATTCAAAAATGGTCAAATCTGTATTTTTTAGCCAGACCGGGTAGGCGAAAAATATCAGATTTCTGACAAAAATTAAAAAAACACTCAATATGCTTCAAAATGATCTCAAACAATCTCCTGGTAGCTTCTGAACATCAATGGATTAAGTTGGAGAATGAATTGAAGAAAAAGTAAACATCATCAAAAATGGTCAAATCTGGATTTTTGATTTCTGACAAAAATTAAAAAACCACTCAATATGCTTCAAAATGATCTCAAACAATCTCCTGGTAGCTTCTGAACATCAATGGATTAAGTTGGAGAATGAATTGAAGAAAAAGTAAACATCATCAAAAATGGTCAAATCTGGATTTTTGATTTCTGACAAAAATAGAAAAACCACTCAATATGCTTCAAAATGATCTCAAACAATCTCCTGGTAGCTTCTGAACATCAATGGATTAAGTTGGAGAAAGGATTGAACAAAAAATCAACATCTTCAAAAAAGGGCCAAATCTGGATTTTTTTGACCAGACCGGGTAGGCGAAAAATATCAGATTTCTGACAAAAACTAAAAAACACTCAATTACGCTTCAGAATGATGTCAAACAATGTCCTGGTAGTTTCTAGACATGAATGGACTAAGTTGGAGAGAGAATTGAAGTAAAAATCAACATAATTCAAAAATGGTCAAATCTGTATTTTTTAGCCAGACCGGGTAGGCGAAAAATATCAGATTTCTGACAAAAATAAAAAACACACTCAATATGCTTCAAAATGATCTCAAACAATCTCCTGGTAGCTTCTGAACATCAATGGATTAAGTTGGAGAATGAATTGAAGAAAAAGTAAACATCATCAAAAATGGTCAAATCTGGATTTTTGATTTCTGACAAAAATAAATAAAACACTCAATATGCTTCAAAATGATCTCAAACAATCTCCTGGTAGCTTCTGAACATCAATGGATTAAGTTGGAGAATGAATTGAAGAAAAAGTAAACATCATCAAAAATGGTCAAATCTGGATTTTTGATTTCTGACAAAAATAAAAAAACCACTCAATATGCTTCAAAATGATCTCAAACAATCTCCTGGTAGCTTCTGAACATCAATGGACTAAGTTGGAGAGAGAATTGAAGTAAAAATCAACATAATTCAAAAATGGTCAAATCTGGATTTTTTAGCCAGTGTCTATCCTTCATAACACACACCTGAATATCTGCTTCCTTTCTCAACACCTTCATAACACGTACCTCAATATCTTCCTGTCTCCACACATCAGAAGCAGTGTCTATCTTGTTTACATGAGTTACGTTGTCAGGTCCCAGGAACTCCATGGCCAGTAGGTACATATCCTGTCAAGATATCGATATCGTTTAGAAGTTTATTCTGCATTTAAGGTACCGACCATTATGATAATTAGTAGAGACCGGGTAGCCAAACAATCTTGGATTTCTGACAAAAGCAAAAAACCACTCAATATGCTTCAAAATGATCTCAAACAATCTCCTGGTAGCTTCTGAACATCAATGGATTAAGTTGGAGAATGAATTGAAGAAAAAGTAAACATCATCAAAAATGGTCAAATCTGGATTTTTGATTTCTGACAAAAATTAAAAAACCACTCAATATGCTTCAAAATGATCTCAAACAATCTCCTGGTAGCTTCTGAACATCAATGGATTAAGTTGGAGAATGAATTGAAGAAAAAGTAAACATCATCAAAAATGGTCAAATCTGGATTTTTGATTTCTGACAAAAATAGAAAAACCACTCAATATGCTTCAAAATGATCTCAAACAATCTCCTGGTAGCTTCTGAACATCAATGGATTAAGTTGGAGAAAGGATTGAACAAAAAATCAACATCTTCAAAAAAGGGCCAAATCTGGATTTTTTTGACCAGACCGGGTAGGCGAAAAATATCAGATTTCTGACAAAAACTAAAAAACACTCAATTACGCTTCAGAATGATGTCAAACAATGTCCTGGTAGTTTCTAGACATGAATGGACTAAGTTGGAGAGAGAATTGAAGTAAAAATCAACATAATTCAAAAATGGTCAAATCTGTATTTTTTAGCCAGACCGGGTAGGCGAAAAATATCAGATTTCTGACAAAAATAAAAAACACACTCAATATGCTTCAAAATGATCTCAAACAATCTCCTGGTAGCTTCTGAACATCAATGGATTAAGTTGGAGAATGAATTGAAGAAAAAGTAAACATCATCAAAAATGGTCAAATCTGGATTTTTGATTTCTGACAAAAATAAATAAAACACTCAATATGCTTCAAAATGATCTCAAACAATCTCCTGGTAGCTTCTGAACATCAATGGATTAAGTTGGAGAATGAATTGAAGAAAAAGTAAACATCATCAAAAATGGTCAAATCTGGATTTTTGATTTCTGACAAAAATAAAAAAACCACTCAATATGCTTCAAAATGATCTCAAACAATCTCCTGGTAGCTTCTGAACATCAATGGACTAAGTTGGAGAGAGAATTGAAGTAAAAATCAACATAATTCAAAAATGGTCAAATCTGGATTTTTTAGCCAGTGTCTATCCTTCATAACACACACCTGAATATCTGCTTCCTTTCTCAACACCTTCATAACACGTACCTCAATATCTTCCTGTCTCCACACATCAGAAGCAGTGTCTATCTTGTTTACATGAGTTACGTTGTCAGGTCCCAGGAACTCCATGGCCAGTAGGTACATATCCTGTCAAGATATCGATATCGTTTAGAAGTTTATTCTGCATTTAAGGTACCGACCATTATGATAATTAGTAGAGACCGGGTAGCCAAACAATCTTGGATTTCTGACAAAAGCAAAAAACCACTCAATATGCTTCAAAATGATCTCAAACAATCTCCTGGTAGCTTCTGAACATCAATGGATTAAGTTGGAGAATGAATTGAAGAAAAAGTAAACATCATCAAAAATGGTCAAATCTGGATTTTTGATTTCTGACAAAAATTAAAAAACCACTCAATATGCTTCAAAATGATCTCAAACAATCTCCTGGTAGCTTCTGAACATCAATGGATTAAGTTGGAGAATGAATTGAAGAAAAAGTAAACATCATCAAAAATGGTCAAATCTGGATTTTTGATTTCTGACAAAAATAGAAAAACCACTCAATATGCTTCAAAATGATCTCAAACAATCTACTGGAAGCTTCAGAACATCAATGGATTAAGTTGGAGGAAGAATTGAAGAAAAAATTCAACATCTTCAAAAATGGTAAAATCTAGATTGTTTTGGCCAGACCGGGTAGGCGAAAAATATCAGATTTCTGACAAAAACTGAAAAACACTCAATTATGCTTCAGAATGATGTCAAACAATGTCCTGGTAGTTTCTAGACATGAATGGACTAAGTTGGAGAGAGAATTGAAGTAAAAATCAACATAATTCAAAAATGGTCAAATCTGTATTTTTTAGCCAGACCGGGTAGGCGAAAAATATCAGATTTCTGACAAAAACTGAAAAACACTCAATTACGCTTCAGAATGATGTCAAACAATGTCCTGGTAGTTTCTAGACATGAATGGACTAAGTTGGAGAGAGAATTGAAGTAAAAATCAACATAATTCAAAAATGGTCAAATCTGGATTTTTGATTTCTGACAAAAATAGAAAAACCACTCAATATGCTTCAAAATGATCTCAAACAATCTCCTGGTAGCTTCTGAACATCAATGGATTAAGTTGGAGAAAGGATTGAACAAAAAATCAACATCTTCAAAAAAGGGCCAAATCTGGATTTTTTTTGACCAGACCGGGTAGGCGAAAAATATCAGATTTCTGACAAAAACTAAAAAACACTCAATTACCCTTCAGAATGATGTCAAACAATGTCCTGGTAGTTTCTAGACATGAATGGACTAAGTTGGAGAGAGAATTGAAGTAAAAATCAACATAATTCAAAAATGGTCAAATCTGTATTTTTTAGCCAGACCGGGTAGGCGAAAAATATCAGATTTCTGACAAAAATAAAAAAAACACTCAATATGCTTCAAAATGATCTCAAACAATCTCCTGGTAGCTTCTGAACATCAATGGATTAAGTTGGAGAATGAATTGAAGAAAAAGTAAACATCATCAAAAATGGTCAAATCTGGATTTTTGATTTCTGACAAAAATTAAAAAACCACTCAATATGCTTCAAAATGATCTCAAACAATCTCCTGGTAGCTTCTGAACATCAATGGATTAAGTTGGAGAATGAATTGAAGAAAAAGTAAACATCATCAAAAATGGTCAAATCTGGATTTTTGATTTCTGACAAAAATAGAAAAACCACTCAATATGCTTCAAAATGATCTCAAACAATCTCCTGGTAGCTTCTGAACATCAATGGATTAAGTTGGAGAAAGGATTGAACAAAAAATCAACATCTTCAAAAAAGGGCCAAATCTGGATTTTTTTGACCAGACCGGGTAGGCGAAAAATATCAGATTTCTGACAAAAACTAAAAAACACTCAATTACGCTTCAGAATGATGTCAAACAATGTCCTGGTAGTTTCTAGACATGAATGGACTAAGTTGGAGAGAGAATTGAAGTAAAAATCAACATAATTCAAAAATGGTCAAATCTGTATTTTTTAGCCAGACCGGGTAGGCGAAAAATATCAGATTTCTGACAAAAATTAAAAAAACACTCAATATGCTTCAAAATGATCTCAAACAATCTCCTGGTAGCTTCTGAACATCAATGGATTAAGTTGGAGAATGAATTGAAGAAAAAGTAAACATCATCAAAAATGGTCAAATCTGGATTTTTGATTTCTGACAAAAATTAAAAAACCACTCAATATGCTTCAAAATGATCTCAAACAATCTCCTGGTAGCTTCTGAACATCAATGGATTAAGTTGGAGAATGAATTGAAGAAAAAGTAAACATCATCAAAAATGGTCAAATCTGGATTTTTGATTTCTGACAAAAATAGAAAAACCACTCAATATGCTTCAAAATGATCTCAAACAATCTCCTGGTAGCTTCTGAACATCAATGGATTAAGTTGGAGAAAGGATTGAACAAAAAATCAACATCTTCAAAAAAGGGCCAAATCTGGATTTTTTTGACCAGACCGGGTAGGCGAAAAATATCAGATTTCTGACAAAAACTAAAAAACACTCAATTACGCTTCAGAATGATGTCAAACAATGTCCTGGTAGTTTCTAGACATGAATGGACTAAGTTGGAGAGAGAATTGAAGTAAAAATCAACATAATTCAAAAATGGTCAAATCTGTATTTTTTAGCCAGACCGGGTAGGCGAAAAATATCAGATTTCTGACAAAAATAAAAAACACACTCAATATGCTTCAAAATGATCTCAAACAATCTCCTGGTAGCTTCTGAACATCAATGGATTAAGTTGGAGAATGAATTGAAGAAAAAGTAAACATCATCAAAAATGGTCAAATCTGGATTTTTGATTTCTGACAAAAATAAATAAAACACTCAATATGCTTCAAAATGATCTCAAACAATCTCCTGGTAGCTTCTGAACATCAATGGATTAAGTTGGAGAATGAATTGAAGAAAAAGTAAACATCATCAAAAATGGTCAAATCTGGATTTTTGATTTCTGACAAAAATAAAAAAACCACTCAATATGCTTCAAAATGATCTCAAACAATCTCCTGGTAGCTTCTGAACATCAATGGATTAAGTTGGAGAAAGGATTGAACAAAAAATCAACATCTTCAAAAAAGGGCCAAATCTGGATTTTTTTGACCAGACCGGGTAGGCGAAAAATATCAGATTTCTGACAAAAACTAAAAAACACTCAATTACGCTTCAGAATGATGTCAAACAATGTCCTGGTAGTTTCTAGACATGAATGGACTAAGTTGGAGAGAGAATTGAAGTAAAATCAACATAATTCAAAAATGGTCAAATCTGTATTTTTTAGCCAGACCGGGTAGGCGAAAAATATCAGATTTCTGACAAAAACTGAAAAACACTCAATTACCCTTCAGAATGATGTCAAACAATGTCCTGGTAGTTTCTAGACATGAATGGACTAAGTTGGAGAGAGAATTGAAGAAAAAAATCAACATCTTCAAAAATGGTAAAATCTAGATTGTTTTGGCCAGACCGGGTAGACGAAAAATATCAGATTTCTGACAAAAACTAAAAAAACACTCAATTACGCTTCAGAATGATGTCAAAGAATGTCCTGGTAGTTTCTAGACATGAATGGACTAAGTTGGAGAGAGAATTGAAGTAAAAATCAACATAATTCAAAAATGGTCAAATCTGGATTTTTTAGCCAGTGTCTATCCTTCATAACACACACCTGAATATCTGCTTCCTTTCTCAACACCTTCATAACACGTACCTCAATATCTTCCTGTCTCCACACATCAGAAGCAGTGTCTATCTTGTTTACATGAGTTACGTTGTCAGGTCCCAGGAACTCCATGGCCAGTAGGTACATATCCTGTCAAGATATCGATATCGTTTAGAAGTTTATTCTGCATTTAAGGTACCGACCATTATGATAATTAGTAGAGACCGGGTAACCAAACAATCTTGGATTTCTGACAAAAGCAAAAAACCACTCAATATGCTTCAAAATGATCTCAAACAATCTACTGGAAGCTTCAGAACATCAATGGATTAAGTTGGAGGAAGAATTGAAGAAAAAATTCAACATCTTCAAAAATGGTAAAATCTAGATTGTTTTGGCCAGACCGGGTAGGCGAAAAATATCAGATTTCTGACAAAAACTGAAAAACACTCAATTATGCTTCAGAATGATGTCAAACAATGTCCTGGTAGTTTCTAGACATGAATGGACTAAGTTGGAGAGAGAATTGAAGTAAAAATCAACATAATTCAAAAATGGTCAAATCTGTATTTTTTAGCCAGACCGGGTAGGCGAAAAATATCAGATTTCTGACAAAAACTGAAAAACACTCAATTACGCTTCAGAATGATGTCAAACAATGTCCTGGTAGTTTCTAGACATGAATGGACTAAGTTGGAGAGAGAATTGAAGTAAAAATCAACATAATTCAAAAATGGTCAAATCTGGATTTTTTAGCCAGACCGGGTAGGCGAAAAATATCAGATTTCTGACAAAAATAAAAAAAACACTCAATATGCTTCAAAATGATCTCAAACAATCTCCTGGTAGCTTCTGAACATCAATGGATTAAGTTGGAGAAAGGATTGAACAAAAAATCAACATCTTCAAAAAAGGGCCAAATCTGGATTTTTTTGACCAGACCGGGTAGACGAAAAATATCAGATTTCTGACAAAAACTGAAAAACACTCAATTACGCTTCAGAATGATGTCAAACAATGTCCTGGTAGTTTCTAGACATGAATGGACTAAGTTGGAGAGAGAATTGAAGTAAAAATCAACATAATTCAAAAATGGTCAAATCTGTATTTTTTAGCCAGACCGGGTAGGCGAAAAATATCAGATTTCTGACAAAAATAAAAAAAACACTCAATATGCTTCAAAATGATCTCAAACAATCTCCTGGTAGCTTCTGAACATCAATGGATTAAGTTGGAGAATGAATTGAAGAAAAAGTAAACATCATCAAAAATGGTCAAATCTGGATTTTTGATTTCTGACAAAAATAGAAAAACCACTCAATATGCTTCAAAATGATCTCAAACAATGTCCTGGTAGTTTCTAGACATGAATGGACTAAGTTGGAGAGAGAATTGAAGTAAAAATCAACATAATTCAAAAATGGTCAAATCTGTATTTTTTAGCCAGACCGGGTAGGCGAAAAATATCAGATTTCTGACAAAAACTGAAAAACACTCAATTACGCTTCAGAATGATGTCAAACAATGTCCTGGTAGTTTCTAGACATGAATGGACTAAGTTGGAGAGAGAATTGAAGTAAAAATCAACATAATTCAAAAATGGTCAAATCTGGATTTTTTAGCCAGACCGGGTAGGCGAAAAATATCAGATTTCTGACAAAAATAAAAAAACACTCAATATGCTTCAAAATGATCTCAAACAATCTCCTGGTAGCTTCTGAACATCAATGGATTAAGTTGGAGAATGAATTGAAGAAAAAGTAAACATCATCAAAAATGGTCAAATCTGGATTTTTGATTTCTGACAAAAATAGAAAAACCACTCAATATGCTTCAAAATGATCTCAAACAATCTCCTGGTAGCTTCTGAACATCAATGGATTAAGTTGGAGAATGAATTGAAGAAAAAGTAAACATCATCAAAAATGGTCAAATCTGGATTTTTGATTTCTGACAAAAATAGAAAAACCACTCAATATGCTTCAAAATGATCTCAAACAATCTCCTGGTAGCTTCTGAACATCAATGGATTAAGTTGGAGAAAGGATTGAACAAAAAATCAACATCTTCAAAAAAGGGCCAAATCTAGATTTTTTTTAACGAAAAATATCAGATTTCTGACAAAAACTAAAAAACACTCAATTACCCTTCAGAATGATGTCAAACAATGTCCTGGTAGTTTCTAGACATGAATGGACTAAGTTGGAGAGAGAATTGAAGTAAAAATCAACATAATTCAAAAATGGTCAAATCTGGATTTTTTAGCCAGTGTCTATCCTTCATAACACACACCTGAATATCTGCTTCCTTTCTCAACACCTTCATAACACGTACCTCAATATCTTCCTGTCTCCACACATCAGAAGCAGTGTCTATCTTGTTTACATGAGTTACGTTGTCAGGTCCCAGGAACTCCATGGCCAGTAGGTACATATCCTGTCAAGATATCGATATCGTTTAGAAGTTTATTCTGCATTTAAGGTACCGACCATTATGATAATTAGTAGAGACCGGGTAGCCAAACAATCTTGGATTTCTGACAAAAGCAAAAAACCACTCAATATGCTTCAAAATGATCTCAAACAATCTCCTGGTAGCTTCTGAACATCAATGGATTAAGTTGGAGAATGAATTGAAGAAAAAGTAAACATCATCAAAAATGGTCAAATCTGGATTTTTGATTTCTGACAAAAATAGAAAAACCACTCAATATGCTTCAAAATGATCTCAAACAATCTCCTGGTAGCTTCTGAACATCAATGGATTAAGTTGGAGAAAGGATTGAACAAAAAATCAACATCTTCAAAAAAGGGCCAAATCTGGATTTTTTTGACCAGACCGGGTAGACGAAAAATATCAGATTTCTGACAAAAACTGAAAAACACTCAATTACGCTTCAGAATGATGTCAAACAATGTCCTGGTAGTTTCTAGACATGAATGGACTAAGTTGGAGAGAGAATTGAAGTAAAAATCAACATAATTCAAAAATGGTCAAATCTGTATTTTTTAGCCAGACCGGGTAGGCGAAAAATATCAGATTTCTGACAAAAATAAAAAAAACACTCAATATGCTTCAAAATGATCTCAAACAATCTCCTGGTAGCTTCTGAACATCAATGGATTAAGTTGGAGAATGAATTGAAGAAAAAGTAAACATCATCAAAAATGGTCAAATCTGGATTTTTGATTTCTGACAAAAATAGAAAAACCACTCAATATGCTTCAAAATGATCTCAAACAATGTCCTGGTAGTTTCTAGACATGAATGGACTAAGTTGGAGAGAGAATTGAAGTAAAAATCAACATAATTCAAAAATGGTCAAATCTGTATTTTTTAGCCAGACCGGGTAGGCGAAAAATATCAGATTTCTGACAAAAACTGAAAAACACTCAATTACGCTTCAGAATGATGTCAAACAATGTCCTGGTAGTTTCTAGACATGAATGGACTAAGTTGGAGAGAGAATTGAAGTAAAAATCAACATAATTCAAAAATGGTCAAATCTGGATTTTTTAGCCAGACCGGGTAGGCGAAAAATATCAGATTTCTGACAAAAATAAAAAAAACACTCAATATGCTTCAAAATGATCTCAAACAATCTCCTGGTAGCTTCTGAACATCAATGGATTAAGTTGGAGAATGAATTGAAGAAAAAGTAAACATCATCAAAAATGGTCAAATCTGGATTTTTGATTTCTGACAAAAATAGAAAAACCACTCAATATGCTTCAAAATGATCTCAAACAATCTCCTGGTAGCTTCTGAACATCAATGGATTAAGTTGGAGAATGAATTGAAGAAAAAGTAAACATCATCAAAAATGGTCAAATCTGGATTTTTGATTTCTGACAAAAATAGAAAAACCACTCAATATGCTTCAAAATGATCTCAAACAATCTCCTGGTAGCTTCTGAACATCAATGGATTAAGTTGGAGAAAGGATTGAACAAAAAATCAACATCTTCAAAAAAGGGCCAAATCTAGATTTTTTTTAACGAAAAATATCAGATTTCTGACAAAAACTAAAAAACACTCAATTACCCTTCAGAATGATGTCAAACAATGTCCTGGTAGTTTCTAGACATGAATGGACTAAGTTGGAGAGAGAATTGAAGTAAAAATCAACATAATTCAAAAATGGTCAAATCTGGATTTTTTAGCCAGACCGGGTAGGCGAAAAATATCAGATTTCTGACAAAAATAAAAAAAACACTCAATATGCTTCAAAATGATCTCAAACAATCTCCTGGTAGCTTCTGAACATCAATGGATTAAGTTGGAGAATGAATTGAAGAAAAAGTAAACATCATCAAAAATGGTCAAATCTGGATTTTTTAGCCAGTGTCTATCCTTCATAACACACACCTGAATATCTGCTTCCTTTCTCAACACCTTCATAACACGTACCTCAATATCTTCCTGTCTCCACACATCAGAAGCAGTGTCTATCTTGTTTACATGAGTTACGTTGTCAGGTCCCAGGAACTCCATGGCCAGTAGGTACATATCCTGTCAAGATATCGATATCGTTTAGAAGTTTATTCTGCATTTAAGGTACCGACCATTATGATAATTAGTAGAGACCGGGTAACCAAACAATCTTGGATTTCTGACAAAAGCAAAAAACCACTCAATATGCTTCAAAATGATCTCAAACAATCTACTGGAAGCTTCAGAACATCAATGGATTAAGTTGGAGGAAGAATTGAAGAAAAAATTCAACATCTTCAAAAATGGTAAAATCTAGATTGTTTTGGCCAGACCGGGTAGGCGAAAAATATCAGATTTCTGACAAAAACTGAAAAACACTCAATTATGCTTCAGAATGATGTCAAACAATGTCCTGGTAGTTTCTAGACATGAATGGACTAAGTTGGAGAGAGAATTGAAGTAAAAATCAACATAATTCAAAAATGGTCAAATCTGTATTTTTTAGCCAGACCGGGTAGGCGAAAAATATCAGATTTCTGACAAAAACTGAAAAACACTCAATTACGCTTCAGAATGATGTCAAACAATGTCCTGGTAGTTTCTAGACATGAATGGACTAAGTTGGAGAGAGAATTGAAGTAAAAATCAACATAATTCAAAAATGGTCAAATCTGGATTTTTTAGCCAGACCGGGTAGGCGAAAAATATCAGATTTCTGACAAAAATAAAAAAAACACTCAATATGCTTCAAAATGATCTCAAACAATCTCCTGGTAGCTTCTGAACATCAATGGATTAAGTTGGAGAAAGGATTGAACAAAAAATCAACATCTTCAAAAAAGGGCCAAATCTGGATTTTTTTGACCAGACCGGGTAGACGAAAAATATCAGATTTCTGACAAAAACTGAAAAACACTCAATTACGCTTCAGAATGATGTCAAACAATGTCCTGGTAGTTTCTAGACATGAATGGACTAAGTTGGAGAGAGAATTGAAGTAAAAATCAACATAATTCAAAAATGGTCAAATCTGTATTTTTTAGCCAGACCGGGTAGGCGAAAAATATCAGATTTCTGACAAAAATAAAAAAAACACTCAATATGCTTCAAAATGATCTCAAACAATCTCCTGGTAGCTTCTGAACATCAATGGATTAAGTTGGAGAATGAATTGAAGAAAAAGTAAACATCATCAAAAATGGTCAAATCTGGATTTTTGATTTCTGACAAAAATAGAAAAACCACTCAATATGCTTCAAAATGATCTCAAACAATGTCCTGGTAGTTTCTAGACATGAATGGACTAAGTTGGAGAGAGAATTGAAGTAAAAATCAACATAATTCAAAAATGGTCAAATCTGTATTTTTTAGCCAGACCGGGTAGGCGAAAAATATCAGATTTCTGACAAAAACTGAAAAACACTCAATTACGCTTCAGAATGATGTCAAACAATGTCCTGGTAGTTTCTAGACATGAATGGACTAAGTTGGAGAGAGAATTGAAGTAAAAATCAACATAATTCAAAAATGGTCAAATCTGGATTTTTTAGCCAGACCGGGTAGGCGAAAAATATCAGATTTCTGACAAAAATAAAAAAACACTCAATATGCTTCAAAATGATCTCAAACAATCTCCTGGTAGCTTCTGAACATCAATGGATTAAGTTGGAGAATGAATTGAAGAAAAAGTAAACATCATCAAAAATGGTCAAATCTGGATTTTTGATTTCTGACAAAAATAGAAAAACCACTCAATATGCTTCAAAATGATCTCAAACAATCTCCTGGTAGCTTCTGAACATCAATGGATTAAGTTGGAGAATGAATTGAAGAAAAAGTAAACATCATCAAAAATGGTCAAATCTGGATTTTTGATTTCTGACAAAAATAGAAAAACCACTCAATATGCTTCAAAATGATCTCAAACAATCTCCTGGTAGCTTCTGAACATCAATGGATTAAGTTGGAGAAAGGATTGAACAAAAAATCAACATCTTCAAAAAAGGGCCAAATCTAGATTTTTTTTAACGAAAAATATCAGATTTCTGACAAAAACTAAAAAACACTCAATTACCCTTCAGAATGATGTCAAACAATGTCCTGGTAGTTTCTAGACATGAATGGACTAAGTTGGAGAGAGAATTGAAGTAAAAATCAACATAATTCAAAAATGGTCAAATCTGGATTTTTTAGCCAGTGTCTATCCTTCATAACACACACCTGAATATCTGCTTCCTTTCTCAACACCTTCATAACACGTACCTCAATATCTTCCTGTCTCCACACATCAGAAGCAGTGTCTATCTTGTTTACATGAGTTACGTTGTCAGGTCCCAGGAACTCCATGGCCAGTAGGTACATATCCTGTCAAGATATCGATATCGTTTAGAAGTTTATTCTGCATTTAAGGTACCGACCATTATGATAATTAGTAGAGACCGGGTAGCCAAACAATCTTGGATTTCTGACAAAAGCAAAAAACCACTCAATATGCTTCAAAATGATCTCAAACAATCTCCTGGTAGCTTCTGAACATCAATGGATTAAGTTGGAGAATGAATTGAAGAAAAAGTAAACATCATCAAAAATGGTCAAATCTGGATTTTTGATTTCTGACAAAAATAGAAAAACCACTCAATATGCTTCAAAATGATCTCAAACAATCTCCTGGTAGCTTCTGAACATCAATGGATTAAGTTGGAGAAAGGATTGAACAAAAAATCAACATCTTCAAAAAAGGGCCAAATCTGGATTTTTTTGACCAGACCGGGTAGACGAAAAATATCAGATTTCTGACAAAAACTGAAAAACACTCAATTACGCTTCAGAATGATGTCAAACAATGTCCTGGTAGTTTCTAGACATGAATGGACTAAGTTGGAGAGAGAATTGAAGTAAAAATCAACATAATTCAAAAATGGTCAAATCTGTATTTTTTAGCCAGACCGGGTAGGCGAAAAATATCAGATTTCTGACAAAAATAAAAAAAACACTCAATATGCTTCAAAATGATCTCAAACAATCTCCTGGTAGCTTCTGAACATCAATGGATTAAGTTGGAGAATGAATTGAAGAAAAAGTAAACATCATCAAAAATGGTCAAATCTGGATTTTTGATTTCTGACAAAAATAGAAAAACCACTCAATATGCTTCAAAATGATCTCAAACAATGTCCTGGTAGTTTCTAGACATGAATGGACTAAGTTGGAGAGAGAATTGAAGTAAAAATCAACATAATTCAAAAATGGTCAAATCTGTATTTTTTAGCCAGACCGGGTAGGCGAAAAATATCAGATTTCTGACAAAAACTGAAAAACACTCAATTACGCTTCAGAATGATGTCAAACAATGTCCTGGTAGTTTCTAGACATGAATGGACTAAGTTGGAGAGAGAATTGAAGTAAAAATCAACATAATTCAAAAATGGTCAAATCTGGATTTTTTAGCCAGACCGGGTAGGCGAAAAATATCAGATTTCTGACAAAAATAAAAAAAACACTCAATATGCTTCAAAATGATCTCAAACAATCTCCTGGTAGCTTCTGAACATCAATGGATTAAGTTGGAGAATGAATTGAAGAAAAAGTAAACATCATCAAAAATGGTCAAATCTGGATTTTTGATTTCTGACAAAAATAGAAAAACCACTCAATATGCTTCAAAATGATCTCAAACAATCTCCTGGTAGCTTCTGAACATCAATGGATTAAGTTGGAGAATGAATTGAAGAAAAAGTAAACATCATCAAAAATGGTCAAATCTGGATTTTTGATTTCTGACAAAAATAGAAAAACCACTCAATATGCTTCAAAATGATCTCAAACAATCTCCTGGTAGCTTCTGAACATCAATGGATTAAGTTGGAGAAAGGATTGAACAAAAAATCAACATCTTCAAAAAAGGGCCAAATCTAGATTTTTTTTAACGAAAAATATCAGATTTCTGACAAAAACTAAAAAACACTCAATTACCCTTCAGAATGATGTCAAACAATGTCCTGGTAGTTTCTAGACATGAATGGACTAAGTTGGAGAGAGAATTGAAGTAAAAATCAACATAATTCAAAAATGGTCAAATCTGGATTTTTTAGCCAGACCGGGTAGGCGAAAAATATCAGATTTCTGACAAAAATAAAAAAAACACTCAATATGCTTCAAAATGATCTCAAACAATCTCCTGGTAGCTTCTGAACATCAATGGATTAAGTTGGAGAATGAATTGAAGAAAAAGTAAACATCATCAAAAATGGTCAAATCTGGATTTTTGATTTCTGACAAAAATAGAAAAACCACTCAATATGCTTCAAAATGATCTCAAACAATCTCCTGGTAGCTTCTGAACATCAATGGATTAAGTTGGAGAAAGGATTGAACAAAAAATCAACATCTTCAAAAAAGGGCCAAATCTATATTTTTTTTAACTAAAAATATCAGATTTCTGACAAAAACTAAAAAACACTCAATTACCCTTCAGAATGATGTCAAACAATGTCCTGGTAGTTTCTAGACATGAATGGACTAAGTTGGAGAGAGAATTGAAGAAAAAAAATCAACATCTTCAAAAATGGTAAAATCTAGATTGTTTTGGCCAGACCGGGTAGACGCAAAATATCAGATTTCTGACAAAAACTAAAAAAACACTCAATTACGCTTCAGAATGATGTCAAAGAATGTCCTGGTAGTTTCTAGACATGAATGGACTAAGTTGGAGAGAGAATTGAAGTAAAAATCAACATAATTCAAAAATGGTCAAATCTGGATTTTTTAGCCAGTGTCTATCCTTCATAACACACACCTGAATATCTGCTTCCTTTCTCAACACCTTCATAACACGTACCTCAATATCTTCCTGTCTCCACACATCAGAAGCAGTGTCTATCTTGTTTACATGAGTTACGTTGTCAGGTCCCAGGAACTCCATGGCCAGTAGGTACATATCCTGTCAAGATATCGATATCGTTTAGAAGTTTATTCTGCATTTAAGGTACCGACCATTATGATAATTAGTAGAGACCGGGTAACCAAACAATCTTGGATTTCTGACAAAAGCAAAAAACCACTCAATATGCTTCAAAATGATCTCAAACAATCTACTGGAAGCTTCAGAACATCAATGGATTAAGTTGGAGGAAGAATTGAAGAAAAAATTCAACATCTTCAAAAATGGTAAAATCTAGATTGTTTTGGCCAGACCGGGTAGGCGAAAAATATCAGATTTCTGACAAAAACTGAAAAACACTCAATTATGCTTCAGAATGATGTCAAACAATGTCCTGGTAGTTTCTAGACATGAATGGACTAAGTTGGAGAGAGAATTGAAGAAAAAATTCAACATCTTCAAAAATGGTAAAATCTCGATTGTTTTGGCCAGACCGGGTAGGCGAAAAATATCAGATTTCTGACAAAAACTGAAAAACACTCAATTACGCTTCAGAATGATGTCAAACAATGTCCTGGTAGTTTCTAGACATGAATGGACTAAGTTGGAGAGAGAATTGAAGTAAAAATCAACATAATTCAAAAATGGTCAAATCTGGATTTTTGATTTCTGACAAAAATAGAAAAACCACTCAATATGCTTCAAAATGATCTCAAACAATGTCCTGGTAGTTTCTAGACATGAATGGACTAAGTTGGAGAGAGAATTGAAGTAAAAATCAACATAATTCAAAAATGGTCAAATCTGTATTTTTTAGCCAGACCGGGTAGGCGAAAAATATCAGATTTCTGACAAAAACTGAAAAACACTCAATTACGCTTCAGAATGATGTCAAACAATGTCCTGGTAGTTTCTAGACATGAATGGACTAAGTTGGAGAGAGAATTGAAGTAAAAATCAACATAATTCAAAAATGGTCAAATCTGGATTTTTTAGCCAGACCGGGTAGGCGAAAAATATCAGATTTCTGACAAAAATAAAAAAAACACTCAATATGCTTCAAAATGATCTCAAACAATCTCCTGGTAGCTTCTGAACATCAATGGATTAAGTTGGAGAATGAATTGAAGAAAAAGTAAACATCATCAAAAATGGTCAAATCTGGATTTTTGATTTCTGACAAAAATAGAAAAACCACTCAATATGCTTCAAAATGATCTCAAACAATCTCCTGGTAGCTTCTGAACATCAATGGATTAAGTTGGAGAATGAATTGAAGAAAAAGTAAACATCATCAAAAATGGTCAAATCTGGATTTTTGATTTCTGACAAAAATAGAAAAACCACTCAATATGCTTCAAAATGATCTCAAACAATCTCCTGGTAGCTTCTGAACATCAATGGATTAAGTTGGAGAAAGGATTGAACAAAAAATCAACATCTTCAAAAAAGGGCCAAATCTAGATTTTTTTTAACGAAAAATATCAGATTTCTGACAAAAACTAAAAAACACTCAATTACCCTTCAGAATGATGTCAAACAATGTCCTGGTAGTTTCTAGACATGAATGGACTAAGTTGGAGAGAGAATTGAAGTAAAAATCAACATAATTCAAAAATGGTCAAATCTGGATTTTTTAGCCAGACCGGGTAGGCGAAAAATATCAGATTTCTGACAAAAATAAAAAAAACACTCAATATGCTTCAAAATGATCTCAAACAATCTCCTGGTAGCTTCTGAACATCAATGGATTAAGTTGGAGAATGAATTGAAGAAAAAGTAAACATCATCAAAAATGGTCAAATCTGGATTTTTGATTTCTGACAAAAATAGAAAAACCACTCAATATGCTTCAAAATGATCTCAAACAATCTCCTGGTAGCTTCTGAACATCAATGGATTAAGTTGGAGAAAGGATTGAACAAAAAATCAACATCTTCAAAAAAGGGCCAAATCTGGATTTTTTTGACCAGACCGGGTAGGCGAAAAATATCAGATTTCTGACAAAAACTAAAAAACACTCAATTACGCTTCAGAATGATGTCAAACAATGTCCTGGTAGTTTCTAGACATGAATGGACTAAGTTGGAGAGAGAATTGAAGTAAAAATCAACATAATTCAAAAATGGTCAAATCTGTATTTTTTAGCCAGACCGGGTAGGCGAAAAATATCAGATTTCTGACAAAAATAAAAAACACACTCAATATGCTTCAAAATGATCTCAAACAATCTCCTGGTAGCTTCTGAACATCAATGGATTAAGTTGGAGAATGAATTGAAGAAAAAGTAAACATCATCAAAAATGGTCAAATCTGGATTTTTGATTTCTGACAAAAATAAATAAAACACTCAATATGCTTCAAAATGATCTCAAACAATCTCCTGGTAGCTTCTGAACATCAATGGATTAAGTTGGAGAATGAATTGAAGAAAAAGTAAACATCATCAAAAATGGTCAAATCTGGATTTTTGATTTCTGACAAAAATAAAAAAACCACTCAATATGCTTCAAAATGATCTCAAACAATCTCCTGGTAGCTTCTGAACATCAATGGATTAAGTTGGAGAAAGGATTGAACAAAAAATCAACATCTTCAAAAAAGGGCCAAATCTGGATTTTTTTGACCAGACCGGGTAGGCGAAAAATATCAGATTTCTGACAAAAACTAAAAAACACTCAATTACGCTTCAGAATGATGTCAAACAATGTCCTGGTAGTTTCTAGACATGAATGGACTAAGTTGGAGAGAGAATTGAAGTAAAATCAACATAATTCAAAAATGGTCAAATCTGTATTTTTTAGCCAGACCGGGTAGGCGAAAAATATCAGATTTCTGACAAAAACTGAAAAACACTCAATTACCCTTCAGAATGATGTCAAACAATGTCCTGGTAGTTTCTAGACATGAATGGACTAAGTTGGAGAGAGAATTGAAGAAAAAAATCAACATCTTCAAAAATGGTAAAATCTAGATTGTTTTGGCCAGACCGGGTAGACGAAAAATATCAGATTTCTGACAAAAACTAAAAAAACACTCAATTACGCTTCAGAATGATGTCAAAGAATGTCCTGGTAGTTTCTAGACATGAATGGACTAAGTTGGAGAGAGAATTGAAGTAAAAATCAACATAATTCAAAAATGGTCAAATCTGGATTTTTTAGCCAGTGTCTATCCTTCATAACACACACCTGAATATCTGCTTCCTTTCTCAACACCTTCATAACACGTACCTCAATATCTTCCTGTCTCCACACATCAGAAGCAGTGTCTATCTTGTTTACATGAGTTACGTTGTCAGGTCCCAGGAACTCCATGGCCAGTAGGTACATATCCTGTCAAGATATCGATATCGTTTAGAAGTTTATTCTGCATTTAAGGTACCGACCATTATGATAATTAGTAGAGACCGGGTAACCAAACAATCTTGGATTTCTGACAAAAGCAAAAAACCACTCAATATGCTTCAAAATGATCTCAAACAATCTACTGGAAGCTTCAGAACATCAATGGATTAAGTTGGAGGAAGAATTGAAGAAAAAATTCAACATCTTCAAAAATGGTAAAATCTAGATTGTTTTGGCCAGACCGGGTAGGCGAAAAATATCAGATTTCTGACAAAAACTGAAAAACACTCAATTATGCTTCAGAATGATGTCAAACAATGTCCTGGTAGTTTCTAGACATGAATGGACTAAGTTGGAGAGAGAATTGAAGTAAAAATCAACATAATTCAAAAATGGTCAAATCTGTATTTTTTAGCCAGACCGGGTAGGCGAAAAATATCAGATTTCTGACAAAAACTGAAAAACACTCAATTACGCTTCAGAATGATGTCAAACAATGTCCTGGTAGTTTCTAGACATGAATGGACTAAGTTGGAGAGAGAATTGAAGTAAAAATCAACATAATTCAAAAATGGTCAAATCTGGATTTTTTAGCCAGACCGGGTAGGCGAAAAATATCAGATTTCTGACAAAAATAAAAAAAACACTCAATATGCTTCAAAATGATCTCAAACAATCTCCTGGTAGCTTCTGAACATCAATGGATTAAGTTGGAGAAAGGATTGAACAAAAAATCAACATCTTCAAAAAAGGGCCAAATCTGGATTTTTTTGACCAGACCGGGTAGACGAAAAATATCAGATTTCTGACAAAAACTGAAAAACACTCAATTACGCTTCAGAATGATGTCAAACAATGTCCTGGTAGTTTCTAGACATGAATGGACTAAGTTGGAGAGAGAATTGAAGTAAAAATCAACATAATTCAAAAATGGTCAAATCTGTATTTTTTAGCCAGACCGGGTAGGCGAAAAATATCAGATTTCTGACAAAAATAAAAAAAACACTCAATATGCTTCAAAATGATCTCAAACAATCTCCTGGTAGCTTCTGAACATCAATGGATTAAGTTGGAGAATGAATTGAAGAAAAAGTAAACATCATCAAAAATGGTCAAATCTGGATTTTTGATTTCTGACAAAAATAGAAAAACCACTCAATATGCTTCAAAATGATCTCAAACAATGTCCTGGTAGTTTCTAGACATGAATGGACTAAGTTGGAGAGAGAATTGAAGTAAAAATCAACATAATTCAAAAATGGTCAAATCTGTATTTTTTAGCCAGACCGGGTAGGCGAAAAATATCAGATTTCTGACAAAAACTGAAAAACACTCAATTACGCTTCAGAATGATGTCAAACAATGTCCTGGTAGTTTCTAGACATGAATGGACTAAGTTGGAGAGAGAATTGAAGTAAAAATCAACATAATTCAAAAATGGTCAAATCTGGATTTTTTAGCCAGACCGGGTAGGCGAAAAATATCAGATTTCTGACAAAAATAAAAAAACACTCAATATGCTTCAAAATGATCTCAAACAATCTCCTGGTAGCTTCTGAACATCAATGGATTAAGTTGGAGAATGAATTGAAGAAAAAGTAAACATCATCAAAAATGGTCAAATCTGGATTTTTGATTTCTGACAAAAATAGAAAAACCACTCAATATGCTTCAAAATGATCTCAAACAATCTCCTGGTAGCTTCTGAACATCAATGGATTAAGTTGGAGAATGAATTGAAGAAAAAGTAAACATCATCAAAAATGGTCAAATCTGGATTTTTGATTTCTGACAAAAATAGAAAAACCACTCAATATGCTTCAAAATGATCTCAAACAATCTCCTGGTAGCTTCTGAACATCAATGGATTAAGTTGGAGAAAGGATTGAACAAAAAATCAACATCTTCAAAAAAGGGCCAAATCTAGATTTTTTTTAACGAAAAATATCAGATTTCTGACAAAAACTAAAAAACACTCAATTACCCTTCAGAATGATGTCAAACAATGTCCTGGTAGTTTCTAGACATGAATGGACTAAGTTGGAGAGAGAATTGAAGTAAAAATCAACATAATTCAAAAATGGTCAAATCTGGATTTTTTAGCCAGTGTCTATCCTTCATAACACACACCTGAATATCTGCTTCCTTTCTCAACACCTTCATAACACGTACCTCAATATCTTCCTGTCTCCACACATCAGAAGCAGTGTCTATCTTGTTTACATGAGTTACGTTGTCAGGTCCCAGGAACTCCATGGCCAGTAGGTACATATCCTGTCAAGATATCGATATCGTTTAGAAGTTTATTCTGCATTTAAGGTACCGACCATTATGATAATTAGTAGAGACCGGGTAGCCAAACAATCTTGGATTTCTGACAAAAGCAAAAAACCACTCAATATGCTTCAAAATGATCTCAAACAATCTCCTGGTAGCTTCTGAACATCAATGGATTAAGTTGGAGAATGAATTGAAGAAAAAGTAAACATCATCAAAAATGGTCAAATCTGGATTTTTGATTTCTGACAAAAATAGAAAAACCACTCAATATGCTTCAAAATGATCTCAAACAATCTCCTGGTAGCTTCTGAACATCAATGGATTAAGTTGGAGAAAGGATTGAACAAAAAATCAACATCTTCAAAAAAGGGCCAAATCTGGATTTTTTTGACCAGACCGGGTAGACGAAAAATATCAGATTTCTGACAAAAACTGAAAAACACTCAATTACGCTTCAGAATGATGTCAAACAATGTCCTGGTAGTTTCTAGACATGAATGGACTAAGTTGGAGAGAGAATTGAAGTAAAAATCAACATAATTCAAAAATGGTCAAATCTGTATTTTTTAGCCAGACCGGGTAGGCGAAAAATATCAGATTTCTGACAAAAATAAAAAAAACACTCAATATGCTTCAAAATGATCTCAAACAATCTCCTGGTAGCTTCTGAACATCAATGGATTAAGTTGGAGAATGAATTGAAGAAAAAGTAAACATCATCAAAAATGGTCAAATCTGGATTTTTGATTTCTGACAAAAATAGAAAAACCACTCAATATGCTTCAAAATGATCTCAAACAATGTCCTGGTAGTTTCTAGACATGAATGGACTAAGTTGGAGAGAGAATTGAAGTAAAAATCAACATAATTCAAAAATGGTCAAATCTGTATTTTTTAGCCAGACCGGGTAGGCGAAAAATATCAGATTTCTGACAAAAACTGAAAAACACTCAATTACGCTTCAGAATGATGTCAAACAATGTCCTGGTAGTTTCTAGACATGAATGGACTAAGTTGGAGAGAGAATTGAAGTAAAAATCAACATAATTCAAAAATGGTCAAATCTGGATTTTTTAGCCAGACCGGGTAGGCGAAAAATATCAGATTTCTGACAAAAATAAAAAAAACACTCAATATGCTTCAAAATGATCTCAAACAATCTCCTGGTAGCTTCTGAACATCAATGGATTAAGTTGGAGAATGAATTGAAGAAAAAGTAAACATCATCAAAAATGGTCAAATCTGGATTTTTGATTTCTGACAAAAATAGAAAAACCACTCAATATGCTTCAAAATGATCTCAAACAATCTCCTGGTAGCTTCTGAACATCAATGGATTAAGTTGGAGAATGAATTGAAGAAAAAGTAAACATCATCAAAAATGGTCAAATCTGGATTTTTGATTTCTGACAAAAATAGAAAAACCACTCAATATGCTTCAAAATGATCTCAAACAATCTCCTGGTAGCTTCTGAACATCAATGGATTAAGTTGGAGAAAGGATTGAACAAAAAATCAACATCTTCAAAAAAGGGCCAAATCTAGATTTTTTTTAACGAAAAATATCAGATTTCTGACAAAAACTAAAAAACACTCAATTACCCTTCAGAATGATGTCAAACAATGTCCTGGTAGTTTCTAGACATGAATGGACTAAGTTGGAGAGAGAATTGAAGTAAAAATCAACATAATTCAAAAATGGTCAAATCTGGATTTTTTAGCCAGACCGGGTAGGCGAAAAATATCAGATTTCTGACAAAAATAAAAAAAACACTCAATATGCTTCAAAATGATCTCAAACAATCTCCTGGTAGCTTCTGAACATCAATGGATTAAGTTGGAGAATGAATTGAAGAAAAAGTAAACATCATCAAAAATGGTCAAATCTGGATTTTTGATTTCTGACAAAAATAGAAAAACCACTCAATATGCTTCAAAATGATCTCAAACAATCTCCTGGTAGCTTCTGAACATCAATGGATTAAGTTGGAGAAAGGATTGAACAAAAAATCAACATCTTCAAAAAAGGGCCAAATCTATATTTTTTTTAACTAAAAATATCAGATTTCTGACAAAAACTAAAAAACACTCAATTACCCTTCAGAATGATGTCAAACAATGTCCTGGTAGTTTCTAGACATGAATGGACTAAGTTGGAGAGAGAATTGAAGAAAAAAAATCAACATCTTCAAAAATGGTAAAATCTAGATTGTTTTGGCCAGACCGGGTAGACGCAAAATATCAGATTTCTGACAAAAACTAAAAAAACACTCAATTACGCTTCAGAATGATGTCAAAGAATGTCCTGGTAGTTTCTAGACATGAATGGACTAAGTTGGAGAGAGAATTGAAGTAAAAATCAACATAATTCAAAAATGGTCAAATCTGGATTTTTTAGCCAGTGTCTATCCTTCATAACACACACCTGAATATCTGCTTCCTTTCTCAACACCTTCATAACACGTACCTCAATATCTTCCTGTCTCCACACATCAGAAGCAGTGTCTATCTTGTTTACATGAGTTACGTTGTCAGGTCCCAGGAACTCCATGGCCAGTAGGTACATATCCTGTCAAGATATCGATATCGTTTAGAAGTTTATTCTGCATTTAAGGTACCGACCATTATGATAATTAGTAGAGACCGGGTAACCAAACAATCTTGGATTTCTGACAAAAGCAAAAAACCACTCAATATGCTTCAAAATGATCTCAAACAATCTACTGGAAGCTTCAGAACATCAATGGATTAAGTTGGAGGAAGAATTGAAGAAAAAATTCAACATCTTCAAAAATGGTAAAATCTAGATTGTTTTGGCCAGACCGGGTAGGCGAAAAATATCAGATTTCTGACAAAAACTGAAAAACACTCAATTATGCTTCAGAATGATGTCAAACAATGTCCTGGTAGTTTCTAGACATGAATGGACTAAGTTGGAGAGAGAATTGAAGAAAAAATTCAACATCTTCAAAAATGGTAAAATCTCGATTGTTTTGGCCAGACCGGGTAGGCGAAAAATATCAGATTTCTGACAAAAACTGAAAAACACTCAATTACGCTTCAGAATGATGTCAAACAATGTCCTGGTAGTTTCTAGACATGAATGGACTAAGTTGGAGAGAGAATTGAAGTAAAAATCAACATAATTCAAAAATGGTCAAATCTGGATTTTTGATTTCTGACAAAAATAGAAAAACCACTCAATATGCTTCAAAATGATCTCAAACAATGTCCTGGTAGTTTCTAGACATGAATGGACTAAGTTGGAGAGAGAATTGAAGTAAAAATCAACATAATTCAAAAATGGTCAAATCTGTATTTTTTAGCCAGACCGGGTAGGCGAAAAATATCAGATTTCTGACAAAAACTGAAAAACACTCAATTACGCTTCAGAATGATGTCAAACAATGTCCTGGTAGTTTCTAGACATGAATGGACTAAGTTGGAGAGAGAATTGAAGTAAAAATCAACATAATTCAAAAATGGTCAAATCTGGATTTTTTAGCCAGACCGGGTAGGCGAAAAATATCAGATTTCTGACAAAAATAAAAAAAACACTCAATATGCTTCAAAATGATCTCAAACAATCTCCTGGTAGCTTCTGAACATCAATGGATTAAGTTGGAGAATGAATTGAAGAAAAAGTAAACATCATCAAAAATGGTCAAATCTGGATTTTTGATTTCTGACAAAAATAGAAAAACCACTCAATATGCTTCAAAATGATCTCAAACAATCTCCTGGTAGCTTCTGAACATCAATGGATTAAGTTGGAGAATGAATTGAAGAAAAAGTAAACATCATCAAAAATGGTCAAATCTGGATTTTTGATTTCTGACAAAAATAGAAAAACCACTCAATATGCTTCAAAATGATCTCAAACAATCTCCTGGTAGCTTCTGAACATCAATGGATTAAGTTGGAGAAAGGATTGAACAAAAAATCAACATCTTCAAAAAAGGGCCAAATCTAGATTTTTTTTAACGAAAAATATCAGATTTCTGACAAAAACTAAAAAACACTCAATTACCCTTCAGAATGATGTCAAACAATGTCCTGGTAGTTTCTAGACATGAATGGACTAAGTTGGAGAGAGAATTGAAGTAAAAATCAACATAATTCAAAAATGGTCAAATCTGGATTTTTTAGCCAGACCGGGTAGGCGAAAAATATCAGATTTCTGACAAAAATAAAAAAAACACTCAATATGCTTCAAAATGATCTCAAACAATCTCCTGGTAGCTTCTGAACATCAATGGATTAAGTTGGAGAATGAATTGAAGAAAAAGTAAACATCATCAAAAATGGTCAAATCTGGATTTTTGATTTCTGACAAAAATAGAAAAACCACTCAATATGCTTCAAAATGATCTCAAACAATCTCCTGGTAGCTTCTGAACATCAATGGATTAAGTTGGAGAAAGGATTGAACAAAAAATCAACATCTTCAAAAAAGGGCCAAATCTAGATTTTTTTTAACTAAAAATATCAGATTTCTGACAAAAACTAAAAAACACTCAATTACCCTTCAGAATGATGTCAAACAATGTCCTGGTAGTTTCTAGACATGAATGGACTAAGTTGGAGAGAGAATTGAAGAAAAAAATCAACATCTTCAAAAATGGTAAAATCTAGATTGTTTTGGCCAGACCGGGTAGACGAAAAATATCAGATTTCTGACAAAAACTAAAAAAACACTCAATTACGCTTCAGAATGATGTCAAAGAATGTCCTGGTAGTTTCTAGACATGAATGGACTAAGTTGGAGAGAGAATTGAAGTAAAAATCAACATAATTCAAAAATGGTCAAATCTGGATTTTTTAGCCAGTGTCTATCCTTCATAACACACACCTGAATATCTGCTTCCTTTCTCAACACCTTCATAACACGTACCTCAATATCTTCCTGTCTCCACACATCAGAAGCAGTGTCTATCTTGTTTACATGAGTTACGTTGTCAGGTCCCAGGAACTCCATGGCCAGTAGGTACATATCCTGTCAAGATATCGATATCGTTTAGAAGTTTATTCTGCATTTAAGGTACCGACCATTATGATAATTAGTAGAGACCGGGTAGCCAAACAATCTTGGATTTCTGACAAAAGCAAAAAACCACTCAATATGCTTCAAAATGATCTCAAACAATCTACTGGAAGCTTCAGAACATCAATGGATTAAGTTGGAGGAAGAATTGAAGAAAAAATTCAACATCTTCAAAAATGGTAAAATCTAGATTGTTTTGGCCAGACCGGGTAGGCGAAAAATATCAGATTTCTGACAAAAACTGAAAAACACTCAATTATGCTTCAGAATGATGTCAAACAATGTCCTGGTAGTTTCTAGACATGAATGGACTAAGTTGGAGAGAGAATTGAAGTAAAAATCAACATAATTCAAAAATGGTCAAATCTGTATTTTTTAGCCAGACCGGGTAGGCGAAAAATATCAGATTTCTGACAAAAACTGAAAAACACTCAATTACGCTTCAGAATGATGTCAAACAATGTCCTGGTAGTTTCTAGACATGAATGGACTAAGTTGGAGAGAGAATTGAAGTAAAAATCAACATAATTCAAAAATGGTCAAATCTGGATTTTTGATTTCTGACAAAAATAGAAAAACCACTCAATATGCTTCAAAATGATCTCAAACAATCTCCTGGTAGCTTCTGAACATCAATGGATTAAGTTGGAGAAAGGATTGAACAAAAAATCAACATCTTCAAAAAAGGGCCAAATCTGGATTTTTTTTTACCAGACCGGGTAGGCGAAAAATATCAGATTTCTGACAAAAACTAAAAAACACTCAATTACCCTTCAGAATGATGTCAAACAATGTCCTGGTAGTTTCTAGACATGAATGGACTAAGTTGGAGAGAGAATTGAAGTAAAAATCAACATAATTCAAAAATGGTCAAATCTGTATTTTTTAGCCAGACCGGGTAGGCGAAAAATATCAGATTTCTGACAAAAATAAAAAAAACACTCAATATGCTTCAAAATGATCTCAAACAATCTCCTGGTAGCTTCTGAACATCAATGGATTAAGTTGGAGAATGAATTGAAGAAAAAGTAAACATCATGAAAAATGGTCAAATCTGGATTTTTGATTTCTGACAAAAATAAAAAAACCACTCAATATGCTTCAAAATGATCTCAAACAATCTCCTGGTAGCTTCTGAACATCAATGGATTAAGTTGGAGAATGAATTGAAGAAAAAGTAAACATCATCAAAAATGGTCTAATCTGGATTTTTGATTTCTGACAAAAATAGAAAAACCACTCAATATGCTTCAAAATGATCTCAAACAATCTCCTGGTAGCTTCTGAACATCAATGGATTAAGTTGGAGAAAGGATTGAACAAAAAATCAACATCTTCAAAAAAGGGCCAAATCTAGATTTTTTTTAACGAAAAATATCAGATTTCTGACAAAAACTAAAAAACACTCAATTACCCTTCAGAATGATGTCAAACAATGTCCTGGTAGTTTCTAGACATGAATGGACTAAGTTGGAGAGAGAATTGAAGTAAAAATCAACATAATTCAAAAATGGTCAAATCTGGATTTTTTAGCCAGACCGGGTAGGCGAAAAATATCAGATTTCTGACAAAAATAAAAAAAACACTCAATATGCTTCAAAATGATCTCAAACAATCTCCTGGTAGCTTCTGAACATCAATGGATTAAGTTGGAGAATGAATTGAAGAAAAAGTAAACATCATCAAAAATGGTCAAATCTGGATTTTTGATTTCTGACAAAAATAGAAAAACCACTCAATATGCTTCAAAATGATCTCAAACAATCTCCTGGTAGCTTCTGAACATCAATGGATTAAGTTGGAGAAAGGATTGAACAAAAAATCAACATCTTCAAAAAAGGGCCAAATCTAGATTTTTTTTAACTAAAAATATCAGATTTCTGACAAAAACTAAAAAACACTCAATTACCCTTCAGAATGATGCCAAACAATGTCCTGGTAGTTTCTAGACATGAATGGACTAAGTTGGAGAGAGAATTGAAGAAAAAAATCAACATCTTCAAAAATGGTAAAATCTAGATTGTTTTGGCCAGACCGGGTAGACGAAAAATATCAGATTTCTGACAAAAACTAAAAAAACACTCAATTACGCTTCAGAATGATGTCAAAGAATGTCCTGGTAGTTTCTAGACATGAATGGACTAAGTTGGAGAGAGAATTGAAGTAAAAATCAACATAATTCAAAAATGGTCAAATCTGGATTTTTTAGCCAGTGTCTATCCTTCATAACACACACCTGAATATCTGCTTCCTTTCTCAACACCTTCATAACACGTACCTCAATATCTTCCTGTCTCCACACATCAGAAGCAGTGTCTATCTTGTTTACATGAGTTACGTTGTCAGGTCCCAGGAACTCCATGGCCAGTAGGTACATATCCTGTCAAGATATCGATATCGTTTAGAAGTTTATTCTGCATTTAAGGTACCGACCATTATGATAATTAGTAGAGACCGGGTAGCCAAACAATCTTGGATTTCTGACAAAAGCAAAAAACCACTCAATATGCTTCAAAATGATCTCAAACAATCTACTGGAAGCTTCAGAACATCAATGGATTAAGTTGGAGGAAGAATTGAAGAAAAAATTCAACATCTTCAAAAATGGTAAAATCTAGATTGTTTTGGCCAGACCGGGTAGGCGAAAAATATCAGATTTCTGACAAAAACTGACAAACACTCAATTATGCTTCAGAATGATGTCAAACAATGTCCTGGTAGTTTCTAGACATGAATGGACTAAGTTGGAGAGAGAATTGAAGTAAAAATCAACATAATTCAAAAATGGTCAAATCTGTATTTTTTAGCCAGACCGGGTAGGCGAAAAATATCAGATTTCTGACAAAAACTGAAAAACACTCAATTACGCTTCAGAATGATGTCAAACAATGTCCTGGTAGTTTCTAGACATGAATGGACTAAGTTGGAGAGAGAATTGAAGTAAAAATCAACATAATTCAAAAATGGTCAAATCTGGATTTTTGATTTCTGACAAAAATAGAAAAACCACTCAATATGCTTCAAAATGATCTCAAACAATCTCCTGGTAGCTTCTGAACATCAATGGATTAAGTTGGAGAAAGGATTGAACAAAAAATCAACATCTTCAAAAAAGGGCCAAATCTGGATTTTTTTTGACCAGACCGGGTAGGCGAAAAATATCAGATTTCTGACAAAAACTAAAAAACACTCAATTACCCTTCAGAATGATGTCAAACAATGTCCTGGTAGTTTCTAGACATGAATGGACTAAGTTGGAGAGAGAATTGAAGTAAAAATCAACATAATTCAAAAATGGTCAAATCTGTATTTTTTAGCCAGACCGGGTAGGCGAAAAATATCAGATTTCTGACAAAAATAAAAAAAACACTCAATATGCTTCAAAATGATCTCAAACAATCTCCTGGTAGCTTCTGAACATCAATGGATTAAGTTGGAGAATGAATTGAAGAAAAAGTAAACATCATGAAAAATGGTCAAATCTGGATTTTTGATTTCTGACAAAAATAAAAAAAACACTCAATATGCTTCAAAATGATCTCAAACAATCTCCTGGTAGCTTCTGAACATCAATGGATTAAGTTGGAGAATGAATTGAAGAAAAAGTAAACATCATCAAAAATGGTCTAATCTGGATTTTTGATTTCTGACAAAAATAGAAAAACCACTCAATATGCTTCAAAATGATCTCAAACAATCTCCTGGTAGCTTCTGAACATCAATGGATTAAGTTGGAGAAAGGATTGAACAAAAAATCAACATCTTCAAAAAAGGGCCAAATCTGGATTTTTTTGACCAGACCGGGTAGGCGAAAAATATCAGATTTCTGACAAAAACTAAAAAACACTCAATTACGCTTCAGAATGATGTCAAACAATGTCCTGGTAGTTTCTAGACATGAATGGACTAAGTTGGAGAGAGAATTGAAGTAAAAATCAACATAATTCAAAAATGGTCAAATCTGTATTTTTTAGCCAGACCGGGTAGGCGAAAAATATCAGATTTCTGACAAAAATAAAAAACACACTCAATATGCTTCAAAATGATCTCAAACAATCTCCTGGTAGCTTCTGAACATCAATGGATTAAGTTGGAGAATGAATTGAAGAAAAAGTAAACATCATCAAAAATGGTCAAATCTGGATTTTTGATTTCTGACAAAAATAAAAAAAACACTCAATATGCTTCAAAATGATCTCAAACAATCTCCTGGTAGCTTCTGAACATCAATGGATTAAGTTGGAGAAAGGATTGAACAAAAAATCAACATCTTCAAAAAAGGGCCAAATCTGGATTTTTTTGACCAGACCGGGTAGGCGAAAAATATCAGATTTCTGACAAAAACTAAAAAACACTCAATTACGCTTCAGAATGATGTCAAACAATGTCCTGGTAGTTTCTAGACATGAATGGACTAAGTTGGAGAGAGAATTGAAGTAAAATCAACATAATTCAAAAATGGTCAAATCTGTATTTTTTAGCCAGACCGGGTAGGCGAAAAATATCAGATTTCTGACAAAAACTGAAAAACACTCAATTACCCTTCAGAATGATGTCAAACAATGTCCTGGTAGTTTCTAGACATGAATGGACTAAGTTGGAGAGAGAATTGAAGTAAAATCAACATAATTCAAAAATGGTCAAATCTGTATTTTTTAGCCAGACCGGGTAGGCGAAAAATATCAGATTTCTGACAAAAACTGAAAAACACTCAATTACCCTTCAGAATGATGTCAAACAATGTCCTGGTAGTTTCTAGACATGAATGGACTAAGTTGGAGAGAGAATTGAAGTAAAAATCAACATAATTCAAAAATGGTCAAATCTGGATTTTTTAGCCAGTGTCTATCCTTCATAACACACACCTGAATATCTGCTTCCTTTCTCAACACCTTCATAACACGTACCTCAATATCTTCCTGTCTCCACACATCAGAAGCAGTGTCTATCTTGTTTACATGAGTTACGTTGTCAGGTCCCAGGAACTCCATGGCCAGTAGGTACATATCCTGTCAAGATATCGATATCGTTTAGAAGTTTATTCTGCATTTAAGGTACCGACCATTATGATAATTAGTAGAGACCGGGTAGCCAAACAATCTTGGATTTCTGACAAAAGCAAAAAACCACTCAATATGCTTCAAAATGATCTCAAACAATCTACTGGAAGCTTCAGAACATCAATGGATTAAGTTGGAGGAAGAATTGAAGAAAAAATTCAACATCTTCAAAAATGGTAAAATCTAGATTGTTTTGGCCAGACCGGGTAGGCGAAAAATATCAGATTTCTGACAAAAACTGAAAAACACTCAATTATGCTTCAGAATGATGTCAAACAATGTCCTGGTAGTTTCTAGACATGAATGGACTAAGTTGGAGAGAGAATTGAAGTAAAAATCAACATAATTCAAAAATGGTCAAATCTGAATTTTTTAGCCAGACCGGGTAGGCGAAAAATATCAGATTTCTGACAAAAACTGAAAAACACTCAATTACGCTTCAGAATGATGTCAAACAATGTCCTGGTAGTTTCTAGACATGAATGGACTAAGTTGGAGAGAGAATTGAAGTAAAAATCAACATAATTCAAAAATGGTCAAATCTGGATTTTTGATTTCTGACAAAAATAGAAAAACCACTCAATATGCTTCAAAATGATCTCAAACAATCTCCTGGTAGCTTCTGAACATCAATGGATTAAGTTGGAGAAAGGATTGAACAAAAAATCAACATCTTCAAAAAAGGGCCAAATCTGGATTTTTTTTACCAGACCGGGTAGGCGAAAAATATCAGATTTCTGACAAAAACTAAAAAACACTCAATTACCCTTCAGAATGATGTCAAACAATGTCCTGGTAGTTTCTAGACATGAATGGACTAAGTTGGAGAGAGAATTGAAGTAAAAATCAACATAATTCAAAAATGGTCAAATCTGTATTTTTTAGCCAGACCGGGTAGGCGAAAACTATCAGATTTCTGACAAAAATAAAAAAACCACTCAATATGCTTCAAAATGATCTCAAACAATCTCCTGGTAGCTTCTGAACATCAATGGATTAAGTTGGAGAATGAATTGAAGAAAAAGTAAACATCATCAAAAATGGTCAAATCTGGATTTTTGATTTCTGACAAAAATAGAAAAACCACTCAATATGCTTCAAAATGATCTCAAACAATCTCCTGGTAGCTTCTGAACATCAATGGATTAAGTTGGAGAAAGGATTGAACAAAAATTCAACATCTTCAAAAAAGGGCCAAATCTGGATTTTTTTGACCAGACCGGGTAGGCGAAAAATATCAGATTTCTGACAAAAACTAAAAAACACTCAATTACGCTTCAGAATGATGTCAAACAATGTCCTGGTAGTTTCTAGACATGAATGGACTAAGTTGGAGAGAGAATTGAAGTAAAAATCAACATAATTCAAAAATGGTCAAATCTGTATTTTTTAGCCAGACCGGGTAGGCGAAAAATATCAGATTTCTGACAAAAATAAAAAACACACTCAATATGCTTCAAAATGATCTCAAACAATCTCCTGGTAGCTTCTGAACATCAATGGATTAAGTTGGAGAATGAATTGAAGAAAAAGTAAACATCATCAAAAATGGTCAAATCTGGATTTTTGATTTCTGACAAAAATAGAAAAACCACTCAATATGCTTCAAAATGATCTCAAACAATCTCCTGGTAGCTTCTGAACATCAATGGATTAAGTTGGAGAATGAATTGAAGAAAAAGTAAACATCATCAAAAATGGTCAAATCTGGATTTTTGATTTCTGACAAAAATAGAAAAACCACTCAATATGCTTCAAAATGATCTCAAACAATCTCCTGGTAGCTTCTGAACATCAATGGATTAAGTTGGAGAAAGGATTGAACAAAAAATCAACATCTTCAAAAAAGGGCCAAATCTAGATTTTTTTTAACTAAAAATATCAGATTTCTGACAAAAACTAAAAAACACTCAATTACCCTTCAGAATGATGTCAAACAATGTCCTGGTAGTTTCTAGACATGAATGGACTAAGTTGGAGAGAGAATTGAAGAAAAAAATCAACATCTTCAAAAATGGTAAAATCTAGATTGTTTTGGCCAGACCGGGTAGACGAAAAATATCAGATTTCTGACAAAAACTAAAAAAACACTCAATTACGCTTCAGAATGATGTCAAAGAATGTCCTGGTAGTTTCTAGACATGAATGGACTAAGTTGGAGAGAGAATTGAAGTAAAAATCAACATAATTCAAAAATGGTCAAATCTGGATTTTTTAGCCAGTGTCTATCCTTCATAACACACACCTGAATATCTGCTTCCTTTCTCAACACCTTCATAACACGTACCTCAATATCTTCCTGTCTCCACACATCAGAAGCAGTGTCTATCTTGTTTACATGAGTTACGTTGTCAGGTCCCAGGAACTCCATGGCCAGTAGGTACATATCCTGTCAAGATATCGATATCGTTTAGAAGTTTATTCTGCATTTAAGGTACCGACCATTATGATAATTAGTAGAGACCGGGTAGCCAAACAATCTTGGATTTCTGACAAAAGCAAAAAACCACTCAATATGCTTCAAAATGATCTCAAACAATCTACTGGAAGCTTCAGAACATCAATGGATTAAGTTGGAGGAAGAATTGAAGAAAAAATTCAACATCTTCAAAAATGGTAAAATCTAGATTGTTTTGGCCAGACCGGGTAGGCGAAAAATATCAGATTTCTGACAAAAACTGAAAAACACTCAATTATGCTTCAGAATGATGTCAAACAATGTCATGGTAGTTTCTAGACATGAATGGACTAAGTTGGAGAGAGAATTGAAGTAAAAATCAACATAATTCAAAAATGGTCAAATCTGTATTTTTTAGCCAGACCGGGTAGGCGAAAAATATCAGATTTCTGACAAAAACTGAAAAACACTCAATTACGCTTCAGAATGATGTCAAACAATGTCCTGGTAGTTTCTAGACATGAATGGACTAAGTTGGAGAGAGAATTGAAGTAAAAATCAACATAATTCAAAAATGGTCAAATCTGGATTTTTGATTTCTGTCAAAAATAGAAAAACCACTCAATATGCTTCAAAATGATCTCAAACAATCTCCTGGTAGCTTCTGAACATCAATGGATTAAGTTGGAGAAAGGATTGAACAAAAAATCAACATCTTCAAAAAAGGGCCAAATCTGGATTTTTTTTGACCAGACCGGGTAGGCGAAAAATATCAGATTTCTGACAAAAACTAAAAAACACTCAATTACCCTTCAGAATGATGTCAAACAATGTCCTGGTAGTTTCTAGACATGAATGGACTAAGTTGGAGAGAGAATTGAAGTAAAAATCAACATAATTCAAAAATGGTCAAATCTGGATTTTTGATTTCTGACAAAAATAAAAAAACCACTCAATATGCTTCAAAATGATCTCAAACAATCTCCTGGTAGCTTCTGAACATCAATGGATTAAGTTGGAGAATGAATTGAAGAAAAAGTAAACATCATCAAAAATGGTCAAATCTGGATTTTTGATTTCTGACAAAAATAGAAAAACCACTCAATATGCTTCAAAATGATCTCAAACAATCTCCTGGTAGCTTCTGAACATCAATGGATTAAGTTGGAGAAAGGATTGAACAAAAAATCAACATCTTCAAAAAAGGGCCAAATCTGGATTTTTTTGACCAGACCGGGTAGGCGAAAAATATCAGATTTCTGACAAAAACTAAAAAACACTCAATTACGCTTCAGAATGATGTCAAACAATGTCCTGGTAGTTTCTAGACATGAATGGACTAAGTTGGAGAGAGAATTGAAGTAAAAATCAACATAATTCAAAAATGGTCAAATCTGTATTTTTTAGCCAGACCGGGTAGGCGAAAAATATCAGATTTCTGACAAAAATAAAAAACACACTCAATATGCTTCAAAATGATCTCAAACAATCTCCTGGTAGCTTCTGAACATCAATGGATTAAGTTGGAGAATGAATTGAAGAAAAAGTAAACATCATCAAAAATGGTCAAATCTGGATTTTTGATTTCTGACAAAAATAAAAAAAACACTCAATATGCTTCAAAATGATCTCAAACAATCTCCTGGTAGCTTCTGAACATCAATGGATTAAGTTGGAGAATGAATTGAAGAAAAAGTAAACATCATCAAAAATGGTCAAATCTGGATTTTTGATTCCTGACAAAAATAGAAAAACCACTCAATATGCTTCAAAATGATCTCAAACAATCTCCTGGTAGCTTCTGAACATCAATGGATTAAGTTGGAGAAAGGATTGAACAAAAAATCAACATCTTCAAAAAAGGGCCAAATCTGGATTTTTTTGACCAGACCGGGTAGGCGAAAAATATCAGATTTCTGACAAAAACTAAAAAACACTCAATTACGCTTCAGAATGATGTCAAACAATGTCCTGGTAGTTTCTAGACATGAATGGACTAAGTTGGAGAGAGAATTGAAGTAAAATCAACATAATTCAAAAATGGTCAAATCTGTATTTTTTAGCCAGACCGGGTAGGCGAAAAATATCAGATTTCTGACAAAAACTGAAAAACACTCAATTACCCTTCAGAATGATGTCAAACAATGTCCTGGTAGTTTCTAGACATGAATGGACTAAGTTGGAGAGAGAATTGAAGTAAAATCAACATAATTCAAAAATGGTCAAATCTGTATTTTTTAGCCAGACCGGGTAGGCGAAAAATATCAGATTTCTGACAAAAACTGAAAAACACTCAATTACCCTTCAGAATGATGTCAAACAATGTCCTGGTAGTTTCTAGACATGAATGGACTAAGTTGGAGAGAGAATTGAAGTAAAAATCAACATAATTCAAAAATGGTCAAATCTGGATTTTTTAGCCAGTGTCTATCCTTCATAACACACACCTGAATATCTGCTTCCTTTCTCAACACCTTCATAACACGTACCTCAATATCTTCCTGTCTCCACACATCAGAAGCAGTGTCTATCTTGTTTACATGAGTTACGTTGTCAGGTCCCAGGAACTCCATGGCCAGTAGGTACATATCCTGTCAAGATATCGATATCGTTTAGAAGTTTATTCTGCATTTAAGGTACCGACCATTATGATAATTAGTAGAGACCGGGTAGCCAAACAATCTTGGATTTCTGACAAAAGCAAAAAACCACTCAATATGCTTCAAAATGATCTCAAACAATCTACTGGAAGCTTCAGAACATCAATGGATTAAGTTGGAGGAAGAATTGAAGAAAAAATTCAACATCTTCAAAAATGGTAAAATCTAGATTGTTTTGGCCAGACCGGGTAGGCGAAAAATATCAGATTTCTGACAAAAACTGAAAAACACTCAATTATGCTTCAGAATGATGTCAAACAATGTCCTGGTAGTTTCTAGACATGAATGGACTAAGTTGGAGAGAGAATTGAAGTAAAAATCAACATAATTCAAAAATGGTCAAATCTGAATTTTTTAGCCAGACCGGGTAGGCGAAAAATATCAGATTTCTGACAAAAACTGAAAAACACTCAATTACGCTTCAGAATGATGTCAAACAATGTCCTGGTAGTTTCTAGACATGAATGGACTAAGTTGGAGAGAGAATTGAAGTAAAAATCAACATAATTCAAAAATGGTCAAATCTGGATTTTTGATTTCTGACAAAAATAGAAAAACCACTCAATATGCTTCAAAATGATCTCAAACAATCTCCTGGTAGCTTCTGAACATCAATGGATTAAGTTGGAGAAAGGATTGAACAAAAAATCAACATCTTCAAAAAAGGGCCAAATCTGGATTTTTTTTACCAGACCGGGTAGGCGAAAAATATCAGATTTCTGACAAAAACTAAAAAACACTCAATTACCCTTCAGAATGATGTCAAACAATGTCCTGGTAGTTTCTAGACATGAATGGACTAAGTTGGAGAGAGAATTGAAGTAAAAATCAACATAATTCAAAAATGGTCAAATCTGTATTTTTTAGCCAGACCGGGTAGGCGAAAACTATCAGATTTCTGACAAAAATAAAAAAACCACTCAATATGCTTCAAAATGATCTCAAACAATCTCCTGGTAGCTTCTGAACATCAATGGATTAAGTTGGAGAATGAATTGAAGAAAAAGTAAACATCATCAAAAATGGTCAAATCTGGATTTTTGATTTCTGACAAAAATAGAAAAACCACTCAATATGCTTCAAAATGATCTCAAACAATCTCCTGGTAGCTTCTGAACATCAATGGATTAAGTTGGAGAAAGGATTGAACAAAAATTCAACATCTTCAAAAAAGGGCCAAATCTGGATTTTTTTGACCAGACCGGGTAGGCGAAAAATATCAGATTTCTGACAAAAACTAAAAAACACTCAATTACGCTTCAGAATGATGTCAAACAATGTCCTGGTAGTTTCTAGACATGAATGGACTAAGTTGGAGAGAGAATTGAAGTAAAAATCAACATAATTCAAAAATGGTCAAATCTGTATTTTTTAGCCAGACCGGGTAGGCGAAAAATATCAGATTTCTGACAAAAATAAAAAACACACTCAATATGCTTCAAAATGATCTCAAACAATCTCCTGGTAGCTTCTGAACATCAATGGATTAAGTTGGAGAATGAATTGAAGAAAAAGTAAACATCATCAAAAATGGTCAAATCTGGATTTTTGATTTCTGACAAAAATAGAAAAACCACTCAATATGCTTCAAAATGATCTCAAACAATCTCCTGGTAGCTTCTGAACATCAATGGATTAAGTTGGAGAATGAATTGAAGAAAAAGTAAACATCATCAAAAATGGTCAAATCTGGATTTTTGATTTCTGACAAAAATAGAAAAACCACTCAATATGCTTCAAAATGATCTCAAACAATCTCCTGGTAGCTTCTGAACATCAATGGATTAAGTTGGAGAAAGGATTGAACAAAAAATCAACATCTTCAAAAAAGGGCCAAATCTAGATTTTTTTTAACAGACCGGGTAGGCGAAAAATATCAGATTTCTGACAAAAACTAAAAAACACTCAATTACCCTTCAGAATGATGTCAAACAATGTCCTGGTAGTTTCTAGACATGAATGGACTAAGTTGGAGAGAGAATTGAAGAAAAAAATCAACATCTTCAAAAATGGTAAAATCTAGATTGTTTTGGCCAGACCGGGTAGACGAAAAATATCAGATTTCTGACAAAAACTAAAAAAACACTCAATTACGCTTCAGAATGATGTCAAAGAATGTCCTGGTAGTTTCTAGACATGAATGGACTAAGTTGGAGAGAGAATTGAAGTAAAAATCAACATAATTCAAAAATGGTCAAATCTGGATTTTTTAGCCAGTGTCTATCCTTCATAACACACACCTGAATATCTGCTTCCTTTCTCAACACCTTCATAACACGTACCTCAATATCTTCCTGTCTCCACACATCAGAAGCAGTGTCTATCTTGTTTACATGAGTTACGTTGTCAGGTCCCAGGAACTCCATGGCCAGTAGGTACATATCCTGTCAAGATATCGATATCGTTTAGAAGTTTATTCTGCATTTAAGGTACCGACCATTATGATAATTAGTAGAGACCGGGTAGCCAAACAATCTTGGATTTCTGACAAAAGCAAAAAACCACTCAATATGCTTCAAAATGATCTCAAACAATCTACTGGAAGCTTCAGAACATCAATGGATTAAGTTGGAGGAAGAATTGAAGAAAAAATTCAACATCTTCAAAAATGGTAAAATCTAGATTGTTTTGGCCAGACCGGGTAGGCGAAAAATATCAGATTTCTGACAAAAACTGAAAAACACTCAATTATGCTTCAGAATGATGTCAAACAATGTCATGGTAGTTTCTAGACATGAATGGACTAAGTTGGAGAGAGAATTGAAGTAAAAATCAACATAATTCAAAAATGGTCAAATCTGTATTTTTTAGCCAGACCGGGTAGGCGAAAAATATCAGATTTCTGACAAAAACTGAAAAACACTCAATTACGCTTCAGAATGATGTCAAACAATGTCCTGGTAGTTTCTAGACATGAATGGACTAAGTTGGAGAGAGAATTGAAGTAAAAATCAACATAATTCAAAAATGGTCAAATCTGGATTTTTGATTTCTGTCAAAAATAGAAAAACCACTCAATATGCTTCAAAATGATCTCAAACAATCTCCTGGTAGCTTCTGAACATCAATGGATTAAGTTGGAGAAAGGATTGAACAAAAAATCAACATCTTCAAAAAAGGGCCAAATCTGGATTTTTTTTGACCAGACCGGGTAGGCGAAAAATATCAGATTTCTGACAAAAACTAAAAAACACTCAATTACCCTTCAGAATGATGTCAAACAATGTCCTGGTAGTTTCTAGACATGAATGGACTAAGTTGGAGAGAGAATTGAAGTAAAAATCAACATAATTCAAAAATGGTCAAATCTGGATTTTTTAGCCAGTGTCTATCCTTCATAACACACACCTGAATATCTGCTTCCTTTCTCAACACCTTCATAACACGTACCTCAATATCTTCCTGTCTCCACACATCAGAAGCAGTGTCTATCTTGTTTACATGAGTTACGTTGTCAGGTCCCAGGAACTCCATGGCCAGTAGGTACATATCCTGTCAAGATATCGATATCGTTTAGAAGTTTATTCTGCATTTAAGGTACCGACCATTATGATAATTAGTAGAGACCGGGTAGCCAAACAATCTTGGATTTCTGACAAAAGCAAAAAACCACTCAATATGCTTCAAAATGATCTCAAACAATCTACTGGAAGCTTCAGAACATCAATGGATTAAGTTGGAGGAAGAATTGAAGAAAAAATTCAACATCTTCAAAAATGGTAAAATCTAGATTGTTTTGGCCAGACCGGGTAGGCGAAAAATATCAGATTTCTGACAAAAACTGAAAAACACTCAATTATGCTTCAGAATGATGTCAAACAATGTCATGGTAGTTTCTAGACATGAATGGACTAAGTTGGAGAGAGAATTGAAGTAAAAATCAACATAATTCAAAAATGGTCAAATCTGTATTTTTTAGCCAGACCGGGTAGGCGAAAAATATCAGATTTCTGACAAAAACTGAAAAACACTCAATTACCCTTCAGAATGATGTCAAACAATGTCCTGGTAGTTTCTAGACATGAATGGACTAAGTTGGAGAGAGAATTGAAGTAAAAATCAACATAATTCAAAAATGGTCAAATCTGGATTTTTGATTTCTGTCAAAAATAGAAAAACCACTCAATATGCTTCAAAATGATCTCAAACAATCTCCTGGTAGCTTCTGAACATCAATGGATTAAGTTGGAGAAAGGATTGAACAAAAAATCAACATCTTCAAAAAAGGGCCAAATCTGGATTTTTTTTGACCAGACCGGGTAGGCGAAAAATATCAGATTTCTGACAAAAACTAAAAAACACTCAATTACCCTTCAGAATGATGTCAAACAATGTCCTGGTAGTTTCTAGACATGAATGGACTAAGTTGGAGAGAGAATTGAAGTAAAAATCAACATAATTCAAAAATGGTCAAATCTGGATTTTTTAGCCAGTGTCTATCCTTCATAACACACACCTGAATATCTGCTTCCTTTCTCAACACCTTCATAACACGTACCTCAATATCTTCCTGTCTCCACACATCAGAAGCAGTGTCTATCTTGTTTACATGAGTTACGTTGTCAGGTCCCAGGAACTCCATGGCCAGTAGGTACATATCCTGTCAAGATATCGATATCGTTTAGAAGTTTATTCTGCATTTAAGGTACCGACCATTATGATAATTAGTAGAGACCGGGTAGCCAAACAATCTTGGATTTCTGACAAAAGCAAAAAACCACTCAATATGCTTCAAAATGATCTCAAACAATCTACTGGAAGCTTCAGAACATCAATGGATTAAGTTGGAGGAAGAATTGAAGAAAAAATTCAACATCTTCAAAAATGGTAAAATCTAGATTGTTTTGGCCAGACCGGGTAGGCGAAAAATATCAGATTTCTGACAAAAACTGAAAAACACTCAATTATGCTTCAGAATGATGTCAAACAATGTCCTGGTAGTTTCTAGACATGAATGGACTAAGTTGGAGAGAGAATTGAAGTAAAAATCAACATAATTCAAAAATGGTCAAATCTGAATTTTTTAGCCAGACCGGGTAGGCGAAAAATATCAGATTTCTGACAAAAACTGAAAAACACTCAATTACGCTTCAGAATGATGTCAAACAATGTCCTGGTAGTTTCTAGACATGAATGGACTAAGTTGGAGAGAGAATTGAAGTAAAAATCAACATAATTCAAAAATGGTCAAATCTGGATTTTTGATTTCTGACAAAAATAGAAAAACCACTCAATATGCTTCAAAATGATCTCAAACAATCTCCTGGTAGCTTCTGAACATCAATGGATTAAGTTGGAGAAAGGATTGAACAAAAAATCAACATCTTCAAAAAAGGGCCAAATCTGGATTTTTTTTACCAGACCGGGTAGGCGAAAAATATCAGATTTCTGACAAAAACTAAAAAACACTCAATTACCCTTCAGAATGATGTCAAACAATGTCCTGGTAGTTTCTAGACATGAATGGACTAAGTTGGAGAGAGAATTGAAGTAAAAATCAACATAATTCAAAAATGGTCAAATCTGTATTTTTTAGCCAGACCGGGTAGGCGAAAACTATCAGATTTCTGACAAAAATAAAAAAACCACTCAATATGCTTCAAAATGATCTCAAACAATCTCCTGGTAGCTTCTGAACATCAATGGATTAAGTTGGAGAATGAATTGAAGAAAAAGTAAACATCATCAAAAATGGTCAAATCTGGATTTTTGATTTCTGACAAAAATAGAAAAACCACTCAATATGCTTCAAAATGATCTCAAACAATCTCCTGGTAGCTTCTGAACATCAATGGATTAAGTTGGAGAAAGGATTGAACAAAAATTCAACATCTTCAAAAAAGGGCCAAATCTGGATTTTTTTGACCAGACCGGGTAGGCGAAAAATATCAGATTTCTGACAAAAACTAAAAAACACTCAATTACGCTTCAGAATGATGTCAAACAATGTCCTGGTAGTTTCTAGACATGAATGGACTAAGTTGGAGAGAGAATTGAAGTAAAAATCAACATAATTCAAAAATGGTCAAATCTGTATTTTTTAGCCAGACCGGGTAGGCGAAAAATATCAGATTTCTGACAAAAATAAAAAACACACTCAATATGCTTCAAAATGATCTCAAACAATCTCCTGGTAGCTTCTGAACATCAATGGATTAAGTTGGAGAATGAATTGAAGAAAAAGTAAACATCATCAAAAATGGTCAAATCTGGATTTTTGATTTCTGACAAAAATAGAAAAACCACTCAATATGCTTCAAAATGATCTCAAACAATCTCCTGGTAGCTTCTGAACATCAATGGATTAAGTTGGAGAATGAATTGAAGAAAAAGTAAACATCATCAAAAATGGTCAAATCTGGATTTTTGATTTCTGACAAAAATAGAAAAACCACTCAATATGCTTCAAAATGATCTCAAACAATCTCCTGGTAGCTTCTGAACATCAATGGATTAAGTTGGAGAAAGGATTGAACAAAAAATCAACATCTTCAAAAAAGGGCCAAATCTAGATTTTTTTTTAACAGACCGGGTAGGCGAAAAATATCAGATTTCTGACAAAAACTAAAAAACACTCAATTACCCTTCAGAATGATGTCAAACAATGTCCTGGTAGTTTCTAGACATGAATGGACTAAGTTGGAGAGAGAATTGAAGAAAAAAATCAACATCTTCAAAAATGGTAAAATCTAGATTGTTTTGGCCAGACCGGGTAGACGAAAAATATCAGATTTCTGACAAAAACTAAAAAAACACTCAATTACGCTTCAGAATGATGTCAAAGAATGTCCTGGTAGTTTCTAGACATGAATGGACTAAGTTGGAGAGAGAATTGAAGTAAAAATCAACATAATTCAAAAATGGTCAAATCTGGATTTTTTAGCCAGTGTCTATCCTTCATAACACACACCTGAATATCTGCTTCCTTTCTCAACACCTTCATAACACGTACCTCAATATCTTCCTGTCTCCACACATCAGAAGCAGTGTCTATCTTGTTTACATGAGTTACGTTGTCAGGTCCCAGGAACTCCATGGCCAGTAGGTACATATCCTGTCAAGATATCGATATCGTTTAGAAGTTTATTCTGCATTTAAGGTACCGACCATTATGATAATTAGTAGAGACCGGGTAGCCAAACAATCTTGGATTTCTGACAAAAGCAAAAAACCACTCAATATGCTTCAAAATGATCTCAAACAATCTACTGGAAGCTTCAGAACATCAATGGATTAAGTTGGAGGAAGAATTGAAGAAAAAATTCAACATCTTCAAAAATGGTAAAATCTAGATTGTTTTGGCCAGACCGGGTAGGCGAAAAATATCAGATTTCTGACAAAAACTGAAAAACACTCAATTATGCTTCAGAATGATGTCAAACAATGTCATGGTAGTTTCTAGACATGAATGGACTAAGTTGGAGAGAGAATTGAAGTAAAAATCAACATAATTCAAAAATGGTCAAATCTGTATTTTTTAGCCAGACCGGGTAGGCGAAAAATATCAGATTTCTGACAAAAACTGAAAAACACTCAATTACGCTTCAGAATGATGTCAAACAATGTCCTGGTAGTTTCTAGACATGAATGGACTAAGTTGGAGAGAGAATTGAAGTAAAAATCAACATAATTCAAAAATGGTCAAATCTGGATTTTTGATTTCTGTCAAAAATAGAAAAACCACTCAATATGCTTCAAAATGATCTCAAACAATCTCCTGGTAGCTTCTGAACATCAATGGATTAAGTTGGAGAAAGGATTGAACAAAAAATCAACATCTTCAAAAAAGGGCCAAATCTGGATTTTTTTTGACCAGACCGGGTAGGCGAAAAATATCAGATTTCTGACAAAAACTAAAAAACACTCAATTACCCTTCAGAATGATGTCAAACAATGTCCTGGTAGTTTCTAGACATGAATGGACTAAGTTGGAGAGAGAATTGAAGTAAAAATCAACATAATTCAAAAATGGTCAAATCTGGATTTTTTAGCCAGTGTCTATCCTTCATAACACACACCTGAATATCTGCTTCCTTTCTCAACACCTTCATAACACGTACCTCAATATCTTCCTGTCTCCACACATCAGAAGCAGTGTCTATCTTGTTTACATGAGTTACGTTGTCAGGTCCCAGGAACTCCATGGCCAGTAGGTACATATCCTGTCAAGATATCGATATCGTTTAGAAGTTTATTCTGCATTTAAGGTACCGACCATTATGATAATTAGTAGAGACCGGGTAGCCAAACAATCTTGGATTTCTGACAAAAGCAAAAAACCACTCAATATGCTTCAAAATGATCTCAAACAATCTACTGGAAGCTTCAGAACATCAATGGATTAAGTTGGAGGAAGAATTGAAGAAAAAATTCAACATCTTCAAAAATGGTAAAATCTAGATTGTTTTGGCCAGACCGGGTAGGCGAAAAATATCAGATTTCTGACAAAAACTGAAAAACACTCAATTATGCTTCAGAATGATGTCAAACAATGTCATGGTAGTTTCTAGACATGAATGGACTAAGTTGGAGAGAGAATTGAAGTAAAAATCAACATAATTCAAAAATGGTCAAATCTGTATTTTTTAGCCAGACCGGGTAGGCGAAAAATATCAGATTTCTGACAAAAACTGAAAAACACTCAATTACGCTTCAGAATGATGTCAAACAATGTCCTGGTAGTTTCTAGACATGAATGGACTAAGTTGGAGAGAGAATTGAAGTAAAAATCAACATAATTCAAAAATGGTCAAATCTGGATTTTTGATTTCTGTCAAAAATAGAAAAACCACTCAATATGCTTCAAAATGATCTCAAACAATCTCCTGGTAGCTTCTGAACATCAATGGATTAAGTTGGAGAAAGGATTGAACAAAAAATCAACATCTTCAAAAAAGGGCCAAATCTGGATTTTTTTTGACCAGACCGGGTAGGCGAAAAATATCAGATTTCTGACAAAAACTAAAAAACACTCAATTACCCTTCAGAATGATGTCAAACAATGTCCTGGTAGTTTCTAGACATGAATGGACTAAGTTGGAGAGAGAATTGAAGTAAAAATCAACATAATTCAAAAATGGTCAAATCTGGATTTTTTAGCCAGTGTCTATCCTTCATAACACACACCTGAATATCTGCTTCCTTTCTCAACACCTTCATAACACGTACCTCAATATCTTCCTGTCTCCACACATCAGAAGCAGTGTCTATCTTGTTTACATGAGTTACGTTGTCAGGTCCCAGGAACTCCATGGCCAGTAGGTACATATCCTGTCAAGATATCGATATCGTTTAGAAGTTTATTCTGCATTTAAGGTACCGACCATTATGATAATTAGTAGAGACCGGGTAGCCAAACAATCTTGGATTTCTGACAAAAGCAAAAAACCACTCAATATGCTTCAAAATGATCTCAAACAATCTACTGGAAGCTTCAGAACATCAATGGATTAAGTTGGAGGAAGAATTGAAGAAAAAATTCAACATCTTCAAAAATGGTAAAATCTAGATTGTTTTGGCCAGACCGGGTAGGCGAAAAATATCAGATTTCTGACAAAAACTGAAAAACACTCAATTATGCTTCAGAATGATGTCAAACAATGTCCTGGTAGTTTCTAGACATGAATGGACTAAGTTGGAGAGAGAATTGAAGTAAAAATCAACATAATTCAAAAATGGTCAAATCTGTATTTTTTAGCCAGACCGGGTAGGCGAAAAATATCAGATTTCTGACAAAAACTGAAAAACACTCAATTACGCTTCAGAATGATGTCAAACAATGTCCTGGTAGTTTCTAGACATGAATGGACTAAGTTGGAGAGAGAATTGAAGTAAAAATCAACATAATTCAAAAATGGTCAAATCTGGATTTTTGATTTCTGACAAAAATAGAAAAACCACTCAATATGCTTCAAAATGATCTCAAACAATCTCCTGGTAGCTTCTGAACATCAATGGATTAAGTTGGAGAAAGGATTGAACAAAAAATCAACATCTTCAAAAAAGGGCCAAATCTGGATTTTTTTTACCAGACCGGGTAGGCGAAAAATATCAGATTTCTGACAAAAACTAAAAAACACTCAATTACCCTTCAGAATGATGTCAAACAATGTCCTGGTAGTTTCTAGACATGAATGGACTAAGTTGGAGAGAGAATTGAAGTAAAAATCAACATAATTCAAAAATGGTCAAATCTGTATTTTTTAGCCAGACCGGGTAGGCGAAAAATATCAGATTTCTGACAAAAATAAAAAAAACACTCAATATGCTTCAAAATGATCTCAAACAATCTCCTGGTAGCTTCTGAACATCAATGGATTAAGTTGGAGAATGAATTGAAGAAAAAGTAAACATCATGAAAAATGGTCAAATCTGGATTTTTGATTTCTGACAAAAATAAAAAAAACACTCAATATGCTTCAAAATGATCTCAAACAATCTCCTGGTAGCTTCTGAACATCAATGGATTAAGTTGGAGAATGAATTGAAGAAAAAGTAAACATCATCAAAAATGGTCTAATCTGGATTTTTGATTTCTGACAAAAATAGAAAAACCACTCAATATGCTTCAAAATGATCTCAAACAATCTCCTGGTAGCTTCTGAACATCAATGGATTAAGTTGGAGAAAGGATTGAACAAAAAATCAACATCTTCAAAAAAGGGCCAAATCTGGATTTTTTTGACCAGACCGGGTAGGCGAAAAATATCAGATTTCTGACAAAAACTAAAAAACACTCAATTACGCTTCAGAATGATGTCAAACAATGTCCTGGTAGTTTCTAGACATGAATGGACTAAGTTGGAGAGAGAATTGAAGTAAAAATCAACATAATTCAAAAATGGTCAAATCTGTATTTTTTAGCCAGACCGGGTAGGCGAAAAATATCAGATTTCTGACAAAAATAAAAAACACACTCAATATGCTTCAAAATGATCTCAAACAATCTCCTGGTAGCTTCTGAACATCAATGGATTAAGTTGGAGAATGAATTGAAGAAAAAGTAAACATCATCAAAAATGGTCAAATCTGGATTTTTGATTTCTGACAAAAATAAAAAAAACACTCAATATGCTTCAAAATGATCTCAAACAATCTCCTGGTAGCTTCTGAACATCAATGGATTAAGTTGGAGAATGAATTGAAGAAAAAGTAAACATCATCAAAAATGGTCAAATCTGGATTTTTGATTCCTGACAAAAATAGAAAAACCACTCAATATGCTTCAAAATGATCTCAAACAATCTCCTGGTAGCTTCTGAACATCAATGGATTAAGTTGGAGAAAGGATTGAACAAAAAATCAACATCTTCAAAAAAGGGCCAAATCTGGATTTTTTTGACCAGACCGGGTAGGCGAAAAATATCAGATTTCTGACAAAAACTAAAAAACACTCAATTACGCTTCAGAATGATGTCAAACAATGTCCTGGTAGTTTCTAGACATGAATGGACTAAGTTGGAGAGAGAATTGAAGTAAAATCAACATAATTCAAAAATGGTCAAATCTGTATTTTTTAGCCAGACCGGGTAGGCGAAAAATATCAGATTTCTGACAAAAACTGAAAAACACTCAATTACCCTTCAGAATGATGTCAAACAATGTCCTGGTAGTTTCTAGACATGAATGGACTAAGTTGGAGAGAGAATTGAAGTAAAATCAACATAATTCAAAAATGGTCAAATCTGTATTTTTTAGCCAGACCGGGTAGGCGAAAAATATCAGATTTCTGACAAAAACTGAAAAACACTCAATTACCCTTCAGAATGATGTCAAACAATGTCCTGGTAGTTTCTAGACATGAATGGACTAAGTTGGAGAGAGAATTGAAGTAAAAATCAACATAATTCAAAAATGGTCAAATCTGGATTTTTGATTTCTGACAAAAATAGAAAAACCACTCAATATGCTTCAAAATGATCTCAAACAATCTCCTGGTAGCTTCTGAACATCAATGGATTAAGTTGGAGAAAGGATTGAACAAAAAATCAACATCTTCAAAAAAGGGCCAAATCTGGATTTTTTTACCAGACCGGGTAGGCGAAAAATATCAGATTTCTGACAAAAACTAAAAAACACTCAATTACCCTTCAGAATGATGTCAAACAATGTCCTGGTAGTTTCTAGACATGAATGGACTAAGTTGGAGAGAGAATTGAAGTAAAAATCAACATAATTCAAAAATGGTCAAATCTGTATTTTTTAGCCAGACCGGGTAGGCGAAAACTATCAGATTTCTGACAAAAATAAAAAAACCACTCAATATGCTTCAAAATGATCTCAAACAATCTCCTGGTAGCTTCTGAACATCAATGGATTAAGTTGGAGAATGAATTGAAGAAAAAGTAAACATCATCAAAAATGGTCAAATCTGGATTTTTGATTTCTGACAAAAATAGAAAAACCACTCAATATGCTTCAAAATGATCTCAAACAATCTCCTGGTAGCTTCTGAACATCAATGGATTAAGTTGGAGAAAGGATTGAACAAAAATTCAACATCTTCAAAAAAGGGCCAAATCTGGATTTTTTTGACCAGACCGGGTAGGCGAAAAATATCAGATTTCTGACAAAAACTAAAAAACACTCAATTACGCTTCAGAATGATGTCAAACAATGTCCTGGTAGTTTCTAGACATGAATGGACTAAGTTGGAGAGAGAATTGAAGTAAAAATCAACATAATTCAAAAATGGTCAAATCTGTATTTTTTAGCCAGACCGGGTAGGCGAAAAATATCAGATTTCTGACAAAAATAAAAAACACACTCAATATGCTTCAAAATGATCTCAAACAATCTCCTGGTAGCTTCTGAACATCAATGGATTAAGTTGGAGAATGAATTGAAGAAAAAGTAAACATCATCAAAAATGGTCAAATCTGGATTTTTGATTTCTGACAAAAATAGAAAAACCACTCAATATGCTTCAAAATGATCTCAAACAATCTCCTGGTAGCTTCTGAACATCAATGGATTAAGTTGGAGAATGAATTGAAGAAAAAGTAAACATCATCAAAAATGGTCAAATCTGGATTTTTGATTTCTGACAAAAATAGAAAAACCACTCAATATGCTTCAAAATGATCTCAAACAATCTCCTGGTAGCTTCTGAACATCAATGGATTAAGTTGGAGAAAGGATTGAACAAAAAATCAACATCTTCAAAAAAGGGCCAAATCTAGATTTTTTTTAACAGACCGGGTAGGCGAAAAATATCAGATTTCTGACAAAAACTAAAAAACACTCAATTACCCTTCAGAATGATGTCAAACAATGTCCTGGTAGTTTCTAGACATGAATGGACTAAGTTGGAGAGAGAATTGAAGAAAAAAATCAACATCTTCAAAAATGGTAAAATCTAGATTGTTTTGGCCAGACCGGGTAGACGAAAAATATCAGATTTCTGACAAAAACTAAAAAAACACTCAATTACGCTTCAGAATGATGTCAAAGAATGTCCTGGTAGTTTCTAGACATGAATGGACTAAGTTGGAGAGAGAATTGAAGTAAAAATCAACATAATTCAAAAATGGTCAAATCTGTATTTTTGATTTCTGACAAAAATAAAAAAAACACTCAATATGCTTCAAAATGATCTCAAACAATCTCCTGGTAGCTTCTGAACATCAATGGATTAAGTTGGAGAATGAATTGAAGAAAAAGTAAACATCATCAAAAATGGTCAAATCTGGATTTTTGATTCCTGACAAAAATAGAAAAACCACTCAATATGCTTCAAAATGATCTCAAACAATCTCCTGGTAGCTTCTGAACATCAATGGATTAAGTTGGAGAAAGGATTGAACAAAAAATCAACATCTTCAAAAAAGGGCCAAATCTGGATTTTTTTGACCAGACCGGGTAGGCGAAAAATATCAGATTTCTGACAAAAATAAAAAAAACACTCAATTACGCTTCAGAATGATGTCAAACAATGTCCTGGTAGTTTCTAGACATGAATGGACTAAGTTGGAGAGAGAATTGAAGTAAAAATCAACATAATTCAAAAATGGTCAAATCTGTATTTTTTAGCCAGACAGGGTAGGCGAAAAATATCAGATTTCTGACAAAAATAAAAAAAACACTCAATATGCTTCAAAATGATCTCAAACAATCTCCTGGTAGCTTCTGAACATCAATGGATTAAGTTGGAGAATGAATTGAACAAAAAATAAACATCATCAAAAATGGTCAAATCTGGATTTTTGATTTCTGACAAAAATAGAAAAACCACTCAATATGCTTCAAAATGATCTCAAACAATCTCCTGGTAGCTTCTGAACATCAATGGATTAAGTTGGAGAATGAATTGAAGAAAAAGTAAACATCATCAAAAATGTTCAAATCTGGATTTTTGATTTCTGACAAAAATAGAAAAACCACTCAATATGCTTCAAAATGATCTCAAACAATCTCCTGGTAGCTTCTGAACATCAATGGATTAAGTTGGAGAAAGGATTGAACAAAAAATCAACATCTTCAAAAAAGGGCCAAATCTAGATTTTTTTTAACAGACCGGGTAGACTAAAAATATCAGATTTCTGACAAAAACTAAAAAAAAACTCAATTACGCTTCAGAATGATGTCAAAGAATGTCCTGGTAGTTTCTAGACATGAATGGACTAAGTTGGAGAGAGAATTGAAGTAAAAATCAACATAATTCAAAAATGGTCAAATCTGTATTTTTTAGCCAGACCGGGTAGGCGAAAAATATCAGATTTCTGACAAAAACTGAAAAACACTCAATTACCCTTCAGAATGATGTCAAACAATGTCCTGGTAGTTTCTAGACATGAATGGACTAAGTTGGAGAGAGAATTGAAGAAAAAAATCAACATCTTCAAAAATGGTAAAATCTAGATTGTTTTGGCCAGACCGGGTAGACGAAAAATATCAGATTTCTGACAAAAACTAAAAAAACACTCAATTACGCTTCAGAATGATGTCAAAGAATGTCCTGGTAGTTTCTAGACATGAATGGACTAAGTTGGAGAGAGAATTGAAGTAAAAATCAACATAATTCAAAAATGGTCAAATCTGGATTTTTTAGCCAGTGTCTATCCTTCATAACACACACCTGAATATCTGCTTCCTTTCTCAACACCTTCATAACACGTACCTCAATATCTTCCTGTCTCCACACATCAGAAGCAGTGTCTATCTTGTTTACATGAGTTACGTTGTCAGGTCCCAGGAACTCCATGGCCAGTAGGTACATATCCTGTCAAGATATCGATATCGTTTAGAGGTTTATTCTGCATTTAAGGTACCGACCATTATGATAATTAGTAGAGACCGGGTAACCAAACAATCTTGGATTTCTGACAAAAGCAAAAAACCACTCAATATGCTTCAAAATGATCTCAAACAATCTACTGGAAGCTTCAGAACATCAATGGATTAAGTTGGAGGAAGAATTGAAGAAAAAATTCAACATCTTCAAAAATGGTAAAATCTAGATTGTTTTGGCCAGACCGGGTAGGCGAAAAATATCAGATTTCTGACAAAAACTGAAAAACACTCAATTACGCTTCAGAATGATGTCAAACAATGTCCTGGTAGTTTCTAGACATGAATGGACTAAGTTGGAGAGAGAATTGAAGTAAAAATCAACATAATTCAAAAATGGTCAAATCTGGATTTTTTAGCCAGACCGGGTAGGCGAAAAATATCAGATTTCTGACAAAAATAAAAAAAACACTCAATATGCTTCAAAATGATCTCAAACAATCTCCTGGTAGCTTCTGAACATCAATGGATTAAGTTGGGGAATGAATTGAAGAAAAAATAAACATCATCAAAAATGGTCAAATCTGGATTTTTGATTTCTGACAAAAATTAAAAAAACACTCAATATGCTTCAAAATGATGTCAAACAATCTCCTGGTAGCTTCTGAACATCAATGGATTAAGTTGGAGAAAGGATTGAACAAAAAATCAACATCTTCAAAAAAGGGCCAAATCTGGATTTTTTTGACCAGACCGGGTAGGCGAAAAATATCAGATTTCTGACAAAAATAAAAAAAACACTCAATTACGCTTCAGAATGATGTCAAACAATGTCCTGGTAGTTTCTAGACATGAATGGACTAAGTTGGAGAGAGAATTGAAGTAAAAATCAACATAATTCAAAAATGGTCAAATCTGTATTTTTTAGCCAGACAGGGTAGGCGAAAAATATCAGATTTCTGACAAAAATAAAAAAAACACTCAATATGCTTCAAAATGATCTCAAACAATCTCCTGGTAGCTTCTGAACATCAATGGATTAAGTTGGAGAAAGGATTGAACAAAAAATCAACATCTTCAAAAAAGGGCCAAATCTAGATTTTTTTTAACAGACCGGGTAGACGAAAAATATCAGATTTCTGACAAAAACTAAAAAACACTCAATTACCCTTCAGAATGATGTCAAACAATGTCCTGGTAGTTTCTAGACATGAATGGACTAAGTTGGAGAGAGAATTGAAGTAAAAATCAACATAATTCAAAAATGGTCAAATCTGTATTTTTTAGCCAGACCGGGTAGGCGAAAAATATCAGATTTCTGACAAAAATAAAAAAACCACTCAATATGCTTCAAAATGATCTCAAACAATCTCCTGGTAGCTTCTGAACATCAATGGATTAAGTTGGAGAATGAATTGAAGAAAAAGTAAACATCATCAAAAATGGTCAAATCTGGATTTTTGATTTCTGACAAAAACTGAAAAACACTCAATTACGCTTCAGAATGATGTCAAACAATGTCCTGGTAGTTTCTAGACATGAATGGACTAAGTTGGAGAGAGAATTGAAGTAAAAATCAACATAATTCAAAAATGGTCAAATCTGGATTTTTGATTTCTGACAAAAATAAAAAAAACACTCAATATGCTTCAAAATGATCTCAAACAATCTCCTGGTAGCTTCTGAACATCAATGGATTAAGTTGGAGAATGAATTGAAGAAAAAGTAAACATCATCAAAAATGGTCAAATCTGGATTTTTGATTCCTGACAAAAATAGAAAAACCACTCAATATGCTTCAAAATGATCTCAAACAATCTCCTGGTAGCTTCTGAACATCAATGGATTAAGTTGGAGAAAGGATTGAACAAAAAATCAACATCTTCAAAAAAGGGCCAAATCTGGATTTTTTTGACCAGACCGGGTAGGCGAAAAATATCAGATTTCTGACAAAAACTAAAAAACACTCAATTACGCTTCAGAATGATGTCAAACAATGTCCTGGTAGTTTCTAGACATGAATGGACTAAGTTGGAGAGAGAATTGAAGTAAAAATCAACATAATTCAAAAATGGTCAAATCTGGATTTTTTAGCCAGTGTCTATCCTTCATAACACACACCTGAATATCTGCTTCCTTTCTCAACACCTTCATAACACGTACCTCAATATCTTCCTGTCTCCACACATCAGAAGCAGTGTCTATCTTGTTTACATGAGTTACGTTGTCAGGTCCCAGGAACTCCATGGCCAGTAGGTACATATCCTGTCAAGATATCGATATCGTTTAGAGGTTTATTCTGCATTTAAGGTACCGACCATTATGATAATTAGTAGAGACCGGGTAACCAAACAATCTTGGATTTCTGACAAAAGCAAAAAACCACTCAATATGCTTCAAAATGATCTCAAACAATCTACTGGAAGCTTCAGAACATCAATGGATTAAGTTGGAGGAAGAATTGAAGAAAAAATTCAACATCTTCAAAAATGGTAAAATCTAGATTGTTTTGGCCAGACCGGGTAGGCGAAAAATATCAGATTTCTGACAAAAACTGAAAAACACTCAATTACGCTTCAGAATGATGTCAAACAATGTCCTGGTAGTTTCTAGACATGAATGGACTAAGTTGGAGAGAGAATTGAAGTAAAAATCAACATAATTCAAAAATGGTCAAATCTGGATTTTTTAGCCAGACCGGGTAGGCGAAAAATATCAGATTTCTGACAAAAATAAAAAAAACACTCAATATGCTTCAAAATGATCTCAAACAATCTCCTGGTAGCTTCTGAACATCAATGGATTAAGTTGGGGAATGAATTGAAGAAAAAATAAACATCATCAAAAATGGTCAAATCTGGATTTTTGATTTCTGACAAAAATTAAAAAAACACTCAATATGCTTCAAAATGATGTCAAACAATCTCCTGGTAGCTTCTGAACATCAATGGATTAAGTTGGAGAAAGGATTGAACAAAAAATCAACATCTTCAAAAAAGGGCCAAATCTAGATTTTTTTTAACAGACCGGGTAGACGAAAAATATCAGATTTCTGACAAAAACTAAAAAAAAACTCAATTACGCTTCAGAATGATGTCAAAGAATGTCCTGGTAGTTTCTAGACATGAATGGACTAAGTTGGAGAGAGAATTGAAGTAAAAATCAACATAATTCAAAAATGGTCAAATCTGGATTTTTGATTTCTGACAAAAATAAAAAAAACACTCAATATGCTTCAAAATGATCTCAAACAATCTCCTGGTAGCTTCTGAACATCAATGGATTAAGTTGGAGAATGAATTGAAGAAAAAGTAAACATCATCAAAAATGGTCAAATCTGGATTTTTGATTCCTGACAAAAATAGAAAAACCACTCAATATGCTTCAAAATGATCTCAAACAATCTCCTGGTAGCTTCTGAACATCAATGGATTAAGTTGGAGAAAGGATTGAACAAAAAATCAACATCTTCAAAAAAGGGCCAAATCTGGATTTTTTTGACCAGACCGGGTAGGCGAAAAATATCAGATTTCTGACAAAAATAAAAAAAACACTCAATTACGCTTCAGAATGATGTCAAACAATGTCCTGGTAGTTTCTAGACATGAATGGACTAAGTTGGAGAGAGAATTGAAGTAAAAATCAACATAATTCAAAAATGGTCAAATCTGTATTTTTTAGCCAGACAGGGTAGGCGAAAAATATCAGATTTCTGACAAAAATAAAAAAAACACTCAATATGCTTCAAAATGATGTCAAACAATGTCCTGGTAGTTTCTAGACATGAATGGACTAAGTTGGAGAGAGAATTGAAGTAAAAATCAACATAATTCAAAAATGGTCAAATCTGGATTTTTTAGCCAGTGTCTATCCTTCATAACACACACCTGAATATCTGCTTCCTTTCTCAACACCTTCATAACACGTACCTCAATATCTTCCTGTCTCCACACATCAGAAGCAGTGTCTATCTTGTTTACATGAGTTACGTTGTCAGGTCCCAGGAACTCCATGGCCAGTAGGTACATATCCTGTCAAGATATCGATATCGTTTAGAGGTTTATTCTGCATTTAAGGTACCGACCATTATGATAATTAGTAGAGACCGGGTAACCAAACAATCTTGGATTTCTGACAAAAGCAAAAAACCACTCAATATGCTTCAAAATGATCTCAAACAATCTACTGGAAGCTTCAGAACATCAATGGATTAAGTTGGAGGAAGAATTGAAGAAAAAATTCAACATCTTCAAAAATGGTAAAATCTAGATTGTTTTGGCCAGACCGGGTAGGCGAAAAATATCAGATTTCTGACAAAAACTGAAAAACACTCAATTACGCTTCAGAATGATGTCAAACAATGTCCTGGTAGTTTCTAGACATGAATGGACTAAGTTGGAGAGAGAATTGAAGTAAAAATCAACATAATTCAAAAATGGTCAAATCTGGATTTTTTAGCCAGACCGGGTAGGCGAAAAATATCAGATTTCTGACAAAAATAAAAAAAACACTCAATATGCTTCAAAATGATCTCAAACAATCTCCTGGTAGCTTCTGAACATCAATGGATTAAGTTGGGGAATGAATTGAAGAAAAAATAAACATCATCAAAAATGGTCAAATCTGGATTTTTGATTTCTGACAAAAATTAAAAAAACACTCAATATGCTTCAAAATGATGTCAAACAATCTCCTGGTAGCTTCTGAACATCAATGGATTAAGTTGGAGAAAGGATTGAACAAAAAATCAACATCTTCAAAAAAGGGCCAAATCTGGATTTTTTTCACCAGACCGGGTAGGCGAAAAATATCAGATTTCTGACAAAAATAAAAAAACACTCAATTACGCTTCAGAATGATGTCAAACAATGTCCTGGTAGTTTCTAGACATGAATGGACTAAGTTGGAGAGAGAATTGAAGTAAAAATCAACATAATTCAAAAATGGTCAAATCTGTATTTTTTAGCCAGACAGGGTAGGCGAAAAATATCAGATTTCTGACAAAAATAAAAAAAACACTCAATATGCTTCAAAATGATCTCAAACAATCTCCTGGTAGCTTCTGAACATCAATGGATTAAGTTGGAGAATGAATTGAACAAAAAATAAACATCATCAAAAATGGTCAAATCTGGATTTTTGATTTCTGACAAAAATAGAAAAACCACTCAATATGCTTCAAAATGATCTCAAACAATCTCCTGGTAGCTTCTGAACATCAATGGATTAAGTTGGAGAATGAATTGAAGAAAAAGTAAACATCATCAAAAATGTTCAAATCTGGATTTTTGATTTCTGACAAAAATAGAAAAACCACTCAATATGCTTCAAAATGATCTCAAACAATCTCCTGGTAGCTTCTGAACATCAATGGATTAAGTTGGAGAAAGGATTGAACAAAAAATCAACATCTTCAAAAAAGGGCCAAATCTAGATTTTTTTTAACAGACCGGGTAGACGAAAAATATCAGATTTCTGACAAAAACTAAAAAAAAACTCAATTACGCTTCAGAATGATGTCAAAGAATGTCCTGGTAGTTTCTAGACATGAATGGACTAAGTTGGAGAGAGAATTGAAGTAAAAATCAACATAATTCAAAAATGGTCAAATCTGGATTTTTGATTTCTGACAAAAATAAAAAAAACACTCAATATGCTTCAAAATGATCTCAAACAATCTCCTGGTAGCTTCTGAACATCAATGGATTAAGTTGGAGAATGAATTGAAGAAAAAGTAAACATCATCAAAAATGGTCAAATCTGGATTTTTGATTCCTGACAAAAATAGAAAAACCACTCAATATGCTTCAAAATGATCTCAAACAATCTCCTGGTAGCTTCTGAACATCAATGGATTAAGTTGGAGAAAGGATTGAACAAAAAATCAACATCTTCAAAAAAGGGCCAAATCTGGATTTTTTTGACCAGACCGGGTAGGCGAAAAATATCAGATTTCTGACAAAAACTAAAAAACACTCAATTACGCTTCAGAATGATGTCAAACAATGTCCTGGTAGTTTCTAGACATGAATGGACTAAGTTGGAGAGAGAATTGAAGAAAAAAATCAACATCTTCAAAAATGGTAAAATCTAGATTGTTTTGGCCAGACCGGGTAGACGAAAAATATCAGATTTCTGACAAAAACTAAAAAAACACTCAATTACGCTTCAGAATGATGTCAAAGAATGTCCTGGTAGTTTCTAGACATGAATGGACTAAGTTGGAGAGAGAATTGAAGTAAAAATCAACATAATTCAAAAATGGTCAAATCTGGATTTTTTAGCCAGTGTCTATCCTTCATAACACACACCTGAATATCTGCTTCCTTTCTCAACACCTTCATAACACGTACCTCAATATCTTCCTGTCTCCACACATCAGAAGCAGTGTCTATCTTGTTTACATGAGTTACGTTGTCAGGTCCCAGGAACTCCATGGCCAGTAGGTACATATCCTGTCAAGATATCGATATCGTTTAGAGGTTTATTCTGCATTTAAGGTACCGACCATTATGATAATTAGTAGAGACCGGGTAACCAAACAATCTTGGATTTCTGACAAAAGCAAAAAACCACTCAATATGCTTCAAAATGATCTCAAACAATCTACTGGAAGCTTCAGAACATCAATGGATTAAGTTGGAGGAAGAATTGAAGAAAAAATTCAACATCTTCAAAAATGGTAAAATCTAGATTGTTTTGGCCAGACCGGGTAGGCGAAAAATATCAGATTTCTGACAAAAACTGAAAAACACTCAATTACGCTTCAGAATGATGTCAAACAATGTCCTGGTAGTTTCTAGACATGAATGGACTAAGTTGGAGAGAGAATTGAAGTAAAAATCAACATAATTCAAAAATGGTCAAATCTGGATTTTTTAGCCAGACCGGGTAGGCGAAAAATATCAGATTTCTGACAAAAATAAAAAAAACACTCAATATGCTTCAAAATGATCTCAAACAATCTCCTGGTAGCTTCTGAACATCAATGGATTAAGTTGGGGAATGAATTGAAGAAAAAATAAACATCATCAAAAATGGTCAAATCTGGATTTTTGATTTCTGACAAAAATTAAAAAAACACTCAATATGCTTCAAAATGATGTCAAACAATCTCCTGGTAGCTTCTGAACATCAATGGATTAAGTTGGAGAAAGGATTGAACAAAAAATCAACATCTTCAAAAAAGGGCCAAATCTGGATTTTTTTGACCAGACCGGGTAGGCGAAAAATATCAGATTTCTGACAAAAATAAAAAAAACACTCAATTACGCTTCAGAATGATGTCAAACAATGTCCTGGTAGTTTCTAGACATGAATGGACTAAGTTGGAGAGAGAATTGAAGTAAAAATCAACATAATTCAAAAATGGTCAAATCTGTATTTTTTAGCCAGACAGGGTAGGCGAAAAATATCAGATTTCTGACAAAAATAAAAAAAACACTCAATATGCTTCAAAATGATCTCAAACAATCTCCTGGTAGCTTCTGAACATCAATGGATTAAGTTGGGGAATGAATTGAAGAAAAAATAAACATCATCAAAAATGGTCAAATCTGGATTTTTGATTTCTGACAAAAATTAAAAAAACACTCAATATGCTTCAAAATGATGTCAAACAATCTCCTGGTAGCTTCTGAACATCAATGGATTAAGTTGGAGAAAGGATTGAACAAAAAATCAACATCTTCAAAAAAGGGCCAAATCTGGATTTTTTTGACCAGACCGGGTAGGCGAAAAATATCAGATTTCTGACAAAAATAAAAAAAACACTCAATTACGCTTCAGAATGATGTCAAACAATGTCCTGGTAGTTTCTAGACATGAATGGACTAAGTTGGAGAGAGAATTGAAGTAAAAATCAACATAATTCAAAAATGGTCAAATCTGTATTTTTTAGCCAGACAGGGTAGGCGAAAAATATCAGATTTCTGACAAAAATAAAAAAAACACTCAATATGCTTCAAAATGATCTCAAACAATCTCCTGGTAGCTTCTGAACATCAATGGATTAAGTTGGAGAATGAATTGAACAAAAAATAAACATCATCAAAAATGGTCAAATCTGGATTTTTGATCTCTGACAAAAATAGAAAAACCACTCAATATGCTTCAAAATGATCTCAAACAATCTCCTGGTAGCTTCTGAACATCAATGGATTAAGTTGGAGAATGAATTGAAGAAAAAGTAAACATCATCAAAAATGGTCAAATCTGGATTTTTGATTCCTGACAAAAATAGAAAAACCACTCAATATGCTTCAAAATGATCTCAAACAATCTCCTGGTAGCTTCTGAACATCAATGGATTAAGTTGGAGAAAGGATTGAACAAAAAATCAACATCTTCAAAAAAGGGCCAAATCTGGTTTTTTTTGACCAGACCGGGTAGGCGAAAAATATCAGATTTCTGACAAAAACTAAAAAACACTCAATTACGCTTCAGAATGATGTCAAACAATGTCCTGGTAGTTTCTAGACATGAATGGACTAAGTTGGAGAGAGAATTGAAGAAAAAAATCAACATCTTCAAAAATGGTAAAATCTAGATTGTTTTGGCCAGACCGGGTAGACGAAAAATATCAGATTTCTGACAAAAACTAAAAAAACACTCAATTACGCTTCAGAATGATGTCAAAGAATGTCCTGGTAGTTTCTAGACATGAATGGACTAAGTTGGAGAGAGAATTGAAGTAAAAATCAACATAATTCAAAAATGGTCAAATCTGGATTTTTTAGCCAGTGTCTATCCTTCATAACACACACCTGAATATCTGCTTCCTTTCTCAACACCTTCATAACACGTACCTCAATATCTTCCTGTCTCCACACATCAGAAGCAGTGTCTATCTTGTTTACATGAGTTACGTTGTCAGGTCCCAGGAACTCCATGGCCAGTAGGTACATATCCTGTCAAGATATCGATATCGTTTAGAGGTTTATTCTGCATTTAAGGTACCGACCATTATGATAATTAGTAGAGACCGGGTAACCAAACAATCTTGGATTTCTGACAAAAGCAAAAAACCACTCAATATGCTTCAAAATGATCTCAAACAATCTACTGGAAGCTTCAGAACATCAATGGATTAAGTTGGAGGAAGAATTGAAGAAAAAATTCAACATCTTCAAAAATGGTAAAATCTAGATTGTTTTGGCCAGACCGGGTAGGCGAAAAATATCAGATTTCTGACAAAAACTGAAAAACACTCAATTACGCTTCAGAATGATGTCAAACAATGTCCTGGTAGTTTCTAGACATGAATGGACTAAGTTGGAGAGAGAATTGAAGTAAAAATCAACATAATTCAAAAATGGTCAAATCTGGATTTTTTAGCCAGACCGGGTAGGCGAAAAATATCAGATTTCTGACAAAAATAAAAAAAACACTCAATATGCTTCAAAATGATCTCAAACAATCTCCTGGTAGCTTCTGAACATCAATGGATTAAGTTGGGGAATGAATTGAAGAAAAAATAAACATCATCAAAAATGGTCAAATCTGGATTTTTGATTTCTGACAAAAATTAAAAAAACACTCAATATGCTTCAAAATGATGTCAAACAATCTCCTGGTAGCTTCTGAACATCAATGGATTAAGTTGGAGAAAGGATTGAACAAAAAATCAACATCTTCAAAAAAGGGCCAAATCTGGATTTTTTTGACCAGACCGGGTAGGCGAAAAATATCAGATTTCTGACAAAAATAAAAAAACACTCAATTACGCTTCAGAATGATGTCAAACAATGTCCTGGTAGTTTCTAGACATGAATGGACTAAGTTGGAGAGAGAATTGAAGTAAAAATCAACATAATTCAAAAATGGTCAAATCTGTATTTTTTAGCCAGACAGGGTAGGCGAAAAATATCAGATTTCTGACAAAAATAAAAAAAACACTCAATATGCTTCAAAATGATCTCAAACAATCTCCTGGTAGCTTCTGAACATCAATGGATTAAGTTGGAGAATGAATTGAACAAAAAATAAACATCATCAAAAATGGTCAAATCTGGATTTTTGATCTCTGACAAAAATAGAAAAACCACTCAATATGCTTCAAAATGATCTCAAACAATCTCCTGGTAGCTTCTGAACATCAATGGATTAAGTTGGAGAATGAATTGAAGAAAAAGTAAACATCATCAAAAATGTTCAAATCTGGATTTTTGATTTCTGACAAAAATAGAAAAACCACTCAATATGCTTCAAAATGATCTCAAACAATCTCCTGGTAGCTTCTGAACATCAATGGATTAAGTTGGAGAAAGGATTGAACAAAAAATCAACATCTTCAAAAAAGGGCCAAATCTAGATTTTTTTTAACAGACCGGGTAGACGAAAAATATCAGATTTCTGACAAAAACTAAAAAAAAACTCAATTACGCTTCAGAATGATGTCAAAGAATGTCCTGGTAGTTTCTAGACATGAATGGACTAAGTTGGAGAGAGAATTGAAGTAAAAATCAACATAATTCAAAAATGGTCAAATCTGGATTTTTTAGCCAGTGTCTATCCTTCATAACACACACCTGAATATCTGCTTCCTTTCTCAACACCTTCATAACACGTACCTCAATATCTTCCTGTCTCCACACATCAGAAGCAGTGTCTATCTTGTTTACATGAGTTACGTTGTCAGGTCCCAGGAACTCCATGGCCAGTAGGTACATATCCTGTCAAGATATCGATATCGTTTAGAAGTTTATTCTGCATTTAAGGTACCGACCATTATGATAATTAGTAGAGACCGGGTAGCCAAACAATCTTGGATTTCTGACAAAAGCAAAAAACCACTCAATATGCTTCAAAATGATCTCAAACAATCTACTGGAAGCTTCAGAACATCAATGGATTAAGTTGGAGGAAGAATTGAAGAAAAAATTCAACATCTTCAAAAATGGTAAAATCTAGATTGTTTTGGCCAGACCGGGTAGGCGAAAAATATCAGATTTCTGACAAAAACTGAAAAACACTCAATTACGCTTCAGAATGATGTCAAACAATGTCCTGGTAGTTTCTAGACATGAATGGACTAAGTTGGAGAGAGAATTGAAGTAAAAATCAACATAATTCAAAAATGGTCAAATCTGGATTTTTTAGCCAGACCGGGTAGGCGAAAAATATCAGATTTCTGACAAAAATAAAAAAAACACTCAATATGCTTCAAAATGATCTCAAACAATCTCCTGGTAGCTTCTGAACATCAATGGATTAAGTTGGGGAATGAATTGAAGAAAAAATAAACATCATCAAAAATGGTCAAATCTGGATTTTTGATTTCTGACAAAAATTAAAAAAACACTCAATATGCTTCAAAATGATGTCAAACAATCTCCTGGTAGCTTCTGAACATCAATGGATTAAGTTGGAGAAAGGATTGAACAAAAAATCAACATCTTCAAAAAAGGGCCAAATCTGGATTTTTTTGACCAGACCGGGTAGGCGAAAAATATCAGATTTCTGACAAAAATAAAAAAAACACTCAATTACGCTTCAGAATGATGTCAAACAATGTCCTGGTAGTTTCTAGACATGAATGGACTAAGTTGGAGAGAGAATTGAAGTAAAAATCAACATAATTCAAAAATGGTCAAATCTGGATTTTTGATTTCTGACAAAAATAGAAAAACCACTCAATATGCTTCAAAATGATCTCAAACAATCTCCTGGTAGCTTCTGAACATCAATGGATTAAGTTGGAGAAAGGATTGAACAAAAAATCAACATCTTCAAAAAAGGGCCAAATCTGGATTTTTTTTGACCAGACCGGGTAGGCGAAAAATATCAGATTTCTGACAAAAACTAAAAAACACTCAATTACCCTTCAGAATGATGTCAAACAATGTCCTGGTAGTTTCTAGACATGAATGGACTAAGTTGGAGAGAGAATTGAAGTAAAAATCAACATAATTCAAAAATGGTCAAATCTGTATTTTTTAGCCAGACCGGGTAGGCGAAAAATATCAGATTTCTGACAAAAACTGAAAAACACTCAATTACGCTTCAGAATGATGTCAAACAATGTCCTGGTAGTTTCTAGACATGAATGGACTAAGTTGGAGAGAGAATTGAAGTAAAAATCAACATAATTCAAAAATGGTCAAATCTGGATTTTTGATTTCTGACAAAAATAGAAAAACCACTCAATATGCTTCAAAATGATCTCAAACAATCTCCTGGTAGCTTCTGAACATCAATGGATTAAGTTGGAGAAAGGATTGAACAAAAAATCAACATCTTCAAAAAAGGGCCAAATCTGGATTTTTTTTGACCAGACCGGGTAGGCGAAAAATATCAGATTTCTGACAAAAACTAAAAAACACTCAATTACCCTTCAGAATGATGTCAAACAATGTCCTGGTAGTTTCTAGACATGAATGGACTAAGTTGGAGAGAGAATTGAAGTAAAAATCAACATAATTCAAAAATGGTCAAATCTGTATTTTTTAGCCAGACCGGATAGGCGAAAAATATCAGATTTCTGACAAAAATAAAAAAACCACTCAATATGCTTCAAAATGATCTCAAACAATCTCCTGGTAGCTTCTGAACATCAATGGATTAAGTTGGAGAATGAATTGAAGAAAAAGTAAACATCATCAAAAATGGTCAAATCTGGATTTTTGATTTCTGACAAAAACTGAAAAACACTCAATTACGCTTCAGAATGATGTCAAACAATGTCCTGGTAGTTTCTAGACATGAATGGACTAAGTTGGAGAGAGAATTGAAGTAAAAATCAACATAATTCAAAAATGGTCAAATCTGGATTTTTGATTTCTGACAAAAATAAAAAAAAAACTCAATATGCTTCAAAATGATCTCAAACAATCTCCTGGTAGCTTCTGAACATCAATGGATTAAGTTGGAGAATGAATTGAAGAAAAAGTAAACATCATCAAAAATGGTCAAATCTGGATTTTTGATTCCTGACAAAAATAGAAAAACCACTCAATATGCTTCAAAATGATCTCAAACAATCTACTGGAAGCTTCAGAACATCAATGGATTAAGTTGGAGGAAGAATTGAAGAAAAAATTCAACATCTTCAAAAATGGTAAAATCTAGATTGTTTTGGCCAGACCGGGTAGGCGAAAAATATCAGATTTCTGACAAAAACTGAAAAACACTCAATTACGCTTCAGAATGATGTCAAACAATGTCCTGGTAGTTTCTAGACATGAATGGACTAAGTTGGAGAGAGAATTGAAGTAAAAATCAACATAATTCAAAAATGGTCAAATCTGGATTTTTTAGCCAGACCGGGTAGGCGAAAAATATCAGATTTCTGACAAAAATAAAAAAAACACTCAATATGCTTCAAAATGATCTCAAACAATCTCCTGGTAGCTTCTGAACATCAATGGATTAAGTTGGGGAATGAATTGAAGAAAAAATAAACATCATCAAAAATGGTCAAATCTGGATTTTTGATTTCTGACAAAAATTAAAAAAACACTCAATATGCTTCAAAATGATGTCAAACAATCTCCTGGTAGCTTCTGAACATCAATGGATTAAGTTGGAGAAAGGATTGAACAAAAAATCAACATCTTCAAAAAAGGGCCAAATCTGGATTTTTTTGACCAGACCGGGTAGGCGAAAAATATCAGATTTCTGACAAAAATAAAAAAACACTCAATTACGCTTCAGAATGATGTCAAACAATGTCCTGGTAGTTTCTAGACATGAATGGACTAAGTTGGAGAGAGAATTGAAGTAAAAATCAACATAATTCAAAAATGGTCAAATCTGTATTTTTTAGCCAGACAGGGTAGGCGAAAAATATCAGATTTCTGACAAAAATAAAAAAAACACTCAATATGCTTCAAAATGATCTCAAACAATCTCCTGGTAGCTTCTGAACATCAATGGATTAAGTTGGAGAATGAATTGAACAAAAAATAAACATCATCAAAAATGGTCAAATCTGGATTTTTGATTTCTGACAAAAATAGAAAAACCACTCAATATGCTTCAAAATGATCTCAAACAATCTCCTGGTAGCTTCTGAACATCAATGGATTAAGTTGGAGAATGAATTGAAGAAAAAGTAAACATCATCAAAAATGTTCAAATCTGGATTTTTGATTTCTGACAAAAATAGAAAAACCACTCAATATGCTTCAAAATGATCTCAAACAATCTCCTGGTAGCTTCTGAACATCAATGGATTAAGTTGGAGAAAGGATTGAACAAAAAATCAACATCTTCAAAAAAGGGCCAAATCTAGATTTTTTTTAACAGACCGGGTAGACGAAAAATATCAGATTTCTGACAAAAACTAAAAAAAAACTCAATTACGCTTCAGAATGATGTCAAAGAATGTCCTGGTAGTTTCTAGACATGAATGGACTAAGTTGGAGAGAGAATTGAAGTAAAAATCAACATAATTCAAAAATGGTCAAATCTGGATTTTTGATTTCTGACAAAAATAAAAAAAACACTCAATATGCTTCAAAATGATCTCAAACAATCTCCTGGTAGCTTCTGAACATCAATGGATTAAGTTGGAGAATGAATTGAAGAAAAAGTAAACATCATCAAAAATGGTCAAATCTGGATTTTTGATTCCTGACAAAAATAGAAAAACCACTCAATATGCTTCAAAATGATCTCAAACAATCTCCTGGTAGCTTCTGAACATCAATGGATTAAGTTGGAGAAAGGATTGAACAAAAAATCAACATCTTCAAAAAAGGGCCAAATCTGGATTTTTTTGACCAGACCGGGTAGGCGAAAAATATCAGATTTCTGACAAAAACTAAAAAACACTCAATTACGCTTCAGAATGATGTCAAACAATGTCCTGGTAGTTTCTAGACATGAATGGACTAAGTTGGAGAGAGAATTGAAGAAAAAAATCAACATCTTCAAAAATGGTAAAATCTAGATTGTTTTGGCCAGACCGGGTAGACGAAAAATATCAGATTTCTGACAAAAACTAAAAAAACACTCAATTACGCTTCAGAATGATGTCAAAGAATGTCCTGGTAGTTTCTAGACATGAATGGACTAAGTTGGAGAGAGAATTGAAGTAAAAATCAACATAATTCAAAAATGGTCAAATCTGGATTTTTTAGCCAGTGTCTATCCTTCATAACACACACCTGAATATCTGCTTCCTTTCTCAACACCTTCATAACACGTACCTCAATATCTTCCTGTCTCCACACATCAGAAGCAGTGTCTATCTTGTTTACATGAGTTACGTTGTCAGGTCCCAGGAACTCCATGGCCAGTAGGTACATATCCTGTCAAGATATCGATATCGTTTAGAGGTTTATTCTGCATTTAAGGTACCGACCATTATGATAATTAGTAGAGACCGGGTAACCAAACAATCTTGGATTTCTGACAAAAGCAAAAAACCACTCAATATGCTTCAAAATGATCTCAAACAATCTACTGGAAGCTTCAGAACATCAATGGATTAAGTTGGAGGAAGAATTGAAGAAAAAATTCAACATCTTCAAAAATGGTAAAATCTAGATTGTTTTGGCCAGACCGGGTAGGCGAAAAATATCAGATTTCTGACAAAAACTGAAAAACACTCAATTACGCTTCAGAATGATGTCAAACAATGTCCTGGTAGTTTCTAGACATGAATGGACTAAGTTGGAGAGAGAATTGAAGTAAAAATCAACATAATTCAAAAATGGTCAAATCTGGATTTTTTAGCCAGACCGGGTAGGCGAAAAATATCAGATTTCTGACAAAAATAAAAAAAACACTCAATATGCTTCAAAATGATCTCAAACAATCTCCTGGTAGCTTCTGAACATCAATGGATTAAGTTGGGGAATGAATTGAAGAAAAAATAAACATCATCAAAAATGGTCAAATCTGGATTTTTGATTTCTGACAAAAATTAAAAAAACACTCAATATGCTTCAAAATGATGTCAAACAATCTCCTGGTAGCTTCTGAACATCAATGGATTAAGTTGGAGAAAGGATTGAACAAAAAATCAACATCTTCAAAAAAGGGCCAAATCTGGATTTTTTTGACCAGACCGGGTAGGCGAAAAATATCAGATTTCTGACAAAAATAAAAAAACACTCAATTACGCTTCAGAATGATGTCAAACAATGTCCTGGTAGTTTCTAGACATGAATGGACTAAGTTGGAGAGAGAATTGAAGTAAAAATCAACATAATTCAAAAATGGTCAAATCTGTATTTTTTAGCCAGACAGGGTAGGCGAAAAATATCAGATTTCTGACAAAAATAAAAAAAACACTCAATATGCTTCAAAATGATCTCAAACAATCTCCTGGTAGCTTCTGAACATCAATGGATTAAGTTGGAGAATGAATTGAACAAAAAATAAACATCATCAAAAATGGTCAAATCTGGATTTTTGATTTCTGACAAAAATAGAAAAACCACTCAATATGCTTCAAAATGATCTCAAACAATCTCCTGGTAGCTTCTGAACATCAATGGATTAAGTTGGAGAATGAATTGAAGAAAAAGTAAACATCATCAAAAATGTTCAAATCTGGATTTTTGATTTCTGACAAAAATAGAAAAACCACTCAATATGCTTCAAAATGATCTCAAACAATCTCCTGGTAGCTTCTGAACATCAATGGATTAAGTTGGAGAAAGGATTGAACAAAAAATCAACATCTTCAAAAAAGGGCCAAATCTAGATTTTTTTTAACAGACCGGGTAGACGAAAAATATCAGATTTCTGACAAAAACTAAAAAAAAACTCAATTACGCTTCAGAATGATGTCAAAGAATGTCCTGGTAGTTTCTAGACATGAATGGACTAAGTTGGAGAGAGAATTGAAGTAAAAATCAACATAATTCAAAAATGGTCAAATCTGGATTTTTGATTTCTGACAAAAATAAAAAAAACACTCAATATGCTTCAAAATGATCTCAAACAATCTCCTGGTAGCTTCTGAACATCAATGGATTAAGTTGGAGAATGAATTGAAGAAAAAGTAAACATCATCAAAAATGGTCAAATCTGGATTTTTGATTCCTGACAAAAATAGAAAAACCACTCAATATGCTTCAAAATGATCTCAAACAATCTCCTGGTAGCTTCTGAACATCAATGGATTAAGTTGGAGAAAGGATTGAACAAAAAATCAACATCTTCAAAAAAGGGCCAAATCTGGATTTTTTTGACCAGACCGGGTAGGCGAAAAATATCAGATTTCTGACAAAAACTAAAAAACACTCAATTACGCTTCAGAATGATGTCAAACAATGTCCTGGTAGTTTCTAGACATGAATGGACTAAGTTGGAGAGAGAATTGAAGAAAAAAATCAACATCTTCAAAAATGGTAAAATCTAGATTGTTTTGGCCAGACCGGGTAGACGAAAAATATCAGATTTCTGACAAAAACTAAAAAAACACTCAATTACGCTTCAGAATGATGTCAAAGAATGTCCTGGTAGTTTCTAGACATGAATGGACTAAGTTGGAGAGAGAATTGAAGTAAAAATCAACATAATTCAAAAATGGTCAAATCTGGATTTTTTAGCCAGTGTCTATCCTTCATAACACACACCTGAATATCTGCTTCCTTTCTCAACACCTTCATAACACGTACCTCAATATCTTCCTGTCTCCACACATCAGAAGCAGTGTCTATCTTGTTTACATGAGTTACGTTGTCAGGTCCCAGGAACTCCATGGCCAGTAGGTACATATCCTGTCAAGATATCGATATCGTTTAGAGGTTTATTCTGCATTTAAGGTACCGACCATTATGATAATTAGTAGAGACCGGGTAACCAAACAATCTTGGATTTCTGACAAAAGCAAAAAACCACTCAATATGCTTCAAAATGATCTCAAACAATCTACTGGAAGCTTCAGAACATCAATGGATTAAGTTGGAGGAAGAATTGAAGAAAAAATTCAACATCTTCAAAAATGGTAAAATCTAGATTGTTTTGGCCAGACCGGGTAGGCGAAAAATATCAGATTTCTGACAAAAACTGAAAAACACTCAATTACGCTTCAGAATGATGTCAAACAATGTCCTGGTAGTTTCTAGACATGAATGGACTAAGTTGGAGAGAGAATTGAAGTAAAAATCAACATAATTCAAAAATGGTCAAATCTGGATTTTTTAGCCAGACCGGGTAGGCGAAAAATATCAGATTTCTGACAAAAATAAAAAAAACACTCAATATGCTTCAAAATGATCTCAAACAATCTCCTGGTAGCTTCTGAACATCAATGGATTAAGTTGGGGAATGAATTGAAGAAAAAATAAACATCATCAAAAATGGTCAAATCTGGATTTTTGATTTCTGACAAAAATTAAAAAAACACTCAATATGCTTCAAAATGATGTCAAACAATCTCCTGGTAGCTTCTGAACATCAATGGATTAAGTTGGAGAAAGGATTGAACAAAAAATCAACATCTTCAAAAAAGGGCCAAATCTGGATTTTTTTGACCAGACCGGGTAGGCGAAAAATATCAGATTTCTGACAAAAATAAAAAAAACACTCAATTACGCTTCAGAATGATGTCAAACAATGTCCTGGTAGTTTCTAGACATGAATGGACTAAGTTGGAGAGAGAATTGAAGTAAAAATCAACATAATTCAAAAATGGTCAAATCTGTATTTTTTAGCCAGACAGGGTAGGCGAAAAATATCAGATTTCTGACAAAAATAAAAAAAACACTCAATATGCTTCAAAATGATCTCAAACAATCTCCTGGTAGCTTCTGAACATCAATGGATTAAGTTGGAGAATGAATTGAACAAAAAATAAACATCATCAAAAATGGTCAAATCTGGATTTTTGATCTCTGACAAAAATAGAAAAACCACTCAATATGCTTCAAAATGATCTCAAACAATCTCCTGGTAGCTTCTGAACATCAATGGATTAAGTTGGAGAATGAATTGAAGAAAAAGTAAACATCATCAAAAATGGTCAAATCTGGATTTTTGATTTCTGACAAAAATAAAAAAAACACTCAATATGCTTCAAAATGATCTCAAACAATCTCCTGGTAGCTTCTGAACATCAATGGATTAAGTTGGAGAAAGGATTGAACAAAAAATCAACATCATCAAAAATGGGCCAAATCTGGATTTTTTTGACCAGACCGGGTAGGCGAAAAATATCAGATTTCTGACAAAAACTAAAAAACACTCAATTACGCTTCAGAATGATGTCAAACAATGTCCTGGTAGTTTCTAGACATGAATGGACTAAGTTGGAGAGAGAATTGAAGTAAAAATCAACATAATTCAAAAATGGTCAAATCTGTATTTTTTAGCCAGACCGGATAGGCGAAAAATATCAGATTTCTGACAAAAATAAAAAACACACTCAATATGCTTCAAAATGATCTCAAACAATCTCCTGGTAGCTTCTGAACATCAATGGATTAAGTTGGAGAATGAATTGAAGAAAAAGTAAACATCATCAAAAATGGTCAAATCTGGATTTTTGATTTCTGACAAAAATAAAAAAAACACTCAATATGCTTCAAAATGATCTCAAACAATCTCCTGGTAGCTTCTGAACATCAATGGATTAAGTTGGAGAATGAATTGAAGAAAAAGTAAACATCATCAAAAATGGTCAAATCTGGATTTTTGATTTCTGACAAAAATAAAAAAAACACTCAATATGCTTCAAAATGATCTCAAACAATCTCCTGGTAGCTTCTGAACATCAATGGATTAAGTTGGAGAATGAATTGAAGAAAAAGTAAACATCATCAAAAATGGTCAAATCTGGATTTTTGAATTCTGACAAAAATAGAAAAACCACTCAATATGCTTCAAAATGATCTCAAACAATCTCCTGGTAGCTTCTGAACATCAATGGATTAAGTTGGAGAATGAATTGAAGAAAAAGTAAACATCATCAAAAATGGTCAAATCTGGATTTTTGATTTCTGACAAAAATAAAAAAACCACTCAATATGCTTCAAAATGATCTCAAACAATCTCCTGGTAGCTTCTGAACATCAATGGATTAAGTTGGAGAATGAATTGAAGAAAAAGTAAACATCATCAAAAATGGTCAAATCTGGATTTTTGATTTCTGACAAAAATAGAAAAACCACTCAATATGCTTCAAAATGATCTCAAACAATCTCCTGGTAGCTTCTGAACATCAATGGATTAAGTTGGAGAATGAATTGAAGAAAAAGTAAACATCATCAAAAATGGTCAAATCTGGATTTTTGATTTCTGACAAAAATAAAAAAAAACTCAATATGCTTCAAAATGATCTCAAACAATCTCCTGGTAGCTTCTGAACATCAATGGATTAAGTTGGAGAATGAATTGAAGAAAAAGTAAACATCATCAAAAATGGTCAAATCTGGATTTTTGATTTCTGACAAAAATAAAAAAACCACTCAATATGCTTCAAAATGATCTCAAACAATCTCCTGGTAGCTTCTGAACATCAATGGATTAAGTTGGAGAATGAATTGAAGAAAAAGTAAACATCATCAAAAATGGTCAAATCTGGATTTTTGATTTCTGACAAAAATAGAAAAACCACTCAATATGCTTCAAAATGATCTCAAACAATCTCCTGGTAGCTTCTGAACATCAATGGATTAAGTTGGAGAATGAATTGAAGAAAAAGTAAACATCATCAAAAATGGTCAAATCTGGATTTTTGATTTCTGACAAAAATAAAAAAAACACTCAATATGCTTCAAAATGATCTCAAACAATCTCCTGGTAGCTTCTGAACATCAATGGATTAAGTTGGAGAATGAATTGAAGAAAAAGTAAACATCATCAAAAATGGTCAAATCTGGATTTTTGAATTCTGACAAAAATAAAAAAAAACACTCAATATGCTTCAAAATGATCTCAAACAATCTCCTGGTAGCTTCTGAACATCAATGGATTAAGTTGGAGAATGAATTGAAGAAAAAGTAAACATCATCAAAAATGGTCAAATCTGGATTTTTGATTTCTGACAAAAATAAAAAAACCACTCAATATGCTTCAAAATGATCTCAAACAATCTCCTGGTAGCTTCTGAACATCAATGGATTAAGTTGGAGAATGAATTGAAGAAAAAGTAAACATCATCAAAAATGGTCAAATCTGGATTTTTGATTTCTGACAAAAATAAAAAAAACACTCAATATGCTTCAAAATGATCTCAAACAATCTCCTGGTAGCTTCTGAACATCAATGGATTAAGTTGGAGAATGAATTGAAGAAAAAGTAAACATCATCAAAAATGGTCAAATCTGGATTTTTGAATTCTGACAAAAATAAAAAAAAACACTCAATATGCTTCAAAATGATCTCAAACAATCTCCTGGTAGCTTCTGAACATCAATGGATTAAGTTGGAGAATGAATTGAAGAAAAAGTAAACATCATCAAAAATGGTCAAATCTGGATTTTTGATTTCTGACAAAAATAAAAAAACCACTCAATATGCTTCAAAATGATCTCAAACAATCTCCTGGTAGCTTCTGAACATCAATGGATTAAGTTGGAGAATGAATTGAAGAAAAAGTAAACATCATCAAAAATGGTCAAATCTGGATTTTTGATTTCTGACAAAAATAGAAAAACCACTCAATATGCTTCAAAATGATCTCAAACAATCTCCTGGTAGCTTCTGAACATCAATGGATTAAGTTGGAGAGAGAATTGAAGTAAAAATCAACATAATTCAAAAATGGTCAAATCTGTATTTTTTAGCCAGACCAGGTAGGCGAAAAATATCAGATTTCTGACAAAAATAAAAAAAACACTCAATATGCTTCAAAATGATCTCAAACAATCTACTGGAAGCTTCAGAACATCAATGGATTAAGTTGGAGGAAGAATTGAAGAAAAAATTCAACATCTTCAAAAATGGTAAAATCTAGATTGTTTTGGCCAGACCGGGTAGGCGAAAAATATCAGATTTCTGACAAAAACTGAAAAACACTCAATTATGCTTCAGAATGATGTCAAACAATGTCCTGGTAGTTTCTAGACATGAATGGACTAAGTTGGAGAGAGAATTGAAGTAAAAATCAACATAATTCAAAAATGGTCAAATCTGTATTTTTTAGCCAGACCGGGTAGGCGAAAAATATCAGATTTCTGACAAAAACTGAAAAACACTCAATTACGCTTCAGAATGATGTCAAACAATGTCCTGGTAGTTTCTAGACATGAATGGACTAAGTTGGAGAGAGAATTGAAGTAAAAATCAACATAATTCAAAAATGGTCAAATCTGGATTTTTTAGCCAGACCGGGTAGGCGAAAAATATCAGATTTCTGACAAAAATAAAAAAAACACTCAATATGCTTCAAAATGATCTCAAACAATCTCCTGGTAGCTTCTGAACATCAATGGATTAAGTTGGGGAATGAATTGAAGAAAAAATAAACATCATCAAAAATGGTCAAATCTGGATTTTTGATTTCTGACAAAAATTAAAAAAACACTCAATATGCTTCAAAATGATGTCAAACAATCTCCTGGTAGCTTCTGAACATCAATGGATTAAGTTGGAGAAAGGATTGAACAAAAAATCAACATCTTCAAAAAAGGGCCAAATCTGGATTTTTTTGACCAGACCGGGTAGGCGAAAAATATCAGATTTCTGACAAAAATAAAAAAAACACTCAATTACGCTTCAGAATGATGTCAAACAATGTCCTGGTAGTTTCTAGACATGAATGGACTAAGTTGGAGAGAGAATTGAAGTAAAAATCAACATAATTCAAAAATGGTCAAATCTGTATTTTTTAGCCAGACAGGGTAGGCGAAAAATATCAGATTTCTGACAAAAATAAAAAAAACACTCAATATGCTTCAAAATGATCTCAAACAATCTCCTGGTAGCTTCTGAACATCAATGGATTAAGTTGGAGAATGAATTGAACAAAAAATAAACATCATCAAAAATGGTCAAATCTGGATTTTTGATCTCTGACAAAAATAGAAAAACCACTCAATATGCTTCAAAATGATCTCAAACAATCTCCTGGTAGCTTCTGAACATCAATGGATTAAGTTGGAGAATGAATTGAAGAAAAAGTAAACATCATCAAAAATGGTCAAATCTGGATTTTTGATTTCTGACAAAAATAAAAAAAACACTCAATATGCTTCAAAATGATCTCAAACAATCTCCTGGTAGCTTCTGAACATCAATGGATTAAGTTGGAGAAAGGATTGAACAAAAAATCAACATCATCAAAAATGGGCCAAATCTGGATTTTTTTGACCAGACCGGGTAGGCGAAAAATATCAGATTTCTGACAAAAACTAAAAAACACTCAATTACGCTTCAGAATGATGTCAAACAATGTCCTGGTAGTTTCTAGACATGAATGGACTAAGTTGGAGAGAGAATTGAAGTAAAAATCAACATAATTCAAAAATGGTCAAATCTGTATTTTTTAGCCAGACCGGATAGGCGAAAAATATCAGATTTCTGACAAAAATAAAAAACACACTCAATATGCTTCAAAATGATCTCAAACAATCTCCTGGTAGCTTCTGAACATCAATGGATTAAGTTGGAGAATGAATTGAAGAAAAAGTAAACATCATCAAAAATGGTCAAATCTGGATTTTTGATTTCTGACAAAAATAAAAAAAACACTCAATATGCTTCAAAATGATCTCAAACAATCTCCTGGTAGCTTCTGAACATCAATGGATTAAGTTGGAGAATGAATTGAAGAAAAAGTAAACATCATCAAAAATGGTCAAATCTGGATTTTTGATTTCTGACAAAAATAAAAAAAACACTCAATATGCTTCAAAATGATCTCAAACAATCTCCTGGTAGCTTCTGAACATCAATGGATTAAGTTGGAGAATGAATTGAAGAAAAAGTAAACATCATCAAAAATGGTCAAATCTGGATTTTTGAATTCTGACAAAAATAGAAAAACCACTCAATATGCTTCAAAATGATCTCAAACAATCTCCTGGTAGCTTCTGAACATCAATGGATTAAGTTGGAGAATGAATTGAAGAAAAAGTAAACATCATCAAAAATGGTCAAATCTGGATTTTTGATTTCTGACAAAAATAAAAAAACCACTCAATATGCTTCAAAATGATCTCAAACAATCTCCTGGTAGCTTCTGAACATCAATGGATTAAGTTGGAGAATGAATTGAAGAAAAAGTAAACATCATCAAAAATGGTCAAATCTGGATTTTTGATTTCTGACAAAAATAGAAAAACCACTCAATATGCTTCAAAATGATCTCAAACAATCTCCTGGTAGCTTCTGAACATCAATGGATTAAGTTGGAGAATGAATTGAAGAAAAAGTAAACATCATCAAAAATGGTCAAATCTGGATTTTTGATTTCTGACAAAAATAAAAAAAAAACTCAATATGCTTCAAAATGATCTCAAACAATCTCCTGGTAGCTTCTGAACATCAATGGATTAAGTTGGAGAATGAATTGAAGAAAAAGTAAACATCATCAAAAATGGTCAAATCTGGATTTTTGATTTCTGACAAAAATAAAAAAACCACTCAATATGCTTCAAAATGATCTCAAACAATCTCCTGGTAGCTTCTGAACATCAATGGATTAAGTTGGAGAATGAATTGAAGAAAAAGTAAACATCATCAAAAATGGTCAAATCTGGATTTTTGATTTCTGACAAAAATAGAAAAACCACTCAATATGCTTCAAAATGATCTCAAACAATCTCCTGGTAGCTTCTGAACATCAATGGATTAAGTTGGAGAATGAATTGAAGAAAAAGTAAACATCATCAAAAATGGTCAAATCTGGATTTTTGATTTCTGACAAAAATAAAAAAAACACTCAATATGCTTCAAAATGATCTCAAACAATCTCCTGGTAGCTTCTGAACATCAATGGATTAAGTTGGAGAATGAATTGAAGAAAAAGTAAACATCATCAAAAATGGTCAAATCTGGATTTTTGAATTCTGACAAAAATAAAAAAAAACACTCAATATGCTTCAAAATGATCTCAAACAATCTCCTGGTAGCTTCTGAACATCAATGGATTAAGTTGGAGAATGAATTGAAGAAAAAGTAAACATCATCAAAAATGGTCAAATCTGGATTTTTGATTTCTGACAAAAATAAAAAAACCACTCAATATGCTTCAAAATGATCTCAAACAATCTCCTGGTAGCTTCTGAACATCAATGGATTAAGTTGGAGAATGAATTGAAGAAAAAGTAAACATCATCAAAAATGGTCAAATCTGGATTTTTGATTTCTGACAAAAATAAAAAAAACACTCAATATGCTTCAAAATGATCTCAAACAATCTCCTGGTAGCTTCTGAACATCAATGGATTAAGTTGGAGAATGAATTGAAGAAAAAGTAAACATCATCAAAAATGGTCAAATCTGGATTTTTGAATTCTGACAAAAATAAAAAAAAACACTCAATATGCTTCAAAATGATCTCAAACAATCTCCTGGTAGCTTCTGAACATCAATGGATTAAGTTGGAGAATGAATTGAAGAAAAAGTAAACATCATCAAAAATGGTCAAATCTGGATTTTTGATTTCTGACAAAAATAAAAAAACCACTCAATATGCTTCAAAATGATCTCAAACAATCTCCTGGTAGCTTCTGAACATCAATGGATTAAGTTGGAGAATGAATTGAAGAAAAAGTAAACATCATCAAAAATGGTCAAATCTGGATTTTTGATTTCTGACAAAAATAGAAAAACCACTCAATATGCTTCAAAATGATCTCAAACAATCTCCTGGTAGCTTCTGAACATCAATGGATTAAGTTGGAGAGAGAATTGAAGTAAAAATCAACATAATTCAAAAATGGTCAAATCTGTATTTTTTAGCCAGACCAGGTAGGCGAAAAATATCAGATTTCTGACAAAAATAAAAAAAACACTCAATATGCTTCAAAATGATCTCAAACAATCTACTGGAAGCTTCAGAACATCAATGGATTAAGTTGGAGGAAGAATTGAAGAAAAAATTCAACATCTTCAAAAATGGTAAAATCTAGATTGTTTTGGCCAGACCGGGTAGGCGAAAAATATCAGATTTCTGACAAAAACTGAAAAACACTCAATTATGCTTCAGAATGATGTCAAACAATGTCCTGGTAGTTTCTAGACATGAATGGACTAAGTTGGAGAGAGAATTGAAGTAAAAATCAACATAATTCAAAAATGGTCAAATCTGTATTTTTTAGCCAGACCGGGTAGGCGAAAAATATCAGATTTCTGACAAAAACTGAAAAACACTCAATTACGCTTCAGAATGATGTCAAACAATGTCCTGGTAGTTTCTAGACATGAATGGACTAAGTTGGAGAGAGAATTGAAGTAAAAATCAACATAATTCAAAAATGGTCAAATCTGGATTTTTGATTTCTGACAAAAATAGAAAAACCACTCAATATGCTTCAAAATGATCTCAAACAATCTCCTGGTAGCTTCTGAACATCAATGGATTAAGTTGGAGAAAGGATTGAACAAAAAATCAACATCTTCAAAAAAGGGCCAAATCTGGATTTTTTTGACCAGACCGGGTAGGCGAAAAATATCAGATTTCTGACAAAAACTAAAAAACACTCAATTACGCTTCAGAATGATGTCAAACAATGTCCTGGTAGTTTCTAGACATGAATGGACTAAGTTGGAGAGAGAATTGAAGTAAAAATCAACATAATTCAAAAATGGTCAAATCTGTATTTTTTAGCCAGACCGGATAGGCGAAAAATATCAGATTTCTGACAAAAATAAAAAACACACTCAATATGCTTGAAAATGATCTCAAACAATCTCCTGGTAGCTTCTGAACATCAATGGATTAAGTTGGAGAATGAATTGAAGAAAAAGTAAACATCATCAAAAATGGTCAAATCTGGATTTTTGATTTCTGACAAAAATAAAAAAAACACTCAATATGCTTCAAAATGATCTCAAACAATCTCCTGGTAGCTTCTGAACATCAATGGATTAAGTTGGAGAATGAATTGAAGAAAAAGTAAACATCATCAAAAATGGTCAAATCTGGATTTTTGATTTCTGACAAAAATAAAAAAAACACTCAATATGCTTCAAAATGATCTCAAACAATCTCCTGGTAGCTTCTGAACATCAATGGATTAAGTTGGAGAATGAATTGAAGAAAAAGTAAACATCATCAAAAATGGTCAAATCTGGATTTTTGATTCCTGACAAAAATAGAAAAACCACTCAATATGCTTCAAAATGATCTCAAACAATCTCCTGGTAGCTTCAGAACATCAATGGATTAAGTTGGAGAATGAATTGAAGAAAAAATAAACATCATCAAAAATGGTCAAATCTGGATTTTTGATTTCTGACAAAAATAAAAAAAACACTCAATATGCTTCAAAATGATCTCAAACAATCTCCTGGTAGCTTCAGAACATCAATGGATTAAGTTGGAGAAAGGATTGAAGTAAAAATCAACATAATTCAAAAATGGTCAAATCTGGATTTTTTAGCCAGTGTCTATCCTTCATAACACACACCTGAATATCTGCTTCCTTTCTCAACACCTTCATAACACGTACCTCAATATCTTCCTGTCTCCACACATCAGAAGCAGTGTCTATCTTGTTTACATGAGTTACGTTGTCAGGTCCCAGGAACTCCATGGCCAGTAGGTACATATCCTGTCAAGATATCGATATCGTTTAGAAGTTTATTCTGCATTTAAGGTACCGACCATTATGATAATTAGTAGAGACCAGGTAGCCAAAAAATCTTGGATTTCTGACAAAAGCAAAAAACCACTCAATATGCTTCAAAATGATCTCAAACAATCTCCTGGTAGCTTCTGAACATCAATGGATTAAGTTGGAGAATGAATTGAAGAAAAAGTAAACATCATCAAAAATGGTCAAATCTGGATTTTTGATTTCTGACAAAAATAAAAAAAACACTCAATATGCTTCAAAATGATCTCAAACAATCTCCTGGTAGCTTCTGAACATCAATGGATTAAGTTGGAGAATGAATTGAAGAAAAAGTAAACATCATCAAAAATGGTCAAATCTGGATTTTTGATTTCTGACAAAAATAAAAAAAACACTCAATATGCTTCAAAATGATCTCAAACAATCTCCTGGTAGCTTCTGAACATCAATGGATTAAGTTGGAGAATGAATTGAAGAAAAAGTAAACATCATCAAAAATGGTCAAATCTGGATTTTTGATTCCTGACAAAAATAGAAAAACCACTCAATATGCTTCAAAATGATCTCAAACAATCTCCTGGTAGCTTCAGAACATCAATGGATTAAGTTGGAGAATGAATTGAAGAAAAAATAAACATCATCAAAAATGGTCAAATCTGGATTTTTGATTTCTGACAAAAATAAAAAAAACACTCAATATGCTTCAAAATGATCTCAAACAATCTCCTGGTAGCTTCAGAACATCAATGGATTAAGTTGGAGAAAGGATTGAAGTAAAAATCAACATAATTCAAAAATGGTCAAATCTGGATTTTTTAGCCAGTGTCTATCCTTCATAACACACACCTGAATATCTGCTTCCTTTCTCAACACCTTCATAACACGTACCTCAATATCTTCCTGTCTCCACACATCAGAAGCAGTGTCTATCTTGTTTACATGAGTTACGTTGTCAGGTCCCAGGAACTCCATGGCCAGTAGGTACATATCCTGTCAAGATATCGATATCGTTTAGAAGTTTATTCTGCATTTAAGGTACCGACCATTATGATAATTAGTAGAGACCAGGTAGCCAAAAAATCTTGGATTTCTGACAAAAGCAAAAAACCACTCAATATGCTTCAAAATGATCTCAAACAATCTCCTGGTAGCTTCTGAACATCAATGGATTAAGTTGGAGAATGAATTGAAGAAAAAGTAAACATCATCAAAAATGGTCAAATCTGGATTTTTGATTTCTGACAAAAATAAAAAAAACACTCAATATGCTTCAAAATGATCTCAAACAATCTCCTGGTAGCTTCTGAACATCAATGGATTAAGTTGGAGAATGAATTGAAGAAAAAGTAAACATCATCAAAAATGGTCAAATCTGGATTTTTGATTTCTGACAAAAATAAAAAAAACACTCAATATGCTTCAAAATGATCTCAAACAATCTCCTGGTAGCTTCTGAACATCAATGGATTAAGTTGGAGAATGAATTGAAGAAAAAGTAAACATCATCAAAAATGGTCAAATCTGGATTTTTGATTTCTGACAAAAATAAAAAAAACACTCAATATGCTTCAAAATGATCTCAAACAATCTCCTGGTAGCTTCTGAACATCAATGGATTAAGTTGGAGAATGAATTGAAGAAAAAGTAAACATCATCAAAAATGGTCAAATCTGGATTTTTGATTTCTGACAAAAATAAAAAAAACCACTCAATATGCTTCAAAATGATCTCAAACAATCTCCTGGTAGCTTCTGAACATCAATGGATTAAGTTGGAGAATGAATTGAAGAAAAAGTAAACATCATCAAAAATGGTCAAATCTGGATTTTTGATTTCTGACAAAAATAAAAAAACCACTCAATATGCTTCAAAATGATCTCAAACAATCTCCTGGTAGCTTCTGAACATCAATGGATTAAGTTGGAGAATGAATTGAAGAAAAAGTAAACATCATCAAAAATGGTCAAATCTGGATTTTTGATTTCTGACAAAAATAAAAAAACCACTCAATATGCTTCAAAATGATCTCAAACAATCTCCTGGTAGCTTCTGAACATCAATGGATTAAGTTGGAGAATGAATTGAAGAAAAAGTAAACATCATCAAAAATGGTCAAATCTGGATTTTTGATTCCTGACAAAAATAGAAAAACCACTCAATATGCTTCAAAATGATCTCAAACAATCTCCTGGTAGCTTCTGAACATCAATGGATTAAGTTGGAGAATGAATTGAAGAAAAAGTAAACATCATCAAAAATGGTCAAATCTGGATTTTTGATTTCTGACAAAAATAGAAAAACCACTCAATATGCTTCAAAATGATCTCAAACAATCTCCTGGTAGCTTCTGAACATCAATGGATTAAGTTGGAGAGAGAATTGAAGTAAAAATCAACATAATTCAAAAATGGTCAAATCTGTATTTTTTAGCCAGACCAGGTAGGCGAAAAATATCAGATTTATGACAAAAATAAAAAAAACACTCAATATGCTTCAAAATGATCTCAAACAATCTACTGGAAGCTTCAGAACATCAATGGATTAAGTTGGAGGAAGAATTGAAGAAAAAATTCAACATCTTCAAAAATGGTAAAATCTAGATTGTTTTGGCCAGACCGGGTAGGCGAAAAATATCAGATTTCTGACAAAAACTGAAAAACACTCAATTATGCTTCAGAATGATGTCAAACAATGTCCTGGTAGTTTCTAGACATGAATGGACTAAGTTGGAGAGAGAATTGAAGTAAAAATCAACATAATTCAAAAATGGTCAAATCTGTATTTTTTAGCCAGACCGGGTAGGCGAAAAATATCAGATTTCTGACAAAAACTGAAAAACACTCAATTACGCTTCAGAATGATGTCAAACAATGTCCTGGTAGTTTCTAGACATGAATGGACTAAGTTGGAGAGAGAATTGAAGTAAAAATCAACATAATTCAAAAATGGTCAAATCTGGATTTTTGATTTCTGACAAAAATAGAAAAACCACTCAATATGCTTCAAAATGATCTCAAACAATCTCCTGGTAGCTTCTGAACATCAATGGATTAAGTTGGAGAAAGGATTGAACAAAAAATCAACATCTTCAAAAAAGGGCCAAATCTGGATTTTTTTAACCAGACCGGGTAGGCGAAAAATATCAGATTTCTGACAAAAACTAAAAAACACTCAATTACGCTTCAGAATGATGTCAAACAATGTCCTGGTAGTTTCTAGACATGAATGGACTAAGTTGGAGAGAGAATTGAAGTAAAAATCAACATAATTCAAAAATGGTCAAATCTGTATTTTTTAGCCAGACCGGATAGGCGAAAAATATCAGATTTCTGACAAAAATAAAAAACACACTCAATATGCTTCAAAATGATCTCAAACAATCTCCTGGTAGCTTCTGAACATCAATGGATTAAGTTGGAGAATGAATTGAAGAAAAAGTAAACATCATCAAAAATGGTCAAATCTGGATTTTTGATTTCTGACAAAAATAAAAAAAACACTCAATATGCTTCAAAATGATCTCAAACAATCTCCTGGTAGCTTCTGAACATCAATGGATTAAGTTGGAGAATGAATTGAAGAAAAAGTAAACATCATCAAAAATGGTCAAATCTGGATTTTTGATTTCTGACAAAAATAAAAAAAACACTCAATATGCTTCAAAATGATCTCAAACAATCTCCTGGTAGCTTCTGAACATCAATGGATTAAGTTGGAGAATGAATTGAAGAAAAAGTAAACATCATCAAAAATGGTCAAATCTGGATTTTTGATTCCTGACAAAAATAGAAAAACCACTCAATATGCTTCAAAATGATCTCAAACAATCTCCTGGTAGCTTCAGAACATCAATGGATTAAGTTGGAGAATGAATTGAAGAAAAAATAAACATCATCAAAAATGGTCAAATCTGGATTTTTGATTTCTGACAAAAATAAAAAAAACACTCAATATGCTTCAAAATGATCTCAAACAATCTCCTGGTAGCTTCAGAACATCAATGGATTAAGTTGGAGAAAGGATTGAAGTAAAAATCAACATAATTCAAAAATGGTCAAATCTGGATTTTTTAGCCAGTGTCTATCCTTCATAACACACACCTGAATATCTGCTTCCTTTCTCAACACCTTCATAACACGTACCTCAATATCTTCCTGTCTCCACACATCAGAAGCAGTGTCTATCTTGTTTACATGAGTTACGTTGTCAGGTCCCAGGAACTCCATGGCCAGTAGGTACATATCCTGTCAAGATATCGATATCGTTTAGAAGTTTATTCTGCATTTAAGGTACCGACCATTATGATAATTAGTAGAGACCGGGTAGCCAAACAATCTTGGATTTCTGACAAAAGCAAAAAACCACTCAATATGCTTCAAAATGATCTCAAACAATCTACTGGAAGCTTCAGAACATCAATGGATTAAGTTGGAGGAAGGATTGAACAAAAAATCAACATCTTCAAAAAAGGGCCAAATCTAGATTTTTTTTAACAGACCGGGTAGGCGAAAAATATCAGATTTCTGACAAAAATAAAAAAAACACTCAATTACGCTTCAGAATGATGTCAAACAATGTCCTGGTAGTTTCTAGACATGAATGGACTAAGTTGGAGAGAGAATTGAAGAAAAAAATCAACATCTTCAAAAATGGTAAAATCTAGATTGTTTTGGCCAGACCGGGTAGACGAAAAATATCAGATTTCTGACAAAAACTAAAAAAACACTCAATTACGCTTCAGAATGATGTCAAAGAATGTCCTGGTAGTTTCTAGACATGAATGGACTAAGTTGGAGAGAGAATTGAAGTAAAAATCAACATAATTCAAAAATGGTCAAATCTGTATTTTTGATTTCTGACAAAAATAAAAAAAACACTCAATATGCTTCAAAATGATCTCAAACAATCTCCTGGTAGCTTCTGAACATCAATGGATTAAGTTGGAGAATGAATTGAAGAAAAAGTAAACATCATCAAAAATGGTCAAATCTGGATTTTTGATTCCTGACAAAAATAGAAAAACCACTCAATATGCTTCAAAATGATCTCAAACAATCTCCTGGTAGCTTCTGAACATCAATGGATTAAGTTGGAGAAAGGATTGAACAAAAAATCAACATCTTCAAAAAAGGGCCAAATCTGGATTTTTTTGACCAGACCGGGTAGGCGAAAAATATCAGATTTCTGACAAAAATAAAAAAAACACTCAATTACGCTTCAGAATGATGTCAAACAATGTCCTGGTAGTTTCTAGACATGAATGGACTAAGTTGGAGAGAGAATTGAAGTAAAAATCAACATAATTCAAAAATGGTCAAATCTGTATTTTTTAGCCAGACAGGGTAGGCGAAAAATATCAGATTTCTGACAAAAATAAAAAAAACACTCAATATGCTTCAAAATGATCTCAAACAATCTCCTGGTAGCTTCTGAACATCAATGGATTAAGTTGGAGAATGAATTGAACAAAAAATAAACATCATCAAAAATGGTCAAATCTGGATTTTTGATTTCTGACAAAAATAGAAAAACCACTCAATATGCTTCAAAATGATCTCAAACAATCTCCTGGTAGCTTCTGAACATCAATGGATTAAGTTGGAGAATGAATTGAAGAAAAAGTAAACATCATCAAAAATGTTCAAATCTGGATTTTTGATTTCTGACAAAAATAGAAAAACCACTCAATATGCTTCAAAATGATCTCAAACAATCTCCTGGTAGCTTCTGAACATCAATGGATTAAGTTGGAGAAAGGATTGAACAAAAAATCAACATCTTCAAAAAAGGGCCAAATCTAGATTTTTTTTAACAGACCGGGTAGACTAAAAATATCAGATTTCTGACAAAAACTAAAAAAAAACTCAATTACGCTTCAGAATGATGTCAAAGAATGTCCTGGTAGTTTCTAGACATGAATGGACTAAGTTGGAGAGAGAATTGAAGTAAAAATCAACATAATTCAAAAATGGTCAAATCTGTATTTTTTAGCCAGACCGGGTAGACGAAAAATATCAGATTTCTGACAAAAACTAAAAAAACACTCAATTACGCTTCAGAATGATGTCAAAGAATGTCCTGGTAGTTTCTAGACATGAATGGACTAAGTTGGAGAGAGAATTGAAGTAAAAATCAACATAATTCAAAAATGGTCAAATCTGGATTTTTTAGCCAGTGTCTATCCTTCATAACACACACCTGAATATCTGCTTCCTTTCTCAACACCTTCATAACACGTACCTCAATATCTTCCTGTCTCCACACATCAGAAGCAGTGTCTATCTTGTTTACATGAGTTACGTTGTCAGGTCCCAGGAACTCCATGGCCAGTAGGTACATATCCTGTCAAGATATCGATATCGTTTAGAGGTTTATTCTGCATTTAAGGTACCGACCATTATGATAATTAGTAGAGACCGGGTAACCAAACAATCTTGGATTTCTGACAAAAGCAAAAAACCACTCAATATGCTTCAAAATGATCTCAAACAATCTACTGGAAGCTTCAGAACATCAATGGATTAAGTTGGAGGAAGAATTGAAGAAAAAATTCAACATCTTCAAAAATGGTAAAATCTAGATTGTTTTGGCCAGACCGGGTAGGCGAAAAATATCAGATTTCTGACAAAAACTGAAAAACACTCAATTACGCTTCAGAATGATGTCAAACAATGTCCTGGTAGTTTCTAGACATGAATGGACTAAGTTGGAGAGAGAATTGAAGTAAAAATCAACATAATTCAAAAATGGTCAAATCTGGATTTTTTAGCCAGACCGGGTAGGCGAAAAATATCAGATTTCTGACAAAAATAAAAAAAACACTCAATATGCTTCAAAATGATCTCAAACAATCTCCTGGTAGCTTCTGAACATCAATGGATTAAGTTGGGGAATGAATTGAAGAAAAAATAAACATCATCAAAAATGGTCAAATCTGGATTTTTGATTTCTGACAAAAATTAAAAAAACACTCAATATGCTTCAAAATGATGTCAAACAATCTCCTGGTAGCTTCTGAACATCAATGGATTAAGTTGGAGAAAGGATTGAACAAAAAATCAACATCTTCAAAAAAGGGCCAAATCTGGATTTTTTTGACCAGACCGGGTAGGCGAAAAATATCAGATTTCTGACAAAAATAAAAAAAACACTCAATTACGCTTCAGAATGATGTCAAACAATGTCCTGGTAGTTTCTAGACATGAATGGACTAAGTTGGAGAGAGAATTGAAGTAAAAATCAACATAATTCAAAAATGGTCAAATCTGTATTTTTTAGCCAGACAGGGTAGGCGAAAAATATCAGATTTCAGACAAAAATAAAAAAAACACTCAATATGCTTCAAAATGATCTCAAACAATCTCCTGGTAGCTTCTGAACATCAATGGATTAAGTTGGAGAAAGGATTGAACAAAAAATCAACATCTTCAAAAAAGGGCCAAATCTAGATTTTTTTTAACAGACCGGGTAGACGAAAAATATCAGATTTCTGACAAAAACTAAAAAAAAACTCAATTACGCTTCAGAATGATGTCAAAGAATGTCCTGGTAGTTTCTAGACATGAATGGACTAAGTTGGAGAGAGAATTGAAGTAAAAATCAACATAATTCAAAAATGGTCAAATCTGGATTTTTTAGCCAGTGTCTATCCTTCATAACACACACCTGAATATCTGCTTCCTTTCTCAACACCTTCATAACACGTACCTCAATATCTTCCTGTCTCCACACATCAGAAGCAGTGTCTATCTTGTTTACATGAGTTACGTTGTCAGGTCCCAGGAACTCCATGGCCAGTAGGTACATATCCTGTCAAGATATCGATATCGTTTAGAAGTTTATTCTGCATTTAAGGTACCGACCATTATGATAATTAGTAGAGACCGGGTAGCCAAACAATCTTGGATTTCTGACAAAAGCAAAAAACCACTCAATATGCTTCAAAATGATCTCAAACAATCTACTGGAAGCTTCAGAACATCAATGGATTAAGTTGGAGGAAGAATTGAAGAAAAAATTCAACATCTTCAAAAATGGTAAAATCTAGATTGTTTTGGCCAGACCGGGTAGGCGAAAAATATCAGATTTCTGACAAAAACTGAAAAACACTCAATTACGCTTCAGAATGATGTCAAACAATGTCCTGGTAGTTTCTAGACATGAATGGACTAAGTTGGAGAGAGAATTGAAGTAAAAATCAACATAATTCAAAAATGGTCAAATCTGGATTTTTTAGCCAGACCGGGTAGGCGAAAAATATCAGATTTCTGACAAAAATAAAAAAAACACTCAATATGCTTCAAAATGATCTCAAACAATCTCCTGGTAGCTTCTGAACATCAATGGATTAAGTTGGGGAATGAATTGAAGAAAAAATAAACATCATCAAAAATGGTCAAATCTGGATTTTTGATTTCTGACAAAAATTAAAAAAACACTCAATATGCTTCAAAATGATGTCAAACAATCTCCTGGTAGCTTCTGAACATCAATGGATTAAGTTGGAGAAAGGATTGAACAAAAAATCAACATCTTCAAAAAAGGGCCAAATCTGGATTTTTTTGACCAGACCGGGTAGGCGAAAAATATCAGATTTCTGACAAAAATAAAAAAAACACTCAATTACGCTTCAGAATGATGTCAAACAATGTCCTGGTAGTTTCTAGACATGAATGGACTAAGTTGGAGAGAGAATTGAAGTAAAAATCAACATAATTCAAAAATGGTCAAATCTGTATTTTTTAGCCAGACAGGGTAGGCGAAAAATATCAGATTTCTGACAAAAATAAAAAAAACACTCAATATGCTTCAAAATGATCTCAAACAATCTCCTGGTAGCTTCTGAACATCAATGGATTAAGTTGGAGAAAGGATTGAACAAAAAATCAACATCTTCAAAAAAGGGCCAAATCTAGATTTTTTTAACAGACCGGTTAGACGAAAAATATCAGATTTCTGACAAAAACTAAAAAAAAACTCAATTACGCTTCAGAATGATGTCAAAGAATGTCCTGGTAGTTTCTAGACATGAATGGACTAAGTTGGAGAGAGAATTGAAGTAAAAATCAACATAATTCAAAAATGGTCAAATCTGGATTTTTTAGCCAGTGTCTATCCTTCATAACACACACCTGAATATCTGCTTCCTTTCTCAACACCTTCATAACACGTACCTCAATATCTTCCTGTCTCCACACATCAGAAGCAGTGTCTATCTTGTTTACATGAGTTACGTTGTCAGGTCCCAGGAACTCCATGGCCAGTAGGTACATATCCTGTCAAGATATCGATATCGTTTAGAAGTTTATTCTGCATTTAAGGTACCGACCATTATGATAATTAGTAGAGACCGGGTAGCCAAACAATCTTGGATTTCTGACAAAAGCAAAAAACCACTCAATATGCTTCAAAATGATCTCAAACAATCTACTGGAAGCTTCAGAACATCAATGGATTAAGTTGGAGGAAGAATTGAAGAAAAAATTCAACATCTTCAAAAATGGTAAAATCTAGATTGTTTTGGCCAGACCGGGTAGGCGAAAAATATCAGATTTCTGACAAAAACTGAAAAACACTCAATTATGCTTCAGAATGATGTCAAACAATGTCCTGGTAGTTTCTAGACATGAATGGACTAAGTTGGAGAGAGAATTGAAGTAAAAATCAACATAATTCAAAAATGGTCAAATCTGTATTTTTTAGCCAGACCGGGTAGGCGAAAAATATCAGATTTCTGACAAAAACTGAAAAACACTCAATTACGCTTCAGAATGATGTCAAACAATGTCCTGGTAGTTTCTAGACATGAATGGACTAAGTTGGAGAGAGAATTGAAGTAAAAATCAACATAATTCAAAAATGGTCAAATCTGGATTTTTGATTTCTGACAAAAATAGAAAAACCACTCAATATGCTTCAAAATGATCTCAAACAATCTCCTGGTAGCTTCTGAACATCAATGGATTAAGTTGGAGAAAGGATTGAACAAAAAATCAACATCTTCAAAAAAGGGCCAAATCTGGATTTTTTTGACCAGACCGGGTAGGCGAAAAATATCAGATTTCTGACAAAAACTAAAAAACACTCAATTACCCTTCAGAATGATGTCAAACAATGTCCTGGTAGTTTCTAGACATGAATGGACTAAGTTGGAGAGAGAATTGAAGTAAAAATCAACATAATTCAAAAATGGTCAAATCTGTATTTTTTAGCCAGACCGGGTAGGCGAAAAATATCAGATTTCTGACAAAAATAAAAAAACCACTCAATATGCTTCAAAATGATCTCAAACAATCTCCTGGTAGCTTCTGAACATCAATGGATTAAGTTGGAGAATGAATTGAAGAAAAAGTAAACATCATCAAAAATGGTCAAATCTGGATTTTTGATTTCTGACAAAAACTGAAAAACACTCAATTACGCTTCAGAATGATGTCAAACAATGTCCTGGTAGTTTCTAGACATGAATGGACTAAGTTGGAGAGAGAATTGAAGTAAAAATCAACATAATTCAAAAATGGTCAAATCTGGATTTTTGATTTCTGACAAAAATAAAAAAAACACTCAATATGCTTCAAAATGATCTCAAACAATCTCCTGGTAGCTTCTGAACATCAATGGATTAAGTTGGAGAATGAATTGAAGAAAAAGTAAACATCATCAAAAATGGTCAAATCTGGATTTTTGATTCCTGACAAAAATAGAAAAACCACTCAATATGCTTCAAAATGATCTCAAACAATCTCCTGGTAGCTTCTGAACATCAATGGATTAAGTTGGAGAAAGGATTGAACAAAAAATCAACATCTTCAAAAAAGGGCCAAATCTGGATTTTTTTGACCAGACCGGGTAGGCGAAAAATATCAGATTTCTGACAAAAACTAAAAAACACTCAATTACGCTTCAGAATGATGTCAAACAATGTCCTGGTAGTTTCTAGACATGAATGGACTAAGTTGGAGAGAGAATTGAAGTAAAAATCAACATAATTCAAAAATGGTCAAATCTGTATTTTTTAGCCAGACCGGGTAGGCGAAAAATATCAGATTTCTGACAAAAATAAAAAAACCACTCAATATGCTTCAAAATGATCTCAAACAATCTCCTGGTAGCTTCTGAACATCAATGGATTAAGTTGGAGAATGAATTGAAGAAAAAGTAAACATCATCAAAAATGGTCAAATCTGGATTTTTGATTTCTGACAAAAACTGAAAAACACTCAATTACGCTTCAGAATGATGTCAAACAATGTCCTGGTAGTTTCTAGACATGAATGGACTAAGTTGGAGAGAGAATTGAAGTAAAAATCAACATAATTCAAAAATGGTCAAATCTGGATTTTTGATTTCTGACAAAAATAAAAAAAACACTCAATATGCTTCAAAATGATCTCAAACAATCTCCTGGTAGCTTCTGAACATCAATGGATTAAGTTGGAGAATGAATTGAAGAAAAAGTAAACATCATCAAAAATGGTCAAATCTGGATTTTTGATTCCTGACAAAAATAGAAAAACCACTCAATATGCTTCAAAATGATCTCAAACAATCTCCTGGTAGCTTCTGAACATCAATGGATTAAGTTGGAGAAAGGATTGAACAAAAAATCAACATCTTCAAAAAAGGGCCAAATCTGGATTTTTTTGACCAGACCGGGTAGGCGAAAAATATCAGATTTCTGACAAAAACTAAAAAACACTCAATTACGCTTCAGAATGATGTCAAACAATGTCCTGGTAGTTTCTAGACATGAATGGACTAAGTTGGAGAGAGAATTGAAGTAAAAATCAACATAATTCAAAAATGGTCAAATCTGGATTTTTTAGCCAGTGTCTATCCTTCATAACACACACCTGAATATCTGCTTCCTTTCTCAACACCTTCATAACACGTACCTCAATATCTTCCTGTCTCCACACATCAGAAGCAGTGTCTATCTTGTTTACATGAGTTACGTTGTCAGGTCCCAGGAACTCCATGGCCAGTAGGTACATATCCTGTCAAGATATCGATATCGTTTAGAGGTTTATTCTGCATTTAAGGTACCGACCATTATGATAATTAGTAGAGACCGGGTAACCAAACAATCTTGGATTTCTGACAAAAGCAAAAAACCACTCAATATGCTTCAAAATGATCTCAAACAATCTACTGGAAGCTTCAGAACATCAATGGATTAAGTTGGAGGAAGAATTGAAGAAAAAATTCAACATCTTCAAAAATGGTAAAATCTAGATTGTTTTGGCCAGACCGGGTAGGCGAAAAATATCAGATTTCTGACAAAAACTGAAAAACACTCAATTACGCTTCAGAATGATGTCAAACAATGTCCTGGTAGTTTCTAGACATGAATGGACTAAGTTGGAGAGAGAATTGAAGTAAAAATCAACATAATTCAAAAATGGTCAAATCTGGATTTTTTAGCCAGACCGGGTAGGCGAAAAATATCAGATTTCTGACAAAAATAAAAAAAACACTCAATATGCTTCAAAATGATCTCAAACAATCTCCTGGTAGCTTCTGAACATCAATGGATTAAGTTGGGGAATGAATTGAAGAAAAAATAAACATCATCAAAAATGGTCAAATCTGGATTTTTGATTTCTGACAAAAATTAAAAAAACACTCAATATGCTTCAAAATGATGTCAAACAATCTCCTGGTAGCTTCTGAACATCAATGGATTAAGTTGGAGAAAGGATTGAACAAAAAATCAACATCTTCAAAAAAGGGCCAAATCTGGATTTTTTTGACCAGACCGGGTAGGCGAAAAATATCAGATTTCTGACAAAAATAAAAAAAACACTCAATTACGCTTCAGAATGATGTCAAACAATGTCCTGGTAGTTTCTAGACATGAATGGACTAAGTTGGAGAGAGAATTGAAGTAAAAATCAACATAATTCAAAAATGGTCAAATCTGTATTTTTTAGCCAGACAGGGTAGGCGAAAAATATCAGATTTCTGACAAAAATAAAAAAAACACTCAATATGCTTCAAAATGATGTCAAAGAATGTCCTGGTAGTTTCTAGACATGAATGGACTAAGTTGGAGAGAGAATTGAAGTAAAAATCAACATAATTCAAAAATGGTCAAATCTGGATTTTTTAGCCAGTGTCTATCCTTCATAACACACACCTGAATATCTGCTTCCTTTCTCAACACCTTCATAACACGTACCTCAATATCTTCCTGTCTCCACACATCAGAAGCAGTGTCTATCTCGTTTACATGAGTTACGTTGTCAGGTCCCAGGAACTCCATGGCCAGTAGGTACATATCCTGTCAAGATATCGATATCGTTTAGAGGTTTATTCTGCATTTAAGGTACCGACCATTATGATAATTAGTAGAGACCGGGTAACCAAACAATCTTGGATTTCTGACAAAAGCAAAAAACCACTCAATATGCTTCAAAATGATCTCAAACAATCTACTGGAAGCTTCAGAACATCAATGGATTAAGTTGGAGGAAGAATTGAAGAAAAAATTCAACATCTTCAAAAATGGTAAAATCTAGATTGTTTTGGCCAGACCGGGTAGGCGAAAAATATCAGATTTCTGACAAAAACTGAAAAACACTCAATTACGCTTCAGAATGATGTCAAACAATGTCCTGGTAGTTTCTAGACATGAATGGACTAAGTTGGAGAGAGAATTGAAGTAAAAATCAACATAATTCAAAAATGGTCAAATCTGGATTTTTTAGCCAGACCGGGTAGGCGAAAAATATCAGATTTCTGACAAAAATAAAAAAAACACTCAATATGCTTCAAAATGATCTCAAACAATCTCCTGGTAGCTTCTGAACATCAATGGATTAAGTTGGGGAATGAATTGAAGAAAAAATAAACATCATCAAAAATGGTCAAATCTGGATTTTTGATTTCTGACAAAAATTAAAAAAACACTCAATATGCTTCAAAATGATGTCAAACAATCTCCTGGTAGCTTCTGAACATCAATGGATTAAGTTGGAGAAAGGATTGAACAAAAAATCAACATCTTCAAAAAAGGGCCAAATCTGGATTTTTTTGACCAGACCGGGTAGGCGAAAAATATCAGATTTCTGACAAAAATAAAAAAAACACTCAATTACGCTTCAGAATGATGTCAAACAATGTCCTGGTAGTTTCTAGACATGAATGGACTAAGTTGGAGAGAGAATTGAAGTAAAAATCAACATAATTCAAAAATGGTCAAATCTGTATTTTTTAGCCAGACAGGGTAGGCGAAAAATATCAGATTTCTGACAAAAATAAAAAAAACACTCAATATGCTTCAAAATGATGTCAAAGAATGTCCTGGTAGTTTCTAGACATGAATGGACTAAGTTGGAGAGAGAATTGAAGTAAAAATCAACATAATTCAAAAATGGTCAAATCTGGATTTTTTAGCCAGTGTCTATCCTTCATAACACACACCTGAATATCTGCTTCCTTTCTCAACACCTTCATAACACGTACCTCAATATCTTCCTGTCTCCACACATCAGAAGCAGTGTCTATCTCGTTTACATGAGTTACGTTGTCAGGTCCCAGGAACTCCATGGCCAGTAGGTACATATCCTGTCAAGATATCGATATCGTTTAGAGGTTTATTCTGCATTTAAGGTACCGACCATTATGATAATTAGTAGAGACCGGGTAACCAAACAATCTTGGATTTCTGACAAAAGCAAAAAACCACTCAATATGCTTCAAAATGATCTCAAACAATCTACTGGAAGCTTCAGAACATCAATGGATTAAGTTGGAGGAAGAATTGAAGAAAAAATTCAACATCTTCAAAAATGGTAAAATCTAGATTGTTTTGGCCAGACCGGGTAGGCGAAAAATATCAGATTTCTGACAAAAATAAAAAAACCACTCAATATGCTTCAAAATGATCTCAAACAATCTCCTGGTAGCTTCTGAACATCAATGGATTAAGTTGGAGAATGAATTGAAGAAAAAGTAAACATCATCAAAAATGGTCAAATCTGGATTTTTGATTTCTGACAAAAACTGAAAAACACTCAATTACGCTTCAGAATGATGTCAAACAATGTCCTGGTAGTTTCTAGACATGAATGGACTAAGTTGGAGAGAGAATTGAAGTAAAAATCAACATAATTCAAAAATGGTCAAATCTGGATTTTTGATCTCTGACAAAAATAAAAAAAACACTCAATATGCTTCAAAATGATCTCAAACAATCTCCTGGTAGCTTCTGAACATCAATGGATTAAGTTGGAGAATGAATTGAAGAAAAAGTAAACATCATCAAAAATGGTCAAATCTGGATTTTTGATTCCTGACAAAAATAGAAAAACCACTCAATATGCTTCAAAATGATCTCAAACAATCTCCTGGTAGCTTCTGAACATCAATGGATTAAGTTGGAGAAAGGATTGAACAAAAAATCAACATCTTCAAAAAAGGGCCAAATCTGGATTTTTTTGACCAGACCGGGTAGGCGAAAAATATCAGATTTCTGACAAAAACTAAAAAACACTCAATTACGCTTCAGAATGATGTCAAACAATGTCCTGGTAGTTTCTAGACATGAATGGACTAAGTTGGAGAGAGAATTGAAGTAAAAATCAACATAATTCAAAAATGGTCAAATCTGTATTTTTTAGCCAGACCGGGTAGGCGAAAAATATCAGATTTCTGACAAAAATAAAAAAACCACTCAATATGCTTCAAAATGATCTCAAACAATCTCCTGGTAGCTTCTGAACATCAATGGATTAAGTTGGAGAATGAATTGAAGAAAAAGTAAACATCATCAAAAATGGTCAAATCTGGATTTTTGATTTCTGACAAAAACTGAAAAACACTCAATTACGCTTCAGAATGATGTCAAACAATGTCCTGGTAGTTTCTAGACATGAATGGACTAAGTTGGAGAGAGAATTGAAGTAAAAATCAACATAATTCAAAAATGGTCAAATCTGGATTTTTGATTTCTGACAAAAATAAAAAAAACACTCAATATGCTTCAAAATGATCTCAAACAATCTCCTGGTAGCTTCTGAACATCAATGGATTAAGTTGGAGAATGAATTGAAGAAAAAGTAAACATCATCAAAAATGGTCAAATCTGGATTTTTGATTCCTGACAAAAATAGAAAAACCACTCAATATGCTTCAAAATGATCTCAAACAATCTCCTGGTAGCTTCTGAACATCAATGGATTAAGTTGGAGAAAGGATTGAACAAAAAATCAACATCTTCAAAAAAGGGCCAAATCTGGATTTTTTTGACCAGACCGGGTAGGCGAAAAATATCAGATTTCTGACAAAAACTAAAAAACACTCAATTACGCTTCAGAATGATGTCAAACAATGTCCTGGTAGTTTCTAGACATGAATGGACTAAGTTGGAGAGAGAATTGAAGTAAAAATCAACATAATTCAAAAATGGTCAAATCTGGATTTTTTAGCCAGTGTCTATCCTTCATAACACACACCTGAATATCTGCTTCCTTTCTCAACACCTTCATAACACGTACCTCAATATCTTCCTGTCTCCACACATCAGAAGCAGTGTCTATCTTGTTTACATGAGTTACGTTGTCAGGTCCCAGGAACTCCATGGCCAGTAGGTACATATCCTGTCAAGATATCGATATCGTTTAGAGGTTTATTCTGCATTTAAGGTACCGACCATTATGATAATTAGTAGAGACCGGGTAACCAAACAATCTTGGATTTCTGACAAAAGCAAAAAACCACTCAATATGCTTCAAAATGATCTCAAACAATCTACTGGAAGCTTCAGAACATCAATGGATTAAGTTGGAGGAAGAATTGAAGAAAAAATTCAACATCTTCAAAAATGGTAAAATCTAGATTGTTTTGGCCAGACCGGGTAGGCGAAAAATATCAGATTTCTGACAAAAACTGAAAAACACTCAATTACGCTTCAGAATGATGTCAAACAATGTCCTGGTAGTTTCTAGACATGAATGGACTAAGTTGGAGAGAGAATTGAAGTAAAAATCAACATAATTCAAAAATGGTCAAATCTGGATTTTTTAGCCAGACCGGGTAGGCGAAAAATATCAGATTTCTGACAAAAATAAAAAAAACACTCAATATGCTTCAAAATGATCTCAAACAATCTCCTGGTAGCTTCTGAACATCAATGGATTAAGTTGGGGAATGAATTGAAGAAAAAATAAACATCATCAAAAATGGTCAAATCTGGATTTTTGATTTCTGACAAAAATTAAAAAAACACTCAATATGCTTCAAAATGATGTCAAACAATCTCCTGGTAGCTTCTGAACATCAATGGATTAAGTTGGAGAAAGGATTGAACAAAAAATCAACATCTTCAAAAAAGGGCCAAATCTGGATTTTTTTGACCAGACCGGGTAGGCGAAAAATATCAGATTTCTGACAAAAATAAAAAAAACACTCAATTACGCTTCAGAATGATGTCAAACAATGTCCTGGTAGTTTCTAGACATGAATGGACTAAGTTGGAGAGAGAATTGAAGTAAAAATCAACATAATTCAAAAATGGTCAAATCTGTATTTTTTAGCCAGACAGGGTAGGCGAAAAATATCAGATTTCTGACAAAAATAAAAAAAACACTCAATATGCTTCAAAATGATGTCAAAGAATGTCCTGGTAGTTTCTAGACATGAATGGACTAAGTTGGAGAGAGAATTGAAGTAAAAATCAACATAATTCAAAAATGGTCAAATCTGGATTTTTTAGCCAGTGTCTATCCTTCATAACACACACCTGAATATCTGCTTCCTTTCTCAACACCTTCATAACACGTACCTCAATATCTTCCTGTCTCCACACATCAGAAGCAGTGTCTATCTCGTTTACATGAGTTACGTTGTCAGGTCCCAGGAACTCCATGGCCAGTAGGTACATATCCTGTCAAGATATCGATATCGTTTAGAGGTTTATTCTGCATTTAAGGTACCGACCATTATGATAATTAGTAGAGACCGGGTAACCAAACAATCTTGGATTTCTGACAAAAGCAAAAAACCACTCAATATGCTTCAAAATGATCTCAAACAATCTACTGGAAGCTTCAGAACATCAATGGATTAAGTTGGAGGAAGAATTGAAGAAAAAATTCAACATCTTCAAAAATGGTAAAATCTAGATTGTTTTGGCCAGACCGGGTAGGCGAAAAATATCAGATTTCTGACAAAAACTGAAAAACACTCAATTACGCTTCAGAATGATGTCAAACAATGTCCTGGTAGTTTCTAGACATGAATGGACTAAGTTGGAGAGAGAATTGAAGTAAAAATCAACATAATTCAAAAATGGTCAAATCTGGATTTTTTAGCCAGACCGGGTAGGCGAAAAATATCAGATTTCTGACAAAAATAAAAAAAACACTCAATATGCTTCAAAATGATCTCAAACAATCTCCTGGTAGCTTCTGAACATCAATGGATTAAGTTGGGGAATGAATTGAAGAAAAAATAAACATCATCAAAAATGGTCAAATCTGGATTTTTGATTTCTGACAAAAATTAAAAAAACACTCAATATGCTTCAAAATGATGTCAAACAATCTCCTGGTAGCTTCTGAACATCAATGGATTAAGTTGGAGAAAGGATTGAACAAAAAATCAACATCTTCAAAAAAGGGCCAAATCTGGATTTTTTTGACCAGACCGGGTAGGCGAAAAATATCAGATTTCTGACAAAAATAAAAAAAACACTCAATTACGCTTCAGAATGATGTCAAACAATGTCCTGGTAGTTTCTAGACATGAATGGACTAAGTTGGAGAGAGAATTGAAGTAAAAATCAACATAATTCAAAAATGGTCAAATCTGTATTTTTTAGCCAGACAGGGTAGGCGAAAAATATCAGATTTCTGACAAAAATAAAAAAAACACTCAATATGCTTCAAAATGATGTCAAAGAATGTCCTGGTAGTTTCTAGACATGAATGGACTAAGTTGGAGAGAGAATTGAAGTAAAAATCAACATAATTCAAAAATGGTCAAATCTGGATTTTTTAGCCAGTGTCTATCCTTCATAACACACACCTGAATATCTGCTTCCTTTCTCAACACCTTCATAACACGTACCTCAATATCTTCCTGTCTCCACACATCAGAAGCAGTGTCTATCTCGTTTACATGAGTTACGTTGTCAGGTCCCAGGAACTCCATGGCCAGTAGGTACATATCCTGTCAAGATATCGATATCGTTTAGAGGTTTATTCTGCATTTAAGGTACCGACCATTATGATAATTAGTAGAGACCGGGTAACCAAACAATCTTGGATTTCTGACAAAAGCAAAAAACCACTCAATATGCTTCAAAATGATCTCAAACAATCTACTGGAAGCTTCAGAACATCAATGGATTAAGTTGGAGGAAGAATTGAAGAAAAAATTCAACATCTTCAAAAATGGTAAAATCTAGATTGTTTTGGCCAGACCGGGTAGGCGAAAAATATCAGATTTCTGACAAAAACTGAAAAACACTCAATTACGCTTCAGAATGATGTCAAACAATGTCCTGGTAGTTTCTAGACATGAATGGACTAAGTTGGAGAGAGAATTGAAGTAAAAATCAACATAATTCAAAAATGGTCAAATCTGGATTTTTTAGCCAGACCGGGTAGGCGAAAAATATCAGATTTCTGACAAAAATAAAAAAAACACTCAATTACGCTTCAGAATGATGTCAAACAATGTCCTGGTAGTTTCTAGACATGAATGGACTAAGTTGGAGAGAGAATTGAAGTAAAAATCAACATAATTCAAAAATGGTCAAATCTGTATTTTTTAGCCAGACAGGGTAGGCGAAAAATATCAGATTTCTGACAAAAATAAAAAAAACACTCAATATGCTTCAAAATGATCTCAAACAATCTCCTGGTAGCTTCTGAACATCAATGGATTAAGTTGGAGAAAGGATTGAACAAAAAATCAACATCTTCAAAAAAGGGCCAAATCTAGATTTTTTTTAACAGACCGGGTAGACGAAAAATATCAGATTTCTGACAAAAACTAAAAAAAAACTCAATTACGCTTCAGAATGATGTCAAAGAATGTCCTGGTAGTTTCTAGACATGAATGGACTAAGTTGGAGAGAGAATTGAAGTAAAAATCAACATAATTCAAAAATGGTCAAATCTGGATTTTTTAGCCAGTGTCTATCCTTCATAACACACACCTGAATATCTGCTTCCTTTCTCAACACCTTCATAACACGTACCTCAATATCTTCCTGTCTCCACACATCAGAAGCAGTGTCTATCTTGTTTACATGAGTTACGTTGTCAGGTCCCAGGAACTCCATGGCCAGTAGGTACATATCCTGTCAAGATATCGATATCGTTTAGAAGTTTATTCTGCATTTAAGGTACCGACCATTATGATAATTAGTAGAGACCGGGTAGCCAAACAATCTTGGATTTCTGACAAAAGCAAAAAACCACTCAATATGCTTCAAAATGATCTCAAACAATCTACTGGAAGCTTCAGAACATCAATGGATTAAGTTGGAGGAAGAATTGAAGAAAAAATTCAACATCTTCAAAAATGGTAAAATCTAGATTGTTTTGGCCAGACCGGGTAGGCGAAAAATATCAGATTTCTGACAAAAACTGAAAAACACTCAATTATGCTTCAGAATGATGTCAAACAATGTCCTGGTAGTTTCTAGACATGAATGGACTAAGTTGGAGAGAGAATTGAAGTAAAAATCAACATAATTCAAAAATGGTCAAATCTGTATTTTTTAGCCAGACCGGGTAGGCGAAAAATATCAGATTTCTGACAAAAACTGAAAAACACTCAATTACCCTTCAGAATGATGTCAAACAATGTCCTGGTAGTTTCTAGACATGAATGGACTAAGTTGGAGAGAGAATTGAAGTAAAAATCAACATAATTCAAAAATGGTCAAATCTGGATTTTTGATTTCTGACAAAAATAGAAAAACCACTCAATATGCTTCAAAATGATCTCAAACAATCTCCTGGTAGCTTCTGAACATCAATGGATTAAGTTGGAGAAAGGATTGAACAAAAAATCAACATCTTCAAAAAAGGGCCAAATCTGGATTTTTTTTGACCAGACCGGGTAGGCGAAAAATATCAGATTTCTGACAAAAACTAAAAAACACTCAATTACCCTTCAGAATGATGTCAAACAATGTCCTGGTAGTTTCTAGACATGAATGGACTAAGTTGGAGAGAGAATTGAAGTAAAAATCAACATAATTCAAAAATGGTCAAATCTGTATTTTTTAGCCAGACCGGGTAGGCGAAAAATATCAGATTTCTGACAAAAATAAAAAAACCACTCAATATGCTTCAAAATGATCTCAAACAATCTCCTGGTAGCTTCTGAACATCAATGGATTAAGTTGGAGAATGAATTGAAGAAAAAGTAAACATCATCAAAAATGGTCAAATCTGGATTTTTGATTTCTGACAAAAACTGAAAAACACTCAATTACGCTTCAGAATGATGTCAAACAATGTCCTGGTAGTTTCTAGACATGAATGGACTAAGTTGGAGAGAGAATTGAAGTAAAAATCAACATAATTCAAAAATGGTCAAATCTGGATTTTTGATTTCTGACAAAAATAAAAAAAACACTCAATATGCTTCAAAATGATCTCAAACAATCTCCTGGTAGCTTCTGAACATCAATGGATTAAGTTGGAGAATGAATTGAAGAAAAAGTAAACATCATCAAAAATGGTCAAATCTGGATTTTTGATTCCTGACAAAAATAGAAAAACCACTCAATATGCTTCAAAATGATCTCAAACAATCTCCTGGTAGCTTCTGAACATCAATGGATTAAGTTGGAGAAAGGATTGAACAAAAAATCAACATCTTCAAAAAAGGGCCAAATCTGGATTTTTTTGACCAGACCGGGTAGGCGAAAAATATCAGATTTCTGACAAAAACTAAAAAACACTCAATTACGCTTCAGAATGATGTCAAACAATGTCCTGGTAGTTTCTAGACATGAATGGACTAAGTTGGAGAGAGAATTGAAGTAAAAATCAACATAATTCAAAAATGGTCAAATCTGGATTTTTTAGCCAGTGTCTATCCTTCATAACACACACCTGAATATCTGCTTCCTTTCTCAACACCTTCATAACACGTACCTCAATATCTTCCTGTCTCCACACATCAGAAGCAGTGTCTATCTTGTTTACATGAGTTACGTTGTCAGGTCCCAGGAACTCCATGGCCAGTAGGTACATATCCTGTCAAGATATCGATATCGTTTAGAGGTTTATTCTGCATTTAAGGTACCGACCATTATGATAATTAGTAGAGACCGGGTAACCAAACAATCTTGGATTTCTGACAAAAGCAAAAAACCACTCAATATGCTTCAAAATGATCTCAAACAATCTACTGGAAGCTTCAGAACATCAATGGATTAAGTTGGAGGAAGAATTGAAGAAAAAATTCAACATCTTCAAAAATGGTAAAATCTAGATTGTTTTGGCCAGACCGGGTAGGCGAAAAATATCAGATTTCTGACAAAAACTGAAAAACACTCAATTACGCTTCAGAATGATGTCAAACAATGTCCTGGTAGTTTCTAGACATGAATGGACTAAGTTGGAGAGAGAATTGAAGTAAAAATCAACATAATTCAAAAATGGTCAAATCTGGATTTTTTAGCCAGACCGGGTAGGCGAAAAATATCAGATTTCTGACAAAAATAAAAAAAACACTCAATATGCTTCAAAATGATCTCAAACAATCTCCTGGTAGCTTCTGAACATCAATGGATTAAGTTGGGGAATGAATTGAAGAAAAAATAAACATCATCAAAAATGGTCAAATCTGGATTTTTGATTTCTGACAAAAATTAAAAAAACACTCAATATGCTTCAAAATGATGTCAAACAATCTCCTGGTAGCTTCTGAACATCAATGGATTAAGTTGGAGAAAGGATTGAACAAAAAATCAACATCTTCAAAAAAGGGCCAAATCTGGATTTTTTTGACCAGACCGGGTAGGCGAAAAATATCAGATTTCTGACAAAAATAAAAAAAACACTCAATTACGCTTCAGAATGATGTCAAACAATGTCCTGGTAGTTTCTAGACATGAATGGACTAAGTTGGAGAGAGAATTGAAGTAAAAATCAACATAATTCAAAAATGGTCAAATCTGGATTTTTGATTTCTGACAAAAATAAAAAAAACACTCAATATGCTTCAAAATGATCTCAAACAATCTCCTGGTAGCTTCTGAACATCAATGGATTAAGTTGGAGAATGAATTGAAGAAAAAGTAAACATCATCAAAAATGGTCAAATCTGGATTTTTGATTCCTGACAAAAATAGAAAAACCACTCAATATGCTTCAAAATGATCTCAAACAATCTCCTGGTAGCTTCTGAACATCAATGGATTAAGTTGGAGAAAGGATTGAACAAAAAATCAACATCTTCAAAAAAGGGCCAAATCTGGATTTTTTTGACCAGACCGGGTAGGCGAAAAATATCAGATTTCTGACAAAAATAAAAAAAACACTCAATTACGCTTCAGAATGATGTCAAACAATGTCCTGGTAGTTTCTAGACATGAATGGACTAAGTTGGAGAGAGAATTGAAGTAAAAATCAACATAATTCAAAAATGGTCAAATCTGTATTTTTTAGCCAGACAGGGTAGGCGAAAAATATCAGATTTCTGACAAAAATAAAAAAAACACTCAATATGCTTCAAAATGATGTCAAACAATGTCCTGGTAGTTTCTAGACATGAATGGACTAAGTTGGAGAGAGAATTGAAGTAAAAATCAACATAATTCAAAAATGGTCAAATCTGGATTTTTTAGCCAGTGTCTATCCTTCATAACACACACCTGAATATCTGCTTCCTTTCTCAACACCTTCATAACACGTACCTCAATATCTTCCTGTCTCCACACATCAGAAGCAGTGTCTATCTTGTTTACATGAGTTACGTTGTCAGGTCCCAGGAACTCCATGGCCAGTAGGTACATATCCTGTCAAGATATCGATATCGTTTAGAGGTTTATTCTGCATTTAAGGTACCGACCATTATGATAATTAGTAGAGACCGGGTAACCAAACAATCTTGGATTTCTGACAAAAGCAAAAAACCACTCAATATGCTTCAAAATGATCTCAAACAATCTACTGGAAGCTTCAGAACATCAATGGATTAAGTTGGAGGAAGAATTGAAGAAAAAATTCAACATCTTCAAAAATGGTAAAATCTAGATTGTTTTGGCCAGACCGGGTAGGCGAAAAATATCAGATTTCTGACAAAAACTGAAAAACACTCAATTACGCTTCAGAATGATGTCAAACAATGTCCTGGTAGTTTCTAGACATGAATGGACTAAGTTGGAGAGAGAATTGAAGTAAAAATCAACATAATTCAAAAATGGTCAAATCTGGATTTTTTAGCCAGACCGGGTAGGCGAAAAATATCAGATTTCTGACAAAAATAAAAAAAACACTCAATATGCTTCAAAATGATCTCAAACAATCTCCTGGTAGCTTCTGAACATCAATGGATTAAGTTGGGGAATGAATTGAAGAAAAAATAAACATCATCAAAAATGGTCAAATCTGGATTTTTGATTTCTGACAAAAATTAAAAAAACACTCAATATGCTTCAAAATGATGTCAAACAATCTCCTGGTAGCTTCTGAACATCAATGGATTAAGTTGGAGAAAGGATTGAACAAAAAATCAACATCTTCAAAAAAGGGCCAAATCTGGATTTTTTTGACCAGACCGGGTAGGCGAAAAATATCAGATTTCTGACAAAAATAAAAAAACACTCAATTACGCTTCAGAATGATGTCAAACAATGTCCTGGTAGTTTCTAGACATGAATGGACTAAGTTGGAGAGAGAATTGAAGTAAAAATCAACATAATTCAAAAATGGTCAAATCTGTATTTTTTAGCCAGACAGGGTAGGCGAAAAATATCAGATTTCTGACAAAAATAAAAAAAACACTCAATATGCTTCAAAATGATCTCAAACAATCTCCTGGTAGCTTCTGAACATCAATGGATTAAGTTGGAGAATGAATTGAACAAAAAATAAACATCATCAAAAATGGTCAAATCTGGATTTTTGATTTCTGACAAAAATAGAAAAACCACTCAATATGCTTCAAAATGATCTCAAACAATCTCCTGGTAGCTTCTGAACATCAATGGATTAAGTTGGAGAATGAATTGAAGAAAAAGTAAACATCATCAAAAATGTTCAAATCTGGATTTTTGATTTCTGACAAAAATAGAAAAACCACTCAATATGCTTCAAAATGATCTCAAACAATCTCCTGGTAGCTTCTGAACATCAATGGATTAAGTTGGAGAAAGGATTGAACAAAAAATCAACATCTTCAAAAAAGGGCCAAATCTAGATTTTTTTTAACAGACCGGGTAGACGAAAAATATCAGATTTCTGACAAAAACTAAAAAAAAACTCAATTACGCTTCAGAATGATGTCAAAGAATGTCCTGGTAGTTTCTAGACATGAATGGACTAAGTTGGAGAGAGAATTGAAGTAAAAATCAACATAATTCAAAAATGGTCAAATCTGGATTTTTGATTTCTGACAAAAATAAAAAAAACACTCAATATGCTTCAAAATGATCTCAAACAATCTCCTGGTAGCTTCTGAACATCAATGGATTAAGTTGGAGAATGAATTGAAGAAAAAGTAAACATCATCAAAAATGGTCAAATCTGGATTTTTGATTCCTGACAAAAATAGAAAAACCACTCAATATGCTTCAAAATGATCTCAAACAATCTCCTGGTAGCTTCTGAACATCAATGGATTAAGTTGGAGAAAGGATTGAACAAAAAATCAACATCTTCAAAAAAGGGCCAAATCTGGATTTTTTTGACCAGACCGGGTAGGCGAAAAATATCAGATTTCTGACAAAAACTAAAAAACACTCAATTACGCTTCAGAATGATGTCAAACAATGTCCTGGTAGTTTCTAGACATGAATGGACTAAGTTGGAGAGAGAATTGAAGAAAAAAATCAACATCTTCAAAAATGGTAAAATCTAGATTGTTTTGGCCAGACCGGGTAGACGAAAAATATCAGATTTCTGACAAAAACTAAAAAAACACTCAATTACGCTTCAGAATGATGTCAAAGAATGTCCTGGTAGTTTCTAGACATGAATGGACTAAGTTGGAGAGAGAATTGAAGTAAAAATCAACATAATTCAAAAATGGTCAAATCTGGATTTTTTAGCCAGTGTCTATCCTTCATAACACACACCTGAATATCTGCTTCCTTTCTCAACACCTTCATAACACGTACCTCAATATCTTCCTGTCTCCACACATCAGAAGCAGTGTCTATCTTGTTTACATGAGTTACGTTGTCAGGTCCCAGGAACTCCATGGCCAGTAGGTACATATCCTGTCAAGATATCGATATCGTTTAGAGGTTTATTCTGCATTTAAGGTACCGACCATTATGATAATTAGTAGAGACCGGGTAACCAAACAATCTTGGATTTCTGACAAAAGCAAAAAACCACTCAATATGCTTCAAAATGATCTCAAACAATCTACTGGAAGCTTCAGAACATCAATGGATTAAGTTGGAGGAAGAATTGAAGAAAAAATTCAACATCTTCAAAAATGGTAAAATCTAGATTGTTTTGGCCAGACCGGGTAGGCGAAAAATATCAGATTTCTGACAAAAACTGAAAAACACTCAATTACGCTTCAGAATGATGTCAAACAATGTCCTGGTAGTTTCTAGACATGAATGGACTAAGTTGGAGAGAGAATTGAAGTAAAAATCAACATAATTCAAAAATGGTCAAATCTGGATTTTTTAGCCAGACCGGGTAGGCGAAAAATATCAGATTTCTGACAAAAATAAAAAAAACACTCAATATGCTTCAAAATGATCTCAAACAATCTCCTGGTAGCTTCTGAACATCAATGGATTAAGTTGGGGAATGAATTGAAGAAAAAATAAACATCATCAAAAATGGTCAAATCTGGATTTTTGATTTCTGACAAAAATTAAAAAAACACTCAATATGCTTCAAAATGATGTCAAACAATCTCCTGGTAGCTTCTGAACATCAATGGATTAAGTTGGAGAAAGGATTGAACAAAAAATCAACATCTTCAAAAAAGGGCCAAATCTGGATTTTTTTGACCAGACCGGGTAGGCGAAAAATATCAGATTTCTGACAAAAATAAAAAAAACACTCAATTACGCTTCAGAATGATGTCAAACAATGTCCTGGTAGTTTCTAGACATGAATGGACTAAGTTGGAGAGAGAATTGAAGTAAAAATCAACATAATTCAAAAATGGTCAAATCTGTATTTTTTAGCCAGACAGGGTAGGCGAAAAATATCAGATTTCTGACAAAAATAAAAAAAACACTCAATATGCTTCAAAATGATCTCAAACAATCTCCTGGTAGCTTCTGAACATCAATGGATTAAGTTGGGGAATGAATTGAAGAAAAAATAAACATCATCAAAAATGGTCAAATCTGGATTTTTGAATTCTGACAAAAATAGAAAAACCACTCAATATGCTTCAAAATGATCTCAAACAATCTCCTGGTAGCTTCTGAACATCAATGGATTAAGTTGGAGAGAGAATTGAAGTAAAAATCAACATAATTCAAAAATGGTCAAATCTGTATTTTTTAGCCAGACCGGGTAGGCGAAAAATATCAGATTTCTGACAAAAACTGAAAAACACTCAATTACGCTTCAGAATGATGTCAAACAATGTCCTGGTAGTTTCTAGACATGAATGGACTAAGTTGGAGAGAGAATTGAAGTAAAAATCAACATAATTCAAAAATGGTCAAATCTGGATTTTTGATTTCTGACAAAAATAGAAAAACCACTCAATATGCTTCAAAATGATCTCAAACAATCTCCTGGTAGCTTCTGAACATCAATGGATTAAGTTGGAGAATGAATTGAAGAAAAAGTAAACATCATCAAAAATGGTCAAATCTGGATTTTTGAATTCTGACAAAAATAGAAAAACCACTCAATATGCTTCAAAATGATCTCAAACAATCTCCTGGTAGCTTCTGAACATCAATGGATTAAGTTGGAGAATGAATTGAAGAAAAAGTAAACATCATCAAAAATGGTCAAATCTGGATTTTTGATTTCTGACAAAAATAAAAAAACCACTCAATATGCTTCAAAATGATCTCAAACAATCTCCTGGTAGCTTCTGAACATCAATGGATTAAGTTGGAGAATGAATTGAAGAAAAAGTAAACATCATCAAAAATGGTCAAATCTGGATTTTTGATTTCTGACAAAAATAGAAAAACCACTCAATATGCTTCAAAATGATCTCAAACAATCTCCTGGTAGCTTCTGAACATCAATGGATTAAGTTGGAGAAAGGATTGAACAAAAAATCAACATCTTCAAAAAAGGGCCAAATCTGTTTTTTTTTGACCAGACCGGGTAGGCGAAAAATATCAGATTTCTGACAAAAACTAAAAAACACTCAATTACGCTTCAGAATGATGTCAAACAATGTCCTGGTAGTTTCTAGACATGAATGGACTAAGTTGGAGAGAGAATTGAAGTAAAAATCAACATAATTCAAAAATGGTCAAATCTGTATTTTTTAGCCAGACCAGGTAGGCGAAAAATATCAGATTTCTGACAAAAATAAAAAAAACACTCAATATGCTTCAAAATGATCTCAAACAATCTACTGGAAGCTTCAGAACATCAATGGATTAAGTTGGAGGAAGAATTGAAGAAAAAATTCAACATCTTCAAAAATGGTAAAATCTAGATTGTTTTGGCCAGACCGGGTAGGCGAAAAATATCAGATTTCTGACAAAAACTGAAAAACACTCAATTATGCTTCAGAATGATGTCAAACAATGTCCTGGTAGTTTCTAGACATGAATGGACTAAGTTGGAGAGAGAATTGAAGTAAAAATCAACATAATTCAAAAATGGTCAAATCTGTATTTTTTAGCCAGACCAGGTAGGCGAAAAATATCAGATTTCTGACAAAAATAAAAAAAACACTCAATATGCTTCAAAATGATCTCAAACAATCTACTGGAAGCTTCAGAACATCAATGGATTAAGTTGGAGGAAGAATTGAAGAAAAAATTCAACATCTTCAAAAATGGTAAAATCTAGATTGTTTTGGCCAGACCGGGTAGGCGAAAAATATCAGATTTCTGACAAAAACTGAAAAACACTCAATTATGCTTCAGAATGATGTCAAACAATGTCCTGGTAGCTTCTGAACATCAATGGATTAAGTTGGAGAATGAATTGAAGAAAAAGTAAACATCATCAAAAATGGTCAAATCTGGATTTTTGATTTCTGACAAAAATAAAAAAACCACTCAATATGCTTCAAAATGATCTCAAACAATCTCCTGGTAGCTTCTGAACATCAATGGATTAAGTTGGAGAATGAATTGAAGAAAAAGTAAACATCATCAAAAATGGTCAAATCTGGATTTTTGATTTCTGACAAAAATAAAAAAAACACTCAATATGCTTCAAAATGATCTCAAACAATCTCCTGGTAGCTTCTGAACATCAATGGATTAAGTTGGAGAATGAATTGAAGAAAAAGTAAACATCATCAAAAATGGTCAAATCTGGATTTTTGATTTCTGACAAAAATAAAAAAACCACTCAATATGCTTCAAAATGATCTCAAACAATCTCCTGGTAGCTTCTGAACATCAATGGATTAAGTTGGAGAATGAATTGAAGAAAAAGTAAACATCATCAAAAATGGTCAAATCTGGATTTTTGATTCCTGACAAAAATAGAAAAACCACTCAATATGCTTCAAAATGATCTCAAACAATCTCCTGGTAGCTTCTGAACATCAATGGATTAAGTTGGAGAATGAATTGAAGAAAAAGTAAACATCATCAAAAATGGTCAAATCTGGATTTTTGATTTCTGACAAAAATAGAAAAACCACTCAATATGCTTCAAAATGATCTCAAACAATCTCCTGGTAGCTTCTGAACATCAATGGATTAAGTTGGAGAGAGAATTGAAGTAAAAATCAACATAATTCAAAAATGGTCAAATCTGTATTTTTTAGCCAGACCAGGTAGGCGAAAAATATCAGATTTCTGACAAAAATAAAAAAAACACTCAATATGCTTCAAAATGATCTCAAACAATCTACTGGAAGCTTCAGAACATCAATGGATTAAGTTGGAGGAAGAATTGAAGAAAAAATTCAACATCTTCAAAAATGGTAAAATCTAGATTGTTTTGGCCAGACCGGGTAGGCGAAAAATATCAGATTTCTGACAAAAACTGAAAAACACTCAATTATGCTTCAGAATGATGTCAAACAATGTCCTGGTAGTTTCTAGACATGAATGGACTAAGTTGGAGAGAGAATTGAAGTAAAAATCAACATAATTCAAAAATGGTCAAATCTGTATTTTTTAGCCAGACCGGGTAGGCGAAAAATATCAGATTTCTGACAAAAACTGAAAAACACTCAATTACGCTTCAGAATGATGTCAAACAATGTCCTGGTAGTTTCTAGACATGAATGGACTAAGTTGGAGAGAGAATTGAAGTAAAAATCAACATAATTCAAAAATGGTCAAATCTGTATTTTTTAGCCAGACCAGGTAGGCGAAAAATATCAGATTTCTGACAAAAATAAAAAACACACTCAATATGCTTCAAAATGATCTCAAACAATCTCCTGGTAGCTTCTGAACATCAATGGATTAAGTTGGAGAATGAATTGAAGAAAAAGTAAACATCATCAAAAATGGTCAAATCTGGATTTTTGAATTCTGACAAAAATAGAAAAACCACTCAATATGCTTCAAAATGATCTCAAACAATCTCCTGGTAGCTTCTGAACATCAATGGATTAAGTTGGAGAATGAATTGAAGAAAAAGTAAACATCATCAAAAATGGTCAAATCTGGATTTTTGATTTCTGACAAAAATAAAAAAACCACTCAATATGCTTCAAAATGATCTCAAACAATCTCCTGGTAGCTTCTGAACATCAATGGATTAAGTTGGAGAATGAATTGAAGAAAAAGTAAACTTCATCAAAAATGGTCAAATCTGGATTTTTGATTTCTGACAAAAATAAAAAAAACACTCAATATGCTTCAAAATGATCTCAAACAATCTCCTGGTAGCTTCTGAACATCAATGGATTAAGTTGGAGAATGAATTGAAGAAAAAGTAAACATCATCAAAAATGGTCAAATCTGGATTTTTGAATTCTGACAAAAATAGAAAAACCACTCAATATGCTTCAAAATGATCTCAAACAATCTCCTGGTAGCTTCTGAACATCAATGGATTAAGTTGGAGAATGAATTGAAGAAAAAGTAAACATCATCAAAAATGGTCAAATCTGGATTTTTGATTTCTGACAAAAATAGAAAAACCACTCAATATGCTTCAAAATGATCTCAAACAATCTCCTGGTAGCTTCTGAACATCAATGGATTAAGTTGGAGAAAGGATTGAACAAAAAATCAACATCTTCAAAAAAGGGCCAAATCTGGTTTTTTTTGACCAGACCGGGTAGGCGAAAAATATCAGATTTCTGACAAAAACTAAAAAACACTCAATTACGCTTCAGAATGATGTCAAACAATGTCCTGGTAGTTTCTAGACATGAATGGACTAAGTTGGAGAGAGAATTGAAGTAAAAATCAACATAATTCAAAAATGGTCAAATCTGTATTTTTTAGCCAGACCGGGTAGGCGAAAAATATCAGATTTCTGACAAAAACTGAAAAACACTCAATTACGCTTCAGAATGATGTCAAACAATGTCCTGGTAGTTTCTAGACATGAATGGACTAAGTTGGAGAGAGAATTGAAGTAAAAATCAACATAATTCAAAAATGGTCAAATCTGGATTTTTGATTTCTGACAAAAATAAAAAAAACACTCAATATGCTTCAAAATGATCTCAAACAATCTCCTGGTAGCTTCTGAACATCAATGGATTAAGTTGGAGAATGAATTGAAGAAAAAGTAAACATCATCAAAAATGGTCAAATCTGGATTTTTGAATTCTGACAAAAATAGAAAAACCACTCAATATGCTTCAAAATGATCTCAAACAATCTCCTGGTAGCTTCTGAACATCAATGGATTAAGTTGGAGAATGAATTGAAGAAAAAGTAAACATCATCAAAAATGGTCAAATCTGGATTTTTGATTTCTGACAAAAATAAAAAAACCACTCAATATGCTTCAAAATGATCTCAAACAATCTCCTGGTAGCTTCTGAACATCAATGGATTAAGTTGGAGAATGAATTGAAGAAAAAGTAAACATCATCAAAAATGGTCAAATCTGGATTTTTGATTTCTGACAAAAATAAAAAAAACACTCAATATGCTTCAAAATGATCTCAAACAATCTCCTGGTAGCTTCTGAACATCAATGGATTAAGTTGGAGAATGAATTGAAGAAAAAGTAAACATCATCAAAAATGGTCAAATCTGGATTTTTGAATTCTGACAAAAATAGAAAAACCACTCAATATGCTTCAAAATGATCTCAAACAATCTCCTGGTAGCTTCTGAACATCAATGGATTAAGTTGGAGAATGAATTGAAGAAAAAGTAAACATCATCAAAAATGGTCAAATCTGGATTTTTGATTTCTGACAAAAATAAAAAAACCACTCAATATGCTTCAAAATGATCTCAAACAATCTCCTGGTAGCTTCTGAACATCAATGGATTAAGTTGGAGAATGAATTGAAGAAAAAGTAAACATCATCAAAAATGGTCAAATCTGGATTTTTGATTTCTGACAAAAATAGAAAAACCACTCAATATGCTTCAAAATGATCTCAAACAATCTCCTGGTAGCTTCTGAACATCAATGGATTAAGTTGGAGAATGAATTGAAGAAAAAGTAAACATCATCAAAAATGGTCAAATCTGGATTTTTGATTTCTGACAAAAATAAAAAAAACACTCAATATGCTTCAAAATGATCTCAAACAATCTCCTGGTAGCTTCTGAACATCAATGGATTAAGTTGGAGAATGAATTGAAGAAAAAGTAAACATCATCAAAAATGGTCAAATCTGGATTTTTGAATTCTGACAAAAATAGAAAAACCACTCAATATGCTTCAAAATGATCTCAAACAATCTCCTGGTAGCTTCTGAACATCAATGGATTAAGTTGGAGAATGAATTGAAGAAAAAGTAAACATCATCAAAAATGGTCAAATCTGGATTTTTGAATTCTGACAAAAATAAAAAAACCACTCAATATGCTTCAAAATGATCTCAAACAATCTCCTGGTAGCTTCTGAACATCAATGGATTAAGTTGGAGAGAGAATTGAAGTAAAAATCAACATAATTCAAAAATGGTCAAATCTGTATTTTTTAGCCAGACCAGGTAGGCGAAAAATATCAGATTTCTGACAAAAATAAAAAAAACACTCAATATGCTTCAAAATGATCTCAAACAATCTACTGGAAGCTTCAGAACATCAATGGATTAAGTTGGAGGAAGAATTGAAGAAAAAATTCAACATCTTCAAAAATGGTAAAATCTAGATTGTTTTGGCCAGACCGGGTAGGCGAAAAATATCAGATTTCTGACAAAAACTGAAAAACACTCAATTATGCTTCAGAATGATGTCAAACAATGTCCTGGTAGTTTCTAGACATGAATGGACTAAGTTGGAGAGAGAATTGAAGTAAAAATCAACATAATTCAAAAATGGTCAAATCTGTATTTTTTAGCCAGACCGGGTAGGCGAAAAATATCAGATTTCTGACAAAAACTGAAAAACACTCAATTACGCTTCAGAATGATGTCAAACAATGTCCTGGTAGTTTCTAGACATGAATGGACTAAGTTGGAGAGAGAATTGAAGTAAAAATCAACATAATTCAAAAATGGTCAAATCTGGATTTTTGATTTCTGACAAAAATAGAAAAACCACTCAATATGCTTCAAAATGATCTCAAACAATCTCCTGGTAGCTTCTGAACATCAATGGATTAAGTTGGAGAATGAATTGAAGAAAAAGTAAACATCATCAAAAATGGTCAAATCTGGATTTTTGAATTCTGACAAAAATAGAAAAACCACTCAATATGCTTCAAAATGATCTCAAACAATCTCCTGGTAGCTTCTGAACATCAATGGATTAAGTTGGAGAATGAATTGAAGAAAAAGTAAACATCATCAAAAATGGTCAAATCTGGATTTTTGATTTCTGACAAAAATAAAAAAACCACTCAATATGCTTCAAAATGATCTCAAACAATCTCCTGGTAGCTTCTGAACATCAATGGATTAAGTTGGAGAATGAATTGAAGAAAAAGTAAACTTCATCAAAAATGGTCAAATCTGGATTTTTGATTTCTGACAAAAATAAAAAAAACACTCAATATGCTTCAAAATGATCTCAAACAATCTCCTGGTAGCTTCTGAACATCAATGGATTAAGTTGGAGAATGAATTGAAGAAAAAGTAAACATCATCAAAAATGGTCAAATCTGGATTTTTGAATTCTGACAAAAATAGAAAAACCACTCAATATGCTTCAAAATGATCTCAAACAATCTCCTGGTAGCTTCTGAACATCAATGGATTAAGTTGGAGAATGAATTGAAGAAAAAGTAAACATCATCAAAAATGGTCAAATCTGGATTTTTGATTTCTGACAAAAATAGAAAAACCACTCAATATGCTTCAAAATGATCTCAAACAATCTCCTGGTAGCTTCTGAACATCAATGGATTAAGTTGGAGAAAGGATTGAACAAAAAATCAACATCTTCAAAAAAGGGCCAAATCTGGTTTTTTTTTACCAGACCGGGTAGGCGAAAAATATCAGATTTCTGACAAAAACTAAAAAACACTCAATTACGCTTCAGAATGATGTCAAACAATGTCCTGGTAGTTTCTAGACATGAATGGACTAAGTTGGAGAGAGAATTGAAGTAAAAATCAACATAATTCAAAAATGGTCAAATCTGTATTTTTTAGCCAGACCAGGTAGGCGAAAAATATCAGATTTCTGACAAAAATAAAAAAAACACTCAATATGCTTCAAAATGATCTCAAACAATCTACTGGAAGCTTCAGAACATCAATGGATTAAGTTGGAGGAAGAATTGAAGAAAAAATTCAACATCTTCAAAAATGGTAAAATCTAGATTGTTTTGGCCAGACCGGGTAGGCGAAAAATATCAGATTTCTGACAAAAACTGAAAAACACTCAATTATGCTTCAGAATGATGTCAAACAATGTCCTGGTAGTTTCTAGACATGAATGGACTAAGTTGGAGAGAGAATTGAAGTAAAAATCAACATAATTCAAAAATGGTCAAATCTGTATTTTTTAGCCAGACCAGGTAGGCGAAAAATATCAGATTTCTGACAAAAATAAAAAAAACACTCAATATGCTTCAAAATGATCTCAAACAATCTACTGGAAGCTTCAGAACATCAATGGATTAAGTTGGAGGAAGAATTGAAGAAAAAATTCAACATCTTCAAAAATGGTAAAATCTAGATTGTTTTGGCCAGACCGGGTAGGCGAAAAATATCAGATTTCTGACAAAAACTGAAAAACACTCAATTATGCTTCAGAATGATGTCAAACAATGTCCTGGTAGTTTCTAGACATGAATGGACTAAGTTGGAGAGAGAATTGAAGTAAAAATCAACATAATTCAAAAATGGTCAAATCTGTATTTTTTAGCCAGACCGGGTAGGCGAAAAATATCAGATTTCTGACAAAAACTGAAAAACACTCAATTACGCTTCAGAATGATGTCAAACAATGTCCTGGTAGTTTCTAGACATGAATGGACTAAGTTGGAGAGAGAATTGAAGTAAAAATCAACATAATTCAAAAATGGTCAAATCTGTATTTTTTAGCCAGACCAGGTAGGCGAAAAATATCAGATTTCTGACAAAAATAAAAAACACACTCAATATGCTTCAAAATGATCTCAAACAATCTCCTGGTAGCTTCTGAACATCAATGGATTAAGTTGGAGAATGAATTGAAGAAAAAGTAAACATCATCAAAAATGGTCAAATCTGGATTTTTGAATTCTGACAAAAATAGAAAAACCACTCAATATGCTTCAAAATGATCTCAAACAATCTCCTGGTAGCTTCTGAACATCAATGGATTAAGTTGGAGAATGAATTGAAGAAAAAGTAAACATCATCAAAAATGGTCAAATCTGGATTTTTGATTTCTGACAAAAATAAAAAAACCACTCAATATGCTTCAAAATGATCTCAAACAATCTCCTGGTAGCTTCTGAACATCAATGGATTAAGTTGGAGAATGAATTGAAGAAAAAGTAAACATCATCAAAAATGGTCAAATCTGGATTTTTGATTTCTGACAAAAATAAAAAAAACACTCAATATGCTTCAAAATGATCTCAAACAATCTCCTGGTAGCTTCTGAACATCAATGGATTAAGTTGGAGAATGAATTGAAGAAAAAGTAAACATCATCAAAAATGGTCAAATCTGGATTTTTGAATTCTGACAAAAATAGAAAAACCACTCAATATGCTTCAAAATGATCTCAAACAATCTCCTGGTAGCTTCTGAACATCAATGGATTAAGTTGGAGAATGAATTGAAGAAAAAGTAAACATCATCAAAAATGGTCAAATCTGGATTTTTGATTTCTGACAAAAATAAAAAAACCACTCAATATGCTTCAAAATGATCTCAAACAATCTCCTGGTAGCTTCTGAACATCAATGGATTAAGTTGGAGAATGAATTGAAGAAAAAGTAAACATCATCAAAAATGGTCAAATCTGGATTTTTGATTTCTGACAAAAATAGAAAAACCACTCAATATGCTTCAAAATGATCTCAAACAATCTCCTGGTAGCTTCTGAACATCAATGGATTAAGTTGGAGAATGAATTGAAGAAAAAGTAAACATCATCAAAAATGGTCAAATCTGGATTTTTGATTTCTGACAAAAATAAAAAAAACACTCAATATGCTTCAAAATGATCTCAAACAATCTCCTGGTAGCTTCTGAACATCAATGGATTAAGTTGGAGAATGAATTGAAGAAAAAGTAAACATCATCAAAAATGGTCAAATCTGGATTTTTGAATTCTGACAAAAATAGAAAAACCACTCAATATGCTTCAAAATGATCTCAAACAATCTCCTGGTAGCTTCTGAACATCAATGGATTAAGTTGGAGAATGAATTGAAGAAAAAGTAAACATCATCAAAAATGGTCAAATCTGGATTTTTGATTTCTGACAAAAATAAAAAAACCACTCAATATGCTTCAAAATGATCTCAAACAATCTCCTGGTAGCTTCTGAACATCAATGGATTAAGTTGGAGAATGAATTGAAGAAAAAGTAAACATCATCAAAAATGGTCAAATCTGGATTTTTGATTTCTGACAAAAATAGAAAAACCACTCAATATGCTTCAAAATGATCTCAAACAATCTCCTGGTAGCTTCTGAACATCAATGGATTAAGTTGGAGAATGAATTGAAGAAAAAGTAAACGTCATCAAAAATGGTCAAATCTGGATTTTTGATTTCTGACAAAAATAAAAAAAACACTCAATATGCTTCAAAATGATCTCAAACAATCTCCTGGTAGCTTCTGAACATCAATGGATTAAGTTGGAGAATGAATTGAAGAAAAAGTAAACATCATCAAAAATGGTCAAATCTGGATTTTTGAATTCTGACAAAAATAGAAAAACCACTCAATATGCTTCAAAATGATCTCAAACAATCTCCTGGTAGCTTCTGAACATCAATGGATTAAGTTGGAGAATGAATTGAAGAAAAAGTAAACATCATCAAAAATGGTCAAATCTGGATTTTTGATTTCTGACAAAAATAAAAAAACCACTCAATATGCTTCAAAATGATCTCAAACAATCTCCTGGTAGCTTCTGAACATCAATGGATTAAGTTGGAGAATGAATTGAAGAAAAAGTAAACATCATCAAAAATGGTCAAATCTGGATTTTTGATTTCTGACAAAAATAGAAAAACCACTCAATATGCTTCAAAATGATCTCAAACAATCTCCTGGTAGCTTCTGAACATCAATGGATTAAGTTGGAGAAAGGATTGAACAAAAAATCAACATCTTCAAAAAAGGGCCAAATCTGTTGTTTTTTTACCAGACCGGGTAGGCGAAAAATATCAGATTTCTGACAAAAACTAAAAAACACTCAATTACGCTTCAGAATGATGTCAAACAATGTCCTGGTAGTTTCTAGACATGAATGGACTAAGTTGGAGAGAGAATTGAAGTAAAAATCAACATAATTCAAAAATGGTCAAATCTGTATTTTTTAGCCAGACCAGGTAGGCGAAAAATATCAGATTTCTGACAAAAATAAAAAAAACACTCAATATGCTTCAAAATGATCTCAAACAATCTACTGGAAGCTTCAGAACATCAATGGATTAAGTTGGAGGAAGAATTGAAGAAAAAATTCAACATCTTCAAAAATGGTAAAATCTAGATTGTTTTGGCCAGACCGGGTAGGCGAAAAATATCAGATTTCTGACAAAAACTAAAAAACACTCAATTACGCTTCAGAATGATGTCAAACAATGTCCTGGTAGTTTCTGAACATCAATGGATTAAGTTGGAGAATGAATTGAAGAAAAAGTAAACATCATCAAAAATGGTCAAATCTGGATTTTTGATTTCTGACAAAAATAAAAAAACCACTCAATATGCTTCAAAATGATCTCAAACAATCTCCTGGTAGCTTCTGAACATCAATGGATTAAGTTGGAGAATGAATTGAAGAAAAAATAAACATCATCAAAAATGGTCAAATCTGTATTTTTGAGCCAGACAGGGTAGGCGAAAAATATCAGATTTCTGACAAAAATAAAAAAAACACTCAATATGCTTCAAAATGATCTCAAACAATCTCCTGGTAGCTTCTGAACATCAATGGATTAAGTTGGAGAATGAATTGAAGAAAAAGTAAACATCATCAAAAATGGTCAAATCTGGATTTTTGATTTCTGACAAAAATAGAAAAACCACTCAATATGCTTCAAAATGATCTCAAACAATCTCCTGGTAGCTTCTGAACATCAATGGATTAAGTTGGAGAATGAATTGAAGAAAAAATAAACATCATCAAAAATGGTCAAATCTGGATTTTTGATTTCTGACAAAAATAAAAAAAACACTCAATATGCTTCAAAATGATCTCAAACAATCTCCTGGTAGCTTCTGAACATCAATGGATTAAGTTGGAGAAAGGATTGAACAAAAAATCAACATCTTCAAAAAAGGGCCAAATCTGGATTTTTTTGACCAGACCGGGTAGGCGAAAAATATCAGATTTCTGACAAAAACTAAAAAACACTCAATTACGCTTCAGAATGATGTCAAACAATGTCCTGGTAGTTTCTAGACATGAATGGACTAAGTTGGAGAGAGAATTGAAGTAAAATCAACATAATTCAAAAATGGTCAAATCTGTATTTTTTAGCCAGACCTAGCCTCCTGTGCAGCCGTCCTTAGTGTCGTCACTCAACGTTTCCATCCCCACGAACGTCTGCTTACTTGAGCAGAACATTCCTTTCTCATTGTAAGTATGAGCCAATCAAAATCGATTTGTTGTTTTCTAAGGAACCAATCAAAAGATTTGTTAAAAATTTCGCGCCAACGCACATGACCGCTTACAGTTTGTGTATGGATGTAACACCAAAAAAAATCGTCGACGAAAATACAATTTGCTTCCTTTGTGGTTTCAAATCACCAAGAAAAGAACGAGTTAATGTCTTTGGGAAAAGTTCAGAGGATATTGGTGGCCTGATAAATGGAGCTCTTAGTATAAACATCAGCGATTTGTATCCTTCAAGTGGCGGCTTGTTTATTTGTACGAAGTCTTGCTACAAGCGCTTGATTCGCTATAAAAAAACTAAACTTTCTTTGCAAGCTGTTCAAGACGAAATCGTCCAAGAGTTCAGAAAAAATGAAGTGTCCTTGAGAAAAAAGAGACTCAGAAGAGAAACAGAAGACGAATTCAAACAAGAACTCGAACAAGACAACATCGGAGTTCCTGGTCGAAGTGACAACACAAGTAGCGTGGCAAAGAGCGTGCAACAGCTCTTTCCTACCATTTGTACTTCTTTATATGCCGCCTCATCGGTACCTTACAGTTACAGTGGAATACATGGGCCAATCTTTACATCTACCCCGAGGAAAAACTTCCAGACATCTACCCCGAAGAACTTCCAGACATCTGAGAAAAAGAGTGGGAGATCAGTTACGAGTAAAGTACTGATCGAATACCCTAGCAAAACTGTCCGTAAGTGTGTGCATCCTGATTATGAATCCATTACGAAAGCTCTTGCTTATGGGACGCCCGAATCATTGGCCAAAGCAGTCACGAAGTGCAAAGTATTAACGAAGCACGTTGTTGCCAGTGTGCTACAGCTTTTGTCAAAGGAAGTCAGTGGCCTTTGCTCGACATCGAATCCCACGTTATTAAGAAAGTGTGCCAAAACAGACCTGGAGAATTTCAATCTGCAGTTGGTCTGCGAAGAATGGAAAAAGAAAGCCCCAATCTTCTACTCTTTTCTGATAACTTCAGCAAGCACGAGAACAACATTGAACTGTACTTGGCTCTCTGGGGTAGCAATGGCAGGATCAGTATTGCTGAAACAGAGAAATAACAAAATGAATGCCGCTGCCTCTGTACTTGGTGTTATGATAAAATCAGGATCACTCGAGGTAATTTTCTTTATATCTTTATTGCAACGATTTTCATGGAAAGTATAAAATTATATGTTTTTTTTTGTCAATTAATTGCTGCTCTACTAACTACTACTTACTACTACTACTTACTAGTACTACTTACTAGTACTACTAACTATTACTACTTCTTAACTACTACTACTACTACTTAACTACTACTCCTGCTACTACTACTAACAGCTGGGACCACCACCACTTGAATCTGCTACTACTACTAAGTGCCTAAATACTGCTACTTAACATCTGTATGGGAACAGGTGTAAATATACATATATATTAAATTGTGTTGTATTGTTTCTTTTCATAGTCTGCTCTTGACCGCTTGTCTAAACTGAAAGTATCATGCTGTAACAAAGTGGTATTATCAAAATTGGATGTACTTGGAGATAATTTTGATATGATTCTCAAGACTGCAAAGGAAGACATTTCCAGTGAGTCTGTGAAAACAAAAGCCCTAAGTTGTGGTGTCACAAATCCCAGTTTAGCCTCAACCCCCATTGAAACAGACAAGGCCAAAGAAATCCTACAAGTACATCAAAAGAGCTGTCATCCTGGATTCACCATTGCATTTGATAATATTGATTTAGAAATCCACAGGAAAAACATGACTGCTTCAAAACAGAATAGAGACATTCACTGGGTGAACCACAACATGTTCGTTCACAAATAGAGTTTCTGGAAACCTGCTTCCAACTGAGGCACCAAAAGAAGTGTTATCCACAGTATCTAACATGAAATTCCTCCCAAGTGCTATTGATCAACTGAGACAAAGATACAATTATACTGTATTGGTGTCAAGGATTTTGGTTGACTATTTTGATGTGTATGCCCCACTGAAAGATGCATGCATTTATCACATTCCCCACAAGTTCTCAAAGGAAATGTCAGAAAAATCTGTTAAGGTATATACAGCGAAAAAAGTTTTTTTAACTGTTAACCATTATAATAATATGCATGAAAAACATTCTCGATTCTGATTGGCAAAGAGCAGTGCAGTTCAAATATAATTGAGTGCAAAAAAGTGTAATTGAGTGCAAATTATTTTTTTCACCAAGTGTCTCAAAATCAATATTTTCGCTGAAATTCTGACATAAAAGTACCGGTACTCACAAGCGTTGAATATCCTGTATTTCTGCTGAAAATTGTCTGTGATTTGAGCAAAAAGTTTTCAATTTTAGTTATCACACCTTTTTAACAAAGAGCGCATGCAAGTGCCCAATTGACATGTACGTGACAGTAGTATAGGTGGAAAGAGGTTGTACAAAGAAGTTTTACAGGCTCTCATTTCCTATCTCTCCCCAGTCTCCCTCTTATTTCTTTTCATCTTGCATTTTCTTTTGCCCCTTTCACACTATCTGAGAGCCTGGAACAGGCTAGTGATTTGAGTGAAAAGCTTTCAATTTTAGCTAGCATGTGCTGCTGACGCAACCATTACTCTATTTTCGAGCAAAGAGCGTGCGCTCAAAGCTGCTTTTGTACCAGGGTGCAACTTAAAATGAAGGAAAGTAAAGATTATTTGTTTGTCATTTTTTTCATGTATATTATTAATAAGTAATCATATGATTTTCTCGGGCAATTTAGGATTAATTCACATGTGTGTTTTGCAGGCTCGTGCAATTTTAATACTCTTTGAAAAACCAACTTGTGCAAATTAATCCAAAATTGCACTCGAAACCGTATGATTACCTATACTAAGTTCACAACACTTGGGAATGAATGAAAGCAGGAGCCCATTGGGGACCGGTCATTATTTAAGGGGAGTACCAGGTTGGATAAAATAATTTTTTTCCCATATTTTTTTTCAAACCCTGTATTAGTTTTGACCTGAATTTTTCATATCCTGTTACATAGTTGAATAAAAAATCCCATACCCCATAGGTTTTCCTGAAAAAAAAAATCATACCTGTACGATTTTTATCCAACCTGGTACTCCCCTTAAATAATGACTGGTCTCTTACCAGGAGTGTCCATCTCCCACACTAGGTCTGTGAGTCAGCGTATGACTGGATTGAGCTATATTTAGAACAGATCTCACAGGAGTTCATGTGCCCACACTTTGGGAATCCACTCAAACCATAGTCAGGACAATGCAACGTTAGTAAAATCACCTCAAAGTACAATAGGTCATTCTTAATCTCGATAGTTATGGCAAGCATATGTACGATCGCAGCTGAGTCAGAAGGCAGTTAACCAGGAAACATGTTCTAAAAATAGCTCAAACTGGTCATACACTGACTCACAGGTATAGTGCATATGGACACTCCTGCATGGTAATGGATTCCTGATGAAAGAAAGATGGAAAGTGAGAAAGAAAGAGAGAGAGAGAGAAAAATAAAGCAATATAATATACATACACATGGACACAACAATAATGAACAAAGTTATCAACAATGATTATGATCCAGACTTTTTTTTGTATTTGTATCACTTGCAGGTTCAACTGGGAACAATATTTAAGAATGAAAATGTAAATGAGGATATGGTTGCCATTCTCCAACAGCTTCAGTCATATCTTCCCAAAACCACAGAAGGTGCCTTTGATAATCAGATCATTGCAGGAGATCAGCTATCAATAGAGAGAGCAGTTAATCTCATATCATCAGTGTCCAATGGGTATACTCCAGAAGATCGTCTCGAAGGCTTCAACCTACAAATCGGTGACTGGCATGCTGGAGTTAAAATCTTGTCTGTAAGTATCAGAAACTGTGATTTGTTGAAACAAATGCCCAAATGTGCTTTACACTTACACCTGTTTGCAGAAACGTTCTCCTTTTACAAAATAGTAAATTAAGTTAAAAGGAGTGAATTAAAGACACAAACGAAATGCACTGAAGCTCAATTCTGGCTCAATGCTAATTAATTCCTTTTTACTATTTTGCAAAAGGATGAAGTTTTGGCTAACAGGTGTAAATAAATATACTAATAACCAAATACAACTTCATTGTGACAGTATATATGAAAATGGGGAATGGTACTAGCTGCTTTATATATTGCCACTCACAGCCTTGAGTGCAAACAATACATAATTTTATGTGAAACAGTACTATTTTTAAATAGTGCTGTGCTGTTTCTATTGTTTCATCATTGCTACATGCATTACTAATTAGTGCTTAATTATTTTTTACAGCTCATCTACAAGCGGTTCTTCTCTGCAAAGTCAGAGGTTGATAAGTGCACTTTGAGTTCTGACCGTGCACTCATCAACCGCAGAAATGTTACAGCAGAACCCCACTCAGCTTATTGTCCTGACAGAGATTTCCTGGCAATTGTAATCAAAGCCAGAGTAATCACTGCAGCTTTCTCTGTGCTTGGATTTATTGATAAACAAAGCTGTCCAACGAAATATCCCTTGCCTGATGACATATCAACACAGAGCAAACAGTCTAAGTTGGAATACTTACACAAGGCAGCATCACTAATCGTTGACAAATTTGTTTTTTCTGATGATTATGTCAACCACCTCCTTGACAGTATCTTGACAAATCAGGAGATTCAAGATGTTCAAGATCAACAGCCACGTACAGCAGATGGAAGATTCCTGTGTCGATTTCCTGGGTGCCAGGTGTCATTTAAGTATGATGGTGCAAGTAGGAGGAGGCATGAGGCCACACACGATCCACCTCCAGAAGTCCCAGCTGGCAGTGTTGCTGAGAAGCAATCATCATATTCAAAGCCTTCGAAGTCAACCAGCATCAAGTGCAAGAGTAACACTGATGATGTGTACAGTTATAACTGTGCCTTGCTTGCTGATGGTTTGCTTTTCCAGAATTTTTTAGATTCTATCAAAGAAGGAGATGGTTCGAGGTTGATGAGACAATATAAGTATGTGTTGTTATATTGTAAAGCTGATGGCCAGGGCAGCACCAAATATGCCTTAGAGTGCCTCTACCAGGCATTTCTTGTAGAAGCCCTTCTGTCTTCCAGGGACAGTGAGCGATTTGTTTGCAATCGAAGTGTCAACACGAATGGTGGAATTGGAAATAACATTCCACATGACCTGGAAGTGGAACACAGCAACCGCTTCATAAAGACAAGTATCAAGAACCTTGGACCCAATGTGACTGAAAAAGCAGTGAGGCGGATCTGCCAATCAGAAAATGCTGTAAGGTCTATGCTGAACAACTTTGATCAGGGTCTGCACCGTATTAAGAGGTCTGGAAAGCATACAAAAAGTTGTGAAGAAGGTGACCTTAATGAATTGATCAAGAGAGCAGTTTCAGCAGATATATTCACAAGTCAACCAGGTCGGAAATACAGTTGTTTCTCTGACTTTGAAAGAGACCCTTTCAAAAACTTGGAAATGTCAGCCTTGTACCAGTGGATTAATAAGCACAAAGAGAACATTCAACGTGGCAACAGGGCACGTTAATTAGTTTCAAGCTAACCTTGTCAAGTTGTGTAAATATAACCATACACCCTATAGCCATGTACACATCATAGGGAAGATAATTATTGTACAAAGTTGTGTGATTATAAGGGACTGGTTAGAAATTAGCAGGGGGGGGGGAGTGGAGGGTCAAAATATTTCATACCTATTGTCTGGGGAGGGTTACATGTACATGTATTTTTAGACTTCTTCATTTCATTCTCCATCCCCCCCTCCCCCCCACTAATTTCTGACCAGTCCCTAAACCACACCCTGTAGCCATGTGTACACATCATAGGGAAAATGGATTGATCATTTATTGTACAAAGTTGTGTGATTATAAGGGACTTTGGGTTAACAATATCATTCATTCACTCTAGAAAAAGGTGTGTGACTGTGTCATGCTTGTCTCAAATTGTAGAATATTACTTTACTGACAGCATACACGTACATTGTAAGCAATCACGCTGAAGTGAAAACTTAGAGCTAGTGTAACCACAACCATAGTCATGTGTACATATAGGAAAATAGTTTGATTGATCATTTACTATATAGAATGCCTTGAGTGTTATTGTTTGCATTCATTTGTTTCATTTAAACTATAAGTATGGGAACAATAATTCATTATCCCTAAGTACATGTACTAAATTGTACAGTTAAGAGGGGCAGAGAACACAGCACAAAGACAGCCACAATTTCTAGTACATGTACATAGGTAACAGAAATCAATGATTGTGAGTGTTAATACAGGAACACCCAACGAACTGTTCTGCAAAATAACTGTTCTTCTGGGCCACTCGGCTGGCAAATTCTGCACTTTGGAATTTCTTGGCTGGCAAATTCTGCAGTCTGATACTAAATAATAATATAACGGAGCGATATTTGTCAGCTGGTAAATTCTGCAGTCCGATATAATTACATAATAATAATATAACAGAGCGATATTTCTCAGCTGGCAAATTCTGCACGTACCTGTTGTTTCACAGGTTTTTAAAAATACCGAATTCTGCAGGTTAGCTCAGGTTTTTATTCTCAAAATAAAAATATATTTTTGCTGCTGGCAAATTCTGCACTTAAATATTTCAGCTGGGAAATTTAAAAATTCTTCATGAACTTTAGGCTGGCTGGCGCTGCAGAACAGCTGTTCGTCTGCCAGCTGAAAAACAATTCCCTTAAATATGTTTAAATACATCTGATTTGTTATAAAAACATCAGAATGTTTATTTTTATGAAGTTTTACCGTTGGGTGTTCCTGTTAATACACAACACGTTCTGTTTGTACTAGAACTTAACTATTATTTCTCAATAGTTACTACTGGCAAATAAATGAAAAAGTCAATTACATTGTGTGAAATGAGTGGTTGTCCAGTACATCCAGGACAGTTGCAGGAACTTCAACATTCAAAGACTCCTCAAGTGCACTATCTGAACTCTCTAGCTGAGAAATAGACAAATTCTCTAAAGCAAGTTCAAGAAGGGAATCATCTTGAACAAGGTTATCCCATTCTCCATAACAATCTTCCATATCGATTTCATTAGGTTCACCAGATAATATTTCACTTATACATGCATAGTCAATCTCTGAAACATCCCCAAATACCTTACTTACCATTTCAAGAATCTTGCATGCATGCTTCAAGTCCCATATCTCTACTTTATCTAAAATGTCCTGAAGTGTAAAGATCACCTCACAACTATCTAGTACCTGAGTGATTTGGACTTCTGAAAATCCAAGTAGAAACTGTGGATGAGTCAGAGTTTTTAGTTGATTGTTTTTGGACTTTGATATCAACTTCATCACAAGTAACGTGTGGTAATCTGTCAAATGCTTCTGTAGATCCTCAAGGTGCTCTTGGGTCACAACTCTGGTGTGCATGGTAGGCAGACTTTGTTTGCTGTCAGAATTTCCAGGGAATCTTGTAAATTCTGCACAATCTGAAGTGCCACATTGACATTCAGCTGCACAATTATCACAGCACAAATGCACTGGTGTGATCACACTTAAGTGAGAGCAATAATTATCAAAATTCTGTAAAAGCGCATTTCGCCTGCATGCTTTGGTTTTCACATAGTTTTTCATGTGTTTGTCTACATGATTCAGCATCAGGCCTTGATAAATGATGAAAGCTACACTTTGTTTCCCATCTCTCCCTGCACGTCCTGTTTCTTGTATGTAAGCCTCAAGATTTTTGGATGGGCCAAAATGAATGATACGACAAACACCTTTACAGTCGACACCCATGCCAAATGCGATGGTTGCAATTAATATTCGTAATCCTGAGTCCTGGTTTTGAAATTCTTGGAGTATTGCTTCCTTATTGGCTTCTGGAGTACATGAGTGCAACATTTCAAGTACAACATTTCTAGGATTATCATCAAGATAGAGTTTCTTTCCAAGCAAAACTCTCAGTGTAGAGTATAATAGTCCACATTGTTTTATAGTTTGGCAGTAAATTATTGTGCGAGAAGTGTTCTGTCTGTGTATCAGTATTTCATCAACTAACCACTGAAAATACTCCTCCAGACTCTTATCTTTGGGTATGTAGTGCACAGAGTAAGCAAGATTCGTCTTGTTCGGACTTTCAGAAATGATATGTGGGTTTTCCATTAATAGAACATCCATTATTGTTTTCCTGGTCTCTGATGTGGCTGTGGCAGTCAAAGCAATAATGTTTACATTGGTCAAAGACCTTAGTTCATGAAGTTCAGAGTATGTCTCACGGAATGCTGCCATATTGGTGGTATTTGAAGTCCCCCTTTAAAAAAAAACATAAATATGCTGTATTTAGAAAACTACACTAAGTTTTCTCCTTGTTCAGCTGATTTAGACTAACAGTGTAATTATGAACAGCTCAGAAGGAAAAGTACTTCCAAACAAATGTAGCTAGCTATTAAAGATCATGAAGTTCAATAAATTGAAGATCATGAATCACATGATTCTCTTTCGAAATAATCTTACATAGATTTTGTCGCTCTAAAAATACCAAACCTTGAAGTTTATGCCACTTACCATTGCTTTATAACGTGTGCCTCATCAACTGCAATAGAGCACAACTTGACAGAATAAATCTCGCTCGATAACACGGACCGCCAGCGTTCGTTATTCAACCATGCTTCTGGGGTACCATACACTACTGAATACGAACCCTCTTCCACGGCTTTCGCTTCTTTGTCTGATATATCAGTTAAACATATCGCAGATATACCAAGTTTCTGGAGGCTGGCGACTTGATCTTTCATTAAATTTATGAGCGGAGATACAACCACAACGATATGGTCCGATACATCAGTGTTTAACACATCAAAGCAGAGTGGCAAAACTTGATAAATCAGAGATTTACCATACCCAGTGGGAAGATTTACGAAGATATCCCGTTTTTGTGTCGTAAAAACGTCAATGGCTTCTTTCTGGTGAGAACTTAGCTCAGTAATGTTAAATTTATCACACACTCGTTCAAACGCTTCTTCTAACGCCATTTTGTTTTCGTCTTCCCGCGATTCGTAGCCAAGGTCAAGGTCAGGTTTCCCGATTTTGGAAGCTTCATGGTAATTGGTTCATTTTCGAGAAAGGAATGTTCTGCTCAAGTAAGCAGACGTTCGTGGGGATGGAAACGTTGAGTGACGACACTAAGGACGGCTGCACAGGAGGCTAAGCCAGACCGGGTAGGCGAAAAATATCAGATTTCTGACAAAAACTGAAAAACACTCAATTACCCTTCAGAATGATGTCAAACAATGTCCTGGTAGTTTCTAGACATGAATGGACTAAGTTGGAGAGAGAATTGAAGAAAAAAATCAACATCTTCAAAAATGGTAAAATCTAGATTGTTTTGGCCAGACCGGGTAGACGAAAAATATCAGATTTCTGACAAAAACTAAAAAAAAACTCAATTACGCTTCAGAATGATGTCAAACAATGTCCTGGTAGTTTCTAGACATGAATGGACTAAGTTGGAGAGAGAATTGAAGTAAAAATCAACATAATTCAAAAATGGTCAAATCTGGATTTTTTAGCCAGTGTCTATCCTTCATAACACACACCTGAATATCTGCTTCCTTTCTCAACACCTTCATAACACGTACCTCAATATCTTCCTGTCTCCACACATCAGAAGCAGTGTCTATCTTGTTTACATGAGTTACGTTGTCAGGTCCCAGGAACTCCATGGCCAGTAGGTACATATCCTGTCAAGATATCGTTATCGTTTAGAAGTTTATTCTGCATTTAAGGTACCGACCATTATGATAATTAGTAGAGACCGGGTAACCAAACAATCTTGGATTTCTGACAAAAGCAAAAAACCACTCAATATGCTTCAAAATGATCTCAAACAATCTACTGGAAGCTTCAGAACATCAATGGATTAAGTTGGAGGAAGAATTGAAGAAAAAATTCAACATCTTCAAAAATGGTAAAATCTAGATTGTTTTGGCCAGACCGGGTAGGCGAAAAATATCAGATTTCTGACAAAAACTGAAAAACACTCAATTATGCTTCAGAATGATGTCAAACAATGTCCTGGTAGTTTCTAGACATGAATGGACTAAGTTGGAGAGAGAATTGAAGTAAAAATCAACATAATTCAAAAATGGTCAAATCTGTATTTTTTAGCCAGACCGGGTAGGCGAAAAATATCAGATTTCTGACAAAAATAAAAAAAACACTCAATATGCTTCAAAATGATCTCAAACAATCTCCTGGTAGCTTCTGAACATCAATGGATTAAGTTGGAGAATGAATTGAAGAAAAAGTAAACATCATCAAAAATGGTCAAATCTGGATTTTTGATTCCTGACAAAAATAGAAAAACCACTCAATATGCTTCAAAATGATCTCAAACAATCTCCTGGTAGCTTCTGAACATCAATGGATTAAGTTGGAGAAAGGATTGAACAAAAAATCAACATCTTCAAAAAAGGGCCAAATCTGGATTTTTTTGACCAGACCGGGTAGGCAAAAAATATCAGATTTCTGACAAAAACTAAAAAAAAACTCAATTACGCTTCAGAATGATGTCAAAGAATGTCCTGGTAGTTTCTAGACATGAATGGACTAAGTTGGAGAGAGAATTGAAGTAAAAATCAACATAATTCAAAAATGGTCAAATCTGTATTTTTTAGCCAGACCGGGTAGGCGAAAAATATCAGATTTCTGACAAAAATAAAAAACACACTCAATATGCTTCAAAATGATCTCAAACAATCTCCTGGTAGCTTCTGAACATCAATGGATTAAGTTGGAGAATGAATTGAAGAAAAAGTAAACATCATCAAAAATGGTCAAATCTGGATTTTTGATTTCTGACAAAAATAGAAAAACCACTCAATATGCTTCAAAATGATCTCAAACAATCTCCTGGTAGCTTCTGAACATCAATGGATTAAGTTGGAGAAAGGATTGAACAAAAAATCAACATCTTCAAAAAAGGGCCAAATCTGGATTTTTTTGACCAGACCGGGTAGGCGAAAAATATCAGATTTCTGACAAAAACTAAAAAACACTCAATTACGCTTCAGAATGATGTCAAACAATGTCCTGGTAGTTTCTAGACATGAATGGACTAAGTTGGAGAGAGAATTGAAGTAAAAATCAACATAATTCAAAAATGGTCAAATCTGTATTTTTTAGCCAGACCGGGTAGGCGAAAAATATCAGATTTCTGACAAAAATAAAAAACACACTCAATATGCTTCAAAATGATCTCAAACAATCTCCTGGTAGCTTCTGAACATCAATGGATTAAGTTGGAGAATGAATTGAAGAAAAAGTAAACATCATCAAAAATGGTCAAATCTGGATTTTTTAGCCAGACCGGGTAGGCGAAAAATATCAGATTTCTGACAAAAATAAAAAAAACACTCAATATGCTTCAAAATGATCTCAAACAATCTCCTTTTAGCTTCTGAACATCAATGGATTAAGTTGGGGAATGAATTGAAGAAAAAGTAAACATCATCAAAAATGGTCAAATCTGGATTTTTGATTTCTGACAAAAATTAAAAAAACACTCAATATGCTTCAAAATGATCTCAAACAATCTCCTGGTAGCTTCTGAACATCAATGGATTAAGTTGGAGAAAGGATTGAACAAAAAATCAACATCTTCAAAAAAGGGCCAAATCTGGATTTTTTTGACCAGACCGGGTAGGCGAAAAATATCAGATTTCTGACAAAAACTAAAAAACACTCAATTACGCTTCAGAATGATGTCAAACAATGTCCTGGTAGTTTCTAGACATGAATGGACTAAGTTGGAGAGAGAATTGAAGAAAAAATTCAACATCTTCAAAAATGGTAAAATCTGTATTTTTTAACCAGACCGGGTAGGCGAAAAATATCAGATTTCTGACAAAAACTAAAAAACACTCAATTACGCTTCAGAATGATGTCAAACAATGTCCTGGTAGTTTCTAGACATGAATGGACTAAGTTGGAGAGAGAATTGAAGTAAAAATCAACATAATTCAAAAATGGTCAAATCTGTATTTTTTAGCGAGAACGGGTAGGCGAAAAATATCAGATTTCTGACAAAAATAAAAAAAACACTCAATATGCTTCAAAATGATCTCAAACAATCTCCTGGTAGCTTCTGAACATCAATGGATTAAGTTGGAGAATGAATTGAAGAAAAAGTAAACATCATCAAAAATGGTCAAATCTGGATTTTTGATTTCTGACAAAAATAACAAAAACACTCAATATGCTTCAAAATGATCTCAAACAATCTCCTGGTAGCTTCTGAACATCAATGGATTAAGTTGGGGAATGAATTGAAGAAAAAATAAACATCATCAAAAATGGTCAAATCTGGATTTCTGATTTCTGACAAAAATTAAAAAAAACACTCAATATGCTTCAAAATGATGTCAAACAATCTCCTGGTAGCTTCTGAACATCAATGGATTAAGTTGGAGAAAGGATTGAACAAAAAATCAACATCTTCAAAAAAGGGTCAAATCTGGATTTTTTAGCCAGTGTCTATCCTTCATAACACACACCTGAATATCTGCTTCCTTTCTCAACACCTTCATAACACGTACCTCAATATCTTCCTGTCTCCACACATCAGAAGCAGTGTCTATCTTGTTTACATGAGTTACGTTGTCAGGTCCCAGGAACTCCATGGCCAGTAGGTACATATCCTGTCAAGATATCGATATCGTTTAGAAGTTTATTCTGCATTTAAGGTACCGACCATTATGATAATTAGTAGAGACCGGGTAGCCAAAAAATCTTGGATTTCTGACAAAAGCAAAAAACCACTCAATATGCTTCAAAATGATCTCAAACAATCTACTGGAAGCTTCAGAACATCAATGGATTAAGTTGGAGGAAGAATTGAAGAAAAAAATCAACATCTTCAAAAATGGTAAAATCTAGATTGTTTTGGCCAGACCGGGTAGGCGAAAAATATCAGATTTCTGACAAAAACTAAAAAACACTCAATTACGCTTCAGAATGATGTCAAACAATGTCCTGGTAGTTTCTAGACATGAATGGACTAAGTTGGAGAGAGAATTGAAGAAAAAATTCAACATCTTCAAAAATGGTAAAATCTCGATTGTTTTGGCCAGACCGGGTAGGCGAAAAATATCAGATTTCTGACAAAAACTAAAAAACACTCAATTACGCTTCAGAATGATGTCAAACAATGTCCTGGTAGTTTCTAGACATGAATGGACTAAGTTGGAGAGAGAATTGAAGAAAAAAATCAACATCTTCAAAAATGGTAAAATCTGTATTTTTTAACCAGACCGGGTAGGCGAAAAATATCAGATTTCTGACAAAAACTAAAAAACACTCAATTATGCTTCAGAATGATGTCAAACAATGTCCTGGTAGTTTCTAGACATGAATGGACTAAGTTGGAGAGAGAATTGAAGTAAAAATCAACATAATTCAAAAATGGTCAAATCTGTATTTTTTAGCCAGACCGGGTAGGCGAAAAATATCAGATTTCTGACAAAAATAACAAAAACACTCAATATGCTTCAAAATGATCTCAAACAATCTCCTGGTAGCTTCTGAACATCAATGGATTAAGTTGGGGAATGAATTGAAGAAAAAATAAACATCATCAAAAATGGTCAAATCTGGATTTTTGATTTCTGACAAAAATTAAAAAAAACACTCAATATGCTTCAAAATGATGTCAAACAATCTCCTGGTAGCTTCTGAACATCAATGGATTAAGTTGGAGAATGAATTGAAGAAAAAGTAAACATCATCAAAAATGGTCAAATCTGGATTTTTGATTTCTGACAAAAATAAAAAAAACACTCAATATGCTTCAAAATGATCTCAAACAATCTCCTGGTAGCTTCTGAACATCAATGGATTAAGTTGGAGAATGAATTGAAGAAAAAGTAAACATCATCAAAAATGGTCAAATCTGGATTTTTGATTTCTGACAAAAATAAAAAAAACACTCAATATGCTTCAAAATGATCTCAAACAATCTCCTGGTAGCTTCAGAACATCAATGGATTAAGTTGGAGAAAGGATTGAAGTAAAAATCAACATAATTCAAAAATGGTCAAATCTGGATTTTTTAGCCAGTGTCTATCCTTCATAACACACACCTGAATATCTGCTTCCTTTCTCAACACCTTCATAACACGTACCTCAATATCTTCCTGTCTCCACACATCAGAAGCAGTGTCTATCTTGTTTACATGAGTTACGTTGTCAGGTCCCAGGAACTCCATGGCCAGTAGGTACATATCCTGTCAAGATATCGATATCGTTTAGAAGTTTATTCTGCATTTAAGGTACCGACCATTATGATAATTAGTAGAGACCGGGTAGCCAAAAAATCTTGGATTTCTGACAAAAGCAAAAAACCACTCAATATGCTTCAAAATGATCTCAAACAATCTCCTGGTAGCTTCTGAACATCAATGGATTAAGTTGGAGAATGAATTGAAGAAAAAGTAAACATCATCAAAAATGGTCAAATCTGGATTTTTGATTTCTGACAAAAATTTAAAAAACACTCAATATGCTTCAAAATGATCTCAAACAATCTCCTGGTAGCTTCTGAACATCAATGGATTAAGTTGGAGAAAGGATTGAACAAAAAATCAACATCTTCAAAAAAGGGCCAAATCTGGATTTTTTTGACCAGACCGGGTAGGCGAAAAATATCAGATTTCTGACAAAAACTAAAAAACACTCAATTACGCTTCAGAATGATGTCAAACAATGTCCTGGTAGTTTCTAGACATGAATGGACTAAGTTGGAGAGAGAATTGAAGTAAAAATCAACATAATTCAAAAATGGTCAAATCTGTATTTTTTAGCCAGACCGGATAGGCGAAAAATATCAGATTTCTGACAAAAATAAAAAACACACTCAATATGCTTCAAAATGATCTCAAACAATCTCCTGGTAGCTTCTGAACATCAATGGATTAAGTTGGAGAATGAATTGAAGAAAAAGTAAACATCATCAAAAATGGTCAAATCTGGATTTTTGATTTCTGACAAAAATAAAAAAAACACTCAATATGCTTCAAAATGATCTCAAACAATCTCCTGGTAGCTTCTGAACATCAATGGATTAAGTTGGAGAATGAATTGAAGAAAAAGTAAACATCATCAAAAATGGTCAAATCTGGATTTTTGATTTCTGACAAAAATAAAAAAACTACTCAATATGCTTCAAAATGATCTCAAACAATCTCCTGGTAGCTTCTGAACATCAATGGATTAAGTTGGAGAAAGGATTGAACAAAAAATCAACATCTTCAAAAAAGGGCCAAATCTGGATTTTTTTGACCAGACCGGGTAGGCGAAAAATATCAGATTTCTGACAAAAACTAAAAACACTCAATTACGCTTCAGAATGATGTCAAACAATGTCCTGGTAGTTTCTAGACATGAATGGACTAAGTTGGAGAGAGAATTGAAGTAAAATCAACATAATTCAAAAATGGTCAAATCTGTATTTTTTAGCCAGACCGGGTAGGCGAAAAATATCAGATTTCTGACAAAAACTGAAAAACACTCAATTACCCTTCAGAATGATGTCAAACAATGTCCTGGTAGTTTCTAGACATGAATGGACTAAGTTGGAGAGAGAATTGAAGAAAAAAATCAACATCTTCAAAAATGGTAAAATCTAGATTGTTTTGGCCAGACCGGGTAGACGAAAAATATCAGATTTCTGACAAAAACTAAAAAAACACTCAATTACGCTTCAGAATGATGTCAAAGAATGTCCTGGTAGTTTCTAGACATGAATGGACTAAGTTGGAGAGAGAATTGAAGTAAAAATCAACATAATTCAAAAATGGTCAAATCTGGATTTTTTAGCCAGTGTCTATCCTTCATAACACACACCTGAATATCTGCTTCCTTTCTCAACACCTTCATAACACGTACCTCAATATCTTCCTGTCTCCACACATCAGAAGCAGTGTCTATCTTGTTTACATGAGTTACGTTGTCAGGTCCCAGGAACTCCATGGCCAGTAGGTACATATCCTGTCAAGATATCGATATCGTTTAGAAGTTTATTCTGCATTTAAGGTACCGACCATTATGATAATTAGTAGAGACCGGGTAGCCAAACAATCTTGGATTTCTGACAAAAGCAAAAAACCACTCAATATGCTTCAAAATGATCTCAAACAATCTCCTGGTAGCTTCTGAACATCAATGGATTAAGTTGGGGAATGAATTGAAGAAAAAATAAACATCATCAAAAATGGTCAAATCTGGATTTTTGATTTCTGACAAAAATTAAAAAAAACACTCAATATGCTTCAAAATGATGTCAAACAATCTCCTGGTAGCTTCTGAACATCAATGGATTAAGTTGGAGAAAGGATTGAACAAAAAATCAACATCTTCAAAAAAGGGTCAAATCTGGATTTTTTAGCCAGTGTCTATCCTTCATAACACACACCTGAATATCTGCTTCCTTTCTCAACACCTTCATAACACGTACCTCAATATCTTCCTGTCTCCACACATCAGAAGCAGTGTCTATCTTGTTTACATGAGTTACGTTGTCAGGTCCCAGGAACTCCATGGCCAGTAGGTACATATCCTGTCAAGATATCGATATCGTTTAGAAGTTTATTCTGCATTTAAGGTACCGACCATTATGATAATTAGTAGAGACCGGGTAGCCAAAAAATCTTGGATTTCTGACAAAAGCAAAAAACCACTCAATATGCTTCAAAATGATCTCAAACAATCTACTGGAAGCTTCAGAACATCAATGGATTAAGTTGGAGGAAGAATTGAAGAAAAAAATCAACATCTTCAAAAATGGTAAAATCTAGATTGTTTTGGCCAGACCGGGTAGGCGAAAAATATCAGATTTCTGACAAAAACTAAAAAACACTCAATTACGCTTCAGAATGATGTCAAACAATGTCCTGGTAGTTTCTAGACATGAATGGACTAAGTTGGAGAGAGAATTGAAGAAAAAATTCAACATCTTCAAAAATGGTAAAATCTAGATTGTTTTGGCCAGACCGGGTAGGCGAAAAATATCAGATTTCTGACAAAAATTAAAAAAACACTCAATATGCTTCAAAATGATCTCAAACAATCTCCTGGTAGCTTCTGAACATCAATGGATTAAGTTGGAGAATGAATTGAAGAAAAAGTAAACATCATCAAAAATGGTCAAATCTGGATTTTTGATTTCTGACAAAAATAAAAAAAACACTCAATATGCTTCAAAATGATCTCAAACAATCTCCTGGTAGCTTCAGAACATCAATGGATTAAGTTGGAGAAAGGATTGAAGTAAAAATCAACATAATTCAAAAATGGTCAAATCTGGATTTTTTAGCCAGTGTCTATCCTTCATAACACACACCTGAATATCTGCTTCCTTTCTCAACACCTTCATAACACGTACCTCAATATCTTCCTGTCTCCACACATCAGAAGCAGTGTCTATCTTGTTTACATGAGTTACGTTGTCAGGTCCCAGGAACTCCATGGCCAGTAGGTACATATCCTGTCAAGATATCGATATCGTTTAGAAGTTTATTCTGCATTTAAGGTACCGACCATTATGATAATTAGTAGAGACCGGGTAGCCAAAAAATCTTGGATTTCTGACAAAAGCAAAAAACCACTCAATATGCTTCAAAATGATCTCAAACAATCTCCTGGTAGCTTCTGAACATCAATGGATTAAGTTGGAGAATGAATTGAAGAAAAAGTAAACATCATCAAAAATGGTCAAATCTGGATTTTTGATTTCTGACAAAAATAAAAAAACCACTCAATATGCTTCAAAATGATCTCAAACAATGTCCTGGTAGTTTCTAGACATGAATGGACTAAGTTGGAGAGAGAATTGAAGAAAAAATTCAACATCTTCAAAAATGGTAAAATCTGTATTTTTTAACCAGACCGGGTAGGCGAAAAATATCAGATTTCTGACAAAAACTAAAAAACACTCAATTATGCTTCAGAATGATGTCAAACAATGTCCTGGTAGTTTCTAGACATGAATGGACTAAGTTGGAGAGAGAATTGAAGTAAAAATCAACATAATTCAAAAATGGTCAAATCTGTATTTTTTAGCCAGACCGGGTAGGCGAAAAATATCAGATTTCTGACAAAAATAACAAAAACACTCAATATGCTTCAAAATGATCTCAAACAATCTCCTGGTAGCTTCTGAACATCAATGGATTAAGTTGGGGAATGAATTGAAGAAAAAATAAACATCATCAAAAATGGTCAAATCTGGATTTTTGATTTCTGACAAAAATTAAAAAAAACACTCAATATGCTTCAAAATGATGTCAAACAATCTCCTGGTAGCTTCTGAACATCAATGGATTAAGTTGGAGAAAGGATTGAACAAAAAATCAACATCTTCAAAAAAGGGTCAAATCTGGATTTTTTAGCCAGTGTCTATCCTTCATAACACACACCTGAATATCTGCTTCCTTTCTCAACACCTTCATAACACGTACCTCAATATCTTCCTGTCTCCACACATCAGAAGCAGTGTCTATCTTGTTTACATGAGTTACGTTGTCAGGTCCCAGGAACTCCATGGCCAGTAGGTACATATCCTGTCAAGATATCGATATCGTTTAGAAGTTTATTCTGCATTTAAGGTACCGACCATTATGATAATTAGTAGAGACCGGGTAGCCAAAAAATCTTGGATTTCTGACAAAAGCAAAAAACCACTCAATATGCTTCAAAATGATCTCAAACAATCTACTGGAAGCTTCAGAACATCAATGGATTAAGTTGGAGGAAGAATTGAAGAAAAAATTCAACATCTTCAAAAATGGTAAAATCTAGATTGTTTTGGCCAGACCGGGTAGGCGAAAAATATCAGATTTCTGACAAAAACTGAAAAACACTCAATTATGCTTCAGAATGATGTCAAACAATGTCCTGGTAGTTTCTAGACATGAATGGACTAAGTTGGAGAGAGAATTGAAGTAAAAATCAACATAATTCAAAAATGGTCAAATCTGGATTTTTTAGCCAGACCGGGTAGGCGAAAAATATCAGATTTCTGACAAAAATAAAAAAAAAACTCAATATGCTTCAAAATGATCTCAAACAATCTCCTTTTAGCTTCTGAACATCAATGGATTAAGTTGGAGAATGAATTGAAGAAAAAGTAAACATCATCAAAAATGGTCAAATCTGGATTTTTGATTTCTGACAAAAATAGAAAAACCACTCAATATGCTTCAAAATGATCTCAAACAATCTACTGGAAGCTTCAGAACATCAATGGATTAAGTTGGAGGAAGAATTGAAGAAAAAATTCAACATCTTCAAAAATGGTAAAATCTAGATTGTTTTGGCCAGACCGGGTAGGCGAAAAATATCAGATTTCTGACAAAAACTGAAAAACACTCAATTATGCTTCAGAATGATGTCAAACAATGTCCTGGTAGTTTCTAGACATGAATGGACTAAGTTGGAGAGAGAATTGAAGTAAAAATCAACATAATTCAAAAATGGTCAAATCTGTATTTTTTAGCCAGACCGGGTAGGCGAAAAATATCAGATTTCTGACAAAAATAAAAAAAACACTCAATATGCTTCAAAATGATCTCAAACAATCTCCTGGTAGCTTCTGAACATCAATGGATTAAGTTGGAGAATGAATTGAAGAAAAAGTAAACATCATCAAAAATGGTCAAATCTGGATTTTTGATTTCTGACAAAAATAAAAAAAACCACTCAATATGCTTCAAAATGATCTCAAACAATCTCCTGGTAGCTTCTGAACATCAATGGATTAAGTTGGAGAATGAATTGAAGAAAAAGTAAACATCATCAAAAATGGTCAAATCTGGATTTTTGATTTCTGACAAAAATAGAAAAACCACTCAATATGCTTCAAAATGATCTCAAACAATCTCCTGGTAGCTTCTGAACATCAATGGATTAAGTTGGAGAAAGGATTGAACAAAAAATCAACATCTTCAAAAAAGGGCCAAATCTGGATTTTTTTGACCAGACCGGGTAGGCGAAAAATATCAGATTTCTGACAAAAACTAAAAAACACTCAATTACGCTTCAGAATGATGTCAAACAATGTCCTGGTAGTTTCTAGACATGAATGGACTAAGTTGGAGAGAGAATTGAAGTAAAAATCAACATAATTCAAAAATGGTCAAATCTGTATTTTTTAGCCAGACCGGGTAGGCGAAAAATATCAGATTTCTGACAAAAATAAAAAACACACTCAATATGCTTCAAAATGATCTCAAACAATCTCCTGGTAGCTTCTGAACATCAATGGATTAAGTTGGAGAATGAATTGAAGAAAAAGTAAACATCATCAAAAATGGTCAAATCTGGATTTTTGATTTCTGACAAAAATAAAAACAACACTCAATATGCTTCAAAATGATCTCAAACAATCTCCTGGTAGCTTCTGAACATCAATGGATTAAGTTGGAGAATGAATTGAAGAAAAAGTAAACATCATCAAAAATGGTCAAATCTGGATTTTTGATTTCTGACAAAAATAAAAAAAACCACTCAATATGCTTCAAAATGATCTCAAACAATCTCCTGGTAGCTTCTGAACATCAATGGATTAAGTTGGAGAATGAATTGAAGAAAAAGTAAACATCATCAAAAATGGTCAAATCTGGATTTTTGATTTCTGACAAAAATAGAAAAACCACTCAATATGCTTCAAAATGATCTCAAACAATCTCCTGGTAGCTTCTGAACATCAATGGATTAAGTTGGAGAAAGGATTGAACAAAAAATCAACATCTTCAAAAAAGGGCCAAATCTGGATTTTTTTGACCAGACCGGGTAGGCGAAAAATATCAGATTTCTGACAAAAACTAAAAAACACTCAATTACGCTTCAGAATGATGTCAAACAATGTCCTGGTAGTTTCTAGACATGAATGGACTAAGTTGGAGAGAGAATTGAAGTAAAAATCAACATAATTCAAAAATGGTCAAATCTGTATTTTTTAGCCAGACCGGGTAGGCGAAAAATATCAGATTTCTGACAAAAATAAAAAAACCACTCAATATGCTTCAAAATGATCTCAAACAATCTCCTGGTAGCTTCTGAACATCAATGGATTAAGTTGGAGAATGAATTGAAGAAAAAGTAAACATCATCAAAAATGGTCAAATCTGGATTTTTGATTTCTGACAAAAATAAAAAAACCACTCAATATGCTTCAAAATGATCTCAAACAATCTCCTGGTAGCTTCTGAACATCAATGGATTAAGTTGGAGAATGAATTGAAGAAAAAGTAAACATCATCAAAAATGGTCAAATCTGGATTTTTGATTCCTGACAAAAATAGAAAAACCACTCAATATGCTTCAAAATGATCTCAAACAATCTCCTGGTAGCTTCTGAACATCAATGGATTAAGTTGGAGAAAGGATTGAACAAAAAATCAACATCTTCAAAAAAGGGCCAAATCTGGATTTTTTTGACCAGACCGGGTAGGCGAAAAATATCAGATTTCTGACAAAAACTAAAAAACACTCAATTACGCTTCAGAATGATGTCAAACAATGTCCTGGTAGTTTCTAGACATGAATGGACTAAGTTGGAGAGAGAATTGAAGTAAAATCAACATAATTCAAAAATGGTCAAATCTGTATTTTTTAGCCAGACCGGGTAGGCGAAAAATATCAGATTTCTGACAAAAACTGAAAAACACTCAATTACCCTTCAGAATGATGTCAAACAATGTCCTGGTAGTTTCTAGACATGAATGGACTAAGTTGGAGAGAGAATTGAAGAAAAAAATCAACATCTTCAAAAATGGTAAAATCTAGATTGTTTTGGCCAGACCGGGTAGACGAAAAATATCAGATTTCTGACAAAAACTAAAAAAAAACTCAATTACGCTTCAGAATGATGTCAAAGAATGTCCTGGTAGTTTCTAGACATGAATGGACTAAGTTGGAGAGAGAATTGAAGTAAAAATCAACATAATTCAAAAATGGTCAAATCTGGATTTTTTAGCCAGTGTCTATCCTTCATAACACACACCTGAATATCTGCTTCCTTTCTCAACACCTTCATAACACGTACCTCAATATCTTCCTGTCTCCACACATCAGAAGCAGTGTCTATCTTGTTTACATGAGTTACGTTGTCAGGTCCCAGGAACTCCATGGCCAGTAGGTACATATCCTGTCAAGATATCGATATCGTTTAGAAGTTTATTCTGCATTTAAGGTACCGACCATTATGATAATTAGTAGAGACCGGGTAACCAAACAATCTTGGATTTCTGACAAAAGCAAAAAACCACTCAATATGCTTCAAAATGATCTCAAACAATCTACTGGAAGCTTCAGAACATCAATGGATTAAGTTGGAGGAAGAATTGAAGAAAAAATTCAACATCTTCAAAAATGGTAAAATCTAGATTGTTTTGGCCAGACCGGGTAGGCGAAAAATATCAGATTTCTGACAAAAACTGAAAAACACTCAATTATGCTTCAGAATGATGTCAAACAATGTCCTGGTAGTTTCTAGACATGAATGGACTAAGTTGGAGAGAGAATTGAAGTAAAAATCAACATAATTCAAAAATGGTCAAATCTGGATTTTTTAGCCAGACCGGGTAGGCGAAAAATATCAGATTTCTGACAAAAATAAAAAAAACACTCAATATGCTTCAAAATGATCTCAAACAATCTCCTTTTAGCTTCTGAACATCAATGGATTAAGTTGGAGAATGAATTGAAGAAAAAGTAAACATCATCAAAAATGGTCAAATCTGGATTTTTGATTTCTGACAAAAGCAAAAAACCACTCAATATGCTTCAAAATGATCTCAAACAATCTACTGGAAGCTTCAGAACATCAATGGATTAAGTTGGAGGAAGAATTGAAGAAAAAATTCAACATCTTCAAAAATGGTAAAATCTAGATTGTTTTGGCCAGACCGGGTAGGCGAAAAATATCAGATTTCAGACAAAAACTGAAAAACACTCAATTATGCTTCAGAATGATGTCAAACAATGTCCTGGTAGTTTCTAGACATGAATGGACTAAGTTGGAGAGAGAATTGAAGTAAAAATCAACATAATTCAAAAATGGTCAAATCTGTATTTTTTAGCCAGACCGGGTAGGCGAAAAATATCAGATTTCTGACAAAAATAAAAAAAACACTCAATATGCTTCAAAATGATCTCAAACAATCTCCTGGTAGCTTCTGAACATCAATGGATTAAGTTGGAGAATGAATTGAAGAAAAAGTAAACATCATCAAAAATGGTCAAATCTGGATTTTTGATTTCTGACAAAAATAAAAAAAACACTCAATATGCTTCAAAATGATCTCAAACAATCTCCTGGTAGCTTCTGAACATCAATGGATTAAGTTGGAGAATGAATTGAAGAAAAAGTAAACATCATCAAAAATGGTCAAATCTGGATTTTTGATTTCTGACAAAAATAAAAAAACCACTCAATATGCTTCAAAATGATCTCAAACAATCTCCTGGTAGCTTCTGAACATCAATGGATTAAGTTGGAGAATGAATTGAAGAAAAAGTAAACATCATCAAAAATGGTCAAATCTGGATTTTTTAGCCAGTGTCTATCCTTCATAACACACACCTGAATATCTGCTTCCTTTCTCAACACCTTCATAACACGTACCTCAATATCTTCCTGTCTCCACACATCAGAAGCAGTGTCTATCTTGTTTACATGAGTTACGTTGTCAGGTCCCAGGAACTCCATGGCCAGTAGGTACATATCCTGTCAAGATATCGATATCGTTTAGAAGTTTATTCTGCATTTAAGGTACCGACCATTATGATAATTAGTAGAGACCGGGTAGCCAAAAAATCTTGGATTTCTGACAAAAGCAAAAAACCACTCAATATGCTTCAAAATGATCTCAAACAATCTACTGGAAGCTTCAGAACATCAATGGATTAAGTTGGAGGAAGAATTGAAGAAAAAATTCAACATCTTCAAAAATGGTAAAATCTAGATTGTTTTGGCCAGACCGGGTAGGCGAAAAATATCAGATTTCTGACAAAACCTAAAAAACACTCAATTACGCTTCAGAATGATGTCAAACAATGTCCTGGTAGTTTCTAGACATGAATGGACTAAGTTGGAGAGAGAATTGAAGAAAAAATTCAACATCTTCAAAAATGGTAAAATCTGTATTTTTTAACCAGACCGGGTAGGCGAAAAATATCAGATTTCTGACAAAAACTAAAAAACACTCAATTACGCTTCAGAATGATGTCAAACAATGTCCTGGTAGTTTCTAGACATGAATGGACTAAGTTGGAGAGAGAATTGAAGTAAAAATCAACATAATTCAAAAATGGTCAAATCTGTATTTTTTAGCGAGAACGGGTAGGCGAAAAATATCAGATTTCTGACAAAATAAAAAAAACACTCAATATGCTTCAAAATGATCTCAAACAATCTCCTGGTAGCTTCTGAACATCAATGGATTAAGTTGGAGAATGAATTGAAGAAAAAGTAAACATCATCAAAAATGGTCAAATCTGGATTTTTGATTTCTGACAAAAATAACAAAAACACTCAATATGCTTCAAAATGATCTCAAACAATCTCCTGGTAGCTTCTGAACATCAATGGATTAAGTTGGGGAATGAATTGAAGAAAAAATAAACATCATCAAAAATGGTCAAATCTGGATTTCTGATTTCTGACAAAAATTAAAAAAAACACTCAATATGCTTCAAAATGATGTCAAACAATCTCCTGGTAGCTTCTGAACATCAATGGATTAAGTTGGAGAAAGGATTGAACAAAAAATCAACATCTTCAAAAAAGGGTCAAATCTGGATTTTTTAGCCAGTGTCTATCCTTCATAACACACACCTGAATATCTGCTTCCTTTCTCAACACCTTCATAACACGTACCTCAATATCTTCCTGTCTCCACACATCAGAAGCAGTGTCTATCTTGTTTACATGAGTTACGTTGTCAGGTCCCAGGAACTCCATGGCCAGTAGGTACATATCCTGTCAAGATATCGATATCGTTTAGAAGTTTATTCTGCATTTAAGGTACCGACCATTATGATAATTAGTAGAGACCGGGTAGCCAAAAAATCTTGGATTTCTGACAAAAGCAAAAAACCACTCAATATGCTTCAAAATGATCTCAAACAATCTACTGGAAGCTTCAGAACATCAATGGATTAAGTTGGAGGAAGAATTGAAGAAAAAAATCAACATCTTCAAAAATGGTAAAATCTAGATTGTTTTGGCCAGACCGGGTAGGCGAAAAATATCAGATTTCTGACAAAAACTAAAAAACACTCAATTACGCTTCAGAATGATGTCAAACAATGTCCTGGTAGTTTCTAGACATGAATGGACTAAGTTGGAGAGAGAATTGAAGTAAAAATCAACATAATTCAAAAATGGTCAAATCTGTATTTTTTAGCGAGAACGGGTAGGAGAAAAATATCAGATTTCTGACAAAAATAAAAAAAACACTCAATATGCTTCAAAATGATCTCAAACAATCTCCTGGTAGCTTCTGAACATCAATGGATTAAGTTGGAGAATGAATTGAAGAAAAAGTAAACATCATCAAAAATGGTCAAATCTGGATTTTTGATTTCTGACAAAAATAACAAAAACACTCAATATGCTTCAAAATGATCTCAAACAATCTCCTGGTAGCTTCTGAACATCAATGGATTAAGTTGGGGAATGAATTGAAGAAAAAATAAACATCATCAAAAATGGTCAAATCTGGATTTCTGATTTCTGACAAAAATTAAAAAAAACACTCAATATGCTTCAAAATGATGTCAAACAATCTCCTGGTAGCTTCTGAACATCAATGGATTAAGTTGGAGAAAGGATTGAACAAAAAATCAACATCTTCAAAAAAGGGTCAAATCTGGATTTTTTAGCCAGTGTCTATCCTTCATAACACACACCTGAATATCTGCTTCCTTTCTCAACACCTTCATAACACGTACCTCAATATCTTCCTGTCTCCACACATCAGAAGCAGTGTCTATCTTGTTTACATGAGTTACGTTGTCAGGTCCCAGGAACTCCATGGCCAGTAGGTACATATCCTGTCAAGATATCGATATCGTTTAGAAGTTTATTCTGCATTTAAGGTACCGACCATTATGATAATTAGTAGAGACCGGGTAGCCAAAAAATCTTGGATTTCTGACAAAAGCAAAAAACCACTCAATATGCTTCAAAATGATCTCAAACAATCTACTGGAAGCTTCAGAACATCAATGGATTAAGTTGGAGGAAGAATTGAAGAAAAAAATCAACATCTTCAAAAATGGTAAAATCTAGATTGTTTTGGCCAGACCGGGTAGGCGAAAAATATCAGATTTCTGACAAAAACTAAAAAACACTCAATTACGCTTCAGAATGATGTCAAACAATGTCCTGGTAGTTTCTAGACATGAATGGACTAAGTTGGAGAGAGAATTGAAGAAAAAATTCAACATCTTCAAAAATGGTAAAATCTAGATTGTTTTGGCCAGACCGGGTAGGCGAAAAATATCAGATTTCTGACAAAAATTAAAAAAACACTCAATATGCTTCAAAATGATCTCAAACAATCTCCTGGTAGCTTCTGAACATCAATGGATTAAGTTGGAGAATGAATTGAAGAAAAAGTAAACATCATCAAAAATGGTCAAATCTGGATTTTTGATTTCTGACAAAAATAAAAAAAACACTCAATATGCTTCAAAATGATCTCAAACAATCTCCTGGTAGCTTCAGAACATCAATGGATTAAGTTGGAGAAAGGATTGAAGTAAAAATCAACATAATTCAAAAATGGTCAAATCTGGATTTTTTAGCCAGTGTCTATCCTTCATAACACACACCTGAATATCTGCTTCCTTTCTCAACACCTTCATAACACGTACCTCAATATCTTCCTGTCTCCACACATCAGAAGCAGTGTCTATCTTGTTTACATGAGTTACGTTGTCAGGTCCCAGGAACTCCATGGCCAGTAGGTACATATCCTGTCAAGATATCGATATCGTTTAGAAGTTTATTCTGCATTTAAGGTACCGACCATTATGATAATTAGTAGAGACCGGGTAGCCAAAAAATCTTGGATTTCTGACAAAAGCAAAAAACCACTCAATATGCTTCAAAATGATCTCAAACAATCTCCTGGTAGCTTCTGAACATCAATGGATTAAGTTGGAGAATGAATTGAAGAAAAAGTAAACATCATCAAAAATGGTCAAATCTGGATTTTTGATTTCTGACAAAAATAAAAAAACCACTCAATATGCTTCAAAATGATCTCAAACAATGTCCTGGTAGTTTCTAGACATGAATGGACTAAGTTGGAGAGAGAATTGAAGAAAAAATTCAACATCTTCAAAAATGGTAAAATCTGTATTTTTTAACCAGACCGGGTAGGCGAAAAATATCAGATTTCTGACAAAAACTAAAAAACACTCAATTATGCTTCAGAATGATGTCAAACAATGTCCTGGTAGTTTCTAGACATGAATGGACTAAGTTGGAGAGAGAATTGAAGTAAAAATCAACATAATTCAAAAATGGTCAAATCTGTATTTTTTAGCCAGACCGGGTAGGCGAAAAATATCAGATTTCTGACAAAAATAACAAAAACACTCAATATGCTTCAAAATGATCTCAAACAATCTCCTGGTAGCTTCTGAACATCAATGGATTAAGTTGGGGAATGAATTGAAGAAAAAATAAACATCATCAAAAATGGTCAAATCTGGATTTTTGATTTCTGACAAAAATTAAAAAAAACACTCAATATGCTTCAAAATGATGTCAAACAATCTCCTGGTAGCTTCTGAACATCAATGGATTAAGTTGGAGAAAGGATTGAACAAAAAATCAACATCTTCAAAAAAGGGTCAAATCTGGATTTTTTAGCCAGTGTCTATCCTTCATAACACACACCTGAATATCTGCTTCCTTTCTCAACACCTTCATAACACGTACCTCAATATCTTCCTGTCTCCACACATCAGAAGCAGTGTCTATCTTGTTTACATGAGTTACGTTGTCAGGTCCCAGGAACTCCATGGCCAGTAGGTACATATCCTGTCAAGATATCGATATCGTTTAGAAGTTTATTCTGCATTTAAGGTACCGACCATTATGATAATTAGTAGAGACCGGGTAGCCAAAAAATCTTGGATTTCTGACAAAAGCAAAAAACCACTCAATATGCTTCAAAATGATCTCAAACAATCTACTGGAAGCTTCAGAACATCAATGGATTAAGTTGGAGGAAGAATTGAAGAAAAAAATCAACATCTTCAAAAATGGTAAAATCTAGATTGTTTTGGCCAGACCGGGTAGGCGAAAAATATCAGATTTCTGACAAAAACTAAAAAACACTCAATTACGCTTCAGAATGATGTCAAACAATGTCCTGGTAGTTTCTAGACATGAATGGACTAAGTTGGAGAGAGAATTGAAGAAAAAATTCAACATCTTCAAAAATGGTAAAATCTAGATTGTTTTGGCCAGACCGGGTAGGCGAAAAATATCAGATTTCTGACAAAAACTAAAAAACACTCAATTACGCTTCAGAATGATGTCAAACAATGTCCTGGTAGTTTCTAGACATGAATGGACTAAGTTGGAGAGAGAATTGAAGAAAAAATTCAACATCTTCAAAAATGGTAAAATCTCGATTGTTTTGGCCAGACCGGGTAGGCGAAAAATATCAGATTTCTGACAAAAACTAAAAAAACACTCAATTACGCTTCAGAATGATGTCAAACAATGTCCTGGTAGTTTCTAGACATGAATGGACTAAGTTGGAGAGAGAATTGAAGAAAAAATTCAACATCTTCAAAAATGGTAAAATCTGTATTTTTTAACCAGACCGGGTAGGCGAAAAATATCAGATTTCTGACAAAAACTAAAAAATACTCAATTATGCTTCAGAATGATGTCAAACAATGTCCTGGTAGTTACTAGACATGAATGGACTAAGTTGGAGAGAGAATTGAAGAAAAAATTCAACATCTTCAAAAATGGTAAAATCTAGATTGTTTTGGCCAGACCGGGTAGGCGAAAAATATCAGATTTCTGACAAAAATAAAAAAAACACTCAATATGCTTCAAAATTATCTCAAACAATCTCCTGGTAGCTTCTGAACATCAATGGATTAAGTTGGAGAATGAATTGAAGAAAAAGTAAACATCATCAAAAATGGTCAAATCTGGATTTTTGATTTCTGACAAAAATAAAAAAAACACTCAATATGCTTCAAAATGATCTCAAACAATCTCCTGGTAGCTTCAGAACATCAATGGATTAAGTTGGAGAAAGGATTGAAGTAAAAATCAACATAATTCAAAAATGGTCAAATCTGGATTTTTTAGCCAGTGTCTATCCTTCATAACACACACCTGAATATCTGCTTCCTTTCTCAACACCTTCATAACACGTACCTCAATATCTTCCTGTCTCCACACATCAGAAGCAGTGTCTATCTTGTTTACATGAGTTACGTTGTCAGGTCCCAGGAACTCCATGGCCAGTAGGTACATATCCTGTCAAGATATCGATATCGTTTAGAAGTTTATTCTGCATTTAAGGTACCGACCATTATGATAATTAGTAGAGACCGGGTAGCCAAAAAATCTTGGATTTCTGACAAAAGCAAAAAACCACTCAATATGCTTCAAAATGATCTCAAACAATCTACTGGAAGCTTCAGAACATCAATGGATTAAGTTGGAGGAAGAATTGAAGAAAAAATTCAACATCTTCAAAAATGGTAAAATCTAGATTGTTTTGGCCAGACCGGGTAGGCGAAAAATATCAGATTTCTGACAAAAACTAAAAAACACTCAATTACGCTTCAGAATGATGTCAAACAATGTCCTGGTAGTTTCTAGACATGAATGGACTAAGTTGGAGAGAGAATTGAAGAAAAAATTCAACATCTTCAAAAATGGTAAAATCTCGATTGTTTTGGCCAGACCGGGTAGGCGAAAAATATCAGATTTCTGACAAAAACTAAAAAACACTCAATTACGCTTCAGAATGATGGCAAACAATGTCCTGGTAGTTTCTAGACATGAATGGACTAAGTTGGAGAGATAATTGAAGAAAAAATTCAACATCTTCAAAAATGGTAAAATCTGTATTTTTTAACCAGACCGGGTAGGCGAAAAATATCAGATTTCTGACAAAAACTAAAAAACACTCAATTACGCTTCAGAATGATGTCAAACAATGTCCTGGTAGTTTCTAGACATGAATGGACTAAGTTGGAGAGAGAATTGAAGTAAAAATCAACATAATTCAAAAATGGTCAAATCTGTATTTTTTAGCGAGAACGGGTAGGCGAAAAATATCAGATTTCTGACAAAAATAAAAAAAAAACTCAATATGCTTCAAAATTATCTCAAACAATCTCCTGGTAGCTTCTGAACATCAATGGATTAAGTTGGAGAATGAATTGAAGAAAAAGTAAACATCATCAAAAATGGTCAAATCTGGATTTTTGATTTCTGACAAAAATAACAAAAACACTCAATATGCTTCAAAATGATCTCAAACAATCTCCTGGTAGCTTCTGAACATCAATGGATTAAGTTGGGGAATGAATTGAAGAAAAAATAAACATCATCAAAAATGGTCAAATCTGGATTTTTGATTTCTGACAAAAATTAAAAAAAACACTCAATATGCTTCAAAATGATCTCAAACAATCTCCTGGTAGCTTCAGAACATCAATGGATTAAGTTGGAGAAAGGATTGAAGTAAAAATCAACATAATTCAAAAATGGTCAAATCTGGATTTTTTAGCCAGTGTCTATCCTTCATAACACACACCTGAATATCTGCTTCCTTTCTCAACACCTTCATAACACGTACCTCAATATCTTCCTGTCTCCACACATCAGAAGCAGTGTCTATCTTGTTTACATGAGTTACGTTGTCAGGTCCCAGGAACTCCATGGCCAGTAGGTACATATCCTGTCAAGATATCGATATCGTTTAGAAGTTTATTCTGCATTTAAGGTACCGACCATTATGATAATTAGTAGAGACCGGGTAGCCAAAAAATCTTGGATTTCTGACAAAAGCAAAAAACCACTCAATATGCTTCAAAATGATCTCAAACAATCTACTGGAAGCTTCAGAACATCAATGGATTAAGTTGGAGGAAGAATTGAAGAAAAAATTCAACATCTTCAAAAATGGTAAAATCTAGATTGTTTTGGCCAGACCGGGTAGGCGAAAAATATCAGATTTCTGACAAAACCTAAAAAACACTCAATTACGCTTCAGAATGATGTCAAACAATGTCCTGGTAGTTTCTAGACATGAATGGACTAAGTTGGAGAGAGAATTGAAGAAAAAATTCAACATCTTCAAAAATGGTAAAATCTGTATTTTTTAACCAGACCGGGTAGGCGAAAAATATCAGATTTCTGACAAAAACTAAAAAACACTCAATTACGCTTCAGAATGATGTCAAACAATGTCCTGGTAGTTTCTAGACATGAATGGACTAAGTTGGAGAGAGAATTGAAGTAAAAATCAACATAATTCAAAAATGGTCAAATCTGTATTTTTTAGCGAGAACGGGTAGGCGAAAAATATCAGATTTCTGACAAAATAAAAAAAACACTCAATATGCTTCAAAATGATCTCAAACAATCTCCTGGTAGCTTCTGAACATCAATGGATTAAGTTGGAGAATGAATTGAAGAAAAAGTAAACATCATCAAAAATGGTCAAATCTGGATTTTTGATTTCTGACAAAAATAAAAAAAACACTCAATATGCTTCAAAATGATCTCAAACAATCTCCTGGTAGCTTCAGAACATCAATGGATTAAGTTGGAGAAAGGATTGAAGTAAAAATCAACATAATTCAAAAATGGTCAAATCTGGATTTTTTAGCCAGTGTCTATCCTTCATAACACACACCTGAATATCTGCTTCCTTTCTCAACACCTTCATAACACGTACCTCAATATCTTCCTGTCTCCACACATCAGAAGCAGTGTCTATCTTGTTTACATGAGTTACGTTGTCAGGTCCCAGGAACTCCATGGCCAGTAGGTACATATCCTGTCAAGATATCGATATCGTTTAGAAGTTTATTCTGCATTTAAGGTACCGACCATTATGATAATTAGTAGAGACCGGGTAGCCAAAAAATCTTGGATTTCTGACAAAAGCAAAAAACCACTCAATATGCTTCAAAATGATCTCAAACAATCTCCTGGTAGCTTCTGAACATCAATGGATTAAGTTGGAGAATGAATTGAAGAAAAAGTAAACATCATCAAAAATGGTCAAATCTGGATTTTTGATTTCTGACAAAAATAAAAAAACCACTCAATATGCTTCAAAATGATCTCAAACAATGTCCTGGTAGTTTCTAGACATGAATGGACTAAGTTGGAGAGAGAATTGAAGAAAAAATTCAACATCTTCAAAAATGGTAAAATCTGTATTTTTTAACCAGACCGGGTAGGCGAAAAATATCAGATTTCTGACAAAAACTAAAAAACACTCAATTATGCTTCAGAATGATGTCAAACAATGTCCTGGTAGTTTCTAGACATGAATGGACTAAGTTGGAGAGAGAATTGAAGTAAAAATCAACATAATTCAAAAATGGTCAAATCTGTATTTTTTAGCCAGACCGGGTAGGCGAAAAATATCAGATTTCTGACAAAAATAACAAAAACACTCAATATGCTTCAAAATGATCTCAAACAATCTCCTGGTAGCTTCTGAACATCAATGGATTAAGTTGGGGAATGAATTGAAGAAAAAATAAACATCATCAAAAATGGTCAAATCTGGATTTTTGATTTCTGACAAAAATTAAAAAAAACACTCAATATGCTTCAAAATGATGTCAAACAATCTCCTGGTAGCTTCTGAACATCAATGGATTAAGTTGGAGAAAGGATTGAACAAAAAATCAACATCTTCAAAAAAGGGTCAAAATCTGGATTTTTTAGCCCAGTGTCTATCCTTCATAACACACACCTGAATATCTGCTTCCTTTCTCAACACCTTCATAACACGTACCTCAATATCTTCCTGTCTCCACACATCAGAAGCAGTGTCTATCTTGTTTACATGAGTTACGTTGTCAGGTCCCAGGAACTCCATGGCCAGTAGGTACATATCCTGTCAAGATATCGATATCGTTTAGAAGTTTATTCTGCATTTAAGGTACCGACCATTATGATAATTAGTAGAGACCGGGTAGCCAAAAAATCTTGGATTTCTGACAAAAGCAAAAAACCACTCAATATGCTTCAAAATGATCTCAAACAATCTACTGGAAGCTTCAGAACATCAATGGATTAAGTTGGAGGAAGAATTGAAGAAAAAAATCAACATCTTCAAAAATGGTAAAATCTAGATTGTTTTGGCCAGGACCGGGTAGGCGAAAATATCAGATTTCTGACAAAAACTAAAAAACACTCAATTACGCTTCAGAATGATGTCAAACAATGTCCTGGTAGTTTCTAGACATGAATGGACTAAGTTGGAGAGAGAATTGAAGGAAAAAATTCAACATCTTCAAAAATGGTAAAATCTAGATTGTTTTGGCCAGACCGGGTAGGCGAAAAATATCAGATTTCTGACAAAAACTAAAAAACACTCAATTACGCTTCAGAATGATGTCAAACAATGTCCTGGTAGTTTCTAGACATGAATGGACTAAGTTGGAGAGAGAATTGAAGAAAAAATTCAACATCTTCAAAAATGGTAAAATCTCGATTGTTTTGGCCAGACCGGGTAGGCGAAAAATATCAGATTTCTGACAAAAACTAAAAAAACACTCAATTACGCTTCAGAATGATGTCAAAAACAATGTCCTGGTAGGTTTCTAGACATGAATGGACTAAGTTGGAGAGGAGATTGAAGAAAAAATTCAACATCTTCAAAAATGTGTAAAATCTGTATTTTTTAACCAGACCAGGGTAGGCGAAAAATATCAGATTTTCTGACAAAAACTAAAAAATACTCAATTATGCTTCAGAATGATGTCAAACAATGTCCTGGTAGTTACTAGACATGAATGGAACTAAGTTGGAGAGAGAATTGAAGAAAAAATTCAACATCTTCAAAAATGGTTAAAATCTAGATTGTTTTGGCCAGACCGGGTAGGCGAAAAATATCAGATTTCTGACAAAAATAAAAAAAACACTCAATATGCTTCAAAATTATCTCAAACAATCTCCTGGTAGCTTCTGAACATCAATGGATTAAGTTGGAGAATGAATTGAAGAAAAAATAAACATCATCAAAAATGGTCAAATCTGGATTTTTGATTTCTGACAAAAATTAAAAAAAACACTCAATATGCTTCAAAATGATCTCAAACAATCTCCTGGTAGCTTCAGAACATCAATGGATTAAGTTGGAGAAAGGATTGAAGTAAAAATCAACATAATTCAAAAATGGTCAAATCTGGATTTTTTAGCCAGTGTCTATCCTTCATAACACACACCTGAATATCTGCTTCCTTTCTCAACACCTTCATAACACGTACCTCAATATCTTCCTGTCTCCACACATCAGAAGCAGTGTCTATCTTGTTTACATGAGTTACGTTGTCAGGTCCCAGGAACTCCATGGCCAGTAGGTACATATCCTGTCAAGATATCGATATCGTTTAGAAGTTTATTCTGCATTTAAGGTACCGACCATTATGATAATTAGTAGAGACCGGGTAGCCAAAAAATCTTGGATTTCTGACAAAAGCAAAAAACCACTCAATATGCTTCAAAATGATCTCAAACAATCTCCTGGTAGCTTCTGAACATCAATGGATTAAGTTGGAGAATGAATTGAAGAAAAAGTAAACATCATCAAAAATGGTCAAATCTGGATTTTTGATTTCTGACAAAAATAAAAAAACCACTCAATATGCTTCAAAATGATCTCAAACAATGTCCTGGTAGTTTCTAGACATGAATGGACTAAGTTGGAGAGAGAATTGAAGAAAAAATTCAACATCTTCAAAAATGGTAAAATCTGTATTTTTTAACCAGACCGGGTAGGCGAAAAATATCAGATTTCTGACAAAAACTAAAAAACACTCAATTATGCTTCAGAATGATGTCAAACAATGTCCTGGTAGTTTCTAGACATGAATGGACTAAGTTGGAGAGAGAATTGAAGTAAAAATCAACATAATTCAAAAATGGTCAAATCTGTATTTTTTAGCCAGACCGGGTAGGCGAAAAATATCAGATTTCTGACAAAAATAACAAAAACACTCAATATGCTTCAAAATGATCTCAAACAATCTCCTGGTAGCTTCTGAACATCAATGGATTAAGTTGGGGAATGAATTGAAGAAAAAATAAACATCATCAAAAATGGTCAAATCTGGATTTTTGATTTCTGACAAAAATTAAAAAAAACACTCAATATGCTTCAAAATGATGTCAAACAATCTCCTGGTAGCTTCTGAACATCAATGGATTAAGTTGGAGAAAGGATTGAACAAAAAATCAACATCTTCAAAAAAGGGTCAAATCTGGATTTTTTAGCCAGTGTCTATCCTTCATAACACACACCTGAATATCTGCTTCCTTTCTCAACACCTTCATAACACGTACCTCAATATCTTCCTGTCTCCACACATCAGAAGCAGTGTCTATCTTGTTTACATGAGTTACGTTGTCAGGTCCCAGGAACTCCATGGCCAGTAGGTACATATCCTGTCAAGATATCGATATCGTTTAGAAGTTTATTCTGCATTTAAGGTACCGACCATTATGATAATTAGTAGAGACCGGGTAGCCAAAAAATCTTGGATTTCTGACAAAAGCAAAAAACCACTCAATATGCTTCAAAATGATCTCAAACAATCTACTGGAAGCTTCAGAACATCAATGGATTAAGTTGGAGGAAGAATTGAAGAAAAAAATCAACATCTTCAAAAATGGTAAAATCTAGATTGTTTTGGCCAGACCGGGTAGGCGAAAAATATCAGATTTCTGACAAAAACTAAAAAACACTCAATTACGCTTCAGAATGATGTCAAACAATGTCCTGGTAGTTTCTAGACATGAATGGACTAAGTTGGAGAGAGAATTGAAGAAAAAATTCAACATCTTCAAAAATGGTAAAATCTAGATTGTTTTGGCCAGACCGGGTAGGCGAAAAATATCAGATTTCTGACAAAAACTAAAAAACACTCAATTACGCTTCAGAATGATGTCAAACAATGTCCTGGTAGTTTCTAGACATGAATGGACTAAGTTGGAGAGAGAATTGAAGAAAAAATTCAACATCTTCAAAAATGGTAAAATCTCGATTGTTTTGGCCAGACCGGGTAGGCGAAAAATATCAGATTTCTGACAAAAACTAAAAAAACACTCAATTACGCTTCAGAATGATGTCAAACAATGTCCTGGTAGTTTCTAGACATGAATGGACTAAGTTGGAGAGAGAATTGAAGAAAAAATTCAACATCTTCAAAAATGGTAAAATCTGTATTTTTTAACCAGACCGGGTAGGCGAAAAATATCAGATTTCTGACAAAAACTAAAAAATACTCAATTATGCTTCAGAATGATGTCAAACAATGTCCTGGTAGTTACTAGACATGAATGGACTAAGTTGGAGAGAGAATTGAAGAAAAAATTCAACATCTTCAAAAATGGTAAAATCTAGATTGTTTTGGCCAGACCGGGTAGGCGAAAAATATCAGATTTCTGACAAAAATAAAAAAAACACTCAATATGCTTCAAAATTATCTCAAACAATCTCCTGGTAGCTTCTGAACATCAATGGATTAAGTTGGAGAATGAATTGAAGAAAAAGTAAACATCATCAAAAATGGTCAAATCTGGATTTTTGATTTCTGACAAAAATAAAAAAAACACTCAATATGCTTCAAAATGATCTCAAACAATCTCCTGGTAGCTTCAGAACATCAATGGATTAAGTTGGAGAAAGGATTGAAGTAAAAATCAACATAATTCAAAAATGGTCAAATCTGGATTTTTTAGCCAGTGTCTATCCTTCATAACACACACCTGAATATCTGCTTCCTTTCTCAACACCTTCATAACACGTACCTCAATATCTTCCTGTCTCCACACATCAGAAGCAGTGTCTATCTTGTTTACATGAGTTACGTTGTCAGGTCCCAGGAACTCCATGGCCAGTAGGTACATATCCTGTCAAGATATCGATATCGTTTAGAAGTTTATTCTGCATTTAAGGTACCGACCATTATGATAATTAGTAGAGACCGGGTAGCCAAAAAATCTTGGATTTCTGACAAAAGCAAAAAACCACTCAATATGCTTCAAAATGATCTCAAACAATCTACTGGAAGCTTCAGAACATCAATGGATTAAGTTGGAGGAAGAATTGAAGAAAAAATTCAACATCTTCAAAAATGGTAAAATCTAGATTGTTTTGGCCAGACCGGGTAGGCGAAAAATATCAGATTTCTGACAAAAACTAAAAAACACTCAATTACGCTTCAGAATGATGTCAAACAATGTCCTGGTAGTTTCTAGACATGAATGGACTAAGTTGGAGAGAGAATTGAAGAAAAAATTCAACATCTTCAAAAATGGTAAAATCTCGATTGTTTTGGCCAGACCGGGTAGGCGAAAAATATCAGATTTCTGACAAAAACTAAAAAACACTCAATTACGCTTCAGAATGATGGCAAACAATGTCCTGGTAGTTTCTAGACATGAATGGACTAAGTTGGAGAGATAATTGAAGAAAAAATTCAACATCTTCAAAAATGGTAAAATCTGTATTTTTTAACCAGACCGGGTAGGCGAAAAATATCAGATTTCTGACAAAAACTAAAAAACACTCAATTACGCTTCAGAATGATGTCAAACAATGTCCTGGTAGTTTCTAGACATGAATGGACTAAGTTGGAGAGAGAATTGAAGTAAAAATCAACATAATTCAAAAATGGTCAAATCTGTATTTTTTAGCGAGAACGGGTAGGCGAAAAATATCAGATTTCTGACAAAAATAAAAAAAAAACTCAATATGCTTCAAAATTATCTCAAACAATCTCCTGGTAGCTTCTGAACATCAATGGATTAAGTTGGAGAATGAATTGAAGAAAAAGTAAACATCATCAAAAATGGTCAAATCTGGATTTTTGATTTCTGACAAAAATAAAAAAAACACTCAATATGCTTCAAAATGATCTCAAACAATCTCCTGGTAGCTTCAGAACATCAATGGATTAAGTTGGAGAAAGGATTGAAGTAAAAATCAACATAATTCAAAAATGGTCAAATCTGGATTTTTTAGCCAGTGTCTATCCTTCATAACACACACCTGAATATCTGCTTCCTTTCTCAACACCTTCATAACACGTACCTCAATATCTTCCTGTCTCCACACATCAGAAGCAGTGTCTATCTTGTTTACATGAGTTACGTTGTCAGGTCCCAGGAACTCCATGGCCAGTAGGTACATATCCTGTCAAGATATCGATATCGTTTAGAAGTTTATTCTGCATTTAAGGTACCGACCATTATGATAATTAGTAGAGACCGGGTAGCCAAAAAATCTTGGATTTCTGACAAAAGCAAAAAACCACTCAATATGCTTCAAAATGATCTCAAACAATCTACTGGAAGCTTCAGAACATCAATGGATTAAGTTGGAGGAAGAATTGAAGAAAAAAATCAACATCTTCAAAAATGGTAAAATCTAGATTGTTTTGGCCAGACCGGGTAGGCGAAAAATATCAGATTTCTGACAAAAACTAAAAAACACTCAATTACGCTTCAGAATGATGTCAAACAATGTCCTGGTAGTTTCTAGACATGAATGGACTAAGTTGGAGAGAGAATTGAAGAAAAAATTCAACATCTTCAAAAATGGTAAAATCTAGATTGTTTTGGCCAGACCGGGTAGGCGAAAAATATCAGATTTCTGACAAAAACTAAAAAACACTCAATTACGCTTCAGAATGATGTCAAACAATGTCCTGGTAGTTTCTAGACATGAATGGACTAAGTTGGAGAGAGAATTGAAGAAAAAATTCAACATCTTCAAAAATGGTAAAATCTCGATTGTTTTGGCCAGACCGGGTAGGCGAAAAATATCAGATTTCTGACAAAAACTAAAAAAACACTCAATTACGCTTCAGAATGATGTCAAACAATGTCCTGGTAGTTTCTAGACATGAATGGACTAAGTTGGAGAGAGAATTGAAGAAAAAATTCAACATCTTCAAAAATGGTAAAATCTGTATTTTTTAACCAGACCGGGTAGGCGAAAAATATCAGATTTCTGACAAAAACTAAAAAATACTCAATTATGCTTCAGAATGATGTCAAACAATGTCCTGGTAGTTACTAGACATGAATGGACTAAGTTGGAGAGAGAATTGAAGAAAAAATTCAACATCTTCAAAAATGGTAAAATCTAGATTGTTTTGGCCAGACCGGGTAGGCGAAAAATATCAGATTTCTGACAAAAATAAAAAAAACACTCAATATGCTTCAAAATTATCTCAAACAATCTCCTGGTAGCTTCTGAACATCAATGGATTAAGTTGGAGAATGAATTGAAGAAAAAGTAAACATCATCAAAAATGGTCAAATCTGGATTTTTGATTTCTGACAAAAATAAAAAAAACACTCAATATGCTTCAAAATGATCTCAAACAATCTCCTGGTAGCTTCAGAACATCAATGGATTAAGTTGGAGAAAGGATTGAAGTAAAAATCAACATAATTCAAAAATGGTCAAATCTGGATTTTTTAGCCAGTGTCTATCCTTCATAACACACACCTGAATATCTGCTTCCTTTCTCAACACCTTCATAACACGTACCTCAATATCTTCCTGTCTCCACACATCAGAAGCAGTGTCTATCTTGTTTACATGAGTTACGTTGTCAGGTCCCAGGAACTCCATGGCCAGTAGGTACATATCCTGTCAAGATATCGATATCGTTTAGAAGTTTATTCTGCATTTAAGGTACCGACCATTATGATAATTAGTAGAGACCGGGTAGCCAAAAAATCTTGGATTTCTGACAAAAGCAAAAAACCACTCAATATGCTTCAAAATGATCTCAAACAATCTACTGGAAGCTTCAGAACATCAATGGATTAAGTTGGAGGAAGAATTGAAGAAAAAATTCAACATCTTCAAAAATGGTAAAATCTAGATTGTTTTGGCCAGACCGGGTAGGCGAAAAATATCAGATTTCTGACAAAACCTAAAAAACACTCAATTACGCTTCAGAATGATGTCAAACAATGTCCTGGTAGTTTCTAGACATGAATGGACTAAGTTGGAGAGAGAATTGAAGAAAAAATTCAACATCTTCAAAAATGGTAAAATCTGTAATTTTTAACCAGACCGGGTAGGCGAAAAATATCAGATTTCTGACAAAAACTAAAAAACACTCAATTACGCTTCAGAATGATGTCAAACAATGTCCTGGTAGTTTCTAGACATGAATGGACTAAGTTGGAGAGAGAATTGAAGTAAAAATCAACATAATTCAAAAATGGTCAAATCTGTATTTTTTAGCGAGAACGGGTAGGCGAAAAATATCAGATTTCTGACAAAATAAAAAAAACACTCAATATGCTTCAAAATGATCTCAAACAATCTCCTGGTAGCTTCTGAACATCAATGGATTAAGTTGGAGAATGAATTGAAGAAAAAGTAAACATCATCAAAAATGGTCAAATCTGGATTTTTGATTTCTGACAAAAATAACAAAAACACTCAATATGCTTCAAAATGATCTCAAACAATCTCCTGGTAGCTTCTGAACATCAATGGATTAAGTTGGGGAATGAATTGAAGAAAAAATAAACATCATCAAAAATGGTCAAATCTGGATTTCTGATTTCTGACAAAAATTAAAAAAAACACTCAATATGCTTCAAAATGATGTCAAACAATCTCCTGGTAGCTTCTGAACATCAATGGATTAAGTTGGAGAAAGGATTGAACAAAAAATCAACATCTTCAAAAAAGGGTCAAATCTGGATTTTTTAGCCAGTGTCTATCCTTCATAACACACACCTGAATATCTGCTTCCTTTCTCAACACCTTCATAACACGTACCTCAATATCTTCCTGTCTCCACACATCAGAAGCAGTGTCTATCTTGTTTACATGAGTTACGTTGTCAGGTCCCAGGAACTCCATGGCCAGTAGGTACATATCCTGTCAAGATATCGATATCGTTTAGAAGTTTATTCTGCATTTAAGGTACCGACCATTATGATAATTAGTAGAGACCGGGTAACCAAACAATCTTGGATTTCTGACAAAAGCAAAAAACCACTCAATATGCTTCAAAATGATCTCAAACAATCTACTGGAAGCTTCAGAACATCAATGGATTAAGTTGGAGGAAGAATTGAAGAAAAAAATCAACATCTTCAAAAATGGTAAAATCTAGATTGTTTTGGCCAGACCGGGTAGGCGAAAAATATCAGATTTCTGACAAAAACTAAAAAACACTCAATTACGCTTCAGAATGATGTCAAACAATGTCCTGGTAGTTTCTAGACATGAATGGACTAAGTTGGAGAGAGAATTGAAGTAAAAATCAACATAATTCAAAAATGGTCAAATCTGTATTTTTTAGCGAGAACGGGTAGGCGAAAAATATCAGATTTCTGACAAAAATAAAAAAAACACTCAATATGCTTCAAAATGATCTCAAACAATCTCCTGGTAGCTTCTGAACATCAATGGATTAAGTTGGAGAATGAATTGAAGAAAAAGTAAACATCATCAAAAATGGTCAAATCTGGATTTTTGATTTCTGACAAAATAACAAAAACACTCAATATGCTTCAAAATGATCTCAAACAATCTCCTGGTAGCTTCTGAACATCAATGGATTAAGTTGGGGAATGAATTGAAGAAAAAATAAACATCATCAAAAATGGTCAAATCTGGATTTCTGATTTCTGACAAAAATTAAAAAAAACACTCAATATGCTTCAAAATGATGTCAAACAATCTCCTGGTAGCTTCTGAACATCAATGGATTAAGTTGGAGAAAGGATTGAACAAAAAATCAACATCTTCAAAAAAGGGTCAAATCTGGATTTTTTAGCCAGTGTCTATCCTTCATAACACACACCTGAATATCTGCTTCCTTTCTCAACACCTTCATAACACGTACCTCAATATCTTCCTGTCTCCACACATCAGAAGCAGTGTCTATCTTGTTTACATGAGTTACGTTGTCAGGTCCCAGGAACTCCATGGCCAGTAGGTACATATCCTGTCAAGATATCGATATCGTTTAGAAGTTTATTCTGCATTTAAGGTACCGACCATTATGATAATTAGTAGAGACCGGGTAGCCAAAAAATCTTGGATTTCTGACAAAAGCAAAAAACCACTCAATATGCTTCAAAATGATCTCAAACAATCTACTGGAAGCTTCAGAACATCAATGGATTAAGTTGGAGGAAGAATTGAAGAAAAAAATCAACATCTTCAAAAATGGTAAAATCTAGATTGTTTTGGCCAGACCGGGTAGGCGAAAAATATCAGATTTCTGACAAAAACTAAAAAACACTCAATTACGCTTCAGAATGATGTCAAACAATGTCCTGGTAGTTTCTAGACATGAATGGACTAAGTTGGAGAGAGAATTGAAGAAAAAATTCAACATCTTCAAAAATGGTAAAATCTCGATTGTTTTGGCCAGACCGGGTAGGCGAAAAATATCAGATTTCTGACAAAAACTAAAAAACACTCAATTACGCTTCAGAATGATGTCAAACAATGTCCTGGTAGTTTCTAGACATGAATGGACTAAGTTGGAGAGAGAATTGAAGAAAAAATTCAACATCTTCAAAAATGGTAAAATCTCGATTGTTTTGGCCAGACCGGGTAGGCGAAAAATATCAGATTTCTGACAAAAACTAAAAAACACTCAATTATGCTTCAGAATGATGTCAAACAATGTCCTGGTAGTTTCTAGACATGAATGGACTAAGTTGGAGAGAGAATTGAAGTAAAAATCAACATAATTCAAAAATGGTCAAATCTGTATTTTTTAGCCAGACCGGGTAGGCGAAAAATATCAGATTTCTGACAAAAATAACAAAAACACTCAATATGCTTCAAAATGATCTCAAACAATCTCCTGGTAGCTTCTGAACATCAATGGATTAAGTTGGGGAATGAATTGAAGAAAAAATAAACATCATCAAAAATGGTCAAATCTGGATTTTTGATTTCTGACAAAAATTAAAAAAAACACTCAATATGCTTCAAAATGATGTCAAACAATCTCCTGGTAGCTTCTGAACATCAATGGATTAAGTTGGAGAAAGGATTGAACAAAAAATCAACATCTTCAAAAAAGGGTCAAATCTGGATTTTTTAGCCAGTGTCTATCCTTCATAACACACACCTGAATATCTGCTTCCTTTCTCAACACCTTCATAACACGTACCTCAATATCTTCCTGTCTCCACACATCAGAAGCAGTGTCTATCTTGTTTACATGAGTTACGTTGTCAGGTCCCAGGAACTCCATGGCCAGTAGGTACATATCCTGTCAAGATATCGATATCGTTTAGAAGTTTATTCTGCATTTAAGGTACCGACCATTATGATAATTAGTAGAGACCGGGTAGCCAAAAAATCTTGGATTTCTGACAAAAGCAAAAAACCACTCAATATGCTTCAAAATGATCTCAAACAATCTACTGGAAGCTTCAGAACATCAATGGATTAAGTTGGAGGAAGAATTGAAGAAAAAAATCAACATCTTCAAAAATGGTAAAATCTAGATTGTTTTGGCCAGACCGGGTAGGCGAAAAATATCAGATTTCTGACAAAAACTAAAAAACACTCAATTACGCTTCAGAATGATGTCAAACAATGTCCTGGTAGTTTCTAGACATGAATGGACTAAGTTGGAGAGAGAATTGAAGAAAAAATTCAACATCTTCAAAAATGGTAAAATCTCGATTGTTTTGGCCAGACCGGGTAGGCGAAAAATATCAGATTTCTGACAAAAACTAAAAAACACTCAATTACGCTTCAGAATGATGTCAAACAATGTCCTGGTAGTTTCTAGACATGAATGGACTAAGTTGGAGAGAGAATTGAAGAAAAAATTCAACATCTTCAAAAATGGTAAAATCTGTATTTTTTAACCAGACCGGGTAGGCGAAAAATATCAGATTTCTGACAAAAACTAAAAAACACTCAATTATGCTTCAGAATGATGTCAAACAATGTCCTGGTAGTTTCTAGACATGAATGGACTAAGTTGGAGAGAGAATTGAAGTAAAAATCAACATAATTCAAAAATGGTCAAATCTGTATTTTTTAGCCAGACCGGGTAGGCGAAAAATATCAGATTTCTGACAAAAATTAAAAAAACACTCAATATGCTTCAAAATGATCTCAAACAATCTCCTGGTAGCTTCTGAACATCAATGGATTAAGTTGGAGAATGAATTGAAGAAAAAGTAAACATCATCAAAAATGGTCAAATCTGGATTTTTGATTTCTGACAAAAATAAAAAAAACACTCAATATGCTTCAAAATGATCTCAAACAATCTCCTGGTAGCTTCAGAACATCAATGGATTAAGTTGGAGAAAGGATTGAAGTAAAAATCAACATAATTCAAAAATGGTCAAATCTGGATTTTTTAGCCAGTGTCTATCCTTCATAACACACACCTGAATATCTGCTTCCTTTCTCAACACCTTCATAACACGTACCTCAATATCTTCCTGTCTCCACACATCAGAAGCAGTGTCTATCTTGTTTACATGAGTTACGTTGTCAGGTCCCAGGAACTCCATGGCCAGTAGGTACATATCCTGTCAAGATATCGATATCGTTTAGAAGTTTATTCTGCATTTAAGGTACCGACCATTATGATAATTAGTAGAGACCGGGTAGCCAAAAAATCTTGGATTTCTGACAAAAGCAAAAAACCACTCAATATGTTTCAAAATGATCTCAAACAATCTACTGGAAGCTTCAGAACATCAATGGATTAAGTTGGAGGAAGAATTGAAGAAAAAAATCAACATCTTCAAAAATGGTAAAATCTAGATTGTTTTGGCCAGACCGGGTAGGCGAAAAATATCAGATTTCTGACAAAAACTAAAAAACACTCAATTACGCTTCAGAATGATGTCAAACAATGTCCTGGTAGTTTCTAGACATGAATGGACTAAGTTGGAGAGAGAATTGAAGAAAAAATTCAACATCTTCAAAAATGGTAAAATCTCGATTGTTTTGGCCAGACCGGGTAGGCGAAAAATATCAGATTTCTGACAAAAACTAAAAAACACTCAATTACGCTTCAGAATGATGTCAAACAATGTCCTGGTAGTTTCTAGACATGAATGGACTAAGTTGGAGAGAGAATTGAAGAAAAAATTCAACATCTTCAAAAATGGTAAAATCTCGATTGTTTTGGCCAGACCGGGTAGGCGAAAAATATCAGATTTCTGACAAAAACTAAAAAACACTCAATTACGCTTCAGAATGATGTCAAACAATGTCCTGGTAGTTTCTAGACATGAATGGACTAAGTTGGAGAGAGAATTGAAGAAAAAATTCAACATCTTCAAAAATGGTAAAATCTCGATTGTTTTGGCCAGACCGGGTAGGCGAAAAATATCAGATTTCTGACAAAAACTAAAAAACACTCAATTATGCTTCAGAATGATGTCAAACAATGTCCTGGTAGTTTCTAGACATGAATGGACTAAGTTGGAGAGAGAATTGAAGTAAAAATCAACATAATTCAAAAATGGTCAAATCTGTATTTTTTAGCCAGACCGGGTAGGCGAAAAATATCAGATTTCTGACAAAAATAACAAAAACACTCAATATGCTTCAAAATGATCTCAAACAATCTCCTGGTAGCTTCTGAACATCAATGGATTAAGTTGGGGAATGAATTGAAGAAAAAATAAACATCATCAAAAATGGTCAAATCTGGATTTTTGATTTCTGACAAAAATTAAAAAAAACACTCAATATGCTTCAAAATGATGTCAAACAATCTCCTGGTAGCTTCTGAACATCAATGGATTAAGTTGGAGAAAGGATTGAACAAAAAATCAACATCTTCAAAAAAGGGTCAAATCTGGATTTTTTAGCCAGTGTCTATCCTTCATAACACACACCTGAATATCTGCTTCCTTTCTCAACACCTTCATAACACGTACCTCAATATCTTCCTGTCTCCACACATCAGAAGCAGTGTCTATCTTGTTTACATGAGTTACGTTGTCAGGTCCCAGGAACTCCATGGCCAGTAGGTACATATCCTGTCAAGATATCGATATCGTTTAGAAGTTTATTCTGCATTTAAGGTACCGACCATTATGATAATTAGTAGAGACCGGGTAGCCAAAAAATCTTGGATTTCTGACAAAAGCAAAAAACCACTCAATATGCTTCAAAATGATCTCAAACAATCTACTGGAAGCTTCAGAACATCAATGGATTAAGTTGGAGGAAGAATTGAAGAAAAAAATCAACATCTTCAAAAATGGTAAAATCTAGATTGTTTTGGCCAGACCGGGTAGGCGAAAAATATCAGATTTCTGACAAAAACTAAAAAACACTCAATTACGCTTCAGAATGATGTCAAACAATGTCCTGGTAGTTTCTAGACATGAATGGACTAAGTTGGAGAGAGAATTGAAGAAAAAATTCAACATCTTCAAAAATGGTAAAATCTCGATTGTTTTGGCCAGACCGGGTAGGCGAAAAATATCAGATTTCTGACAAAAACTAAAAAACACTCAATTACGCTTCAGAATGATGTCAAACAATGTCCTGGTAGTTTCTAGACATGAATGGACTAAGTTGGAGAGAGAATTGAAGAAAAAATTCAACATCTTCAAAAATGGTAAAATCTGTATTTTTTAACCAGACCGGGTAGGCGAAAAATATCAGATTTCTGACAAAAACTAAAAAACACTCAATTATGCTTCAGAATGATGTCAAACAATGTCCTGGTAGTTTCTAGACATGAATGGACTAAGTTGGAGAGAGAATTGAAGTAAAAATCAACATAATTCAAAAATGGTCAAATCTGTATTTTTTAGCCAGACCGGGTAGGCGAAAAATATCAGATTTCTGACAAAAATTAAAAAAACACTCAATATGCTTCAAAATGATCTCAAACAATCTCCTGGTAGCTTCTGAACATCAATGGATTAAGTTGGAGAATGAATTGAAGAAAAAGTAAACATCATCAAAAATGGTCAAATCTGGATTTTTGATTTCTGACAAAAATAAAAAAAACACTCAATATGCTTCAAAATGATCTCAAACAATCTCCTGGTAGCTTCAGAACATCAATGGATTAAGTTGGAGAAAGGATTGAAGTAAAAATCAACATAATTCAAAAATGGTCAAATCTGGATTTTTTAGCCAGTGTCTATCCTTCATAACACACACCTGAATATCTGCTTCCTTTCTCAACACCTTCATAACACGTACCTCAATATCTTCCTGTCTCCACACATCAGAAGCAGTGTCTATCTTGTTTACATGAGTTACGTTGTCAGGTCCCAGGAACTCCATGGCCAGTAGGTACATATCCTGTCAAGATATCGATATCGTTTAGAAGTTTATTCTGCATTTAAGGTACCGACCATTATGATAATTAGTAGAGACCGGGTAGCCAAAAAATCTTGGATTTCTGACAAAAGCAAAAAACCACTCAATATGCTTCAAAATGATCTCAAACAATCTCCTGGTAGCTTCTGAACATCAATGGATTAAGTTGGAGAATGAATTGAAGAAAAAGTAAACATCATCAAAAATGGTCAAATCTGGATTTTTGATTTCTGACAAAAATAAAAAAACCACTCAATATGCTTCAAAATGATCTCAAACAATGTCCTGGTAGTTTCTAGACATGAATGGACTAAGTTGGAGAGAGAATTGAAGAAAAAATTCAACATCTTCAAAAATGGTAAAATCTGTATTTTTTAACCAGACCGGGTAGGCGAAAAATATCAGATTTCTGACAAAAACTAAAAAACACTCAATTATGCTTCAGAATGATGTCAAACAATGTCCTGGTAGTTTCTAGACATGAATGGACTAAGTTGGAGAGAGAATTGAAGTAAAAATCAACATAATTCAAAAATGGTCAAATCTGTATTTTTTAGCCAGACCGGGTAGGCGAAAAATATCAGATTTCTGACAAAAATAACAAAAACACTCAATATGCTTCAAAATGATCTCAAACAATCTCCTGGTAGCTTCTGAACATCAATGGATTAAGTTGGGGAATGAATTGAAGAAAAAATAAACATCATCAAAAATGGTCAAATCTGGATTTTTGATTTCTGACAAAAATTAAAAAAAACACTCAATATGCTTCAAAATGATGTCAAACAATCTCCTGGTAGCTTCTGAACATCAATGGATTAAGTTGGAGAAAGGATTGAACAAAAAATCAACATCTTCAAAAAAGGGTCAAATCTGGATTTTTTAGCCAGTGTCTATCCTTCATAACACACACCTGAATATCTGCTTCCTTTCTCAACACCTTCATAACACGTACCTCAATATCTTCCTGTCTCCACACATCAGAAGCAGTGTCTATCTTGTTTACATGAGTTACGTTGTCAGGTCCCAGGAACTCCATGGCCAGTAGGTACATATCCTGTCAAGATATCGATATCGTTTAGAAGTTTATTCTGCATTTAAGGTACCGACCATTATGATAATTAGTAGAGACCGGGTAGCCAAAAAATCTTGGATTTCTGACAAAAGCAAAAAACCACTCAATATGCTTCAAAATGATCTCAAACAATCTACTGGAAGCTTCAGAACATCAATGGATTAAGTTGGAGGAAGAATTGAAGAAAAAAATCAACATCTTCAAAAATGGTAAAATCTAGATTGTTTTGGCCAGACCGGGTAGGCGAAAAATATCAGATTTCTGACAAAAACTAAAAAACACTCAATTACGCTTCAGAATGATGTCAAACAATGTCCTGGTAGTTTCTAGACATGAATGGACTAAGTTGGAGAGAGAATTGAAGAAAAAATTCAACATCTTCAAAAATGGTAAAATCTAGATTGTTTTGGCCAGACCGGGTAGGCGAAAAATATCAGATTTCTGACAAAAACTAAAAAACACTCAATTACGCTTCAGAATGATGTCAAACAATGTCCTGGTAGTTTCTAGACATGAATGGACTAAGTTGGAGAGAGAATTGAAGAAAAAATTCAACATCTTCAAAAATGGTAAAATCTCGATTGTTTTGGCCAGACCGGGTAGGCGAAAAATATCAGATTTCTGACAAAAACTAAAAAAACACTCAATTACGCTTCAGAATGATGTCAAACAATGTCCTGGTAGTTTCTAGACATGAATGGACTAAGTTGGAGAGAGAATTGAAGAAAAAATTCAACATCTTCAAAAATGGTAAAATCTGTATTTTTTAACCAGACCGGGTAGGCGAAAAATATCAGATTTCTGACAAAAACTAAAAAATACTCAATTATGCTTCAGAATGATGTCAAACAATGTCCTGGTAGTTACTAGACATGAATGGACTAAGTTGGAGAGAGAATTGAAGAAAAAATTCAACATCTTCAAAAATGGTAAAATCTAGATTGTTTTGGCCAGACCGGGTAGGCGAAAAATATCAGATTTCTGACAAAAATAAAAAAAACACTCAATATGCTTCAAAATTATCTCAAACAATCTCCTGGTAGCTTCTGAACATCAATGGATTAAGTTGGAGAATGAATTGAAGAAAAAATAAACATCATCAAAAATGGTCAAATCTGGATTTTTGATTTCTGACAAAAATTAAAAAAAACACTCAATATGCTTCAAAATGATCTCAAACAATCTCCTGGTAGCTTCAGAACATCAATGGATTAAGTTGGAGAAAGGATTGAAGTAAAAATCAACATAATTCAAAAATGGTCAAATCTGGATTTTTTAGCCAGTGTCTATCCTTCATAACACACACCTGAATATCTGCTTCCTTTCTCAACACCTTCATAACACGTACCTCAATATCTTCCTGTCTCCACACATCAGAAGCAGTGTCTATCTTGTTTACATGAGTTACGTTGTCAGGTCCCAGGAACTCCATGGCCAGTAGGTACATATCCTGTCAAGATATCGATATCGTTTAGAAGTTTATTCTGCATTTAAGGTACCGACCATTATGATAATTAGTAGAGACCGGGTAGCCAAAAAATCTTGGATTTCTGACAAAAGCAAAAAACCACTCAATATGCTTCAAAATGATCTCAAACAATCTCCTGGTAGCTTCTGAACATCAATGGATTAAGTTGGAGAATGAATTGAAGAAAAAGTAAACATCATCAAAAATGGTCAAATCTGGATTTTTGATTTCTGACAAAAATAAAAAAACCACTCAATATGCTTCAAAATGATCTCAAACAATGTCCTGGTAGTTTCTAGACATGAATGGACTAAGTTGGAGAGAGAATTGAAGAAAAAATTCAACATCTTCAAAAATGGTAAAATCTGTATTTTTTAACCAGACCGGGTAGGCGAAAAATATCAGATTTCTGACAAAAACTAAAAAACACTCAATTATGCTTCAGAATGATGTCAAACAATGTCCTGGTAGTTTCTAGACATGAATGGACTAAGTTGGAGAGAGAATTGAAGTAAAAATCAACATAATTCAAAAATGGTCAAATCTGTATTTTTTAGCCAGACCGGGTAGGCGAAAAATATCAGATTTCTGACAAAAATAACAAAAACACTCAATATGCTTCAAAATGATCTCAAACAATCTCCTGGTAGCTTCTGAACATCAATGGATTAAGTTGGGGAATGAATTGAAGAAAAAATAAACATCATCAAAAATGGTCAAATCTGGATTTTTGATTTCTGACAAAAATTAAAAAAAACACTCAATATGCTTCAAAATGATGTCAAACAATCTCCTGGTAGCTTCTGAACATCAATGGATTAAGTTGGAGAAAGGATTGAACAAAAAATCAACATCTTCAAAAAAGGGTCAAATCTGGATTTTTTAGCCAGTGTCTATCCTTCATAACACACACCTGAATATCTGCTTCCTTTCTCAACACCTTCATAACACGTACCTCAATATCTTCCTGTCTCCACACATCAGAAGCAGTGTCTATCTTGTTTACATGAGTTACGTTGTCAGGTCCCAGGAACTCCATGGCCAGTAGGTACATATCCTGTCAAGATATCGATATCGTTTAGAAGTTTATTCTGCATTTAAGGTACCGACCATTATGATAATTAGTAGAGACCGGGTAGCCAAAAAATCTTGGATTTCTGACAAAAGCAAAAAACCACTCAATATGCTTCAAAATGATCTCAAACAATCTACTGGAAGCTTCAGAACATCAATGGATTAAGTTGGAGGAAGAATTGAAGAAAAAAATCAACATCTTCAAAAATGGTAAAATCTAGATTGTTTTGGCCAGACCGGGTAGGCGAAAAATATCAGATTTCTGACAAAAACTAAAAAACACTCAATTACGCTTCAGAATGATGTCAAACAATGTCCTGGTAGTTTCTAGACATGAATGGACTAAGTTGGAGAGAGAATTGAAGAAAAAATTCAACATCTTCAAAAATGGTAAAATCTAGATTGTTTTGGCCAGACCGGGTAGGCGAAAAATATCAGATTTCTGACAAAAACTAAAAAACACTCAATTACGCTTCAGAATGATGTCAAACAATGTCCTGGTAGTTTCTAGACATGAATGGACTAAGTTGGAGAGAGAATTGAAGAAAAAATTCAACATCTTCAAAAATGGTAAAATCTCGATTGTTTTGGCCAGACCGGGTAGGCGAAAAATATCAGATTTCTGACAAAAACTAAAAAAACACTCAATTACGCTTCAGAATGATGTCAAACAATGTCCTGGTAGTTTCTAGACATGAATGGACTAAGTTGGAGAGAGAATTGAAGAAAAAATTCAACATCTTCAAAAATGGTAAAATCTGTATTTTTTAACCAGACCGGGTAGGCGAAAAATATCAGATTTCTGACAAAAACTAAAAAATACTCAATTATGCTTCAGAATGATGTCAAACAATGTCCTGGTAGTTACTAGACATGAATGGACTAAGTTGGAGAGAGAATTGAAGAAAAAATTCAACATCTTCAAAAATGGTAAAATCTAGATTGTTTTGGCCAGACCGGGTAGGCGAAAAATATCAGATTTCTGACAAAAATAAAAAAAACACTCAATATGCTTCAAAATTATCTCAAACAATCTCCTGGTAGCTTCTGAACATCAATGGATTAAGTTGGAGAATGAATTGAAGAAAAAGTAAACATCATCAAAAATGGTCAAATCTGGATTTTTGATTTCTGACAAAAATAAAAAAAACACTCAATATGCTTCAAAATGATCTCAAACAATCTCCTGGTAGCTTCAGAACATCAATGGATTAAGTTGGAGAAAGGATTGAAGTAAAAATCAACATAATTCAAAAATGGTCAAATCTGGATTTTTTAGCCAGTGTCTATCCTTCATAACACACACCTGAATATCTGCTTCCTTTCTCAACACCTTCATAACACGTACCTCAATATCTTCCTGTCTCCACACATCAGAAGCAGTGTCTATCTTGTTTACATGAGTTACGTTGTCAGGTCCCAGGAACTCCATGGCCAGTAGGTACATATCCTGTCAAGATATCGATATCGTTTAGAAGTTTATTCTGCATTTAAGGTACCGACCATTATGATAATTAGTAGAGACCGGGTAGCCAAAAAATCTTGGATTTCTGACAAAAGCAAAAAACCACTCAATATGCTTCAAAATGATCTCAAACAATCTACTGGAAGCTTCAGAACATCAATGGATTAAGTTGGAGGAAGAATTGAAGAAAAAATTCAACATCTTCAAAAATGGTAAAATCTAGATTGTTTTGGCCAGACCGGGTAGGCGAAAAATATCAGATTTCTGACAAAAACTAAAAAACACTCAATTACGCTTCAGAATGATGTCAAACAATGTCCTGGTAGTTTCTAGACATGAATGGACTAAGTTGGAGAGAGAATTGAAGAAAAAATTCAACATCTTCAAAAATGGTAAAATCTCGATTGTTTTGGCCAGACCGGGTAGGCGAAAAATATCAGATTTCTGACAAAAACTAAAAAACACTCAATTACGCTTCAGAATGATGGCAAACAATGTCCTGGTAGTTTCTAGACATGAATGGACTAAGTTGGAGAGATAATTGAAGAAAAAATTCAACATCTTCAAAAATGGTAAAATCTGTATTTTTTAACCAGACCGGGTAGGCGAAAAATATCAGATTTCTGACAAAAACTAAAAAACACTCAATTACGCTTCAGAATGATGTCAAACAATGTCCTGGTAGTTTCTAGACATGAATGGACTAAGTTGGAGAGAGAATTGAAGTAAAAATCAACATAATTCAAAAATGGTCAAATCTGTATTTTTTAGCGAGAACGGGTAGGCGAAAAATATCAGATTTCTGACAAAAATAAAAAAAAAACTCAATATGCTTCAAAATTATCTCAAACAATCTCCTGGTAGCTTCTGAACATCAATGGATTAAGTTGGAGAATGAATTGAAGAAAAAGTAAACATCATCAAAAATGGTCAAATCTGGATTTTTGATTTCTGACAAAAATAAAAAAAACACTCAATATGCTTCAAAATGATCTCAAACAATCTCCTGGTAGCTTCAGAACATCAATGGATTAAGTTGGAGAAAGGATTGAAGTAAAAATCAACATAATTCAAAAATGGTCAAATCTGGATTTTTTAGCCAGTGTCTATCCTTCATAACACACACCTGAATATCTGCTTCCTTTCTCAACACCTTCATAACACGTACCTCAATATCTTCCTGTCTCCACACATCAGAAGCAGTGTCTATCTTGTTTACATGAGTTACGTTGTCAGGTCCCAGGAACTCCATGGCCAGTAGGTACATATCCTGTCAAGATATCGATATCGTTTAGAAGTTTATTCTGCATTTAAGGTACCGACCATTATGATAATTAGTAGAGACCGGGTAGCCAAAAAATCTTGGATTTCTGACAAAAGCAAAAAACCACTCAATATGCTTCAAAATGATCTCAAACAATCTACTGGAAGCTTCAGAACATCAATGGATTAAGTTGGAGGAAGAATTGAAGAAAAAAATCAACATCTTCAAAAATGGTAAAATCTAGATTGTTTTGGCCAGACCGGGTAGGCGAAAAATATCAGATTTCTGACAAAAACTAAAAAACACTCAATTACGCTTCAGAATGATGTCAAACAATGTCCTGGTAGTTTCTAGACATGAATGGACTAAGTTGGAGAGAGAATTGAAGAAAAAATTCAACATCTTCAAAAATGGTAAAATCTAGATTGTTTTGGCCAGACCGGGTAGGCGAAAAATATCAGATTTCTGACAAAAACTAAAAAACACTCAATTACGCTTCAGAATGATGTCAAACAATGTCCTGGTAGTTTCTAGACATGAATGGACTAAGTTGGAGAGAGAATTGAAGAAAAAATTCAACATCTTCAAAAATGGTAAAATCTCGATTGTTTTGGCCAGACCGGGTAGGCGAAAAATATCAGATTTCTGACAAAAACTAAAAAAACACTCAATTACGCTTCAGAATGATGTCAAACAATGTCCTGGTAGTTTCTAGACATGAATGGACTAAGTTGGAGAGAGAATTGAAGAAAAAATTCAACATCTTCAAAAATGGTAAAATCTGTATTTTTTAACCAGACCGGGTAGGCGAAAAATATCAGATTTCTGACAAAAACTAAAAAATACTCAATTATGCTTCAGAATGATGTCAAACAATGTCCTGGTAGTTACTAGACATGAATGGACTAAGTTGGAGAGAGAATTGAAGAAAAAATTCAACATCTTCAAAAATGGTAAAATCTAGATTGTTTTGGCCAGACCGGGTAGGCGAAAAATATCAGATTTCTGACAAAAATAAAAAAAACACTCAATATGCTTCAAAATTATCTCAAACAATCTCCTGGTAGCTTCTGAACATCAATGGATTAAGTTGGAGAATGAATTGAAGAAAAAGTAAACATCATCAAAAATGGTCAAATCTGGATTTTTGATTTCTGACAAAAATAAAAAAAACACTCAATATGCTTCAAAATGATCTCAAACAATCTCCTGGTAGCTTCAGAACATCAATGGATTAAGTTGGAGAAAGGATTGAAGTAAAAATCAACATAATTCAAAAATGGTCAAATCTGGATTTTTTAGCCAGTGTCTATCCTTCATAACACACACCTGAATATCTGCTTCCTTTCTCAACACCTTCATAACACGTACCTCAATATCTTCCTGTCTCCACACATCAGAAGCAGTGTCTATCTTGTTTACATGAGTTACGTTGTCAGGTCCCAGGAACTCCATGGCCAGTAGGTACATATCCTGTCAAGATATCGATATCGTTTAGAAGTTTATTCTGCATTTAAGGTACCGACCATTATGATAATTAGTAGAGACCGGGTAGCCAAAAAATCTTGGATTTCTGACAAAAGCAAAAAACCACTCAATATGCTTCAAAATGATCTCAAACAATCTACTGGAAGCTTCAGAACATCAATGGATTAAGTTGGAGGAAGAATTGAAGAAAAAATTCAACATCTTCAAAAATGGTAAAATCTAGATTGTTTTGGCCAGACCGGGTAGGCGAAAAATATCAGATTTCTGACAAAAACTAAAAAACACTCAATTACGCTTCAGAATGATGTCAAACAATGTCCTGGTAGTTTCTAGACATGAATGGACTAAGTTGGAGAGAGAATTGAAGAAAAAATTCAACATCTTCAAAAATGGTAAAATCTCGATTGTTTTGGCCAGACCGGGTAGGCGAAAAATATCAGATTTCTGACAAAAACTAAAAAACACTCAATTACGCTTCAGAATGATGGCAAACAATGTCCTGGTAGTTTCTAGACATGAATGGACTAAGTTGGAGAGATAATTGAAGAAAAAATTCAACATCTTCAAAAATGGTAAAATCTGTATTTTTTAACCAGACCGGGTAGGCGAAAAATATCAGATTTCTGACAAAAACTAAAAAACACTCAATTACGCTTCAGAATGATGTCAAACAATGTCCTGGTAGTTTCTAGACATGAATGGACTAAGTTGGAGAGAGAATTGAAGTAAAAATCAACATAATTCAAAAATGGTCAAATCTGTATTTTTTAGCGAGAACGGGTAGGCGAAAAATATCAGATTTCTGACAAAAATAAAAAAAAAACTCAATATGCTTCAAAATTATCTCAAACAATCTCCTGGTAGCTTCTGAACATCAATGGATTAAGTTGGAGAATGAATTGAAGAAAAAGTAAACATCATCAAAAATGGTCAAATCTGGATTTTTGATTTCTGACAAAAATAACAAAAACACTCAATATGCTTCAAAATGATCTCAAACAATCTCCTGGTAGCTTCTGAACATCAATGGATTAAGTTGGGGAATGAATTGAAGAAAAAATAAACATCATCAAAAATGGTCAAATCTGGATTTTTGATTTCTGACAAAAATTAAAAAAAACACTCAATATGCTTCAAAATGATCTCAAACAATCTCCTGGTAGCTTCAGAACATCAATGGATTAAGTTGGAGAAAGGATTGAAGTAAAAATCAACATAATTCAAAAATGGTCAAATCTGGATTTTTTAGCCAGTGTCTATCCTTCATAACACACACCTGAATATCTGCTTCCTTTCTCAACACCTTCATAACACGTACCTCAATATCTTCCTGTCTCCACACATCAGAAGCAGTGTCTATCTTGTTTACATGAGTTACGTTGTCAGGTCCCAGGAACTCCATGGCCAGTAGGTACATATCCTGTCAAGATATCGATATCGTTTAGAAGTTTATTCTGCATTTAAGGTACCGACCATTATGATAATTAGTAGAGACCGGGTAGCCAAAAAATCTTGGATTTCTGACAAAAGCAAAAAACCACTCAATATGCTTCAAAATGATCTCAAACAATCTACTGGAAGCTTCAGAACATCAATGGATTAAGTTGGAGGAAGAATTGAAGAAAAAATTCAACATCTTCAAAAATGGTAAAATCTAGATTGTTTTGGCCAGACCGGGTAGGCGAAAAATATCAGATTTCTGACAAAACCTAAAAAACACTCAATTACGCTTCAGAATGATGTCAAACAATGTCCTGGTAGTTTCTAGACATGAATGGACTAAGTTGGAGAGAGAATTGAAGAAAAAATTCAACATCTTCAAAAATGGTAAAATCTGTAATTTTTAACCAGACCGGGTAGGCGAAAAATATCAGATTTCTGACAAAAACTAAAAAACACTCAATTACGCTTCAGAATGATGTCAAACAATGTCCTGGTAGTTTCTAGACATGAATGGACTAAGTTGGAGAGAGAATTGAAGTAAAAATCAACATAATTCAAAAATGGTCAAATCTGTATTTTTTAGCGAGAACGGGTAGGCGAAAAATATCAGATTTCTGACAAAATAAAAAAAACACTCAATATGCTTCAAAATGATCTCAAACAATCTCCTGGTAGCTTCTGAACATCAATGGATTAAGTTGGAGAATGAATTGAAGAAAAAGTAAACATCATCAAAAATGGTCAAATCTGGATTTTTGATTTCTGACAAAAATAACAAAAACACTCAATATGCTTCAAAATGATCTCAAACAATCTCCTGGTAGCTTCTGAACATCAATGGATTAAGTTGGGGAATGAATTGAAGAAAAAATAAACATCATCAAAAATGGTCAAATCTGGATTTCTGATTTCTGACAAAAATTAAAAAAAACACTCAATATGCTTCAAAATGATGTCAAACAATCTCCTGGTAGCTTCTGAACATCAATGGATTAAGTTGGAGAAAGGATTGAACAAAAAATCAACATCTTCAAAAAAGGGTCAAATCTGGATTTTTTAGCCAGTGTCTATCCTTCATAACACACACCTGAATATCTGCTTCCTTTCTCAACACCTTCATAACACGTACCTCAATATCTTCCTGTCTCCACACATCAGAAGCAGTGTCTATCTTGTTTACATGAGTTACGTTGTCAGGTCCCAGGAACTCCATGGCCAGTAGGTACATATCCTGTCAAGATATCGATATCGTTTAGAAGTTTATTCTGCATTTAAGGTACCGACCATTATGATAATTAGTAGAGACCGGGTAACCAAACAATCTTGGATTTCTGACAAAAGCAAAAAACCACTCAATATGCTTCAAAATGATCTCAAACAATCTACTGGAAGCTTCAGAACATCAATGGATTAAGTTGGAGGAAGAATTGAAGAAAAAAATCAACATCTTCAAAAATGGTAAAATCTAGATTGTTTTGGCCAGACCGGGTAGGCGAAAAATATCAGATTTCTGACAAAAACTAAAAAACACTCAATTACGCTTCAGAATGATGTCAAACAATGTCCTGGTAGTTTCTAGACATGAATGGACTAAGTTGGAGAGAGAATTGAAGTAAAAATCAACATAATTCAAAAATGGTCAAATCTGTATTTTTTAGCGAGAACGGGTAGGCGAAAAATATCAGATTTCTGACAAAAATAAAAAAAACACTCAATATGCTTCAAAATGATCTCAAACAATCTCCTGGTAGCTTCTGAACATCAATGGATTAAGTTGGAGAATGAATTGAAGAAAAAGTAAACATCATCAAAAATGGTCAAATCTGGATTTTTGATTTCTGACAAAAATAACAAAAACACTCAATATGCTTCAAAATGATCTCAAACAATCTCCTGGTAGCTTCTGAACATCAATGGATTAAGTTGGGGAATGAATTGAAGAAAAAATAAACATCATCAAAAATGGTCAAATCTGGATTTCTGATTTCTGACAAAAATTAAAAAAAACACTCAATATGCTTCAAAATGATGTCAAACAATCTCCTGGTAGCTTCTGAACATCAATGGATTAAGTTGGAGAAAGGATTGAACAAAAAATCAACATCTTCAAAAAAGGGTCAAATCTGGATTTTTTAGCCAGTGTCTATCCTTCATAACACACACCTGAATATCTGCTTCCTTTCTCAACACCTTCATAACACGTACCTCAATATCTTCCTGTCTCCACACATCAGAAGCAGTGTCTATCTTGTTTACATGAGTTACGTTGTCAGGTCCCAGGAACTCCATGGCCAGTAGGTACATATCCTGTCAAGATATCGATATCGTTTAGAAGTTTATTCTGCATTTAAGGTACCGACCATTATGATAATTAGTAGAGACCGGGTAGCCAAAAAATCTTGGATTTCTGACAAAAGCAAAAAACCACTCAATATGCTTCAAAATGATCTCAAACAATCTACTGGAAGCTTCAGAACATCAATGGATTAAGTTGGAGGAAGAATTGAAGAAAAAAATCAACATCTTCAAAAATGGTAAAATCTAGATTGTTTTGGCCAGACCGGGTAGGCGAAAAATATCAGATTTCTGACAAAAACTAAAAAACACTCAATTACGCTTCAGAATGATGTCAAACAATGTCCTGGTAGTTTCTAGACATGAATGGACTAAGTTGGAGAGAGAATTGAAGAAAAAATTCAACATCTTCAAAAATGGTAAAATCTCGATTGTTTTGGCCAGACCGGGTAGGCGAAAAATATCAGATTTCTGACAAAAACTAAAAAACACTCAATTACGCTTCAGAATGATGTCAAACAATGTCCTGGTAGTTTCTAGACATGAATGGACTAAGTTGGAGAGAGAATTGAAGAAAAAATTCAACATCTTCAAAAATGGTAAAATCTCGATTGTTTTGGCCAGACCGGGTAGGCGAAAAATATCAGATTTCTGACAAAAACTAAAAAACACTCAATTATGCTTCAGAATGATGTCAAACAATGTCCTGGTAGTTTCTAGACATGAATGGACTAAGTTGGAGAGAGAATTGAAGTAAAAATCAACATAATTCAAAAATGGTCAAATCTGTATTTTTTAGCCAGACCGGGTAGGCGAAAAATATCAGATTTCTGACAAAAATAACAAAAACACTCAATATGCTTCAAAATGATCTCAAACAATCTCCTGGTAGCTTCTGAACATCAATGGATTAAGTTGGGGAATGAATTGAAGAAAAAATAAACATCATCAAAAATGGTCAAATCTGGATTTTTGATTTCTGACAAAAATTAAAAAAAACACTCAATATGCTTCAAAATGATGTCAAACAATCTCCTGGTAGCTTCTGAACATCAATGGATTAAGTTGGAGAAAGGATTGAACAAAAAATCAACATCTTCAAAAAAGGGTCAAATCTGGATTTTTTAGCCAGTGTCTATCCTTCATAACACACACCTGAATATCTGCTTCCTTTCTCAACACCTTCATAACACGTACCTCAATATCTTCCTGTCTCCACACATCAGAAGCAGTGTCTATCTTGTTTACATGAGTTACGTTGTCAGGTCCCAGGAACTCCATGGCCAGTAGGTACATATCCTGTCAAGATATCGATATCGTTTAGAAGTTTATTCTGCATTTAAGGTACCGACCATTATGATAATTAGTAGAGACCGGGTAGCCAAAAAATCTTGGATTTCTGACAAAAGCAAAAAACCACTCAATATGCTTCAAAATGATCTCAAACAATCTACTGGAAGCTTCAGAACATCAATGGATTAAGTTGGAGGAAGAATTGAAGAAAAAAATCAACATCTTCAAAAATGGTAAAATCTAGATTGTTTTGGCCAGACCGGGTAGGCGAAAAATATCAGATTTCTGACAAAAACTAAAAAACACTCAATTACGCTTCAGAATGATGTCAAACAATGTCCTGGTAGTTTCTAGACATGAATGGACTAAGTTGGAGAGAGAATTGAAGAAAAAATTCAACATCTTCAAAAATGGTAAAATCTCGATTGTTTTGGCCAGACCGGGTAGGCGAAAAATATCAGATTTCTGACAAAAACTAAAAAACACTCAATTACGCTTCAGAATGATGTCAAACAATGTCCTGGTAGTTTCTAGACATGAATGGACTAAGTTGGAGAGAGAATTGAAGAAAAAATTCAACATCTTCAAAAATGGTAAAATCTGTATTTTTTAACCAGACCGGGTAGGCGAAAAATATCAGATTTCTGACAAAAACTAAAAAACACTCAATTATGCTTCAGAATGATGTCAAACAATGTCCTGGTAGTTTCTAGACATGAATGGACTAAGTTGGAGAGAGAATTGAAGTAAAAATCAACATAATTCAAAAATGGTCAAATCTGTATTTTTTAGCCAGACCGGGTAGGCGAAAAATATCAGATTTCTGACAAAAATTAAAAAAACACTCAATATGCTTCAAAATGATCTCAAACAATCTCCTGGTAGCTTCTGAACATCAATGGATTAAGTTGGAGAATGAATTGAAGAAAAAGTAAACATCATCAAAAATGGTCAAATCTGGATTTTTGATTTCTGACAAAAATAAAAAAAACACTCAATATGCTTCAAAATGATCTCAAACAATCTCCTGGTAGCTTCAGAACATCAATGGATTAAGTTGGAGAAAGGATTGAAGTAAAAATCAACATAATTCAAAAATGGTCAAATCTGGATTTTTTAGCCAGTGTCTATCCTTCATAACACACACCTGAATATCTGCTTCCTTTCTCAACACCTTCATAACACGTACCTCAATATCTTCCTGTCTCCACACATCAGAAGCAGTGTCTATCTTGTTTACATGAGTTACGTTGTCAGGTCCCAGGAACTCCATGGCCAGTAGGTACATATCCTGTCAAGATATCGATATCGTTTAGAAGTTTATTCTGCATTTAAGGTACCGACCATTATGATAATTAGTAGAGACCGGGTAGCCAAAAAATCTTGGATTTCTGACAAAAGCAAAAAACCACTCAATATGTTTCAAAATGATCTCAAACAATCTACTGGAAGCTTCAGAACATCAATGGATTAAGTTGGAGGAAGAATTGAAGAAAAAAATCAACATCTTCAAAAATGGTAAAATCTAGATTGTTTTGGCCAGACCGGGTAGGCGAAAAATATCAGATTTCTGACAAAAACTAAAAAACACTCAATTACGCTTCAGAATGATGTCAAACAATGTCCTGGTAGTTTCTAGACATGAATGGACTAAGTTGGAGAGAGAATTGAAGAAAAAATTCAACATCTTCAAAAATGGTAAAATCTCGATTGTTTTGGCCAGACCGGGTAGGCGAAAAATATCAGATTTCTGACAAAAACTAAAAAACACTCAATTACGCTTCAGAATGATGTCAAACAATGTCCTGGTAGTTTCTAGACATGAATGGACTAAGTTGGAGAGAGAATTGAAGAAAAAATTCAACATCTTCAAAAATGGTAAAATCTCGATTGTTTTGGCCAGACCGGGTAGGCGAAAAATATCAGATTTCTGACAAAAACTAAAAAACACTCAATTACGCTTCAGAATGATGTCAAACAATGTCCTGGTAGTTTCTAGACATGAATGGACTAAGTTGGAGAGAGAATTGAAGAAAAAATTCAACATCTTCAAAAATGGTAAAATCTCGATTGTTTTGGCCAGACCGGGTAGGCGAAAAATATCAGATTTCTGACAAAAACTAAAAAACACTCAATTATGCTTCAGAATGATGTCAAACAATGTCCTGGTAGTTTCTAGACATGAATGGACTAAGTTGGAGAGAGAATTGAAGTAAAAATCAACATAATTCAAAAATGGTCAAATCTGTATTTTTTAGCCAGACCGGGTAGGCGAAAAATATCAGATTTCTGACAAAAATAACAAAAACACTCAATATGCTTCAAAATGATCTCAAACAATCTCCTGGTAGCTTCTGAACATCAATGGATTAAGTTGGGGAATGAATTGAAGAAAAAATAAACATCATCAAAAATGGTCAAATCTGGATTTTTGATTTCTGACAAAAATTAAAAAAAACACTCAATATGCTTCAAAATGATGTCAAACAATCTCCTGGTAGCTTCTGAACATCAATGGATTAAGTTGGAGAAAGGATTGAACAAAAAATCAACATCTTCAAAAAAGGGTCAAATCTGGATTTTTTAGCCAGTGTCTATCCTTCATAACACACACCTGAATATCTGCTTCCTTTCTCAACACCTTCATAACACGTACCTCAATATCTTCCTGTCTCCACACATCAGAAGCAGTGTCTATCTTGTTTACATGAGTTACGTTGTCAGGTCCCAGGAACTCCATGGCCAGTAGGTACATATCCTGTCAAGATATCGATATCGTTTAGAAGTTTATTCTGCATTTAAGGTACCGACCATTATGATAATTAGTAGAGACCGGGTAGCCAAAAAATCTTGGATTTCTGACAAAAGCAAAAAACCACTCAATATGCTTCAAAATGATCTCAAACAATCTACTGGAAGCTTCAGAACATCAATGGATTAAGTTGGAGGAAGAATTGAAGAAAAAAATCAACATCTTCAAAAATGGTAAAATCTAGATTGTTTTGGCCAGACCGGGTAGGCGAAAAATATCAGATTTCTGACAAAAACTAAAAAACACTCAATTACGCTTCAGAATGATGTCAAACAATGTCCTGGTAGTTTCTAGACATGAATGGACTAAGTTGGAGAGAGAATTGAAGAAAAAATTCAACATCTTCAAAAATGGTAAAATCTCGATTGTTTTGGCCAGACCGGGTAGGCGAAAAATATCAGATTTCTGACAAAAACTAAAAAACACTCAATTACGCTTCAGAATGATGTCAAACAATGTCCTGGTAGTTTCTAGACATGAATGGACTAAGTTGGAGAGAGAATTGAAGAAAAAATTCAACATCTTCAAAAATGGTAAAATCTGTATTTTTTAACCAGACCGGGTAGGCGAAAAATATCAGATTTCTGACAAAAACTAAAAAACACTCAATTATGCTTCAGAATGATGTCAAACAATGTCCTGGTAGTTTCTAGACATGAATGGACTAAGTTGGAGAGAGAATTGAAGTAAAAATCAACATAATTCAAAAATGGTCAAATCTGTATTTTTTAGCCAGACCGGGTAGGCGAAAAATATCAGATTTCTGACAAAAATTAAAAAAACACTCAATATGCTTCAAAATGATCTCAAACAATCTCCTGGTAGCTTCTGAACATCAATGGATTAAGTTGGAGAATGAATTGAAGAAAAAGTAAACATCATCAAAAATGGTCAAATCTGGATTTTTGATTTCTGACAAAAATAAAAAAAACACTCAATATGCTTCAAAATGATCTCAAACAATCTCCTGGTAGCTTCAGAACATCAATGGATTAAGTTGGAGAAAGGATTGAAGTAAAAATCAACATAATTCAAAAATGGTCAAATCTGGATTTTTTAGCCAGTGTCTATCCTTCATAACACACACCTGAATATCTGCTTCCTTTCTCAACACCTTCATAACACGTACCTCAATATCTTCCTGTCTCCACACATCAGAAGCAGTGTCTATCTTGTTTACATGAGTTACGTTGTCAGGTCCCAGGAACTCCATGGCCAGTAGGTACATATCCTGTCAAGATATCGATATCGTTTAGAAGTTTATTCTGCATTTAAGGTACCGACCATTATGATAATTAGTAGAGACCGGGTAGCCAAAAAATCTTGGATTTCTGACAAAAGCAAAAAAACCACTCAATATGCTTCAAAATGATCTCAAACAATCTCCTGGTAGCTTCTGAACATCAATGGATTAAGTTGGAGAATGAATTGAAGAAAAAGTAAACATCATCAAAAATGGTCAAATCTGGATTTTTGATTTCTGACAAAAATAAAAAAACCACTCAATATGCTTCAAAATGATCTCAAACAATGTCCTGGTAGTTTCTAGACATGAATGGACTAAGTTGGAGAGAGAATTGAAGAAAAAATTCAACATCTTCAAAAATGGTAAAATCTGTATTTTTTAACCAGACCGGGTAGGCGAAAAATATCAGATTTCTGACAAAAACTAAAAAACACTCAATTATGCTTCAGAATGATGTCAAACAATGTCCTGGTAGTTTCTAGACATGAATGGACTAAGTTGGAGAGAGAATTGAAGTAAAAATCAACATAATTCAAAAATGGTCAAATCTGTATTTTTTAGCCAGACCGGGTAGGCGAAAAATATCAGATTTCTGACAAAAATAACAAAAACACTCAATATGCTTCAAAATGATCTCAAACAATCTCCTGGTAGCTTCTGAACATCAATGGATTAAGTTGGGGAATGAATTGAAGAAAAAATAAACATCATCAAAAATGGTCAAATCTGGATTTTTGATTTCTGACAAAAATTAAAAAAAACACTCAATATGCTTCAAAATGATGTCAAACAATCTCCTGGTAGCTTCTGAACATCAATGGATTAAGTTGGAGAAAGGATTGAACAAAAAATCAACATCTTCAAAAAAGGGTCAAATCTGGATTTTTTTGCCAGTGTCTATCCTTCATAACACACACCTGAATATCTGCTTCCTTTCTCAACACCTTCATAACACGTACCTCAATATCTTCCTGTCTCCACACATCAGAAGCAGTGTCTATCTTGTTTACATGAGTTACGTTGTCAGGTCCCAGGAACTCCATGGCCAGTAGGTACATATCCTGTCAAGATATCGATATCGTTTAGAAGTTTATTCTGCATTTAAGGTACCGACCATTATGATAATTAGTAGAGACCGGGTAGCCAAAAAATCTTGGATTTCTGACAAAAGCAAAAAACCACTCAATATGTTTCAAAATGATCTCAAACAATCTACTGGAAGCTTCAGAACATCAATGGATTAAGTTGGAGGAAGAATTGAAGAAAAAAATCAACATCTTCAAAAATGGTAAAATCTAGATTGTTTTGGCCAGACCGGGTAGGCGAAAAATATCAGATTTCTGACAAAAACTAAAAAACACTCAATTACGCTTCAGAATGATGTCAAACAATGTCCTGGTAGTTTCTAGACATGAATGGACTAAGTTGGAGAGAGAATTGAAGAAAAAATTCAACATCTTCAAAAATGGTAAAATCTCGATTGTTTTGGCCAGACCGGGTAGGCGAAAAATATCAGATTTCTGACAAAAACTAAAAAACACTCAATTACGCTTCAGAATGATGTCAAACAATGTCCTGGTAGTTTCTAGACATGAATGGACTAAGTTGGAGAGAGAATTGAAGAAAAAATTCAACATCTTCAAAAATGGTAAAATCTCGATTGTTTTGGCCAGACCGGGTAGGCGAAAAATATCAGATTTCTGACAAAAACTAAAAAACACTCAATTACGCTTCAGAATGATGTCAAACAATGTCCTGGTAGTTTCTAGACATGAATGGACTAAGTTGGAGAGAGAATTGAAGAAAAAATTCAACATCTTCAAAAATGGTAAAATCTGTATTTTTTAACCAGACCGGGTAGGCGAAAAATATCAGATTTCTGACAAAAACTAAAAAACACTCAATTATGCTTCAGAATGATGTCAAACAATGTCCTGGTAGTTTCTAGACATGAATGGACTAAGTTGGAGAGAGAATTGAAGTAAAAATCAACATAATTCAAAAATGGTCAAATCTGTATTTTTTAGCCAGACCGGGTAGGCGAAAAATATCAGATTTCTGACAAAAATTAAAAAAACACTCAATATGCTTCAAAATGATCTCAAACAATCTCCTGGTAGCTTCAGAACATCAATGGATTAAGTTGGAGAAAGGATTGAAGTAAAAATCAACATAATTCAAAAATGGTCAAATCTGGATTTTTTAGCCAGTGTCTATCCTTCATAACACACACCTGAATATCTGCTTCCTTTCTCAACACCTTCATAACACGTACCTCAATATCTTCCTGTCTCCACACATCAGAAGCAGTGTCTATCTTGTTTACATGAGTTACGTTGTCAGGTCCCAGGAACTCCATGGCCAGTAGGTACATATCCTGTCAAGATATCGATATCGTTTAGAAGTTTATTCTGCATTTAAGGTACCGACCATTATGATAATTAGTAGAGACCGGGTAGCCAAAAAATCTTGGATTTCTGACAAAAGCAAAAAACCACTCAATATGCTTCAAAATGATCTCAAACAATCTCCTGGTAGCTTCTGAACATCAATGGATTAAGTTGGAGAATGAATTGAAGAAAAAGTAAACATCATCAAAAATGGTCAAATCTGGATTTTTGATTTCTGACAAAAATAAAAAAACCACTCAATATGCTTCAAAATGATCTCAAACAATGTCCTGGTAGTTTCTAGACATGAATGGACTAAGTTGGAGAGAGAATTGAAGAAAAAATTCAACATCTTCAAAAATGGTAAAATCTGTATTTTTTAACCAGACCGGGTAGGCGAAAAATATCAGATTTCTGACAAAAACTAAAAAACACTCAATTATGCTTCAGAATGATGTCAAACAATGTCCTGGTAGTTTCTAGACATGAATGGACTAAGTTGGAGAGAGAATTGAAGTAAAAATCAACATAATTCAAAAATGGTCAAATCTGTATTTTTTAGCCAGACCGGGTAGGCGAAAAATATCAGATTTCTGACAAAAATAACAAAAACACTCAATATGCTTCAAAATGATCTCAAACAATCTCCTGGTAGCTTCTGAACATCAATGGATTAAGTTGGGGAATGAATTGAAGAAAAAATAAACATCATCAAAAATGGTCAAATCTGGATTTTTGATTTCTGACAAAAATAAAAAAAACACTCAATATGCTTCAAAATGATCTCAAACAATCTCCTGGTAGCTTCAGAACATCAATGGATTAAGTTGGAGAAAGGATTGAAGTAAAAATCAACATAATTCAAAAATGGTCAAATCTGGATTTTTTAGCCAGTGTCTATCCTTCATAACACACACCTGAATATCTGCTTCCTTTCTCAACACCTTCATAACACGTACCTCAATATCTTCCTGTCTCCACACATCAGAAGCAGTGTCTATCTTGTTTACATGAGTTACGTTGTCAGGTCCCAGGAACTCCATGGCCAGTAGGTACATATCCTGTCAAGATATCGATATCGTTTAGAAGTTTATTCTGCATTTAAGGTACCGACCATTATGATAATTAGTAGAGACCGGGTAGCCAAAAAATCTTGGATTTCTGACAAAAGCAAAAAACCACTCAATATGCTTCAAAATGATCTCAAACAATCTACTGGAAGCTTCAGAACATCAATGGATTAAGTTGGAGGAAGAATTGAAGAAAAAATTCAACATCTTCAAAAATGGTAAAATCTAGATTGTTTTGGCCAGACCGGGTAGGCGAAAAATATCAGATTTCTGACAAAAACTAAAAAACACTCAATTACGCTTCAGAATGATGTCAAACAATGTCCTGGTAGTTTCTAGACATGAATGGACTAAGTTGGAGAGAGAATTGAAGAAAAAATTCAACATCTTCAAAAATGGTAAAATCTCGATTGTTTTGGCCAGACCGGGTAGGCGAAAAATATCAGATTTCTGACAAAAACTAAAAAACACTCAATTACGCTTCAGAATGATGTCAAACAATGTCCTGGTAGTTTCTAGACATGAATGGACTAAGTTGGAGAGAGAATTGAAGAAAAAAATCAACATCTTCAAAAATGGTCAAATCTGGATTTTTGATTTCTGACAAAAATAGAAAAACCACTCAATATGCTTCAAAATGATCTCAAACAATCTCCTGGTAGCTTCTGAACATCAATGGATTAAGTTGGAGAATGAATTGAAGAAAAAATAAACATCATCAAAAATGGTCAAATCTGGATTTTTGATTTCTGACAAAAATAAAAAAAACACTCAATATGCTTCAAAATGATCTCAAACAATCTCCTGGTAGCTTCAGAACATCAATGGATTAAGTTGGAGAAAGGATTGAAGTAAAAATCAACATAATTCAAAAATGGTCAAATCTGGATTTTTTAGCCAGTGTCTATCCTTCATAACACACACCTGAATATCTGCTTCCTTTCTCAACACCTTCATAACACGTACCTCAATATCTTCCTGTCTCCACACATCAGAAGCAGTGTCTATCTTGTTTACATGAGTTACGTTGTCAGGTCCCAGGAACTCCATGGCCAGTAGGTACATATCCTGTCAAGATATCGATATCGTTTAGAAGTTTATTCTGCATTTAAGGTACCGACCATTATGATAATTAGTAGAGACCGGGTAGCCAAAAAATCTTGGATTTCTGACAAAAGCAAAAAACCACTCAATATGCTTCAAAATGATCTCAAACAATCTACTGGAAGCTTCAGAACATCAATGGATTAAGTTGGAGGAAGAATTGAAGAAAAAATTCAACATCTTCAAAAATGGTAAAATCTAGATTGTTTTGGGCAGACCGGGTAGGCAAAAAATATCAGATTTCTGACAAAAACTAAAAAACACTCAATTACGCTTCAGAATGATGTCAAACAATGTCCTGGTAGTTTCTAGACATGAATGGACTAAGTTGGAGAGAGAATTGAAGAAAAAATTCAACATCTTCAAAAATGGTAAAATCTAGATTGTTTTGGCCAGACCGGGTAGACGAAAAATATCAGATTTCTGACAAAAACTAAAAAACACTCAATTACCCTTCAGAATGATGTCAAACAATGTCCTGGTAGTTTCTAGACATGAATGGACTAAGTGGGAGAGAGAATTGAAGAAAAAATTCAACATCTTCAAAAATGGTAAAATCTAGATTGTTTTGGCCAGACCGGGTAGGCGAAAAATATCAGATTTCTGGCAAAAATAAAAAAAACACTCAATATGCTTCAAAATGATCTCAAACAATCTCCTGGTAGCTTCTGAACATCAATGGATTAAGTTGGAGAATGAATTGAAGAAAAAGTAAACATCATCAAAAATGGTCAAATCTGGATTTTTGATTTCTGACAAAAATAGAAAAACCACTCAATATGCTTCAAAATGATCTCAAACAATCTCCTGGTAGCTTCTGAACATCAATGGATTAAGTTGGAGAATGAATTGAAGAAAAAATAAACATCATCAAAAATGGTCAAATCTGGATTTTTGATTTCTGACAAAAATAAAAAAAACACTCAATATGCTTCAAAATGATCTCAAACAATCTACTGGAAGCTTCAGAACATCAATGGATTAAGTTGGAGGAAGAATTGAAGAAAAAATTCAACATCTTCAAAAATGGTAAAATCTAGATTGTTTTGGCCAGACCGGGTAGGCGAAAAATATCAGATTTCTGACAAAAACTAAAAAACACTCAATTACGCTTCAGAATGATGTCAAACAATGTCCTGGTAGTTTCTAGACATGAATGGACTAAGTTGGAGAGAGAATTGAAGAAAAAATTCAACATCTTCAAAAATGGTAAAATCTGTATTTTTTAACCAGACCGGGTAGGCGAAAAATATCAGATTTCTGACAAAAACTAAAAAACACTCAATTATGCTTCAGAATGATGTCAAACAATGTCCTGGTAGTTACTAGACATGAATGGACTAAGTTGGAGAGAGAATTGAAGTAAAAATCAACATAATTCAAAAATGGTCAAATCTGTATTTTTTAGCCAGACCGGGTAGGCGAAAAATATCAGATTTCTGACAAAAACTAAAAAACACTCAATTACCCTTCAGAATGATGTCAAACAATGTCCTGGTAGCTTCTGAACATCAATGGATTAAGTTGGAGAATGAATTGAAGAAAAAGTAAACATCATCAAAAATGGTCAAATCTGGATTTTTGATTTCTGACAAAAATAGAAAAACCACTCAATATGCTTCAAAATGATCTCAAACAATCTCCTGGTAGCTTCTGAACATCAATGGATTAAGTTGGAGAAAGGATTGAACAAAAAATCAACATCTTCAAAAAAGGGCCAAATCTGGATTTGTTTGACCAGACCGGGTAGGCGAAAAATATCAGATTTCTGACAAAAACTAAAAAACACTCAATTACCCTTCAGAATGATGTCAAACAATGTCCTGGTAGTTTCTAGACATGAATGGACTAAGTGGGAGAGAGAATTGAAGAAAAAATTCAACATCTTCAAAAATGGTAAAATCTAGATTGTTTTGGCCAGACCGGGTAGGCGAAAAATATCAGATTTCTGGCAAAAATAAAAAAAACACTCAATATGCTTCAAAATGATCTCAAACAATCTCCTGGTAGCTTCTAGACATGAATGGACTAAGTTGGAGAGAGAATTGAAGAAAAAAATCAACATCTTCAAAAATGGTCAAATCTGGATTTTTGATTTCTGACAAAAATAGAAAAACCACTCAATATGCTTCAAAATGATCTCAAACAATCTCCTGGTAGCTTCTGAACATCAATGGATTAAGTTGGAGAATGAATTGAAGAAAAAATAAACATCATCAAAAATGGTCAAATCTGGATTTTTGATTTCTGACAAAAATAAAAAAAACACTCAATATGCTTCAAAATGATCTCAAACAATCTCCTGGTAGCTTCAGAACATCAATGGATTAAGTTGGAGAAAGGATTGAAGTAAAAATCAACATAATTCAAAAATGGTCAAATCTGGATTTTTTAGCCAGTGTCTATCCTTCATAACACACACCTGAATATCTGCTTCCTTTCTCAACACCTTCATAACACGTACCTCAATATCTTCCTGTCTCCACACATCAGAAGCAGTGTCTATCTTGTTTACATGAGTTACGTTGTCAGGTCCCAGGAACTCCATGGCCAGTAGGTACATATCCTGTCAAGATATCGATATCGTTTAGAAGTTTATTCTGCATTTAAGGTACCGACCATTATGATAATTAGTAGAGACCGGGTAGCCAAAAAATCTTGGATTTCTGACAAAAGCAAAAAACCACTCAATATGCTTCAAAATGATCTCAAACAATCTACTGGAAGCTTCAGAACATCAATGGATTAAGTTGGAGGAAGAATTGAAGAAAAAATTCAACATCTTCAAAAATGGTAAAATCTAGATTGTTTTGGCCAGACCGGGTAGGCGAAAAATATCAGATTTCTGACAAAAACTAAAAAACACTCAATTACGCTTCAGAATGATGTCAAACAATGTCCTGGTAGTTTCTAGACATGAATGGACTAAGTTGGAGAGAGAATTGAAGAAAAAATTCAACATCTTCAAAAATGGTAAAATCTCGATTGTTTTGGCCAGACCGGGTAGGCGAAAAATATCAGATTTCTGACAAAAACTAAAAAACACTCAATTACGCTTCAGAATGATGTCAAACAATGTCCTGGTAGTTTCTAGACATGAATGGACTAAGTTGGAGAGAGAATTGAAGAAAAAAATCAACATCTTCAAAAATGGTCAAATCTGGATTTTTGATTTCTGACAAAAATAGAAAAACCACTCAATATGCTTCAAAATGATCTCAAACAATCTCCTGGTAGCTTTTGAACATCAATGGATTAAGTTGGAGAATGAATTGAAGAAAAAATAAACATCATCAAAAATGGTCAAATCTGGATTTTTGATTTCTGACAAAAATAAAAAAAACACTCAATATGCTTCAAAATGATCTCAAACAATCTACTGGAAGCTTCAGAACATCAATGGATTAAGTTGGAGGAAGAATTGAAGAAAAAATTCAACATCTTCAAAAATGGTAAAATCTAGATTGTTTTGGCCAGACCGGGTAGGCGAAAAATATCAGATTTCTGACAAAAACTAAAAAACACTCAATTACGCTTCAGAATGATGTCAAACAATGTCCTGGTAGTTTCTAGACATGAATGGACTAAGTTGGAGAGAGAATTGAAGAAAAAATTCAACATCTTCAAAAATGGTAAAATCTCGATTGTTTTGGCCAGACCGGGTAGGCGAAAAATATCAGATTTCTGACAAAAACTAAAAAACACTCAATTACGCTTCAGAATGATGTCAAACAATGTCCTGGTAGTTTCTAGACATGAATGGACTAAGTTGGAGAGAGAATTGAAGAAAAAAATCAACATCTTCAAAAATGGTCAAATCTGGATTTTTGATTTCTGACAAAAATAGAAAAACCACTCAATATGCTTCAAAATGATCTCAAACAATCTCCTGGTAGCTTCTGAACATCAATGGATTAAGTTGGAGAATGAATTGAAGAAAAAATAAACATCAAAAATGGTCAAATCTGGATTTTTGATTTCTGACAAAAATAAAAAAACACTCAATATGCTTCAAAATGATCTCAAACAATCTCCTGGTAGCTTCAGAACATCAATGGATTAAGTTGGAGAAAGGATTGAAGTAAAAATCAACATAATTCAAAAATGGTCAAATCTGGATTTTTTAGCCAGTGTCTATCCTTCATAACACACACCTGAATATCTGCTTCCTTTCTCAACACCTTCATAACACGTACCTCAATATCTTCCTGTCTCCACACATCAGAAGCAGTGTCTATCTTGTTTACATGAGTTACATTGTCAGGTCCCAGGAACTCCATGGCCAGTAGGTACATATCCTGTCAAGATATCGATTAGAAGTTTATTCTGCATTTAAGGTACCGACCATTATGATAATTAGTAGAGACCGGGTAGCCAAAAAATCTTGGATTTCTGACAAAAGCAAAAAACCACTCAATATGCTTCAAAATGATCTCAAACAATCTACTGGAAGCTTCAGAACATCAATGGATTAAGTTGGAGGAAGAATTGAAGAAAAAATTCAACATCTTCAAAAATGGTAAAATCTAGATTGTTTTGGCCAGACCGGGTAGGCGAAAAATATCAGATTTCTGACAAAAACTAAAAAACACTCAATTACGCTTCAGAATGATGTCAAACAATGTCCTGGTAGTTTCTAGACATGAATGGACTAAGTTGGAGAGAGAATTGAAGAAAAAATTCAACATCTTCAAAAATGGTAAAATCTCGATTGTTTTGGCCAGACCGGGTAGGCGAAAAATATCAGATTTCTGACAAAAACTAAAAAACACTCAATTACGCTTCAGAATGATGTCAAACAATGTCCTGGTAGTTTCTAGACATGAATGGACTAAGTTGGAGAGAGAATTGAAGAAAAAAATCAACATCTTCAAAAATGGTCAAATCTGGATTTTTGATTTCTGACAAAAATAGAAAAACCACTCAATATGCTTCAAAATGATCTCAAACAATCTCCTGGTAGCTTCTGAACATCAATGGATTAAGTTGGAGAATGAATTGAAGAAAAAATAAACATCAAAAATGGTCAAATCTGGATTTTTGATTTCTGACAAAATAAAAAAACACTCAATATGCTTCAAAATGATCTCAAACAATCTCCTGGTAGCTTCAGAACATCAATGGATTAAGTTGGAGAAAGGATTGAAGTAAAAATCAACATAATTCAAAAATGGTCAAATCTGGATTTTTTAGCCAGTGTCTATCCTTCATAACACACACCTGAATATCTGCTTCCTTTCTCAACACCTTCATAACACGTACCTCAATATCTTCCTGTCTCCACACATCAGAAGCAGTGTCTATCTTGTTTACATGAGTTACGTTGTCAGGTCCCAGGAACTCCATGGCCAGTAGGTACATATCCTGTCAAGATATCGATATCGTTTAGAAGTTTATTCTGCATTTAAGGTACCGACCATTATGATAATTAGTAGAGACCGGGTAGCCAAAAAATCTTGGATTTCTGACAAAAGCAAAAAACCACTCAATATGCTTCAAAATGATCTCAAACAATCTACTGGAAGCTTCAGAACATCAATGGATTAAGTTGGAGGAAGAATTGAAGAAAAAATTCAACATCTTCAAAAATGGTAAAATCTAGATTGTTTTGGCCAGACCGGGTAGGCGAAAAATATCAGATTTCTGACAAAAACTAAAAAACACTCAATTACGCTTCAGAATGATGTCAAACAATGTCCTGGTAGTTTCTAGACATGAATGGACTAAGTTGGAGAGAGAATTGAAGAAAAAATTCAACATCTTCAAAAATGGTAAAATCTCGATTGTTTTGGCCAGACCGGGTAGGCGAAAAATATCAGATTTCTGACAAAAACTAAAAAACACTCAATTACGCTTCAGAATGATGTCAAACAATGTCCTGGTAGTTTCTAGACATGAATGGACTAAGTTGGAGAGAGAATTGAAGAAAAAAATCAACATCTTCAAAAATGGTCAAATCTGGATTTTTGATTTCTGACAAAAATAGAAAAACCACTCAATATGCTTCAAAATGATCTCAAACAATCTCCTGGTAGCTTCTGAACATCAATGGATTAAGTTGGAGAATGAATTGAAGAAAAAATAAACATCATCAAAAATGGTCAAATCTGGATTTTTGATTTCTGACAAAAATAAAAAAAACACTCAATATGCTTCAAAATGATCTCAAACAATCTACTGGAAGCTTCAGAACATCAATGGATTAAGTTGGAGGAAGAATTGAAGAAAAAATTCAACATCTTCAAAAATGGTAAAATCTAGATTGTTTTGGCCAGACCGGGTAGGCGAAAAATATCAGATTTCTGACAAAAACTAAAAAACACTCAATTACGCTTCAGAATGATGTCAAACAATGTCCTGGTAGTTTCTAGACATGAATGGACTAAGTTGGAGAGAGAATTGAAGAAAAAATTCAACATCTTCAAAAATGGTAAAATCTCGATTGTTTTGGCCAGACCGGGTAGGCGAAAAATATCAGATTTCTGACAAAAACTAAAAAACACTCAATTACGCTTCAGAATGATGTCAAACAATGTCCTGGTAGTTTCTAGACATGAATGGATTAAGTTGGAGAAAGGATTGAAGTAAAAATCAACATAATTCAAAAATGGTCAAATCTGGATTTTTTAGCCAGTGTCTATCCTTCATAACACACACCTGAATATCTGCTTCCTTTCTCAACACCTTCATAACACGTACCTCAATATCTTCCTGTCTCCACACATCAGAAGCAGTGTCTATCTTGTTTACATGAGTTACGTTGTCAGGTCCCAGGAACTCCATGGCCAGTAGGTACATATCCTGTCAAGATATCGATATCGTTTAGAAGTTTATTCTGCATTTAAGGTACCGACCATTATGATAATTAGTAGAGACCGGGTAGCCAAAAAATCTTGGATTTCTGACAAAAGCAAAAAACCACTCAATATGCTTCAAAATGATCTCAAACAATCTCCTGGTAGCTTCTGAACATCAATGGATTAAGTTGGAGAATGAATTGAAGAAAAAATAAACATCATCAAAAATGGTCAAATCTGGATTTTTGATTTCTGACAAAAATAAAAAAAACACTCAATATGCTTCAAAATGATCTCAAACAATCTCCTGGTAGCTTCTGAACATCAATGGATTAAGTTGGAGAAAGGATTGAACAAAAAATCAACATCTTCAAAAAAGGGCCAAATCTGGATTTTTTTTTACCAGACCGGGTAGGCGAAAAATATCAGATTTCTGACAAAAACTAAAAAACACTCAATTACGCTTCAGAATGATGTCAAACAATGTCCTGGTAGTTTCTAGACATGAATGGACTAAGTTGGAGAAAGGATTGAACAAAAAATCAACATAATTCAAAAATGGTCAAATCTGTATTTTTTAGCCAGACCGGGTAGGCAAAAAATATCAGATTTCTGACAAAAACTAAAAAACACTCAATTACCCTTCAGAATGATCTCAAACAATGTCCTGGTAGTTTCTAGACATGAATGGACTAAGTTGGAGAGAGAATTGAAGAAAAAATTCAACATCTTCAAAAATGGTAAAATCTAGATTGTTTTGACCAGACCGGGTAGGCGAAAAATATCAGATTTCTGACAAAAACTAAAAAACACTCAATTACGCTTCAGAATGATGTCAAACAATGTCCTGGTAGTTTCTAGACATGAATGGATTAAGTTGGAGAAAGGATTGAACAAAAAATCAACATCTTCAAAAAAGGGCCAAATCTGTATTTTTTAGCCAGACCGGGTAGGCGAAAAATATCAGATTTCTGACAAAAACTAAAAAACACTCAATATGCTTCAAAATGATCTCAAACAATCTCCTGGTAGCTTCTGAACATCAATGGATTAAGTTGGAGAGAGAATTGAAGAAAAAAATCAACATCTTCAAAAATGGTCAAATCTGGATTTTTGATTTCTGACAAAAATAGAAAAACCACTCAATATGCTTCAAAATGATCTCAAACAATCTCCTGGTAGCTTTTGAACATCAATGGATTAAGTTGGAGAATGAATTGAAGAAAAAATAAACATCATCAAAAATGGTCAAATCTGGATTTTTGATTTCTGACAAAAATAAAAAAAACACTCAATATGCTTCAAAATGATCTCAAACAATCTACTGGAAGCTTCAGAACATCAATGGATTAAGTTGGAGGAAGAATTAAAGAAAAAATTCAACATCTTCAAAAATGGTAAAATCTAGATTGTTTTGGCCAGACCGGGTAGGCGAAAAATATCAGATTTCTGACAAAAACTAAAAAACACTCAATTACGCTTCAGAATGATGTCAAACAATGTCCTGGTAGTTTCTAGACATGAATGGACTAAGTTGGAGAGAGAATTGAAGAAAAAATTCAACATCTTCAAAAATGGTAAAATCTCGATTGTTTTGGCCAGACCGGGTAGGCGAAAAATATCAGATTTCTGACAAAAACTAAAAAACACTCAATTACGCTTCAGAATGATGTCAAACAATGTCCTGGTAGTTTCTAGACATGAATGGACTAAGTTGGAGAGAGAATTGAAGAAAAAAATCAACATCTTCAAAAATGGTCAAATCTGGATTTTTGATTTCTGACAAAAATAGAAAAACCACTCAATATGCTTCAAAATGATCTCAAACAATCTCCTGGTAGCTTCTGAACATCAATGGATTAAGTTGGAGAATGAATTGAAGAAAAAATAAACATCAAAAATGGTCAAATCTGGATTTTTGATTTCTGACAAAAATAAAAAAACACTCAATATGCTTCAAAATGATCTCAAACAATCTCCTGGTAGCTTCAGAACATCAATGGATTAAGTTGGAGAAAGGATTGAAGTAAAAATCAACATAATTCAAAAATGGTCAAATCTGGATTTTTTAGCCAGTGTCTATCCTTCATAACACACACCTGAATATCTGCTTCCTTTCTCAACACCTTCATAACACGTACCTCAATATCTTCCTGTCTCCACACATCAGAAGCAGTGTCTATCTTGTTTACATGAGTTACGTTGTCAGGTCCCAGGAACTCCATGGCCAGTAGGTACATATCCTGTCAAGATATCGATTAGAAGTTTATTCTGCATTTAAGGTACCGACCATTATGATAATTAGTAGAGACCGGGTAGCCAAAAAATCTTGGATTTCTGACAAAAGCAAAAAACCACTCAATATGCTTCAAAATGATCTCAAACAATCTACTGGAAGCTTCAGAACATCAATGGATTAAGTTGGAGGAAGAATTGAAGAAAAAATTCAACATCTTCAAAAATGGTAAAATCTAGATTGTTTTGGCCAGACCGGGTAGGCGAAAAATATCAGATTTCTGACAAAAACTAAAAAACACTCAATTACGCTTCAGAATGATGTCAAACAATGTCCTGGTAGTTTCTAGACATGAATGGACTAAGTTGGAGAGAGAATTGAAGAAAAAATTCAACATCTTCAAAAATGGTAAAATCTCGATTGTTTTGGCCAGACCGGGTAGGCGAAAAATATCAGATTTCTGACAAAAACTAAAAAACACTCAATTACGCTTCAGAATGATGTCAAACAATGTCCTGGTAGTTTCTAGACATGAATGGACTAAGTTGGAGAGAGAATTGAAGAAAAAAATCAACATCTTCAAAAATGGTCAAATCTGGATTTTTGATTTCTGACAAAAATAGAAAAACCACTCAATATGCTTCAAAATGATCTCAAACAATCTCCTGGTAGCTTCTGAACATCAATGGATTAAGTTGGAGAATGAATTGAAGAAAAAATAAACATCAAAAATGGTCAAATCTGGATTTTTGATTTCTGACAAAATAAAAAAACACTCAATATGCTTCAAAATGATCTCAAACAATCTCCTGGTAGCTTCAGAACATCAATGGATTAAGTTGGAGAAAGGATTGAAGTAAAAATCAACATAATTCAAAAATGGTCAAATCTGGATTTTTTAGCCAGTGTCTATCCTTCATAACACACACCTGAATATCTGCTTCCTTTCTCAACACCTTCATAACACGTACCTCAATATCTTCCTGTCTCCACACATCAGAAGCAGTGTCTATCTTGTTTACATGAGTTACGTTGTCAGGTCCCAGGAACTCCATGGCCAGTAGGTACATATCCTGTCAAGATATCGATATCGTTTAGAAGTTTATTCTGCATTTAAGGTACCGACCATTATGATAATTAGTAGAGACCGGGTAGCCAAAAAATCTTGGATTTCTGACAAAAGCAAAAAACCACTCAATATGCTTCAAAATGATCTCAAACAATCTACTGGAAGCTTCAGAACATCAATGGATTAAGTTGGAGGAAGAATTGAAGAAAAAATTCAACATCTTCAAAAATGGTAAAATCTAGATTGTTTTGGCCAGACCGGGTAGGCGAAAAATATCAGATTTCTGACAAAAACTAAAAAACACTCAATTACGCTTCAGAATGATGTCAAACAATGTCCTGGTAGTTTCTAGACATGAATGGACTAAGTTGGAGAGAGAATTGAAGAAAAAATTCAACATCTTCAAAAATGGTAAAATCTCGATTGTTTTGGCCAGACCGGGTAGGCGAAAAATATCAGATTTCTGACAAAAACTAAAAAACACTCAATTACGCTTCAGAATGATGTCAAACAATGTCCTGGTAGTTTCTAGACATGAATGGACTAAGTTGGAGAGAGAATTGAAGAAAAAAATCAACATCTTCAAAAATGGTCAAATCTGGATTTTTGATTTCTGACAAAAATAGAAAAACCACTCAATATGCTTCAAAATGATCTCAAACAATCTCCTGGTAGCTTCTGAACATCAATGGATTAAGTTGGAGAATGAATTGAAGAAAAAATAAACATCATCAAAAATGGTCAAATCTGGATTTTTGATTTCTGACAAAAATAAAAAAAACACTCAATATGCTTCAAAATGATCTCAAACAATCTACTGGAAGCTTCAGAACATCAATGGATTAAGTTGGAGGAAGAATTGAAGAAAAAATTCAACATCTTCAAAAATGGTAAAATCTAGATTGTTTTGGCCAGACCGGGTAGGCGAAAAATATCAGATTTCTGACAAAAACTAAAAAACACTCAATTACGCTTCAGAATGATGTCAAACAATGTCCTGGTAGTTTCTAGACATGAATGGACTAAGTTGGAGAGAGAATTGAAGAAAAAATTCAACATCTTCAAAAATGGTAAAATCTCGATTGTTTTGGCCAGACCGGGTAGGCGAAAAATATCAGATTTCTGACAAAAACTAAAAAACACTCAATTACGCTTCAGAATGATGTCAAACAATGTCCTGGTAGTTTCTAGACATGAATGGATTAAGTTGGAGAAAGGATTGAAGTAAAAATCAACATAATTCAAAAATGGTCAAATCTGGATTTTTTAGCCAGTGTCTATCCTTCATAACACACACCTGAATATCTGCTTCCTTTCTCAACACCTTCATAACACGTACCTCAATATCTTCCTGTCTCCACACATCAGAAGCAGTGTCTATCTTGTTTACATGAGTTACGTTGTCAGGTCCCAGGAACTCCATGGCCAGTAGGTACATATCCTGTCAAGATATCGATATCGTTTAGAAGTTTATTCTGCATTTAAGGTACCGACCATTATGATAATTAGTAGAGACCGGGTAGCCAAAAAATCTTGGATTTCTGACAAAAGCAAAAAACCACTCAATATGCTTCAAAATGATCTCAAACAATCTCCTGGTAGCTTCTGAACATCAATGGATTAAGTTGGAGAATGAATTGAAGAAAAAATAAACATCATCAAAAATGGTCAAATCTGGATTTTTGATTTCTGACAAAAATAAAAAAAACACTCAATATGCTTCAAAATGATCTCAAACAATCTCCTGGTAGCTTCTGAACATCAATGGATTAAGTTGGAGAAAGGATTGAACAAAAAATCAACATCTTCAAAAAAGGGCCAAATCTGGATTTTTTTTTACCAGACCGGGTAGGCGAAAAATATCAGATTTCTGACAAAAACTAAAAAACACTCAATTACGCTTCAGAATGATGTCAAACAATGTCCTGGTAGTTTCTAGACATGAATGGACTAAGTTGGAGAAAGGATTGAACAAAAAATCAACATAATTCAAAAATGGTCAAATCTGTATTTTTTAGCCAGACCGGGTAGGCAAAAAATATCAGATTTCTGACAAAAACTAAAAAACACTCAATTACCCTTCAGAATGATCTCAAACAATGTCCTGGTAGTTTCTAGACATGAATGGACTAAGTTGGAGAGAGAATTGAAGAAAAAATTCAACATCTTCAAAAATGGTAAAATCTAGATTGTTTTGACCAGACCGGGTAGGCGAAAAATATCAGATTTCTGACAAAAACTAAAAAACACTCAATTACGCTTCAGAATGATGTCAAACAATGTCCTGGTAGTTTCTAGACATGAATGGATTAAGTTGGAGAAAGGATTGAACAAAAAATCAACATCTTCAAAAAAGGGCCAAATCTGTATTTTTTAGCCAGACCGGGTAGGCGAAAAATATCAGATTTCTGACAAAAACTAAAAAACACTCAATATGCTTCAAAATGATCTCAAACAATCTCCTGGTAGCTTCTGAACATCAATGGATTAAGTTGGAGAATGAATTGAAGAAAAAATAAACATCATCAAAAATGGTCAAATCTGGATTTTTGATTTCTGACAAAAATAAAAAAAACACTCAATATGCTTCAAAATGATCTCAAACAATCTCCTGGTAGCTTCTGAACATCAATGGATTAAGTTGGAGAAAGGATTGAACAAAAAATCAACATCTTCAAAAAAGGGCCAAATCTGGATTTTTTTTGACCAGACCGGGTAGGCGAAAAATATCAGATTTCTGACAAAAACAAAAAAACACTCAATTACGCTTCAGAATGATGTCAAACAATGTCCTGGTAGTTTCTAGACATGAATGGACTAAGTTGGAGAGAGAATTGAAGAAAAAATTCAACATCTTCAAAAATGGTAAAATCTGTATTTTTTAACCAGACCGGGTAGGCGAAAAATATCAGATTTCTGACAAAAACTAAAAAACACTCAATTATGCTTCAGAATGATGTCAAACAATGTCCTGGTAGTTACTAGACATGAATGGATTAAGTTGGAGAATGAATTGAAGAAAAAATAAACATCATCAAAAATGGTCAAATCTGGATTTTTGATTTCTGACAAAAATAAAAAAAACACTCAATATGCTTCAAAATGATCTCAAACAATCTCCTGGTAGCTTCAGAACATCAATGGATTAAGTTGGAGAAAGGATTGAAGTAAAAATCAACATAATTCAAAAATGGTCAAATCTGGATTTTTTAGCCAGTGTCTATCCTTCATAACACACACCTGAATATCTGCTTCCTTTCTCAACACCTTCATAACACGTACCTCAATATCTTCCTGTCTCCACACATCAGAAGCAGTGTCTATCTTGTTTACATGAGTTACGTTGTCAGGTCCCAGGAACTCCATGGCCAGTAGGTACATATCCTGTCAAGATATCGATATCGTTTAGAAGTTTATTCTGCATTTAAGGTACCGACCATTATGATAATTAGTAGAGACCGGGTAGCCAAAAAATCTTGGATTTCTGACAAAAGCAAAAAACCACTCAATATGCTTCAAAATGATCTCAAACAATCTACTGGAAGCTTCAGAACATCAATGGATTAAGTTGGAGGAAGAATTGAAGAAAAAAATTCAACATCTTCAAAAATGGTAAAATCTAGATTGTTTTGGCCAGACCGGGTAGGCGAAAAATATCAGATTTCTGACAAAAACTAAAAAACACTCAATTACGCTTCAGAATGATGTCAAACAATGTCCTGGTAGTTTCTAGACATGAATGGACTAAGTTGGAGAGAGAATTGAAGAAAAAATTCAACATCTTCAAAAATGGTAAAATCTCGATTGTTTTGGCCAGACCGGGTAGGCGAAAAATATCAGATTTCTGACAAAAACTAAAAAACACTCAATTACGCTTCAGAATGATGTCAAACAATGTCCTGGTAGTTTCTAGACATGAATGGACTAAGTTGGAGAGAGAATTGAAGAAAAAAATCAACATCTTCAAAAATGGTCAAATCTGGATTTTTGATTTCTGACAAAAATAGAAAAACCACTCAATATGCTTCAAAATGATCTCAAACAATCTCCTGGTAGCTTCTGAACATCAATGGATTAAGTTGGAGAATGAATTGAAGAAAAAATAAACATCATCAAAAATGGTCAAATCTGGATTTTTGATTTCTGACAAAAATAAAAAAAACACTCAATATGCTTCAAAATGATCTCAAACAATCTCCTGGTAGCTTCAGAACATCAATGGATTAAGTTGGAGAAAGGATTGAAGTAAAAATCAACATAATTCAAAAATGGTCAAATCTGGATTTTTTAGCCAGTGTCTATCCTTCATAACACACACCTGAATATCTGCTTCCTTTCTCAACACCTTCATAACACGTACCTCAATATCTTCCTGTCTCCACACATCAGAAGCAGTGTCTATCTTGTTTACATGAGTTACGTTGTCAGGTCCCAGGAACTCCATGGCCAGTAGGTACATATCCTGTCAAGATATCGATATCGTTTAGAAGTTTATTCTGCATTTAAGGTACCGACCATTATGATAATTAGTAGAGACCGGGTAGCCAAAAAATCTTGGATTTCTGACAAAAGCAAAAAACCACTCAATATGCTTCAAAATGATCTCAAACAATCTCCTGGTAGCTTCTGAACATCAATGGATTAAGTTGGAGAATGAATTGAAGAAAAAATAAACATCATCAAAAATGGTCAAATCTGGATTTTTGATTTCTGACAAAAATAAAAAAAACACTCAATATGCTTCAAAATGATCTCAAACAATCTCCTGGTAGCTTCTGAACATCAATGGATTAAGTTGGAGAAAGGATTGAACAAAAAATCAACATCTTCAAAAAAGGGCCAAATCTGGATTTTTTTTTACCAGACCGGGTAGGCGAAAAATATCAGATTTCTGACAAAAACTAAAAAACACTCAATTACGCTTCAGAATGATGTCAAACAATGTCCTGGTAGTTTCTAGACATGAATGGACTAAGTTGGAGAAAGGATTGAACAAAAAATCAACATAATTCAAAAATGGTCAAATCTGGATTTTTGATTTCTGACAAAAATAGAAAAACCACTCAATATGCTTCAAAATGATCTCAAACAATCTCCTGGTAGCTTCTGAACATCAATGGATTAAGTTGGAGAAAGGATTGAACAAAAAATCAACATCTTCAAAAAAGGGCCAAATCTGGATTTTTTTTTACCAGACCGGGTAGGCGAAAAATATCAGATTTCTGACAAAAACTAAAAAACACTCAATTACGCTTCAGAATGATGTCAAACAATGTCCTGGTAGTTTCTAGACATGAATGGACTAAGTTGGAGAAAGGATTGAACAAAAAATCAACATAATTCAAAAATGGTCAAATCTGGATTTTTGATTTCTGACAAAAATAGAAAAACCACTCAATATGCTTCAAAATGATCTCAAACAATCTCCTGGTAGCTTCTGAACATCAATGGATTAAGTTGGAGAATGAATTGAAGAAAAAATAAACATCATCAAAAATGGTCAAATCTGGATTTTTGATTTCTGACAAAAATAAAAAAAACACTCAATATGCTTCAAAATGATCTCAAACAATCTCCTGGTAGCTTCTGAACATCAATGGATTAAGTTGGAGAAAGGATTGAACAAAAAATCAACATCTTCAAAAAAGGGCCAAATCTGGATTTTTTTTGACCAGACCGGGTAGGCGAAAAATATCAGATTTCTGACAAAAATAAAAAAACACTCAATTACGCTTCAGAATGATGTCAAACAATGTCCTGGTAGTTTCTAGACATGAATGGACTAAGTTGGAGAGAGAATTGAAGAAAAAATTCAACATCTTCAAAAATGGTAAAATCTCGATTGTTTTGGCCAGACCGGGTAGGCGAAAAATATCAGATTTCTGACAAAAACTAAAAAACACTCAATTACGCTTCAGAATGATGTCAAACAATGTCCTGGTAGTTACTAGACATGAATGGACTAAGTTGGAGAGAGAATTGAAGAAAAAATTCAACATCTTCAAAAAAGGGCCAAATCTGGATTTTTTTTGACCAGACCGGGTAGGCGAAAAATATCAGATTTCTGACAAAAACAAAAAAACACTCAATTACGCTTCAGAATGATGTCAAACAATGTCCTGGTAGTTTCTAGACATGAATGGACTAAGTTGGAGAGAGAATTGAAGTAAAAATCAACATAATTCAAAAATGGTCAAATCTGTATTTTTTAGCCAGACCGGGTAGGCGAAAAATATCAGATTTCTGACAAAAACTAAAAAACACTCAATTACCCTTCAGAATGATGTCAAACAATGTCCTGGTAGCTTCTGAACATCAATGGATTAAGTTGGAGAATGAATTGAAGAAAAAGTAAACATCATCAAAAATGGTCAAATCTGGATTTTTGATTTCTGACAAAAATAGAAAAACCACTCAATATGCTTCAAAATGATCTCAAACAATCTCCTGGTAGCTTCTGAACATCAATGGATTAAGTTGGAGAAAGGATTGAACAAAAAATCAACATCTTCAAAAAAGGGCCAAATCTGGATTTGTTTGACCAGACCGGGTAGGCGAAAAATATCAGATTTCTGACAAAAACTAAAAAACACTCAATTACCCTTCAGAATGATGTCAAACAATGTCCTGGTAGTTTCTAGACATGAATGGACTAAGTGGGAGAGAGAATTGAAGAAAAAATTCAACATCTTCAAAAATGGTAAAATCTAGATTGTTTTGGCCAGACCGGGTAGGCGAAAAATATCAGATTTCTGGCAAAAATAAAAAAAACACTCAATATGCTTCAAAATGATCTCAAACAATCTCCTGGTAGCTTCTGAACATCAATGGATTAAGTTGGAGAATGAATTGAAGAAAAAGTAAACATCATCAAAAATGGTCAAATCTGGATTTTTGATTTCTGACAAAAATAGAAAAACCACTCAATATGCTTCAAAATTATCTCAAACAATCTCCTGGTAGCTTCTGAACATCAATGGATTAAGTTGGAGAATGAATTGAAGAAAAAATAAACATCATCAAAAATGGTCAAATCTGGATTTTTGATTTCTGACAAAAATAAAAAAAACACTCAATATGCTTCAAAATGATCTCAAACAATCTACTGGAAGCTTCAGAACATCAATGGATTAAGTTGGAGGAAGAATTGAAGAAAAAATTCAACATCTTCAAAAATGGTAAAATCTAGATTGTTTTGGCCAGACCGGGTAGGCGAAAAATATCAGATTTCTGACAAAAACTAAAAAACACTCAATTACGCTTCAGAATGATGTCAAACAATGTCCTGGTAGTTTCTAGACATGAATGGACTAAGTTGGAGAGAGAATTGAAGAAAAAATTCAACATCTTCAAAAATGGTAAAATCTGTATTTTTTAACCAGACCGGGTAGGCGAAAAATATCAGATTTCTGACAAAAACTAAAAAACACTCAATTATGCTTCAGAATGATGTCAAACAATGTCCTGGTAGTTACTAGACATGAATGGACTAAGTTGGAGAGAGAATTGAAGTAAAAATCAACATAATTCAAAAATGGTCAAATCTGTATTTTTTAGCCAGACCGGGTAGGCGAAAAATATCAGATTTCTGACAAAAACTAAAAAACACTCAATTACCCTTCAGAATGATGTCAAACAATGTCCTGGTAGCTTCTGAACATCAATGGATTAAGTTGGAGAATGAATTGAAGAAAAAGTAAACATCATCAAAAATGGTCAAATCTGGATTTTTGATTTCTGACAAAAATAGAAAAACCACTCAATATGCTTCAAAATGATCTCAAACAATCTCCTGGTAGCTTCTGAACATCAATGGATTAAGTTGGAGAAAGGATTGAACAAAAAATCAACATCTTCAAAAAAGGGCCAAATCTGGATTTGTTTGACCAGACCGGGTAGGCGAAAAATATCAGATTTCTGACAAAAACTAAAAAACACTCAATTACCCTTCAGAATGATGTCAAACAATGTCCTGGTAGTTTCTAGACATGAATGGACTAAGTGGGAGAGAGAATTGAAGAAAAAATTCAACATCTTCAAAAATGGTAAAATCTAGATTGTTTTGGCCAGACCGGGTAGGCGAAAAATATCAGATTTCTGGCAAAAATAAAAAAAACACTCAATATGCTTCAAAATGATCTCAAACAATCTCCTGGTAGCTTCTAGACATGAATGGACTAAGTTGGAGAGAGAATTGAAGAAAAAAATCAACATCTTCAAAAATGGTCAAATCTGGATTTTTGATTTCTGACAAAAATAGAAAAACCACTCAATATGCTTCAAAATGATCTCAAACAATCTCCTGGTAGCTTCTGAACATCAATGGATTAAGTTGGAGAATGAATTGAAGAAAAAATAAACATAATTCAAAAATGGTCAAATCTGGATTTTTTAGCCAGTGTCTATCCTTCATAACACACACCTGAATATCTGCTTCCTTTCTCAACACCTTCATAACACGTACCTCAATATCTTCCTGTCTCCACACATCAGAAGCAGTGTCTATCTTGTTTACATGAGTTACGTTGTCAGGTCCCAGGAACTCCATGGCCAGTAGGTACATATCCTGTCAAGATATCGATATCGTTTAGAAGTTTATTCTGCATTTAAGGTACCGACCATTATGATAATTAGTAGAGACCGGGTAGCCAAAAAATCTTGGATTTCTGACAAAAGCAAAAAACCACTCAATATGCTTCAAAATGATCTCAAACAATCTACTGGAAGCTTCAGAACATCAATGGATTAAGTTGGAGGAAGAATTGAAGAAAAAATTCAACATCTTCAAAAATGGTAAAATCTAGATTGTTTTGGCCAGACCGGGTAGGCGAAAAATATCAGATTTCTGACAAAAACTAAAAAACACTCAATTACGCTTCAGAATGATGTCAAACAATGTCCTGGTAGTTTCTAGACATGAATGGACTAAGTTGGAGAGAGAATTGAAGAAAAAATTCAACATCTTCAAAAATGGTAAAATCTCGATTGTTTTGGCCAGACCGGGTAGGCGAAAAATATCAGATTTCTGACAAAAACTAAAAAACACTCAATTACGCTTCAGAATGATGTCAAACAATGTCCTGGTAGTTTCTAGACATGAATGGACTAAGTTGGAGAGAGAATTGAAGAAAAAAATCAACATCTTCAAAAATGGTCAAATCTGGATTTTTGATTTCTGACAAAAATAGAAAAACCACTCAATATGCTTCAAAATGATCTCAAACAATCTCCTGGTAGCTTTTGAACATCAATGGATTAAGTTGGAGAATGAATTGAAGAAAAAATAAACATCATCAAAAATGGTCAAATCTGGATTTTTGATTTCTGACAAAAATAAAAAAAACACTCAATATGCTTCAAAATGATCTCAAACAATCTACTGGAAGCTTCAGAACATCAATGGATTAAGTTGGAGGAAGAATTGAAGAAAAAAATCAACATCTTCAAAAATGGTAAAATCTAGATTGTTTTGGCCAGACCGGGTAGGCGAAAAATATCAGATTTCTGACAAAAACTAAAAAACACTCAATTACGCTTCAGAATGATGTCAAACAATGTCCTGGTAGTTTCTAGACATGAATGGACTAAGTTGGAGAGAGAATTGAAGAAAAAATTCAACATCTTCAAAAATGGTAAAATCTCGATTGTTTTGGCCAGACCGGGTAGGCGAAAAATATCAGATTTCTGACAAAAACTAAAAAACACTCAATTACGCTTCAGAATGATGTCAAACAATGTCCTGGTAGTTTCTAGACATGAATGGACTAAGTTGGAGTCTGAAGTAAAAATTGAAGTAAAAAATTGAAGTAAAAATCAACATAATTCAAAAATGGTCAAATCTGTATTTTTTAGCCAGACCGGGTAGGCAAAAAATATCAGATTTCGGACAAAAACTGAAAAACACTCAATTACGCTTCAGAATGATGTCAAACAATGTCCTGGTAGTTTCTAGACATGAATGGACTAAGTTGGAGAGAGAATTGAAGTAAAAATCAACATAATTCAAAAATGGTCAAATCTGGATTTTTTAGCCAGTGTCTATCCTTCATAACACACACCTGAATATCTGCTTCCTTTCTCAACACCTTCATAACACGTACCTCAATATCTTCCTGTCTCCACACATCAGAAGCAGTGTCTATCTTGTTTACATGAGTTACGTTGTCAGGTCCCAGGAACTCCATGGCCAGTAGGTACATATCCTGTCAAGATATCGATATCGTTTAGAAGTTTATTCTGCATTTAAGGTACCGACCATTATGATAATTAGTAGAGACCGGGTAGCCAAACAATCTTGGATTTCTGACAAAAGCAAAAAACCACTCAATATGCTTCAAAATGATCTCAAACAATCTACTGGAAGCTTCAGAACATCAATGGATTAAGTTGGAGGAAGAATTGAAGAAAAAATTCAACATCTTCAAAAATGGTAAAATCTAGATTGTTTTGGCCAGACCGGGTAGGCGAAAAATATCAGATTTCTGACAAAAACTGAAAAACACTCAATTATGCTTCAGAATGATGTCAAACAATGTCCTGGTAGTTTCTAGACATGAATGGACTAAGTTGGAGTCTGAAGTAAAAATTGAAGTAAAAAATTGAAGTAAAAATCAACATAATTCAAAAATGGTCAAATCTGTATTTTTTAGCCAGACCGGGTAGGCGAAAAATATCAGATTTCTGACAAAAACTGAAAAACACTCAATTACGCTTCAGAATGATGTCAAACAATGTCCTGGTAGTTTCTAGACATGAATGGACTAAGTTGGAGAGAGAATTGAAGTAAAAATCAACATAATTCAAAAATGGTCAAATCTGGATTTTTGATTTCTGACAAAAATAGAAAAACCACTCAATATGCTTCAAAATGATCTCAAACAATCTCCTGGTAGCTTCTGAACATCAATGGATTAAGTTGGAGAAAGGATTGAACAAAAAATCAACATCTTCAAAAAAGGGCCAAATCTGGATTTTTTTTGACCAGACCGGGTAGGCGAAAAATATCAGATTTCTGACAAAAACTAAAAAACACTCAATTACCCTTCAGAATGATGTCAAACAATGTCCTGGTAGTTTCTAGACATGAATGGACTAAGTTGGAGAGAGAATTGAAGAAAAAATTCAACATCTTCAAAAATGGTAAAATCTAGATTGTTTTGGCCAGACCGGGTAGGCGAAAAATATCAGATTTCTGACAAAAACTGAAAAACACTCAATTATGCTTCAGAATGATGTCAAACAATGTCCTGGTAGTTTCTAGACATGAATGGACTAAGTTGGAGAGAGAATTGAAGTAAAAATCAACATAATTCAAAAATGGTCAAATCTGTATTTTTTAGCCAGACCGGGTAGGCGAAAAATATCAGATTTCTGACAAAAATAAAAAAAACACTCAATATGCTTCAAAATGATCTCAAACAATCTCCTGGTAGCTTCTGAACATCAATGGATTAAGTTGGAGAATGAATTGAAGAAAAAGTAAACATCATCAAAAATGGTCAAATCTGGATTTTTGATTTCTGACAAAAATAAAAAAAACACTCAATATGCTTCAAAATGATCTCAAACAATCTCCTGGTAGCTTCTGAACATCAATGGATTAAGTTGGAGAATGAATTGAAGAAAAAGTAAACATCATCAAAAAAGGGCCAAATCTGGATTTTTTTAACCAGACCGGGTAGGCGAAAAATATCAGATTTCTGACAAAAACTGAAAAACACTCAATTACGCTTCAGAATGATGTCAAACAATGTCCTGGTAGTTTCTAGACATGAATGGACTAAGTTGGAGAGAGAATTGAAGTAAAAATCAACATAATTCAAAAATGGTAAAATCTGTATTTTTTAGCCAGACCGGGTAGGCGAAAAATATCAGATTTCTGACAAAAACTAAAAACCACTCAATTATGCTTCAGAATGATGTCAAACAATGTCCTGGTAGTTTCTAGACATGAATGGACTAAGTTGGAAAGAGAATTGAAGAAAAAATTCAACATCTTCAAAAATGGTAAAATCTCGATTGTTTTGGCCAGACCGGGTAGGCGAAAAATATCAGATTTCTGACAAAAACTAAAAAACACTCAATTACGCTTCAGAATGATGTCAAACAATCTCCTGGTAGCTTCAGAACATCAATGGATTAAGTTGGAAAAAGAATTGAAGTAAAAATAAACATCATCAAAAATGGTCAAATCTGGATTTTTGATTTCTGACAAAAACTAAAAACCACTCAATATGCTTCAAAATGATCTCAAACAATCTCCTGGTAGCTTCAGAACATCAATGCATTAAGTTGGAGAAAGGATTGAAGTAAAAATCAACATAATTCAAAAATGGTCAAATCTGGATATCTTTGGCCAGTGTCTATCCTTCATAACACACACCGAATATCTGCTTCCTTTCTCGACACCTTCATAACACGTACCTCAATATCTTCCTGTCTCCACACATCAGAAGCAGTGTCTATCTTGTTTACATGAGTTACGTTGTCAGGTCCCAGGAACTCCATGGCCAGTAGGTACATATCCTGTCGAGATATCGATATTGTTGAGAAGTTTATTCTGCATTTAAGGTACCGACCATTATGATAATTAGTAGAGCTGTATCACCCGGATATGTAATAATCAACAGGAAATGTAATACTAACCGGATATGTAATAAAAATCAACAGGATCTGTAATAACAACAGGATATGTAATAAAAATCAACAGGATTTGTAATAAAAAGTTAACAGGAAATGTAATACATTTTTAACCGGAAATGTAATAAAATAGTTAACAGGAAATGTAATAACAATCAACAGGAAATGTAATAACACTACTTGGTCGAGGTAGTGTTATCAATCACTCTAACAGTGAACAAACAAAACCTACCAATGAATGACATCATCAGTCATGTGACTCATTTAGTGCTCAACCTGCACGTGATCAGCGCTGCGAACGTCACGTGAGTAATTCCGTGAGCACAAATATCTGCCCTTGGAACAAAACAAGCAAATTGTATGACGTCATAGAACACACGTCACATAGGCTTATCCTTATAGCACATAACCTTTTTACCGTTTTTTTCTTCACGCAAAAAGACTCCTGGTTTCACCAAAATATTATGTAGGCCGACTTCAAACGTCCCTTGACGCTGTAGATCTTGTCATAAGTTTCGTCTTCCAGGGGGCAGATTAGTTTTTTCCCGCTGTCATGTACTGCCGCTATAATTAGCGTTAGGAGGAAGAGAAAAACCGAAATGAAGAGAGTCTTAGCCATAGTGGTACGACTGCAAAACTGGAGAGTTAAGACAGAGAATAACTCACGTGACGTTCGCAGTGCTGATCACGTGATCTGTGACGTTGTACAAATACAATACAATAACCTTTATTTTGCTTCGAATTTAAGATAGCAAATACATGCTAAGGTTGAAGTTATCCTAGTAGTCTCTTTAATTAAACAATCGAGGTCAAAGATGTCGCATAAGTCCAGTAGATCTTTACCATCCAATTTGAGGTCAGAATGTAGCAGATCACAGTTTAAGTCACCCAAAAATAGCATATCATGGCAGTGGGATGATACACACTCAAACAAATTATAAAGTTCCTGCTTCCAGACACACTTCTTGACACTGGGGGGTCTTATAAGCCAGCAACCAGAATCCAAGATTTGCCAGGCAGGTTGAGAAGCTTATAGTAATCACTGACTAAATTATTCACATGACTGATGATGTCATTCATTGGTAGGTGTTGTTTGTTCACTGCTAGAGTGATTGATAACACTACTTCGACCAAGTAGTGTTATTACATTTCCTGTTGATTGTTATTACATTTCCTGTTAACTATTTTATTACATTTCCGGTTAAAAATGTATTACATTTCCAGTTAACTTTTTATTACAAATCCTGTTGATTTTTATTACATATCCTGTTGTTATTACAGATCCTGTTGATTTTTATTACATATCCGGTTAGTATTACATTTCCTGTTGATTATTACATATCCGGGTGATACAAGTGCTAGTAAATGCCACAAATGGAAAGAGCAAGTGAAAATTAGTAACCAAAGTAAGTTTTAGGTTCATACACTATATCGTCTTTAAAGCTGAAGCATAAGACAATTGTTCTGAACACATTCTTGCTGGCTTTGAAAGATCATTGAAAACCCTTTGGAAACTGTGCAAAAATATCCATATAGCCAAAGGGTATTTAGACTTGTTCTATGAATGATTTGGGATTGGAATGGTTAGGATTTTTTTAAATTTTAGTGTTAAGTTTTTTGAAGGTTTGTATGAGAATTTGGGAAAATGCACGTTATTAATGAACCAAGTGGCAGGGTATTCAGCAGTTACTCCCAAACCCTTCTTGCATTTAATTATATTTGATTTAGCTAGCAATCACATAAGTTATGTATTTTTAAAGTTACCTTCTTTCTGCCTTTGGTCATCCTCTATCTTCTCCTTTTCGATGCCAAGGGACTAATTCCACTTGCTCTGGCCTCGGCCTTCTTCATCCTCAGCCTATACTTCTCACTGACACCATATTGTATCTATCCTGAACAGACTTTTAGTCATACAATCATTGAACAGCAGATATTTCAATCCACTTAGCTTCTCGGCAATGATCATGCAGCCATACTTGTGCCCTGGAATTTGTTTTTCTTTTGAAAGGATTTTCAACTATCATGTTCTTCATCAAGGCTTTGTCGTGTTTGTCTGTCCACTCCATGGGACCTCTATCATGTATAGAAAAGTACATTTGTTTAGAACTAGGTACATTTTTTTTAAAGTTTTCATAGCTCAACTTTCTGACAGCCTTGTTAAATCTCTGTCTTAATTCGCAATTCATTTGAGTATCCTTTCAGTTTAAGTTATATATATTGTAAACTGATTTAGTTTTTAAACCACAGGCTTGCAATCCTCAAAATTGGTGTTGAGCTTCCTGTGGCTACATCAGTTTTCCAATGTATTTTGCCTTTGTTTACCTCAAATTTGCAGGATGCAGGTAGCGTTAAACATTTCAACTATGCACCTATCAGTGGCCATACCCTAGGGAGGATCCCGGGCAGGAGAGGAGACTTTGTCAAAATCCTTTGCAAACATTGTGATTTATTCTCCCACCCTCTATATAGGGGAAGCTATTACCAGTAAAAGATTGGAATTCCCCTTCCCCCTGGGACACAAAATATTCAGGTTAATTTATAATTATTTTTTGATGAAGAGTCAAGAACACTGGCACAAAATGTTGCTTAATATATGGAAGACTAACGGTAAGCTATAATTATCTAAAGTGCCACGGAAGCATGAAATAAGATGCAAATGGACCAAAGTCATTCCAACCTCCATGTTTATAATCACCTATCATGATCATGAGATAGCTTAGGCCTGACGTCACCTCTATTTCAGCTGCTCTGTAGACTGGAGATAGATTTGCATACCTTTGACATCTCTCCCCATGCCACAGGGACTTCTAACTTATGCACTTGTCAATATTTAGCCCCAGGGGAGGGGGGACAGGAATACCCAGGGGGATTTGATATTTCACCTTATTTTCATGTCAAATTCCCTGCCCAGGGGACAAGTGTTGGTGTCAAATGCCCTTCCTCCCAGGGAAAATATGCAGTGTTAACACTGTCAATATGAACTCAAGTCGTCAAATTGCCCCTCCCTTAAGATCCTAAATTATGTCAAATTCCCCACCCATGGAACAGGGGATGGAAGGAAATCCCTGGGTATGCCCCGTCCCCTCCCAGGGGGGGCTAAATATTGACAAGTGCATTAATACACCGTAATATTTTCTCATTTTATTTAACACAGACTCACAGAATCCCGATCTGCAGTCGATTTTCTTCCTTTTTAAATCCCGCACATGGTCTCGTCCCATGCGGAGACTAAGCCCAAGTACTGCATGTATTCTGTGAAAAAAGGGTCCCTTACGTAGCCCTGTGCATCTTCTCATGATCATGCTCCAGACTTCCTTAATCCTTCCGAAAACAATTATGGAACCCAATTATGAGCAAGGTTGCATAAAAACAACAGAGCTCAGAGTTCAGAGTTAACAGTTGCTCAGCTCAGATTGAAAGAAAACAAGGCAACTGTGAAAGAAGGTTACTTTGTGAGGTTTATACAAAGTCCCCTGTATTCTCCGTGAGGGGTTCCAGGAAAACCCGAATAGCGAATACTCAATAGCGCGAATAGTGCGAATAGTCGCGAATAGTTAATATAAGTTAAATATTAATACTTACAGAACATAAGTCCTTCGACGCGACGAGTACGAACCTGGACGGACCTGGACGGACCTGACGAGAGAATCACACCGTCAACAGTCGCCATTTAATTTCTCACCAAGGTATTAATAGTCATGCAGAGCTAGTAAAAAGCTGGTTGTTAAATAATGAAATAAACAGTAGAACAACGGTATAACGAACCCGGTTATAGCGAAGTTTCGGCTGTAATGAAAGCTATTTTTCATCCTAGTACTGAATAGACCATGTGCAAACACGGCGCGAAATTTAACAAATTGAAGTTTCTGTCTGTCCTAATATTGACAATGATTTTCGTCATAACATGGTCAAAATAGCTGTGGATCCACGAGGCGTCTTCGCCGACAACAACAAAACACTTTTAGCTTCAAATGAGTGTGTACAAACTGCCTTTCGAGCCCGGGCTTTCGAGTCGAAAAGTCCAAAACGTAAACACGTCTTTTTGCTTTCCCGAACTCTAGAAAAATACCTAAGCTACTCTAAACTGTTTGTTTCTACTTAAGAACGTTATGTAAATATCCTGAATAAGAGATTTTAATCACGAACTAGAAGATTATGTATTTAAGTCAAGACCATTTATCAGTTCTAGTTCTAAAAGATCGGTCGAACTTGTCACAAAGTCGATCACAAATTAGCCGAAAATGCTTTGTTCGACTCGAGAGAGAGCTCAAATTTTGACAAATGGCACCACACAAGGAAGTTGGACTCACCGATTAACTTTTCCCAGTGATGAAATGCTTTTAAAATCCTCATTTTCTTGATTTTTGGAACAGATGTACATATGTGTACAAAACCGAAATTCACAAATCTCTGCAAAGCCGGCCGCGCGTGTTAAAATATTGCATATGAAAATTAGCCAATCAGATTGCGAGAAAATTGGCGGTTGTTGTAAAAACAGTGTTTGTATGGGAATTGATGCGAGATAAACTAAGGGCCTTGTTACATGATCCCGGGTAGAAGGGTTACCCCTTTAGCAGGGACAACTTTACCGAGCGTTTATATGGAAAGCTAACCTCGCCGACACATTTTTGATTCCAAGAATCGCATCACAGTGCGCGTGCTCTGTGTCATCGATTTGCCCCGAGTTGTCCCGGTTAGAAGGGACAAAGTGTTTATATGGCGTATTGATGTCGAAAAGTTGTCCCTGGAAGAAGGGACACCCTTCTCGCCGAGACGAGATATCCCTGGGCCAGGGACAACCCTTCTACCCGGGACGAGTTTATTCACAATGTAAACAGTTGATTGAGGTTTACAGAGAAATGTATGGAAAGCTGTCCCTCCCCGGGTAACTCGGCTAGAAGGGTTATCCCTTCTACCCGGGACAACTTTCTCCATGTAACAAGGCCCTTAGTCTCTAGTCAGGATCCGAGTCAGGATTTCGAGTCAGGATTATGAGTCAGGATTCGAGTCAGGATTCCGAGTCAGGATTTCGAGTCAGGAATTCCAAGAAATTTATAATTACCTCTAAATCGAGTGTGGACAACATGCGAGCCAGTGAGCCATGCGAGCCAACGATGCGAGCCATGCAAATAGAACATGCGAGCCATGAAAAAAAAACTCACATACAAAAAAATAAATAAAATACTCACATACAATTGCTGCGAATTCCAGTTATGAAATTATTCTTGAATTTTGCTTATCAAAGTTGATGAAGATCTGGTGGATTCCCAGTCTGGACACAAATAGCGACAGGTTTGAATTAACATATTGCCGCGCCGCTGTAGTGATGAAAGATGTTTGATTTATCTCATTTTAAATGAACACTGTTCACTTTTGAAAACTCTTTTTGCTTAGGCTTTCCTCTTGTTAGATACAACGATACTATCGATCGTTTTGAAAATCCCAAGCGTAGTTTCTTGTATTCAGTAAAAGTACTGGAGAAGCCATTTGAGTGTTACACGCGCGCTGTACATGTAGCAATGCAAATTTAAAACAAATTCCCTGCCTTTACCTTTTATTTTAGATTTCAAAATAGCCATATAATAAAACTCTTATTAACCGATATACCTTTGTTATGCTTGAAAAGATTTATTCAACTGTTGCAAAAAGCTTTGCTAGCGCTATTGATATTTATAGCTGTTGGCTGGTGGCTCGAGTTACCATGTGTTTTCAGGGCTAGGGTTTTGGTTGCAAATGAATGCGAGAAGGTAAGTATAAATTCAGCTTCCGCCAGTGTGTGCTTTGCTTACCGGTTGTCGGTCAACTGGAGAATGGGAGTGATGCGAGTTGAAAAATGCGAGTTGCAAGAAAAAGTAAGAAAACTGAGATTAGAGTTCCTGCAATGGTAAATGCTTTTTGAGATGGAAAAAATCAAATTTTCCGTATACAGAAACTCCAAGTCAGTCTGGGTCCGCGGACCCATAAATCTCAGTGCGCCTGGATCCCTAGAAAAATGAACCAGCGTATACATGTACCTCGCTGGACGTTTATTTTGTTCTCTTTACCCTCACAGTTATTCAGAGGTAAGTCCTTTCTAATTCTAATTTACAATATTTCGATTGCAATCACAATTCAGTTCAATTTATTACTTAGTTTAACTATTCCCTTTCTTCTATCATTCTTCCAGCGACGAAAAAAATGTGCATCTTGAGGAAGTCCTACCTCCCCCCTCCACATTTCTAATGGTGCCTCCCTTGGACACTGAAAACAATTCCTTTATGGGAGTACCCCTTCCTCCATAAGGGTGAGACATACACTAGGGGACATGCAAAATGTCTCCTGGTGTGTGCTCACCTCAAAGAGTGTCTGGCTGCATTAATATAGTGGCCCGAGTGAAAGCCCAGTGGGCGGCTTGTTCCAATATACATTCGATATAGCCGCTCTACGTAGCTGTATCGTAGCCGTATTTCAGTGCGTTCCCGAATCCATAGCGCTAAACCCATGAAACATCAACAGTTCTGTAACAGAAATGCGACTTCTAAATAATCTAAAACCTATAACAATCATCATTTCCGTGACAACCGTTGTTTCCATCGATTTTCCAGCGAGAATCGAAAAAAGTCACCCTTTGTTGATGTTTCCACAAGGGTCCGGCCAATTTTATAATTAATTTCCTCTCAGAATTCAGTTTCGCTCGTTTTTCTTGTTCTGTCATTTTTTTTCGGTTTAATACTTTTCTTCTTTACCCTACTAGTTCGTTCATGTCATTTGCAGTTCGATAAATCGTTTTTGCAATCCGAAAAGTAGTTTATTCAGTTCTGTATATTCGATTATCACAGACCTCATAACTAAACGTTCATTAACCTGTAATCTCCGTGGTCATCTTTCTGTTGATATACCAAGAGTACAAACTACCAAACATGGACTACATTCCTTTCATTATAATGGCAGCAAACTTTGGAACTCCTTAAGTGACTCTATCAGATCCTCTCCAAGTATAAAAACCTTTAAAACAGCTATTTCTAAAATTAACTTTACCAATGACTGTTGTTCCTTCTGTAGATCAGATTAATTATATATTACCTTTAATTTTATATTTATCACTACATCATGTATATAGCGTTATATACTAGACCTTTATTCAGCATACTATAGCTTCATTTATTATTACTATGATTCCACACATTGTATATCTTATTTCTTTAGTAATCATTTCATTGAATTTACAACTTAAATTTATATTTTGTAGTTAATATATCCAAATGTATATATACAGGAGTAAATGTATCTCTATTTTATTTTATATTTATTTTAGTTATTTTATTGGATTTCGGAGATATTAGCATCTTGTAATTTGCTACCTTAAATTCGAAGAAAATAAAGTTTATTGTATTGTTATTGTATTGTATTGATTCATATCCGTAAGCCAATATATGTTCTGTTCGGTTTCGGTCAGTTCAATTTTCTCAATTTCTTTGTGTATGGGCGTCAAACAGTTTCAACATCGGGTTCGGTTTCCAGTTCTATTTATTCTATTCATGCACTCAGCTCAGTTTTCTTGGTTCATATCTAATCATGTCCATACTCTACAATTGACTCTAGTCCGGGTTCAGTTCAGTCTCTGTTCTCCAGTTCGCTCATGCAGTTCTGAACTTCTCGGCTCTTTTAATCTCTGTTCTGTTTATTTCGCTCTGTTCATCTCGTTTCTGTATCTGGAGAATAATGATTCCGAAAGGTCGTCAAAAAAAACGTTTGCTTTTTATCGTTCATCGGAAAGAAAGTCAAATTCTCTTGGACTTGGCTCAGCCGATCTTCGAAATTTCCACTCTGCACGCCGACAGATCATGTCTTTTCCCCACCATTTTTGCCTGTAACATTTCAACTCGCAACACGCACTTTTCAACTCGAACTTTCCCTATCCCCGGTCAACTGAATAAGGATTTGTATGAGTGTTTCATCATCAGTACTGGAAAGAATCGATTGAACTTTAATTTGTCTGGCTAAATTTTGTTTTTGATGAATTATATTTTTACCCTAAAATCCTGACTCGGATCCTGACTCGAAATCCTGACTCGAATCCTGACTCGGATCCTGACTCGAAATCCTGACTCGGATCCTGACTCGGATCCTGACTCGAATCCTGACTCGGAATCCTGACTCGGATCCTGACTCGGATCCTGACTCGGAATCCTGACTCGAAGGATAGGTACCCTCAATTGATGCGGCTTGACGGAACGGCTTTGTAGGAAGTGCAAACATACATTCACTTTATTTATCCTCAAATTTACAGAGTAGCTGAAATAAGCTAATATCTTATACACAGTGAAGTAAACTTCATTGGAACGGAGCTAGTGAAATAAATACACGAAAATACAAATGAAAGCTAAGAACGTTTCGAAATATAAATATAAACTTTGATAGACCCAGCTACAATTGGAGGATTTGCAAGCGCTCCAGTTTAACTTTTTTTAAACCTTTTTCAAAGTTCTCACTCGACAAAGCTTAAAGGGGAATTATGCCGTTGAGTGTGCAGCAGAAGTTTCTTTTCCCTGAAACTTTTCTCGGCTTTCTTTATTTGCCCGGGCTCTTCCCTGTCAACTTCCGTTTAATTACTTATAACTTGCAATAAAATTTTATTTGAGTTTTTAGTATGGGAATATGCGAGCCAGCGATGCGAGCCATGCAAAAAATATAATTAATCAAAAACAATATTTAGCCAGACAAATTAAAGTTCGATTATTTCCAGTACTGATGATGAAACACTCATACAAATCATTATTCAGTTGACCGGGAATAGGGAAAGTACGTGTTGAAATGTTAAAGGAAAAAAAATGGTGGGAAAAATTAAAGATATGATCTGTCGCAGTGTGGAAATTTCGAAGATCGGCTGAGCCAAGTCCAAGAGAATTTTAGTTTCTTTCCGATTAACGATAAAAAGCAAGCATTTTTGACGACCTTTCGGAATCAGTATTCTCCAGATACAGAACCGAGATGAACAGACCGAAATAAACAGAACAGAGATGAGCAGACTGATGGTTTTAATACGGACATGAATCGAACGGACAATTTCCTCTTTTTCTCTGACGAAGGGCTAGCGCTCGAAACGTCAGCTGCTACTCGCTTTCCACGGCGGTTAGCATCAGACCTCAATATAGTTAATTACATACCAGTGTTTATCTTCCACGCCGACGCAGAACACTATTTTTTTCAGGAACTAGTTGCCTATCGAGATAATATGGGTCCGTGGACCCAGAAATGTTCATATGTACACGACAAAAATAGGTGTCGTGCCGAAAACGTTTTTTGTGTCCGCGGACCAAATTTAGGGAAAATGCTTGGTACAGGCACCAACCCATTCACGCGACACGTTGTACAATGTAACGAACTGTTGCAAAAAGCTTTGCTATTGATATTTTATACCTGTTAGGGGCCGACCATTTGACTTTTGAGGGGAGGGGGGGGGGGGGGGGGGTGGGTGTTTTTGAAAAAAAATAACCTGCAAGCCAACGGTGGCGAAAAAAAATATCCTGCAAGCGGAAAAGCTTTGTTCTGGCTCCGCTTTTTTCGCAAAAAAAAAATCGTGCAACAACACTGCTAAAGAAAAAAAAATCGAGCACAGACAAGAACACCCACCCCCCCCCCCTCAAAAGTCAAATGGTCGGCCCCTTAGCTCATCATCAGTTCAGCCGCGGATTTTATGTCGGTGGCTCGAGTTACCATGTGTTTTCAGGGCTAGGGTTTTGGGGTTTTCGTTGCAAATGAATGTGAGAAGTGGTTGTCAGTCAACTTGGAGAATGGGTTTGATGCGAGTTGAAAAAATCCGAGTTGCAAGAAAAAGTAAGAAAATTCAGATTAGAGTTCCTGCAATGGTAAAAGCTTTTTGAGTTGGAAAAAAATCAAATTTTCCGTATACAGGCACCCGAGTCAGTCGACGAAACGTGGACCCCTGCTTCTGGATCCCTAGAAAAATGAAACGTTTTTATTTTTATACCAGCGTATACTTCGCTGTAAGTTTTATTTTGTTCTCTTTACCCTCACAGTTATTCACAGCTAAGTCCTTTCTAATTTACAATATTTCGATTACAATCACAATTCAGTTCAATCTATTACTTAGTTTCTCTGATCCGCTTCCAGCGACGAACAAAATGTGCATCTTGAGGAAGTCCCAACTCCCCCCTACACATTTCTAATGGTTTGAATGGTGCTTCCCATGGACACTGAAAACATTTGTTTTATGGGAGTACCTATTCCTCCATAAAGGTGGGACATGCAAAATGTCTCCTGATGAATATATAGTGGCCCGAGTGAAAGCCCAGTGGGCCCTTGTTCCAATATACATTCGATATGGCCGCTCTACAATACAATCGACGTAGCTGTATTTCAGTGCGTTATATAGCGCTAAACCCATGAAACGTCAGCAGTTCTGTAACACACATGCGACTTCTAAACTAAAACCTAATAGCATCTCAAATGTCAATTAACTACGAAAATGGCGTGGCAAACACATCTACACGGGAACTAACTAGGAGAACTAACTCACAGCGGCACCAACAAAACCTGGATCGGACCGGATCGGTCCGGACCGGATCGGATCACATATATTATGATTTCTCACCAAAAAATCACAGGGCCGTTTAATTTGCTCGAGGGTTTACCTATCCTTCAAGTCAAGATTTAAAGTCGGGATTTCGAGTGAGGCTTTATGGTTTAAGTGTACTCGCATACTTTCGTGGAGATTTATGTCCCATCACCCAGATCACGACCGACAAAAGAAGTGGTTCGATCGTGAAGATGCATAAACGAAACCCGGCCATAAATCAAAGTGTATCATGGACATGGCGAAACGGATCAGTGTAAAAGCAGACATTCGCATACATTTAAAGCTTCGATGATAATTTGACAGGAATTTTTACAATGTGAGTTACAGTTTAACTTTCTAAATGTTAATTTTTTTTCTCCATCGATCCAGGAGCGGCAGGTTTAAAGTACAGGTCAGGTTGTTAATTCTAAGACAAATCTTAACCCAAACCACAAACCTAACCATCGGACGAGTTCACAGGTAAACGACGGGTTCTCACTCACCTAGAGCTAGGGTTCACAGGTAAACAAGAAGTGACTGATCTGTGACCTGACCTGTGACCTGTACTATAAACCTGCCCATCCAGGAGTGTAAACAGCGCGACTGGTCTAGTCAGCAAAAGCGCGGAGGTTGTATTCAAACGAGTACTCGAGTTTAGCAGGACTAGGAAACGGCCAAACAAAAAGGGAACTAGTTCAGGGAAGACAATATTGTGTATTATCCATGATTTTCTCTTTTTTTTGTGTGGAAGAATTAAACTGTTTGGAACTCAGATGATGAAATGACTGAAGATTCTTATCAAAGCTCTGATTCTCAGGAGAGCACGGACTCCACTAATGATAGTTATGACGGAGAAGAGGATGTTTGGGAAAGAATTCGTAACGAAGCTAAAGAACGGCACCAGGAAGATTGGGAAGCGTTGGTTCAAAAGTATGAACACGATGGGGATAATCATGAAGTTGCTGAAATCAAAGCCAGTAACGCTTTGGTTCCTACCTATAGAAAAGACCTAAGAGAAGTGTTGTTCGAAGATATGAAATGGATTCACAGCTTAAGAAAATATCCTGATTTCCAAACAATCTTGGAAACAAAACAAAACTTGATGAACACGGAAGATTATGGATGGAAAGAAGCGACCGAGGCTGCAATTCACCACCGAAAATTCCTGTTTAATAAACAATTCCAAAAACAACCTATTCCGGAACAGAGTGATTCCGCGATGAATAATACATTTGTACCTTTTAGAAATAAGTTTTATTAAGTCTATTTCTATTAATAAATGTCTTTAAAAATATTCTTCCTCTTGTCATCGTTTTAATATAAGCAATCAGTAAGCAGCATTTAATTTGTCAACAAGAAAAAAATCATAGTTTGTTTTGATGAATATGGTAATTATAGTTCAGTTTTAGAGAAAAATTTGCATCACAAGAGTTTTCCTCAAAACAATAGGCTCTTCAGTTATCGCTAATCCCTAAGAACAATAGCAAAGTTGCTCTTATGAGTCACAGTGGATTTTGTATACAATTATCTTATGAGTTATTAACTGTAAAGGAAAATAATAAAGACAGTTTAGAGCCTATCACGAGTAGTTTGTTTTTAATTTACTATTTACGCTACAAAGGGTTTAGATATTGCGAGTCTGAGAAATAAGAAAGTTATCAACTCCGCGACTATAAGGAAAACGAACTGCAAATTGGTGTTTTTGAGATTGAATAAACATTGTTTAATTTATCTGGTGGTTTGTTTTTATTCGTATGGTAATTATAGTTCAGTTTTAGAGAATAATTTTCTATTTTCAATGACATACATCTTGCCGTGGAAAATGTTAGCGCTGGTATGATTATTATGAAATATTTACATAAATACAATACCTTAATTAATACAAAGACACAATTCAGTATCACATCATGGCTTTATTTTTTACATAGCATTTCTAAAAGAGACTTGACCACCAAGTGTCGTTACAGGTATTACAAATAGTTCCATAGTAACACAGAGTTCTATTGCATACTGAGCACTGTTTGAGCTGAGTCAAAGGTGGCTTTCCACCAAAAGTAACATTTGGTATCTCTTCTTGCTGAATGTCATTAGGATCTATATCCCCGGCTTCGGTTGTCATGGAGGAAGTTTCCACTATTTCACCTGGTTCCTCCTTTATGACGGAGTTATAACACCATCACATTTGTTACTCCCATAAAAGTTCGTTTTCTTGCACACATGGCAGAAAGGTATGGGTCCATCCTGAAAGTTCGTGGGGCTTGTGGTCTTCAGGATAGCATTTTGTTTCTGAAGTGTTGGACGAAAAACCTCTTCTGGTTCATCGAATATTGCAGTCTGTCGTGGGTTCTTGCGTTCAAAGGCTTCATAGTCCGGATCCTCTGGGTTTTCGGATATGGTTTCAATAACATCATCCATCTCCTTCACAATGTCTTTGAGGTTCATCCACTCGTCGACTGTCAAAGCAATTCCCTCCTTGGTGGGAAATTTCTTGTTTTGGCCTTGAATGTACTTTCGAATGTGAACTCTCATCTTGCCGTGGAAAATGTTAGCGTTGGCGTGGTAGCCTCGAGATCCTAGCTTGTAGATCACTTCCATCTTGTTGCTGCTCAACTTCGAATGGAATTGGGAGCGATCGGTGCTAGCTTTATAGCTGCTCCAAACAATAGGCTTTGCCCAAACGTGCCCGAATAGATCGATGACGTCATCCAAAGGAACAATAGATATTCATGAGCTCACCACTTTATTCATGAGCGCGCCGCACTTTGTTCATGCGGAAAGACAATAGATAATGAGAAACCACCACACTTTATTCATGATCCATGACAATAGAACCGTGACGTCATTGATTTAATGAGAGCTCACCAAAAATTAACATAACACCCTAAAAAAGAAGCTTAATTCCATCCCTCATATACTACTATTGATATTTAAAAAATATATATAGGTTCAGAGGAACTTCAAAGTCTCATCGAGGATACGTCTATGCGAGCAGAGCCTTCTTCAATTCCACGAAAAGTGAGAAGAAAAGACGGCTTTGCAGCATTCGTGTTGTGTTATTTTCGCCCCAGGGCTTGTCAAGCCCGTTAAAACCGGTCAGGAACCCATTACCAGGAGCGACCATCTCCCATACCAAGTCTGTGAGTCAGCATTTGACCGGACTGAGCTATATTTAGAACAGATCTCACGGGAGTTTTCATGCCCTCACTTTGAGAATCCAATCAAACCATAGTCTGGACAATGCAGCGTTAGTAAATCACCTCAAAGAACCACAAATCATTCTCAGTCTCGATAATGCTGGCAAACGCCTGTATGGACTGCAGCGGAATCATAAGACAGTTACCCGGGAAACCTATTCTAAAAATAGGTCAATCCGGTCATATGCTGACTCATGGATAAAGTATATATTGACACTGGTTTATTTTTTATTGAAACTGATTACCAAATCTGAGCCCACTGATTGAACGAGTGAGTCTGGTACGAGACAAAACCGTTGGCGTATGCTTGATACGAAAACAACGCGAATGCTGCAGAGTTGTCACGTCATTTCAATTCATTTACAACACAAGACCTTACTCTCACTGTGCTCTAAATACTCCTCCTTTGCATTCAATCAAAATGCTTCTCACAGGACTCTTTATGAGAGCAGCTCTAAGTAATCCTTTCCAAAAAGTTGTTTCTAAAATTCGTCTTTGGAACTTGAAGGTCTTTCTTCAGTACTACTTTGACTCTCATTTCCTGACCCATTTTTCCTGTCGTTCTCCTCGCTCTGTTCGGATGCCAAGTCAATCCAGTTCCAAATATCTCTTTTTCGCTCGTTGCCGACGCTGATCCAGTTATTCGCAATCCATTTACGGCCTTTTCGGACGTCACATCCGCCATGGAAGGACAGGTGGTCCAGTGCTCCCATCCAGCGCGTGCGCCTGTCGATCACGTGATTATACCACATGATCGCCTTTCCTTTGGAGGGCTTAGCGACGACGTTCGCCTTGTGGTAGCTCTTGGCGAGGTTACACAGGCTTTCATCATCTCGCATCCAGCCCTAAACAGAGAACTCTGTAAACGTCTGTCTTTCAAGGGGAACTGAAACCTAAATCACCCCAACGACTATATAATGATGTATTCGAATGAAATAAGTTCTGAAAAGCAAATATGTTTTTGTTCTAAAAATAGCCGATTCTCCGCTGATAAATCTAGCTTGCGTGGCGGCTCAATACAATGCACATTTCCCCAAATCGTACGTCACACATTCCAAGGAAAAACAATCACACCTCACAATGGACGGTAATTCACTCTTTTCACCTGGTAGCCATCTTGGATTCAAAGCGACGCAATCCCTTTTCCTTTTCCTTTTCTTTTTGTTAGGTTAGCCTAGCAGATATAGGATATCAGAGGGATATCAGAGCAGAAACAAAGGATTGCCTCGCTTTGAATCCAAGATGGCCACCTCGTGAAAATAGTGAATTAGGAGCTGTTAGTCCGGGACTAATTTAATAAAACTTTTACACGTGTACAACTCTGGTCATTGTTTCCTAGCATTTCCATAACAGAACTGTATGATGGATGAATAATAAATAGACCTTTTGCAGTTGTACTGGATGGCAAAAAAATATCTGACTTCGTTTGTTTGAAGTATTACTATTGGCAAAACCTGTTTGTAAATACTATTTTCCACCTCCAATCGATTGTCGATCTTCCTAAAACAGCGCTTTGGAAGACAGCTTGCTCTCCAGCATCCACGGCAAAGCCTTTCCCATGGGGATCACGAGTTCAATTCATTCGTTAAGGAGTGTTATATCAGCACGTGACTGTTAGCTGCAAAGAGCCTATTTAACTATTTAGTCCTCTGGCTTATGATAGCGTGTTACAACTAATACAAGAGCACATGACGTCACGTCTTGATAATGTAACTTATTGACGGGTGCCTGTTGGTACAATCTGTTTAAAAATGCCAATCCAAAGACAAGTCAGGCTCCTTTTTTTCTGAAAATTTAGTACCTTATCGTCGAAAGTGCTGTTATCTGCTACAGGAAATGCTGTTTCCCCGCCTTCTTCGACGTCATTCAGAAAATACAGCACGGTTAAATACCTACAAGATACAAGACAGCACGATGAGATACCCACAAGGTACAATACAGCACGGTGAGGTACCCACAAGATACAATACAGCACGGTGAGGTACCCACAAGATACAATACAGCACGGTGAGATACCCACAAGATACAATACAGCACGGTGAGATACCCACAAGATACAAAACAGCACGGTGAGATACCCACAAGATACAATACAGCACGGTGAGATACCCACAAGATACAATACAGCACGGTGAGATACCCACAAGATACAATACAGCACGGTGAGATACCCACAAGATACAATACAGCACGGTGAGATACCCACAAGATACAATACAGCACGGTGAGATACCCACAAGATACAATACAGCATGGTGAGATACCCACAAGATACAATACAGCACGGTGAGATACCCACAAGATACAAAACAGCACGGTGAGATACCCACAAGATACAATACGGCACGGTGAGATACCCACAAGATACAATACGGCACGGTGAGATACCCACACGATACAATACAGCACAGTGAGATACCCATAAGTGCGACCACTGAAGCCTGGTACTACGAGAACTAAACACATTGCAAAACGAAAATTATGCACTCCAAATCTCAAATCCTTGCATATCCTGGCAATTTTCTTCATTCGAAAGACTTCAGAACTAGTCGACTAAATTCACCTTTTACCGCATCGAACCTCGAGCAAGTTGAAATGCTATTGTCTTGTCATCGACACTGATTGGCTCAAGTAACCGTAAGTTGGAATGCTTTGTTTGGGTTCTGCAATGTGATTAGTTCTTGTTGTTTAAGTCTGCAATGTGATTGGTTCTTGTTGTTTAACTCTGCGATGTGATTGGTTCTTGTTGTCTAAGTCTGCAATGTGATTGGTTCTTGTTGTTTAAGTCTGCGATGTGATTGGTTCTTGTTGTCTAAGTCTGCAATGTGATTGGTTCTTGTTGTCTAAGTCTGCAATGTGATTGGTTCTTGTTGTCTAAGTGGCCCCGGTTGAAGTAGTCGCTCTGTAATTATCCAACCTTTTCTATAATATGGGCATTGGTAAACTTTAAGACGAGTGAAAGCTATGACGCATGTGAGAACCCAGTTTGGGCATTAGTTACGTCACGCTCACGATTTACAATAGCTGATATTACGGTTGAGTCTACGAATATCAGATTCAGCGGTATTACTCCGAACGCCTCTCTTCGATGTAATCAAGCACCATTGAAACCATCATTCTCGTTCGGGTCAATAATCCAGTTTCGCATTCAAGAATTACCGCTGGATGCGATGACTACAGACGCATTTACTCAACACTAGTCTCGTTCTGATGTTAAATATTCATAAATGCCAGCGAGAAGATGGGTTGTTCACAACTCTACGTATTGTTGTAGTTTGATCTTCTGTACCTTCTCGCTGGTATTTGTGAATATTTAACATCAGAATGAGACTAGTGTTGAGTAAATGCGTCTGTAGCCATGTAGGCATCTGTAGCAGTAATTCTTGAATGCGAAATGGGTCTATTCCGCTGAAACTGCTATTTGTGGACTGACTGTAATATCAGCTGTTATTCAGCCACATCCCACATTATTCACAGCTTTCACACCTTATAGATATATACACAGCTCCTTGTAAATTAATCATTGCTGCTGCTTTGTACCTGCATGCACTTATCCAATCGTTTAGTGTCCTACCTGCATATTCTACAGTTATTTGTATCCGCACCCACGTAGTGACAGCATTCGAGGTCACGACTTGGGAAATCTGAGTCCAAGTGGCAGTTGTAATGTCCCTTAGGTCCGTAATTGACAACCTAGAATAACAATCCAGGCCTGGTTAAAATTGTAGATATTAATTTAGTAAGCATTATACCGGTGTATTTACGCTTATATTTTTTAATTAATTTAGTAAGCACCATTTTCCATTATATTTGCGCTTTTTACTCCTATTTGTAAGACAGGTATGCATTTTACTGGTTAAGTAAAGACTATATACATAAAGACTTACTTACTTACTTACTTGCTCAACTTCATAATGCTTAATATTTCTACATTGTACACAAGAAAGTTTGCAATATTTCATAATAAAAAATGAAATAATAACAAAATAAAATCACATTAAAAAAGACATATTTGAAACGAAGAATCTGGAAAACTAAATACGAAAACGTAAGCCTAATAAGGCATTTTTAATCGGGGGAAATTTCTTTGTTGCGGCTCCAAACGGTGTTTCCTAAACACGTTTTCAGGTTTTAAATAAGAACAATGGCAAAAAAAAGTAACCTAAATCATAGTTAATAGAGTAGAATGGTTATGAAACCCAGCGACCTTCTTTGTACACTTTTTGCTGTTCATTACGAGAAAATACGCATTCATTTGCGCGAAATGGCGACCAATAGTACTAAGATACATTCATTAGCGCCAAAAAACGAACATTTGCGCGTAACTCAGATTCAATAACGATTTTTGCATTTTAATCAACATTCAATTACATTTTTGGACATTCTTTTGCGTCATTCGGAATACAAAAGAGAAAAGTATACTTTCATTTGTGCTAATTTAAAAGTCATTAATACCATCTTGAAAGTCAATTGAGACAATCAACAAACATTAAAGTGCATATAACATTTATTAACATTTTTATCACACCGTTTGAAATTTAATAGCATTTCTGGACCGCGTTAGTGCGGATAAGACAAATATTAACGCGCTTGTACAAACAATTGAACGTTCTTTACATTCAATATACAAAAATCTATTTTCAATTGAACAGTACCGATTTTGCCTGATTTTTGCATTGCCAGTGTGATGTAAGATTTGGCATGCACTCCAGAGAGGGTATGTAACCTCTGTCATACAGAACGATAAAAGCATCCGAAAATTTCGTCCAGTTCAATTCGGTTCGTGAACGTGTTCAGACCTCTGGCAAAATGCCACGAAGAAATCGAATACCACTCGAACACAGAGAGAGAATCGTTAGAGCATTTGAGAATGAGGAGGAAGACTATCTTTTAGTCGCAGACACGCTCGGAGTGAATCGATCAACGGCAAGAGGCATCGTGGCGCGCTACATCAGAGAAACAACGTACGCGTGGATGATGTGATGAGGGATTGCCTAGAGCAAATCATCAACGAAAACGGTCTACTCACCCTTGGTCAGATAAACCGTGAACCGAGGAGACGGCTACCAGCCAAACCCGAGATCCATGACCGCACCATAGCAAGGACATTAGACGGCATGCTGTTTCGTGTAAAACTGGCAAGGCCCCTCCCTGCTGACAGAAACAGGCCTGATGTGCTGCAGAAGCGAGTCGAATACGCGAACTGGTTTACGAACCATGCCGTAGTGCACCACTGTGTGTTCGTAGACGAATGCGGGTATAATATCTGGACGGCCAGAAGTCACGGTAGAGCGCGGCTGGGAGAGAGGGCGTACCGCCAAGTGTGCGGCCAGCGAGGACGAAACCTGACTGTGACCATGGCAATGTCGCCTGTCAATGGACTTGTGTTTTCCTCAGCAGCTGTCGGTGGAATGAATGCTGCGCGTTTCGATGACTTCCTGACACAGACGCGACAAAGTCTGGATCCCGACGAGTCGGTGATCTTTGTGTGTGACGGAGCACCGGCCCACCGAAACCCGGCCATTCCCGCCCCAAACACAGAGCTTAAAATGCTTCCCCCCTATAGTCCTTTTCTAAACATCGTGGAGCAGGCAATAAGCTGTCTGAAAGCAGCAATCAAGGCCGACATCTCACGTCCAGAAATTCAAAGACTTATGGATAACAGAGCTGAAGCCAGAGCCCGAGGAATCCCACTGGGAGAGTTTCGAACACAACTACTGCTTGAAGCTCTGAACAGAAACATCGACACTGTGACCGCAGCTAAAAGCGCGCAATGGTACCGCTTCATGCAGACCTATCTGCCAATATGTTTGAATAGAGAGATTATTGAAGGGTAAACTGAACTTCAGAACGAAATAATTCTATAAATTGTACTGTTCAATTGAAAATAGATTTTTGTATATTGAACGTAAAGAACGTTCAATTGTTTGTACAAGCGCGTTAATATTTGTCTTATCCGCACTAACGCGGTCCAGAAATGCTATTGAATTTCAAACGGTGTGATAAAAATGTTAATAAATGTTATATGCACTTTAATGTTTGTTGATTGTCTCAATTGACTTTCAAGATGGTATTAATGACTTTTAAATTAGCGCAAATGAAAGTATACTTTTCTCTTTTGTATGCCGAATGACGAAAAAGAATGTCCAAAAATGTAATTGAATGTTGATTAAAATGCAAAAATCGTTATTGAATCTGAGTTACGCACATGTTCGTTTTTTGACGCAAATGAATGTATCTTAGTACTATTGGTCGCCATTTCACGCAAATGAATGCGTATTTTCTCGTAATGAACAGCAAAAGGTGTAATAGGTCTTTGTTCACTTTTTTCAACCGTGACCGTGCACAAAATACATTAGAAATTCGAATATGTTAATCAATTAGCCAATAGAAACTTGTGGGTTTAGTCGTTCAGGGGACGCTAATAGACAATCTTTTGTCTTACCCCCTTCCAACAAAATTCGCAGTGCCTTTGTTAGCCCCTTTGAAGCTTGCCGGGCTTCCTAACATACATACATAACTAATGTTATATATCTATATAAACTATATACGATCGTTACGTACGCATGTACTAATGTATTTGGAAAATATTAATCAATAAAACTCTGTAGTAATTTATGTCTTAGAGAACGCCTAAAATACTAATATGTAGTTATGATATGAAATCATGTTTGCCGCGTAGCACTAGTAAGTGTAAAGAATGTGATGTAAAGTGGTAAGCTGTAGTGCTAAGTGTGCACGCCCTACGAGGGAAAGAGAAAAAATATCTGACCCAAGTGGGACTCGAACCCAACGACCTCCAGGTTACATGTCTGGCGCTCTACCAACTGAGCTATCAAGTCAGATGAGAGCAATCGTGGGTATTGGTGCGTTTTATGGGGTGACGGCGATTATATATGTATATGTAGTTATGATATGAAATCATGTTTGCCGCGTAGCACTAGTAAGTGTAAAGAATGTGATGTAAAGTGGTAAGACTATTGCCGAACTCAGCGTTTTTCGCCATGTTTGTTTTGAATTTCATGTGTAGTTTGGGATCACTTAGGGACCGGACATCATTTAGCGGTGGGGGGGCTACTGGATTTCTAGGGGAGTCACGCTTTTTATACTCCCATTTAGGTGAGGTCAATTTTTTATATGCCTCTCTTTTATAGGGGGGCCATAATATTTTAATTAAGCACACTTTACTATGGCTTATTTATAGGCTTATCCAAGGGGGTCATTCTTTTTTAGACCAGAGAACTGCACGATCACAATTATTTGGGCAAGCCACAATGCAGATCTAGTAGCACCCCCTACCGCTAAATAATGTCCGGTCCCTTAGGTGTTCAATTTGAAACATCCACAGTTGTGGTTATCGTGGTACATTTTAGGGTATTCAAAGTAAGAAAATAACTACTTATCGATATATGATGTCTTGGTCTAGCTTTGTGTGGTATCACTCAATTGCACTTGGATCAAATGTGATTTAATTTTGTGTTTGGGACTGCTGGCTCAATCTCGGTTTCTGGGAAACTACCCACCCACCCCTCCCTGGGATATACATCGTCTTATTAATGATTACCCATCAAAGGTTAGGGTGAAGTGTGGGGGTTTCCCAGAAAACGTCATTGATCCGGTACCTCTTAGGGGTTTAAATAAATTTGATACCTTTTAGGGGTTCCTCTTAACATCTCCCACGAGCATCAAGTCACTTCTATATGGGAGTCCCCCTACCCCACCCCTGGATAGCAACAGTAACGACACGAATTTTTACCAAAAATACAATAAAATACAACACAATACAATTCAATACAACAATAGAACGCAACACAATACAATACAATAGGATACAATTTGGTAGCAATTCGTGTCGTCCTACATGAAGGGATGGCCTTTTTCTGTCTGCGGAATTATTAATTGTTTTATCCATTCAACATAATTTTATGATACTGTTTAAGGCGGAACTGATTTCGTTTTGGTATATGGTACAACCTGTAGATCGAATCTGTATGGTGTTAAACGTTTTGATTGCATGAGAGAATTCTAAACCCGCAACTAATATCAAAGATAACTGGTATAATCAACGAAAATTCGATTAAGGTATCTAACCGTTGTGAGAAGCTGACGTTTCGAGCATTATCCCTTTGTCAGAGCGAAAGTGGAAATTGTGGATGGGAAAATGGTTAATGAACAATAATTACCGCTGAGAAAACATGTACTTGGATCAATCATCGAAATTATTTATGAAACTATAGACATTATGCAAAATCTAATTAAAGAGTACATCAAGAGTAGTGATACTGAGAAGTTTGGTTGAGATAATGTAAAATGGTTCTTAAGTCTCGTCATAAAGGCGACCATTTTTGCATAATACGATGGGTGACTAGTTCCTGTAAAAACTAGTGTTGGTCTGCGTCGGCGGGGAAGATAAACACTGGATTAATCAACTGAATGCTGACCGCCGTGGTAAGCGAGTAGCAGCTGACGTTTCGAGTGCAAGCCCTTCGTCAGGGCTAGCGCTCGAAACGTCAGCTGCTACTCGCTCCCCACGGCGGTCACACCGCGGCAAAACGTTACGCGCATGCGTATTTGCTATTTCTTGTCTGCGCGCGGCCGCCCCCAGTTTCCCGCGAAAACTGAAATGAAACAACAGGCACATACCCGTGATTTTAAAATTTCTGCTTAAAAGCATCCATTTGTGAACTGTTTTGTCAAAAACTAAGAAAACTACTTAAAAGCTAAGCCTAAGACTTTAACAGGTTGAAGTTTTCTTAATTTGTAATTCACTGTGAGTTTACTAAGTTATAAAATTATTTACTAAAAACGTTTAAGCCCTCGGTAATTTGTATTTGATAGCAGAGCCTTCGTTCTTTTGGCCAGCGGAGCATACCGTTTTGCCGCGGTGTGCACGGCGGTTAGCATACCTTCATCGAGTTTTAGTTGATCATACCAGCGTTTTTGTATAAGGTTTATACTTTGCTCCAGTAGCATTTTTTTTCTTGTTCAATTTCAGCAAACGCGCTTGCGCAAGGTAACAGAAATTTTCAGTTACACTACCTGGAGATATTCACTTGCTTGCACGAGCTCCATTGGAAGTTTGGTTAACTTTTGTACTCTGTAATGAGAAGTATCGATACACGTGTTAAGTGTAAGTTGAGTGATAGTGGATACTTTGGTTGTCGACATCTTCACATCAATGCCAATAAAATCTGGTAAAGCGATGAACTATATTGTATGCAGTCAAGTAAGTAGTTCTGATGAAGGGCTGGCGCTCGAAACGTCAGCTGCTACATGCTTCGCATTGACTTTCAGTTGGTTATATCAATACCGTATACCTGCTGGTATAACTAACCTTCCTTGTATGCCTTTCATGACTCGGTCCCCAGGCCCTACGTCATTCAACCAGGCCTGTCGGCTGTGTCGACTCTTTGTGTGTGGTTGTTCGTCCTTCACTCGTCGAACAAATACTGCCACTGCTGTGGTGTTGCGTTCCTTGAACTCTTGAAGGCTATTAGGTATAATATGTAAGGGCATCGAGACTCTGTAGGATGCTCCTAATACGTTATTATTATTATTATTATTATTTGACCTGAGGCAACATGGGAAATAATGACCGATTATATGATTCTGCATGCATCGCATACGACATTAGCATAACTTTCCCGACCGTGTTGCTAGAGATTAAGCATCACGTTTTCCTCCCACGAACAGCAGACATGACCACTTGACTAGGTTTCCCCCGCGTTTGCCGCTTGCGGTTTCTACGTTGAAGCGAGGCCCTTTTCATGCGTCGAACTTAATACATGTATGGAGCAGATTTCGTACAGTACGGTACAGTACGGTTACATGCACTTACAACTTTTCATTCGCAACACACGACACATATATTAACAAAATTAGTATAATTTATCTGGCGGTATGTGCGTCATCGCATGGTCAAAATTGTTGTTGAGTGATTCATGAGGCGCTAGCCGAGGCCTCGAGATGACGCAAAACGTGGTAAATTAGAAGACATACCACGTAAACTATCATAATCAATACCACGTAAACTATCACTATTATGTAAATACGCGCCAAGTTGGCTGCTTAATTATTTGCTCGTCAATGTCTTTGAGTTTTTAACCATTTTATACAAGTTTTTTACTCTAACATTTGTACCAGTTGAAATCTAAGGACTACCTGCTGCTATAATGACGACATATTCAAGAAACCTTCTATTTTCGCTTCGCTTTTGGTGGAAAGTTACTTTGCCTGGAGTTCAAACTTCCCGCCATATTCAAGGTCAACTAACGAAGCCACTTAACTCTTTCGTCTGGGACTCTCTGAAGTTGGAAGGCCTAATTCGAAGGCTAAGAGGAAAGCGTGGAGGACAAACATCGATTGGGGTGGGGTTACCTCCTTTATCCCAAGAAGGTCCTTGGCGCTTTTAAGTCCCCACCTTTGCTGGGCAAATTATATTTTTCTAAAAATAAGATCTGTAATGATATAAATATTAATGAGTTATTAAAGCGGCTATGTGCTCAGAGTAGTTTTGTGTTTCTGTCCCGCAAACCGAGCTCAACATTGACAGCAAGTCCATCATATATAATCAGAATTCAGGGAAGGACATAAAGACAGTTATAGTTCTAAGCCGATAAGGCTGTTATATTTGTCAAAGCGGAAATATAATCTCCAGGATTATGTCGACTCATATAATATTCAAGACTTTACGGATTCTGGTTCTGCTCGATTTAACAAGACTCTGAATGTTAATTTAGTCAATATTAAGAGACTACCGATGGCTCTTAGTCCATCTACTACTAAGCCTGTTACCTTCACTCTTCTGAACACGAGATCTGTGAGGAACAAATCTTTAATGGTACATTGTAAAAGATCACGTCGTTGAACACGACATTGACATTTTAGCGTTGACTGATACATGGTTATGCTCTGGTGAGTTGGATGGGCAAATTATTCGCGATGTTTGCCCAACTGGCTACGAATTTTACAGTGTACCGAGAGGATCAAGAGGCGGCGGAGTAAGTCTACTGTACAAGAAAATGCTAAAGTTTAAGAAGCAATGTCTTATTAAGAGTAAATTCAAGTCATTTGAGTTTACTGACTTAATGATGAATCATTTAATATCAACTATGCTACGTTTGAGAAAACGGCTTTCCATCTCGTGCGAACGGCTTCCCAACTCGTTCGAGCGACTATCCAACTCTTTCGAACGGCTTTCCAATTTGAGAAAACGGCTTTCGAACGCAAGCGAACGGCTTCCCAATTTGAAAAAAAACTGCTTTTGCTTCCGTTCGAACGACTTTTGCTTCCGTTTGAACGGCTTTGGCTTCCGTTTGAACGGTTTTTGCTTCCGTTCGAACGACTTTTTAGGCCGTTTGAACGGCTTTTGCTTCCGTTCGAACGGCTTTTGCTTCCGTTTGAACGGCTTTTGCTTCCGTTTGAACGGCTTTTGCTTCCGTTCGAACGGCTTTTGCTTCCGTTCGAACGACTTTTGCTTCCGTTTGAACGGCTTTTGCTTCCGTTCGAACGGCTTTTGCTTCCGTTCGAACGGCTTTTTAGGCCGTTTGAACGGGTAGCGAACGGCTTTTCAAAGCCATATTAACGTTTTTGCGTGCAGGGTCACATATCGGCCGCCTTCGTCTAACTCACATGGGGTATTTTGTTATGAGTTCCCGCACCTGCTAGAGGAACTAGTTACAGCTTCAGGCTCTCTTCTTCTGGTTGGTGACTTTAATTTTCACGTCAACGATAAACACAACTATCCTGCCCGGCAATTTCTTCAGCTGCTGGATGTGTTTAATTTGAGGCAACATGTTACTGGCCCCACCCATAGAAATGGTCATACGCTGGACCTTGTCATCACCAGGGCGGATGAGGACATCGCCAGGAACTTTTCTGTGGCAGATCCATGTATTTCTGACCACTGTGCTGTATCGTGTACTCTCTCCCTCATGAAGACTAGATATGAGAAGAAAGAGATTTGTTATCGAAAACTGAAATCTATCGACATGCTCCAGCTGTATGCTGATATTGCTAATTCTCCCTTGATGTCCTTGGACAGCTTTGATGATGTATCAGCTCTCGTTGAACAGTACAACAGCGTGTTATCATCATTGCTGGACAAACATGCGCCGCTAAAGGACAGTACATATACGCAGTACATATACGCAGTTACTTAAACGCATAGGACATCCATCCTTATATAATATGAGAATACATAATATCTTAACACTTGTATATAAGTCCTTACACAGGCTAGCTCCTGAATATATCAGTAATCTTTTTACCTATAGAACTTGTAGTATTAAGTTACGTGGAGTACACTCCCTTACTATTCCTCATGTTAATACTACTACATATGGTTTGCACTCTGTTTCTTACTATGGCAGTAAGCTATGGAACTCCCTCCCTAACACTATCAGGACACTTCCTACTGTTAGGGCTTTCAGATCTGCTATCAGCGACCTTGAATTTGATACTGACTGCTGTTCTTTCTGTAGATAGTTAATGATAGATTCATATAATTAATGGTATTTTTATTATAGCATTCGATACAAATTGTAAATTATTTTACTCTATTCTATTTTATACATATATTTATTATTGTTATTATTTTCTCTCTCGAAGATATTAGCACCCTGTGCTACCTTAAATTCGAGTCGAAATAAAGGTTATTGTATTGTTGTATATTGTATTGAGTTATTACTTTACGTCTGGCTGCGCCATGGTATAATGATGGCATAATGGAGGCGAAAGTGGAGCGCAGAAGGCTTGAAAGGCGTTGGCGCGCCTCTGGCCTGACTGTTGATCGGGAGTTGTACGTAACTCAGTGCAAAGTTGTGAATGACTTAATTCAACAATCGAAAATGGGCTACTACTCTCATCTAATAGAGGAGCATCAGTCTGATCCAAAAAAGCTGTTCGCTACTGTCGACAAGCGTCTTCACTTGAAAGGGGAGAGAAAGCTCCCCTCATGGGACAATGCCGCAGCATTAGCTGATGCATTTGCTGACTACTTTACAGAGAAGATTTCGAAGATTAGGACTGAACTTGACTCTAGAAAGGGTCAATTAGTGGATGAGTTCACTGACACTTGCGCTTCTAGGACTAAGCTTAGTGAATTTCGACTCATCACTGCCGAGGAATTGTCGAGCGTTATTGCTTCTACAATAGTAAAATCTTGTGAGCTCGATCCCCTCCCTGCTTCTGTGTTAAAAGGAAGCATCGATGTTCTACTACCGGTAATTACCAAGATTGTAAAATTGTCACTTGAACAGGCTGTAATGCCTGAGGTCCTAAAGGAAGCCTTACTGAAACCTTTGCTCAAGCGCGCGTCGCTGGACTATGAACAGTTTTCTAATCATCGGCCGATCTCTAATTTAATGTTCATCTCTAAATCATGCGAGAGAGTGGTGGCTACTCAGCTGATCGACTATGTGACTGAGAATGACTTAATGGCATTGTTTCAGTCTGCCTGCCATAGTACTGAATCAGCATTACTAAGAGTACAGAACGACATTCTACAAGCAATTGATCAGGATCAGTACGTCATCCTATTATTGTTGGATCTATCGACTGCATTCGACACGGTCGATCACCAAATATTACTTGCAAGACTCACTAATCGATTTGGCATCGAAGGCAAGGCTCACGCTTGGTTCAAGTCCTATCTCAGTGAACGTATGCAATTCGTCTCGATTGGCAATGCGCGCTCTTCCAGTCGTCCCTTGGGCTGCGGAATTCGTCAAGGCTCTGTGCTGGGCCCAATACTGTATCTGCTTTATACAGCGCCGTTGGGTGATATAATGAGGCACCATGGAGTATCGTTCCACCTCTACGCCGATGACACTCAAGTCTACGTAACTTTTAAATCATCTGTTGCGGGTGATCTTGACCGTGCACGATTTAAGCTGGAAACCTGTGTAACGGTTATTGATAAATGGATGCTGCGTAATAACCTTAAACTTAATGATGATAAGACGGAGATATTGGTATTCCACGCTAAGCATCGTCCCGCTCCAATATTGCACGATATTCAAGTCGCTGCTACATCTGTTGGGCTCTCGAATTCTGCGAGGAACATTAGAGTTATATTCGACATGACTCTTTCACTGGACAATCATATTATGCATATTTGCAAATCTTCTTTTTATGCTATTAGGAACATATCACGCATTAGAAAGTTTCTAAGTGTAGATATAGCCAAGATTTTAGTTCACGCATTTGTCACGTACGTCAAAGCTCGACAATTGTAATTCTTTGCTCTACGGTATTCCTAAGAAATTGTCACAGCGCCTGCAATATGTCCTAAATTCAGCGGCTTAAGGCTTGTTACCTTGTCTCGCAAGTCAGACCACGTTACACCACTTCTTATAGAATTGCACTGGCTGCCTATTGAGCAGCGAATATAATTTAAGATATTACTGTTTACGTATAAGGTGGTGAATGCCACTGCTCCTCAGTACTTGTGTAATTTATTAGAGCCTTATGTTCCACAACGCAGCCTGAGATCTGCATCGAAGTTAATGTTACAGGCGCCAACTTTTAATCTTAAATCATACGGCTATAGAGCCTTTTCTGTATGTGCGCCAAAGCTATGGAACTCACTGCCTTTTAACATTAAATCTAGTCCTTCAATACAGCTATTTAAGAAGAGTCTTAAGACATACCTTTTTAAGAAAGTTTTTTATTGATCAGTTTTCGGATATCGACAATTTATTGTAATTTTTAATCATGGTTTTTAGCTTAATTAACTTAGGATTTTTTAATATCTTTTAAATTAGATGTAGTTTTTTAATTAGGTGTAAAGCGCTTTTGGACTTATAGGAAAAAGCGCTATATAAATGTAATTATTATTATTATTATTATTATAAGTCTTTTGTACAACAACAAACTAAAAAACAGTCAAGCGGAAGGGCCTTGAAGACAAGGTAAATATGTGGGGGGAGGGGTAATTCAATACCCTGCGAGTGATTATGCAATCTAATGCGGTATGTCCTCTCATTTTCAATGGTAATTATAAGCAGCCAATCAGAAAACAATAATCTGAGCACCGGTGACACCATCATCAACAACAACAACAAATCTGACAATAACATTTCGCTAGTATCGCCCCAATAATATCGCGCCACTTGATAGTTACAGGTAAACATTATAGTGCATAAATAAGTAGAAATTATCTCACCATCATTGTCCTTATCGAGTTGAGTCTGTGAATACCTGGCAAAAGAAAGTACATTGTAAATTACTCTCACTGACTTGTTCACTGATTAGCTCAGTTGGTAGAGCATGGCCTACCAACTGGTAGGCAATGCTCTACCAGAAGGTCAGGGGTTCAAATCCCGGCCGTGTCCGTGGGCAGGGACGTATAAGCGGTAGCCCTTGTCTCCATCCTCTTCTAAACTATACGAGGCAGACGTGAAAGAATCTGTTTTCTTATTTCGAGAAAGAGTAGGGGATTGTCTCCCGACACAACAGCCTGGTATTCTGAGGTACTAACAATCGCTCACGGCAGCACATTGCGCCACAATAGCAGTCCGAATCATAAAAATAACCTTGTGAAGCGCATTGAAATATATAAATATAGACTTTGCGCTATATAAATGAATACCTTTTTACCTTTACATTTTTTCAAAGGAAAGAAAGCGAGAATCGATCTCAATGGCTCCTGAATTTCCAAGATACGACTCTGCTAAGAGTTGTAATAAAATTCTAAATACACCATGCAAGCAGCATTTGTGAGGCTGATCTGACATTTTTGAATCAGAGCGTTGCAAATGTCCCATGGTAGGGTCAGGTCAGCTACGCAAATGCCCCTCAGTGTGGTTTTGGAAGGAATGCAAATATCTTATAAACAATGACGTAAACTTCGCTGTGTTTGACACCCCCCTCCTCCCCAGGAGTTCTTTGCTAGAAAATACCCCATCTCGGAGCAGACTGAATTGTGAAATACCCCACGTATGCCCGGGGGAGGGGGAGGGGGGGAGGGGGGGAGAGGGGAGAGGGATGGGCAGGTTTGGAATTGATACGGATATTATTAGTAGATAATAGTAAAATTCCTCTTTCGTCAATAACTTCAGCAACATTTGTTCTCATCGGCTTTTGAGGCTTTCAGTTGTCGTCATGACTGTAGTTTAATTTTTCACATTTGAATTTTCCCTTCATTTACGATCAGCCAAAAATGTTTAGTTCTCCAGTATTTACTTAAACTGGTCTAGCCCGGTTTATTAATTTGAAGGCAACACAAGCGTTTTGCGTGTTTAATTCAATTATTTATATTTTTTTGTCAAATTAAATGCACCAATTGTGTACATGTATAAATTATGACATCACATAATGCCACACCATTTAACACTTGCATATTTTCTAGACACTCAGATATGCTAAGGCATTTTGTATTATTAACCAATCAAAGAGGTAGAAACAACGTTCAGAAACCATATTTAACATTATATACACACTTCACTTACATTTCCAGCACTGTTTCTTTATCTGGTGTAAAATCAATGTTGAGTTCAAGCCCTTTTAACATCTGATTTGAGAGAAAAACTGATCAAGCTAGATTCACATGGGAACATAAGAATTAAAAAAGGCAAAACTAAGTTCTATTTAGACTTCCATTGACAAATAATAATTGTTAGTTAACAAATAAAGAAGCCTTAGCCATGTTTTATACTATCTTAAAGAACTCATGAATAATTAATTAAGCAAAACAAAGGAAATCACTGAGCGTGGAGGGATCTTTAAATGTGATAAAGATTTAATTCTAATTTACATAAACTAGCTGTAACTTGGATTTTCTCCGCCGAAACAGGTTGTATCGCCAAAATAACTGAATTACATACCTCTATACATCTAGAGGTTTTTTAAGCCGGCGGCGTTTCAAAAACTCGCAGCATTGTTTTATCAGATCTAAAACACTCGGGCTGTGCCCTCGTGTTTGAGAACATGAAAGAAATATTAAAGCACAAGCCGAAGGCACATGCTTTCAACATTTCTCAAGTGTTCTCAATGAGTGTTTTATGATAGTATAAAACATGGATTTAAGGCTTCTTTATCTGTTATATAATAATTATAGATTTACATGCGCGACAAAAGGAAACCTGCACCAGTTGAAAACAATAAAACATGGCAAACCATGTTATATACTCTGATAAAACATGGCTTTTTAGCGAATCAGAGCATGCATACTATCATATCTATATTATAAATAAGTATAAGCTGTGCCTCTGCTATAAATTGGTTACACAATACAGTACAGTGTATATGGGTTTAATTTGCAATTGTGGCAACCTGTGTTGTAAATTAATTAAGTCAGACATGCTAATACACCATTGCATTTTGTTATTTGGTTAGTATATTATTGGGTTGTATCATGATGTACAGTATCATGTCTGTCAACTTTATCTATTTCTACATGGCCTTGGTGTATTCTCTGCTTTTCTTTTCATTTTTACTAGAATGCCAGCTACCTGTTGCAAGTAAGCTGTAGTTATTACCCTCAGATATAATGAAAAAGTGTGATAACGAAGAGCCTTAGTGTCCAGGGCAAATGAGCAAACCCTACTAACTACCAACATGGCTTCACAATTAATGCCTTCAGCACTATTGTACAGTTTCAGATACTCAGATTCGTCTTTTGATTAGGTTGGTGGAAGTTGGATGCACTCAAGAACTATATCCAAACCCCTAATAACCTATCACACTAATAATATTTTCCTCACTGCAACTTTATCAATTTTGTCAGAAGGTTGATTAGGTTGGTGGAAGTTGGATGCACTCAAGAACTATATCCAAACACCTAATAACCTATCACACTAATAATATTTTCCTCACTGCAACTTTATCAATTTTGTCAGAAGGTTGATTAGGTTGGTGGAAGTTGGATGCACTCAAGAACTATATCCAAACACCTAATAACCTATCACACTAATAATATTTTCCTCACTGCAACTTTATCAATTTTGTCAGAAGGTTGATTAGGTTGGTGGAAGTTGGATGCACTCAAGAACTATATCCAAACACCTAATAACCTATCACACTAATAATATTTTCCTCACTGCAACTTTATCAATTTTGTCAGAAGGTTGATTAGGTTGGTGGAAGTTGGATGCACTCAAGAACTATATCCAAACCCCTAATAACCTATCACACTAATAATATTTTCCTCACTGCAACTTTATCAATTTTGTCAGAAGGTTGATTAGGTTGGTGGAAGTTGGATGCACTCAAGAACTATATCCAAACACCTAATAACCTATCACACTAATAATATTTTCCTCACTGCAACTTTATCAATTTTGTCAGAAGGTATGGAACATGGCTATATTGTTGTTGTTTTTTCTTCACTTAGCAATCATATACAAGAACAGTAGCAGGGGCAACTGTTCAGTTTATAATTTGATAATTTCACTATGCCTGCATTCCGATAGTTTTGCGGGCTTGGCAATATATATTATATACTATAGTAGCAGGGGCAACTGATAGGTATATTTTTATGTTATGTTAATTTTGCTATAACTACCTTCCAACAGTAGCAGTGGCAACTGATCGGTGTTAGATATATTTATTAGTATTATACATCCAACAGTGGCAGGGGCAACTGTTTTGGGGATTTTGGTGAAATATTAGTCCGTTACAATTTCGTGCACTAATTTTCATGTAACACAATGCCTATGCATTGAATTCAATCACTTATCATAATGTTCACTCTCCTGGCATTCACTGTTATGTTGGGGTGGGGTCTTCCCCCGGGCCTTTGCTGGGCAAATTAATTACCCATTATTGATTTACAAAATTAATATGATTAAAGTGGCTCAGGCACAATGCCAGATTAATTCTAAATTAGCATCATTCTGGTTATTTGCCCCACAAACCGAGTTCAATATTAGACAGTGAATTTAATTTGCCAGACTCGTTTTAAACATAACTCACAGGGGCGTAGCCAGTGTTTTGTATAGGGGGGCTACTCATTACCAAATCCTCACCTCTCCAAACATATATATTAATTTTATATAGTCAGGTACATCTCAGTTTTCAGTCACCTAACATTTCCAGTAAGACTGTCGCATTGTTCACTGACTCAGTCCTGGTAATTATCACTTAGCTTATTAGGTGCATTACTGTGACGCTACTTTTCAGTTGTGTTTTTTCTTACAAAATGTGTGCATGACTTTGTACAATTCCAGTTGTTTGTATGTTATATTTATCCAATGTACATTGTAAGTCTAATACCATTCACACCAAAGCTAACAAACTTAAAACACTTCTCACTTAAACTGCATGCTCACTGGTGCTAAAACCAGCTTCAAAGCAACCTTTGTTTTATTAGCTAAACAACTTGTTTGATGTACATGTATAGGCTGTCTTAACCTAATGTACAACTAAACGCATTCAAGATAGGGGCTAGATAAACTAAGTTTAATTAAACAGGTTTTGTCGGTGTGAATGGGTATAAGCTTATTATATACTATTTTGTAACTGATACATGTACTATACAGGAATTTACAGAGGTTATCCATGTGAGGGTGATTCCACAGTATTCCATCTGTTGTGGAGGTTATATACATACAGAAAGTGTTATGACATTTCTAGAAATCTAGACTACAGAGAAAATCCATTCTACTTTTGTGTGGTAGATGTCCATTAGAGCTTTGCATAACAGTACTGTAATTCACCCTGAATCAAATGAGTGGCTTAAGGCTCGGTTTTCAGCCGTAGGGGTTTCGGTGAGCCCGTGATCCTCTCCCCACTCACGGCTGGGCGTGCGAGCTGAGACATTGTCAGGTTTTAGCCAATCAAAAACTTGCCACTAAATTCCTGTCGCTGAATTGATTTGCATAATTTACATTGTAAACTTTTGAAAGCCGGACCAAAGGCTTTCGATTGCTGTTCCAAAATGCGTTTAAATTTGCTCTGGAAAAGTTTGGTTTCGAAGAATTCAACGATCGATTCACACAAAGAAGCAGTAAGAGATTTTTTGGGTGAAGACACTTTGTCAGTAAACGCACTCAGGCTCTGGAAGTCACTTGGGAAACCGTCAGCTCAAAGGTCGCAAAGCTCGTAATGTTCAGTCATTTCTCATTTAACTTTACCGATGCAAGACCAAGGTAGCCTGGCTATTCTTACTTCAAAGAAAATTAGTGCTGCCTTTAACGGAGAAGAAAAGACTGACGAGTCCATATTAAAAGAGTTTATAATTATATAGAAGAGAGGAAATCACGTCTGATGCAGGCCATGTTTACGCATTTAACTCTGCAATCACAATTTACTTGAAAATCGCTGCAACAAATGAGTTTTACAATTCTTCAAGTCCTATGTACTCAGTTTGTACAATTTAATTATGTCTCCAAGACATACTCTACACAAGTAGTAAGCGGGAATACTCGCTCAGAGTTCCGAAATAACATCTGGCTCAGTTTTATTTTTTGTCAGAGAGTGTCTTGATCGGCACTTAAATATTAAAGAGTAACAAATAAAGTTGCCTGGTTTCTCAACAGCTGGGCTTTCCTTGAAAACTTGGACTGTGAACATGAGAGCTAATAATAACAGGTTTTAAATAAAACCTTTACCTACGTCGAATTAATTTCACACTTGGAGTTTTAGTTTAAAGAATTCCAATGTGTTTTGAAAGTTTACGCGGAATTGATCCTACATACGTGTATATTACTATCACAATAAATAATTTTAAATGATGGTGCTGCTGCGGATAAAAGAGACTACATTGTGGAGACTACATGTACATCAGCTACTTTGAATAAAAATGCAACAACAACAAAGAAAATAAAGGACAAACTTTGAAGTTTGAGTAACTTCTAATAGCAATATATAACATTGTTGCTCTTAGAAAGTTCCTGTTACTATATGTATATCTCGTAAAATAACACAGTGCAGTACATGTGAAAACTGTATGCTTTGTAAATCAATGTATTTGTAGTCTCTGTAATGGCCATTTCATGATTAAATTATTACTATTTTAATATTTAATTATAATATATTCATCAATGCGGCAATTACAAAACATCATAACAAAGTGATGTTAAGGCTCTTTATTATACGACTTGGCGTTTTCGAGTGCAAATACGGGCTAAAACAAGTGCAAATATGAGATGGTATTACACGGGTCACAAACCGGTTTGCACAGGTTTATTCAACACTTAAAAGGTTTTGTAAGCGCGCGAGCCAATCGAAATGGGGCTGTTTGAGTAACAGCCAATCAGCTTTTAGCGCGACATTGGGCTGAGAGATTTCTTCTCTCGAGATTTCTTCTCTCAAGATTTTCTTCAAACAGAGCAGTAAGGTAAGCAAAAACAAACATGTTTTGTTCGTGTTAGCTGTCGTATAATAAACAATTTATTACACGAAGAGTTGTGTAATACGGCTGGGAATTTTTACTCGTAAATTTTATTTTTTCTCGGCTTTCAGGCTCGAAAAAATTAAACTGACTCGTAAAAATACCCAGCCGTATTACACAACTTTCCGTGTAATAAGCTCTTTTTACTACATTTTTGACATTTCAAAAACTGATGTCAAAGTACAAAATACTGTGGAATGACCTGTGACTCAGAACTGCATTTAGATTGACACTGGTACATTTGTATAATTTTTAGCATCATCTAAAGTTGATTGAGGTATGCTTGAACTACATGTACCATGGAAAGCGAGTAGCAGCTCATGTTTCGAGCGCTAGCCCTTCGTCAGAGCAAAAGAGGGAATTGTGGGTGGGAAAACGATTTATATAGTGTTGAGTGCATGCATGATTACCACTGAGAAAACATGTGCTCGGATTAATTGGGATCAAAGAAAATTGCACCAACAATAGAAATGCTAATAGTTGTAACAGGAAGTGTTAATTGATGAGTAAACTAAGGAAACATGCTGATCTATTTAAAGTGTTAGTGAATATGTGAATTCTGAAATTAACACCTTATGGTATTAATGAACGCTTTTCGTTCATTTAATTTCAGAATTCACGTATTCACTCACACTTAAGATGTCAGCATGTTTCCTTAGTTTACTCATCAACACTTCCTGTTACAACTACTATTAGCATTTCTATTGTTGGCACAATTGTCTTAGATCCCAATTGATCCAAGCACATGTTTTCTCAGCAGTTATAATCATGCATGGTGCAATTTTCTTTGATACCAATTGACTTATTAATAAATGAAATATGAAATATTAATAAATTTTACAAACAATATATTAAAATGCCATATGTTGAAACAAATAATACAGCTCATTTCATTAATAGTACAAGTTAATTTATTAAACTGATTAAATTAGCATGCAAAATTTATGACAAACAGATGTAATGCCATAACCATTCAACCAACCCTGCACCCACTCACAGATTGACATGCAGCCTATACTCTAACCCTATATACATGCATGTACCTTATCAATATCTGTATACATGTAATAGCTGCTGTTACAGTCTGATTATGTCACCACTTATTAACCCACACACCCACAGACAATTGCAGCCTACATAATTATGCACCCTAACCCTATGTACACATACCTCATCAGTATCTATATAGCTGTTGTTATCTGTATCCCAGTATGCAAATTCCTTCTCAGTGCTGCTTCCAAGGTTCTGTGTGTCATCCTCTAGGCTCTTGCGGACTGTAGAGGAAACTTTGAGACCCTGTTTCTCAGCAAGAGTTATGATATGGTCACATTCGGATTCAGACAAGAATCCAGGAATTTCTGTAAATAAAGGATTGTTAAATTTAGAGAAGACAGTGCTTGAAACTAGCAGTAGTCCACTCAAGCCCAGCTAGTACAATATTACTCAGGGGCATAGGCAGGGGGGTTCCGGGGGTTCTTGAACCCTCCCTTTTCCCTCCCTTTCCCCTCCTTTTTCCAAGCTAGAAGAAAAATGTAATAAATAAAAGAAAAGAGAAAAAGAAATAGCAAGTGTGTTTTTTACTCTCATAATTAATGCAGGAAATGCCATTTACCCCTTTCACGGTACACATAATTTGATGTATTTTACTGCATGTTACTTGCTTTGAGGAATTCAGTCTTGCTAATTAAGTTTAAAGTGCAAGGCCCTGAGATTGCCACACAACATAATGTATAGACAAAATTGTATAGACTGAACTGCATTTATATATATTAAAATTTAATAATTTCATCTAAATCCTCCTTTCTTTGCACACATTAACTTCAGTTACACTCGTTCTCAATAACACGTGCAGGTTCGAAACGAAACTCCTGACTTCGAAGTCGTTTCTGGTGGATGTCAATCAAACGGTTTCCATGGAGTTTGAAGTGAACCGTTGTGTGAGTAAATTCGGGAAACTAGCATTTTATAAACATAGCAAGTCTTTCCCAAAGTCGCTTAGATGGAGAGTAATCATGCTTAGAGCCAAGGGTTTGCAAAATAGGGAAATCACATAAACTTTATGTGTGAGCGAGCGGTTTGTGTATATAAAGATAGGGAAATCGCATAAACTTTGTGTGAGCGAGCGGTTTGTGTATAAGATCAAAATAGGGAAATCGCATAAACTTTGTGTGTGAGCGAGCGGTTTGTGTATAAGAAATCTGATTGTTTATATAGCTTTCAAAGGTCTTGGAAAAATAATTATAGTTATTTTTATTCATCCAGTTGCAGATATGCTCCTTATAAGAGGTTTTATCGAGCAATACCCTCGAGCTCTACCTCGACGAGCTCCAGGCATGGATACAACATTCGACAGGGCAAATATGTTTTTGAAACTCTCAGGACATGGATTATCGGCAATGCTCTCCACTCTCGACTGACATTTCGGTGAGGAATTCAAGCAAAAAACAATCGTTTTTCGGCTTAGTATCCGCCATTTCTCTACCTATGTCGCCTCAAATTACTTACGATTTCGTTGACCTCCTACACTATTTATGTTTCCTCCACATCTGGGTGTATGGCGACGTTTTATTTAGCATGCAGACCAGTGTTGCCATAGAAATATAGTTGAGTGACATCCACAAAATTGACGTTTTCCGTTGGAAATTCAATTTCGAACCTGCACGTGTTATTGAGAACGAGTGTAACATTATTCCATTTCTAAATTGTCTCTCACAAATGCATATTTCACATAACATTTAGAGTTTCATGTTTGCACTAACCTCACTTTCTGTCTCCCAACAACTAAACTTGCCCAGCACCAAGCCAATTTCTCACTCCGTAAGCACTAATCACAGCAAGCTAAATTCATCCATATTGACCACAAAGAATGCTGGGAAATCCTACCAAACAGCGACATGGCTCTTACCCCATCTTCATTCTTCAAAATATTTACTAAGTCTAAAGCCATTTCAACCTAATAGCTTCATATTGGAATCACTGGCAAGTAAATGTTGTCCAATATTCCAAAAAAACTATGATAGGTGGCTCCAGACCCCCATTTATAAAGCCCATGCTAAAGTGACAGAAGAAGTCCCAGCCCATTCTACAAGTGTGAAATGAAGCTTGTTCTCCATCACAATAACATTGCACAGACTCCGTTCTTTGGGAAAGTGCTGATTCTAGTTCTCATCGGACTTAATGATGTCCTCCAGCACTCTATAAATGGTGAAAAGGGCTTTAAAAAGCCTTAAATTCTCTGTATTCTGACAAACAAACTACCCGCCAGCTCCAAAGTAATCCACAACTGCTTTCAAAATGGCCGTCTAAAAACTTTGAGCCCCCAGTATTATAGGTCAGTTGAAAATTCCATGGTAACAATGACTACAGTTTACTTAGGGGGAGGGTTCTTTTTGGTCTAGAAATAGCTAAAAATCAGTTCCAAAAACTCAGAGCTGGAAGGGTTAAGAGACCTAGTGGTTAGGAAATCCCTACTTCAAATTCTGGTTATGTCCCTGATACTACTAGTAAATCTTGGAGGCACTTGACCTTTGGCTTAGTAGGTAGACTTTGTCAATTATTACCCCAGGGACTATAGTTTCAGAAAGTAAATTTTGAGCTCTAGACGAGTTAAAAAAATTGAGGAAGCAGGGTACAAGTGAAGCAACCTCATGTAATGTCAGTATTACTCATGTGAATCTATAGTGAGACTGATAAACTTGAGGCCAACATAGGACTTAATGTGAAGCAATTAAATTATCAGTATATAAATACATGTATACATCTTTAAATGACACTCACCAAATATTGGTGGATTGACTGCTAATGTCTTCACTTCATAATTTTTCTCTGGTTCAAGTGGCAGGTTTTGGATATGACCAACCTATTGATAAGAAATAAAAAAGGTCAGCTGTTAAAACAATTAAAGTATATCTGTCATCAAGTTAGCTTAATTGGCTAAGATTCTGCATCTATTTTTTAAACTACATGTACCGTATTTACCCGTGTATAAGCCGCACCCGTAGATAAGCCGCACCCCAAGGCTTTTTTTGGAAAATAAAAAAAATTATTAGAAAATCTTTTGTCCGAGTTCATAAACGCATGTACTTGATGCCAAACTTCTTCAAAAAAAGAATAATCTTTTGTTGGAGTTCATAAACACTCGTACTTGAAGCAAAACTTCATCAGATTGTCATAAATAAATAATCACAACTTTAATTCGATCGAATAATTGGTTCAACTTGCCTTGTCATTTCTTGTGTATATTTTAACCTGCAGTCTTTAAATCACTCCAGAATTCTTCCGCATTTATTCCCCAATTAACTAACAACAATTCCAAGGAACCGCTTTCCTTTAATCGCTAGAGCAAGAAAGGTTTTCTGGCGAAACAATACTTGCACGAGTACATCAGGTCCGCCATCTTGGATTTTCATTAACTAGTGCCAATCTCCCACGTGTAAAATTGCGAAGAATGCCTGGTTGTTTATTTATTACAGTTTTCTCCATAAATGAAATAACAAACAAATAATATATACACTAAATAAAGAGTGGAGAGGGAAACATCCAAAAAGCGCCCTTGACACCATACGAGGGATGCTCCCCAGTAACTACAATATAATATGAGAAAAATCCATAAAATAAATAATATAAAACTAGCTAAAATATATCAAAAAGTTGACTTTATATACTAAATATAAAACTAATGTACCGATCAATTCGAAACATCACCATCCCCCCCCCGGGCAACCCCCGGGCATTTGAATTTTTGGAGTTTGGTTTGTTCAAATTCCCGTCCCCCGGGCCAAAAATGTTGTTCAAATTCCCCACCCCATCGTCGTATTAGGCGATCAAATGCCCCTACCCCCGGGACATAGTGGTTTACACCGCATTTTTTTTTAAATAGACAGTTGTAGCACAGCCTTTATTTTGTGATGCGGCTTGTTCCTTGTTGAAACAAAGTTCTAAAAAGGATAGAGACAAACTGCTGGTTCAATATAGGTTTTATTTTACTTACATGAAACCTAGCCGACCAATACGTACTCAACAAACGTTTGATTACAAAACCTTTTTGTTAAATAGCAACAACATAGCAATCATATATCCGGCAAAAAAACACTAGGTTCCTGTTAAAAAAACATTAAAATTGCATACCGTTATCAATGAATATCTGAGACATGTTTTGAGCAGTTCGCAATCCATACAGGGATAAGTTGATCGCTACGATCACCGGAGAGTGGTTTACATTTAAATGCATGATCGCTACATTCGCCGAGATATACATTGTACCTAATATATACTAATTCAGAGCTCTGAAAATGTAAAACTCCACGCTATTTAAACGAATCAGTTCTATGCTCAAAACTGTGCCCTGTTAAGGGCCGTCGACATATTCGAAATGCCCCGCTTAACGCACAACGGACGTTAAGGTCAGACCCCCTCCCCCTTAACGTCCACCCATTGTTTTATTCTTTTTTTTAGGTCAGAAGAAAACAGTAATGAAATACAAGGGAGTTCACTTATAAACAAAGTATAAAACAAGCTTAAAGCTTTAATAGCTGCAACTGTACAGTCAGTCAGTACTTTGAATTCCCGTACGAGCTCATTTCGGATATTGACAAAAATACTCATTCGGACACGACTATAAAACTGAGTTTCACTTACCTGGAGGTTTGAGGTATTTCATGATACTTCTAATCAAAAGACCTTGTTGAAATTTCCGGGAAATTCAACAGAAATTGCGCTCTAATGTAGATCTAGCTGACTAGAAACGTTTGACTAAAAAGTGTACTTCTATTGATGAAAAAGTGTTTGTTCTAAATGCCCCACACTAACGTCCATGCCCTTACCCCCTCCCCCCCTAAACGTCCGTTGTGCGTTAAGCTGGGCATTTCGAATATGTCGACGGCCCCTTAGAGCACGTACATTTACTTCTCCCTCTGTAGCTATACAATGTTAAATCAGCGGTAGATTGTCTCCAGGCGTTAATTTCCTGGCCAATCCAAAGAGAGCGAGGTGCTAAAGAGGTTTGCCACGGCCTTATGCCCGGTTAACCCCACTACTGAAGTCGCGGGGGTCGGTGGTTGGGGTTCAATCCCGGGATTCAATTGACTGATGCGTAAATCGAACGTTGCAGAACTTTATACAATTTGTACTTTAGTAGTATCTCGAAATCTTTTTCAAAGTGCTTTGGGCGTTAGTTTATAAGTACGGTACAACATGTTTTTTAAACCCGTTTCCTAGCATGGCTTGCCCACTTGCGGTACACGCATGTACGAACTTACTGACTACTTAGCTATAATGCAGTAGAATCTGGAGTAGTTCGCGAGAAGTTCTCCGCGGAGTAACAAATAAAGGAGATAAGAGAACAAATCATCATGTCCCATGATAATTATTTAAAATCTATTTTTAGTTTCACAACACGTGATGTAAGTTTTTATCTCGTTCTGGGTTGGTTCACCTCGTTAGTTACCCATTGTTTGTATCCCCTGGGTCCTCATAGCCAGCATCGTTAAAAAAACGCTCCATCAGGCACAACAGCGCTACTTGATGACAACCAGGTATCTTACTAAAATAACCAGGCTGTGCCCCGTTAATCTAAAATATAAAAATATAAAAACATGTTCCTGGAGCAAACTGCTCTTCAATATTGCGTTTAATAAACTTAATGTCCAAAGGAGGCGTTCCATTGTCTACACTACGTTGTTTCGGTTAATACGACGATACGTTGTCAGTACGTTATTACTTTTTCACAGTTCCGAAGGTCATTCGAAAATAGCAGTACTGACGGGAGAGTGAATGAGCCGGCTAAAATGTCTTCGTGAACAATTTCGGATGGAGTTGATTTCAATGCTTTATATGTTCTTGAAGTTTTCCCATCGTTGCATGCATGTACTTTTTTAACAAGCAACGAAATTCGAAGTAGTACGTATATAAAAAGGGGTAGAAAAACTTATAGTTCTTGTGAGACTCGTGACTGAGAATAAAATATATTAAAATACAACACAGTATTAAATAAAGCAACGTTCGAGCTGTGGTTGTCATGGGAGGGGCAACCACTATAAAACATCAGCTTCCATAATAACGTAAAAGCATTCAATATCAGTCAGCCGGCCCTTGACCTTGTGTCCTAGGTATTTGTTTAACATGTTGAGCCTTTTATAAATATTCAAAAGCAATTTACATTTTAATACTTTCAAACACAGCACACAGCTTTTGGAGTTCCTTCTTCTTCAGCCACTTACTCACAAAAGCGGAGTTTTGTCCTTTAAATGTATCTAATATAAAAGTGTCCTCCATGATTCGATCGAGGACGAGAACGGAACATGAATTCGAAATCGAGACAACTTGTTCAAATCCCCCCCCCCCCCCCCACCCCTCCCATTCGGTGTCAAATTCCCCACCCCAAGGACAGCTACCGATGTCAAATTCCCTACTCCCCGGGCACAAAAATGAGTCAAATGCCCGGGAGTTGCCCGGGGGGGGGGGGGGATGGTGATGTTTCGAATTGATCGGTACATAAGTATTACTAAGAAATGACATAACTTTGTGCTTAAAACTAGAAATACTAATAGCTTCTTTTATATCATTTGGTAGACTGTTCCATTCATTGATAATGCGGATAAAATAGCTGTATTAAAACTATTAGTTCTACTATACTGACAAGGTCAAGAAAGTCATTTTTTCTTAAATTATAACCTACGTTACGATCTTTACAGAATAAAAGCTTATCAGAAATATCTATGTTATAATGCCCATTAATTAAATTATATAAAAATACTACATCCCTTGTAAATCTCCTATTAGTTTAGATGCATGCTTTGACAAGCGCTGCGAATCAGCATGTTTTGGAAGGTAAATAAGCTTAATCACATTTAAATATTCACGAAATTCTAATATATTAGGTCTAAGGTAGGTCTTAGAAGAGAGGAATGGAAATACCATGTCTTGTAACGTTTAGCTGTTCAAGGAAAGCGACTGTAAACCGCTTGAAAGACCTTTTAACAGGGATGGTTTAGTTAAACCACATAACACAACCGGCTCTTTTAAGAGCCACCAAATTTGCGAAAGCAATGACCAATGCTTCTAGTTTAGTTTTAATAAAGGTTTAGTGGTATCCACATACAGTGGAGTTTAAACAAATGGTAATTTATGCGAATTTTTGATACCTTTTCTAGGTTTTCCCGTAGATAAGCCGCACCCCCGATTTTTAACGAAAATTTTGGGTGAAAAGGTGCGGCTTATACACGGGTAAATACGGGTATATATATATATATATATATATAACTTTTAGCCCCCTCACCAACTATATCGGGTGCATTATGGGTAAGTTATTTAAATTGCAATTAGAAGTGTTATCGAAAGAAATAAGCTCTGCTATTTTATTTTTCTGTGTTGCACATCTATGAGGAGAAAATTAGTCTCCAAGTTCGCGATTTTCTGCTGAAAAATCTATAATTATTGTGTGACGGCTCAATTCATATGTCACACATACCAAGGAAGAACAATCACACTTGATCCCTCCAGCACAAAGAAAACACAATGGTCCGCAATTAGAAGCATTAGTTCTGCTATTCAATGTTGGGGACAGCATGGCGAAACTAATTTATTCCCTGTATACTATGTCACAAATTACAAGACTTGAGCCATCTGTACATAGCTACGGTGGCCCCAAAGGGACATCCTAATAACACTCTACTTTTTTATGCATTGCGACTTACGTTGCGGGTTACGGTGCGAGTTGCGACTTACGGTGCGACTTGCGGTGCGACTTGCGGGTTACGGTGCGACTTACGTTGCGACTTACGTTGCGAGTTACGTTGCGACTTACGTTGCGGGTTATCTTGCGGGTTATCTTGCGTGTTACGCTCGCGGGCTAGTGCTGAAACAAGCAACATGATGGGAGCTGTCTGCATGATCTATTTTGCATCGTTCTAAGTCTAATTCCATGGACGTTTGTGAGAAATGTAATAATTTCTGGTCCGCTAAGACCAAGATTAAAATATATTTCAATAACATTTACTTCATTCCGCGACGAACCATCGTTTTCGCTTGCACGAGAATAGATTGGAAGCACTGCTCCCGACGAAACTACATCGGTAAATACAAAATAGATCATAGGTCATCATACAGACAGCTCCCATCATGTTGCTTCAGTTCAGCACGAGCCCGCAACGTAACTCGCAACGTAACTCGCAACGTAACTCGCAACGTAACTCGCAACGTAACTCGCTACTCGCAACGTAAGTCGCACCGTAAGTCGCAACTCGCACTGTAACCCGCAACGTAAGTCGCAATGCATAAAAAAAAGTAGAGTCATTAGGATGTCCCTTTGGGGCCACCGTACATAGCGGAGGCTGTGAGTAAGGTTTTTGGATTTTCTCTTCCTGGACCCGCAACGTAACACAGACAAATTAAATAGCAGAACCTATCTATTTCGAATGTATGTTTGTATAGACATTGGGTTGATTTTAGGGTTCAGTTCCCCTTTAATAATGGCTATTCCCAACATTTTTAAGTTTAGGAACATTTTTTAAATACAATGGTAAGGGGGCACTTATATAAAAGCCAGACTGTTTAAAATTTGGGTGAAGATTAAAGTGCCAATGAAACGAAAAAATCGATTCTGTTTTTATTTTATTAAATTCTAGGTTCCTCTTACCGTAGTCATTTTGTGCAAATAAAAATCAATATGGAAAGCGCTCAAAATAATAATTTCCGTATCGAAGTCAAGCGGAAATGCCAAAATCTGGCAACAATTTTTATGCCGTTAAAGATATGGTAATTACATGCATGACGTCACAAGGTGTACTCATTTATATTTGTCTCTATAAATACTACAAAATAAGTGCATTTTTCGCCAGTTTTAAATTTAAATATGTAATACTTTCGGAAACCTTGACAATGGCCATATTTTTTATAGAATCCTTGCAGTTGGCTTTGTGAATATAAATGCGCAAACCTAGTGACATCATGCATGTGATTAGCATATCTTTAACGGCGTAAAAATTGTCACCAGATTTTGGCAATTGGGCCTGACTTCGATACAAAATTATTTTTTTAATTCCACCCCATGTCAGGGTATGGCATATGGCCGATGAAGCTTTTTGTAAGTTGAATAAGTATATTTCTTTGAAATATGACACCTGTATCATCAGTGCTATGACCTGGATTAGGGGGCGGGTCTGGTCAGGAAGAAATTATTTGGGGGGGGGGGGGGGGGGGGGTGGGGGAGAGGGGATTCTAAAGGGGGTTCAGAAGTTCTTAGTAAACAGGCCAGGCAAAGTTTAAAACAAAGTGGGTGGTGGTATGGGAGCTTGAGAGAGAGAAAGAGAGAGAGAGGGGGGGGGGGGGAAAGAAAAATGGGAAAATATTAAACAGCCAACATTTTCATTAATTCTTTCTACATGTAGCTGCTATACTATGGTATTTTATTGGTGGCAATTTGAAGTTTAATAAAACTAAAGCATAAAGCAAACATACCCTTGCAAATAAAAGTGCAGAATTGTTTGCAGAGCAACACTAAGAAGTCAGTTGTCTAGTCTCAATGTATACTCAACTAAATGTATACATACAAATGTATACAGAGCACTGACTTAAGTAACTGGTAAAAAAATGTTTTATAGACAGCAAAGACACATCTGCTTTGGAGGGGGACTATATTTTCTACGTGCCAATTTTATGAGTGCTAATCAATTATAAAAAAATTGAAAACCAGCTGAAGGATGTTTTGGGTATTATAAGTTAATTTTGTAATTGGATTTATGGAGCCTTTGATAATTAAAATAGGAACTATGATACACTGGTAAAAATAATTTGCACATTGCTTTTTAAGAAGTTTAAGTATTTACAATATTGATAAGATTATTATTTTAAAATTAAGTGAGTAATATACTGATATAAATATAATACCTATTAAGTATCGATTCAACCTATATGTACTTCTGAAAATATTCTGTTCATTCAGCAATCTACATGTATATATAACAGCTTATAGATCATTTTGTAACCATTGCGGATATTAGAATGAATGCAAAGCTCCAAGCAGCAGAATCGTGTAAAGGCATACTTTATAATACAGTATTAAAAACAACGGTTGATAAATAACATTTTAAGGCAAATCTTTTGGAAGCGATAAATTCAAGCTTTTAATACTGCATATTTTAATTGTTTCAAACACCGCATATTTATCTCTGCAAAGAGAAAAATCCTATTAGAAATAATATTTCATATTAACTATAAACGATACTTAATTTTCTTTCCATGATATATATGTGATTTTTTTATTCGCTCACTTATAAGAACTCGGCGAAAACATTAAAAGCCTTTATTTTTGCAAAACCATCTTACCTTCACTGGTTCGATCCGTGGAAGTTTCAGACTTCCAAATCGCTCAAAATAGCAGTGGGAATCTGACGGTTTGCAGACATCTAAATCCCAATTCTCTCCTGCTAGCATAACTGGCAGAGATATATGAAAAAGAACAAGAAATGGCAGGAACCTGTAACTGAAAAAATTAGGACCGAATTTTGCTATTTGTTCTTATTGTGTTTCGGACCAGTTGGCTCACAGGCGCGGTCGACGACAAATGAACAATCCCGCACAGATTTCGAAGGATTTGATGGAGCCAATTTGATTATCTTTTCCATGACAGCTTTAAAGTGGTGTGATTGTTGAAAACCAGCTGAGTATAAATCCCCACATTCAGCTGAGTTATCAACCGACACAAAGGCGAAATCATAACAAGATACGTTTTCCATCGGGCGTTCGTCGCGTGTCCCAACATGCATTGCAAGCGTGTACGCAATTAATTATACACTAAACATCGCCGGCGCCTGCAGAGTTAGCTAAATGTATGGCTAAAAGTATTTAGTAACTTTTTTACCATTCAGTACAATTATCTCATTCACTATTACAAAGACCAAAGACCTGCCAAAATGATATACCTCTAGCGTCAACTAGCCGGCATCTTGCCGGAATTTCCGTCTCCGTTAATAATTCTCCGCGCTCGTTTAAAAGCGTTTAAGTGGTTTAGAGAATTGCCTAAATAATTCCCTGATAGGAAATAGAAGGCAATGAATGGATTTCAGCATGGAAATGAACTGTCAATTTATTTATTCTTTTGTTGCAAATTTGTTTCTGTTTCTCTGGCTTTCTAAATTTGCGGGAGCATCCTAAGAACGCGCGATTTCATTGGCTGTTCAGAGTGCTCGATTTTTGTATAATACACGTTTGAGCATTACTTTCCGCGTATATCGATTTTTTTATTATAAAACGAATAGAAAATGGTTCTCCTATGTCCTACGTAGTTTTTAGGTCTTGAAAAGTTCCACTCGCAGTTTTTCAAGACCAGGAGCGTGCATTATTTTGTTTTATAATATAGATACGATAGTACGCACGCTCTGATTGGCTAAGAAGCCATGTTTTATCAGAGTATATAACATGGTTAGCCGTGTTATATAGTTTTCAACTGGCAGTTTCCTTTCATCGCGCACGTAAATCTATATTATAAAACAGATAAAGAAGCCTTAAATCCATGTTTTATACTATCATAAAACACTCGGGTCATTTGAGAACACTCTAGAAATGTTGAAAGCACGCGCCTTCGGCTTGTGCTTTAACATTTCTCTCATGTTCTCAAATGCCCATCGTGTTTTATGATAGTATAAAACATGGCTACGGCTTCTTTATTTGTTAAGTAATGGTCCAGATAAGAACTGTAGTGGAATCCATTGTTCTGCGGCAATGAGCCTCCCCCACATACGATTTTGCTTGAATATGCCTTAAGTGCTTTAGGAAGTCTCTACAGTCCAAACTACATCTCGAAAATAAAGTATTTTTTATGCTATTGCCTATTTTTACTGTGAAAACGCAGAGAAGCCACCATCCAGCCAATCGGATATAGAGAAAACAAAGGATTTTTCAATCGCAAATTTGAGAACTTTCCCCACATACGATATTCTTCGAAATTAAACCATAGTTAGTTTGATCAAAAATAATTTCAAACCACAAAAAAATATGGAATGAAAATGCATTATTTCGATGGGTTTCTATTGAATTTATAAGTATCAACCAATGAAATTACGAGAAAGAATAATAGAAAATTAACACCTTTTAACATTCCTTGCCGTAGACACTACAGTCCTTATCTGGACCATTACTTAAATATATAATTTTCGATGAAATACCAGTGTATATTTCTTTCTAAAAAGCGATAAAAAAGGCCTTCACGTGTGAAGGTATCACTTTTGAAAATAATTATGACTTACTTTCAAAGATTTCTAACCTTTTTAGTAAGAGATTGAAACTGGTATTTCATCGATAATTATGTATTAAACAGAACATACGGAGATACGAATTTTATCTTCTCGTGTTGATGAAGTATCTTATAAAATCCGTGTCTCCAAGCGGCCATGTAAGACACGTAATATCCTCTATATAGAACACAGATAACCATCTTTTATTTGTTAAATGGTCATCGTTCATTCGCGGGATTAGTATGCCATTCCGATATTTCTGTAATCACAACCATGTGTACATCAACTTATATTCGATATTGTTGTTCATTTATCACACAACTTATAATCGGTATTTCCATGCGGCCTAGTAATATCTTCTATATATTACGCGGCATCGCCAGGTTCCCTCGTACTAGGTTCAGCTCATAATCAAGTAGTTAAGGAAGTTTGGCCAAATATGTATGAGTCAATCAATTTGTGTTTTTAATAGCTCGTATCGAGTGGGTGTTTATAGTAAAACAACTCACTCTTGTTCTCTTTAGCTGATAGCCAACTCGGCGCTGCAAGCCCCACCTGACATCGTGTTCGACCAGTATGTTCGTGCAGATGTCCATAACCAGAAGTCTCGATAAGCGATCAGGCTCTCTCTTTTCCACTAAATAAATAAATAAATAAATAAATAAATAAATAAATAAATAAATAAATAAATAAATAAATAAATAAATAAATAAATAAATACATACATAAATACATACATAAATACATACATAAATACATACATAAATACATACATAAATACATACATAAATACATACATAAATACATACATAAATACATACATAAATACATACATAAATACATAAATAAATACATAAATAAATACATAAATAAATACATAAATAAATACATAAATAAATACATAAATAAATACATAAATAAATACATAAATAAATACATAAATAAATACATAAATAAATACATAAATAAATACATAAATAAATACATAAATAAATACATAAATAAATACATAAATAAATACATAAATAAATACATAAATAAATACATAAATAAATACATAAATAAATACATAAATAAATACATAAATAAATACATAAATAAATACATAAATAAATAAATACATAAATAAATACATAAATAAATACATAAATAAATACATAAATAAATACATAAATAAATACATAAATAAATACATAAATAAATACATAAATAAATACATAAATAAATACATAAATAAATACATAAATAAATAAATAAATAAATAAAAGAAGGGGGAGAGAGGAAAAGGAGAACCTGATACCAAGAGAATACCAAACATACGAACAATTCTCACTGAGCCCCATTGTTTGTAAACACGTCGAGGATATAATATTATCTATGCCCTCTAACAAAGCTCCAGGATTGATAAGATTCCGATCCGTATAATTAAGGACTGCCTAGGCTCTATTCTCCCAGTTTTTACTTCCATTGCAAACACTTCAATAGCCACCAACACCTTCCCTGCACAATGGAAACTAGCTGAAATTACTCCAATACCTAAAGATGTAGACTATGAACAAGCGAATAAAAATAGACCAATTTCGCTCCTACCAATATTATCGAAAGTCTGTGAAAGGATCGTCCACAATCAATTTACATCATATCTCATATCAAAGGGAAGGCTGTCAAATAACCAAAGTGGAAACAAGAAATTTCACTCTACAGAAACTTCTGTCATTGAAACAACAGACAATATTCTCCAGGCCATTGACAACAAAAAACTAACTGATCTAGTTCTTTTAGACATGAGTAAGGCTTTCGACAGCGTCGACCACAAACTGATGATCTCTAAACTACAAGATGTAGGGGCTTCACCTTCATGCACAGACTGGTTTCGTAGCTACTTGAGTGACAGACGACAAGTTGTCCGAATTAACTCAGCCCTATCTGAGCCTCTTACTATGGTCAGCGGCGTGCCTCAAGGAAGGGTAGGTACTTCATATATGGTAATCCTCATGTACTGTGTGCATGTGTGTGTGTACTGTGTCCATATGTATGTATACAGCCCTGTAGTCGATGTAGTGTAGTCGATGTAGCCCTGTAGTAGCCGTAGTACTGTATTCGCTGTAGTACTGTAGTTGCTGTATTACTGTAGTTGCTGTAGTGCTGTAGTTGATGTAGTACTGTAGTTGCTGTAGTACTGTAGTTACTGTAGTCGCTGTAGTCGCTGTAGTACTGTAGTTGCTGTAGTTGCTGTAGTACCGTAGTTGCTGTAGTACTGTAGTTGCTGTAGTACCGTAGTTGCTGTAGTACTGTAGTTGCTGTAGTACTGTAGTTGCTGTAGTACTGTAGTTGCTGTAGTACTGTAGTTGCTGTAGTACTGTAGTCGCTGTAGTACTGTAGTCGCTGTAGTACTGTAGTCGCTGTAGTACGTACTGTAGTTGCTGTAGTACTGTAGTTGCTGTAGTTACTGTAGTTGCTGTAGTACTGTAGTTGCTGTAGTACTGTAGTTGCTGTAGTACTGTAGTTGCTGTAGTACTGTAGTTGCTGTAGTACTGTAGTTGCTGTAGTACTGTAGTTGCTGTAGTACTGTAGTTACTGTAGTACTGTAGTTACTGTAGTCGCTGTAGTACTGTAGTTGCTGTAGTACTGTAGTTGCTGTAGTACTGTAGTACTGTAGTTGCTGTAGTTGCTGTAGTACTGTAGTTGCTGTAGTACTGTAGTTACTGTAGTCGCTGTAGTACTGTAGTCGCTGTAGTACTGTAGTTGCTGTAGTACTGTAGTTGCTGTAGTACTGTAGTCGCTGTAGTACTGTAGTTGCTGTAGTACTGTAGTTGCTGTAGTACTGTAGTTACTGTAGTACGGTAGCTACTGTAGTCGCTGTAGTACTGTAGTTGCTGTAGTATTGTAGTTGCTGTAGTACTGTAGTTGCTGTAGTACTGTAGTTGCTGTAGTACTGTAGTTGCTGTAGTACTGTAGTCGCTGTAGTACTGTAGTCGCTGTAGTACTGTAGTTGCTGTAGTACTGTAGTTGCTGTAGTACTGTAGTTGCTGTAGTACTGTAGTTGCTGTAGTACTGTAGTTGCTGTAGTACTGTAGTTGCTGTAGTACTGTAGTTGCTGTAGTACTGTAGTTGCTGTAGTACTGTAGTTGATGTAGTTGCTGTAGTACTGTAGTTGCTGTAGTGCTGTAGTTGCTGTCGTTGCTGTAGTTGCTGTAGTACTGTAGTACTGTAGTCGCTGTACCAAGACACACACTGCTTTCATTTAATTATTTTTCTATTTTCTCTCCGGGCTCACTGCTACCATGTTTCTCCTCCTTCGATTACCTCGTTCTCGTGGATTTTCCTTCTGCATGCTTCTCTACCTATTATTTTATTCATAATTCACATAGTGCACCCAGTGTTCACCCCGTCCCGGGATTTTCAGTCCTTCTGCTTCCTGATAGTCCTCCTTTTCTCTATTAAAAAACATATTTCATTTATTTCACCAAGTAGTATAGCCGGAGTGAAAATGATACCAACTAAAAATCAAAAGTCGTTAGCTTTTTGTAACTCGGCGGACCTCACTTTTTTCGGGCTGTGACCACACCGAACGTCGTGGCAATCACAACTTATTTGGGAAATTCCGCATGTAGGCAAACGAGGCGCGGCATACACAAATAATCGGCAATTACGTATGTAGACAAACGGGCCTCCACGTACACAAATAATCGGCAATTACGTATGTAGGCAAACGGGCCGCGACGTACACGCGAAAAACATAGCATAGTCGAAGTCGCCCCAGGAATCGGCCGGAGAGCCACCCGACCTCCCCAGGCCCCGCGCCGCCGGGGACCATACGAAAAAGGGTGGTATCGGTACCGCGCCGCGGCAATCTCGCGATGTACGTAGGCAATTGGGAATTGTCTATGTAGGTACCTGTAGTTGGTTGATGCTCGGGAAGGATACGAGGTGCGTAAGGAGTGCGAAGACAAAATTCTGTGCTGAGCATAATTTCCAGATAAGAGATGGGAGCATTTCACCCACCCCCTGCGAGAAGTGTGGTCGAGGTTGCCGTAGGAGTTACGGGCTTTGGGCGAAGTGCGAGCAAGCAGTGTCAGCGCCTCCGTAGGGTAAAACAAAAAAACAAGAATTGCTTTGCGAAGGTGTTGGTGGAATTGGAGACAACGGTCGATCGTTCCAATTAGAGAGAGGTGAGGTATAGGTATTACCGAAGAAAATGGTTACCCTCAAGCAACTACGCATACAAGCGAAGCAGTACGGCCTTCGAGGTACCTTGAGGCTCAACAAACCCGGTCTCTCCCAGGCAATAGCCGAGGCTCGCGCCTCCGAATGGCAAGAGAGGATCAGACGGGCTGATCGAACGGGGAGGTTCCCAGCCCTTCGAGGGGACCTCGAAAACCCCCACAAACGCGCCCAACGTATCCGCGAAGTCAAACAGCTGAGCGAGGAGGTCACAACAAGTCTACGGGCAAAAGCTATTGTGGCGCGGGGTAGAGCCAAACCCCAAACCCGTACACCTCGCCTACAGCGAATCACTCGTCAGCTCCAGCAAAAGCCTCGTAGCGAGCCACTGGTACGGAGTCTCCCTCGAGAGGCAGACGCCATTCTCGACGAGAGGGATGGTATGCTCGAGGGGGAGGAGATAGGCAGGCGCACCATTCGGTGGCGCTTCTTCAGAGGCGTGGCAGAGGACCTCTCACCCCGGATCATGGGAAAGTTGACCGAACACGTAGCAACGAGCTTCTACATACGATACGGCTATACCTATCGTATCCGCAATGTTACCAACAGGCACATGATGCTCTTCTCCAAGACAGCCACAGGTTCCCCATGGATAAATACGCTAGGCGATGCGGAGGAGTGGGTTGCCGACAAGGAGAGCGCCCGCCTAAACCCCGACAACATCGAGCGTCCCAACACCCAGTGGGCATTCGTGCGGTGGGCATTCGTGGACGTCAAAGTCGTTCTCGACCGACAACCGCTATTGGGGACAGGTCCACTCCCCAACCGGCTTCGGCAGAAGAAGGGGATGGTTGCTCTTGACCAGCACAACGACAACCTCTGCCTTTGGCGTTGCCTAGCCGTATACAAAGGGGTGCGCATAGGACAGATGTACCGCCGAAGCCCGAAAACTCGCCCAGGACTTCTACCACCGAGCGATACATCTACCCGATGTCCCCAAGACCTCGCTGGGGGAGTTGGAGAAGGTCGAGCTCCACTTTGGGATAGGCATTCGGGTATACGAACCTATGGAGGATGGCACCTGGCATTTGACACGGCAGGCACCCCGCTACGAGGACATAATGACGATTGGGGTGTACGACTCGCACGCCTGCTATATCAAGAACACTCGCAAGCTCGAGTATGTCTTCATCTGTAACGATTGTAAGCAGCGTTTCACAAAAGCCTCGAACCTCCAACGCCATGCGGATCGTTGTAGTAGTCGCGGCGAAACGAAGATCGTCTGCCCTGGAGAGGCGATCACGGCTCCCCAGTCCGCATACGAAAAAGCCTTCTGGCCAGAGAGCACGGCAAGCAAAGCCGCCCTACGCTGGCTCAAGCGCGAGTCGGAAGCTCGACAGCAGCACATCCACCACGCAGACTGTGGGCATGGTGGAGAGCGTTGGGTCGAAGGAGCCCCTGTCGATGGCTACGAACCTCTTTCCCGAACCATCTTCCAGTTCCATGGCTGCTACTAAAATGTCCAAAATGCTTCCCCGGGGCACATACCTGTACTGCAAGACCTGCCTAAGAACGGCAAAGCTACGCGAGGCGGGCTATACCGTAGTGGAGGCCTGGGGCTGCTCCACGAAGAAGACCAACGAGCCCATTCCAAAACCAACACCAACCTCCTACCCACATGCCATAGTGTACGACTTCGAGGCCTACCTCGATGGGGCAAAGGGACGACAACCAACAGACAGATTGACCTTCGACAACGTACACGTTCCCATATCCATGTCAGTAGTCGACACACACAACCGCACACCAACCCACATCTGCCGACACAACCCCAAGGACCTCGTCTATGCTTTTGTCGAAGAACTCCAGCGAAGCGCAAAGGCGATTCGAGAAGTCGTCGTCGAGCAGTTCTGCCCCAGGACCGCCGCTTTCGCCTTCGACACCCTATCGAAGCACTCACAGACGAAAATCGACGAGTGGTCGGACCAGGTTCCTGTGCTGTTCCTGTTCCTCTGGTCGGTATGACATGAACCTCATCCGAAACCACTTCGTCGAAACCATTGCCGATACGTGCGCCAAAGCGAGGATGGCAAAGAAAGCTAACTCCACCATGTTCCTCCTCACCCCCGAATTCCGCTTCCTCGACGTTATGAACTACCTCGGTCCCGGCACCTCCTACGAGCGTTGGGTCACCGCATATGGGTGCGAGTTACAGAAGAGCTTCATGCCATATGAGTGGTTCGACTCCCCCGACAAGCTGGACCACATCGGGCTACCGGACTATCCAGCGTTGTGGTCAAAACAAAAGGGTCGCTACCTCCTATCCCTGGCGGAGTGGAAGGACTGCCAGCGAACCTTTCGCGAGAAGGGAATGAAGACCTTCGCCGACTGGCTTCGCCATTATAACGATCTCGCCGTAGGTCCCTTCCTCGAGGCCCTCGAGAGGATGCGTGGCTTCTACCATGAGACGGGGTTAGATATACTGAAGGACGCAGTGTCCAACCCCGGGGTGTCCCTACCAGAAACACTCTTCGAAAGGTATGTCGAAGCGGTACAACGACATCTCGTGGAACCGATTCAAGGCAGCACTCCACGGCAGCCTCGACCGACCGCTTGACGCCAGAAGGTATGGCGACCTACGAACAGCAGAAGCTGGGGCTCTCGGCCTACTATGACAAGAGGCGGGTGCTTCCAGACGGGATCCATACCGAGCCCATCGAATATAGCCTACCGACGAGGCACTACTAAGATACCCTTCGGTGGTAGCTCCGTATCCCTAGGTGCCACCAACAACTCTTCGCGTACGAACCCCCGCTTAGGCCGTATGCCCTCGGACAAATAGTAGAGCACAGGCTGACCCGAAGACACCACACTGCGCGCGATACCGTGTATTCCCGTGCTCCATACAGGATCGGTGGCCCTACGTCTTTCCCCGCCCTCCAGCTCTACGGGTGCATAGAGATAACGTACCCTAGAATCGAAGGGCAGACGGGACTTCGCAAACCCTATAGGTCGTGAATATGTAGGGGTTTCTACGGTCACTTGCTGCGCCCCAACGGCATTCGAGGGCTCCTTCCCCGTGAGTCGGGTGACCTCGCTATTCATCGCCTGTATGACTGCGGGCAGCCGCTGGACCCACTCTCTGGACCTCTCATTGCCTCTCCCCTCCGATTCGGCGAGAAGTTCCCGGGCATACTGATACACAAACAACCTCTCGGCGAGCGTCCTGTTCGCTCGCTCAACGAAGCCTTGTGCTCTGTGGTTGCCTGCCTCGCCTCGTTGGACCTTCGTGTTATGCCGCTCCAAGGTTTCAGACATACGCCCCATGAACTCCCTCCCGGGGTCTACCTGGAGGAGGTTCGGCCATGTAAACGGGGGCCGCACTTGTAGATCCGCTCGAAGGCCGCAGCAACCTCACCGCTATCCTTTGAGGTGAGTGCCGCCGATCTTTTAAACCGGCTAGCTAAATCAATAACGAGAAGGGCGTACTTATACGTCATACGTCCCACCCGATCATGGGTGAGGAATAGTAGGTCTGCTTGATGAACCTCGTTTGGCTTGGACACCGTCCAGTGGGGTCTTTTAATTTCACGCGGGCCAGGTAGGAACATTTGCCACAGGGCTTGCTTTTTCAACCAAAACTTCGCGGCAGCCTCCGACACCCCCGCAGCAGCTGCGAGCTTGCCCACGGCGGCATACCCCTTCCAGTAGCCCTGGGGCCCATAGAAGTACGAGGCTAGCTTGCTGTCGCCCATCGCGAGATATCCTAACGAATGGACGAGCCTCTAATACGAGCGCAGTAAGGCTCCCAATGTCCCCAGAAAAAGTTATGTTTTTTACAGCCAGCGGCTCGCAGCATAACCCGCAGCGAGCATACCCCCACCCACATATAACAATTCGCCTGTCTTCTGGGCGCTCGAGGGACGATAGTAGGCGGAGAACTTTGGTTCCTTCAAAGTGAGGTGGTGTAACCCCACGTGTACCTGGTTGTAGAGGGCCAAGGCACGGTCCGTGTTGGCAAGGTCGTCCTCGGCGTGGCGCTGTAGCCTCTCCTGTTCCCGGCCAGTTTTTCCCGGTGCTCCTGGAAGGCAGCCCAATCCCTTTGATACTTCTCGAGCGCCAAATCGTGTCGTTTCCGCCCTATGGCCAGCGCGTCGGAGCCTTGGCGGCCGGAGATTGCCCGGGCGAGGTAGCTTCCACTCACAAAGGCCGTAGCGTTGAGGAGGGCTCCCCGATCATCAAAGCAATGGCGACCATCTCACAGGCTCTTAGGGATGATCTTTCGGTATTCGAGGTATTGCTTCGCCGCAAGGCTGCCGGACAGCACGGCTGGCCACTTCACGAAATTCAAGACGGACGACGAAGGGTCGTTAGTCAGGGGCTCCTTCACTACCTTTCTTCCAACGTAGCCAATACCCGCAGCGATTCCTATCAATATGGCACTGTCGGTCACCATGCGCATTAGTTCGTTCTCGCCCATTCTTCCTCATATAGCCTGTGGCTCGGGGCTTCAAATGGGTTTCCTACCCCATGTCCCTCGGCGCCTCGCGACCTTTTTCGGGTGGACTGGGGTCCACGGAGGGTTGGGCTGGGCGCTCCGGCCGGCTCGTTCTCTTGTACTGGAAGAATAGGCCTACCAACGCCGCGCCTACGCCGATAGCCGCGAATACGGTGTTGGCGGATATGTCCGAGAGCTTGTCGGTCCAGCTGACGGGCACCTCCTCGAGCTGACCTTCCCTTTCACGCTCCACCTCGCGGGCAGTCCTAGCACGTCGGTTACTTTCCGAAAGCGCTTTTCCGGCAGCAATGCGCTTTGGATCCTTCAGCCTAGGGTTAGGGACGGTCTTCGGAGGGTCCGCTGTGATTCAATCCACTCGGCTGTTTCACAAGGAAGGCCGTTTTGCCGCAATTCGTTGGCCCTACGATCAGGTCATTGAAAGGGATGTGCTCTACCAGACCATCCATACCTCAGTATGATATACTGTGGAGGGCTCCATTCAGAAGGGAGAGCTGGGCGTCCGCCAGCACGTATATGTGGCAATTGACTGTCCCGGTGCCCACCGAACGGTGAATGCGAAGCTGAATATCCTTACCGCTCCCTATCTGGGATAGGCCATCCCCATGAACGGCTGGATCCTTCGCGGTACGCATATCGACGACGATTCGAAACGGTTGTTGAAATACTTCGAGGGGGTCATGTCCGTATCGCCATCCTTGGCAAACCAGCCCCTGGCGGACTCCCAGAAGTCGGGTGGCAGCATACCCCCGGGATATAGGCGATTAGAGATACCATCCACGTCTATTTCGACCTTCGAAACACCTGGGTTGAGAAATGACTCACTGGCTCGGGCACCCGCGGTGTGTGGCTCCACGCAGAGGATAAGCAGCCCAGTGAAGGACCTCCGAGGAACGTTGATGGTCTGAGAAAGCAACGTGTCGGAGGCTTTCTTAATGGGTACGGTCCGGTAGTGTACGGCATGGTCGTACAGAAAGGCTATGCCTGTGGCGTACGCTGCCTGGGCCATCCTGGCAAGAGTCGCATCCTCGATGGCCTCGTACTCCAGCTGGATGTTCGAGAATACCCACCTTCATACTGTCCGACCCTACCACTATGTCAGTGGCGGGCGCAAGAGTCAGCTCAAACGAAATGGTATCTTCCAGAGCGTGGGGGTATAGAACTCCGTGCTGGGACAGAATGTCGGAGTCCAGCGGGATTCGGTATTTCGATCCATACGCGGTCAGGAGTGCGTTCTCTCCAGCATTCGACGTGTCCTTGTCGCCAGCCCCACTCCGGAGCTTGTTCGTGTTCTCTGTTTGAATGCCCTGCTGGATCCGTCGTTTCGGCAACAACCGCCGTTGCCAGTAAGAAACTTGGGGCCCACGTTTCGAAGCATGAAAAGACTGTTATGCTGGCTCGGGCAAAGGCTAATTCCGTGGAGGTTTCGAAAGCCCTAACCGACGGCAACATTTCGGAAGCCGAGTTCTCAAGCGTTATTGGCGAGAAAGGGAAATACGAATCGCTTAAGCTCGAAATCCGGTAGAAAAACAGGCGAGAAGGGGGTTTAAAAATCGTCGAAGAACTTCGCTCCGAGATCCGAAAGGAGATGCGAGCGAAGTTGGGCAGTCTCTTGGGCTAAAAATCGATATTTCCTACGAGAGAAGTGAGCGAGGTAAATACTTTCGCTTCGCGAAGAGCTTCGTATAAAATTAACGTCTGAGTCGTATGCTAATTTGTGTCTAGTCACGCCAGCCGCGTGTCACGGGCGATTGCGTCAGCTGCTATAGACATAAAAGCGATTTTGTTTCCCTACGTCATCGTCTAGCACCTGTGGCCCAACGGTTTGGCGCTGGGTTTGAGAGAAAAGGGGAGCCTCTCAAGCTTAGAGTTCAAGTCTGGCGGACCACATGTGGTAGGCCGGCTAGTGTGGGGTAAAAAGCTCCCCGCTCCACACTAGTCGTAGCGCGTCTGTCGATGTGGCAGAAAGTCAATATATAGTTGTGATGTCAATCCTGGGTCGGGTGCTTGGGTAGAGCTCACGGGTACTCAATAGAGTTCCCTAGGAGTGCCGGTTGTACCCCAACCAGTTAGGACAGGATCCAAACTGACAAAAGCCAGGCCTGGCTTTTGAAGTGAAAAGCAAAATCCCCTCTAGGAACGAAAGAGAGAAGGAAAAGGTGAAAGTGGTTCCTAGAGGGGTTCTGGTGGCGCGGTGGTGGCGCGGTGGCGCAGCAGTTTTGCTTTTTTTTTGCTTTTTGCTCGTCTGCCTGCGGAAAATTCCCAATTGCCTATGTACATCGCGAGATTGCCGCGGCGCGGTACCAATACCACCCTTTTTCGTATGGTCCCCGGCGGCGCGCGGCCTGGGGAGGTCGGGTGGCTCACCGCCCGATTCCTGGGGCGACTTCGGCTATGCTATGTTTTTCGCGTGTACGTCGCGTGTACGTCGCGGCCCGTTTGCCTACATGCGTAATTGCCGATTATTTGTGTACGTGGACGCCCGTTTGTCTACATACGTAATTGCCGATTATTTGTGTATGCCGCGCCTCGTTTGCCTACATGCGAAATTGGTAATTACGTATGTACGTCGCGACTCGTTTACCTACATGCGGAATTTCCCAAAAAAGTTGTGATTGCCACGACGTTCGGTGTGGTCACAGCCCGAAAAAAGTGAGGGCCGCCGAGTTACAAAAAGCTAACGACTTTTGATTTTAAGGTGGTATCATTTTCACTCCGGCTATACTACTTGGTGAAATAAATGAAATATGTTTTTTAATAGAGAAAAGGAGGACTATCAGGAAGCAGAAGGACTGGATATCCCGGGACGGGGTGAACACAGGGTGCACTATGTGAATTATGAATAAAATAATAGTTAGAGTAGCATGCAGAATGAAAATCCACGAGAACGAGGTAATCGAAGGAGGAGAAACATGGTAGCAGTGAGCCCGGAGAGAAAATAGAAAAATAATTAAATGAAAGCAGTGTGTGTCTTGGTACAGCGACTACAGTACTACAGTACTACAGCAACTACAGCACTACGGCGACTACAGGGCTACATCGACTACAGTACTACAGCGACTACAGTACTACAGCAACTACAGTACTACAGCAACTACAGTACTACAGCAACTACAGTACTACAGCAACTACAGTACTACAGCAACTACAGTACTACAGCAACTACAGTACTACAGCAACTACAGCAACTACAGCAACTACAGTAACTACAGTAACTACAGTACTACAGCAACTACAGTACTACAGCAACTACGGTACTACAGCAACTACAGCAACTACAGTACTACAGTACTACAGCAACTACAGCAACTACAGTACTACAGCAACTACAGTACTACAGCAACTACAGTACTACAGCAACTACAGTACTACAGCAACTACAATACTACAGTACTACAGCAACTACAGTAACTACAGTACTACAGCAACTACAGTACTACAGCAACTACAGTACTACAGCAACTACAGTACTACAGCAACTACAGTACTACAGTACTACAGCAACTACAGTAACTACAGCAACTACAGTACTACAGTACCTACAGTACTACAGTACCTACAGTACTACAGCAACTACAGTACTACAGCAACTACAGTACTACAGCAACTACAGTACTACAGCAACTACAGTACTACAGCAACTACAGTACTACAGCAACTACAGTACTACAGCAACTACAGTACTACAGCAACTACAGTACTACAGCAACTACAGCACTACATCAACTACAGTACTACAGCAACTACAGTACTACAGCAACTACAGTACTACAGCAACTACAGTAACTACAGTACTACATCAACTACAGTACTACAGCAACTACAGTACTACAGCAACTACAGTACTACAGCAACTACAGTACTACAGCAACTACAGCACTACAGCAACTACAGTACTACAGCAACTACAGTACTACAGCAACTACAGTACTACAGCGACTACAGTACTACAGTACTACAGCAACTACAGTACTACAGCTACTACAGTACTACAGCAACTACAGTACTACAGCAACTACAGTAACTACAGCGACTACAGTAACTACAGTACTACAGCAACTACAGTACTACAGCAACTACAGCACTACAGCAACTTCAGCACTACAGCAACTACAGTACTACAGCGACTACAGTAACTACAGTACTACAGCAACTACAGCACTACGGCGACTACAGTACTACGGCTACTACAGAGCTACATCGACTACACTACATCGACTACAGGGCTGTATACATACATATGGACACAGTACACACACACATGCACACAGTACATGAGGATTACCATATATGAAGTACCTACCCAAGGAAGCGGTAGGTACTTCATATATGATGGCACCACTCCTATTCAGTATATATACGAATTATCTCACCTCTGTACCACAGAAATGTATTGCAAAGAGTTATGTGGACGACACCAAACTACTTATATCATTCAATCTGAGAGAGAGGACATCTACAATAACTGATATAGAAGAAGATTTATTTAACGTCAGCAAGTGGTGCTGTCAGAACCGCTTATTATTAAACCCAGATAAAACTAAACTCTTAGTATTTGGTAGTAAACAGAAGATAGCTGAACTAGAATATTTTAAGATTTCATTGCTAGGAAAGGAGCTGAAACCAGTATCCAGTGCCAAAGACTTGGGCGTGATCTTAGACACGAACTTAACCTTCGATGAACACATTACTAAGACCGTTTCTTCATGCTTTTCTCGACTAGCACAAATAAACCGTGTTAAACACGCGTTTAATAAGAACACTTTAATTACTGTTATTAATACATTAGTTACATTAGTATTTAGTAAGTTGCTTTACTGCTCGAATGTATAGGCAAATGCATCTAATAGAAACATACGTAAGCTACAATCATGTCAAAACTATGCCTGTCGTATTGTTAGCGGGGCCAAAAAGTATAACCATATTACACCTATACTAAAAGAGCTAAATTGGCTCCCAGTAGATAAGCTAGTGTATTTTAGAAGTGCCACTCTGGCATTCAAATGCATGACTGATTCCGCACCAGGTTATTTTAAATTCACGAAGCGCTTCAATATTAGTGGTCGTGAAACTCGAAACTCGCAATTATTACAAATCCCCTTATTCAAATCTGCGAGTGGTCAGAGAAGTTTTTATTACAGAACAGTAAAAATATGGAACTCACTAGATAATGAACGGAAATTAAGTAAAGACGTTTTAAGTTTCAAGCGAAAGAGCAAATTATATCAAACTCAAAATAGTTTAAATTAATAGATGTAATTCAAATTATCATGTACACTGTACATGTAGTTGTATTGTATTTGTATTTTGTCTTTGAAAAGCCTTTTTAAGGAAAGACGAATAAAGTATGAAGTATGAAGTATACAAATGCTTGTTAGTCGAGTCATTTTCCGCCCCCTGTCACGAATCATGTCACAAATTTAGCGCGAGCCATCCAAGCCAATTAATACCCTGGTCCCAGACCCCGGTCCCAGAGGTTTTCTAGAGAGAGGACAGCCGCGGCTGTTCTCTCTCGTAAACCTCAGGAACAGGATACCAAGCCAATCAAACTGTCTTTTAAACGTACGAACCAATCAGAATACCGCAATTGCTTTTCGACAAATCAGAAAAAAGACCAGAATCTGTCTACACGCGAATCAGAAATTATATAAAAATAAAGTTTTTGAATCAGGCCCTCCTTTCCCTTCTCTCCCTTCTCCGAGGGCTTGATTTAAAGTTAAATGAAATGCGGCCCATCAGTTTACTGCATAGGTTTTTAGAACGGCGCTGAAACTACTTTCGTAGCGGAAAAAACAATGGTGCCCATGTTTCTTTTATAAAGACAACATTAGTTCTCTTATTAGAACAAATGCTTTCATGTTTTGGATCAATCAAAATTTCTGGTACAATTAGGTGGAATACGCTTGGCTATCGATTTAGCGAGAATCGTTTTCTAAAAAAAGATTATACCGTACAATGATGAGCCACACCTAGTATGACTGATCGAGACTTCTGTTTATGGACTTCTGGTTCGTGACATAAATGATACTAGTAATACATAAGTGAAGGACCATGTTCATGTTATTGATGTAAATGTTATCAGAGTTTGCCCAATTTTGCTAGCTACATGTATAGAGCGGTTTCCAGTTGAGTGTAGTGAAACCAAACGCAAATTACCCACAGGCAGCCAATCATAGGAGCGAGTAATCACAAGTAACTCATAAATGGCTTCCCTGTGAGCCAATAACAAACCAAAGCAAAACCCAAAGCAATTTGCGTTTGGTTTTACTTTGGATTCTGATAGGTTGGTTTACTTTCTCAGCCAATAGGAGAGCTTAGTAAACGCAAAACCAAAACACTTCCGACACTCAATTTAAATCCGCTATTCAGGGGCGTAGCTACCCGCACGCCCGGACACACGTGCGTTACTCGAAAAATTTTGAAAGCTAAAAAAAGGAGCTTGTTTTAGGGGGGTGGAGCGGGGTATGGACTTGTTTTAGGGGGGGTGGAGCGGGGTGTGGCCCTTTGAGTTGAAGTTTCACAATTGTGCGTCACTCCGAAAAAATCCTGGCTACGCCCCTGATATATTGATTGAATATTTGGCTCAATACCGGTTTCTGGGAAACTACCCACCCACCCCTCCCTTGGATATGCATCGTTCTATTAATGATTAACCATTAAAGGTTAGGGTGACGTGTGGGGGAGGGGTGGGGGCGCACGGGCTATTAACCCAAGCTAGCTCGCTACTCAGTACAATACATCGCATAATAATGACATTATGAGCAAACTATATCCAATCGGAACACTTGAAACGTTTCTCGTTTATTGACTGACCAATCACAACACTCTGTTTTCAAGATCAACATACTCGGGATTTCCGAAAATTGTCCGAGGGAATCTAACCAATATACTTCTGTCTGGGATGGTGAACTGGAAATCTTGTAAGTCACTAATTAAAATCATCCCAGGAGTGCACAGGATAATCAAAAGGTTGATAGCCTTATTTTAATTACTGTATTGATTTCGTACATTTTAGTTAAATTGTGTAAAATCTCGTAATGAGTTACTTTTAATCGAACAAAAAATATAGCATGGGCGGCCTGTGGGTGAATCGTCCAATTCGGGCTTGGTCCATACACACACAAACAAAAGAACGAGGCCATCTGGACCTCACGATTGGTCAGACGGACGGGTATGCCACATCCGGAAAATCCATTGTTACAACTGATGCGATAAATCACGTATTGCAGTCTGAGCGGGAAATAGCGAGGTAACAGGCGAGGTAATAAATACTTAATGGTATGCGATAAGTACTAATTAATATGCGACAAGTGGTTATCACCAGTGTTTATCGCGTACCTGAACGAGCATACTACAGTCATGTAAGTTCAATGTTCCGGTTTCAGCCTCGCTCCTGAACCACGATGCGAGACGAGCGACGTGCCTGAAAAAGTGCTGCAGCTGCGGCCGCACTGTTGAAACCCGGCGGCCCATAGCTAGTGATTATTATTTTTTCATTTTCCGTTGTCTTCTTTTTTCTTCTTAACCTTTTGCACTGATTTTCCTTGATTCTACCAGTTATTTTTGTGTTTTATCCTTGTTTTCTTTGTATAATTCATCTTTTTTTTCGGGTCGTTATCTCAGTTCAGACAATCGGGAGCTCCTCTTTAGGCGTGCCTAAATATATATTGACCTGGGGAGCCGGGGTGGCGCAGTGGTTGAACGCTTCATGTCTCACATCTGTGGCCCAGGTTCGATTCCCGGTCGTGGCGCCATATGTGAGTTGAGTTTGTTGGTACCTCGCCCTTGCTCCGAGGGTTTTCCTCCGGGTTCTCCGGGTTTCCTCCCTCCGCAAAAACCAACACGCTAAATTCCATTTCAGTCTGTAGATTAGCCGGAACCTGGCTTTGATCAGCCCCCGGCCATGGTTGTCTCAGGTGTCGTTAGAAATTCATAGTCTTTTTTTCAGTTTTTTTATATATTAGATTTTCTAAATAAATAACTAAAGCTGTCAGATATACAGAAGCTGAAATGGCTGTCTTCATTGAGAACATGATTTTTAAAAACATGAACAAAAGTACGGCTACTTCACTACGCTACTACAATCGTGGTACAAAGAAAATTATAACGGAAAAGCCGAAACTTAACACACAGTTTCATCAAAGAAAGCAGCTTTTTTATTGTACGGGCTGAGGAATTCAATAATTGGCGTATCGCATTGCGCACAGATGATGTCACAAAATCATGGCTAGAGTCCCCGCCAAGACTCAGACAAACAAATTACTTTTCGCGTTAGAACTTACATTAATTGACCTGACTATTATAAGAGAAATTACGACATTCCTGGATCACATTTTGAAAGAGCAAATAAAGCCTAAAAAATCGCCTCTTTTTAAATTGAAGTTGAATATGTAAAATATGTCATAAATGATGACGTGAACCGCAAGACACCGGCACAACGATAATCAACAGTGGAACCTGAAAGTATGAGTTAAAACATGAAGTGGTCTTTGATTAAATGCAACATACAATATATAATTTGATGTTATCCTCTTCTGGTATTATGAGTTGATTAAAGGTTCCCCGACTACAGATAACTACCTTCCTTACTTTATCTACAAATTACCCCATCCTGAGGCAGGCATAGTACGTCAAAATCCTTCGGGGGAATCAAGCCTGTCAAACACTGAATCTAGCCTAAAGAGTATAAAATGCGGTATCCCACATATCCACCCTAGGCCCCCTACTATTTTTAATATACATCAATGACCTGCCAAACTCGATCCTCATAAACGTTTAATTAGAATGTTTACCGACGATACAAATACATTATATTCTACGAATAATCTTGAAGAATTGGAAAAAGTTGTAAATGATGAACTCAATAATGTTTTAAAATATTGCTCAACAAATAAGCTGTCAATTAATTTTAAGAAGACAAACTACAAACTGATAACCTCTCCTAGGAAAAAGCCTAATATAAAAATAACAACCTGCAACATAGAACAAAAAAACACAGTTAAAATATCTAGGTGTTTTTATTGATCAACATTTACAATATGGGATGCTCAAATCAATCATATTAATAACAAGATTGCAAAGAATATAGGGATTTTGTACAAGCTAAGAGAGCAGGGCGGATTTAGGGGAGGAAGCGGATTGGGTGGCTAGCCACCACCCCTTTAGACTCTAGAATGTCAGATTTCCTGGCCTTTCGAGAGCAGCTCTTCCAGCTCGTACGGTATTTACTTTACTTACTTATTATGTTATTCACACTTATTTACCATTTTGTTTCGGTTTTATTTTTATGGAACTGTATTTATGTAATAGTTGTATTATTCTGACCTTCATAAATTAAAGCCATGCAGAATATTTATTATGTATACATCCCGAAAAAAAAATGTAATCAAAATGGCGCTATGTTTGCAGCCACCCCCCTCAAAAAATCCTAGATCCGTCCCTGGAGAGTATGTTTCTATAAATACTTTAAAGCAGCTGTACTTTACCCTTATATTTTCCTATTTGAATTATGGCCTCATGAGCTGGGGCAATGCTAGTCAAACTAGACTAAGTAAACTGTTAAAACCGGCCCTCAAAGAAGAAATTAATAACAATAATATCACTACTAAATTAATACAATAAGTATACTAAATAGCTATACAAGAAGTGCTAAATTAGGTAAATTATAGGTACAAAATTAATATAAGATATGTGAGACAACTGTAGACGCTACGTTAGGTACAATATCAATCGATAAAATAATATTACCATACAGGAGCCCATAACCAGGAGCGTCCATATCTCCTATATAGTTAGTAGGCTCCTGAACCATATCAATAGATAAAAATAGGTTATCGTATGCCACACCCAAAATCCTTTGTTGCAAGTGATGGGATCAATCGCGTATCCCACTGAATCACGTATGCAAGTGGTGATAACTAATTATCGGCAATTACATACGTAATTCAGTGATGCCTGCTCCTACAAACTCAGTAAACTCGGTAAAATGTTATTTATTTCTGGGTTAAACGGTAAATCGATTAATGAATGTCCACTCGTGTGATATGGGATTTATCATCGCTCGTAAAGCTTAACGTTCACCCTCGTGGCCGTTAAGCATTATTCGCGATGATAAATTCCATATCACACTCGTGGCCATTCGTTAACCTTTACTTATCTATACAGATACATTTACATTTCATAAAAAAAACTACAGTTATATTGCAAAAAGGTTATATTCAATAATACTAATAATAATGTACTTTATTGACAATACAATTTGGTTCATACATTAGCCAAAGCCAGAGGCTTTTAGGTCAGTTTTAGGTCATCTTCCAGATGATCAATGGAGTTCAGTTTCTGAAGAAAGTATTTACGAAGTCTAAGTTTAATGGCAGTTATTCTAGAAGTTAAGGCATCTGAGGAAGCAGGTACCGAAGATGTAGCGAGCTGCTTATATTCGCTGTCTAGCGTGCTTAAAAAGAGTAGAAAATTCGAACTGTGGTTTAGCCGGGTCCTGACTTTGATCAGCCCCGCTGTTTCAGATGTCGCCTGATGAGTTATCACCGACCACATCCACCGACTTAGTTCACTTGTAATTTGACGATACCGGCGATACCGAGGTATTCCGGCATGAGCCCTAAATGCTACGTTTCGATTGGCTGGCATCCTTATAATTATTAATGACTTTTACAATATGTTTTAGAGCCGTGTTTGTTTGCTTTGAGATTATATTCGTGCATATGATTAGCCTCTGTACTCAGTTCAACTCGTAAGTTTTTAGTTTTCACTTGTGACAAGCCATCATTTGTAAGTTTTTAGTGGGACAAGCCATCACTTCCCTATAATCAAGTGTTGAGATATTGGAATTTATTGAAAGAATGTGCCGGTTAAAATTAAGATTTCGTTGTGGTTATAACGATATCACAAATTGACCAGATATTTGTGAGTGAAGTAAAAATATAGGAATTTATAGGAATTGAAGTGAATTTCCTATTTCGAAGTACAATACTGAATTTTGTGTTGCCTTCTTTAGTTGTTCAGCCGTTCAGGTTTAATCAACATCCGAGTTTTTTTATTATATGAATTGTCCAACCTGGTGTACGTTGGACCAAACTGGTGATCTAATCGGCTTATCAAATAAGAGTGTGACAGCCATGAACTTTTAATGAAGCAGCTACTCCAACAGCTACAGTCGGTTTCGTCAGCGATGGTGAGCAATTTCTCTGCGACTAACCCTTCACATGTAGAGCCGCTGCAATACACCGCAAACCCCCAAGGGCACTACCAGAAAGATGTGAATCCCAGTGCAACTTCAACGGGGAACTATTATAGTCCAATTACTTATCCGGTCTATAACACATCAGCTTGGCAAATACATAATCTCCAACCTTCCAGTGGGTATAATAATACACGCTCGCTTTAATTAGGGTTGTGTTATAGTTTATTCTTAATACTGTTATTTAACAGCTCATAAGTGAATAAGCAGGATAGCAGCTAGTTGTTTTCTCTCTCTCAGTGACAAAATATTCGCTTAATCTGAGGACATATATATTTTTTTTATTCCGTATTATGGAATTTAAGACATCTCTATCTTTTTGCTCGTTTAATGTGGAGGGTCTTCTTGGAAAACTTGAAGATCCACATTTTATTAACATATGATTTCGAAATATTATTTTGTTGCACTTCTCGAAACCTGGCTGCCCAACAATTATCAAGTCCAAATCCCCGGTTTTTATAGTTTTTCCAAAACGAGATCAAAGCACTCTAAAGCTAGGCGGTGCTCTGGTGGAATAACAATTTTGATAAAAGACTCACTGAGGAAAGGGGTGAAGTTTATACCTAAGGACGATGATTTCTTTCTATGGTGTAAGCTCGAGAAAGGCTTTTTTCAACTAAAAAATGATGTTTATGTTTGTTCAGCATATATTCCACCTTGCAATTCTAGCTGTGTCTTGCATAAACAGGACGACCCTTTTGACACTCTACAGAAACAGTTATAGAAGTGTAGTTTTATGAATAACATATTAACCAAAATCCAAACGCTTGAATCAAATAATCCAAAAGAATATTGGCACCTCGTCAATTCATTACGGACATTTTCAGATCCCAACAAAACAAAAACGTCGATAATAGAAGCTGACTAAGAATGGTTTTCTTATTTTAAAAACCTGAATAGTGCAAAATGCGCTGGTGATAATCCTTTTGACTGCGGTGTGGATAGCTTTTGCGTCTCAGTCCAATGAGATACTAGACAAACCCTTTACTGCGGATGAGTTAATAAAACTAAGTCGGAAGTTAAAAAACAGCAAAGCATCAGGACTAGATTCCATCAATAATGAAATGCTAAGTGCTGTATTAACATTTCATCCGGAATGTTTTGTTCAATTGTTTAATTTGGTATTCCAATCGAATTGCTTTCCACAGTGTTGGAATGGTGGTCGTATTTCCCCAATCTTTAAACTGGCACTGTTGATGACCCTAACAACTACCGGGGTATTACAGATAATAGCTGTTTAGGTAATGTTTTTACTCTGGCCTTAAACTCGCGACTTTAACCCAATATCTAGAACAAAATGGAATCATTAAACCAAACCAAATTGGTTTTCGGAAATCTTATAGAACAGCGGATCACATTTTTGTACTAAAAACTATTTTAGATTCATACTTTTAACAAGGTAAAAAAGTCATATTTTGTCGACTTTAGAAAGGCATATGATTCAGTTTGGAGAAATGGTTTATTCTATAAATTAATTAAAATTGGAATAAGCAAGAAATTCCTGGCTATCATTATTGATATGTATCTACGTATCGAAGCGTGCGTCAAAACTGATGTTGGTTTTACTGATTATTTTCAATCATTTGTGGGAGTGAAACAAGGATGTAATTTAAGTCCAAATCTTTTTTAATATTTTTGATAATGATATTTTTTCTAAAAATTGTGAGCCAGTATCTTTGGGAAATTTAAAGTTGAATTGCCTGTTATACGCAGATGATCTACTTATATTATCAGACAGGGAACATGGTTTACAGCGTTGTTTAGATAATCTGCATTCTTACTCTGAAACCTTTAAACTTCGCGTGAATTTAAGTAAAACAAAGGTTATGGTCTTTAATAATTAAGTCAGGGCGTAAAATAAATAATACATGTACTTTGGGTGGAACAAACCTAGCCACGACCACTTCCTATACATATCTTGGCACTGTCTTGACACCATCCGGTTCTTTTAATGTAAATCAGATGAACCTATATAATAAGGGAATAAGGGTCTTATTTAGCCTATTGAAAGTCTTTCATCCACAATTTGGTACTTCATTGAAGATTTTCTTAAAATTGATGTATAATTGTGAAATATGGGGCGCATACTCAAAACGTAATAGTTCTTATTCACAATTCAAAGAGAAGATGTTCCATTCCGATTTACTATGCGAATAGTACATGTAGGTGGAATAGGTAGAATACGAAAATAGAATGTGCCCCCTAAAAAAACTAAACCCCATTCTTTTTATGACTCCCCAAAAAGAAAGGATCCTTTTTTAGAATGATTGATATCTAACAAAAATAACCTAGGTTGAAAAAAATAACCTAGGTTGAAAAAAATAAACTAGTTTGGACAAATTTAACCTGAAGTTTTTTTTGACCTGCAACATATATAAAACAAATAATGGATCTAAACGACGAAATTTTAACTTAGCACTTATACATCTTCATTTACATCGTATATATGTATATATATATTTCTTTTCTCGCTTGTTACGATTTTTCTTGTTTTCTTTAAGTCTATTTCAATTATTGGATTTACACTGATGTACATAAATTGTATCAAAGTGCCTATAAAAACATATTGTAAACATATTGTAATAAAAATAACTATAAAGAAGCAAAGACCGAATTACAACGTAGAATTTTGAAATTAGTAGTACAATATTTCAGCTGGCCACACCAGCCATCTTCAGGTACAATGAAGAAATTTTACATTGGCGTGCATTTTGAATGTAATAGCTGTTGCGAAATAAGATTACAAAATGATTGACAGTGAAACAATACTAAGAAGGCGAAAACAGATATCTAGTATTACTCTTCCTGGTTCCAGAGGTTTTTTAGAGAGAGAGAACAGCCGCGTAGAAAGAGGCGCAAAGCCGTGAGCTGCGAATTAGCGAGAAGCGGTTCGAGTGGTCGCGCCTGTGCGATTAAAAAGGCTTCTCTGGCCTTACGTAGAGTCTCTCTTAGAAAATATTTTTAGATAGGGTTTAGTTGCATGTCGTTGGCAGTGTGATTAGGAGAATTGAGAAAATGTTCGGCAACTGTTGTGGCTTTAGATTTGTTGTTAGAATTATCTATCGTCCGGCGGTGTTCGTTAAATCTGTCTTTTAAGCGACGTTTAGTTTCACCTATATATTGTAGATAGCAGTGCATGGTTGCATTGAATCATGTAGATTATATTTTTGGTGTTACAGGTGGCAAAGAAAGTATAGTTAATACGCCCATCAGACATGCAAAGGCAAGTGGCGCAGTTCTTCCTACAACGGAACGAGCCATGCATGGGTACCAGAATGGCCCCTTCTTTTGCTGACCTGTTTGTATGCTACTTCGAACTAATGCTCTTGGAAAAGCCCCATTTCATAAAGATGTCTTCACTGACAAAGATTTAAACTGTAATAAATGTGTGAATCCATTAACAATAACCAATATTATAATATGTACTTTTGTGTTTTCCTCTTTCACTGGGAATTTTGCTGCTATCAAATGTTTTCTTTTTTACATTCTTCAATGGATATGAACATTAATGCACTCACTTCATTTTGATTTAGGGCGTTCCATGAACAAAGGGCCTGGACGACATTGCCAAGGAAGGGTGAAGGTTTTAGTTTTAAATTTCCTGATGTAGATAGTATAGTATGTGGACTGACTTGTATGACTATTTGTATCTAGGGTGACAAAATTCTAGATTTTAAACCCATGTAAACTGTCAAAGAAGTCAAAGCCTACCAGAAATCGTAAAAATTTGTGAGAAAATAGTACCTATAATAATATGGTCTGGGCTATTTTTGCATAGCACGGCCCATTTACTTCATACAAATGTTTGCCATTAATTCAGAACATGTAAATTTTATAATCTAAAAGCAGGAAAAGAAGTGCTGCAGCTAATTCTGAATTACAATGTAAGTTTGATGACTTGGGGATCTCCTTAAGACCAAGCATAGCGCAGTACGTATTACAATTTTTCTGCATGAATCTCAAGAAAATTATCAATTCCTTGTGTCGACAAGTTGCCTGTAAAAAAACAGGGTTTATTTGTTCCTCATGAGTTCTTTAGATGCAATTTCAGGGTCAAAGAGACTATGACCACTACCCTGCATGTCTACTATTAACAACTGACCAGCCGAGGTCTCATACGAAAAGTGTGCAAGGCTTGCACACTTCTGGCTGATCTCTGGATCTCCTCCCTCACACAAGGTGCCATTATTGTTCATATATTTGACAAACTCCCCTGGAATGAACTCCTCTAGTGTTATCCACTGATAGTCATTCAGCTCACCAGTCATTCTACCCATGTAAATGTCTGTGTATGTCAGTGTTTTGCCATAAAGGTCCACGCTCCTACTGGATGAGCAAGTGTCTCAGTTTTGAGCAAATATTGTGAGCCAGTTTATGCATCTGCACCACTTTCTTGGTGTGATGCTCCACACTCTGGTTTGTTGTTTGTTGTCTTTATTAAACCCATGACTTCCCTTGAAATCCTGGTGTTTCAAATGCTGGTGGCTTTGTGAGCAAAACGAAACCCACCCTTAACAAACGGCTCCTTCTCGACTGAATATTACTCTTCTATTACCGGTCGATTGTGTTATTCTGTGAATGTCATTCGTGACATCATCGCCAGAAATTCGAGACATGGTTATTGCGCAATACATATTGACCCCTGTTCACTGTGTGAAATGGGTCGTGAAAATTTACAGAGAAATGTATGGGATCCTAAACATTTTCCTTATTTCTCATGAAATACGGTACAATCGTAAAAATGTGCGATCGAGGCATTATTTCTACAGATATTACCAATTAAATTCAAAGCAATTCAAAGCCAAGTAGTAAACTTTGGTGATTCATTTCTTTGATTTTAGAGGAAGCATAAAAGTTCGATTTATTTACAGTGGACATTAAACGATTTCCAGTAAAAACATGCAGATAAGAGTTTATAAAATGTATCTGCTGCAAATCTAAAACCTTAGCAAAAAATATGCGGGCGAAGAGTTGAAAACATAAACAAGATCTACCGTATTCTTCCCTTCTAATGTCCCAAAGTTCATTTTCGGTGATTCATTTTCCTTCTTGTAAATTCAGCTTTTCGACAAGAAACCTCAGACTCCATATTTGCACGCTAAAACCCGTAATATTGCTCGTCTTGAGACTGCCATAACTCTGACCTACGGAAGCCGATAGGGGTCACACGTTGGCGCTTCCACTCAGGCGCTTCCACTCAGGCGCTTCCACTCAGGCGCTTCCACTCAGGCGCTTCCACTCAGGCGCTTCCACTTTCGCGCAGTGCAGTCGAGAGAGCTTGGAAACTAGTTTGTCGACAACATGGCGTCCTTGAGTTTGACTGGCCAGATGATAACTTATTTAACTATAAGTTGCTTTCTACTTTCTGATTGTTCTCCTCCTGCGCTTCTAGATGCGAACAAGTCCGGTAAGTAATGCTTTTAAGCTGCTTTGTTTGTCGTTCACGTGAATGTTATGAGTTAAATCTTTGAAGAACTTATTTTGCAAACGCAGATCGTGTTTTTCTTGATTGACGAATGACGTCCACCAAAACACGACTCTTATGTTGAGAATTGGAAGTGTAAGATCCAAGACTATCAGGATATCATGCATATGTATATATTATGAGTGAATAAACGTGTTGCTATGTGAAATCCATGTTATCTTGTTCCAGAGGTATTAATTCAGATTTGTGGAATATGCAAATTAGTTGATTAATGCTGTCTGTGAATTAAGTTGTGCACACATCACGAAATAAATAATTTATATACAAATATTTGCAAACTTTGTACAAATGTAGTAATAAAAAAGCATATAATCATGCAAACCACAATATTTCTTTTAGTTATTAGGGAATGTTCATTTCATATGAGGAACAGGGACTCTTAAAAAATACTGGAGTTTACAAAGGGGGCCTTGGGTTTTGTTTTGCACTAGGTTTTCCCTCTACAAAAACAATGTACAACTTCACATAATGAAGATGTACTAATAACACATGAAGATGGTTTTCCATGTTCTATAAATATAACAAAATACCCTCAAGGTCTTGACAAACTGTGGATGCAGGAGTAATGCAAGTACAACTTTAATTTTACACGTAACAGTTTTTCAATACTTTGAAAGTATTATTTTGTTATAGGACAGGACAACTATCTACATGTACATATCTATTTTATAATATAAAATTCTATGTACGAATTTATCATTAAAAGAAAATCAAGCACACCGAGCAGCCAATGAAATTGCACATTCTTAGGACGATGTTCCCGTAATTTATATTATAAAGCATAATAAGAGAATGTTCATTAATATGAGGAGGGGGCATGAAGATATCGGAATTGCGAGTACAATTTTCATAGCACCCCATCCATCATTTCAACTGTTTGAGTCCCCCCCCTCATAGTAGAGGGAAAACCTAGTGCAAAACAAAACCCAAGGGCCCCTTTGTAAACTCCAGTATTTTTTAAGAGTCCCTGTTCCTCATATGAAATGAACATTCCCTAATAACTAAAGGAAAAAAGAAATATTGTGGTTTGCATGATTATATGCTTTTTTATTACTACATTTGTACAAAGTTTAATTGCAAATATTTGTATTTATAATATAGATACGATAGTAAGCGCGCTCTGATTGGCTAAGAAGCCATGTTTTATCAGAGTATATAACATGGTTAGCCGTGTTATATAGTTTTCAACTGGCGGTTTCCTTTCATCGCGCGCGTAAATCTATATTATAAAACAGATAAAGAAGCCTTAAATCCATGTTTTATACTATCATAAAACACTCTGGTCATTTGAGAACACTCGAGAAATGTTGAAAGCACGCGCCTTCGGCTTGTGCTTTAACATTTCTCTCATGTTCTCAAATGCCCATCGTGTTTTATGATAGTATAAAACATGGCTAAGGCTTCTTTATTTGTTAAATAAATTATTTATTTCGTGATGTGAGCACAACTTAATTCACAGACAGCATTAATCAACTAATTTGCATATTCCACAAATCTGAATTAATACCTCTGGAACAAGATAACATGGATTTCACATAACAACACGTTTATTCACTCATAATATATACATATGCATGATATCCTGATAGTCTTGGATCTTACACTTCCAATTCTCAACAGAAGAGTGTCAATCAAGAAAAACACGATCTGCGTTTGCAAAATAAGTTCTTCAAAGATTTAACTCATAACATTCACGTGAACGACAAACAAAGCAGCTTAAAAGCATTACTTACCGGACTTGTTCGCATCTAGAAGGGCAGGAGGAGAACAATCACAAAGTAGAAAGCAACTTATAGTTAAATAAGTTATCATCAGGCCAGTCAAACTCAAGGACGCCATGTTGTCGACAAACTAGTTTCCAAGCTCTCTCGACTGCACTGCGCGAAAGTGGAAGCGCGGAAGCGCCTGAGTGGAAGCGCCAATCTCGTACCCAGACCCCATTTGTTTCTTACTGCGCATACTCGACGAAATAATAGGGCTCTGGAAGAATCCGATTCCGGAAGTCCGCGAATCACGGACTTCCGGCAACTCTGCGCATGCTTATCATTACGTCACCTGAGAAGTCGTTTCTTCGGTCAGCGCCCCAGGCCTATGTTTTGGTTTAGATTTGGAAGTTCGCCCGGTATTTTGATAGTGATATTTTGCTTGCTAGTGTCAGGACAACCCTTAGGGAGTCTCTTTCATCTTCTGCCGTTTTCAGTTTGGATTTTAAGGCTATATTTTCATGCATCAGGCTCGTGTTTCGGTATCGGTGGATTCATCAGACATTACAGATTCCAGTACACGTAAAGAGGATTCATGGGGATCGAAAACTGATCGCTGAAATCGCCTTACCTGAGCCCGATGACCACACAAACAGCAACTGAATACACCGTAGAAGCAAGTCAAGGCATTTTTACTTGCCATTCTCTCGTAGTTTAGCTCCTTGAAGGCTGGAGTTCGTTGCATTCTCATCAGTACAAACGCTTATATTTAAGCGATCAGTGCCAGTTCACAAGTTTAAGAGATCGGAAAATGCCACTTCTGCCTATAGAGCACTTACGAACAATGTTGTTAAAATGGGAATGCGTAGTATTACCTATCTGTTACGGTAAATCCCTCGGCTATATCAACTGTTACTGCTGGTTGGGTTCGATTTTCGAATTCATGTACCGTATGATTTGAGTTTGCCGCTGAAGTGATTTGAACTCCCGATAGGATGCAAGCAAATATCTAAGAATCCCTGAAGAGATCGATAACCATTTAGGTAAAATCCAACGGTTTTTAGCGTTTAGATACCCCCCAATTTTCAATGCATTTGTCCAAATAAATTACTTTATGACAGTTTGACTTCCGGTAAAATTGCATTGTTCAGAACAGCCAATCAGAATACACAAAAATCGGATTCTTCCAGAGCCCTATTATTTCGTCGAGCATGCGCAGTAAGAAACAAATGGGATCTGGGTACGAGATTGTGGAAGCGCCTGAGTGGAAGCGCCTGATATGAGTGGAAGCGCCAACGTGTGACCCCTATCGGCTTCCGTACTGACCACAAGTGACCAAATCCAACAAACATGGCAGCTTTGGAAACCTTGTTCTGTACTCTAGAAACTGCAGTGTGTTTGTTTAAACAGCCAGCAGTTATTCAAGCTAATTTGTCCTTTTGGAAAGTAGGTCCCAAAACGGACCAAAAGAGACGAGTTTGGTGATCGGTGTTACCCAATTACGGGTTGGTACTTTATGTATCCTGCGTTATAGTGTCGCAATGTAACATACATGCTATGTCTACCATCTATATACTATCAGGCCTCAATGTCTCGAATTTCTGGCGATGCACTTTACATCACATTCTTTACACTTACCAGTGCTACGCGGCAAACATGATTTCATATCATTACTACATATTCCCATATTTAGCTTGGCCGCCATCTTAGATCGCCAAATCACGTGACAAAATACTCCCAAATTCTGGGAGTATTTGATCACGTGATCCAGCCTTTACCAGGGTCTTCTCACTGAGTAGCCGCCATCTTGGATCTGACCGAGAAGACCCTGGGGACGAGGTTGCTCTGTTAAGACTTTCCCTTATTCGTCGTCTCTGAACGTGATACATGCATCAGGAGTTCCGGACTTCCGGTTGGATCACACTGCATTCTGGGTAGGTGGGCTCAGAAAAGTGGGCATCAACTTCTAAGATCGGCCATATTGGATTTGAGTGCAGTCAATTTTTGCTCCTTTGCAAGTTCAAAAACTTACTACCTAATACACGGAATATCTTACCTTTACAGATTCTTCAGTTGGGAGTTCTAAGTCGATGTTTAAGCTTTGGAACGGGATTAATAAAGTTTCCAAGTTGACTGCGCTCAAATCCAATATGGCCGCTCTGGAAGTTGATGCCCACTTTTCTGAGCCCACCTACCCAGAATGCAGTGTGATCCAACCGGAAGTCCGGAACTCCTGATGCATGTATACTGATCCAAGTGCTCTGAAGTGCCCTCTCAAATAGGGTTCGCCAGTTGTTGATCCATGGCGTGAAATGTAGTCACTAATAATACGATCTATTTGTTCGTCTGTAAGATTACTATAGAGGGATAAGTGTTCAAGATAATATTTTTGAACACGGCGCATAATTGTCCATCGGGAAACCTTGAGCATCTCTGCAATTTTCTTCCAGGAAAACCCTAAACCTCTCGAAGTCTTCCAGTATCTCACATGGGATAAAAATATATGGTCTTCTTGCACCCCCAGATTCGATAATAGATACAGGAAGCGATGTAATCTGTGTGGTCGAGGAAGAAAAGTGAAAAACACTGGTTAAATTGCTCAAACAACTCAGCTATAACAAGTTTCAACTCTTCGAGAGTTTTTATATCGCCCTCGTCATCGACAATGCTCGCCAAATTTCCGAGTATAGACGGGCTGTTTTGTCTAGAAGGTATGCATGCATTAAAATACTAGTATTGGTATTGAAATTCTCATTAAGAAATCGTTCTGTTCTATCCATAACACTGTCCAGAAAGTACTTCAGTTCTTCATCATTATACGCCGATTCCGCCATCTTGTATACTTCTGCTTCTTTCTCTACTGAACCAGTCTTCCGAATCAGATTCGACCGCCCGACCCAGTCCTTCGGATTGAATGAAAATGTTCGTATTGAATGAATATAAGGATTGAATATATATTTCGAAGTTTAAATTGAACCAAATTCTGGAGATTGAATGAATATAAGGATTGAATTGAATATATATTTCGAAGTTTAAATTGAACCAAATTCTGGAGATTGAATGAATATAAGGATTGAATTGAATATATATTTCGAACTTTAAATCAGTTGAATCAAATTCTAGAGATTGAATATGAATCAATATAAGGATTGAATTGAATGAATATAACAATATTGAATATTGCTACCAACAGGCAGGCATACATTAGCACCTTTCTATTACTGTATTTCTGCACTTTTGATTAACGACACGTTTTTTTCTTATTTATTATTATTCTTGTCATTGTCTTTTCCCCCCCTATCTTCTCGCTTCACATATTTATTATCTGTGTATAATAATAATAATAATAATAATAATAATAATAATTTATTTACCGTCGGTAACGCAGGAAGTGGTTGCCCAATCTCCCGAGCCATGATATAAGCGCTCGACAAATTAATAGTAACAAAATATAAAATTTGTAGTAGGACAATAAAGCTAGGGCATGACATTATAACACGAATGGAAGCTAAGATAACTCTAGTTTCAACGATTTACATATATATAGTAATATTGTTAATACATAACAATATGGATAAAAACTAAGAGAACTCTAGTTCAAACTATTTACATATATACAATAATAAGTAAGCAAGTCTAGCTATACTAATACCATATACGATATATATACAAACTCTAAGTTAAAGGTGCCAACATTTAAATATATCAATGTAAACTAAGTAGATCAATTATATAGGTGCATGTGTGCAGGAGCTAGTTAGAGGCAGTTTTTACACTGGCATCCAATAAAGTCAGACTTATTAAGATATTGCCGAAACTGTGTTAAAGAAGTTGTAGTTTTAGCTGCCGATGGTAGCTGGTTCCAAATGTGAGATACTGTGTATGAAAACGAATTATGCAGGAAAAGGCTGAACTACGTTATTACCGCTACCTCTTAAGTTATAGCTAGTGACTCTAGGTTTAAAAAGATTAGTTAAAAAGATTAGTGTATTAAGTTATACCACATAGCTCATAAGCTCCCTTGATGAGAAAATGCTCGTGGAGCAAATGTGGAGAATATATATGGTTAAATTTTTTTTTTTTATATCTTCTGACATTAGTTTCCGTAGCCTTTATCAGTGAGAGACTTGTATTTTTCGCTACTTTGCTACGTTTCGTGGTGGAAAGAATAAATGGTATCAGTAAGCTCAATCTTGTAGCGGTCTGGTAGACTTGCTATGAGTCGACCTCTTTTCCTCTGAGCCTCTTAGAACGAGCGCAACGAAGTGAGCGAAAAGTCGCGAGAGGTCGACTTGTTTCACTTGTGAGGATTCGAATCTAATTTTAAAATTTTCTGGCGCGAAAGTTGATTGACATATGTGATATGCACGTGCGCGTCCGGCCCGTAAAGCAGCCATGTCTAGCTTCGAAAGATCAGTTCTATTGGACAGCTTTCTTTACGTCATCGGTGGATTTTTCCACCGGTGAATTGGGCGCGAAACAGGTTGAAGGCGGGAAATTAAAATCTTGTTTTAAGGGAAGGGAAGGCGAGAAATGAAAATCTCGTTTTAAGGGAAGCGAAGGCGGGAAATGAAAATCTCGTTTTAAGGGACTAGTCTAGCGGTCTGGCTGAGCGGTCCAAGACTGCAGGATTCCGACTGCTCAAAAACTGGGTTTACCGTTATGGAGTCCCGGACTCTATCCATACGGACCAAGGCAGGAATTTCCAATCAAAGGTCTTTGAGGAGATGTGCGAGGTGCTTCAAATGAATAAGACCAGGACGACCACCTACCACCCACAGGGTAACGGGCAGATTGAAAACTTCCACAGGACCCTCAAGAGCTTACTGACGACCAAAATTGGCGACCTTCACGACCGCTGGGACGAGCACATGGATTCGTGTCTCATGGCCTACCGCAGCAGTGTCCATTCTTTTACGGTACATACGCCGTTCAACCTCGTGTTTGGGCGTGAGATGCGTATACCTCTTGACGTTATGATGGCCCCTGAAAGCGAACAGGAGCAGCAGCATCCATATTCTGAATTTGCCTCCCATCTGAAGGACAACTTGAGATCCGCTTTCCAAAGTGTCCGTAACAATCTAGAGACAGCCCAGAAGAGACAGAATGACGCCTATGACAAAGGGGTGAAGTGCATGTCGTATGCAACTGGTGATGTTGTCCTAAAATATGACCCACAGCTCAGAGAAGACGAGGTTTCGAAATTTCATTGTAAGTCGTCAGGACCATACAGTGTTGGAACGGGTGACGGAAGTGAACTACAGGATTCAGAAAGAGGGTAACCCATCCAGTAGTGCACAATTTAAAGCTTGTTCGTCGTAGTTCAGACCAAGACCACAACAAAGTTATTGACGTTAACATTGCGCTACGAGACAGAGTCACACCAGGCACACCTGACCACAGCTGTAGACGCCAGGCTAGCAGTGGACACAAGGCTAATACTGAACCTAGGGTTGAAGAACCAACGGATGGGTGCGACTAAGAAAGCAGCGATGAGATGTGTGAACTGCCACCGAAGAACTTGGGCTGGAGGAAGAAGAAGGTAACTTGGAATCTGGAGATGATACCGAGGACAGTGTCGAGTCGGACGGTGGCCCACTTAACAGCCCGACCAGATCCCCAAGGCCAGTTCGATGCCGGAAAGCACCTGATCGCTATGGAGAATGGGTGAGAAACCTCTTAACACGATTCTGGAAATAGCTGAAGACAAGCAACAAACATTGAACACTTTTTGAATAGTTTATTTGTTATTATACTTGCGTGTGTCATAATTCCTTTTTATGAGGGGAATGGTGTGACGATAATAGTGACTGTAACGCAACTGATGATGACGTCATCTCATTATATATTCCACGGGGTTTTGTTGTTCAGAGAGTCTGTTGTAGCGAACAAGTTGTTCGGTCGATTCTAGAGATTAAACGGCTTCAGTGGCCTAGTGTTACCGTGAATTACCTGGTTAGTCTCATTTATCACAAATAGTTACACCCTCGAAAAGCATCTCAGAGTTACGGTTGCCGATAAGGAACATGCACGAATAATATTTGTTTTACTTGAAACCTAGAGTGGCTTTTTTCGGAATCCCATAATCCCACAAACAAGGAGCCCATAACCAGGAGTGTCCATATCTCCCATATAGCTGTCACAGCGTTTTCACAAGTTTGGCTATTTTTAGATAATTTTTGCCGCCAATTAAGTGGGTTGCACCAGTGGCGGAACAAACTGCCTCATTATATTAGCTACTTTTGTTATACCAACAACAATATAATAATCATGTTGGCGCAGTGTTCCCCTATTACAACGCCTCTCTCTTTATAGTTGTTCAGAATTCTTTCAAGTTTTTGAGGGTCAGTCCCATTTCTGAATTAAGATAAATATTAACAATTCCCCAAAGACTTGAAATGGTAAAACACTGCCGGCGTCAATGGAGGGGAAACGAATTACTATATAACCACAGGTACCCCAAGCTCCCTATATGTGTATGAACTTGACTTAAAATTGTTTGTAAATTTTAAAACGATAAATATGAAATAAAGACTCACCTTTTTATCCAAATGTGTTTCCTTTATTATCTCTATCGATTTTGGGAGTCTAAAGGCCATTTGAAGGGTTTTGTGATTTCACTTTTTCCACTCTCTTAAAAATAAGACAAGGTTGGGCACTCGAGTCGCCAATTCAAATGGATTCACCGAAGGAAAGATCCGTAAATTCGCTCCAAATCCTCCAATCGCCTCCAACTTACACCTAGGGCATGTTCGATAGTTGTTCCACCCATTAGTCGCCATCAGTAGAGACACAAGTACATGTAGAGGGAAAATTTATGTCGCCAATTTCAATAAACTTGCCTTTCGGAACGCCGAAATATCCGTGAAAGATATATTGCGTGCACCAACCGACATTTTTGGCTCAGTAGCCCGGCCTTGCTATTCAATTTAACTGCACACCGGGTGATAGACGGTATAATGCTCAGTACGAAAAACATTACCCTCGGGGCCCTGCCTAGGGCACAATTCGCAATCGGGAGCTTCCATATATGGCTAGTGCAAGTATTACGAATTTACGGGATCTTTCCTTCGGTGAATCCATTTGACTTGCGGCAGGTACAAAATGCAGACTGAAAAATGCAGACTGGAAAATGAAGACCGGAAAATGAAGACCGGAAAATGAAGACCGGAAAATGAAGACCGGAAAATGAAGACCAGAAAATGCAGACTCAAAAATGCAGACCAGACAAAATCAATAAGAAACATCTATCGGTCTGACATAGATCCTTATTTTTTGGGTTATACACGTCTTATGCGGGGTCTTGCTTTTTTCTTGACTGCATGCCGGCGCCAGCCACGCCGTGTATGCGAGCCACGCCGAATACGAGCTTTTCATGACAATATTTCCTTAACAAACAGAAAGGAAAGGCTATGTATTCCGAGGTATTTTGAATTATTCACTTACTTTTTAATTACGTTCGTATTTAGCCGGGTCCTTTCATCGTTAAATTGATTCAGTCCCATCTTCTTCTGTCCACATTTTTAAATTATTGCTATGCACAGGAAGCCCAAATCAGCCTCTCCAATTATATATAAATTGTTCTTGGAGGGGCTGCCTATTAAATTAAGTCAATTAAGGACTTTCTTGAACTTTCTTGTCTATTAAAACGATCGTCCTTTACCTGTGAACTTAAGCCACAAACTAGTCCTCAACACTAAACGGTTAGTTCATGTGACGTTTTAATAAACCTCCTTTTGAGAACGAGTGCTAACTCTCTTATCCACATCTAAGACGTAAAACAAAATTGGCCATAGGTATTGCTCCGTGAGATCTGTTGCCGCGCGGCCAGTCACCCATGATCCAACAACAAAACTCGTCCAATCCGTATAAAGTGGACACCCCAGCAGAATAATCCCATTACTAGAACGATTATGAGTATTATGTTGCAATCAATCAACTTCACACCGGTGTTAGCTTAGAACTTTTCCGCAATTCGCTTTATCGGTTTATTTGATACAGTTCTAGAGCAATTACAGTATTGTAAACAGCGCTGTAAAGTAAACTGTCATCCAAATAATCTTGTGTATTGTATAAAGATACGATCAAGGACTTTGACCAGCCACTGAGAGTTCCAGAAGTTAATTCTGTACAAGGTGCGATGGAACTTGCTAAGAAGTTGCAGACTTCTCTGACTGGCAAGGAAAAGAGCGACTGTCTCAAGCCGTTGCACGCGTCAATGATATCTTGGTGGACATGCAACTCGAGTCTTTAAGCGCAATGAAGCAGTCTTCCATTTGCAAATATATCTTCTAATTCTTGTGTGTACAGATTTATGTACCGACATGAGCTCACAATGATGACGACATCATATCCCTGCAGCTGTATTCCTGGGGGGGGGGGGGGGGGGGTACTCCCTTATATGAGCTATACGGGTACATGTGCCGCGGGATAGGGTATGGTCAGTTGAGCTGCCGAAGTCTGCGATAGGGTATCCTTTTTACGGTTTTGGTCTGGAAAGGGTATGGATTTTGATATACTTGTCGTTGACGCCATGCTAAGCGCTCTATCGACTACACTACAGCTTAAAATACCACATTAAAACAAAACAACGGCTTTCGCAGTGTAATTATAATTAAAAACTGTTCGGTATCTGGACTCATTGATACATGTATCTAATGTTATGCTGTGTAAACATCACAAGATCACGTCTGGGATAGGGTATTGATTTTTTGCTTCAAGTCTGGGATAGGGTCAGGGTTTTGAGGTCTCGCGACACACCCCTACCCAAAACTCTTCTGAGTACCCCCCAGGGTCTTTATTGTAGCTCCCGTAAGCGGACACATCCCATATTCCACAAGTGTCCGCTTACGAGAACTATTCCCGTAAGCGGACAGTTCCAGTTACGGACCCAAGGGTGTCCGCTTTACCAAACAGGAAACCCAAATATATATGTAATCGGAGAGGCTGCTTTGGGCTTCCTGGACAGAAGATGGAACTGAATGATCAATTTAGCAAAGACAGAACCCGGCTAAATACGAACGTAATTAAAAAGTAAGTAAATAATTCAAAATACCTCGGAATACATAGCTTTTCCTTTCTGTTTGTTAAGGAAATATTGTCATGAAAAGCTCGTATTCGGCGTGGCTCGCATACACGGCGTGGCTGGCGCCGGCATGCAGTCAAGAAAAAAAGCAAGACTCCGCAAAAGACGTGTATAACCCAAAAAAATAAGGATCTAAGTCATCTAAAGCCTTGCAGAGTCGCCCTGTTACAGACCGATAGATGTTTCTTATTGATTTTGTCTGGTCTGCATTTTTGAGTCTGCATTTTCCGGTCTGCATTTTCCAGTCTGCATTTTGTACCTGCCGATTTGACTTGGCGACTCGAGTGCCCAACCTTGTCTTATTTTTAAGAGTGGAAAAAGTGAAATCATAAAACCCTTCAGATGGCCTGTACGGCTGTAGACTCCCAAAATCGATAGAGATAATAAAGGAAAACACATTTGGATAAAAAGGTGAGTCTTTATTTCATATTTATCGATTTTAAAATTTACAAACAATTTTAAGTCAAGTTCATATACATATAGGGAGCTTGGGGTACCTGTGATATAACTCCCTCACAATATAATTTTCGTTACTGCCAATACTTTGTGATGGTCTTTCTTATACATTACAGGTTTGTGATGTCAGGCGTAACCAGTAATTACAAATAAGTGAATGTGGACTAGAAAACCTTACGGCAGGCTCGGAGTTTCGTTTTAGATTTATTTTCAACACTTACTGTGATTAGCAAATTGAGAAAAACAGGGCCCCTAGGGAAGAGGTCAAAACAATGGATTTCGAATGGGACCCAGTTTTGTCAGGGAAGGTGGTGGGTGGCGGGTAATACCCCTACCCCTTTTTTCGATGGTGATTTTCTCGCGTTGTAAAATAGGGATACCTGATTTTAATGCAGATACACGTTCCTCTCTGCCTGTAGAAACTAGAAACATAGTTACTTCTTCAATAAGTATTCTATTCAAGAAGATATTTGTGGTCAAAAATCTAGATTTTGCCAAAATAGGTGGTGGGTTCCGGGTACAACCCCCCTTCCATCAAAATTGGGTCCCGCCAGAGTACCATTGTTTTGACCTCTTCCCCTAAGGGTAACTCGTGGATGGTCAGTGAGCTACTTTGGTATACACTAAAAATCACGTTACGTCATCACCACTAAGTGAATCGTGGGAAAATAATACCATACCTGTCCAAGTTTGAACTGTCTGGCTTTAGAAATGAGGGAGATATTGGCATGTACTTAAAATCACGTAATCGATGACGTCATCGTTACGTCATCGCCACTAACTGATTGATAGCAACCCACTTCTATGTCTGGCTAGGTTTGAACCAGCTGGCATTAGAAATGAAGGAGTTATGGGCATGTACTTAAAACACGTGACCTATGACGTCATCGTTACGTCATCACCACTAAGTGATCGATAGGGATCCACTACCATGGCTGTCGAGGATGGGCACCGTCTATACATCTTCTCCAGCATGACCAAATCTTTTCGAAACCTCGGACGATCATTCGGAAAGTCAACGGCGAGTCGTCGAGTCACAGAAAAATACGACTAATATATTATCTCGTACCACCTGAACCCAGTAACTCGTTCTGAACATGCGTGCATCCACGAGTTAAATTACTATTGTGTATGGAATAAACAACCTATTCATAGTTTGATTACGTCTAGAACCTTCGCTTGATAATGGCTAATTGTGTTGACGCATGCAGTCTAAGTAGAGGGTCTGAATGGGGGGGTCTACATGTCAGTTGTCAGTTAAAATTTTGGCCATTTGTCAGTTGTCAGTTAGCCCTAGTTAATCAGTACTAGAGAAAATTTACAATGTTTGACCCACAAAAACCAAATTTGTCAGTTGTCAGTTATTTTTCGGTTGTCAGTTGTCAGTAAAAAAAATCGTCATTTGTCAGTTGTCAGTTATTTTTAAGGCTGTTTGTCAGTAGTTAGTTAACCCCATTCATGCCCTCTAAGTAGTCCTAGAGCCTTCCAATCTGTACAAGGATTGTGTGACAAAGTTATTATTTAGTGTAGCTAAATCAAATTGATCTTAAAATCAAAATGCCCCGCTGAACTTTGAAATCACACATCGAAGAGGTTAAAACGAGTTTTATCCGTTCTATATCGGCGCAGAATTGAGTTTTTGGGAATCTAACGCTAGTCAAATGTAACTTGCAAACGTTTTATCAAATATAAACAGTGCATGACCCGGAGGTCAACTGGCTGACAGATCAAAGAAAACACATGTTTTTTTTAACAGGCTTGTTATTTTTTTATCACTGGTATTCTTTAAGGTTCTCTATCACGATTTCTAACTGCAGACAATCTTGATTTGTGCCTCCTACTCCTAGATTGATCAGTATATATTCAATACTTTACTAGATAACAATGCAGTGCTCAGCTGTTCGCGTTCGACCATCAAATTCAAACTATTTGACATTTCAGTGATATTTACCGTATCATTTCTCGAACTGATCAAATTATTGTTATTCTGTATATTATAAAGCTGTTCCATTTATCTTTTGTTTGGCTATTGTATGGCTTTGTTTAGCTTTGCTTTCCTCACTTTCCCAGTGAGCAGGGGCGATATCGTAGTTAGTAAAACGTTCCCAAAACTGCCAACACAGTACATTCAAGACATTAAATTCTGCTTAGCTAAGCCAAACGCGCTTATACATTTCCGGGCTTCTCTCGTAAATACGACACGCGACCAAATGTCTGTTTTTAACAATATAGCTGTAGCGATAAATTAATTATAAGGCATTTCGGAATAATAATTACCTTTAACAACACGCGGGCCAAATCCTTTCGAAGCGTCTTTCCGATGTATCGAAAACTTGGACTCATGCCATAAAAATCGAAGACTATTCGGATAGCCAACGGAGAGCCCCGATGTACACAGAAATAAAACGATGAATAAATTAGCTTGGAGCACTAACGCGCGCATCCACGAGTTAAAAAGGGACGTCGTCAATCAGTATGTCATTTAATTATATTCTGTAAGATTTGATGCGCTGTTGGAGTTTAACTTGATGCAAATAGTTGCATTCGTATTATCCCGACACATTGTAGATTTCAAACCAGCAACTGAATCTCTAAATCCATGACAAGTCCATTGCAATTGTCTGTGTTACAGCTGTAAATCAATGGGCAAACCGGATCTCTTCCTGGGGTGTTATTTCTTGGAAATTAGAGTTTCAAACAAAATTTTCAAAGTATTTCCAACATATTTCCATCTGTTGTAAGTGTGCAAAACCATGGAAATCTCAACTTTCAAATATTTTCCAACAAACTTCCATTCCATGGAAGAGGTCCAGTTTTTCCAGTGAATTCTTCTTCATGGTGGAAAACCCACGAATATTCTCTTCATTCGCCCACCACAGAGGACAGCCTGTGGGTTATGCGCACCCGACGATCATCTAGATAGGTTATCCTCTTTCTTACTTAACACAGTCCGCCAGGTTATATATTCATAAGCCAAGTTCCTGAAAGAGATGAGGAGACAAGTCAAGGATGATCATAGACTGAAACTGATAAAGAAAAAAAAGAGCTGCAACGGCGACTAACCAATTTACAGGGACAAGTTGACAATTGAGTTGAAGCTTCTTTACAACAAAGCTACAAACATTACACCCTGAGATAGAAGATGTTTACCATGTGAATGTCCTGATATGCTGTTCAGCTTTTTCGATAGAGGATGGCAACGATTAAAGTGGATTATAAAAGCTAACAGAGCGGATTTCAATTGAGTGTCGGAAGTGTTTTGGTTTTGCGTTTACTAAGCTCTCCTATTGGCTGAGAAAGTAAACCAACCAATCAGAATCCAAAGTAAAACCAAACGCAAATTGGTTTGGGTTTTGCTTTGGTTTGTTATTGGCTCACAGGGAAGCCATTTATGAGTTACTTGTGATTACTCGCTCCTATGATTGGCTGCCTGTGGGTAATTTGCGTTTGGTTTCACTACACTCAACTGGAAACCGCTCTATACATGTAGCTAGCAAAATTGGGCAAACTCTGATAACTTTACATCAATAACATGAACATGGTCCTTCACTTATGTATTACTAGTATCATTTATGTCACGAACCAGAAGTCCATAAACAGAAGTCTCGATCTGTCATACTAGGTGTGGCTCATCATTGTACGGTATAATCTTTTTTTTTAGAAAACGATTCTCGCTAAATCGATAGCCAAGCGTATTCCACCTAATTGTACCAGAAATTTTGATTGATCCAAAACATGAAAGCATTTGTTCTAATAAGAGAACTAATGTTGTCTTTATAAAAGAAACGTGGCCACCATTGTTTTTTCCGCTACGAAAGTAGTTTCAGCGCCGTTCTAAAAACCTATGCAGTAAGCTGATGGGCCGCATTTCATTTAGCTGTAAATCACGCCCTCGGAGAAGGGAGAGAAGGGAAAGGAGGGCCTGATTCAAAAACTTTATTTTTACATAATTTCTGATTCGCGTGTAGACAGATTCTGGTCTTTTTTCTGATTTGTCGAAAAGCAATATTGCGGTATTCTGATTGGTTCGTACGTTTAAAAGACAGTTTGATTGGCTTGGTATCCTGTTCCTGAGGTTTATGAGAGAGAACAGCCGCGACCCCTAAAACAAGCTCCTTTTTTTAGCTTTCAATTTTTTCGAGTAACGCACGTGTGTCCGGGCGTGCGGGTAGCTACGCCCCTGAATAGAGCGGATTTAAATTGAGTGTCGGAAGTGTTTTGGTTTTGCGTTTACTAAGCTCTCCTATTGGCTGAGAAAGTAAACCAACCAATCAGAATCCAAAGTAAAACCAAACGCAAATTGGTTTTGGTTTTGCTTTGGTTTGTCATTGGCTCACAGGGAAGCCATTTATGCGTTACTTGTGATTACTCGCTCCTATGATTGGCTGGCTGTGGGTAATTTCCGCTCTAAGTTGTAGAAACGTGATTTTGGTTTACAGTGAACTGATTTCAGGTTGCTCTAATTTCTCTAAAAACGGTATTTTTCATCCACTCGAATTTTTGCCATCCTTCATCAAAATTGACTACGATTTTCTCCACACAGTATACCTGGAAAGAATACTGCTAATCTGAGGAGTTATTTTTGTTTTTCATCATGTTTACCAACTTTTCATGTGAACTTGTGCCATGCCTAAGGTTGAGATTGGTCGCGTCTGGATTGCCGTAAATGCTCTATTAAACGCCCGGGGCGCTTATATAATTTCGGGGGTCTTGGTGCGGGCCTCTTATTAGAATAGGGGCGCTTATTTAATTTCCGATTCCCTTACCGTACCATTATAGAACGCTACCCATATTTCGAGTTTGAAGTACAGCAGGACCTGATCTCGAAGCCCGTACTTGTTACACAAACCATACTGATTGATTTGTAAACAGAGTTGTATATGTAATATATTAAATGTTGTTTGATATTAGCGTGTTGTGCTGTGGAGTTGGGTGGGGGCGCTTATTAGAGAGGGGCACTTAGTACAAAACTGCTCCAAAGGGGGGGCACTTAATAGAAAGGAGGCGCTTATTTGAGAGGGGTTGCTTAATAGAGCATTTACGGTAACGTAATTTCTGATATGCATAGACCATTTACAGTTGGATGATAGTTTATAAAACATAGTGGCATTCAACTTAAATACTAGAAAAATCATGAAAACGAGTCAGTGCTTATGTCTCTGCATGGTCATAATAAAATCTACAAATTGAAATCTCAATAGCTAGCCTGTTACATAATTAATCTTGATTTACTCTTCAACTTCTCATTAATCATTCATCACAATAACTCCCAACCAGAGGCCTTTCGCAGGAATGCAATCACATGGTTGTACTGCATGGAGGGCAAAAAAACTTAATTCATATATTTGAAGGCACTTGTACGAGATCGGTAGATCGGTTGTTTATCAACAAACATTCATCTGATCAGGGGGGACTATTCAAAAGTGTGAATAAACTGCTTCAAAAAACAACTGTAAAGCGATATCCGCCCTTTTATGATAACAATGTCTTGGCGAATTTATTCGCTAACTTCTTCACAAGTAAGATAGATACGATTCACCTTGAGCTTGTAGAGAAAAGTACTAGTGCTGAATATACCTTGGAACTGGATGAGTCAATTTGTCAAACAGAATTCTGCCACTTCAGTGAGGTTAGCCAGGATCAAGTTAGAGAGATGGCAAGAAAACCATCCTCGAAGTCCTGTAGCCTCGACCCTCTGCCTGCATCTGTATTTAAGGGCTGTTTCAATACGCTACTACCCACTATAACTAGAATCATAAACTTGTCACTCTCAACTAGTACTATGCCTGATGTGCTGAAGATTGCAGTCCTGGCTCCTACTTTGAAGAAAGATGATGCTGACTTCCAGCAGTTTGTGAACTTTCGCCCTATTTCCAACCTAAAGATGATCTCTAAGCTGATTGAGAAGTCTGCGGCCATTCAACTGACAGACTACGTGATGAGATACCATCTTAATGAGACGTTTCAGTCTGCATACAAGACTCTCCATTCCACTGAAACAGCCTTAGTGAGAGTTCAGGATGATATCCTACGTGCTGTTGATAATAATAAGTCGGTCATACTTTTGTTACTCGACCTATCAGCAGCCTTTGACACGGTAGACCATTCAATACTGTTGTCAAGACTCTCACATCGGTTTGGTGTGAAGGACAATGTGCTTGCTTGGTTCAAATCATATCTTACATCACGAATGCAGTTTGTCCAGATTGAGGATTCAAAGTCGACACAGCGTCAATTACATCGTGGCGTACCCCAAGGATCCGTATTAGGTCCTTTATTGTATCTTCTCTACACTTCACCGATTGCTGACATCATCAGGCAGCATAACTTGCAGTACCATCTTTATGCTGACGACACCCAACTGTATGTATCTTTCAAGACTGATTGTCATGATGATCTCTCTTTGGCTAAATTAAATCTTGAACTTTGTGTTAAGGACATAGACTGCTGGATGGTGAGAAACGGATTGAAGCTAAACCAAGATAAAACTGAACTTGTCCTTATCAGTTCCAAGTACCGTCCTAGGCCTGCCCTTAAATTTATCCAAGTGGGTGCTGAAGAGATCCATCCTAAGACATCTGCACGGAACTTAGGGGTTATTGTAGATCAGTGCCTGAATTTAGATCAACATGTGGAAAAGATATGTAAAAGTTCTCATTATCATCTAAGGAATATTGGTAAAATCAGAAAATATCTTACTCAAGACAGTGCAGAAATTTTAGTCCATGCATTTATTGGCTCTAAGTTAGACAACTGTAACGCGCTACTCTATGGCCTTCCTAAGTATTTAGTACATAGACTACAACTGATTCAGAATACTGCTGCACGTATTGTCACGCTTACGAGAAGATTTAATCATATTACTCCTGCTATGTGTAAGCTCCATTGGCTGCCTGTACAATACCGTATCACTTTTAAAATGCTACTCTTAGTCTATAAAGGCCTTAATGGCCTGGCACCTAGTTATATTGTCGAACTGCTCAATTATCGCACGTGTACACGCTTGCTTCGGTCGAATTCCCAAGAGCTTCTGCACGTGCCAAAATCTAACTTAAAGACTTATGGAGACAGAGCCTTTTCAATAGCCGCTCCCAGGCTATGGAACAAACTGCCTTATGATATAAGGAGTGCAGTTTCAGTGGAGATTTTTAAAAAACAGTTAAAAACGTATTTATTCATAGAAGCTTATGAATCTTGACTCATTGTTTAGAAGTTTTTAACTATATTTTAACTGTATCGGTTAGTAGTTTATTAGTTTGTATTAGTAATGCTTCTTTTTTTTTTAGTTGCATTATAGTAGTTTTTTTTCTAGAGTTCGCATTATAGTAGGTTTTAGCTGCAGATTTTTATTACTATTGTAAAGCGCTCTGGGCAATTAATGGAGCTAGCGCTATATCAAATTAAATTATTATTATTATTATTAGCAAGACCTGTTTGTAAATGCTATGTTCCACCTCCAAACGATTGTCGATCTTTCTAAACCCGCGTTTTACAAGATAGCTTGCCCTCCAGCATCCATGGCAGCGCCTTTCCCATGGGTATAACACTGATAATTTGAAAGATTTGTTTAATTGTAACAAAAACAATTGTATAATAATTGATGCCTCCCCTGACGTCATGTAATTAGCATTTTGGATATTAAAACCTCCTTAACTCAGCGGCACAGCATTCAAAACAAGATATATTGTACCATTCTACTATTCACTTGATGTAGAATTGATATCTAAAATAAAAAAATAACCTTCATAGGCACTTTAAAGGAGCAGTGTTACGATTAGTATTCATGCCCAAAGTTTTGAAAATGTGTTAGGCGGACAAGAAATCAAAAGATGTGACAAAAGTCCGTGGGTAATCCGCTTTTATCGGCGTATTTGCACGATATCTCGAGCCGAAATTGCTTTAAAACTATACTTCAGTATTATATGGTTAGGTTTAATGTTATATTTTTATAAAGCAGCATTTTATTTATTTCAATCGAAAGGAAAATTTGCAGCGGCGCGTGACATAGCGTGATTTTGCCATTATCTTTAACAACCAATCAGAATCGTGACACTGCTCCTTTAATGAAGTATTATATCAGCATGATAAAAAACATTACTTACGTCCCGTTCAGACACGTCTATACGTTTCTTTTAATCGAAAACGCACGAAGAACTTGCGGCTTTTTCTCTACAATGTCGTTTTCATATCATTTTCACCTTCCACACAAACAATAATAAAACCTCCATTTTTAAAACTCTCCACTTTAGAAAGTGTTTTCAAAAAGATGCGTTTCGATGAGCACGATCACACACTTTCACCGTTCACGCGTGGGAGCAAGGCAAAAACGTATAGAAAACCGTTTGGGCGTGTGGAGGACCTTAACCAGCGTTCACCAGCGACTTGCCGCACTATATCCCATTCAAATAGAGTTTGGGATGAACTTCAACAAAGATTTATGGCCAGCTTTCTCGAATTAGAATGCAGTTACGCTTTAGTACACCTGGTTACATAATAGTTTATGATACCTTACAAATAATTCACCAATCAAATTTTTGTATTAGGGTCAAGTGCCGGCCCAATATTTTGCCACGTAGGTCAGCTACCTATTGGACAGGTCGCACGTGCTGTTCATGCTACTGTTGTTATTGATTGCAGGATTATTTGCTCAGTATAATAAAACACTTATATGATCGACATTTGATATCAGACTCGATCATCGGTCTCGACTTAAATATCTTACCATACTGGGCTCGGATGAATCCAATAGGTGTACATTATACTGTCAATACGACGCAGTGGTCATATAAAGTATATAAGCTATACATGCTATGTATAGAGGTATTACACGGTGGTGAGAAGATATGAAGTTTATCCTCGAGAGTCGAAAATATTTCATGAGTGAGCGCAGCGAATGAGTGAAATGTTTTGGAGTCGAGAGGATAAACTTCATATCTTCAAACCAGTGTAATTTTCTTTTTATTATATGGACAATTAAACTGCTCTAAGAACTCCTATCTAGTCATTTTAATTACTCTCAGTACAAACATCTTCGTGATCTTTCTAATCTGTTATGGGGAGTTTCATCGGGGTTTCTTGTCTCTTTGTTGCAGTCGAGAAAATCTTTTTGTACTCGGAATATTTACTTTTACATCTTCCTCGGTGATTTCTACAATCCTGCCGCTATCTTTGTAGTTCAAAAGGCGGCAAACGTGACGTTATCGATATTTTCACAAGTGAGGATATGAAAATACGCTACTCAGTACCCGGATGTAGTTTCGTATGAGTTCTATAAGTCCATATAATAAATGCTATACATACTATAGTGAATCCTCTGAAAGATTCATTACTATCAAATGAGGTGCATTAAGTCAGGGCGATATGCGAGAGGGGTTACTAATTAGTCTGCTAATCATAACGTCTTACTACAATACGAATGACTTACAAATACACAGCCATGTCAGATGCTGAGAAGACTAATAAGTTGTTTATTCTATACATTCTGACAAAAGACTGAATGTTCTTTCCATAATAACCAAAAATCTTGCACATGCCGCGTGCTCGAGAAATAGTGATGGGAAGCCATTTAACTGTAACTACCCAAAATACAGTCAAATATTTGGTGCGTTCTAATGTGCATAATTCACGTGTTCTTGGCAGAAGACTAATAAGTTGTTTATTCTATACATTCTGCCAAAAGACTGAATGTTCTTTCCATAATAACCAAAAATCTTGCATGTGGCGCGTGCTCGAGAAATAGTGATGGGAAGCCATTTAACTGTAACTACCCAAAATACGATCAAATATTTGGTACGTTCTAATGTGCATATTTCACGTGTTCCTGGTAGAATTATATAATAATTATTATTAATAATCACCGACCATATGGTGAGATGAAAACATCCGTAACATGTTAGCATCTTCATTATCACTAATTACCTTCTTTGCAAATTGTGGCAGCACAAATGCAGCTTTATGTATATCTGCATTATAATACCGTAGACCTAGCTCCTCCACTTGTTCATCAGTAAACACTATGGTAGGCTCATTGAATATGGTATCCTACGAAAGAACAAGAAAAACAAAGTGTTTATAAGGATAAAAGAAATGAAATTATGATATGTATTTTATCAATGCATTAAAGCCTACCGTGATTATTATTCTGATTATTCTGATTAGTTGTAGTAGTAGTAGCAGCAGCAGTAGCACTACGAGTACTAAAGGTAGCAGCAACAGCAGTAGCAGCAACAGCAGTAGCACTACGAGTATTAGCAGTAGCAGCAACAGCAGTAGCAGCAACAGCAGTAGCACTACGAGTACTAGCAGTAGCAGCAACAGCAGTAGCAGTAACAGCAGTAGCAGCAACAGCAGTAGCAGCAACAGCAGTAGCATTACGAGTACTAGCAGTAGCAGCAACAGCAGTAGCAGCAACAGCAGTAGCACTACGAGTACTAGCAGTAGCAGCAACAGCAGTAGCAGCAACAGCAGTAGCACTACGACTACTAGCAGTAGCAGCAACAGCAGTAGCAGTAACAGCAGTAGCAGCAACAGCAGTAGTAGTAGCAGTAGCAGTAGCAGTAACAGCAGTAGCAGTAGCAGCATTATTGGTACTGTTAGCATTCACTAGAAATATCGAACCACTTACAGTCTTTGAAGAACTATGTAACAAGTGTGTAAAATGTAGTTCTATAGCGTGTTCGCTGCCACGTCATCCATTCTCACTAATGTGCCAACCAGAGAGCCATTGGTTCCCGACACAAAGCGGCCTTTGGAAATCATGGTTGGCACTTTAGCATAACAATCGTAACGTTTATAAACAGGAAACATCGCTGTTGACTGAACTATTGACTGAACTGAGTTTGAACTGTAGACCATATCGTACTTCTTCATGTATAAGTAGGTACCTTGTTTTTGCTACACAACATGAATCCTATTTGTCCCGATGGGTAGGTTGGTATAGTAGTGTATCCGTAAGAAGTGACGGGGAAAATGTTCTTGCAAAAGTCGAGCATGTTTTTTATCAACTGAAGATGAATCCATTGGCACTCCCCTGGGAAAGAAATGTCATAATTCTGTTTTACTATAAAGACCCATTCGAAAAATGGCGTCCAATTTATCAAGCTATTGTCCTGGTAACGTGAACACGAGGCTAGTCAGTACACACAAAAGATTTTGAACGTGTAAGCGAGGCTAGTCAGTACTAAACAATAGTTAATTAAATTGGACGCCATTTTTCGAATGGGTCTATAGCTAAGTAATTTAGCGAGCTATCATTGGTCAATTTGCAGTCCATAACTTCCGGTACAGACCTTCCGCCCACTTCCGGTCTCAAAGAAAACGAAGAAGCTATATAATAAACATATTAAACAAAGCAAATTACCTGAAATTATTGACTGCAGTAAAACCGCGATTTGACTGCGGACCAACCGCAGTAGAGCCACGGTAAACTGCAGGCATGCCGTGTCCACTCGGTTGGAGTTACAGTATACAGAAAACAGTCACGTGCTGATACATCACTTCAATAACGAATTACGCTAGTGATCCCATAGGAAATGCTTTACAGGATGGCAAACAATCTTCCAAAATACAGTGTTTGGAAGATCAACAATCGATTGGAGGTGGAAAATAGCATTTACGAACAGGTTTTGCTAATAACATCACCGACCTCGTACAAGTGCGTTTAAATAAATGAAGTCAGAGATGTTTTGCAACCCAGTACAACCACGTGATCGTATCCTGCAAAAGGCCCATCTGTTTTGGTTTTCCTGTCAAAGAACCCTTAAGATATTCTCATTGCGCCTACAGTAGTTGCAGTCACACCGCAGCAAAACGCTATGCTCCGCTGGCCAAAAGAACGAAGGGTCTGCTATCAAATACAAATTACCGAGGGTTTCAACTTTTTTAGTAAACAATTTTATAACTTAGTAAACTCACAATGAATTACAAATTAAGAAAACTTCAACCTGTTAAAGTCTTAGGCTTAGCTTTTAAGTAGTTTTCTTAGTTTTTGACAAAACAGTTCACAAATGAATACTTTTAAGCAGAAACGTTAAAATCACGGCATGTGCCTGTTGTTTCATTTTAGTTTTCGCGGGAAACTGGGGGCGGCCGCGCGCGGACAAGAAATAGCAAATACACATGCGCGTGACGTTTTGCCGCGGTGTGAGTTGCAGTACCTTGACAGCACAGTATACCAGCAGGCTTGAGGGCTTTCTTCATCAGTTCGTAATAAGGTTTCTCAAACAGCGCTTCAGCAGGACCTGAAATGCACAAACAATAGTAACTAGTAAAACATTAAATAGTTCCGAACCTGTCAATTAAAAACAGTTCAGACCAATCAGAATGCAGTAATATTCCCTCGGGGAAATACGGTCGCCCTATTGTCCCACAAGCTCTTCCGAAGGAGATGCAAACACAAGGCTTGATTTCTTTAACGATATTTAAGAAAATTCAGCAACAGGTAGGAAATCGATAAATCATTCGGACTGTTATGAAGACTATCACCGAACTCAGCCTTTTTTTGCCATATTGAGTTTTGAATTTTCTCGGGTTCAAGACTACGGCTTGTGGGACATAGCAACAGTAACTAAGGGGAAGGAGCTAATTTTGCGGCTGTCGGGATAACAATTGTTTCACGAACATTTGCGTCAGACAATTATATTTTATAAAAATTCCTTGTAGTGCAGTGTGCAATCTTTACCGTCTCAGGAATTGTTTGAGATTGATTTTGTTTGTAATTTTGCCTGCTGCATTGAAGTCTCTTTTGGTTCTGTTTTTCTGTTTCTGTCGAAATTACTCGCCGGTGATATTCATTTATCACCATCGCCGCCGCCACAAATGAACAAGAAAGGAGATATATTCAGATTATGGCGAGAGCACAAATTTCACCTGCCATCTTGCTTGCTGACCGCTGACCAAAAGTCCGCGAATACTTGTTTCTTCTATTTTTCAAGAATTCGTTTTTCTATTCGAGACAAGCCAAACTACTGCTAGCAGAGCTCTATACACATAAAATCAATATAAAGGGAAAAAAAGGGTGAAAAGTGAGAAAAAAGAAGAAAACGAGAGAAATATAACCCATGCAAGTCAAAAATCTGATTGGTCTAAAAGGATAGGATGATGAAGCAAGAACCACAAATGTATTTGCAGCCCACCAGAGTTCGTTTGCAGCCAGATAGTCACACGTTTCGATGAGGGCGGTTTATATTTGGCCGATGATTGGGTAGTGACATCAATTGTGTACCTGATGGCGGAGTGGTCTAATGGTCCGCGCTGAAACTCAATGGAAATGGGTTCCACTCTCAGGTGGGTCCTTCTTTCCCTCTGGTTTTGCTACTGTTTATTGCATTTCTTTCTCTTCCATATTCATTTTCAGTAGCAGTTGCTCAATCATTTCAACATACATGTACATCGAAGGTGGTGCAGACTGAAGTATATTTAACAATTATTCGCCGAAGGCGAAGTCAATATTGGTCAATATTCACCAATATCGACTGAGCCTGAGGCGAATAATTGTTTTAGTATATACAACACGGGAACCTCAACACAAAATGAGAATTATAGTGTTTTTTAGTTTTATTTCTTAAATAGAAGGCGTGACAAATGTAACTTTTGTAAGCAAAGCTTTTTCTACGGCAAAACAAGTAATTGTGACAGTTGCTTTTGTACATTTTATGCAAACATTTTACCTTGAAACACTCGAATGCCATATTTTGTAGCTTTTTTAGTGCTTTAGGGCACTGTATTTTGTTGAATTTCTAAAATTTCCGCATCGGAAACAATCACGAAACGTGAATTTACGTCTGCCATTTTGTTTCAAAATTATCCCGAGTTTTGTAGGTGGCTATTGCTCATTATTCCGAAATAGTGAGCCAATCAAATTGCATGATCTATGTAGGTTCCCGTGTTGTATATACTAAATATATATTCAAGTCGTTTTCTTTTTGATAGCTTTCTGAATTTCAAATATCTTGGAGTTGATCGCTTGAAAGTGGTAGTGTTCTTCGAAAAATTGCAGAATTGATGACTCGATCGTACTGTAGGAGATTTACACTGGTTGAAATATATAGGTAACGGCTGACAACATCACGAATCTTCGACCGTTGGATGTTCTGTCCACTCGACGGATGTACGTCATTTGTTTAGCTTTCTTTGTAATCTGAGTATCAGGCCCAGTTGGAGACATGGAGAGGGAGGGGGGGGGGGGGGGGGGGGGGAGGGAATGGCTGAAGAAAACAAAGGTACTTTTTGCAGGAAACAGTCACGTGCTGATATAATACTTTGTTAACGAATGAATTGAGCTCGTGATCCCCATGGGAAAGACGTTTCCATGGATGCTGGAGGGCAAGCTATCTTTAAAAACGCTGTTTAGAAAGACCGACAATCGAGTGGAGGTGGAAAATAGCATTTACAACCAGCTAGGTTTGCTAACAACACTACCGATCTCGTACAAGTGCCTTTAAACATACGAATTTATGTTTTCCTGCCAGTTCAACCACGTGATTGCATTCCTACAAAGGCCTATTTATTTACTGTGTATAGTACACATGATACTAACACACTCACCCACTGGGTCAGATGAGTCTGTGATGATAACATCAAATTCACTTTCGTGTTTTCTCATGTATTCAAAGCCATCTCCTATATGTTGTGTTAACTTAGGGCAGTCGTATCCACATGCCATATTTGGGATATACTTTTTACAAAGATTAATGACCTCCTAAAAGTAACAAAAATACATGCACATAAACAGTTTATACTGTACATGTAATACTTACCATGTAACAACAAACCGTTCGTAAATAGAGCTCTATATACTACACTTTCAGAAACAATGGGAAACAGTCACGTGCTGATATGTCACTTTAATAACCAATGAATTGCGCTCGTGATCTCATGGGAAAGGCTTTACTGGACGGCAAACAAACTTCCAAACGCTATTGTAGAAAGATACATGTAGACAATCGATTGGAGGTGGAAAATAGCATTTACAAACAGGTTTTACTAATAGCACTATACCGATCTCGTACGCCTTTAAATAGGATTTTTTGCCGTCTAGTACAAACCACGTGATTGCATTGTGAATTTAATTAATGTTTTAGTTATTTACATACCTCATCAATCTCACATTGCACTATAGTCTCTACATATGGGTGTTTACAGACTTCTCGTATAACGCCACCATCACCTCCACCAATAACAAGAACCTGAACAAAAATGCTGATTTTAATAGGATTATTAATGCAATGTGTAGATAAGCTGGTTTAGCTATATTTGGCTAATCGCATTTAGGACACAGGATCACAGAGGTGGGGAGTGGATCAGGGTCGCACTCATTCCCTCTCATATTTTTGATGCGTAGCATGCGTAGACGCATTATAGCCACTACTATAACAAGCTTCATTCTATAAAGACACTTAGGATCACATGGGTGGGTAGTGAGTTAGGATCACACTGAGGGGTGATAAATCCAGGAGTTTAAAGTTCTGGTTGTGATTGTTCATTTTAGAAAGCTGAAGAATTGACTAGCAATATATTATTTTAGTCACATTATTATTAGAAACTAGACTTTGGCTCACACTCACTCGTTTATGATGTGTAGCAACATTTCTTTTTTTGACGGGGTATTCTTCAGTTGCTCCTCAAAGAGTAACAAAAATATAGGGGCAACTACAGGATACCCTACCCAAGCACTGTATATCGCTTCTTCAATCGTCCTGTGAACTAATCCAAACTCTACCTCTACATTTAAAAGCATCCTAACCTTCCACAATGGGTGCTCACTAATTTAGGGTATTTAGAGCTAGTCACAATTTAGGGTGTTTCGAGCTACATGTAGTCACTAATTTAGGGTATTTAGAGCTAGTCACTAATTTAGGGTAATTAGAGCTAGTCACAATTTAGGGTGTTTAGAGCTACATGTAGTCACTAATTTAGGGTGTTTAGAGCTAGTCACTAATTTAGGGTATTTAGAGCTACATGTAGTCACTAATCTATATATTTAGGGCTTTAAGTCAATAAACAACAGACAAATATAATGCTTATTCAAATAATTGTCATGTGAACTAATCCAAACCCTATCCTACATTTAGAAACTCCCTAACCTTCCACAACGGGTGCTCACTAATTTAGGGTGTTTAGAGCTACAAATGTAGTCACAAATTTAGGGTGTTTAGAGCTAGTCACTAATTTAAGGTGTTTAGAGCTAGTCACTAATTTAGGGTGTTTAGGGCTATAGTAGTAGTATATCCGGAGTCAAATAAATACCGCCTTGCTTTCTTGTTGCTTTCTCTCCTTTTATTAGAACTTTTTGTTGCTTTTTCACACTCTGTTAGAACTTTTTGTTGCTTTTTCAGGTGCCATTGTTTTTCAGACATTTTTGCGCACAAAAAAACAAACAAAACAACCTATAGCAGGACAACCTCTAGTATAACCAAAGTCGATCATGATACAGCCACCCATTTAACGAAAGGCTATCATATAGTATATCACCCCTCGTTGCTCACCATTCGTTGCAGGTTTTATTGCATTTTGAAAACCATTTAGAGATATGATATATATAGGTATATCAAGAACGAACGTCTATTATAGATACGATTTGGCGTATCGATACTACGACTGAACCGTCGAATACGACTTCAGATGCACATGACCAGGATCTCTTTAACTTATTAGATGCGCTTGAGATCAATTAGACACATAATATATATAGGTATATCACACGATGATTGAGATAATAACTTGCGATTGGTTGATGCTTGAGATCAATTAGACACATAATATATATAGGTATATCACACGATGATTGAGATAATAACTTGCGATTGGTTGATGCGGGGTAAGGACACTAAATGCGTAAGGAAGTGTTCTAAGACATCAGTGTATTGTGCTCAACATAACTTCCAGATACAAAAAGGGGGCACCACATTCGTTCCATGTTCGAAGTGCGGTAGAGGCTGTCGTACGAGTTACGAGCTTTGCTCAACATGTGGCGTTCGCAATAAGAAGAGCCTCGATAAGAAACGATCTGAGCCAAATGTGGTGGAATCGGAGAAAGATCTCGATAAGTTGTTGGGGGACCTCGCAATCGATGAGAAAGATCTAAATGTAGTAGAATTGGAGGATGAGGAGAAATCGTAAAAAAAAAGGGAAAAAACGGAACGAAGAGAAATTGTCATGCAACCTCTTTTCATTCCTTTTTTTTTTCATTTGAACAATAGATTGGTCTATAATGTACATCACAAGTATGGACGAGCTTATGAGATTACTTGGTTCAGAAATTTGTGCAAGCCTACGTATCAAACCACGGTTGCATATTAACACCGGTGAAATATGTCCCGAATGTCTCTGGCCAATGGTTGCAGGTATGAATGTGGCGGAATTCGTATGTCCCACATGTGGTCTTATTTCCGACGTCGAATCATGTGAAGAAACAACTAGCAATGTGACTACTCGGTTACGTATAGTAGGGCCGGATAGCTTTCGGTATCAACATGATCTAGACCGTACGAGCCCAAAGCAAGGGGATAATGAAGAACAGCAACAACGAACGATCATGCGAGAACTACAGGCATACAACACTATTTATAAACAAAATTACGATCTCTCGTTTCCCACAAATGTATTAGTAATCGTAGCCGACGCATTCATTCAAGTAAAGAAAGTTTGTATCAAACGTAGCTATGCGAAACGAACTATTTTAGCTGCTATACTTTATCAGGCATGTATACAATGTGGGTTCGTTCGATCTAAATGTGAGGTCGCTCGTTTTATGCAACTAAACAACAAAAGCATCTGTAGCGGAACTGTCTTTATACGTTCTCTACATGATGACGATAAGATCGATATAGATTTAAATGCTGATCGAATAGTTCCCCACATCGCAACGACTTTCGTTAAACTCAACCTCAAAGGAGTACCTAAGAATATCCAACAAATAGTCTATGAGATTGTTCATACGGCAATAGAAAACCATATAGGTACCAGCTCTATACTTCGAACTAAAGTCGTTGGAGCAAGTTACGAGGTACTACGTCATTCGGGATCTCATATATCTCTTATTGACGTTGTTAAACGATGTGGTATACATAAGGGTTCGATCGTACGTTTTATCAATGAGTTGATTGCTTACCATTCCCTCTTTGAGCCCATCTATATGAGACACGGTCTAACTAGTGATAGGGTTTGATTTCATAAAGTGAAAATAAGATCCACGTTCGTTTCTTTCATAGGAAATATCGATTTTTATCCCACTAGACTGCCAAGTTTTTCTCGCATTTCTTGCTTGAGTTCGGTTCGAATCTGTTCCACGCTTTTTTCACCCATCGAAGTCTCGTGACGAATTTCAGCCCTCATAATCTCGTATTTATCTGCTTCAGCGAGGATGATACTGTATTCAGAGTCGGATATATGTTCATCACGTAGGGCTTTCGATACTAGATCACGAATCGTATTAACTTTTGCTTTTGCCAACATAGTGGTTTTCTCATGCTTAGATACTTTTATTCCTAATTTTTTAGCTCCAAGGGTCGTAGATGCTGAAATTAATCCACATAAGCCGCCAATAACACCAAGGGGTAGACCAATCACTATTCCAAAACCGGTTAAAGCTACTCCCAATCCAGATCCAGATAAAATCACAGATAGACCTCCTGTTACCACTGCGATACCATGAACTATTCCTTGAGAACGTGCATATTTCTTACGCACACCTTCATAGTGTTTTTCTTGAATTTCGATATCCGAAAGCGTATCTCGGATTGTTTTCAGGCGAAAATTCTTTCCAGTGCCACTAGCAAGCGATGGATAGATATTTGGTGCTGATGGAAGAAGTGGTTGAATTGAATCGCCGTCCATCGTATGTATACGTATGATTTACTCAAGCTTCAATACGAAGCGTATAGGTCGACCACGGAAGTCTATAATATTTCCTTTCTCATCGCAAATCGTCAGGCGAAGGCTATTTCGTACCGTATCTAGAGCTTTGATAGCTAGTGGGATTAGTTATGTCGATTTCGCGAATCTTTCGCCTCGTATCTCTAAACTAGCTATTACTTGTGATCGTTTTCCATCGAGAATTGAGAAACTAGAATCCACCACATCGCAGCGGACATACATAGTGTAGATATCATGAAGCACCGGTGTGTGGTTACCCACTTCGATTGACAAACCATGCCCTTCTGGAGTACTATCGGTACACAATAATGTGCATAGTTTCCTATCAAATCGAATCGGTTTCTTGACTTCTATGTTCCAAAACCTACTAGATGGATGTTCCACTATTTTCAAGATACCAGCATCGATTGCAGGCTTGAAGTAGGGTTTGAGGCTTGCCATGTCGTGGTGTCCTGCAGTTATAGTGTGTGAGATTTCCACATCAGGATCGTTATTTTTTCCATCCGTAAACCACCAGAAGTTCGCATCTTTTGCTAGATTAAACCAACTATTCTCAAAAGTAACCTCAACTAGTGAAATATTATTGATAAGAATGGGTTGATCAAAGTAGACAGTATGATCAGACGATGTGGTGGTGACATTTAAGATAACCATGTTAAACTTAAGCTGATATATATGTATGTACGTATACTTCAATACGATGCCGAACACTCCTTTATGGATGAGGTTCAAGAAGAAATATCCACATGCCGATTATTCTCAATTTACCACTCGAGCATCCGAGTTCGATGGAAAGAGCTTTTCATATGTCGTATTCTTAGATAATGGGGAAGAACGCGTAGCTTATGGTGTGAGTGGCTATCATAACAAGCCCGACGTACAAAAACGTATTGATATTGCACTAGGTACTGCCGTCAGTTTCCCACAAGAAGATAAGAAGATCGCATCATTGAATGCAGATTTGTTGGAGAAATTCAAGAAAAGATATCCAAATGCAGATTTTCATCAGTTCTTTGCAGTCACTGACATAGATGGTCCTGGCAAATATTCAACGAGCATCTTATTTCGAGGTGGGGACTATAACTATGTGGTCTATGGTGACGATGTCTCCAATCTATCTACATCCATTCAAAAACGTATCAACGACGCACTATTGGATGTGCATGATGGTTTCCCAAGCGTGCTTTTACTAGCAAATAATTCTCGTAAAATGCGACTCCCACCAGAATGGTCATCTGATTTATGGGGTAAACAATTCGATATTCACAAACTTGATATCTACGTCACAGAAAATGAATACTTCGAAGCGAAAGTTCCAAACATTTTTGACGATCTCGTTGTACAGTATGGTGGTGGAGCAGGTGGAGGACCAAAAGGAGGTAATATTAAAGATATTCACAAGTGGTTGCAAGGCCCTAACAGTTGTTTTTGGCCACAACAAGTCAACTTTGCCGTGTTCCTTGCCACTGAAGGTTGTGGTATTTCGGTCGATATGTTTAAAGGCCTTCCAAAACGTATAGTTTCTACATTGCTATTTCATATCTACTTCACGACACGTAAAATACTACAAGAGATGGGTACATCACAACCAGGAACAGCCACTTGGAAAGCTTGGGATAACCCATACAACAAAGCCACATACAATAAGATCTGCAATGAATTCGGAATTCCAAAAGATACCGATTTTAGATTTCGACAGGGGCGATTAGGTGGTCTAGGAACTACATCAACGTGGATGATAGGTGATAAAGTATGGAATACGAATCCAACTTGGAATGATGAACGAGAACTTAAAGCCTTTGAACGTGGAGATTCGGATGCCGAACTTGATGCTGGGAGGACAATCATTGTAAACAAAAAAGCAGCCGACCAATGGAAACAATTCATTCCAAAAGTAGGCAACACATACCCAGGACTAACATTTGTTGGTCGTGGTAGGCTTAATCAAAGTATAGAAGCATATGTGATTTGCGTGTGTAATGTTCAGACAAAAGCAATAGGTCCAATACTTGGCAATACTGGACATGCAAAGGAGGTTAGCAAGGTTTTCCTAAGACTGCTTGAAGATAACATCGTTAGAAATAATATTGCGGATAGCATCAAAGAATACCAAGATACTATTAAGGATACCTTTAGACGTTTAGATTATGCAATTGCTCTTGGGGTATGGCTTTTTCCATCCAACATGGCACTAGACTTTACTAGTATTGTGGGTTATAACAATAATCTCAAGAAGGTCGATAGCAATATGAGTATGGGTATTAATGCCGTTAATGGCTCACATGTAAAATCACACAATACAAATATGGAAGGACCATCCTCAAAGAAATACTTACCACCAACTACAAATATGGAAAAGAAATACTTACCAAAACCGGTACCAAAGGAACCACAACACGAAAACAATCTCGCATTGGTATCTATCGTTGCCGCTGGTGCCGCATGGATGATATTTCGTTAACGTTTTTTGTATTGCTCCACTACAAACACAACTACGGCTACGATTAACAACCAAACATTCTTAGCTAGGAATCCTATGGCCTCACCAGCCGTTTTAAATAGAAAGCTAGCAATTGATCCAATCATTCCAGGTAAAATATTTCCTAACTTTTTTCCTATTTCTTTTAATCCTTTTCCTAATTTCTTTAATCCTTTTCCAACACCATTAGCTAGACTAGAAAGGGCCTTTTTAAGCATAACAGCTGTGACGCTAAGTGTAATACCTAATGCAGCAAGAGTGCTAAGCACCGTTACGCCATGCTTCTTGAAAATAGTTTTAACCCTATCTCGCAATGACATACGTTCTTTGATGACCCCGATATCTTGTTCGTTTTCTTGAATCTCTTTTTCATCAATGTCTATTAGTTCCTGAGCTCCAGCTTTTTCTGCATCTGTTGAATCGATATCTTTTATGACGGTCTCATATACTTTCTGTTTCTGTTTTAGTACTTCGATCTTACCTTCTTTTGTTTTTATAACTTTTTCAGCTGATGGTCCTAATGCAGTTTTTATGGTCGAGGGTAGTTTATCGTTGAGGACCATCTCCTTCGAAGTTTTGAATAGGAGATGAGCTTTAGCATTCTTCTGGTTGAGCTTTACCCAGACATTGTCATACTCATCTACACTCATCTATCATAATTAACTTTTGGGAACCTACCACGTATCTTTACCCATGCATCTTTTGTCTGCTCTTCGACAAGCTTGAATGCGACTTCACCTTCAATGAACGATGTATCTTCCGTGTCGCCACCAATCTCATCACCATTTGCATCAATATTTAGCGTTTTCATGGGGATCCACTCATTGGGTGGTTCCAATAGTTCGTTCAAGTAATAATTATCATCATCCACGTCTGGAATTAATGGAGTCTCGTCAGTTGTATCAGTCGGGTCAATATCAACATCTTCCATATTGAACATAACCATATATCTTACTATATTCAATATGATATCGTCGAAGTTAGTTCCTGCACAAACACATAGAGAGCCACTTGGACTCAAAGCTCGGCGCATCCTATATAGGCGTACATTTATACCATCATCTGCCAATCCAGGAGAGACGCTCTATGTCGCAGTTCCAAAACTAGGAGAAAACATTGTACTAGTCCCATATAGCTTTGCGCTCTTGGTCGATATTACATTGTCTGGAGGACTCAATACCAATCGAGTGGTATCCAACGTTGGACGATGTTTAGTATCTCATCGTTGACGCAGATTTGGAACAGAGGTAATAGAAGACCTTTCCAGACCAGATCTACTACAGACATATTCCGATCTCTATCTTCCTACTCCTGATAGAGAAGCTCGGATTCAACAAGGTATCCAATCAGAAAATATGAACAAGCTTCGATCAAAGACTAACGGAGCAACATCTTCAACTGAAGAAAAGGCGATACTAGCCGCATATGGATCAAAATATAGAATTCCACTGGATGTTGACATTCTGACAAAACATGGCGCTTTGTATCCCCATGCCCTCAAAGACATTATTTCATTCGATTTAGTTCTTGCACCTGCCAAAAACGTAGTATTTGGAACTGATGCGACCCAAATAGGAACATACAAACTCACCAACATACAGTTGGAGTACGAAGTCATAGAGGATGAAAAACTCGCCAGAAAAGCAGAGCACGCATATGATACAGGTACTGCATTTCTATTCAACCACGCTTTACACTCTGCGACTGTACCTATTAACCAAGCATCAGATACTTTGGTGGCTAAACATCTAACAGTTCCACGGAAATCATTTACTGGAATACTTCTACTATTCGTGGCACATACACCAGGCGCTCGAGATAGTGAGGCATTCTTGAATCCAGGCATCACTAAAGTGGAGGTAGATGTTAATGGCATTCCAAATTTCTTCTTTCCAGATGGTATACTACCACCAGATTTCTGGGAGGCTGCTAAGGGATGGTTTGATACAAAAATGACACCTATGACACCCACCAAGTTCTACAATAATAAATTTGCAATCTTGGTTGATTGTCGTACAGCGAAGGATTCAATTGTCCATGGTGATGGATTAGCACAAATAGGTGGTGGAAAAGACATTGATATCCGAGTTCGGAGAAGTGGTGGTAGTGGAACCGTTAACATGCATATCTTCGTTCTATCAGATGCTCAGATCAATATATTGAATGGATCTTTGAGTAGCTTTACATACTAATGGATTCCTTGGTAGAACACATTCCATTCAACTCACTCATAGTAGGTCCAACGAATTGTGGAAAGACTGCATTTCTCATAGAACAACTTCGTGGACCATTTCGTGGTAAGTTCGATTATATCGTATTAATTTGTCCTACCTATGCCCACAATAAAACTTATCGTGGATTTGCCCATAGAGATCCACACTTTTATGTCGTATCTCCATCACAGAATGCTATCAATACCGCATTGAATCTTTGTGCCACATTTTGGGCAGGTACTAATACGCTATTGATTCTAGATGATTGTGCCGCATCGAAAGATGTAAAAAGAAGAACTGACAAGCTAGTTGATTTGGCATTTTCTGCTCGGCATATAGGACTATCTATTTGGGTACTATCCCAACAATTAACAAGCATATGTAAACCTTTTCGCGAAAACGTAGCTATCGTAATTGCATTTCATACCGCATCAACTATAGATGGAAAAAGGATTTTCGAGGACTATGGAGGCTCACAAGAATGTAATGAGTTACAAGCAATACTTCGATCTCACAAATTTGCTCGCATATGTTTTTGTTTACGACATCCTTTTGCAGTAGCGTTAGAGATACCCGCACCTATAACATATTATCATGATAGATGATAAAGAATTACTCGATCTGCTTGGTGAGGATGTAACGGGACCACCACCACCTAAAACAGAAGACGTCGCATCAGACAATCGTGAAGCACTTGCAATTTTGGCCGCGACTGGTACCACAAAATAATATCTAGGTAAGAATTTCTCACTAGGAGATGTTGCTAGACTTCCTGAAAAAGAAGTAGATAAATTATATAGAAGGTATAAGGCCGTTATAGGTAAGCAAATAACAGAAAGCTTAGTTGCTTATCTAGTACCCATAGATTCTCAAGAAGCACTTATCAAAGACCTACAAGAAGATCAACTAGTACGTAACGAGATAAGTGCTGTGACTGGTCTATTATCACTTAAAGCAGGTCGCTTTGTGGCACTAGCTAGTGTCTTGTTCCACGTATCTGGGCACATAGTTCTTCCATGTAGCTCTGCTACGACACCTATTGAACCTTCACAAACATCTACTATATTGAAGCAAGATGGAGGATCAGATAACTGCGGATCCACCGAAAACGACGCCAACTAAAGTAAAAGATCCAAAGAAGGTTGCTGCTGGAAAAGCATTGGCGCTAAGCAATAAACTTGCCAGAGAGGCTCAAAAGAGGGAGATAGCGCGTGAAAGCGAATTATCTAAAGAAATCAATGTGGATGAAAGTTGGACTAAAAACATATCTACTACTACTACTATAGCGGCTATTGGCGTTGGTGTTTCGTTGGTTGGGGTATACTATCAATATAAAAGATACAAAAATGATGCCCCAAAGAAAATTAGTAATATACGATCCACGAGTCCAGTAGAGACAACGAAGGTAGTATTGCCGGACATGGAGTAACATTTGAAGACTAGGAAAACAATAAGATATAGTATGGCTGATAAAGATTTGATGAAAACGATATCCGATGCCGCTATATTTACTGGACTTGCTGCAGGTATTGGTTGGATTGCAAAAAAGGTAATTAAGGAACCAATGCTCAACGACCCATCTTCTTCTATAGTGAATTATGTGAAGTGGGCGGCCGTATTGGCTGGTAGCATAGCTGCAAAGAATTATCTCGTGGACCAAAAGATAGTACCGGCTAATTGTGAGATGGCACTAGTTGCCATAATTACGGCAATTGGTGGAGCTATACTAAATGCAACGACCTTTGTCGGTGGAAGCTATATCGCCAAGGCAGTTGCTGGTAATGATCCATCTGCTATTGCGGCAGAGAAAGAAAGACACGACAAGGCCCTCGAGAAGTATCAGGCAGACTATGGTGCGTTTCAGAAACACAGAGCAATTTTAGCTGATTGGACAAAAGAACAAGACCGTTTACATCGTTATACTTCCATAGATTTACACGATATGGACAAGTCCCGTAAGCTATACAATACCGTAAACGTAGGACTTCACCGAATAAGTTTGCAGGACATGAATGAACCTAGATTCTCCGACTATTATCAACCTTCTAATTCGCAGAAGAATAGTGAATTAATCTATGTTGGTGGTGGAATGCTTGCTATTGGCTATACTGTTAGTCGATTTCTATAAAAAAACGACCTTTTTTCTGCTTGTTGAAGTTTTGGTGGCATATATATAAATGGATGCTAAACTAAGTCTACAATACTATAGTCCCCAAGGATACTGGAAAGGACTAGCAGCGATTAAACATCTTTCCAATGCGACTGGCATTTCCGAAGATGTGACTCGTATGTGGCTAGAAAAACAAGCAATATGGCAGATTTATTTACCGGCACCCCAATACGTTCCACGACCTAAATTCGATGTATCTACGCCAAATGAAGTTCACCAAGCTGATTTGATATTCCTACCTCATGATCGACCTGGTCGTGGAAGAAAACTATATAAGTATGCGTTGACGATTGTGGATATCGCTTCAAGATACAAAGAAGCCGAACCATTAGCCACTAAAGAATCTAAAGAAGTCGCTGCGGCCTTTGAACGAATCTATAAGAGAAGTCCACTAACATGGCCAAAGTTATTGCAGGTCGATCCTGGACGTGAGTTTATGGGTGCAATGTCTTCTCTACTAGATAAACATAAAGTCTCTGTAAGACGTGGAAGAGTCGATATACATCGGGACCAAGCAATCGTTGAACGATTCAATCGTACGTTAGCTGAGAGATTATTTGGCCACCAATATGCCCAAGAAATGGTACTTACTTCGCAAGGAAATGACGATAGATCTGTCAAATGGGTAGTTCGTTTACCAATGGTAGTTAAAGCATTGAATAACGAAGTTACACGTTTGACTGATAAACAGCCATCCATAGCAATTACCAAAGATGAAGTCGAATCGAAGCCATCAGACCCCGCACATAATCGATCGATTGGTTTCAAAGAGGAAAGACTTCCATTTGATGTTCTCATTAGATATCTTTATGCTCCTGGTGAATTAGAAGGTGGTCGACATCGAGCGACTGATCCAATATGGAGTTTGGAAACATATAATATTTCACGTAGTATGATTTCTTTGGATCAGCCAGTTCTGTATTATTTGAAGAAACCACCAACGCGTGGATTTGTTCGTGAAGAGCTACAAGTCATACCACCAGATACTGAACTACCTCCGAGTGGGATATTAAACTAATAAAGGCTGTACTCTATAGCTCAGTATGAATACCATCTGGAAGAACTCGTCTCTTATCGTAGTAAGATGAAAGACCAAGCTTTTGTTGTGTGTAAGTTGTCATGCCTTCTGGTAATAAACGGAATCCTCGATTTTCTGCTTTGTCAATACTTCCATCTAAGGCTTCGTTGAATCGATCCCACGTTATATCATTATGCTTTCTTGACATTCCTTTGGTTGAATATTTACGACTACCTCCCATATCGACATACCACGCTTTCGAACATAGTGCAATGGCTTGTTGACCTTCGAATTCTAATTTGAAAAGTCCTGGTGTGCGATTACTCCATTTATCCCAAGCTAACCAATCTTTTCTATGAATTGCAAAATCCTCACGTAGTTCAGCTCGTATAACTTCATCGATACTATTTCCTGAAATGGTAATGTATGCGCTATCAGTATCCATATGTATGTATTCGAAATCCTCCCGAGCAATGTACTTATCAAGAAAGTCGTAGTAGAATTCTAACATACGAAGTTTGGCAAGTTGATATACAGCAATACCTACTTGGAAAGGTCGATTGATTCGAATACGACTCTTTCGACTCTCTATTTCGTACGCATCACCAACTTCATCTAAGTCTGAGAAATAAGCGCCACGCAATGCTTTGTCGACGATCTTCTCATCCTTGGTATAGATGACATTTGTTTGACGTCCCAAATCCTCGATCAATTTTCCATAAGCGCTATTTCCAAGTAGTTTGGATATATCGGCTAACAAAGATTTGCTTGTGTCTACATCACCCATTCTTCGTGCTTCAGTGACTTGATCGACAAACCATTCGAAGACTTTCTTGGCTTCGTAGTCTATTGTGCGATAGACGTTGGTGATGATTGCTCCATGCTCGAGATACCAACGCAATAGTGGCGCATATAGTAATAGATTTTTTCCAGATAGATTACCAACTAACTTTTTAGTATTAGGTCTTTTTCGACCTGTCTTCTTGAGGTAAGCTATCATCTTTGGTGAGATTGCTTTGTCTGGAATTTCTCGATTGTAGAAGAAGGGTGGCATCTCCTCGAATTTCTTCCATTTACTTTTAGGTATCTCGATATCTACTTCTGCGAATCCAAACCACGTACCGTTGCGTAGACGTTTGATGATCCCTTCGACGGCTGTATCAGGTTCTTTATAGTGTACGACTTTTTCTTTCCCACAAGGCATATTGAGTGCCATAGTAGAAAGGTATAAAGCATTGGCATCGTATCCAAGAATCTTTCGACATTTTTTGGTACCACCTTGATGACTACGAATTTTGGTTACTCCTGCTTCATGAAGTCTAGTGAATACTATGCTTGGGCCTCCAACGACAGCATCGTTCAGCATGTGATAAGCCTCTTCACATGGAGCATACAATTCCGCCCCTCGTTCTACACTACCTCGAAGTAGAAACTGTAGTGAGACTCCTGGAATAGATACTGCATCTTTCAATATATCTATACCTTTATCGTGATAGGAATCGCGCATCTTTTCTAATGCCTCTATAAATGGAACTACATCTAAGTTGTTGTAGTATCGTAACCAGTCAGCAAAGGTCTCCATTCCGTTATGACGAAAGATTTGCTTACAATCCTCGAACTCTGTCATAGTCAATAAATGAGATCCTTTCAACTTTGACACCCATTCTTGATAATCTGGTAAACCAATGTGATCCAATTTATCTGAAGAATCGAACCACTCATATGGGAAGTAACTCTTTTGCAACTCGCATCCATATGCAGTGATCCACTTTTCGTAGGAAGTACCAGGTCCAAGATAATTCATCACATCGAGGAAACGGAATTCAGGAGTCAATAGAAACATAGTGGAATTGGCTTTCTTCGCCACTCGGACTTTCTTGCATGTGTCAGCAATAGATTCCACGAAATAGTTTCTGATCAAATTCAAATCATATCGCCCGGAGTTGAATCCTAATACGGGAACTTGATTTGTCCATTCATTGATTTTCATTTGTTGTTCTTTCGGTAGGGTATCGAAAGAGAATTCAGGCGTATTAGGACAAAACTGTTCGATAACAACTTCTTGGATTACTTTTGCTCTTCGTTGAAGTTCTTCGACAAAGGCAACTATGAGTTCTTTTGGATCGAATCGACAGATAAAAGTTGGTGTTCGATTGTACGTGTCGGCAATTGATACTGATATAGGAACATGTACGTTTTCGATGGTTAAACGGTCTGTTGGTTGTCTTCCTTTCGTCGTATCGAGATAGGCTTCGAAATCATATACTATCGCATGTGGAAAAGCGGTTTGTACTGGAGTTAGAATTGGTTCGTTGGTCGTCTGCGTCGCGCATTCCCAAGCCTCCACCACTGTATATCCGGCCAATCGTAGCTTTGATGTTCTTGCACAAGTTTTACGATATAAATTCTTACCCCATGATTTGTCTTTAGTACATTTTGGACATCCGTGAAAGTAGCACCCATGGAATTGAAAGATCGTTTTGGAAATAGGTTCATAACCATCGACGAGGGCTCCTTCGATCCAATGTTCTCCACCATGACCACAAGCTGCGTGGTGAATATGTCGTTCGATTCTTTCCGATTCGCGTTTCAACCAACGTAGGGCTTTCTTACTCGCATGACACACTGGCCAAAATGCTTTTTCGAATGCAGATTGTGGAACTATGATTTTTTCTCCTGCACAAACTATCTTCGTTTCACCACGACTACAACGATCTGCATGACGTTGGAGATTCGAGGCTTTCGTGAATCGTTGTTTGCAATCATTACAGATATATAGCTCTCCGAGTTGCCAAATTTTCTTAATATAAAAGGCATGTCCCTCGTATGTCCCAATCGTCATCGTGTTCTTGTAGTGAGCTGCATGTCGCATCAGATGCCAAGCCCCATCTTTCGTGGGTTCATATACACAAATACCTATTCCAAAGTGCGACTCGATCTTATCCAATTGGTCTAGGGAAGTTTTTGGTGTATTGATTATGGTAGTAGGCAGTTGATAGAAAGCTTGCGCTAGTTTTCTTGCCTCAGCCGTACACTTGTCTACGCGAGTTCCTTTGTAGATAGCAAGACATCGCCATAAACAGAGGTTATCGACATACTTATCTATGGCAAACATTCCTTTTCGATATCTCAACCAATCTGGTAATGGCCCGGTGCCCAGTAAAGCCGGGTTGTCGATCAAGTACGACTTTGACATCTACTTGTATCTGGCAACGAACGAATACCCACTTGGTGTTTGGTCTCTCTATATTATTGGGATTCAATCGAGCAATCTCTTTATTATTGATCCAATCTTCTGCATCATCGAGAATATTTATCCATGGAGATCCTGAGCCTGACTTTGAAAATAGCATCACGCGCCCATCCTCGATATTGCGAATGCGATAAGTATAGCTATAGCAAGCAAGCAAGTCTTTATTCATACTCTGTATTTACATGGAGTGTAATTAATAAATGTGATTGCCATAGTTAGAGTATTGGGATACCAGAAGTAGCTTAGAAGAAAACTAATCGAGTCTGGTATCCCGAAATATATTTTTATAGACAGTATAATATGGGTCAAACTAGATAACGAAAAACAAAACAAAAAAACAAAAAACAAAAAGGAAACATGAAGAAATATATATATAACATACGACACAATTGTATATTATCACACTTGACATCAATAATACTAAGCACTAAATGACGATGAAACTACACACGGGTATCTTGGGGAGGGAGATGGGGAGATGCAAATACAAGATTTAGAAGAGAAGATGGATATAAGGGAAAATAAATATAATGAAGTTAGTAATTCTCTATGAGCTGTTTTTGGAGTCTAGATTTGAAGAGTTTCCTTGACTGAATTGTCCTATTTTCTTCGGAAAGTGAGTTCCAGATTACAGCACCTTTATATCTTAAACTGAATTTACCATAGTTTGTTCGAACAGTTGGTATAAAATATGTTGATTTTGAAGCTAATCTAGTATTATGCTCATGGATTCTATTGACTAGAGTGAAGAATTCCGAGAAAGAAGTTGGGATATTATTATTATGATAATCAAACATAAACGTAACTGAAAGCAAGAATATCAGATCTGCTAGCTTTAAAATGTTTAATTTCTTGAAAAGGGGGCTTGTATGTGCATCAAACTTTGAAAATGTAATAATACGAATGGATTTCTTTTGAATAATAGATAGCTTTTGTAGTGATGTTGGGTAAGTGTTTCCCCATGCAAGTAGACCATATGTAAGGAAGGGATATACTATCGAATAATAAAGTTTGATCAGGACACTCAAATTCACATAGTGTCTTATCTTGGAGAGGATTCCTATGCCTCTAGAGACTTTTTTAGTATTTCCTGAGTTTGATATTTCCAGGATAGATTAGAATCTATTAGCACACCTAAGTATCTAACACTCGGTTTTTGTTTTAGGCATTTTTGATTAATAGACAACTCAATGGGAAAAGCTTTCTTTTGTACAGGATGGAATATCACAAAATTTGATTTATCTATGTTCAGAGATAATCTATTTGTATTAAGCCACTCGCTCACTTTATTAAGAGTGTCATTGGCTGTATATTTTAGAGAATTAAGATCTTTATTGGAAAAAAATATGTTTGAATCATCTGCAAACAAGTGGAAATCACCAGATTTAGAACAATTTATGAAATCATTGATGTATATAAGAAATAATATTGGACCGAGAACTGATCCTTGAGGGACCCCACAACTAATTGCTTTGTACCCTGAAATAGAATTACCAACTGATACAAATTGTTTTCTATTTGATAAATATGATGAGAACCAAGCATTTGGAAGTCCTCTAATTCCATAACATTCAAGTTTTTTAAGAAGAATTTGGTGATCGACAGTATCAAAGGCTTTACTAAAATCTAGAAAAATTCCACAAGAATAAAAGTTGTTTTCGATTGCATTGTTTATTTTATCAAGTATTAGTAAAATGGCATGAATTGTTGAGTGTTTAGGACGAAAACCAAACTGAGAATCACATAACAAATGGTATTTATCAAGAAAAGCAAGTAGACGTTTGTATACCAGTTTTTCCATAATTATATTAAATATAGGAAGTAATGATATAGGCCGATAGTTTGATCTTAGCGTTTTAGAGCCTGCTTTATAAACTGGAATTACACGTGCAACTTTAAATTTTGCAGGGACCATACCTGATGATAAAGAGACATTGTAAATTATTTCTAATGGTTTTGATATTACTGACTTTAAAGTTTTAACAATTGAGACAGGTATACTGAAAGGACCAGTAGCTTTAGATTTAGAGAGATTTTGAATTTCACTTTGAATTTCATCAGAAGTACAGGGAGACAGAAAAAAACTGTTAGATATGGAACTTTCAATATAATCAAGTGGTGATCTATTTGTTTGTGGAATAACATTAGCAAGATTGATTCCTACATTAGCAAAATAATCATTAAAAGAATTAGCTATAGCTAAAGGGTCGGTTAATTCATTTTGATTCTGGAGTATAATTTTAGATGGAAAGTGCAACGTTTTTGACCTGGTTGAGACAATTTGTTTTATACCTTTCCAGATATTTTTGATATCCTTGGAATGTTTACTGAAATAATTATTATAATATGTTTTCTTGCTAAGAGCAATTAAGGATTTTAGGTGATTTCTATATATTTTAAATTTTGTAAAGTAATAGGTTTGTTTAGAAGCTACATGTATGTACTTTTTGTAATAATTATTTTTCTTTTTTATTGATACCAATAAGGCAGGAGTTATCCAAGGTTTTGAACAGAGTTTAGAGGCTCTGCGAGATTGTTGCTTTAATGGAATATGCTTATCTACAATTACTGATACTTTTGAGTAAAATGACTCATAAAGATCATCAATACTGTTGTCAACAGGAAGTTGGTCAACCCAGTTTACTTTTTTAAATTCCTCAATAAAAGCTGATTCATTATAATTTGAATAGTCACGTTTGTAAATTCTATTTTGGCTGGAAAAGAAACTTATTTTATCAAATATAGCAAAGTTAGGAAGATGATCAGAGAGGTCATATATTATATTACCACTTACAGTATAGTGCTCAAGAAAATTGAAAATTTTTTTATCGATTAATGTGGCTGAATGATGAGTTATTCTTGTTGGGTGAGTGATCAAGGGCTGGAATGAATAAGAATTCAATGTATTAATATATTCTTCAGTAAGATGATGAGATTCATAATTTAGAAGATTGATATTAAAATCACCCATTATTGTACAATATTTATTCTCTTTACTTACTTTATCAAGTACCATGTAAAAATCTTTTAGAAAAGGTTCCAGGTTACTACTTGGATGTCTATAAAAGACAGCACAAAGAAAATTCTTCCCATTAGAATTTTCAATTTCAATCCAAATAGACTCATAATAATCAGTGCATTGACTCAAATCATTTCTTTCTGAATACTTCAAATAACTGCTTATGTAAAATCCAACACCCCCAGCAATGGTGTTGCTGGGTTTTGATATGAAGGTGTAGTTAGGTATTGAAATATTGGACAATACATCCCTTCCTTTTTGAAACTTAATTTCTGATAAGCCAATAATTGAGAAATTGAAATCTAGGCTATCAAGCAAATTAATTAAGTTATCAAAGTTAGCTTGTAGGCTGCGAATATTACAATGCAGAGCAGAAAATGATTTTTTTAAAGATAAAATTTCCAAATTACTATGAAAATCATGTGAAGAATAGTAGTCAAAGTTTAAATTAGATGGCATCTGTGCATCAACATCAAAATCTTTTAAATGTGGTATATTTGAGATAGAGGATATTATGTCAAAATGTGATGAGCAGTCTAAGCTAAATTGAGAAATTTGTTTTGAACAATAACAACTGGTATTGGAATTGAATGTTATCTTAATTAAATCAGAGTTAGAGAGGGAATTAAATGGAAATATATCATTTCTGCAGGCCAAACAAAGCCAGAGATCTCCTGTTAAGCAGTAATAATTGAACTCTTTAGTTGTTAATTTACTACATTTGAAATGATGCCAATTTAAACAAGAGTCGCACTCAATAGCTTTGCTATTTTCTCTTACTAACTTATAGCATTGTGGGCATTTAATAGGAGCCATAATACTAGTAGCAGAAAGAACAAATGTAGTAAGAACAATACAATTCCTGGCTTACCAGTAAGTCGCATTGTACACATATATTCTGGGAAAATAGTCCTTCCATTGTAGGATCAGCCGGGTACAACTTAGCCCAGTACAGGTCTAATGTGTGACTTAATATCTTGCAAGTCCTTAACGGAAGCAATGTACTTTGCTGGTGAGGTGTGATCTTTTCTCAGGAATGTTTTACCATTAAATGTCCAAATGAACTTGAAGCTTAATTCGCGTATAGAAGCTAGTTTTTACATTTACAATCAACTTCTGCATGATCCTATGGATTAAATTCTTATCGACATCTTTGAAGAAGCGCCATTTGATTGTGCGTCTGCCTTTTTCCTCTCCCTCAAGCATACCATCTACATGTATCTCATCGAGAATGGTGGTTGCTTCTCGAGCAAGACTGCGTGATAGTGGTTCGCTACGAGGGTTTTGTAGGGATCGCTTACTAAATATTCGATCACTAATTCGCCGCAAAGGGGGTATACGAAGTTTAGGATTAGTTTCCATCTTTCTTGCGACTACTTTAGCCCGTAGACTTGCTGCTGCATCCTCATCAAGTTGTTTGAGTTCATGCATAAATTGGGCGAATTTATGTGGCTCGGGTAGACCTCCTTGAAGAACTGTAAATCTACCTGTTTTGTTATGTCTACCCCACCTCTTCCCTTTTTCATAAAATAAAGCTAAAGCTATTTTATGAATGAGTTCGTGTTTATGGAGCTTAGAAAACCCTCGAATCCCAATCTGCTTTGCTGTCCTGCGTAGTTCTTTGATGGTAGCCATCGTTCTTCGATATACATGTAACTATGTATATGGTTAGCTCTAATAGGAATGTGAGTTGTTAGAATCCTCGCATAAACCAACTACGAGTTATTATGCCCTATAATATCGTATCTCTAATAGGAATGAGTTCTTGATATACCTATATATATATCGTATCTCTAAATGGTTGTCGAAATACAATAAACGTGCAACGAATGGTGAGCAACACTGGGTGATATACCTTATAATATCGTATCTCTAAATGGTTGTCGAAATATAATAAACGTGCAACGAATGTGAGCAACAAGGGGATATATACTTTATGATATCGTATCTATAATAGACGTTCGTTCTTGATATACCTATATATATCATATCTCTAAATGGTTTTCAAAATGCAATAAAACGTGCAACGAATGGTGAGCAACGAGGGGTGATATACTATATGATAGCCTTTCGTTAAATGGGTGGCTGTATCATGATCGACTTTGGTTATATTAGAGGTTGTCCTGCTATAGGTTTTTTTTTTTTTTTTGTGCGCAAAAATGTCTGAAAAACAATGGCACCTGAAAAAGCAACAAAAAGTTCTAACAGAGTGTGAAAAAGCAACAAAAAGTTCTAATAAAAGGAGAGAAAGCAACAAGAAAGCAAGGCGGTATTTATTTGATTCCGGATATACTACTATAGTTATTAATTTAAGGTGTTTAGAGCTAGTCACTAAATAAATTTCTATTTTTAGGGCTTAGTCAATAAACAGAAAAAATAATATAATGCTTCTTCAATAATTGTCCTGTGAACTAATCCAAACCCTATCCCTACATTTAAAAACACCCTATTACCATCCACAATGGGTGCTCACTAATTTAGGGTCTTTTGATTAGTCACAAATTTAGGGTGTTTTAATAGAGCTAGTCATTAATTTAGGGTGTTTAGGGCTAGTCACTAATTTATATTTTTAGGGCTAAGTCACTAAACAACACAGACTACACTGTATAACCCTTTATAGTAATGTGAACTAATTAAAAAAATACCTTTTTAGAATATTGAGAATTGCCCCAGTTCAAATATATTTGTCCCAGTTCAAATATATTTGTCCCAGTTCAAAAATATTTGCCCCAGTTCAAAACAAATTGAACCAGTCTTCAGAATTGCCCCACAACATATTCATGTACATGTACATGTATTTAGAGTATACAATGCACATTTACAGTCAATCCAGAAAACATTGTCTTACAAATTTATGTATGTATTATACACATATATACTGTAAGACTAGTATACAAATCAGGAATAATGGCAATTAAAATATACATGGCATTGTGGGATGTTTTTGAAAACATTATTTCAATAGGCCTGACCCAAGAGACATCTGAAATATGCATTTCAGCTGCGATAATGCACAAAAGAAAATATCATCTAAATGTATAATACATATTTGGATATATTGGCATACAATGTAAATTAATCTACAAAATAATATCTACTATAGATATTCTTCTTATTGTGCAATCGCATCTAAAATATGTTTTTCAATGTCCCTTGGGTAAGGCCTAAAAAAAATTCAGACATCCCATAATATCATCATGCATGTACGTATGTATATTTTAATTGCCATTATGATTATTATTTTGTACTTACAGCTAGTATATATATTATATGTATATTATTTTGTACGACAACCTTTTCTGGATTGACTGTATTTAAATAAACAAACACTTACTCTTTTTGGATTAGGATGAGAATTGAGAGGTAACAATGAAATCATTTCTTGGTAAGAGAACTCATCCCTATCCGTAGACTGAATGACGCCATCTAACACTAGAACATTACCATATGTTTTGCTGGAAGATTCAAGACAATGTTCACAATGTCACTAAGTGTATAATTTTATGATACAGTGCAAAAAAAGTCAGATAAGTTGACAGTCAGGCAGTCACGTGACATCGTACATGTTATGTTGTTAACATCTTAATGTCATGGTTATCATTTGTTGCAAGTTTCGTAAGATTTGATCAACAAACGGCAAAGATATTCATGATTTTAACGCCAGCCTCGTTTTCATGCTGAGCGTATGACGTCATTTTCTTAAATACCCCCTTAATCAGCTCTGAGCAAGTTGCAAACTTGGCAACATCACTTTTCTTATTCTTTGAGGTCCCCTGAACACATCTAGCCCAGTTGTTTGCTTTCTTCACGGATTTCCCACGGGAGTACACATGCTCCCTGACTATGACATGTATATAAATTCTTGACTGAGAAAAGTTAGTTGTGATAATAACTATTTTAGTTGCAGTGCAACTCAGCTGGAAGTTTCGAGTCATGTTTGGAAAATCGCTTGTTAAATTTCCGTTGCAGTCCAAACTGATCATTAAAATTAGTAGCCTATTCAAAAACATGCTTTGTTTAAATTTGCATGTGTTGCTTTATTATTTATGGGTAGTCAACTGGATCTGCTCTGTGGCAGTTTAATCTCACCTTTTAAAGATCATAATATCTTGATATTTGGATTTGCCTTCATAAAGAACTTCCTCTACTTCCAGCGACATTGCCTGTCCAGGCCATTGACTGTTGATCTCAGAAAACCAACCATTCTGTAGTCTGTTCATTCTGCTCCAAACTGCTTGGGTGGGTTAATTCAAAACCTAAAAATAAGACAGAGAAAAGATGACCAACCTCCCTACAACAACAGTGCCCCCCCCTGAATGAAAATGTCCCAGAATTCATTATTTTGCCCCCCCCCCCAAAAAAAAAATCAGGACCTTCACGACTATGCCCCTGAGCTACATGTATATGTACAACATATATATTGGATTAATGTTCCACCCGTCTTAATCTTTAAATACACGTATTGAAACTAATGGAGCCCTATATATATATTATTAATATGATCAAATTACAGATGTTTAATAGGCCTTGTTCTTGTGCACCTGCATTGCAACCAATCAGGTTAGCCTGAATTGCTATCAAATGCATTTTGAAGAACTTAGAATAGCGGTAACAGCCACCAAATACGGTAAATATTGTGGGATAAACATTGATACAGCTGATGTATCTGGAAACCAGACAATTCGAAGTTAAATTTTCCTCAGCAGAGTAGATTTAGTTCAAAATTCTATTGTTCAAGTCGATTCTGTCCCCCTCATAAACAAGCCGTGACGTCATTAATGATATAGGGTAATTCTGGAAATGATATTTCTCTTTGGATAAAAGGAAAAGAAAAATGAGTTCCTTATCTGAAAGACTGTGTTGGTATCCCTGTGGCTACATTCCATATATATGGACAGTGCAGTTTTGGCGGGAACTTGAGTAAATATTATAAACTAATTGCGATTTTGAGACGCCAATACCGAATTTTATTGCCGGCCAGTTGGGAGAAAATATATTTTGTATTGGGCGGAGTCGCGCACGGCCAATACAAAGAATATATTTTCTTCCAACGCTGGCAATATAATTCGGTATCGGCGTCTCAAAATCGCAATTAGTTTTGTATCACGATTCAAAACTTAAGTCGGGAATTGTTAGAAGAAAGAAGAGAATGAAGCACCAAACTCATGCTGATCGTAATTTCAATTCTCTAAAGGTGCCTTAGTATATCCATGGGACTTGAGTGGAGAAAACTTTCGTGACATGTTTTGAAATCTCTTCAACGCTTCTAGTTCTACATTGCTTATTGTCAAATAAACATCAGCCCAAAAATGATAATTGATTTCGAATTTAAGGGTTATCTAATTTTAAAAGAAGTGTTTTTTTTTCTTTGAAAGAAAGGCTTTTTGCTTTGACTTTGAGGCTTGGTTTGAACGACTTTTGCAATTTTACTGCTTTGAGACGGTGAAATTTGTACTTTTAGCGGATACAAGTGTTAAATTTCTGACGAAAACTACAATGCCAACCTTACTTTTAGGATTGAAGAATTCTTATCTTGTAATTTACAACGATTTGAAGGTGAAATTGTAGAAATCTTGCCACGACGCGCTCAATACATGCTGTTGAAAAACGACTTTTGAACTTGACCGGGAACCCATGTAACTGCAAGTGCTCGCACAAGAGCCAATCAGAGGCTGGTATATTGGTGTCTCAAAAATAAACAAAATGACCAGTGAATCGTGATACATAAGGACATGTCAGTTGTAGTTAGGTATTCGTGGTCCTGACTACAACAATATAATACATGTTATGTTTCTTTCCACCATTAACTATATTTATGTTAGCTTTTGCTGACCACGTTACAGAGTTGTGGTAGTTTTCAGACTCCAGAAGTCAGTGCACCTGCATTGGGATGGGGAATACGTTTCAACTTTTTACCACATATACTGTGGAATTGTTTGGTTTTTCGTAACCAGCAGAGCACACTAGCACACTGTGTGATTGCATCTTATGTTACATAAAGTGTGTAGATGATGTACAGCATAAGTACATGTACAATAAATTGTGTGTGCGGTTGACTGTCAGGACTGCCTCCCACATGTGTCTGTTGTAAGATAATCAAGGAGAAGAAAATTTTGTTTACCATTAATGTTAATCCCCTATAAGGAATTTCAAATTAATTTTCTAAAAAAAACAATATACATGTATTCCTTGTAAAAATCATTAGCTTGGGCTGCCTATGGCAGTAGTTAATTGCAAACATAGACATGTACAGTGTATTAGCACAAGCAACATACATGTATGCAAACGCAGTGCTGTAATTGTGAGATAAGAACAAGTGCTGCTAATGATCAATACATTAATCAAGTACTGAATCTTACAATACAATACTTTATTTAATACAATACAATACTTTATTTAATACAATACAATACTTTATTTAACCACGTGTCACCTGAGGAGCTTATACAACTCATTTAAACGTGAACGTGAACAAAAAATAGGCAAATAAAAATACATGCATACTCATAGTTTTAAAAAGTTTAGATACAATTGATGTTTAAAAGTATTAAAAAGTCTTAAAATATTACGAAGTCTTGAAATATTACAATATTAAAAATATATATTAAACTACATGTATATATGCATATATACTCATTATAATAAATTTGTACTGTATTAGAAATTTCGAGGTAATTAACATATGAGATCGTAAAGCGCTTTTAAAAGATATAATTTCTTTGCATTCCCTTATTTTAGTAGGTAGTTTGTTCCACAGAACACTTGCTAAAAATGAAAACAATTTATGTAGCCATTCCAAATTAAAACGAGGCTGCATGTTCTAGTCTTGTACCATTTCCACGCAAGTTGTAGCTTACCACTTTAAGCTTGAAAAAGTCATTTATATAAGCTGGAGCCTGATCATTCATGCAATTAAAAATTAGAATTAGTGATTGACGGTTCCTACATTCAGCCAACTGAAGGTTCCTGTGTCAGCGTATTTGAGAAGATAATCGTATGACAATAACTTGGACAAACCCAAAAATAGTCCTTAGTATGTAATAGTTAGTGTCCTCCAACTTCCTAGTTTCAACCTTTCCAATCCCTAACAGGAGTGAACCTGACAGTATTCCAGATGGGGGAGAATATAAGCTTTGGAGAGGCGAATCATAACGTCTTGGGGAATGCATCTGCGCAGCCTTCGCAGTGCTGATGCCTTAGGAAGTGCAAGCCTTCCTCAATTGCTCTGCAATGTGCGCCTTGAAAGAAAGTAGACTGAGATCAGAGTTAATGAGGAACTGCAGTACCATCGGAGACGCATCAGAAACATACTCAGTTGTATCATCCGCATAAAGCCTCAAAGAGGTATTAGATACACAGTAGTTCTCAGGTCATTGATATAGATATTGAATAACAATGGACCTAGCAAGGATCCTTGTGGTACTCCAGTCTTTACAGTTCTCCACTCAGAGTAAATGCCATCCAGCCTAACGCACTGCCATCTCCCCTGAGGATAGGCAGACATGAGCTGCATAGCATCATCTGAGAAGCCATATGCTTTAAGCTTTGTCGCAGACAGAGTCAAATGCCTTACTAAGATCAATGGCTACTACTGCAACAGCTTCACGTTTATCCAGGCTCACACGCCAGTCTTCTGTCATCTTCAACAGGGCCGTACAGCTTATCATTGTTGCTTGCACTTAATATATACAACTTATTAGTATAAACCAACTAGTGGACTATTACAAATCATGCATTATGATTGGCTACCCTACTCTAGGTCTATTTGTGATTAGCCCATGGTAGAGAAAAAGCAAATGCATTTTCACAAACATTTTTTTTCAAATTCAATTTGTTTCTTTCTATTATTTTCTACTATCCGACTAATTAGTTTATACTAAAACAATTAGACCTCTCGCCCTCATGGGCTACAAGTAAATTAAATAGCCCATTCAGCTGCACCTCATGGACTACTGACTCGTACCCCATTCGGGCTACAGGTCTAATATTGTTAAATATTTGCATTATATTTTGCTAGTGTGAATCAGACTTGAGAGATGGAAGGTACAATGTATGTGTACGAATCATATAGCTAGGTTCCAGAAAACCAACAAACATTTACTTGTGGGTTTAACAATTAAATTTAAACCCTAGTTGTATCCCAACCAGAACAAATAAGTTTAGGGGTGGATCATTATTTTTTTAGAAATCAGGGGAGGGGGGAGGAGGGTTGTAATTTTATTGTGCACAATATTATTATATTATATTAATAAATTATTATTTTCGAGCTCTGCATATTTTTTTTGCGATTATTAGTGCAGTAATTTCTTGGATCTGCCTTAGTATACATGTAGTATAATTCAAGCTAGCTCTCACTAAGATCAACAACTAACAGCAGTTATCTGTAATAAATAGCTTCTGGTTTTTTATCATTTTTCAACAAGTTGTTATTTTTGTTGACTGGAGTTTAATAGTCTCTGACCAACCATCATATTGCTATCATCTATACGATGGTCTCCAACAAAGGTTTTACAGTCTTAATTGTTTCAATGCATGTATATGTAACGGGCCGAGACATCGTTCTAGCTGGCCTTGAAGGGCACAGCCCGGCCGAAGCCGGCAACACACAAAACAACATGATCAGACAGTCGCGAGGCAGAACTCGTTTATTGGGTCACTTTCATCTTACTATATTGCAGCCTTTAATCTGATAACTATGAAAGGAATGTAGGCGCAGTTTCCTTTTACGACATGTCATGCACGCCACATATATTAGTGATTTGAGTGTGTGTGAGTGCCATGTCAAGTAATACAGTACCGCTTGAAATCTGTATTCTGATTGCACCATTTACATGTATATATGTACTGTAGCTCTATTATTTTCTTACTGCATGTTCTAAAGGTTAGCCAATGGGTGTTTTGTATTGTTGGGTAAGCCGATGCTGTGGCTCGTTTCAAGTGGTACGTACAGGCCGGCTCGCCATGTCTGGATCAGTGGATACTGGTATAGGCAATTTTTTGTAATTTAGTGCATTTTTACTACCAAGTGGCTGGCCGAGGCAGCAACACTAAACTTGTTAACAGATCGAGATTTGGATGTTGTCAATCAGTTTGCAGAATGGATGATTTTGAGCCCACAGTATCAGAAAACAATGTGCACATGGCAAATGGAGTGCATGAGCCCACCATGCATGAGGTCTTCGGCCGAACTGCCAAAGCATGCACCGTTTTCCTCTTCACTGCATCAGTACAGTAAGAAACACATACTTTTTCTATTTTCTCAGTCAAACATCAAGTCAAGTGCAACTTTATTTGTGTGTGGAAGTATATTCAGCATGGTGATGGCAGAACGTTTTAGTGATGTTTCAAGAGGAAGGCAATGTTCTCTTCCCCCCCCCCCCCCTCCCCTCCCACTGCGCTTGCCATACAGGCTAGTGCAAGCAGGACCCCCTAAAAGGTATGGTTTAATACGAGAATATTTGTTACCCCTAAAAGGAGCAAGTGCTTAGCACCCCGTCAGTTCAATATACATACATGTAGGGAGTCCCCCCTTGGGGTATGCAGTAAGCTAAGGGTGAGAATTCTCATCAATGTTAACAGTCCCTTACCAAATGTATGTATACTTAAAGTGCCTATGAAACGAAATTTGTGTCATTAAAATAAAGATCCCATTTGAAAGTCCTTGTGAAATGATGAAGAATGGTGTTTATTTCTTGTCAATATCTCATCTAGTGACATCATTAGGTGGACACAGCCGTGAGGACAAATAACAAATGAAGAATATCTCTGCAACTAGTTGGTAAAAACAATTGGAAGTTTTCACACGTATGGTACATGGGAAAACGCACATCATTATGCAAATTAAGATGTTACCATGGTAACACATCGAGCATGTTCTGTTGATGACGTCAAACTAGACCCAGTGCCAATTTTGTAAAGCGCTCTTGTGCGTTTGATTTTGGTCCACAGGCAACCCAAGATACGTTTTTGGGCAAATTTGAATGGCCAATTACATGTACCACGGCAAATTAAATGGGCTATTCCATTAAAAAATCTGTACCCCCCTCCTATCGAGGATACATATTTTCACCAAAAACGCAACCCCCCTGAAGAAATTGCAAAATGTGCTATACTCCTGAAGAAATCCACCAAAAATGGCCAGATTATGTCGACCCCCTGAAGAATTCCATGCTCTGGTCGAGTTTAACCCCTGAAGAATTTAATATTTTTGGGGTGAACTCCTAAAGAATTCCACAACATTTTTTGGTAGACCCCTGAAGAAATCCAAGTTCCTCAATGACTTTATTGAATTCCTTTATTGAATTACATGTAATAATTGTTCACATACATTGTAATACCATAAAGGAATTTTAACTTCTATAATTTCGTGCGTAATTTGTAATTTCATTTTTTTATATATATATGTTGTAGGTCAAATTCACCCTTCAGGTCAAATTGACCCCGAGTAAATTTAACCTAGGTCAAATTGACCCGAGTCAATTCAACCTAGGTCAAATTGATTCAACCTGGTGTTTAATTTGTTTAAGGTAATGTTTTCTTCAGGTAATTTTTTCAAGATTCTAAAAAGGGAACTTAATTACATAAAAAAAAACTCAGTTCGTAAGGAACATTTAGGAAGTATTATATTTCTGTGTTGTTTAGTGATTAATAGCCCTAAAGAAGTACCCTACATTAGTGAGCACCTGTTGTTGACGGTTAGGGTCTTCTTAAATGTAGGGCAAGGGTTTGGATTAATTCACAGGACCACTCAAGAAGGATTACAGTCTGTATTATTTAGTGACTAGCTCTAAACAGCCTAAATACATGTAATATTAGTGAACACACATTGTTGACGGTTAGGGTGTTTTTAAATGTAGGGTTAGGATTTGTATTAGTTCTCAGCATCATAGAAGAAGGATTACAGTCTATTATTTAGTAATTAGTAGTTCTAAACACCCTAAATAAATTGGTGACTATAATTTATATATATAGCTCTAAACACCGAAAATTAGTGAGCACCCATTGTGGATGGTTAGGGTGTTTTTAAATGTAGGGTTATGTTTTGCATTAGTTCTCAGGACAATTGAAGAAGGATATTAACAGTCTGTTATTTAGTGATTAACACTAAACACCCAAAATTTAGTGAGCAAGCATTGTGGACGGCTAGGGTGTTTTTAAATATAGGGTTAGGTTTTGCATTGGTTCACATGCAGGACCATCGAAGAAGCATACTTCTCTGTTGTTTATATAGTGACTTATTGGTAGCTCTAAACACCCATAATTAGTGAGCAATTGGGTTTACTGAGGTTACTGTTAGGGTTTGGATTAGTTCACAGGTCCATCAAATTGATTTATAATAGTGTTAGGAATGAGTTTTCTTGGAATGGGGTGTTAACTGGCTTTAATAAATCTGCTCGTTATTACTGGCCCTGTGCATGGAAACGGCAAAGTGAAATATAACTGTTGATAACGTTTTGAGTTATTTATGTGTAAGTTCTCAAACATTTATCTATTCCTGCATCTTTTCACACCTCTGTGGGTGATTCTTTGATGAGAGAACTATGCCATTAAAAATCTGTACCCCCCCACCCTATTGAGGATACATATTTTTACCAAAAATGCAAACCCAATGAAGAAATTGGAAAATGTGCTATACCCCTGAAGAAATCCACCAAAAATGTCCCGATTATGTCGACCCCCTGAAAAATTCCATGCTCTGATCGAGTTTAATTAACCCATGAAGAATTTAATATTTTTGGGGTGAACCCCTAAAGAATCCCACAACATTTTTTGGTAGCCCCCTGAAGAAATCCAAGTTCCTCGATAGAGGTGGGGGGGGGGGGGTACATTTTTTTAATGGGATTATAAGCCCAATGCAACTTTTTATTCCGGAATACTTTGGCTATGGGTTCTAGTCTCTTCGTAAGAAATATAATTAGCCAGGGCTTATGCGGGTATCAGCTGCCATCCCGAGGGGGCGGCCCCCGGGCAACCCACGGGTAACCAAGGGGCTTAGCAGGGGATTCGTAGCAAAAACATGCCGCACACGCGGAGCATTAGAGCGCTTTTGCGTTTTCGTCAAAATACACCGGGGACATACCCACGGGGTTTGCACGTAATCTGCTGTCTCATCGTTCAGCGGTTTTCGCCACAGGACTCGCTCGATCGATCGACGTTCTTCAATTATCATTCAAATTAAGAGATTAAATTAAGCCATCCACTGTCGGAAGACAGAACAAAGAAATAAAGGATAATATTTGTATAAAACTATTAAGATTTTGGACACTTCTAAAACGTTTAGCTTCTAATACTTATAATATGTTGCCCAGGTTGCCCCAGGGATGGGGGTTTTTGTCACAATTTTCTGCCTCACCCGAGGGGTTTTAGCATGTATTTGTCATGGCTGCTGTGACAAATGCCCCTGGGTGCCCGGGGGCCGCCCCCTCGGGATGGCCGCTGATACCCGCATTATATGCACTTTTAATAATGCGTGCGCGTGTAGGCGGCGTGAAAAACTTAAATTACAAATTACGCGTGAAATTTCAAGTTTAAATTCCTTTATGTATTACTTTATTGAATTCCTTTATTGAATTCCTTTATTTAATTACATGTAATAATTGTTCACATACATCGTAATACCATAAAGGAATTTTAACTTGTAATTTCACGCGTAATTTGTAATTTCAGTTTTTATATATATACACGCGAACAAATTATCGAATGGCAGACATAACACATATTCATATGTAAGATAGGGAAATAGCTCAAAAGATGTGGAGTGGAAAAAATAAACTTGCAACAAAAGACGATAATTACTGTTTTACAAACGTTGCACGTGGGCACGAGCTGCATAATTTGTACAAATTCACTACAAAGCTTAATTATATAAACTTACCTTCTACTTGCTGTGATGAATATGGATACTCCGAACGTCAAGGTTCCAGTAACACTTATAGTTTGATGAAACGAACCTCTGGGTACTCGAGTACGTGTATTGCTCTACAAAGAGTAGGTTACGTCTTACGATACGAAGAAAATCTGATAAATCCTCAATCAGCCGCGTAAAGGCTCATGGGTATGCACTTGTTGGGCTGCCTGTGGTTGCCAATTGTCAACTTTACTCTGGAAGTAAAATATAATTGTTATAATAAAATGATATAAACATGAAATCTGTTATAAAATGTGTATCCAGTTAATATATATGTATATAGAAATACTTTTTCAGAGGTTTCCTTTGAATAAAGGTGGTATTTAAAAGAAACCACAGGGCTCCCACACCTGTTTTATATGCCAAGGTTGCGAGTAGACTGGGCTCTACAAGAAAGCCAAAATGGCGGTAAGTGTCATCGTGATGAACTCCGCAAATCCAGTCGTGTTTTTCGATATTAGCATAGGTGGGCAGGTAAGATATATGTGTTAGATAGATCATGTGTAAGGGTACAGTATAGCTTATTCCAGTTTTGGTTCTCAGGATGTCGGACGAATGAAGATGGAGCTATTTGGAGATGTCGTACCCAAGACGGCCGAAAACTTTCGGTGAGTTTACACTTTACTATAACTACATGTATAAGCTTAATTAAGCTTACATTTGGTCCATGCAGCCATTAGCTACTTACCATGCTAAAATTAATAATATTTTTACGATACTGAAAACATCAAACTTATGATCAAAGTTTAAACTCTTTAAAGATAATTGTTAGCACGTGGACTAAAACTGTCACTATAATTATAAATGCACTTGTCATCGGTTTCCCCGAGGGGGGGGGGGGACCGCGGACAAATGTGGGGACTTTGCTAATTTTGTACTCCAAAGCCCCTATATTTCCCCAAGCCTCCTCTGCACACATCTCTAGTATCGAAAAACTGCCAAAAAAAGAAATACGAAATTGGGTTTCCTGTTGCTCGGGGAGAGAAGAGGAGGACTGGAGATGCCTGCCAAATAACGATGGCTTTGGACATTGCCTCTTACCGCCGGTTATTCCAGGTTCAGATCTGTTTTGATATTCATCAGAATGGGAGCAGATGATAACAATCTTACTTCCTTACTTACTTGAAGCCCAAATGTAAGTTTCAGTACATTTTGGCGTCTAAATATTAATTCCACCGGTCTTCCTCTCGGACGTGAATACGCGTTCTTCTGCTTACCGACGCCATCTTGGATTTGGGGCACAAAGGTCTATGGGTAAAATATGGCCGGAAACGTCCAGCGGTCATCCAGCAAAGTGTAGAAAGCAAAATGGTGTCCCAAAAGCGTAAGCGCGATGGTGAATGCATGAATATTCATGCCTCTCAAGACTGTTTTAAGAAGCCATCTACCTCAGTTGGTAAGAAATCATTATAACATTACTAAGATCTGGATTTAAAGTTGAAGAAGATACCTCAACACTGTAGTAATGACCTCCAATTTGATAACCACTAAGAAGTGACTGCAGATACCTCCCCTGACGTCATGTAATTAGCATTTTGGATATTAAAACCTCCTTAACTCAGCGGCACAGCATTCAAAGCAAAATATATTTTACCATTCTACTATTCACTTGATTTAGAATTGATATCTAAAATTAAAAAAAATGTTCATAGGCACTTTAAGGTGGAGAAACAACAAAATATTGAGGACAAAGAAGCCGAAATTAGCAATATGAGGGCAGCAGTTAAAGAACTTCATATTGAAAAGGCAAGAAAAGTTTGAGAAACCAATGGAACATGCAGGCTAAATGATCAAGGTCGATCAAAGATTCCTAGATTTGATAGTCCCCATAATATCTAAAGAGTATTTTTATAAAGTGACCTTAAAGCCATGCAGTCAATGTACAGTATTGTGCAAAAGTCATGCAAACGTATTTCGATGAATTTCGCTCTTTGTTCCTACGAATATCGCCGAAATTTCAGGCAACTTTTCGTTCAAAATTTAGACGAAGAATCGATCAGATACGTGAAAATTCAAATGCCAAGGCTTATAAATATTGCCAACCTGCGAGTGACATTTCGACAATATTTTGTTTATTGTCAAACGAAAATTCGTACGTGTTAATTGCATAGTTTTGTATTTTAACCTTTCTTTCACCAGGAATAACACGTGACAAATTCGAATTCATGACAAACAGTTTTACAAACGTACAGTAAGATGGTTTTGGTAAATACCCTGCATGCCAGAGGCATCAAAAAGTCAAGATTCCTATAATATAATAAAAGTCCCCGTCAATCGTGAACTGTCAGCCAGACGCGTGTCTCATTTCTGACACAAATACTGCGGGGGCTAGGCTTGGATAAATTCTGCTCGGAAATTGGCGTATTATGCCTGCCGGCAATGCTCATTAAAATCGCGTATTCTGCTCGGTATTTAGTATTTGGGCCGCCATGTTGAAATATGTATTTTTGGGTAATGCCGCATGCTGACGGTACTGCTGCCTCGCCAGTCGCCACAGAGTAGTGCCGCTGACTGCAGAGTAGTGATCTGTGGGCGTTTTTAATAATTTTGAGTTATTTTTAGTGCGAATCACAATGCTTAGAATTTTTTGTCTTGTTTTAAATTTGTTTTTATTATCATTATTCGATTTATTATATAACTTGTTTTATTACAGATTTTCCCTGTATTCTGCTCAAATTCTGCTCGAAAATCGAGTATTCTGCCGGCAGAATGCTCACTGCCGCAAGTGATGTATAATGCTCGAAATTCTGCTGGCAGAATTTATCCAAGCCTAGCGGGGGTGCAATTAATTTCCATTTACGCTAACTGACTGATCTGATCCGATGCATTAAAGCTCTTTTAATTCAAAAGGAATTGCACTTTCCCAGTAGAAGTTTTCTGGTAAGAGTATAGAAGTTTTTGCACATCTTTCTTATATGACAAACGTTGCTTCAAAACTCTGTTGACGTTCAGTAAAAAATCAGACTGACACGTTCACGCCTGACTGATTGCACGTGGAAATTCAGAAGAGTTGAGATTTTAATACGCAAACATTTACAATGATTTCTGCCAAAACCTTTTAATACCAGTAATAAGACAAGGATCTACTGTAAATGTGAAACTACACTGAAACAAAAGGTTTTTTCGTGTTATGCTTTGCGCTCAGTCAAGCTTTAAAGCGGGCCACGCACCGCCGGTCTGGGAACTAAGCGAGCAGCCGTTGTTTTGTTTATTTCACGGCTCACAATATTTCGATAACTGCATGGTCCGAATTTACTTGAAAACTTTATGCAACGACTTTTACAAAGATCTGGAAGGCTGAAGGATCTGAATATTATTGTGGATATATGGATAACGTTTACAAAATTGAACACTTCCGAAGTTGGGACGTGTGCACATTCCTTTCGTTTATTACCCTTCCGGCCTTCGATTCAAACCGGGTTCAAAGCATCGGATTTCTATTCTTAGCGGAGCCATTCTTAGCCTGATTATACTGACTGAACTGAAGTAAACTCTACAGTTGTCCTCCTGTACCGTTCGAAAGTCTGTTAGTCAAAGTTGGTCGAATTGACCGAGTGAGCCGGATAAAGTAACTTGATCTTTGACGGGCAAGGATCGAAATTTTGAAGAAGAGAAGTTTCGTGCGAATATTCGCAGAGTACCAAACAAAATTTTGGTTCATTTTTGTCGTAAAGCCCCGAAATTTGCCGAAAGGTGTTTGCACAATACTGTATCCATTGAGTCTAAATTCGAGGCAGAGTTAGATTGTACTTCCAAATGGCGCAGTGCCAGCATTTTGTCTTAAATACTTGAAGTCGTCTGATCGGAAAGCTCTTAATCTCTTAACATCGATACCCAATCCAGCAAATAATGCGGCTCTAAAATTTTGGATAAACTAGAATACAGGACCACATGCAAATATGTTCAGTATTGGAGATTGAGACACTAGCTGGCTTGGACTGCCAAACAATTAAAAAATATTTATCAAGCCACGCAAAACATACTGTACGCTTGACCCAGATCTGTGTGATATTATTTATTCATATAACTGAACCATGCAAAACATCACTGCCAAGACTGAGAGAGCTACATGTACATGTACATGTAGGGCAGTGATGTTTATTCAAGGAGGATTGAAAGGGCTTCCCGTGGTACATGTACATGTAATTTGAGCGCTCACATGGTATTTTTACAAGTTACAGAGATTGAAAGGAGAGGTTTACGCAAAAATTCCCTCCTATTACAAGCGATTTTTCTTCTCTTTTAGGAATTGAAGGAGAATCTTTTATATACAATTGTCTCTTTATTATTCATATTACGTGGTACAATGTTATTTTTCCAGATAACTGTTGTTGCATTAATTCATGCAAAGTCGTTTTGTTATGCTTGAATTTATACATGTAATAGCGTCCATTGTTCAAAGTTCAAGGTGACTGATCTCATGAATTGAATTTTCTTCCTAAATCACTGAATACCTTAGAGATTTTATGTATCAGATATCTTATTCAAGTGTTAAACAATACTCAGTATTCTAATGTACATTGTATTCTAATGTACTCACGTTCTGCTGGAGTAATCACATCTGCATTAACCGTTAAAATTTGATGCGAAACGGATATTCTCAAACCACCACTGCGAATTCGGCGAATTCACGGTCGAATTCACTCACAATGATTTTGCAAATCTTTGCTACTTGTGAAGGGGAATCTGTTTGATTTATCCTTAGGTGTTAATATTCAAATGCATGAAGATAATATTGGTAAAAGACCACATATTGAAAGTGGAAAATCAGACGTAGCTTCTCTCTCGGCACAAAACTCGGTAGCAAACTCGGTAGATGGTAGTCAACTCTCCGGCCGGCAGCAAACTCAGTAGTCAACTCATTTGGAAAACTGAAAATTAACCTCCAGACATGGAAAACTTTGTACTGGGGTGAATTTCTTTGTACTTTGATCCATACAATAGATAAAATGGACATAAATAAGCTCACAAGTGTCAAATGGACTAGCAGAGAACGCTCTTAACCGTGATCAATGCCAGCCATCTCAAATGAGCAAGTCACATGATTTTTGTCGTTGATAATATATTTGGTTGCAAAGGATCATGGGAAGCTCTTTCAATCCTCCTTGATGTTTATTCATAACTGAGATCCAGTAGTGATTGAGCCATTGAGTTGATTGTTTATATACATGTAATTTATACTTCCCTAGGTTACCCCTCTCCAAATATATATTATGCACACAAAAAGCTGCATAAAGTGAAGATGACTTGTCATTTTTTGGCAGGCATCTGCATTTATCCCTTTCTCTCTTTCTTCTCTCTGGGTTCCAAACTTACACTTCTGTTTTAATCTTCACCTGCTACAGGAAGCCCACAATCCGAGTCCAAATTTGAGATGCTTGTGGAGGAGGCTTAATATTTCCCCACATGTGGGGAACTTTTTTCATCAAGGTCCCCAGTAAATTACGCCCGTTTTTATTTTATTAAATTATAGGCTTCCCTTAGCCATTTTGTGCAATTAAAAATCATTTGGAGAGCACAAACATAATTTTATTATGTACATGTACATTGAAGTCAGGCATAATTGCCAAAATCAGGTGACATTTTTTATGCCCTTAAAGTTATGTTAATCACATGCAAGGCGTCACTAGGTCCTACATTTACATTCACCAAAGTAAAAATATGGCTGACTGCAAGGAATCTATTAGAAGACTTATTGCCATTGTCAAGGTTTCTCAAAGTAAGAAATATTTAAATTGAAAACTGGCCAAAAAAGGCACTTATTTTGTAGTATTTATGGGACGAATATAAATGCACAGACCAAGTGACATCATGCATGTGATTAGCATATCTTGAACAGCATAAAAATTGTTGCCTGATTTTCCCGACTTTGATACAAAAAAATTAAATTTATCTTCACACTCTCCAAATATATTTTTAATTGCACAAAATGTTAAAAAAATAAATATAAGGGAAGCCTAGAATTTAATAAAATATACCGTATTCACTCACGGATAAGCTGCACTTGCGGATAAGCCGCACCCCAAGTTTAGAAGCTTGATTCAGGGAAAAAAGTTTTTTTGGAAGAATATCAAACGTACATGTACATTGTATATACCTTCATCAGACTTTCAAACTAGAGAAAACTCCAAAATTGTACCTGTAATTTCAGCTCTGAAATACTATAAACTTCATGACAGTCTACATACTTAGATATTTGATTTATATTTCCATAGTGTTTGATTACTGGGATCTGTTCATTCAGGTCACCTTTTACATGTAGATCAAATTTTACATGTCAACGAAGCCGTAGCTTAGTAACCAGGCACCTGTTAGAAGAGAAAGAACTGGACCGTCACTAAAAGTTTTGTTTTTGCTGAACAAAGTCAAAACAACATGGAGTAGTTTGCTTTTTCAGCCGCTGTCTGTTGCTATCATGCCTAAAAGGATATCTGGAAGCCATCTATTGGAGAAAAAGCTTGTTACTCAAAGAGAGGTGGAAGATATGTTCAAGAAATTTGCTGTTAAAGTGCAAAGCTGCAAAGAAACATTGTGCCATTTAGACAAATATTCACAACATAAACGGATCTGTTAGGAGCCACCAAACTTGCAAAAGCAATGGCCAGTGCTTACTTTCTTTTGGTTTGGTGTAGTATTTATTAGTATAGCTTAGTATTTCTTTTAAATGTTAATTAATTTTAATTATGGAAATTTCCAGACCTTTTGTTTGGTAGATGTTCTCGCAGATAAGCCGCACCCCCGATTTTAAACGAAGATTTCGGGTAAAAAGGTGCGGCTTAATTCCGTGAGCGAATATGGTAATAAAAATGGGATCGATTTTTTCAAATTATCAATTTTTGATTGATGGGCATGGCAAGCCCCCAACAGGAGATTAACCTGTACTTATAACTAAACTGACTACAATCATATGTTCTAATAAAAAAGTCATTATTCCGAGGCCTGATGCATCATAATCTAGCTTTTCTTGGAAATAAAACATAATGTAAGGAATTCTAAATATATGCATTTGGGGTCGAATTTCCTTTCCTGCCAATCCCTGGAGTGGAATTTTTTTTATCCCATCTGGACATTCTTAGTTGTATTTTAAAATTAGAATGGAATTTCAACCCAAAACACATATTTTTTAGTTAGAATTCTGTGACGTAGCAACCGTTTTGAACAGATTATTAGGGAGATCACCAATTTAAGTACATGTAAGTACTCTGAAATCACTTTTCTGGGCCATTTTTGTAGAAAACAATCCCAACTTACATGTACAATGTACAATGTATGTCACAACATCTTAAAGATTATTGTTATATTACATTTGTAATTACATGTACTGAGAGCTCTTGAGCAAGTGATTTGAGGAAAGGTGAAAAGTTTGGTAGGAACCAGGTCTTGGTCAAGCGATTTTGCTGTATATCACTAAAGGCTCATTCCAGGAGTGAAAATCTAGATAACTCCATATCAAAGTTTCTGAGTAATTATTCTTTAAATTTGTAGCTAAACCTAGAGGATGGTAAGTGTTTACATGTGTAAAAAAAAGAGTGCCCAGCACCCCAAATCTCAGCACAGTGTCGATTTTACCCCTGCTGAGACTTACGTGTACATGCATGTACATTGCATGTTTACCTACGAGATGTACATGTAGTCTCTGCACCTGTAAAATGTAGGGTAGTCCAGTGATAAATACTAAATAAGGGACTGCTTTGTTTGTAAACACATTCAAAGTTAGGCACTGTGCCGAGATTTGGGGTGATCATGGGCATTGTCTTTTTTTTTCTCCTGGATTCTGATATTTAATTTGATTGACTGTTACAAGTATCAGTTAAATATTAATATATACTGTGTACATGTATGCTTTATGTGCCACATACATGTACAATCTAAGTCTTGTGCGGTAGCTAACATTTATGCCCAAAACTACATGACTGTACTCAGTGTACATGTACTAAATGAATGTGTTCTTTATTTTTTCTTTCAGTCAGTTTTGTACTGGTGAATACAGGTAAACTTGTCTAAACATAGAACTTTATACAATGTATGAAAATTATACATATATACATGTATGTGTAAATTATGTACATGTATGTATGTTGTAATCAATGTAGTAGGTAGAATTCGATCATTTCTCTGTTGTTTAGTAACCTAAAAATCCAAAATTAGTGACTATTAAGCTCAAAACACCCAAAATTAGTGAACACCTGTTGTTGATGGTTAGGGTGTTTTTAAATGTAGGCTTAGGGTTAGGGTTTGGATTAGTTCATAGGACCAAACCCAAACATAGTGACTAAATGTAGCGCTTTATATAAATATCCTATGTTAGTGATGAATAATTATTGGGTTTACTGACTAGGTAAATTATTTACTGGTTTATGGCCATTTTTTTTAGATTGTTTACAGTACCTACATGTAACTCATATCTTACCAAAAAACTCTTAAGTTTTTAAATGTTGTGTTAGGTGTTGGATTTGTATTATTATTTAGTTTAAATGACCATAAAGGAAGGATATTATAAACAGGCTGTGTTATTTAGTGACTAGCCCTAAAAACCCTATTAAATTACTGAGCACTTATCTTCACTAATGTTACAATGTAGGTGTTTTTGTTTTATGTTGGGTAAGGGTTTGATTAATTAATTCACAGTTCTAAACATTTAAGAAGCATTATATTTCAGTGTTGTTTTTAAAATGATTAGCCCTAAAGAACCCTAAATTAGTGAGCATCCATTGTTGATGATTAGGTTTTTTTTAATGTATGGTAAGGGTTTGGATTAATTCACAGAAACATTTGATTATTAAGCACTATATTTTGTTGTTGTTCTTAGTGATTAGCCGTAAAGAACCCTAAATTAGTGAGCACCCATTGTTGACAGCTAGGGTATTTTAAAAGTACATGTACATGTAGGATAAGGGTTTGGATTAGTTTCATAGTACCATTAAATTGATTTATAATAGTGTTAGGAATGAGTTTGCCTGGAGTGGGGTATTAACTGGCTTTAATGAATCTGCTTGTTATTGGCCCTTGTTCCGAATGGAAATGGCAAAGTGTTAATTGTTGTTATAAGTTCTCTATCATTAATCCATTTATAAATGCATCTTTTCACATCTTCTGTGGGCGATTATTTGATGAGAGAACAATATAATATACAGTTGTTGTAATTAATACAGCATTTCTTTGAGCCACTTCCATTTTGTTCTAGTCTGAGTCAGTGTTTTATTCCATTTGAAAAGCTGAGTCTCATAAATGAGCTTAACTTCAAGATCCTCTTCACTCGTTACTTTACTGACTGTTCAGCTCTTTTGTAGAAGTCTTCTAGATAAAATGTTAGAGGTGATTCGCTTTTCTTTTTCCTTTATTTTAGCTCGCTCAGTGATCTAAGTGATTACTCTGGAAAAGTCTGTTTGGTTGACAGTTTGTTTCGAAGTACAAGTGGAGCCATAATAAAGTACACCTGATCATCTATAAACAATTTATTTTTCTAGATTTAGCTTTCTTACTTCTCTTGATCGATTTGCTGTGCAGTTTTCAGAAAAGAACACAGTCAACACAAACTTCATCTGTGTTACAGTTTTGTCCGGGTTTTAATATTGGTCATGTTATATTTTCGAAAGATGTTTCGAAGTCCGATTTTGTTAGAAGTATGCATGCGCACATAATGAGGGGGACTGGGTTTGATGATTAGTTACTTAATAAATAGAATAAACGGTGGTGTTGAAATCAACAAGCGCTTGTGTGGTGCAGTGCATTAGTCAGTGGAAAGCTGGGCGTGTCAAGGCAGAGCTGCTGAGTTTGAATCCTGCCGAGTTTGATATGTTGGTACTAATGTACATCTGAATGAAAGGTAAGTATAAGGGAGAGAGGAGAGGGCAGAGAGAAAGGGGGGGAGAGAAGGGAACGAAGGGAGTGGATGGTGAAAAAATTTTTTTGCTGGGTAAGGGAGGTTGATTTTTTAAAATTCCTAAATGTTTCAGCTCGAGATCGAGTAAATCAATTTGAAAACTGTTAGTGCAGACAGCAGTCTATGTGGACATGATCGTCCGAAGACTAGCTAGGCCTAGACAGAATAAATGTAAAGGAAATATCAACTTGCGTTTATTAGTCTATGCTCATACGGTATGTCGAACACCGTTTTCACATATGCTGCGTAAGCTCTAGTAACGACCGCTACTATTAATTCTCGTTTTGGGTCAGTTAAATTCTGTACAGTATTTAAAAATTGATTCGAAAAGCGACGGCACCCCAAACTGTTAAACCTTATTTCCCTTAGTCCCTTACCGCTAAATCGGTTAGCGGTCTGTCAAAGTAACGTGCCGATTTCCGCATCTGCGATAAAGTGACAACTACAACAGCATTTCAAAAACCCGCTTGGTTTTTGTTTCCTGGTTTTCTTACTGAAATGATAATTACGTCTTTTGAAGACATTTCCACAAAGTAGACAGCATTTTCATACTAACCTGAAATAAAACCTATGACCATAACGCTAGTAAACCGGGCTTGATAATATTGCTGCGCCAAGAATTGTAAGGAATACTTAGGATCATTTGACGTTTAACACAGACTTTCTAGTACATAGATTTGAACGCAAAGGGATACTAGTTAAAATGGATTTAAGACAATTAACCATCTCTCTTATTCAACTAGCGGCTTTTTTGAAGTGAAACACGATGAAACAATTTATTTGTGCAAAAAAAATGTATGACGTCATCCCGCATAATTTTCCGCATAATTAGCGATGTTTCCCGCATAATTAGGCAAAAAAATCCCGCATAATTTTTATTTTATTTTTCGCATCCTACCATAAGCACTGTAAATAATGCAGATCTTTTTATTTCCTTTTTTCGTGTGACAAGGAAAAATGGAGTCCCAACTGGCTTTAAGGGTGCGGTATTTCATAGGTGAGTTTATAGAGCTTTTTGTACAATGTACATGTAGCTGATAAAGGAACGTTAAGATTCCAAAATTGTCCCCTTTCTGTTAATTTTTTTTAAAAATATTTTAATTGAATTTGTGTGTACATTGTATGCATCAGGGCCATTCCATAGACCTCATTCATAAGGGCGTGGTCTCTGTATTTTAACAGTTTAGCCACATGTTCAATATATTAAAAACAACATCCTTGCCATGCGAACGAGCATACCAACATTGGTGATTGTGTAGAATTTGAGTGTTGTAGCATAAAAGGCTGTAAAGTTACAGCGATTTGAAATTAGAGAGATTGGTACGAGAATAACCATGTAGGCCTTTACAGCCTCACTTTCATGTATTTTCTACATTGAAAATGCCAATAACTCGACAGCAATTTGAAACATTGCTTCCAAACTGTGGTCAATTACTAATTTAGGTACGATCTTTCATGTGGTAGCAATAGTTTCTCTGTACACATTAATCTTCCATTCTATGCAAATTAAGTGGCGGCCATTATGAATGAGGTCTATAGTAAATTGTATGTCATGGAGGAGAAAATCAGAAGGAAAATTGCTACTGGGTCTGGTTGTTCAAAGAGTGGATAAAGCTATCCACTGGATAAATCCTATTAACCAAACTGGCTTATTTTATCAATGGATAAGGATTTATCTGGCGGATAACGTTATCCACCCTTTGAACAAGTACCAGACCCAGCATACATTGTACAGAACATGTATAAAGTTATATTTATGACAACTTTAAAAGGACTGGGGCCGTGTGTGTAAATTTTATCAAATTTAATGAAATTTGTATCTTATTTTCATTTATTTTCAAATGAACCCCGCCACAAGAAAGATTACATTAAAATGAGTATGTTTAGTGAGTTTGAAGATGTTTATAAATAAGAACTGAATTATAACAGGCATTTAGAAGTCACAAAATAAGAGAGTTCAGTATGGTTTGAGGGGATGCCATCACCCCGAATTTTCAAACACTTCCTAGTCAGTTCTTATTTACTCAAATATCTTCAAACTCGGTAAATAATTTCTATTGGTTTTCTTGTGGTGGGGTTCATAAAAAGAATACTAAATTACATGTAGTTTTGAATTTGTTTAAATTTGCACACTCAATCGGTCCCAGTGCTCATTTATAATTTTGATTTGTTATGTACACCAAAAATTATGAAGAAGACTGTGTCCAATTGTCCATGGAATTTAATAATTTGTTAATATGCACTTTTTTTTTTTTTTAGAGTTATTAAGGACTTCATGATACAAGGTGGAGATTTTGTAAAGGTATAAAATTATTTAATTTCCTGTATACATGTACAGTATATGTACTAGCAAATGCTAACCTTTAATAATTATATAGCATCTAACTTCTCTTAAGATATCAGAACAAAGTGAAGCAGGCAGGTGACATGAGAATATTGGAGTTGATCACCTGTGAATAAATGTTTTGATGTGACACCAAATTCCCACCTTTAGCTAACCTGAGTATCAGGCCCTTCCCCTCCCCCCACCACCCCCCCCCCCCCCCCCCCAAAAGAAAGAAAGAAAGAAGAGAAAGGAGAAGGGCCTGATACAAATACTGGTTGAGACGCATGTAAAACGACCGAATTTCTGTCGTTATAACTCCTAATTGGTCGAAAGACAATGATCGTCTAAATGCACTGTCCTGATTGGTGTTGTTAATCCTGAATCAGCTTCCGGTCGTTTTCCAAAGACAGTGAGTGTAAATTTGAAACAGCGATACAACATTTACTTGAACATTTTCCTGTAAAGTCTCTGAAGCCAGAGCAGAGGGATTGCATAAGGAGACTGGTCTGTCTGAACAAAGACGTCCTTGCAATTCCCACGGGCTATGGAAAAAGCCTAATTTATCAACTTCTGCCGAAAGTTTGCGAGAAGTTTTTCGAAGGCCACCACGACAAAACGAGTGTACCGTTTCCTATCGTAGTTGTTAGTCCCTTGGACTACATAAGAAAGCAACAGGTTAATAATTTGAACAAGGCCAAAACTAGTCTACAAGCTGCAGCGATCGGCGAGTCCGGAGAGAAAGACGGAAATTTTAAAATAATCTGTGGAAGTGCTGAACAATGGCTAAGCGAAAGATGGTCAAAATGTTTAAAATGTGGTGCATAGCACAAAGCCAAAGTTCTTGTATTTGACGAAGTCCATACTGTGGAGACATGGTAAGTAGTCTAGTATTATTTTGGAATAGAAATAATGTTTTAAGTCGACATGATACTATGAGGTTCGAATATGTGAAAAGTTTTTCATGTTTACTAGCGGCTAATCTCGAAAGCACTTACATGATTCGGTTGATTGTGACAGGCGACGTGACAAGGGGTGGAAGGTGTCTCGAATAGTATTTGTATCAGGCGTTCTTTTCCCCCTCTCGCGCGTTGTTTTTTCTTTCTTTTTCTCGGGGGAAAAGGTAAGCCTGATACTCAGATTAACCTTTAGCTATCCTGCAGTTATCACGATGTGATCACGTGGCAGGCAACAACTAGGAACTGTACCCCACCCGTGATACATGTACATTGGATTTTGATGACTGCCATGTGACCTTGAATCAACCAATGAGAGCATGTGTTGTGTCTGGAAAACTTGTGCCTAAATGTATATAACAAAACTCATTGTTTCCCTCAGAACCAGTCATGTAAGTCAGCTTATTGTTGTCTGGACCGGTACAGATGATACATATTGAATTCTTAATATGTTCCAGTGAATTGGTGGGAGTTTTTTTGATATGATGGGCATAGCCCTGTTACGGTAGTTTCTAACTTCACATTCATCTGTATCCAAAATTAAAGACTACATGTATCATGGAACCCCTTAAAATTACTACATGTACATGTAGCACTGTCTATGAGTTTATTTAGGCTTGTATACAATGTATGCATATACACAGTGCCGTAGCCTTTAGACACACATGCCTAAAGTTTAGCATTACTGTCAGTAATTATCTAGTTATTATGCTGCATTAATTTACAGTTGACGCTCTCCTAAGCGACCACCCTCGGATCAGGAAAAGGTAGTTGCTTACGAGAGTGGTCACCACAGGACCATGCAATGCTACTGTGATTCAAGAGCAATCAATACTAAAACTGCAAAGGAATAAATAATACACATGTACTGTCAACTTTCATTGTCAGCATCATTTATTACAGTATAATAAATCCATTGCTGCAAAGTACTGTTAGTAGCATGTGTTTGAAAGTTGTGATCTCAGATTTCACTTTCTTGCCAGGGTGGTTGCAACGTGAGATAAAACACAAAAGAAAATTTATTTCCAAATCTCAACCCTTAAAGGCGGTCGCAGTCACTTACAAGAGATTCTAAATACAGCGGTTGACAGAGAAATTAAACAGCTTAAGGGTGCTGGTAGCTTATGAGAGTGGTCACTCAGAGAGCGTCAACTGTACTACTAAAAATAAGATGGAATAGTCTTTGAAAATCACTCATTGAGGCAAGTTTTGCAAGTTGTTAGCTTCAAACACTTGATGCATTTGTATATGTAATCATATGGTTTCGAGTGCAATTTGGGATTAATTTGCACGAGTGGGTTTTTCAAAGAGTATCAAAATTGCACGAGCCCGCAGGGCGAGTGCAATTATAGCTCTTTGAAAAACCCACTCATTCAAATTAATCCCAAATTGCACGAGAAAACCGTATGATTACTTATTAATATTATACATGGAAACAATTGTCAGGAAGTGATGTTGGCGAGTCATGTGACAAAGTAATTTATTCAGTCAACAAACCAAAATACATGTAGTCAACACTTTCAAATTCATTCAAATTGTTTTCAGAAGTCAAAAGGAAATGTTTCATTGCTTTCCAAAGAAATTTGCATCGTAAATTCCTTTTTTCGGCACTCTGTTTCCTTTTCTCTGCACTGTGTTTCCTTGAAATTGCATTTCCCTCAACCAATCAGAATTGAGCATTTTTTTCATGTATATTATTAGTATGTGATATTAACTACATGTAAAGGTATTTAGTATTCCACTGATTAAAAATTTCCGATATAAACGATTTGTAGTGATTATTCTGTGTATACTAGTTTCTTATTCTACAATACAGTCAATCGAATACACTAAACATTGAAATCCATTTTTAATAATAGGGTGACGGTACAGGTTTAATGAGTATCTATGGAGAAAATGCTTTTGCCGATGAAAGTTTTAAACTAAAACACACTACTCCAGGAATTCTATCTATGGTGAGTACAAATAATGTTTCTCCCCCCTGCAGAGTCTGCAACTTGGAGCTTACAACTCTAGCATGCTTGCATAGAAATATTAAGTAATATCATGGCATTAGGATTTGTGGCTGCAAAGGAACTTTAATTTTCAAATCCTTGCAAGGGACACTTTAATCTCTAAATTACCTCGTCAGTATCCATACCATACTAATGTCTTGTTCTAATTTTCCCTCATTGGCATGCAAGAGGAAAATTAGAAGGACATGCCGACGAGGGAACATTGGCCTGTCCCTTGGGTTATGACAAGTCATTAGTCCTTAGCAGGGTAAAATGCCTACATGTACATGTACATGTACATGTAGTAACCCTGTACCCTGCCCATTTTTTGGCTAAACAAAGTTATTCTCTTAATTTCTAAAATGCACTTCCTGTGCTCCCCCCACATTGGGTTTTCCAAAGGTCAAGGGTTTTCCAAAGTTGCATGATTACTTACTGCCCTAGCTTCAGTGGGAAAGTGCTTCGAAATTTGATTAAAGCTAATCCAGAATTGGTTTAATTTGCTAACTAATGTCGACCAGTATCTTCAGGGTTAAAGACTGATGATAGAAGGTCATAATAGAGCAGTGAATTTCTACTTGTAATCTGAGATTGGAGAAAGACATTTCACCAAGACAACCATTGAAAGTTCTTGGATAAAATTTAATCCAGCATAAAATTACACACTAATCAGGAGTTTTTAACAACTCTGGATTTGATGCTTATGCTCAGCTCCAAGAGAGTTTACAGTGAATTTGAGTCCATGATCTCTACATGTGGTTTAATACAATATCGTCAAATATGCTCACATTGTCATCATTTTCCACAGGCAAATAGTGGTCCTAATACTAATGGATGTCAGGTGGGTTCAACATGTTTGAAGTTTACAAATTATGTTTGTTGGATTTGCATGTACACTATGAGGGGCAGATAATAATAATATTTCCTAACCATAATCATTAAATAATTAATTAATTAATTAATGTTCGGTATCTAGCACATACTTATACTTAATGAAAACCAGCCTATCCTATGTAGTTTCGTCCAACTATAACAAAATTTTGATGTATTACTCGCACAAATGAAGTTCAGGGGGGTTAAGGTGGTTTGTTTTGCTTGGCCGAGTGGGGCCTGGGCAACTGTTTAACGTTAATTATGTCTTTCCGTATTGAACTTGAAAACTTAGGAACCGATAATGTCATGAATGACATTCCAGAGACATGTTGCCAAAACAAATGGGTATACCATTTCCAGGGGGGTGGGGTAGGGAATATTTGTAATTTGTGGTTTAATGTTTGGTATGTTGCACATAGCTAGGGAAAATAAAAGTAAGCCTATCTGATGTAATTTCACCCAGAAATATTTTTTTTTATGTAACACTTGCACAAATGAAGTTCAGGGGGGGTTAAGGCGTTTTCAATTTTCTTTTGTCTGCCATTGCCTCCATGAATGTTGCTCTCAACCAGCTTAAGAAGACCCCCTGCAGTTTTCTATGTGTAACATTTTGGTGACAACCCCATGTTGTTTTCTACCCGTAAAATCCATTGCCCTTTTCGTTTTGGATGCAATCAGCCTTTCATAAGCATCCTGGGACAGTTTCATTTTCTATTTTGCAGTCCAGAACAGGATTTCATAAAGTTGCAGCGTTAAAATCATAATTTTGGTACTAAGCACAACAAACACAATATGTTGCTTGAAAATTTGGGGTAAGATCTGCAAACCATGCAAAACTGAGGGGGGAGGGGTGGAAAATCCTATGAATTTCCTGTTAATAAAAGTGCCCTCCCCCATTAAAATTGGCTTGAATGAAGTTGCAGCTTAAAAATCATAGTTTTGATAGTAAACACGACGAACACAACATATTGTTTGCAAATTTTGGGTAAGATCTGCGAACCTTACAAAACTGAGGGGGGAGGTGTGGAAAATGCTATGCATTTCCTGTCAGTAACGGTACCCTCCCCATTTGAAGTGGGTTAAATGAAGTTGTAGCTTAAAAATCATAGTTTTGGTACTAAACAGGGTGAACACAACCTATTTTTTTTCGAATTTGGGGTAAGATCTGCGAACCTTGCAAAACTGAGGGTGGAGAGGTGGAAAACCATATGCATTTCCTGTTAATAACGGTGCCCTCCCCATTAAAAATGTCTTGAATGAAGCTGTAGTTTTAAAATCATTGTCTTGGTATTAAACATGATTAATACAAGATATTGTTTGTGAATTTTGTGTAAGATCTGCGAAGTTTACAAAAATAAGGGGGGTGGGGTGGAAACCATTGTATGATTATCGTTAGCGGTATCCACTTGTTCCTAATGATAATTATAGAAATAATACAATAATTAAATAATTAATTAATTACAATGTTCGTATGTAGCGCCTAGTTGATGGCATAAAAACCAGCCTATCTTATGTAATGTCACCCTATCTTATGTAATTTCACCCAACTAGATGAAATTTTTGGGTTAACATTCGCGCAAATGAAGTTCAGGGGGGGTTAAGCTATTATGAAATTTTATTTTGGCTCTCATTTCTGCTCCTTAACGTAGATTTCAACCAAATTAAGAGGACTATTTGCAGTTTTCGATGGGTAACATTTTAGTGAAAATCCCATGACGCTACGACTTTCCTTTCTACATGTACCTGTAAAAATCCATCGCCCTTTCACTTGGCCGAGTGGGGCCTGCGTAACCATTTAACTTTAATTTGGTAGTTCTTTTCAGGACTTGAAATCTTGGAAACTGATAAGTTTTGTCATGAATGTTTAGGCAGAGTACTGAAATTACAGAAAAGAGCTGCAAGAGTAATTTTATTTGCAGATCGACTTTCACCATCGGTGCAACTGTTTAATAAACTGCGCTTGCTACCTTTTTATGAAGAGTCAAAAATAAGTAAATGTTCAATTTTATATAAGCGTATCCATGGCAACCTTCCATCCTACTTAATGGAGCAAATCAAGCTTAATAATCAATTACATGCCCGTAACACAAGATACTCTGGTATTAATGTGATTTGTCCCCATTATTCTAGAGAAACTGAAGGAGGTAGAACATTTGCTGTTACTAGTTGTAAATTGTGGAACTCTCTACCATTAGATTAAAGGAAGCAAGACTCTTTACATTCTTTTAGACGTAACATGTGGAATCGAATTTTTAGTGAGCAGAAATTTATACATCATTTTGTTATTTAATTCAATTTTATCCGTTATCTTTTCCTGTTGTCCATTTTTATGCCTAGTCTAGTTTTATATATTCTTGCATTTTTATACTTAAATTTAGCTAGTTATAGATTAGTAGTTTTTTAGATTTTAATATTGTATATGTAGAACGTAGAGCTTTTTATATCACTGTTTGTATTTTAACTACTAGGAGGGCCACAAGTTTATTAGCGTTGCTATTATGTGTTACCCTCGCTAAATAAAGTCTTTATTATTATTATTATTATTCCGAATACATTTGCTATCACAAATGAAGTACCAGTATATCTTTTCGAGGGGGATGGGGTAGGGAATATTTGTAATTCATGGATTCCAGGTGTTAATGTTTGGTATGTTGCACATGGTGAAGGCCAATAAAAACCAGCCTATCTTATGTAAAGTCACTCAACTAGTTTAAATATTTGATGTATTACTCGTGGAAATGAAGTTCAGGGGGGGTTAAGCCGTTTTGAATTATTGTTTTGTCTATCATTTCCCCCTGAACTTCAATGTCAACCAAATTAAGAAGGCCTCCTGCAATTTTCCATTGGTAACATTTTGGTGAAAACCCCATGTCTCTACGACATTCCTTTCTACCCGTAAAAATCCATCGCCCTTTAGGTTTTGGCCGCAAAGCATGATGGGACAAGTATCATTTTTTATTTCGCATTCCAGAACTGGATTCAATAACGTTACACTATTAAAATCATAGTTTTGGTACTAAACACGATGAACACAGCATATTGGTTGCAAATTTGGGATAAGAAATGCGAACCTTGCAAAACTGAGGGGGGAGGGGTGGAAAATCATATTCCTTTCCTGTTAGTAACGGTGCCCTCCCTATTTAGAAGTGTTTTGAATGAAGTTGCAGCTTAAAAATCATAGTTTTCGTACTAAACACGACGAACACAACATATTGGTTGCACATTTGGGGTAAGAAATGCGAACCTTGCAAAACTGAGGGGGAGGGGTGGAAAATCCTATGCCTTTCCTGTTAATAATGGAACCCTCCCCATTTAGAAGTGGGTTGAATGAAGTTGCAGCTTAAAAAATCATAGTTTTGGTACTAAACACGCAATGAACACAACATATTGGTTGCACATTTGGGGTAAGAAATGTGAACCTTGCAAAACTGAGGGAGAGGGGTGGAAAATCCTATGCATTTCCTGTTAATAATGGTGCCCTCCCCCTTTTCAATTGGCTTGAATGAAGTTGCAGCTTCAAAATCATAGTTTTGGTACTAAACACGCGATGAACACAACATATGGTTGCACATTTGGGGTAAGAAATGCGAACCTTCAAAACTGAGGGAGGAGGGCTGGAAAAGCATATATGTCACTTGAGATGCCCGTCTATTACTTATTACCTTAAAACCTTCATTGCTTACATATCTATTCACAAATATATTGGGTTGATATTAAACAACTTTCGTGTCCATCTATTAATGTCCCCCACATGGACGATTGAAGCCTCCAATTTCAGCTATAAAAAGCCCTGCTGAAGGTGATATAATATGAGAACCTCATACGGGTGGACCAGTATGGGTGGGACTCTGCAGAGACTCTGCTCCCAAATCCTACAGCACCTGTGAGGGGCTAGGGGGAGCAGAGATGGGATCTAATTTTGCTCATGTACACTTCGCTATTAATTTTCGTTTTATCCTATGTTATAACTAGATTGATCACAATGCATTGGAACTTGTGTTGGTTTCTTGAAAATCAAGTAGCCACTGTATTTTGCATGTTGGATTATCGTTAGCGGTATCCACTTGTAATAATAATAATAATATTGCTTTATTTATCGAGGGTAACACTTAATATCATGCAGATAATATACACATGGCCCTCAACATAAAGAAAAATAAATAGATGATTAATAACAGTAACAACTAAGCACTAATAAAGACAGTTTCAAATTACAATAATCATTGGAAGCAGTGAGGGTTAACCTGCATAGTATGCATTCAACTTGAATGAGAATGAGTCTCTTGAGGCTGCTTGTTTTAGTTCAGTTGGTAGTTTGTTCCATAGAGAAGCAGCGCTAAAACTGAAAGTTTTCTTGCCAATGGTTTGCTTTTAAAACCTTTGGTAGCATAAAGTTGTGGGCAGCGTTCCTTGTGTTAAGCGAGTGTGTGTCTTTCAGCAATTTGAATTTATTTCGGACGTATTCAGGCGTTTTGCCATTAAGGGTCTTACATGTATACAACAGCATTAGTTTGAGGCGTTACTCGTTCAGGGAAAGGAATTATGTTCAAGTCCTTAAAAAGCGTTGAAGGGGTATCCCATGGGGCATCTAAAATTATCCGAGCTGCTCTTTTCTGCAGGCGGACCATAACTTCCCAATTCGCTTAATAAGTTGTTCCCAAAATTGTTGATCCATAGTCCATGATGGGCTGGACGAGTGTGCTGTAATATAGTATTCTTGCTTTTGGTGTTGGAAACTGTTTTATTCTTCTGAGGAGGCTGAGTCTCTTGGAGATCTTGCCCTTAATCCCTGGCTGTTGGAACAAGTTGCCGTTAAATTCTTGGCAATATGGTCGAAGTTGAAAATATGTTGACAAAATTGGAAAATGTATTTTAGTTTTTGAAGAAATTGGACATGAGTACGAGTCATTTTGGGCATGGGTGCCGCCATCTTGGATCTGATGACGTTTCACGGCGGTCCCTATTGTCAAAAAACAATAGCTTTTGTCTTGTAACAATAGGGACCGCCAAAAAACGCCATCAGATCCAAGATGGCGGCGCCCATGCCCAAAATGGCTCATACTCATGTCCAATTTCTTCAAAAACTAATATACATTTTCCAATTTTGTCAACATATTTTCAACTTAGACCATATTGTCAACAATTTAATGGCAACTTGTTCCAACAGCGAGGGATTCCTTAAACATACTCGATGTGGGTGTCCCAAGAAAGGCTAGTGTCGAGATAGATCCCAAGTAATTTTGTGTTCGTAACTGATTCAGTTGTAATATTGTCGTTGATGGCTACAAGCAGGTTTCTGTTTTCCTTCTCTAGCTTACGCCATTTCGGTTTGCTGCAAGTTATCATTGATTTGGTTTTGTTACAGTTGAGTACCATTTTATTCTCACTGGCCCACTTTGTTATTGGCTTCAACTCAGCAGTTAGAGTGGCTTGAACCTTCTCTAAGTTTGGACCTGTTGCTAACTGAGTGGTGTCATCAGCATAGACTTCCATGCTGCTGTTGGAAACGTGAAGTGGAAGGTTGTTGATGAAGACAATGAATAGAAGAGGACCCAGTATTGACCTATTAGGGACTCCTGAATTCACGGGTAGATCCAGGTGGTTCAAACCCCCCTTTCTCTCCCTCCCAGAAAGAAAAGAAGTTGCCGATGATCGAACCCCTATTGAACCTCTGTCATAGATCAGAATCCTCGATCTGTTACAGACTTTAGTCACATTATTGTACTGACTTAATGAATAATGTACTATCGCAGCCTTTTGTACACTTGAACACAATATGTTATAATCAATAACAGTACTGAATCATTAGGGCCATTTATACGAGAGCAAGTTAGCTGTGGCTTACCTAAGCCATGAATGGATCATATAAATGGGTCAAAACCTGAAGTTTGTGACTTAAATAGTACATTTTTGTGAATTTTGTGGCTTAGGACTAAGTTGCGGCTGACTTGCTGTCATAAATGGCCCTATTGTTGTACTGGAGCAAAACACGTACTGACTAATTAGCTCAGGAGGGGGTGATACATAATGTTTGTCTGCAAAACGTTTTTAACATGGGCACTGATGCTCTCCCACCCCCCCTCCCCAAGGGGTTTCAATAACTTTTTAGGCTACAACTGGTGGTCCTGACATTAGAGGCGGTGGTTTACCTAGTGAACTTTAATCCACACTTAACACAAAACACAACGATCGTGTGAAGCTAAGCCGGCGGTAAGAAGAAAAGTAACCAGCGGTTTATTGCAGGAAGCCGCCTTCTATTGAAACCCCTTGCCCATTCTCACTGCTGTGTCACAGTCAAGTATCTCGGATGGCTTGTATTTACAAGGAAGCCAATAATAATAAAAGAAAAACTTGAAACTTGGTGCCTATCATGACAGTTAAACATATGAGTCGCTGTAAATTAGGAGTCCACAGAAACAAAAAGTGCATTTTGATCATCAAATAGTCAGTCCGTGACAATTATGGCAGCTGGCAAATGGATAGTGACCAGCTTCTTTTTACATTACTGTAAAGTTCTTTATGAATAAAGCATCTTTCTTGTATTTTCAGTTCTTCGTCACATGTGCAAAATGTGATTTCTTGGATGGCAAGCACGTAGTGTTTGGTAAGTCATGGTATATTTAACCAAGGTATACATGTATTTATTTGCTTATGTTAAAGGCCCACTTTGACTTAATTTGGCTCAAGCTAGGCTTTGTTGTGTTGACCCACATCATAAAGATGATGGAAGGTGTATAAATAAATAAACAGATACATGTACATCTCCAACCCAGGAGAGCTAGAACATACTGTACATTGTCATTAAATCTCCGGGGTATCCGGGGAAAGCATCGACAGAGGAGGGGAAGGGGTACCAAATGGTGCAGTGAATATCAATATTATCCATGACCAGTTCCCATCCCCCTGAAGGGGAAACCATAATATTGAGAGGGGAGGGGAAGGGGAAGGGGTACCATATGGCACTGTGAATAACTTTTTTTTTCCTTTAAGCGATTTACCCAAATCAGCTGATCTTTGACATATAAATTGTAAATAATTATTGACCTTCCAAATTGTTGCTGTTACAGGAAAAGTCATCGATGGTCTGCTTGTCATGCGCAAAATAGAGGTGTGTCTTTATTATTAAATACAGATTGGGTCAGGATAGTCCCGAGGGACTCTAGTTTGAAAGGACTTTGGGAAGATTATTGACCTTATTCATAAAGGCATCAAAGCGAGGCCAGTTGTTGCAGTTTGTCACATGAAGAGAAAAATATACAGTCGATGGGGGAAAAATAACGTTAATTTCCTTATGACAAACAGTAAAAGAACACTACAGTGCCACGTGACAGAAACTAAGACATTTCTGACTGGCTCCAGTTTTGTGATCTGTGGTACAACTGGCCTCGCTCTGGTGCGATTGTTACCAGACTTCTACCCACACGGGCATGAGATATGGGTAAGGTGAATACACGTAGCCTGTGTGTAGCCAGGTGTTCTAGGGGCAATGGGGTGAAAGGAAAATTAATGCATGCATCAGTGCTATGGATAGTCCTGATGGCCGCACAATCTGCTCCTCCCCCCTTAGTTACTGTTGCTATATCCTCCTACTTAGTTACTGTTGCTATGTCCTCCCCCCTTAGTTACTGTTGCTATGCCCTCCTTAGTTACTGTTGCTATGTCCTCACCCATTAGTTACTGTTGCTCTATCCTCCCCCATTAGTTACTGTTGCTCTATCCTCCCCCATTAGTTACTGTTGCTATGTCCTCCCCTCATAGTTACTGTTGCTATGTATTCTTTCCTCAGTTACTGTTGCTATGGCATTCTTTTTACTCACTCACCCCCCCCCCCCCCCCCCCCCCCCTAGAACACCTGGCTACGTTATACACGGGGTACGTATTATTTATGGCAAGTACTTGCACTGTGGTTGAAACATTGCCATAGAAAGCTTGAACAAGTGCACGGTAGGTGATGGACTATCTACCGCACGCGTGGAAGCTAGACTCTTCGTGAGACAGTTACGGTAATATATTTCATTATAAATAACGTTATATAATGAGCTCTCCGATTTGTTAAAAAGTGTTCAGCGTGACGCTGAGGTATTGAAATGTAACTCGTTTGTTGATTAGCAAGGCCATTGAGCTTGCGCATGTAATATTTTGTTATCCACACAATTATATAAACTTCTCCACCACTTACTTCTCTCAATGCCCTATCCACTATCACAATACCTTTGTTTCTGCTTCACAGAACGTACCAGTTGGTCCAAACAACAGACCAAAGCTCCCAATTATCATATCACAATGTGGAGAAATGTAAACCTGGAGGAGAATCATGCACGTAACTCGGTGATATACAGTCAAATGCGAATATCCGGTATCCGTAATGTGGTACACATTATAGACAATGACAAGCAATACCCAACGCCTGCTCGGTCCAGGACTAAATCCAAGAAACGTTTGACCAGTAGTATCTAAATGTAAGAGTGAGTTGTTTTAATTTGTAACGTAAAGCTTCTATCTTCCATAGTTACATTTTGACCTTTCACTCTTCGTTTCTAAGCTTGGTATATATTAAAGTGAGTAAAACAAATCAGAACTCCCATATTCTGTAAATTTGTGAACCGCCCATCTGTAATAGTAACACCAAACTATACTGTCACTCTATTAATGATCACACCACACTTTTCCATTACCCCATACAATCACACACCATACTATACTATCACCCAATAAAGGGTCACACCATTCTATACTCTAACCCCATAAAGGGTCACACCGTACTCTACTGTCACCCCATAAAGGATCACACCATACTATACCATGACCTCATAAAGGATTACACCATACTATACCGACACCCCATAAAGGGTCAACATGCTATACCATGACCCCATAAAAGGTCACCATACAATATCGTCACCCCATAAAGGGTTACACCATACTCTACTGTCACCCCATAAAGGGTTACACCATTATCTACTGTCACCCCATAAAGGACCATACTAATACAGTCGAACCTCTACACAACGGACACCCTTGGGACCAAAAGCTGTGGCCGTTGTGTAGAGGTGGCCGTTGGGAGAGGTATAGGGGTGTAATTTGACACCAAAAATAAGGTATGCTTCCTCGCCAACTGCAGGCTCCCATATCACTTTATATTCATGGTATCCTCGTACAAACGATTTAACTTTTACCAGATTTTTGTCTTCCTCCATTTGAGAGCCAATATCTCAAACTACACCACAATCTGGTACTGTGTTCTTGCACCAGACCATTCAAAATGTGTCAATACGACATGATGTCGGGCCGCTTTGGAGTGACAAGGTGTTAAAGTGCCTATAACCCTTTTGCAATTTTGATAGCTTATGAACCTCCGAAAAGTTTTGAGTACTTCTGTGAAGAAAGTTTTGGTTTACAGTGAATACTTTATGTTCTACGCTTGTTTGAAATCGTGTAAATGTGACCTTTTGTGACCTTTCCTGACCCATGACCGCGTAAGTAAAAGCCTGGGTCGAAACCTGTATGTACGTCACCTCATTAATGCATTATTCTCCATGGCGCCTTTCTATCACAACAACATCGATGCATAGAAAATATACACAGTTTGTGGGTTGTTAGTAAAGAAAAAAGTCATTTTAGTCAACATGTTAAGTATTTATTGAAATGATTGCAAAGCCGAATTAATTATATGACGTCAAGATGACGTAAATACAGGTATCGACCCAGGCTTTTGCTTACGCGGTCATGGATAAGGAAAGGTCACATTCTCACGATTTCAAACAAGCGTAGAACATAGAGTATACACCCAAAACCAAAACTTTCTTCACAGAAGTACTCAAAACTCTTCGGAGGTTCGTAAGCAATAAAAATTGCAAAAGGGTTATAGGCACTTTAACATGAAACAAGGCCGGCGTAGTGGCTAAAAATACTCATTGAATGGAATATGGAATTTCGAGTACAGTCGACTGGCCGTTGTGTAGAGGTTATTTTAAGTGCATTTTTGCGTTTGGGACAACGAAGTGCTGGCCGTTGCCGTTGTGTAGAGGTGGCCGTTAGGGGGAGGTTCCAATAACAGTAAATGTATGGAGTGGTGGCCGGGGAATAATATCGTGGCCGTTGCGTATAGGTGGCCGTTAGTAGAGGTTCGACTGTACATGGTAGCGAATCTTGTACAAATGTTGCCAATGAATCCTTGACATTTACTGTTGCCTAGAAATTGAATGGTGTACGTATATTTATTGGGAAGTGTTCCGCATTTCATTATAAGCTCGATTTGATCTTAAAGCATTGACTTTAAAATCGGGCTGTAGTTGAAAGTATTGTTTTTCTGCCTTTCAATGTCTGTCACCACGTTATCAATTACTCTGTTACGTCGGGACAAACGTGCTAATAATGAATCTAATTTTAAAACCGGCGAGGATTTCCCCTGCTAGCTGATAAATAACAGTCCTACGGAGAGTTAAACATAAACTCGAACTCACTTTATTAGTTATTTTGACGTTATTGGTACCTAGAATTTGAATGTTGTACGTATATTATATATCGGGATGTGTTGCGCATTTCATTAGGAGCCCGGTCTGGTTCTTAAAGCATTGACATTAAAATCTAGCCTGTGTCACATCTGAAAGTGACAGAAAGCTTGTTCTAGACCCCCAACGAAGTACCAGGATATGTGTAGTCGATAATGATTGGTTTTTAAAAATGCTCATTCTTAGACGTTTTCTGACTGGCCATTCAACTGTCACCAATATGTCACCAGTGCGACCATAGTTAATAGAGTGGAATGGTTAGGAAACCCAGCGACCTTCTTTGTTATAGGTCTTTGTTAGCTTTTTTCAACCTTGAACGTGCACAAAAGACAATAGAAATTCCAATGTGTTAATCATTCAGCCAATAGAAACGCGTGAGTTCAGTCGTTGAGGGGACGCTAATGAACTATAACCGTGCACAATCTTTTGTCTTACCCCTTCCAACATACATGTAAATCGCAGCGCCTTTGTTAGCCCCTTTGAAGTTTGCCGGGTTTCCTAACCATTCCACTCTATTAACTATGGTGCGACTAACGGCTAATTTACATTTCAAAATATGGCGGATTTTATACACGTCGAGAAGAGCAAAGATATCTACAATATCAGTTTGAACTCGAGATTCGTTTGCTAGAACAAGAGCAGTTGACCAGAGTTGAGTTCGGATGTGGCACATACTTGATACTTGAAAGGGTATGGCTATAGAGCCTTCTCTGTGTCCGCGCCTAGGCTCTGGAACTCACTACCGGACTTTATAAGAGATAGCCAAACAGTTGAGAGCTTTAATATACATGTAGCCTGCTTGCAGGCGGTGGAGAGTGTTTTTTCGCGCAGCAAACGGATCATCGAAGCGGCCGCCATATTGGCTGAGCGTGATTGAGACCTGGAATCGAATGACAAATGGAGGGGGATGGGAGAGGCAGATCTGATATACATGTGAAAACTTATCTTTTTAGACAGGCATATTTTTAATGAATTTTTCTTAAGATTTTTATCTTATATTGTATGTAAAGCGCAAATGGACTGTAGGGAATTGGCGCCATATAAATCAGTATTATTATTTCCAAGCTGAATGGGAGATTTGTTTGTGTGTTCCTCGAACGAGAGTTTGGTCAGCAAGTTTCCTTTCATGTGGCACTAAACCACAGCCAGCCTATTATGTTGCATTACTTCAAAACCTGACCCTAAATTGATATAAACCAAACCTCCGATAATAAAACACAGGGAAACGACGACAGAGCTCTTCTATTGCGAAAATCTCAAGTAAACAGCTGACTCACATGCAAACGAACAGTTTGTCTTTCAACCGAGCGGCCTCTGACATGAACTGCCCGTCATAACAATCTCCGAGGTTGGCGACAGTTGAATGGCCAGTCGGAAGACGTGTAAGAATGCGCTTTTTAAAAAGCCAATCAGAATCGATTACACATATCCTGGTACTTCGTTGGGGGTCTAGAACAAGCTTTCTGTCCTTGTTCAACGCGTCATCTCCCTTTGATTGACTAATATCATCAATTGTCAAAATGGCTAGAATTGATTATAATCATTATTCTAAGACAAACCCTAACCCGAACTACAAACCGAACCCTAACCATCGGACGAGTTCACGGGTAAATGACGGGTTCTCGCTCACCTAGAGCTAGGGTTCACAGGTAAACAAGAAAGGAAGGTAAACGAGAGAAAACTTCTAGCCAGTTTGACAATTGATGATCGCTGTTTCGCAGACGGACTTAACTAGGGTTCAGTTCGGATGTGACACAGGCTACTCTTTCTCCTCCCTCCCCAGTCCTCGGATCTAAAACATAAGAGTTGCCTGCGGAGGAGCTAAGGTTCGCATCCCGGTAAAGGCAGTGTAAAACCCCGACTCTATATTGGGTACTGTGAATCCCTCGTGCATGGCTCGGTTGACCAAGTAAAATGGTGATCCCGTCTCCAGAAATAGGGACGTAAAAGAACTACTGAGTCTGAGGGCGCAAACAAATCTCTGGCGGTGACCACCCTGTGTCGGCAAATCAGGTCGACTTGGTGTGATAGTCTAGGGCTTACTAGCAAATGTGACCTCGACTTCCTAACTATAACCACAGTACCACTTGCACAGCTAGTTAGTTGATAGAATGTGACCAAGTGCCGAAACAACTGGTAAACACCATTTTACATTTCATCTGTTTGGCTAATGTGGTGTAATCCGACCATTACGTCATTTTCCATCTCATGGGTCCACATGCAAGACCAGAAATATCTAGACCATATTTGCCGCAATATATTTGCCGCCGGCTAATATGGTCGACTGTTGTCCCATATCTTTAAATCTTTATTAATGTTTGAAGCCCTCAAGTTAGTAACAATTACTAGCGACATGAAATAAAGGGGTTTGTCGAAGTTGGAAATCAAACTCTCCACACACATATCTCCCACATGTGTTAGACGGAAGCCATTCTGAAAAACAAACATTTGTTCGGCCTTTCGCCCGGGGGAGGGGGTTACTTACATGAAAAATGGGTATGTGCGTAAGGCCAAAAGGCTCAAACCCTGACCCCCTCTGACCCAAAATCCGAGCTTCAAAACCCTGATTGCCCTCTTTTTTGGGGAAAACTCCGATTGCCCCTTCTTTAAATAAAAACAAATAGACCCTGTGAAATAAATTGTGCGCCTGATAACTGCCTAAAAAATACTGAACTCCGACCCTGACTGCACCCAAATTAAACTCAAATCCTGACCCTGATCTGCCCAAATCAGGTCAAAACTCCGACCCTTCCTGCCCAAACGGAGCTCAAAATCCTAGCCTGCGTAGCAAGCCCAGGGGGAATTGGGAAGAGGAGGGAAGAGGGGGAGAGGGAGGGAATTGGAAGAGAGGGGGAGGGGGAATGGGGAGAGGAAAGGGAAAGGAAAGGAGGGCTTGCAACGAACTCCCCGTTTTTCCCCTTACGCCCCCACAAATGATAAATTCATTTTCAGTGTCGTCTGACATGTCATCTGTCAAAATCAACCAATCAACTTCCTTGTTTCTGTCTGTTACAAATGTTTGACCTTCGGTGCGAAGGAAATTCAAAATGACCCCTAGGAAAAACGAAGCCCAGAGATCAAACATTTGGGCTAGAAAATTGATTTCTGCATGGATTTTCACCAAATAAACACTCTACAACCCCTGGGTACCATACTAAATTTACAGCGGGAAATTGTGGCTTAAACATCGTTTTTCATCATCGTTTATGAGCACAAACTTCCTTAAATTGAATCAAGACAAAACTGAACTCATAGTTATCAGCTCTAGATATCGTCCTAGACCAGATCTTGAGCACATACTAGTTGGTAATGAGCGCATTGCACCTCGGACCTCTACGCGCAATCTAGGAGTAATTATGGATCATTCTCTCAGCATGGAGGAACACGTAAAGAAGATTTGTAAGGCATCATACTATCATCTAAGAAATATTGCGAAGATTCGCAAATATCTAAATCAAGGCACTGCTGAAATTCTAATTCATGCTTTTATTGGTTCTAAACTTGACCATTGTAATTCTCTTTTATATGGTATCCCTAAGTACTCAATAAGTAAATTACAGTCTGTCCAGAATGCGGCAGCTCGTATCGTAACGCTTACTAAGAAATACGACCATATTTCTCCTGTAATGATCCAGCACATTGGCTACCCGTAGAGTTTCGTATTATTTTTAAGCTATTGTTATTAGTGTACAAAGCTCTTAACGGGATGGCGCCCTCCTATGTTACCGAACTATTGAGTTATCGCAAATATTCACGATCGCTGCGTTCCAGCAATAAAGAACTTTTGAGTATCCCGACAAGCAAACTTAAATCATATGGTGATAGATCATTTTCTGTAGCTGCACCGAGACTGTGGAACGACTTACCACTGGAACTTAGGAAGTCGCCATCAATTTTACTTTTTAAAAAGAACCTCAAGACATACCTATTCAAAGCAGCATATAATCTATAGTCTGTATGTATGTATATATATATATATTATTTTATTATATAAAATATATATATATATTTTTAGAATTTTTAGAATTTTATTCCGCGTATTATGTAATTTTTATATAGTTGTAATTGTATAGCCATAATGATGTTTTTTTTAACTTACTCTTGTAAAGCGCTTAGGACAATTAATGGATTCAGCGCTATATAAATAGTTATTATTATTATTATTATTATTATTATTATTTTCGACACGAAAAAACACAATTACACTCGCGTTACTAAGTACTTATATAACTCTCTATAGAGTCTAATGCCTCAAAATAAAATACAACTTCGCAGCTTCTGGTCCTAAAACGTAGCTATCCTGCATCGCTTGACATCCTAATCGTAAATAATCTACTTATGGCAACCTAATGTAAATTAAGGCTACTAAATTGGCCTAGCCAAGACCATTTTGGTTTCTCTCTCAATCTGGCGAGCGTTTTGTACGCAAAAACACATTTCTGCACCGAATTGAGTGCAATAAGAGCTATTGACGTCTCCTGGGTACATATTATCCAAGCGTAGTACAATATAAAGCGCTTATTACACGGAAAGTTGTGTAATACGGCTGGGTATTTTTACGAGTCAGTTTAATTTTTTCGAGCCTGAAAGGCGAGAAAAAATAAAATCGACGAGTAAAAATTCCCAGCCGTATTACACAACTCTTCGTGTAATAAATTGTTTATTATACGACAGCTAACACGAACAAAACATGTTTGTTTTCGCTTACCTTACTGCTCTGTTTGAAGAAAATCTTGAGAAGAAATCTCGAGAGAAGAAATCTCGAGAGAAGAAATCTCGAGAGAAGAAATCTCTCAGCTCCACGTCGGGGGCGGGCGCGCACTGAAAAGTTTTTTCGCGCGCTAAAAGCTGATTGGCTGTTACTCAAACAGCCCCATTTCGATTGGCTCGCGCGCTTACAAAACCTTTTAAGTGTTGAATAAACCTGTGCAAACCTGTTCGCGACCCGTGTAATACGGTCTCATATTTGCACTCGTTTTAGCCCGTATTTGCACTCGAAAACGCCAACATCAAAAGTTAGAAAATGTTATTCGTCCATTCACGACTTTCGCTTTCCAAACACTGGCGTAACAAAACACAACCCTTCAGACATTTGCATCAAAATAAAATACAACTTCGCAGTTTCTGGTCCCAAGACGTAGCTATCCTGAATCACTTGACATCCTAGTCGTAAAGAATCTGCTTCTTAGGCAACTCAAGGCTGCTAAAGTTGGCCTAGACTAAGTCTATAACTGTATACAGCACTGGTTGAACAAGACGGGCCGCCATGTTGAACTGCCTTCTCCACGAAGCCGAAGATCAAACATTTGGGCTAGAAAATGGAGTTCTGGATGGATTTTCACCAAATAAAAACTCTCTGAAACCTCTAGGGTATCCGTACTAAATTTCCAGCAAGACATTTTGGCTTAAACATACGATTTTCGACAAGGAAAAATTCACAACAGACTTCAGTTCTTCTCCGGTCTTCGGTTTTTCGGGGTTCGTTTTTCCGCCTGGGTCTTCGCTGTTCGTTTTTCCGACAACCCTGAAGCTATCGCTGTACATCTACTAATAGCTCTATAAACTACAAGAAGTTGAAGATACTTTTTCCAAATCTGTTGGGTCAAATGGCAAACAAGTCCTTCGACTTCGTGAACACTTCTTCATTGCATCGCGCCACAACTGCTATTTTTATTACAAGTGTCAATCAAATGTCATTAAACACCACTTTAGCCAATCGGAATTTTACGTCTAAAAAATGAACGTTAAAAGGGAAAAAACGGGGGGTTCGTTGCAAGCCCTCCTTTCCCTTTTCCTCTCCCCATTCCTCTTCCCCTCTCCTCATTCCCTCTCCCCTCTTTCCCAATCTTCCCCATTCCCCCTGGGCTTGCTACGCAGGCTACACAATCCTGACCCACCCCCCTGCCCACGGCACGTACATAATACGTCAAAAAGAGGAGTACCTCCCCCCCCCCCCCCCCCCCCCTCCGGCCTTTCGCTGGGGATATGGGATTTATTCCCCCGCGGGTGCTGCCCTCGGTCTCGTTCCAGGCCAATATCCTTACATATTATCAAGACGTCTATTTTCACCGACTCCCAATCAGTATTTTCAGAGACTGTGTAGTCGGCAGAATTCATAATCGAGTGTCTGATCAATAGCCCACTTCCGCGATATAAAAATAGCCCACTTCCGCGATATAAAAATAATAAATTTAATTTAGCACGGAGCCTCGTATTGAACCTTTGTGCGTGACGAGTAAAGCATATCGCGGAAGTGGGCTATTGTAGTAGTGTAATCATTGAGTTATAGACACGCGTAAGATTCAGATTTGATTACATGCGCCACAGGAAATTATGGAAACACCCATTGTCATAAAACTCGGCCAGATGTAAGTATATGTTCAGTTTATTGTCTTGTAAAGTAAATAACTAGTGGTAGTAATAGATGGTTTGCACTCAATCCCCAGAGATTCAAAGGGCATGGCGGCCATGTTGGTGTACAGAACAAAAGCTAACGAAGAATCTATGTTAACTGTATACGCCAACATGACGGCTATAACGTAACGTGCAAATGGTCTATAGGTGTTCAAAACAATAGATGGACAGCGTCTAAAGCCGATAATACATGGTTCAACGTTCGTTGCCAACATGTGAAACGTTTATTGGCAACAAATGTTGACCCGTGTATCATACCATGTTTAATGTGGAATGAAGCGATCGAGTCAACATGTTGAACGATGTTGTAGGAAATAGAGACATGCATGCTCTATTCCATTGAACAAGTTGCAACATCGTTCAACATATTGACTCACTGTTTTCAACATTCGACATGGTATGATACACGCGTCAACATTTGTTGCCAATAAATGTTGAACGATGTTGGCAACAAATGTTGAACCGTGTATACACCTTATTCCAATATGGCTGCTCTTATTTGCATAATGTCAAAAAAACCTACGATATTAGGCGAAGTGAATGCTGTCTTTATTAAAGCATGCAAAAGTAAGTAATACTGAGCAGTTTGAGAGTTTGGTCTTTCATTGTTGCAAAGTTATTGACATTTAAATACAGTGTAATTCACGAAAACGAGGCTAGTAGGTATAACTGGCTCAAACCCATACAAAACTCTATATTGAAATCTCGATAACTTAGTACCATTTTATGCTATCACCCCTAACATTCAGAGTATTGCTAATCTTGACATACTCTTTAACGTGGTAGCATTCAACTATTATTTACTGCTCTCTATACTATAGATTTGCCATTTTGGAATAGGGGGTATTATCGGCCTAAGATTTAGGCTTCGTTTATAAAATCGGCCCTTACAGATTGCGTATTAAACACCGCTGATCGCAAATTCAAATTAAATACTTTTAACTTCATACAATTGGAATATATTCTACCCGACACACATTGTATCTCACATAATTCGTGTTCAAAAACAGGAAGGTAAGCCCCTGTAGAATCATGGGTAACAAGAACAGACATTTTGGGTTGATAACGTAACGAACAGTATGGCAGAAAAACACGAGAACTTAGAATTTCAAGTTTTTGAGAGAATGTGAACACAAGAAAGGACTTCATTCAGTTACTTTTCGGCCTTACAGAGACATCTCCAGACACGTATAGTGAAAAGCAACGAAATGTAAAAGAAATATTTGGAGGATGATAAGGAAAATAACCTCTTTGTGGCTTCGTGAATGTACGCTGACATTTGTCCTTGGAGATTATCTGACCGTCAAAACTAAGAGTTTCGCTTTCAGAAACTGTTTACTATGGAAACGGTAATCTCATATCCACGCGGACAAATGTCAGTGATTATTTTGTTCCGGTCCGGAATCAAACATTGTGTGGGCGCTGATTGGTTGTTGGCCTGCCCCTCTTTTTTCTCATATCGATGCCGATTGTTATACTACTGTTACAGTCGGTACCACAAGGCAATCAAACGTTATTACCAGCCCTGGGCAACACTGATGCCTGGAGGTCAATTTAGCTCGGTCCTTATATAGATCCCGATTGTTGTACTACTGTTACAGTCCGTATCACAAGGAAATCAAACGTTATTACTGTCATGAGTTATTGATTAATGATTACATGTATATACACTGATCGGATAATTCAGTCTAGAACATGCGACATGTATGAGATAGCCGAATAAACAGAGATCAAAGACATCAGATTCAGACTCATTACAATTACCAGCCCTGGTCGGTCGTTATATCGATGCCGATTGTTTTACTACTGTTATAGTCAGTACCACAAGGCAATCAAACGTTATTACCAGCCCTGGCCATGAGCGGTCCTTATATCGATCCCGATTGATGCATTTCACATGAGAAGACCAGCGTTTGGATCAACGCCACTACAGTGTCGCATAATGCGACAGCATCTGCCGAACCAGATTAAAATTAATTCATGCATCGCTCTTCTGCTGTACTTAATTCATGTATTAAGTTCGGCACATGAGCGGCATCTAAAACGGGCCTTATATAGTTTTCAATCAGTCCTCAGAGACATGAATGATAAAAAAACTTGCCATGGTATACAATAAGATCCTAACGGCTAAAGTGAACAGGTTGCACCGTAAATATGTGGTCGGTAAGTGGTCGGTCAACCACTTACCGACTCCATATTTACGGTGCAACTTGTTCACTTTAGCCAAACCCTACAAATCATATAATACTTGAGTAACGCAAGTCAACCCATGCCTGAGGTACTCGGCCTGTAATCAACTGACTCAATAGCAAAAAACAACCAATCAAATTTCAACAATTAGTGCTATTGGGTACGAAATAGCCCCAATGGATATTGTACAACTATATAACACGTAGGGATGTTGATGTTATGAATGCTTCTCTTGACGTCGTACAGTACGTCCGACAACTTGGTCGGGTAAGCCGTTGCCAGAGAAAGTAACTGGACCACACTCGGTGCTAAGAGTCTCCTAGCGCTTGTTGTCACCACACGGAGCACTTCTTCTCAGGGTTCATGGGAGCATTTTTCTTGCATTTGAATGCTTCGGAAAACTTGGGGTAATTCTGCAAGGTGCCAATGATCCTGTGAAGAAAAAAGGCGTTACTGAGAATAAAACCGACGCCATCCGATTTCCTGGGAGTTATTGTTGCTCCTCGAGATAAATTCAAACTTTCTACCTCACCGAGAAAGGTGTCCGCCTTACGGAATTCAAGTGACTCGTAACAGGGCAGAAGATACTTGTAACGACTGTCCTTCGACGGTTGTTTAGAAACTTTCTTTACTACTTTCCCTTCGGAAAACGTAAAGCTGTAATTCAAATAACAGCAATACGGTACATAAGTTTACAAATGAACAGTCGAATACGAGTCAAAATGACATCAAAATACAAGGCGAAAACATAATAAAATTACAAAGAAAGGCGGATATGCGGTACAAATACATGAATGTTACCTTGTGAGGTTCCTAGGCTTGCTAAACTAACTCAGTAACTGTATAAATCGTGAAATCTAGAACGAAACAACACGAACGAACTGATCCGACTGTTCTGCTGGCTAAACTCAGTCACGTGACTCTGGTTTCGCGCGCTAACAGACGCGCGCGTGGGAACTGGGCTGACTAAAGCCACAATACTACATCAGGTACTCGGTTTAAAGAGGTGGCCGCTTTAGAGAGGTGTTTGTTGGAGCTAGCTGTATTTTTTTATTAGACATCGAAAATTGATTTTCCCCTTTGAGGGCTTCGATCGAAGAATCGGTCATTGTTTTAACCACATGCAAATATATCTTTCGCTCTTGAAAATGCCTCATCTTACTAAATATGATGGATGCCATCTCATCTTGTGGGATGGAAAAGGAAAACGCAAAAATAGTAACAATAATAATAATACACAAAACATATATTAACACTCATAACTCTAAAAGATCAGAACAAACCAGTAGAGTTAATTAAACTCAACAAACTATCTTCTTCGGGTCTCTATTGCTTACCTAAACTTTGAGAAGGAATGTGAATCAGTTTTAAGCTGTAGAAGAGCTGGCTTCTTGGTGTATATACTGCACCATGGCTGGGGAAAGCAAACAGGAGGAATCAGTGTTAGGATATGTAATTATAAAATAGTTCTCAATAAATTATGGGTTATTGAAACTATATGGCATATCCAAAGGAAACGAAACATGTCACGTGTTTTTACATTAGAAAGCCAAAAAATAAGCTTATTTCTTTTTCTGCTGTATTGGTAATTGCTGCCGCAGCGAGCGTTCCTGAACCGAGAGAGCAAGGCAGCGAAACTAGTCGATGTAATGGGGACAGAATTCTCAATTTAGCTGGTACCCATAATGCATTCCACTTCTAATTTACACGCGCGTGTTTCATACGGTGGTTCATAGAGACAACACACGTCCCAGTTTGAAACAAGTTCCCCCAGTTCAAAAATATGTCCCACCAATTTAGAAACACGTCCAAATTTGGAAGTACTTCCCCTCTAAGAAACACACCCGTTTGAAAATATATCCCAGCTATCGAACATGTCTTAGTTTATAAACACGTCCCAGTTCAGAAACACGACCCAATTTAAAACCAATTATAATTACATTCTAATAGACCCCTTATTCACACTTGATGATTTTCGAGATCAACAAATTATCTCTAACATGAAAATAACCATTGTCATCAGAGAGAGCACCTTTAAATCAACATTTTTGGAAAGTTAATAGTATAGGATGAAATTCGGGAAAGATATTGATGATGGAATTTATAGACTTTTGTATGAGATTTTGCAGTCATGCGTACACAGCCTCGTTTTGATTTTTTTTTTTTTCAGATTCAAAATCATTCGGTATAACCAGGAGCCCATTACCAGGAGCGCTCCTATGTCATGGGCTGGGACCCCAGCACAGGAGTAGATGTGGCTATATTTAGAATTGCTGGTTTTCATTTGACGTCATAGCCGCCATGTTTCTTGCCCTTAAACAATAGATTCCTCGTTAGCTTCTTTTGTTGGGGCACCAACATGGCAACCATGCCCTTTGTCATTTGATCTCTGGGGATTGAGTGAAAACCAGCAATTCGAATTCCAGCGTTGAAAGTGAGAAGAATGATAATGAATAATAATGAGAAGTGACGTATAGCTATCTGATTGGCTAAGCCAACATGGCCTTTGTTTATTTCGTGCGAAATGCAATTCTAAAAATAGCCACATCTACTCCTGTGCTGGGAACAGACCCAATGGGGAAGATGGACGCTCCTGGTAATGGGCTCCTGGTATAACTATGCAGAGAAATATAATTTCATTTTCAAACTTCTACGGTTTACTTACATAAAAGTCCTCTTTTAGAGGAAAGAGTTATTTTTAAATCTTTTAATTTTGACATTATGCAAATTAGGTGTACGCAAGACTGCAAAATCTATCAATTCCAAACGCCACATCTTTTCGGAATTTCATCCTATTTTTAGCCTGCGTCGCATCCGAACTGAACCCTGGTTAAGTCCGTCTGCGAAACAGTGGACAAAAGCTTGTTCTCGACCCCCAGCGAAGTTGCAGGATTATTTATAATCGATTTTGATTGGCTTTTACTAATGCTCATTCTTACGCGTCTTCTGACTGGCCATTCAACTGTCACCGGTGCGACTAACGGCTAATTTACATTTCAAAATGCGACGGCTTTTATACACGTCGAAAAGAGCAATGATATTTGTACAATATCAGTTTAAAATCGAGATTCGTTTGCTAGAACAAGAGCAGTTGACCGAAGTTGAGTTCGGATGTGGCACATTACTAGATCTTTCCAAGCTGCATAAGGGATATGTTTGTGTGTTCTTCGAACGAGCATTTTGTCGTGACAGATTCTATTTATGTGTTCGGCAAGTTTCCTTTTATCTGGCACTAAACCACGGGCAGCTGCCTATTACGTTACATTACTTCAAAACCTGACCCGAAGTCGGAAATAAACCTAACCTAACCTCCGATAGTAAAACACGGGGAAACGACGACAGAGCTCGTCTAGGGCGAGAAATCTCAAGTAAACAGTTGACTCACGTGCAAACGAAGTTTCGACCGAGCGGCCTCTGACGTGACACGGATTGCCCGTCATAACAATCTCCGAGGCTGGTGACAGTTGAATGGCCAGTCAGAAGACGTGTAAGAATGAGTATGAGTAAAAGCCAATCAAAATCGATTATAAATAATCCTGCAACTTCGCTGGGGGTCGAGAACAAGCTTTTGTCCACTGTTTCGCAGACGGACTTAACCAGGGTTCAGTTCGGATGCGACGCAGGCTACCTATTTTTGGCTTGCAATTACTCCCCAGAAATCCAAATGACAAAGCCGTGGCGGCTATGTTGGAGGACATAACAAAAGATCCTAACGATGACTCTTTTGTAATAGTCCTCCAACATGGCCGCGATGACGTCAAGTGCAACCGTGCAATAGCGATGTTTCGTGTTTATAAACATTACGATTGTTATGCTAATGTGCCAACCATAATTTAAAAAGGCCGTTTTGCGTCAGGAACCAATGGCTCTCTGGTTGGCACATTAATGACAATAGATGACGTGCAGTGAACATCACTATACTATTAAAACTTTCCAAATTGATTTGTAGGTGATCTTGTGATGTCAGTGGTTATTTTCATGTTAGAGATCCCAGTTTGATGATCTCAAAAATCATCACGTGTGAATAAAGTGTGTTTAAGGTTAGACTGGCGTGCGTGTGAGATCGTGGATAACTAAATCTCTAGTAATACGGGCAACAATTTATTGAAACTTGTCTCGCACAATGTTGCATTGCGAGTTGAATTACGACGTTGCACGTATTACCACCCACTCGAGCAACTTGCCTTCCATGTTGCAATGTGCGGCAACAATGTTGCAGAAAGTAGAAGTGACTTCTAGTTTTTGCAAGAAATTTTGGTTTTGTTGCTCGTATCAGCACTGGAGCTGCAACTTATCGCGCAACAACGGCCGCCATCTTGTTTCAAAAACAAGTAGTACAACCATTAGCCAATCACATAGCCGGATTCATTCACGCTTACCGTAACTTGCAACACGAAAATTTGCTGGGTGACAAGTTGCTCGAGTGAGTGGTGATAGACCAGTTTACGGTTCATGCGCACTTCTACGAATCCTTTGTTGATTCGGCGGGCCACCAGATGTCAGACAATATAATGGTGGCACGACAGTTGAAATAAAAGACTTTAACAGCTACGCATGAACAGTAAACTGGTCTATATGCGCAACATCGCGCTTCAACTTGCCCCTATTACTCGAGCTTGGCCAATCAAATTCGAAAGCAGTCACCTAATTACTTTTCAACACTCGATTGAAAACCGTTCTGCGGGGGAACCCAGATAACTGTTACATTTGTTATGTCGCTGAGCAGTTCTCATATTATCTTTCCTTTAAGTCATATTTGCCACAGAGATCAGACACTTCAAAATTCCCTGACTTTTCCTTGACTCAACTTCAATTTTCCCTGACCAAATACATGAAGAAATAACATAACAATGGCCTTCAAACATACCTCACAGCCGTCCATTCCACCCATTTATTACCAAGTTGATATCTTCAGCCTTTCCTTCTAATACTCTCAAAATTTCGATTTTGCCTGACTTTTCCCTGACTTCTAGTCAAATACAGTTTTCCCTGACCGAGATCAAATTCCCTGTCTTTTCCCTGACCTTGAAAAAAAAATGTTTTCCTGACTTTTCCATGACCCGTGGACAACCCTGTAAGTTGTCGTTCAAGGTCCCATCAAGTTCTCTGAAGTTTTGGGCGATTTTTGGAGAGCATGGAAAAGAACATAATAGAGGGAGAATAAGTGAAATTTTAAAGAAAAATCGGGGAAAAATGATTTTATGAAGTCATTAAATTATATTTTTAAGTTAATAATTAATATATGGTCACCAAATTTGCCTGCTATCAACCCGATGTGCCCTCGAGTGGATATCCAAAATAGTTCGTATTAATTTCTTTTTACCCTCTTTTATTCCTTCCTTAATTATCATCCTCTTTCATAGAAATCCAACTGGATTGCCCCCTTAAAGTGTGACTACTGTAAACGGAGTACTTAGATAACGAGAACTAACACAGTACACTCCAAAAAGAAAATAAAGCATTTCAACTTACAAATCCTAGCATATCTACGCGATTTTCTTCATTCAAGACTTCAACTTCAGAACTAGTCCACCAAATTTGCCTTTTACCGGTCGAAGCTCGAGCAAGTTGAAATTATCTTGTCTTGTACTCGACAGTGATTGGCTCATATAACCGTAAGTTGGAATGCTTTGTTTTCGTTCTGCAACGTGATTGGTTCTCATTGTCTGAGTGGCAGAGTAAGCATAATATCCTTAGCGAACTGAAAAACGCTTTCGAATCTGCCATTTTGTTTTTGCTGCAATTTAATGACCTCGTGAGTAGAATGCTTCTTCGTTGCTGCGGGTAAAACTTTAACCCAGTTATTTAATTTTCGTATATATAAGGGCAAATAAAGAAACAGGCCTGGCATATCTGAAAGGCAAGTTGACTTACCCTTGCGAAACCAACAAAGAAAAGCTGGTCGACCGTCAAGCCCAGACCAGGTAGAGGTTTATCTTGTCCATGGGTGTGCGTCCATACTTTATATCCCTGAGAGAAAGAAGGCAACAAACATGATTAAAAGTTCTCATGCAACATGTAAATTTGTCATCTTTCCTCCACAAAGTATTTTTTCTAGTCTGCTGCCCAAGGGCAGCTGCAAGGGAGGGGAGACGAAGAAAAGCGAGAGGAAAATGCTATAGATCTTCTGCGCCTCCTCGTACTCTTTATGCCGCTATTATTCTTCCATTACGAGAGCACCACTGTAACTAAAACTCTCTTTAAGTACTCACGCTTAGGACGCGTTATTTACAAAATGGAAGTTAACTTTTGAGGAACGTTTCTCACAAAGAAATTAATAAATACCAATGGCAATGCACTTTATAAACATTTTAAATAGCAGTACGTTTGACAAAAAGTCTGTAAAAAATCTGTACACGTATTTTACACTGTTACCAATGCTTGAAATATGTTTGTAAATTTGTCCATATAAAAGCATTTTACAAAGGCTGTAAAATGCCTGTAATATACTACTGAACAATTTACAAACCATCTTCAAAGTCTGTGAATGGTTGAAATATTCCAGTGATTTACAAACTTTGAGGAACTTCATGTAAAGAGTTTAAAATGTCTGCAAAATCTAAACATTTCTCGAAATCTTTCGCAGACTTTTTGTGAAATTCTCAAAATTTACAGCTGTTTGAAACGTTTGCAAAATGCCTGTGCATGTATAGAATTCACAATTTACCGAAGAGAAATGTTCATACTTTACAGACATCTTACAGACGAATCTTTACATAGTTCTCCAAAGTCTGTAACTGCTTGGATTTTTCTTCATTAATGACTGAAACGGAGATGGAGTCGAGGGAAACATCGAGGATCGAGGGGAAACAAAACTCACTGATTGCCAAGAGGCCAGTCATTAAGTGATTTGTTATAGAGCAACAATTATAAAATAAACAAATATTTATTTTCCCGCCCTTAGCTAGCTAGTGGCGCGCGCGACACATCACACCATCTTTTGTCACGATGTGATCACGTGGCGGGATACATTTGAATCGTATCCCGCGCGGGATACAATGGATTTTGACGACTGCCACGTGACCTTGCATCAGCCAGTGAGAGCGTACGTTGTATCTGGTAAACATGTGGCTATGTAACAAGGCGATTTGTAGTTCATGTAGAAATTGGGCTCTCGTGATCAACTGCGCATGTCATGTACCAAACACAGCGTAGCAGGATTTTATGAGCTACAATGATACACATAATACATGATGAAGAGTATGCTTGCCTCGTAAGCGACCTTGATTCCTCCGTTGTCAGCAATGTTTTCGTTAATTGTGAGAGAGCCATTAACCTGTGTCAAGAAACGCGTAACTTACAAACGTGAGAACTGAACCCTTCGGCACAAGCAACTGAAATATATTACAATCTTCAAGCTATATTACAATCTTCAAGCTATATTACAATCTTCAAGCTATATTACAATCTTCAAGCTATATTACAATCTTCAAGCTATATTACAATCTTCAAGCTATATTACAATCTTCAAGCTATATTACAATCTTCAAGCTATATTACAATCTTCAAGCTATATTACAATCTTCAAGCTATATTTTAATTACAACAACTGCCCAGTTTCTCGTTCTCTAATTGGCTGATTGCCATTGGAAATAAGAGAATTTATAATATAGATACGATAGTACGCGCGCTCTGATTGGCTAAGAAGCCATGTTTTATCAGAGTATATAACATGGTTAGCCGTGTTATATAGTTTTCTACTGGCGGTTTCCTTTCATCGCGTGCGTAAATCTATATTATAAAACAGATAAAGAAGCCTTAGCCATGTTTTAAACAGTACATAAAACACTCTGGTCATTTGAGAACACTCTAGAAATGTTGAAAGCACACGCCTTCGGCATGTGCTTTAACATTTCTCTCATGTTCTCAAATGCCCATCGTGTTTTATGATAGTATAAAACATGGATAAGGCTTCTTTATTTGTTAAATAACACGGTAGATTACGTGATCACTTGCGCAATATTGTGTTTTTCGCCATCTCGTGGTCAAACTTTGTTGTGAACAATTTTCACCATGCGATGACGCAAAACGTGGTAAATGAGAGGACATTTGTTAAATATACGCATACCATATAACACAGTATATAACAGAATATAGCACAGCATAGAGCAAACAGAATAACATAGAACAACAAAGAGCATACAGCATAACATATAGCACAGAGCATAGCATATGGCACAGCATACAGCATAGCATATAGTACAGCATAGAGCAAACAGCATAACATATAGAACAACAAAGAGCATACAGCATAACATATAGCACAGAGCATAGCATACGGTACAGCATAGCATATAGTATAGCACAGATCACATAGAGCGCAGGACATAGAGCATAACATATAGCACAGAGCATAGCATATGGCACAGCATACAGCATAGCATATAGTATAGCATAGAGCAAACAGCATAACATATAGAACAACAAAGAGCATACAGCATAACATATAGCACAGAGCATAGCATACGGTACAGCATAGCATAACATATAGTATAGCACAGATCACATAGAGCGTAGAGCACAGGACATAGAGCATAACATATAGCACAGAGCATAGCATATGGCACAGCATACAGCATAGCATATCCTACAGCATAGAGCAAACAGCATAACATATAGAACAACAAAGAGCATACAGCATAACATATAGCACAGAGCATAGCATACGGTACAGCATAGCATAGCATATAGTATAGCACAGATCACATAGAGCGTAGAGCACAGGACATAGAGCATAACATATAGCACAGAGCATAGCATATGGCACAGCATACAGCATAGCATATCCTACAGCATAGAGCAAACAGCATAACATATAGAACAACAAAGAGCATACAGCATAACATATAGCACAGAGCATAGCATACGGTACAGCATAGCATATAGTATAGCACAGATCACATAGAGCGTAGAGCACAGGACATAGAGCATAACATATAGCACAGAGCATAGCATATGGTATAACTACGACACAACGCAAGCAGGCGTACCGATTTCTATGTGTTTACCGGCACAATATACCATAGATTTTCGAGTCTACAAGCCAATCAGAGCGCTCGTATTATCTGGATTATATTACAATACAGCATAGAGCATACAGCACAGCATAGAGCATCATATAGCACAGCATATATCACAGCACAGAGGCTGAGCATAGAGCATATAACACAGTATAGAGCATAGCATAGAGGTTGAGCATATAGCATAGTAGAGCATACAGAGCATAGCATAGAGCATATAACACAGCATAGAGCATATAACACAGCATAGAGCATAGCAGTGGCTTAGGGATGGCGGCGAGGGGACATATTGCCTATTGTTTCTTGATAACATGAATCAGTGACAGATACAAGTCCACCTCTGCGCATATTTAGCATGTTTAGCCAGTCAGAAAAGGTATATGAAAGAGGATCACCGTATGAGATAATACTCACGTTTTGGCCAAAGACGGTAAATTTGTTGTACTGCTCAACGAGACACATGGACTTCATCTCGAAGTTTAGGCTCGACCGAGGAGACCACCAGTTTCTGAAGTTGCCATCTTTGTCGAACAGTCGACCTAAGAAGAAATTACGAGAAATACTAGTACGAATTCTGATTAATGAGGATAATAGGTCTTCTGAAGGAAGCAGTCACAGTCACTTCAATAAGCAATAAGTTGAGCTCGTGATCCCATGGGGAAGGCTTTACTGGACGGTAAACAAACTTTAGTTATTTATATTTATTTATTAGATTTCCAACAGTAGATATACAAAGAACGAAACATGTAGCAGACGTAAATGACAAAGACTACTGTTGAAAAAACACCTATACAATGAGCCCTCCAAATAAAATCAAAATATAGACAAAAGGCGAAGGTACAATGCTAGACGCTACAATTAGTGAAAGAAAATACATAAATAAAGTAGGAAACAATAAATAATTAAAAAAATGTACTCTCTACATGAAGAACAGCGGCATCTGATACTCAAGTACAAGTGTTTGAGCTAGTGAAATTACGTACTGTTAAAAGTTCCAGTAATGGTGCCAGGTAGCGTCAAAAGTTGGCTAGGTTGGTGGATGAACACTGGTATAATCAACTAAAGTCGATTGAGGTATGCTAACCGCCGTGGAAAGTGAGTAGCAGCTGACGTTTCGAGCGCTAGCCCTTCGTCAGAGCAAAAGGATGTCCTGGCTTGAAGAGAAAGTGCATTCCAGAGGGGAATAACACGATTGAAAAAGGAGTTTGAAAAGGTTACCATGTTAACCCTCTTAGTGGTATATAGTGGTCCTATAGTAGATTTTCTAGTAGTTCTAAGTGGGATATACGGACGCAAAAACTTAGATAGGTAAGTACTGAGAAGGCCAGTTTTACACAAAACGCTGTTTTAACACTGCTTCGACAGTTTTGCTTCTAAAACATAACAAGATAACAGTTTTGCTTTTAAAAGATAACGACAACAAGAGGCTGCGCGCAGCCTGCACTTGGGCTCCACAAAAATACAATGGCTATAACCTCACACGCATGCGTATCACCCCATTGTTCAGATACTCAAGGTCTTAACGTGGTTTCCATTTCTCACATCTTGGTATCCCTGTGGTGGTGCACGTGTTAAAGGTGCAGCTATTGGCTATGTGATAACAAAGATGTAACTCCTGTGCACTGTAAAAAAAAACACGCTAAATTCTAATTCGATCTGTGGATTAGCCGGCTCCTGGCATGGATCAGCCCCTATGGTAGTTTCAGGTCCCGTTGAAAATTCAGAGTTGTAACACTTCTAGATTTCAGAAATCGTTATTTTCTTGTCATATCCACTTGGAATTTGCTTCTTTGTCGATCCGTAATTCGTATATCATTAAAGTGTGTCATATTCTCAGCTCAATGTTGATAGTTCCTTACCCGCGGAGTCGAATCCATGGGTTATCTCGTGTCCTATCACCATTCCTATTCCACCATAAGTCAAGTATCTACGGAATACAATAACAAACAGGTATTAGGTACGTAGGTAAGCTTTATTTCGGCACGCTAGCTAGCCTCATCAACAACAGCTGGTTTCCACAAGGGGCGTGTTTAAAAGTAACCAATTACTTCTGATAATAACTAATAATTAAAATTGTAATGAAGTAGGTAATTTGTCTAAAAATGTATTCTATAATTAATATATGCAATACTATCTATTTACAATATTTATTAATTAAGACTAATCTAATGGTAAATACGGAAACATACTATAAAATAAATTCTAATAACAATATGAAATCTATCTGATGATAATTAATTTGACAAATTGATATGGACGAAAAATGTGGGCAGAAATTTTACTCTTAAAAGTAGGGAAATACTTGAATTCTCTTATTTATGTGGTTAGCAGTTCCAAACTCTTGCCCCACTGCAGCTAAGACTCTTCTTTCGAAATCGTGGAACCCCTAAGATAGTGATCTGTGATCTCGCGTTTCTTAGTGAATAGGTTGGTGCCATATTATTGAGCACCCTAAACATCATTTTTGGTCTTGGTTTTCGTTATTTGGACTTCAAGGGTTTGCCAACCTAGAGCGCTTATGGCCTCAATGTGATGAACATAATCAGTCTTGCAGACCTTTTTTGCAGTTTGTTTTTGTAATCTTTTTGACTGGCACAGACATAAGGCATTCCACACTTCACTGCAGTAATTAAAAAGGTGGCTGGACTAGAGCATTAAAGACAGAGATGAGAGTATTTCTATCGACGAAATATTTGAGCTGTCCCAATCCCTGATGTTATTTTCTTTGCAATATGATCAATATGTTTGTCTCAAGAAATGTTCATCAATTTTTAACCCCGAGAACCTTACTTTCGAAAACTTGCTTTATTTGTTTGTTTTCGATACTTATGCTAGGCTGTTCCTCTATGTTCTTTAGGTTAAGTCTAGAAACGATCAAAAGAAATTTGGTTTTTGCTTCAAGCCACTCCTTATCGCATTTTAGGGCAAAATTCATGGCTACCTCTATTTCACTTATCATCCCACCAGCTGCAGTTAAGTTTGTATCGTCAGCAAATAAGCGAAGGGTTGTTTGATTCAGACATTCGGGTAGGTTATTGACGTAAAGTAAGAAAAATAGATGCCCTAGAATAGAACCTTGCAGAAAACCGCAGGTAGTTGACATTATTGCTTACGATCCGTTAGATAGGATCGCATCAAGGTCAAGGCATTTCCAGTAATACCATAAAGTTCCAATTTCTTTAATATAATTTCATGATTAACTGTATCATGCTTTTTTAAATCCAGGAATACAACCAAACTGAACATCCTGCGATTCATGTTGACATACCAGCTGTTTGTATTGTCAAGTAACTGAGCCGAAACTGTAAGAGTGCTGCCGGAGAAAACCAAGTTGGTTGGTACTTAGAAAGAATTTGTTTTTTTGTCAGGTACTCATAGAGCTGATAATATAAACCTTTCCATGATTTTGCTTATCACAGGTAGCACTGAGATTGGCCTATAATTATCTGCTAGGTTAATGCGTGGACCATGTTTTGCGCGGAGAGGCAATACTTTAGCGATGTTCCAATCAGAGGGTAAAGAGCTTGTTATGATTGCCTGATTAAAGATATGCGTGAGGAATGCCGAAATAATTAAAGCAGCGATTTTCAGTATTATATTCATTAACATAACGCATATTCTATACGAATATATTCAAATGCGCTTCACAAGGGAGGACTTGTTGTTAGGTACGGGCTACTATTGTGCTGCCATACAATCATACTTTTTTTCAGTTAGCATCTCCAGATCGAATACAGGCTATTGTTCCTGTGTGGAAACAAACTCCTACCCTTCCTGAAATAGCACAACAGATTATGTTATGTCCCCGGCCTTACATTAGATTAGGCCAGCGGTTTATTTACAATACACGAACCGAACTTGGTAATATTTAAATTATCCTTTTTTCTAAATTTGTTTTTTCTTCTGGTTTCGTAGGTGAGCGAGGCAGAGTAGAAGTATTCGCGGTCATATAAATAATATTGAAGGAGAAACCGACAGAGATAACCGACAGTTTACGCACTAGTGGGTGATTGAGAGAGTGAATGAGTCAGTTAATTAGTTAGTGGGTGCCCATGAGTAAGTGGGTGAGTGAGTGGGTAATTGCGTGGGTATGTGGGTGAGCGAGCGAGAGAGTGACGAATTGTAGACATCAAAGTCTCGCAGATCTACTTCTTAGATCCGTAGGTCAAAAGTTTGGGTACTTACTTTGGATAGGTTGGGCTGAAGAAAGGTGGCTGTAGAATGCCTGCCAGGAAAACTAAGGGAAAAAAGGAATACATGAGAAATGAGCATGTCACAAACATAGCCCATTAATACACATACAAACATGCAATGTTAAGAACCATATCATCTGGTTCTTAACATTCGAGGTTTGTATAAATGGACTATGTCAAAGCATAGTTTATTAATAGAGGGTAATGGTTAGGAAACCCGGCAAACTTCAAAGGGGCTAACAAAAGCGCTGCAATTTAGGTTGGAAGGGGGTAAGACAAAAGATGGACGGTCATAGCTCATTAGCATGCACTGAACGACTGAACCCACGTACACATTTCTATTGGCTGATTGATTAACATATTCCAATATCTATTGTGTTTTGTGCACGGTCACGGTTGAAAAAAGCGAAGAAAGACCTATAACAAAGAAGGTCGCTGGGTTTCATAACCATTCCCCTCTATTAACTTAATTGGTCAAAGAACGGCTGTAAAATGACGGATCTAAAATAATTGTGTTAAATGTATTTAGCATGGTACTTCTAATTGGGGACACTGTTTTGATAAACTCCATATCCACTGAGGTGATCACTGCTAGATATTTATTTGCGTTCTCAGTGGGGGCCTAACCATTGTACCCTGATCCCAGAGGCTTTCTTCCGTCGGAGAGAAGAGAACGGAGCTGCGAAGCGGTGAGAAGGGAAGAGAGAAGTAAGCCTCTGGTAGCCCGCGACCATTGACTGAGCGTACCGCGCCAATAGATTTGAACAAGGGACAAGATATGTCCCTTCCTCCTGATTGGAGGAATATTTAATTACCTTTCAACGTTCTCTGATTGGCTATTGTCTAATATCTAGTGTGTTGTGATTGGTTCCTCGATCGTTAATTGAACTAGTGATGTTGATTGGCACCTATCGTTAGCATGATAGTGAGAAACGGTCGCGGGCTACCAGAGGCTTTCTTCTCTCTTCCCTTCTCACCGCTTCGCGGCTCGCTGATCGCCGCTTAATTCGCGGCTCTGTTCTCGAAAGCCTCTGGGACCAGGGTAAACCATTTGCAGATGTCAGAGCAAAGACAGCACCGTCTCCCAGTTATTTTAAGACCCTAAGTGGTGGTCGGGCCGGGGTTTGAATCCGCGACCTCCCGCACAACAGACCGGCGCTTAACCACTGAGTTCTGGATTAGATTTCAACTCCGCTACATAAGCATTCGTTCTTCAGAAATAAACTATTTTATAATGTTTCTTAATTCTAGCTATTACTTACTCTTCTAAGATAGCGCCACAGCAAAGAAAAGTAGTTCAAGATTATATATCAAGGGAGTGAAAGCATGACAGGAAAAGAATACAAACTGACAAATTAAAAAGCAGGCAATCTCCCGAGATACCAAAAACACTTTTTAAGTATTCTTATAAATCGATCACACCATTTCATCTATTTGAATACTCATTATTCAGTATCAAAATACGCGGCCAAATATAAGTAAGTAAGTACACAAGTAAAGTAAGTGACTTTATTTAAGTGTCAATGTTTGAGCTTTGCAGATAATTGGGGACACTAGTCCTACGATTTTACGTCCTTGTCCGATAAGACGTGAAGGTCTAACCCTTTACTGTATAATGTAAAGGCAGCACCTTCTACTCGGTTATTTTAAGACCCTGAGTGTTGGTCCGGCCGGGGTTTGAACCCGCGACCTCTCGCTCGACAGACCGGCGCTCAACTACTGAGCTAACCAGGAGGCGGTGAACAGCCCTCGTGAACACGCGCGTGTATCGGGCTGCAAACGACCTCTGGCGGGTAGCAAATACATTTGCAGCCATTTATATCATTGGTTCTTGCTTCATCATCCTGACCATGTAGACCAATCAGATTTTGGCGCTGGCGCGGGATGCCATTCACGTGGAAATCCCGCCAGCGAGTAATTAGTTTGAAAAGTTTGAAGCACTCATGGAACCTCGCCCTAAGCAATACGCAAAAAAGAAAAGATATCGGTGAAAATGGCAAACTTTGAAGATGAAAAAAATTGCCAGAATTCAGATTTGACATTTGGCGTTTTGATAATAACTACGCGGGCTGAAACAAAAACATGCCCTCCGAAAGTTAAGTTATTCCCTTAATTAGGCCCGATACAAACGTCGAAGTTCTCATGAGGCGAACCTAATTAGATCAAAAGAAGCCGCCTAATTATCTATTGTTTCAATTCACCGTACCAAAAAAGATGGCGGATTGTACTTTTACCCACAATCCTTTGCGCGCGAAAAACTTTAAATCCGTTATAAAGTCGCGGTAGAGAGGTTATAAATCTTAAAAACAAGCAAGTACAAGTGCTGTTGCCAATCCACTGTTATTGAAGAGAATAGATGATTTCTACGTACTATTTTGACCGTGTTAGGTTCGCAAGTAATTGTGATCAAATGTACAGTCGCCATCTTTTTCGGTGCGGTGGATTACGTTCGGCTCACGAAAATTACTTACCGATCCTATTTTGATAAGAAGAGTAGTAACCGTTTGTTTCTGACGGTCCGAGAAGCCATCTATGGAAACAACAACAGTAGTATACTCTTACGTCATTTAAAAACAAACCTTCATATCCCAACGCCTCGAACAGACCAGCTCTAAAAAGACGTTTTTCTTACAGTGGGGCCAAAACTTGGAACTCTTTGCCCAGTTTTACAAAGTATAGTGCCCCAATGGCAAACTCGTGGATGCAAAGTGTATTTTAATTGTGCTTTCAATGGTATACAAACCTTCATATCCCAACGCCTCGAACAGACCAGCTCTAAAAAGACGTTTTTCTTACAGTGGGGCCAAAACTTGGAACTCTTTACCCAGTTTTACAAAATATAGTGCAAATATAACGCTGTTCCCCAAATAGCCTGCATTACAGGCTACATATGTTGATAACAGAGTGCTAAGACAATCGTGTTACTTATTGGATCGGAAAGGAATTCGAATAATGTATGCTATGATGAGCAATTAATTACGGTTAAGGCTACAGTAACTATTGCGCTCTCATGCGTATAACAAGGGTTTATCTCACTGTCGGCGGGGACTTAACCTGATACTCAGGTGGCGATGAATGAGCACACAAATCCCACATGGATATAAAAGGCGGCTCACTATAATAACGAGGAGGGGACCGGTGATGAAGACCTGGAAGCGTAAACTTCAGAAGCGACAATTTCAACAGCAATTAATGTTCCACATCGATTTCAATTATTAATTAAATCAAATATCGATTACTATTATCGATTTGTATTCCAGGCATTCCATTCTGCTAACGTCTTAGTGAGTGAGTGAGTGAGTGAGTGAGTGACACTATTTCCCCAGCCATCCCAATAACTCGTTACTGCGAATGCGCGCATCCACGAGTTAAAAAGGGAAATAGTTTTAAAATATTGCGAACTGAGCCCCAAAATATGGATATTTGTGGACTCATGAACTGTTTACAATATTGTTAATGTACATATTTAACATACGATTTGTATTTATATTAGTCCATTCGTTTAAAAATATATTATTTACTTATTGTAACGGTTCTCCTGGAAACCAAGTGTTCATTCATTCATTCATGAATATTTCATTAGTAGGCCTGATCAATATCTAACAGCTGTATTGAAAGTTCGACCGGATATAAGCCCTTCAAACCCCTTACGAAGTTGTATAAGTTGGTATGTGTGAACCTTTGGAACTCAATGCACTGTTTTCTCGGTAGTCATCAAGTTATCGTTTTCAATACAGCGGTTTACGATTGAGTGTCACTTAGGCCATCCCAATAAAATGTTTCGTTTACAATCGCCCTCTCTCGTGTGATGGTGGGTGGTCAGTCGGGCCGTAAAAAGTTCGACGTTAGAGGGTCTGGAACCAAGTATTCCTCGACTACTTTTCCTCTACTAGTTGTGGATTGATACTTCACATGAGAAAAGCAAGAAACAAAGAGAGGTTGCATTTATGAAATTATTCTTTTCTATCTTTTTTTTACTTTTCCCAAAAAATTGAGTCGGTCGGGCGATGGTAAACGAAACGTTTTATTGGGATGGCCTCAGTGATTGTTTTTGCATTAAACTTTATTTGCTTAGCTATTCTATTGGCTGTGAAATAAGTTGTGTAGTTATCAGCCAAACAAGTTCTAAACTAAAACCCAACATTGTTTTGGTTCGTCGTACAAACAATTTTCGTTTTAGCGAGAGTTATCCACGATTGCGTTTACTTTTCTTCGTGAATGGTAAAACCAATAAAACCAATCATGAAGTACGTCAGTTCATGAGTGGCTCATTGCATTGTTACTTGCTCCCGCGATTGGCTCTGTGATAAACCTTTTGCAGGAATGCAATCATGCAGTTGCGTTGATTTCCAAAGGTTCACACATACCAACTTATACAACTTCGTAAGGGCTTTTGAGGGGGCTTACAATGGGTAAATAAAAACCGGACTTCATATATTTAAAGGCACTTGCACGAGCTCGGTATTGTTATTAGAAAATGCTATTTTTCACCTCCAATCGATTGTCGATCTTTCTAAAACAGCGTTCAGAAGTTTGTTTGCCGTCCAGTAAAGCCTTTCCCATGGGAACACGAGCCGAAATTCATTGGTTATTGAAGTGATACATCAGCACGTGACTGTTTTCTGCAAAAGACGTATTACTTTGATTTTGGTTTAATTTTACGACATTAAATCGAAAACCTCTCTACCGGCTTCAAATCAACTTGCGCCTTTTGCCCTTCAGTACAGTGTCACCCAAATCCATTCAGCCCTACTTACTTGTCCTTGTTCACTGGTTTCCTAAGCGATGCTAAATTACGCTGTATGGAAAACTTTATCATTGCTACTACATTCTCAAATATCTGGTCGGTAAAATTCAGCTGAAAAACAAAAGATACCAACATGAGAACTGAGTTTACAGTGCGTCAACTGAAGACAACAGCAACCAATCACATTGCAGAACGAAAACAACGCATGCCAAGTTACAGTTACTTTAGCCAATCAGTATCGAGTACAAGGCAATAGCATTTCGACTTGCTCGACTAGTTCTGAAGTCAAAGTCTTTCGAATGAAGAAAATCGCATGGATATGCTAGGATTTATAATTTGGAATGCTTTGTTTTCGTTCTGCAATGTGATTGGTTCTCGTTGTCTAAGTGGCCACGGTTTCAGTAGTTGCACTATAAATACGATTTACCTCCTGATTTGGTTTTGGGAGCAGAATAATACAATCAAAGGTTGATATTTATTGGATATCGAGTTGAGTGTGCAACTGTCACAGAACATTATAATTATAGGTTATACCATGGCATGAGGGGTATTAGTGATTTAAATTGCCCCGAGAGCCGAGGGAAGATTTGTGCGGCCGAGGGACTTTTACAAATCTTCCCGCGGCTCTCGGGGCAATTTAAATCACTAATACCATGGTATAAGTTTGTTATACCATGATCGCCGAGGAACGGAACAAATCTCTGAGAAGTTTAGTTTTCTCTGCCGAAACTAAAGACGTCGCAGTCGAGTTGCTTTCGAAAACGTTTCGTTTAATGCTTGACTGAGCGCCATTGATTAAACGACCCTGGCTTCCCCTGGGGAAAAGCGTGTTGTTTTTGAGAAGAATAACACTAAAATACAATGTAATTATGCGGTTGACTAAATATTCAAAGAGCATGAATGGATTTTAATTACGTCACGTTTATGGTTTTAAGTATCCCACATGGAAGAAGCGGGTTTGAGAAATTAAGAGAAGAATATGCAGATTGAAATACGTGATCCCACATGGATTACGTTGAAGGTTATGATGAAGACAGGTCAGTTTGGATTCAGTATTTTTCATCCGGGAGCGCAGGGCTAGTTGTGCCAGAGGGGAGCAGGAGTTGATGCTTTTGACCTTCTCACTTCCAGCCTGCATTCTCTTCTAATTTTCCCTCATTACGCATGCAGGGGAAATTTAGAAATATGCATTGTCTCGATATTTCCCGGCGGGAAATTTCGAAACAATGCATATTTCTAAATATCCCTGCCATCAGGGAAAATTAGTGGCTTAAATGTGCCTCGGAGAACAAAAGAATCCGAGGCGACCATGGTATAACAATAATATAACATTGACCGAATTCATAAAGGCCCCGCCTCCTAATTTGCCTAATTTGTAAAACTAATGCTACCACATGATAGAGCACATTAAAACTAGTAACTGTGTTCAGTTTTAATGTGGAGAATTGCTGTTGAGTTATACGTATGTCAAATGCAGAAAAAAAGCGAGGCTGCAAAGTTTTTCTCATACAAATCTTTCTAATTTCAAATGGATAACTTCTTTGTTTTTTGAGCCACAGCCTTCAATTTTCATAAGATCACTAATTTAATTTTGACATGCTCTTTCTCAACATGTTTTCTCAACTTGCGGATTAACTATTGAAACAGACATACGCATTGATGAATAGGGTTTATGATGCACGAGTTCAAACTTGAGAAAACTATTTTTCCCTCCATAACTGTTTTCAGAGCCTATAGAGCAGTTCACATTCTATTTGAATGCTGAGTAATCAGGGGAATCACGGCGGAAAACACGGTGCCTTTATGAGAATCTGGTGTCATATATTTTGCCCAAAATTATATTTTGAAACATTTCGAATCCCAAAACTAAAGATGTACGGCAAAAGATTTTGCTTATTAAATCTGAGGGCAATAGACTTCTTGGAAACCCTGCAATCCGGTTCAACTTTTTCTATTCGTTTAATCTGATCGCGGATTTTAACAACAAGTGGGCGCTTCAAATCCAAACTGAGTGAATCATAGGATGGTTCCAGTCTTGAGATTTTATAAACTGCATCTTTTTCCACGTATCTTAAGTACTGGGGAGGTTATGTTCTAGAAAAATGTAATTTTGGGCAAAATATTTGACATCAGATTCTCATACAAACACTGTATTTTCAGCCGCGTGCAATAAGAATGTGTAAAGAATGTGATATAAAGTGGTAAGCTGTAGTGCTAAGTGTGCACGCCTTACGAGGGAAAGAGAAAAAATATCTGACCCAAGTGGGACTCGAACCCAACGACCTCCAGGTTACATGTCTGGCGCTCTACCAACTGAGCTATCAAGTCAGATGAGAGCAATCGTGGGTATTGGTGCGTTTTATGGGGTCACGGCGATTATATATGTATATGTAGTTATGCTATTAAATCATGTTTGCCGCGTAGCACTAGTAAGTGTAAAAAATGTGATATAAAGTGGTAAGCTGTAGTGCTAAGTGTGCACGCCCTACGAGGGAAAGAGAAAGAATCTCTGACCCAAGTAATGTGAACTACTCTATTGTAAACCACATCCAAGCCTTCCATCCATAGTCCAATAAACAGAATTCCTAATACTTTTTCTGCCTTAGTTTAGAAAGTATTTTTGACGAACCTGGACCAGTACTTTAGGCTATCAATGGTTTGAATATGGACCACCAAAAAAAGAACTAGAAGAAATGCAAAAACAACAACAGAGAAAGTAAAGGCACTGAGAAGAAACAGGAAAAACAAACAAGAAAACAGAATATCGAGTTTGACTGATTTAAATCTTACATTTTCAGTCTCCTTGGCCAGTTTAACTGGGTCTTTAATGTAATCTGGGAAGCCAATATCCTCCTTGATAGCAACAGCCTGAAAAGGAAGAAACCAATCACACCCATAAAACATCCAAGAACAATTACATCTTGACTATTTTTACTATTAAATACAACAATGTTCTAGCAAACCCAGGCACGTCGGAACAGGGGGGGTGGTGGGGGGGGGGGGGGGGGGATGAAGGGGGTTATAACGCCCTAGTTCAGCCCCACTTCGACTGGCTTTGTATTGTCCAACGTTTGCAGAGGCTTCAAATAATTATGAAGTGCAAAACCGAAACTTGGCTCGACTATTCTGGCTGAACGTAAAGACCAAATTAACGGCTAGATTAATGTTTAAGATACTTCATAATTTAGCACCAAGTAGACTATCTAATATATTTAGGGAATCATATGCAACCACTAGTAATTAAATTTACGAAATTCTACTAAAAAGGTTGCTCTCCCTGGACAGAATTGTTAAAAAATAGCTTAAGTTATAATGGTGCAAAATTATGGAACTCCTTAACGATGAAGTACGTACTAGTTCTGAGTCGTTGGTTTCGTTTAAGAACAAAAAATTCATCTCTTGGCCTTAGGCATATTTAAAAAAAAAATCATTTATCATACTTATATTAAGTAATTAGTTAAATTCAGTAGATTAACTTATTGGATAAGTAGATAAAGTATACTACTATTTAAATATTATTTGATTTTATAATGTATTTTAATGTATTGTTTATTTAGGAATTAGCTTAAGTTAGTAGGAACATTACTGTAAATTATCATTATTGTATTTTATTAGCACGCCCCTATTGGAAACCAGCTTTATGTTGAATTAGGTTAGTGTGGGTACATAAAGTTGATCTTATCTAAAACATTTCCGGCCCCCGGACCGGAAAACATTGTGACAAATACTCATAAAACAAGCGATTTTGTCAAGACTGTTTCATTTGCGTTTTTAGGCACTCGTACATATTTATTTCTCTGCGGAGGTGTTATTGTACAAGTAGGTACCGCGATATTCTCGGGATTACCCCAGGAGATTTTTCTGTTGTAAAGTATCGATAGAAAATTCCGCTGCCGGGATTCCCGAGCCTCTTTTGATATGAGTTTCTAGTTACGGATTTACATGCCTTGTTTTCATTATTTTCTAGTTGTTGAAGTGTATATGAATTAAAATTTAAGTTGATCTCATTTGAAAGCCCTTTCGAATAGTGTTCTGCCCAGATTCTAAATATAGAAAACTCATAATTGACGCAAAGCATCATGGGATTGAAATGCGGACAAATATTCCAGAACCCAACTCAAGATTAGGTGTAGCTATGAAGAAAGCAGGTGCTACGAAGCACTGTTTTGGGGGTATTTGTCGATCAGATTCACGATATACTGATAAATTACCGCCAGGAACCTTCGGGTCAACCTTGATTTCAAGAGCAATACATCCATTCACCCGATCAACCAATTCTTTTCTTTTTCCACTTTTTTCTCCCCGTGGCACTCTAACCAACGTTTCAGCTCAAAAACATTACTTTCACCAGGTGGTTTGGTTAATCTGGCACATGGAACGTACCTCATCTTCTGTGAGTAAAACTCTAAAATTATCCATACCGCACGCAGGAACAACTATGTCCGAGGCAGCCATTTTGAAATATTTGTCCGCATTTCGATCCCACAATGCAATGTTGTCATTATGCTAATATTTTGTGACGTCAACTGGGCAGAACGCTATTGATGAAGGATGGCATTTTCCGTATGTCAATAATATGCAGAGATATTCAGTTTTTTTGTAAATATGCAAAGGACAAGTGTTACTATGGCAACAACATAACCTGCATCATGATGTGTTTCTCCTATTTCCATATATGTGCTAAGTTTCAATTATTTTTACCAACTATTTGCAGATATATTCTTCATTTTGTGATTTGTCTGAAGGTTTTTAAAATCAACTGACGTCATAGATCAACTCATTTAACACGAATACGAACGAGATGAGATGTTGACAAACGGAAAATGACATCCTTAATCTTTTCAAAAGAACTTCATTTATCATTCATATACACTGTAAATGGCCGATATACGTCTATGCAGGAAATAAAGACCAAGTTATCAAACAATTGCTACTAACTGTGGCATGCTCGGTTCCATGGCGATATTCACTTCACCAAATTAAATATATGTAACTGAATTAGGGCCGCCATTTTGCATAAAGTCTCTGCCTTCAAAAAGACTACTTAACATATATCTGACACGTGCATGCATTCAGCCTTTCCCGCTGGACGGAAACGTACCTTCTGTCTAGCGTTTTCTTTAGTAGAGCTGTCCATCCATGAATACCGATTAATGTTGTCTAGGAATGAGTTACGAACATTCACCGTCATTTCTTGTATCTATGAGTAGAAAGAAAAGACAATGAGAAATGGATAAAGAAATTGCAAATACAACATTCCAGTGACCTGCAACACATTTTAATAAAACCCAGCCATCTGATTGGCTAACCAGTTGCCGTCTATTGGCAAACTAGCCATCTGATTCGCTAGCCAGGCCCCGTCTATTGATCGTCATTATTCGACACATCGTAATATTGCCCAACTATGGTCATTTTACCCTCAATACATGTCACCTAAACAACAAAAACAACAACAACAACAAACTTTGTTGTACTTCTTAAATTACATGTGGGAAGAAAGTAAATGACCAAGTAACGAAATGAGTACATCCCACCTTAAGGGTTAGTCTAGACAGGTGGCCATGGAAGTTGAAAAGTATAAATATTGTGGTCCTGGAGGTAAGGAAGAGATAAGAACTACAAAATACACCTACATTACAAAAGTAACGAAAACAGAGTACCAGTAGTAATACAGTAAGAATACCCGCTAGGTGCACTCATATTTGTCAATTTTTTTCATCAAGTTTCAAGTTTCAAGTTTCAAGTTTATTAACAAGTATCTATAAATACATATTTCTTAACACACCCGCAGATAGCTTAGCTAATCGAGGCGGGTAGTGCTATAATAGTTCTTATTTACTTGGAAGATATTTTGTGATAACTATACAAATTTTACAATAATTAAACAAATTTACAATAACTATGAATAAATAAGTAACAATATATATATAAATAAATAAATAGGAAGATTTTTTGTTGTTATTGTTTTATTTTTGTTTTTATAATGATCATGACGTTAAGGACGTTTTAGAAACTTTTTCAATTAATACCGTGACATCAACATAGGTCTCCTCCTGTTTCAAAACTTGTAAAAGAGTTCTTTGGATATTTGCCTTAAATAATGTTTTAGACTGTTTTCTCCGCAAGTGATCAGGAATCCCATTCCATATTTTTACACCAATCCGAGAGAAGGATTCACTTTGTGTTCCAGATTTTTGGCCCATAATATCTGCTGTTAAACTTGCCATAATTTGTACGACCTTTCGATAAGTTGTAGGAATATTTAGAGGCCAAGATATCCTGCGATAGCTGTCATCCGAACGAATTAAGGGTTGTATTTTCTTTTATGAAAAGTTAGTGTTTCAAAAACGTAGAAAACAACGAAATCGACAAACTTACCAAGTGATCACGCGCTCTCACTGGACAAAAGCGATCACGTGCCGTGATTAAAATGACGTCACTTCCCCTGAAAATTAGCTATGCCACAGGAACGGTTCGGGTAATGGCGGACATAAAAACTCAAGATTCGGACCCCAAAAAATAAGACCCCGTCATCATATCGAAAAACAGTTTGGACATGAAAAAATATAGCAACTTTACATTACAAATACGTAAAAATATCTCAAAAATATCACTATCTCAAAAATATCACTATCTCAAAAATACCACTATCTCAAAAATACCACTATCTCAAAAATACCACTATCTCAAAAATACCACTATCTCAAAAATACCACTATCTCAAAAATACCACTATCTCAAAAATACCACTCTCTCAAAAATACCACTATCTCAAAAATATCACTATCTCAAAAATATCACTATCTCAAAAATACCACCATCTCAGAATTTGATCGTAAGGACACTTTAAGAACTTGGTCAACTACGTTACCACCTACAGCCAAGTTGTAAAAGCGTGTAGAAGACTTCAACATCTTAAAGTGCATATAAGCCCTGGCCAATTATGCTTTTTTTTGAAAGCTTAGACCTTAAAAGGTAGAGAAAAAAATCCGAAATTTCTAAATAAAAATGTTTTCATAATATTTTTAGCGACTAAACTTCCAAATGTAGAATAATTTTCGCGCACCTTCGGGGATTGGGACGAGAATAAAACGTGACGTCATCAACAGAACTAGTCTCTTCGCGGCTTTAAAACGTTAGCTTATTTGCAAAATAATTGAATAGATATCCGAGAAAGATGATAATATCGCGCTAAACGTTTCGGAGAGCTTTATTCGGCAAGGCCTTTCATGCAATAGCGCATCGAGCGTGTTCTGTTGATGACGTCAAACTAGACCCAGTGCCAATTTTGTAAAGCGCTCTTGCGCGCTTGATTTTCGTCCACAGGCAACCCAAGACACGTGTTTGGGCAACTTTGAATGGCAAATACACCATGACAAATAAATCAAATCAACTTTTTATTCCGGAATCCTTTGTCTATGGCCTCTAGTCTCTTCGTAAGAAATATATTTAGCCAGGGCTTATATGCACTTTAAACATTCGAAAAAAGAGCCTAAAAAGATCTCCCCGGTGGAGTTGGGCTCGAAATTAGGCACTCGCTAAACGTGAGTAAAATCTCCTGATAACACGCAACTGTTGCTAGTAGAAGAATGTGATATAAAGTGGTAAGCTGTAGTGCTAAGTGTGCACGCCCTACGAGGGAAAGAGAGAAAATATCTGACCCAAGTGGGACTCGAACCCAACGACCTCCAGGTTGCATGTCTGGCGCTCTACCAACTGAGCTATCAAGTCAGATGAGAGCAATCGTGGGTATTGGTGCGTTTTATGGGGTCACGGCGATTGTATATGTATATGTAGTTATGATATTGAATCATGTTTGCCGCGTAGCACTAGTAAGTGTAAAGAATGTGATATAAAGTGGTAAGCTGTTGCTAGTAGAATCTTGCTGAATTCTTCGTTGTTGCTAGTGGATCAGACCATGTTGCTGGTAAGAATTACTGAAAATTGGCAAAAGTTGCTAGAGCGCAAGTTACGGCAATGACTAACGGCGCGGTTCCTGTACGGCATGCTGTGACATTGAAATGGTTTCCCTATTGTTTGTGTCTTTCTGATCCAATCAGATTACACATTCAGCACCGTTACGATAAGGCTACGGAAGTGCCGTATTTTTGTCCCACTCGCTCTAGTAGTAATCCCCTCTAATGTCAAGCCCTGTTACGAGATTGATTATTCGCATGTTCTCCAGACTATTAGCAAGGCCCTTCTATTGGTCGTTTTCACGTGACGTCATCGCCGACATCTTGGTTGACGTCAACAAAAGATTCCTCGTTCGATCAACCATGAATCAAAATATTTCTTTGTTTGGTTCAACCAACATGACCACCACGTCTTTGTTATCTGAATCTCTGGGGATTGATTGCAAACCAGCAATTCCGCTAATTTCTATATGACCGCGAACCCTTGACTAAATATAGCACGATATGGTTCAACATGGCAAAACATGGATCAATATGGCCGACTTGCCGCTCAAAACCACGCCATGTTGAGCCATGGATTGCCATGTTGAACCATGGATTGCCATGTTGAACCATGGATTGCCATGTTGAGCCATGGATTGCCATGTTGAGCCATGGATTGCCATGTTGAGCCATGGATTGCCATGTTGAGCTATGGATTGCCATGTTGAGCCATGGATTGCCATGTTGAGCTATGGATTGCCATGTTGACCTATGGATTGCCATGTTGAGCCATGGATTGCCATGTTGAGCTATGGATTGCCATGTTAAGTTATGGATTGCCATGTTGAGCTATGGATTGCCATGTTGAGCTATGGATTGCCATGTTAAGCTATGGATTGCCATGTTGAGCCATGTTTTTTTTCATGTTGAACCATGTTGTGTCATACTTAGCCATGGCTTCGCGGGACTTTCTAGCAGTCTACATGTTCTCAAGCATAAATTATTCAAACATCTAAAATGGCACTTACCTTCTCCCTTTTGTCGTCGTCAAAGGCTTTGTCAACGAACAACAGAGCCAGTGGCATCTTGAGCGCCCCCTGCATGTAAGACAGGCATACTTTCCACCGTTCACTACTCCGTTTACCCACCAGGGCATTCAGGTACTTAACGTACGCAGCAGTATAGTTAGAGGGAAGAGCAAATATGACATTACTGATGGCGGACCACATGGCATAGTTATCCAGAACGTTAGCATCTCTGAATAGAAAATATAAAGGAGGGTCATTAGTCGGTAACCACGGCCGTGCATTTTTACGAGTCGTGTATTTTGGCAAACTTTCAGGTGAGCCAAAATGCGCCGAATGACGATTAAAATGCACAGCCGTATTAGCTGGCTAACCGATTAAGAAGTTGTTTATTATACAGCTGTTTCAAAAAGGTTGTCCCGGACAAATTAAACGGCAAGCGACAGTCCCAGACCGAAATGGATTCTGGTTATAACTGTCCAGCTGTGCGAAACAGATAAACTACGGTGTAACTCGAAAATCGATTCGCAGGAGACCATTTTAAATATTCCACTTAAACGGTTCGACCCAAAAAAACAAACGAATTTCTACAACCATAATACATTTCGGTCTGTGAACGTCGCTTGTCATTGGCTGTTCATCTGGGACAACTTTGTTTGAAATAGCTGTAACCGGAAAGCCATTTTAACGTCACTACCCCAAGAGACCTTTCCCACGCGGCGGCCATCTTGGAATAAACCTATTGTTAATGCTTACTCAGCCTCCGTCTCAAACGTGTTTAACCGATGGGTAAGCATTAACAATAGGCTTATTCCAAGCAGGGGGCCTTCACCTCTCAAAACCTTGCATTTTATTGGACCTCATTTGGACTGCACTGACAAAGAATTCCATTGTTTTAGGGTTAGGGTTTTTATTGTTCGAGGGTTAGGCATTGTTTGGATAGCCAGTACTATTCCAGGTTCCGAGGAGGTGAAGGCCGCCCCATTCCAAGATGGTCGCCGCGTGGGAAAAGTCTATACCGTCTCATATTTCTTGCGTTCTTTGCAGATTTACATAATAAAGAAGGATAAACGATGTTTGAGAGCTGATCAGAATTCGTACAAACAAGTTATTTCCTATTTACGTCTGTCCTTGCACCATTCAATAGGCATTTTGCAGGTAACAGTCACGTGTTGATATATCACTCAATAACCAATAAATTCCGCTCGTGATCCCATGGGAAAGGCTTTACTGGACAGCAAACAAACTGTATTAGCATGATCGACAATCGACTGGAGGTGGAAGATAACATTTATAAAAAGGTTTTACTAATAACACAACCGATTTCGTACAAGTGCTTTAAGTAATGCTTCGGCTAAGAACTATTGCACTGAACAGCAAGCAATGTAAAAGGTGCTAATTTTCTATTCTTCTTTCTCGTAATGTAATTGGTTGATTCTCATAAATTCAATAGAAGACCATCGAAGTAATGCACTTTCATCAGATAACTTTTGAAGTTCTAATTTTGTTTTGATCAAACTAACTATGGTTTGATTTCAACGAAATCAACCGTGAGGAAAGTTCTCAAATATATTTTGTCTTCCCCTTTCCCGTTGGCTGGATGGTGTTTTCTTTAAGTTTTCACAGTACAAATGACCAACAGCACGCCATTTCCTTCATTGTCTGTTTGTAACTTTGACTGAGGACATCTCAGACAGCACTTAAAACACATTCAAGCAACATCGCATGTGAGGATATGGTCATTGCCGCAGCCTATTGGCTTGCCGCAGCCTATTGTATTTTGCTTTACTTCTTAGGCGAATCCATTACTTAACATAATTGACTTTGACTGAGGACATCTCAGACAGCACTTAAGACACATTCAAGCAACATCATCCGAGAGGACACACTCATTGCTACAGTCTATTGTATTTTCCTATAGTTCTTACGCGAATCATTACTTAAATGAAGAATTTTGCTGCCGTTCATGCAGTACAACCACGTGATTGCATTCCTGCAAAAGGCCCATTTGAAAGAATTATTCACTCCCTAATATTCAAATAAGCAAGAAGAACTGTTAACGTAGTTTCCATGAGTGTAAGTCTGTTAGATCATCGCAACCATTGTGGAAACGGTTCACAAGCCAATACTTAGAATATCAACTCTCGAGTATATACCTAAAACTGGTAGTAGAGAGCTTAAGCAACGACGACGGGGACGGCAGTAACGACGGGACTTAGAAAAGTGTTTTCTCCCGAAATATGATGTTTACTATTTCCTTCGTTCGCCTTTAATTACTTTTAACATCCATTTCTTCGAAAAATATGATAAGCATAGAGTTCCGTTCACGCCGAACGAAAAACGAAGTGATTTACTTTCGACCGTTTGCGTTCTCTTGTTAACGTAGAATATGGAGTTTTCACGTTGTGTTTTTGCAGACAACGGTTGAAATGTAGTTGACTGCGTGCATTTTCACGTGCAGTTATTGTATTTTGTAATTAAGTCTATTGTGTTATGCCGTCGTCCTAGACGTTGCCGTCGTCGTTGCTTAAGCTCTCTAGTATCATCGTGTACCGTTGAGATCCGTGGGGAATCACACCTCGCGCGCTCGGAGGGTTGTTGTAACGCTATTATAGTGTATATATTATACTATAATAGAATATTTTATGAATATGCTAATGAAGTTGATATAAATCAGGTAAAAAAACGCCTGCAATCAGCGAATTCTCTCGTGGTCTAATGGTTAGGGTTTGTGTTGGTGGTGGGAAAGCCATTGCATTCATAATTTCTTAACCGGCCCGAGTTCGAATCCCGGTTCAGGCGGTATTTTTTTTATACTGAGGATAACGTATAATCGTTCTAAAATTTCTAAGTGTCGATTCGGATGTTCGTATAAAATTTCTGAGTCTCAAATTATTCATAGCGAACGTGGCTAACAAAGGGAATTTTATGACGCAGTTGGTTAAACGGTACACGACGATACTACCCTAAAACTATTTCAATAAAGGTTGTTACGGTCAAGCGACATTCCCAGACTGAAATTGATTGTGGTTATAACTTTCCAGCTTTGAAGAAATGTAATTTCTGACAGTTGAGCGACGTAGGAGCGATAGAGGACTGAATTTCTATGCCAGTCAGCTCCACGTTTGTTTCAAATTTATTGTATTGATTATAGCCGCGGTTACTTTGTGTTAACGTAGTAAGTTTAATAATAGTCAGTACTCTGGCCCTCGGAGAAATCGGGTTGCTCCAGGGTTGTTTTTTCGTGGTTTTAGCGGTTTTTCGTGTCTGCCATTCTCTCATTAGTTAAGAATACAATCTATGTTAATTGTATTAGAATTGTCTGGCGAATATCCCACAACAAACTATCTTCATGAAGTCTCTTGTCAGTGCAGTCAGAATCAGGTAAACTTCGGTGTGATTCGAAAATCGATTCGCAAGAACACTGAATTAATATTCACCAGCCTCTTCCGCAGCCAACTAATAGCAGGCAAAAGTGTCGTTTTGAACTTCCCGCGGTCTCTTCCATATTAGGAAAATTCCATATTCCATATTTGGAAGAGCTGCGAGGAAATTCAAAATGGCGGTTTCTAGGTCCCAGGTCTCAAATCGACACTCGTTGTTTGATATGCATCGTCACAATCACTTACATTATAGTCTGGTTGATGTAAAGCTCCATAAGCTTCTGGTGGTACGTAGGTGGATATGCAAATATGAGATCTTTTCCACTGAATTTATATCCTTGTTCTTGGAATACGTCTTGAAAGTACTCAATTAATGATGAAAGCTGCAAACAAAAGTAAAGAAAAGCATGCATGTATTTAGTCTTCCGGTGATTCGATGGTATTGAGTCTTTCAAAGCGATGCTTAACAATAGATGACGAACGCATTAGGACGAAAGGACGCGTCAATGATGGAGGGATCTGGATATTGGCCATTTTAGAAAGAGTAAGGGACTGAGACCTATGGAGTGGAGAATTAATCCCATTAAAAAATGACCACCACAAGAAATACCACATCAAAATCAGTAGGTTTACCGAGTTTTAAGATTGGTTTGCCTACTCGCTCTCAGTTTCTATACATGCATCAGGAGTTCCGGACTTCCGGTTGGATCACACTGCATTCTGGGTAGGTGGGCTCAGAAAAGTGGGCATCAACTTCTAGATCGGCCATATTGGATTTGAGTGCAGTCAATTTTTGCTCCTTTGCAAGTTCAAAAACTTACTACCTAATACACGGAATATCTTACCTTTACAGATTCTTCAGTTGGGAGTCAGTCTAAGTCGATATTTAAGCTTTAGAACGGGATTAATAAAGTTTCCAAGTTGACTGCGCTCAAATCCAATATGGCCGCTCTGGAAGTTGATGCTCACTTTTCTGAGCCCATCTACCCAGAATGCAGTGCGATCCAACCGGAACTCCGGAACTCCTGATGCATGTATGGCTGATAGTCGTCTCGGAGCTATGCTTTGTACATTATTCCACTGAGTCTTGATAATTATTATAAAAAGTGAACCTTGAACTCTAGAGTGTTTTTAAAACAAAAGAAAACTTGCGAACAACTTGCGGCGTTGGTGGTCAAACAGTGAGAAATTTCCGTTGACATGCGCTCAAATTTGAGCTCGATCAAAGCGAACGCAAGTCGGCGCAAACTAGTTAGCGTAAGTAGGCGCAAGTGGTGGGACAAACGGAACGCAATTTACAAACTTCCGCTTAAAATTTGAGCTCGATCAAAGCGAACGCAAGTCGGCGCAAACTAGTTAGAGTAAGTAGGCGCAATTAGGTGGCCAAACGGAACGCAAATTAAAAACTTCCGTTAACTTCCGCTTAAAATTTGGGCTCGATCAAAGCGAACGCAAGTCGGCGCAAACTAGTTAGAGTAAGTAGGCGCAATTAGGTGGCCAAACGGAACGCAAATTAAAAACTTCCGTTAACTTCCGCTTAAAATTTGAGCTCGATCAAAGTGAACGCAAGTCGGCGCAAGGTAGCGCAAGTAGGCGTAAGTGTGTAGCAAAACGGAAAACTTGCGACTCCGAATGGCCACCTTTAAGATTTCAGCGGGAGTTCTCGAGGAAAATTATCAACAGCCGCGAAATCCAGTTACTGAGAGATACTCACTGAGAAATTACCCAAGGAGGTGTTACCAACAACGGCCAACTGTTCTAACGTGATCCTCAGGTCTGGTAAAGCTGTACCAGGAGGAACAGCCTTCTGAAGATGCTCGACGATAGTGTAACCGTAAAATATCTCTGTTTCGATCTGGTGAATGGAAGTGTACATTTAGAACATAGAAGGTGAACTTTCAACTGGTATAAACTAATACTGGAAGAGTGCCAGTGAAGTAGCCCGATTGAGACTCTTCGGGGTGGGGTTTTCGTTCATTTTCTTAGACTTCATGTGGCACGCGGTCAAAATGGGCCGAGAAAAAAGGGAAGGAAGGGGGAACTTCATACAACACACCCCATTTTGACCGCGCGGCACATGTAGCCCAATCCGAAAAATGAACGAAAAAACCACCGAAAATGAGCAATTTAAAAACGGCGGATTATATAATTTTCAGCCCATATATTATGGGTAAATCAATATTTTTTAATATCTATTTTTATTAAAACAAGTAGTTGAGATCGTGTTTTATGATAGTATAAACTATGGCTAAGGCTTCTTTATTTGTTAAATAACATTTGCCCGGTGGACTATAGGTGGTAGTGCAAGCAATAGGACTCTAAGTCCCCTCTGGGCATGTATCCAACGTAGTCAGCGGAAAAACAGTTGTAAGAAAATGAAACTAGCTGTGGCAGACTGTAGAGGGGTTAGGACTACGACAGAATGGACATATGATTCCCCACGTACGAATGTTGCTAGTATCAAAGGTGGAGTTAAGCCTGTTATACAGTAAAGTTTTGAGCATTGAAATTAAGGATGCCGTAGAATCAGAAGCACGACTAGAATTAGGGAGAGAGTTTCAAAGTGGACAGATTCGTACAAAGCATAGTTAATACAGTGGAATAGTTAGGAAACCCGGCAAAGTTCAAAGGGGCTAACAAAGGCGCTGCGATATATGTTGGAAGGGAGTAAGACAAAAGATTGTGCACGGTCATAGTTCATTAGTGTCCTCTTAACGACTCAACCCACACGTTTCTATTGGTTGATTGATCAACATATTGAAATTTCTATTGTGGTTTTTGCACGGTATGGTTGAAAAAAGCGAACAAAGACATAAAACAAAGAAGGTCGCTGGCCTGGCCTTCATAACCAATCCACTCTATTGACTATAGACCATATCGCAACCCCGCCGTCCCAATGCACTCTGGGATGGATATCTCAGTTTTCCATTGTTGTTGTTGGGCGGCCATCTTGGATTTAACAATGGGAACTGAGATATCCATCCCAGAGTGCACTGCAACGGCGGAGTTGTGATATAGTCTATGTACAAAGTAAGAGTCGCGAAAGGTGGAGGTTTTAAGTGAAAGGAGGCGGAGATCCAAACCGGATGAGCCTTTTCGGGTTCTGGAATTAGAGAAGCAAAGAAAATTGGAAGTGTCCAGCATGATCTCGCCTTTAAGACATCGGAAAAGAAACACAATGTCAAGGTATTCAATGAAGAAAGAAAGGGGAGAAGATTTAGGTGTACAAGCCTGGACTTGTAGTCAATACCAAGCCCACGTAGTATATAACGTGTGGCTCTTCTTTTAACGCGTTCAATGTTGCGTAAGAGATAAATGGACCCATAAGAGCTAGGCGATCAAACTTGACTAGCATACGTGAGGTGAGAGCGAACATGCAAGAGCTATGTATAGAGTTTTCTGAGTGCTAGGAGGGAGGTTGTTTGAGCAGTTCCTACGAAGGAAGCCAAGCATCTTGTTGGATTTAGCTATGATCTTAATGTATTCAGACCAGAGTAGGTTCTTAGAGACGTGACTCCAAGGTCACGGGAGGTGTTGACAATTTAGAGGGGCTATGTCATGGTACTACGCATGTATCGAGTAATCGCTCGGTTGGTGTCTTTAATTGGATACAAACAGTTAAACTTCCCTCCTTCAATGCTTGATTGAAAGGATTTTCAATATATTCCCTGGAGGCTGTTTATATACACGGTTTGTTGGACATTTATGCATATTTGTTTTGATTTTAAGCATACCACATGGCCGAGAGGTTCGGTAGGTCATATCAAAAACGGTGGAAATTGCTGTTTCGATTCCGGCCCGGAACGCGAAGCCTATTATCGTGACACAGCCCCTTTAAGAGCGGCATTGTTTAAGGTATAACACCTGTCAAGAGAATAGAGGTTACGTGAAACAAGGAGGTTTTCACATTTAGAGCAGTTTTCAGTTGAGTGTAGTAAAACCAAACGCAAATTACCCACAGCCAGCCAATCATAGGAGCGAGTAATCACAAGTAACTCATAAATGGCTTCCCTGTGAGCCAATGACAAACCAAAGCAAAACTAAAACCAATTTGTGTTTGGTTTTACTTTGGATTCTGATTGGTTGGTTTACTTTCTCAGCCAATAGGAGAGCTTAGTAAACGCAAAACCAAAACACTTCCGACACTCAATTGAAATCCGCTCTTACAGGTTGAAAGGTAAGTTAGAACGAACAAATTCCCATGAGCTTGAGATTACACTGATTACAACACGTTGCCGACGAAGTGTTAAGCTTTGAATCCAAGATGGCCACCAGGTGAAAAGAGTGAACAATATGTAGAACCAGCCAAATTTAAACCAGCTTGCTGAACTGGACTTCTCTCGTTAAATATTGTAAATAAATAAACAAACGAACGAACGAACGAACAAACGAACGAACAAACAAACAAACATGCTTGAGGCGTCAGAACAAATATTACACAGTGACATTTACCTTATTTGTATTCCATGCCCGCGCGGTAAAAAGTCTGGTAACAATGGTATCAGAGCGAGGCCAGTCGTCCCAAAGATTGCAAAATTGGATCCGGTGAGAAATATTGTACTGCACTGTTGTGCTATTTTGTGTCAAAGGAGATTTACGATATTTTCTGCCATCTAATGTATATGTTTCTGTTTCTGGGACAACGGGCCTCCGTCTGACGCCAATAGGTCAATATCACAGGAATATTGGGAGTTGGGGTGCGGGGCACATTATTTTTCCCAGGAAGAAACAAAATATTTCATGCTTCTGTCAGTGAGGGTTACATTGTTTTAGACTTTTGGTTTCATTCCCCACCCCTCCACCCCTGGTAATATATGACCAGTTCCTAACGTAACATACTTTTTAGCCAATCCACGTACATGTGGGATTTTTTCAGAATGCCATCAATTATCCGCTATGCACATATAGCATCATTTTAATGTCATAAAATCATGAATTTGATACATTTGATGTTGCATGACTATTCAGTACATATCCACGTGACATAATTTTTTACCAATCAGCGAGCAGGTAAGTGCCGGAGGGGTTATTTTGAATAATTAAATCGATTAAGCATAAGCAAGAGAGGGAATCTCGTAGTGTATGTCGTGCTATGATAACGTCTAATAAAATCTATTGTTAGTAAACGGAAGTGGTGCGCGCGCGAGACAACTAAAAAAATGGCGCGAAAATATTGGCCGTCAAATGCCGGGAAAATATTTTCGCGCTACTTTTTAGTCGTCGCGCGCGCGCATTATTCTCCATCCTTTCTATCACAACAACATTGATTTATAGAGAATGTACACAATTGCGAGTTGTTAGTAAAGTAAAAAGTCATGTTAGTCAGGCAACATTTTAACTATTTATTCAAATTATTGCAAAGTCGAATTAATTAGAAGACGTCTACCCAGGAATCGATCCAGGCTTTTATTTACGCGGTCATGGGTTAGGAAAAGTCAAATTTTCACGATTTCAAACAAGCGTAGAACATAGAGTATTCTCTGTAAACCAAAACTGTCTTCACAGAAGTACTCAAAACTTTACCCTCGGTAAATAAAGCCGTTAAGGCCCGTTCAAACGGATGCAACATGTTGGCACAACATCATGCAACATTGTTGGATGCAACATGTTGGATCCGTTTGAACGGCTTTCCCAACAATGTTGGACTCGCGCACCCGCACTTCATTCGTCATTCGCGCTGTATCCATGGATATTTGATTTTGTTTACTAACAGACGATTAGGCGATCATTTCAATTTGCACCATGATGGCGGAGAGTGAAGTACTTTCAGAAGATTTTGAGCAGGAAGACAGGAGCAAAACTCCTAAAAATGTAAAAAGGAAGGCTGTAAACACAGGGAAAGAAAGTGCAAGAGGAGAAAGTGGTCAGACGCCGAAGTTGACGAACTGCTAGATCTGTTAGAAGAGAGAGTTTGCCTCTTTTCTTTGGGACGTATCACATCAGGAACAAGAGAGAAAGGGCCTACGAAGAGATGGAAGAAAAACTAGATATAACTGTCTCAGACATAAAAGCCAAAGTAACATGCTTACGAGCTCAACTCGGCCGAGAAATCGCGAAGACGAAGGCGAACGTAAACAGCACCGGAATCCTTTGCGATATCACAGTACTATCCAACATGTTGGATTGATGTTGGATCCGTTTGAACACCCCCGTCCAACATCGTGCAACAATGTGCAACAATGTTGGATCCAACATGTTCGACGATGTTGCATCCGTTTGAACAGGCCTTAACGACTCCTAAACAATGGTTATAACAATTGGACGCCATTTATGTAATGGGTCTATAGTATTTCTCTATCTGGCATACTCTGGATGCTGTAAAACCATGGAACTTGTTATTGTTGTTGCATAGCATATTATTATAGACTCAAGTTACCTGTGCTATCTTTGCTTCAAAGGCATAGACTTCATCCATTTCTTTATCTGAGCCTGGTTCTGCGCCGATTAGATTAACCACGTCCTTCATGTACTGTTTATACGCTTGCCGCACCTAGGGTAATCCAAAACAGTCAATGACATTAACTACGTCCTTCATGTATTGTATATACGCTTGCCGCAACTACAGGATAATCCAAAACAGTCAATTTAGATTAACCACGTCCTTCATGTACTATATACACTGCCGGATTGACCGTATTCCAGAATAAGAATAGATGGAGTAGTCTCTGGAATCACTGGTTCAGGTACATTTTGCACTGTAAGCTAAAAACGCTTGACATAATGATATTCAGGATACATTTAGTAATCCAGTGCCTAAAAAATCCCGATATATAAGCGATTTGTAGTGATCATTCCATATTTGCTTTTTCGGGAATACGGTCAACCGAACGCATCCTAAGCGCGTTTGGAGTTTCAACGCGGCAATGAGTAAAATGCACACGACTGGGATGAATTGGGATAAAAAATCAGAAACTAACCTTTGTAAACTTATAAGGGCCTGATAACATGAGGTGGGATGGCTCGATTTGCCGAGCTGTGTTTCAGCCCGTTGTGGCTGCCACAAGGACAATGAGTGGGATTTTTTTCATGTTCAGTTCGGTTCAGTTTATTTTTGCACATGTTCTATTACAAAGTTACAACGTTGATATAAAAGGGAAAAAATTAGTACAGATAAATACAGAAAGATAAATTGTATACAGGCATCGTGCACAGAGGTCAAAGGAGCTTTGACGCTTTCGAGTTGACCACTGACTAATTGTAATTGCTCACCAAGTCGAGGAGATTTGAGAATAGGATTTTCAAACCTCACGTTCTCTACGAAACGCGCGAGAGACCAGTATTGTTTATCCCGACTCGTTCCAGTCCTGCGCGTTTTAATAACAATAATAGCTACAGAGCCGTAGAACTGTTTAAGGTGTTGTTTTTGTGTTCAGTTCTTGTAATATTTGTATAGTCATCAGGTGTTAGAACAGATTTCGTCTGAGTGGGACAAACTACAGCATGTCCGTATCCTTACCGTAACCGTACTGTAACGCTAAATTCAAATTCCATCTGTGGATTAGCCGGTTCCTGACTTTGATCAGCCCCTATGGTTGTTTCAGGTCCCGTTAGAAATTCAGAGTAACTTACTGTACCGTAACTCTGTAATTTGATTGGATCAGCAGGACAAAAACAATGGGAAACCAATTCAAAGTCACGTCGTGCCGTACAGTAACCGTGCTGCATGTCGTACAGTAACAATGCTGTTATCAGTGCCGTAGTTTGTAACGGCATGCTGTACGGTAACCGTGCGTGCCGTAGTCGGTGCCGTAGTTTGTCACGGCGTGCCGTACAGTAACCGTGCTGTAGTCAGTGCCGTGGTTTGTCACGGCATGCCGTACAGTAACCGTACTGTAGTCAGTGCCGTAGTTTATCACGGCAAGCCGTACAGTAACCGTGCTGTAGTCAGTGCCGTAGTTTATCACGGCATGTCGTACAGTAATCGTGCTGTAGTCAGTGCCGTAGTTTGTTCCACTCACACGAAATCTGCTTTATATTATGTTACGCAAGGTGTTAGCAATAACGAGGGTCGTTATAAATCATATTGTATTTGTATTTAATCATTGTTAATATAAGCACAAGGAGTGATTGGTATTGTATTAAAGCTTTCACTAGCAACATCAGAGAATATAGCGATGTTTCGTGTTGATAAACATTACAGTTGTTATGCTAATGTAGCAACCATGATTTCAAAAGGCCGCTTTGTGCCAGGAACCAATGGATCTCTGGTTGGCACGTTAATGACAATGGATGACGTGGCAGTCAACATCAAGCAAGCATAACATGAGCATAAGGCAGACAAAGCAAAAATGTTCAGAAAATGTTTATTTGGTTTACTTTTCCTTCGGCGCTCGAAAATCCGCTCGCAAGTCTAGCTTACCTCGTCTAAATTTTCGGTCTGGCCACGACCCTGACCATAAGCATAAGCACAGGCAATATACATAGACGCAGTGTCGTATTTATCATTATATCATTATTTATTTCAATGAAATAAGTCAGTTATACACCTCGAACCTCGGCATTCAGGATATACATCCTACGACCTTCGGGATATATATGGCTGAATGCCTCGGTTCTCGGTATTTAACTCTTACTTAGCGGTACTCTTTATAGTGATATTTCGTGTTGATAAACACTGCAATTGTTATGCTAATGTGACAATCATGATTTGTAAAGCCCGCTTTGTGTTAGGAACCATTGGATCTCTGGTTGGCACATTAATGACAATAGATGACGACACACGAAACTTCGCTATACTCACATGTGCGAGATAAGAACAAGCGCCGCTAATATTAACGTGTTACTGCGTCTGCCTATGTCGCTTGTGAAAGTCTTAAGTAATGCGCCGGCCATGAACAATAGCATGGGCGGCAAAGGAATGTAAACAGTGTTAATTTCCTATTCTTCTTTCTCGCAATTCGATTTGTTGATACTCATAAATTAAATAGACTTTAGAAATTATTGTTTAATTTTCATCGAAGAAAGTCGTACGTGTGGAAGTTTTCAAAATTGAGGTGAAATTTTGATTCAAATGTTTTTTTTTTTTAGTTTTCAAGGTCAAAAAATGTCAGTTTACTTTATTTCTGCTTGTAACTTTGACTGTGGACTTCTCAGGCGGTACATACTCAAGGCAAATTCAAGCACGATCGCATGTGAGGATATACTCGTTGCCGCAGCCTATCGTCTTTTGCTATAGTTCTTAAACTAATCATTACTTAATCATCCATAAAGAATCATAACGACCACAAATACAAGTGTAGCATGCGAACTTTTCAGAACGTTTTTCATACCTTCAAGTTGTTCTCTGTATCTTCAACGTAGTAGTCTCTCGACATTCCAATGTGAGCTCTTCTTAACTGTATTGATACAATCAACAAATGCGATCATTCTACTTTACTAGCCCTCGTGTTCTACACGTTGTCAATGGACAGCAAGAAATCGTGTGATCTGAGAGCTGTGCTCTCTCGCTTCTAACAGACAACAACCTTGTATGAGCGCAAGAAAAGTTTGTTAAAAAACAATGTTTGCTCTCAAGTGTTTGTTGTGGATGCCTAAGTCTGTTTCTGTGTTTGTCTCCAGTAAATTGTACACTAGATGTCATTTATGCAACAATTTTCCTGTCGATAAAACTCATTTGAATTTCCTGCGCGCCGCCATCTTGAATTATATGACGTCACAGTGTTGCCTTATTGTCAGAAAACAATAGCTCTTTTGTTATGCGACAATAGGGCAACACTGTGACGTCATGATATCCAAGATGGCGGCGCGCAGGAAATTCAAATGAGTTTTATCGAGGAAAATCGGTGCATAAATGACATCTAGTGTACAATTTACTGGAGACAAACACAGAAACAGACTTAGGCATCCATAACAAACACTTGAGAGCAAAGATTGTTTTTCAGCCGAGGTTCGCTTTAACATTTTACTAAAGCAAAAATGAACGTCTCGAGCCTCGACTGAACCCCTTTTCTCTCAAGAAAACAAAGAAGTTGCGATAATTGAACCCTTATCGAATCTCCTTTTAAACAAATCGAACCCCTCTCAGAGAATCCTCGATATATCTGACCCAGCGAACGGCAGTTCGTTTTGAGGTATGGACTCTAGCTTTGCATAAATATGAGCCAAATATGGAGCTATATGGAGCTAATGCTCATGCATGCATGCACTTCTTTGTGTTTAACGGTATGACATAAATTACGAGAGCATCTTAAAAACCTGTGGATTCATTAGCTATTCTTGGGTTGCAATCAGTCCCCATATATTCAAAGGACAAAGCCGTGGCGGCCATGTGGGAGGACATAACAAAAAATGCTAACGAGGAATCTTCTGTAAATGTCCTCCAACATGGCGGCATTGAAATAGATAATACAGTGGCGTATACGAATAGCAGTTTCAGCGGTATTGACCCGAATGCCTCACTTCGATGTAATGAAGCGCTATTCAAACTGTGTTTCTAAATTAGTCGTGCTTGTTTAAGAGGGGGTTGGTGTCAAGCAAGAATGACGGTTTCAATGGTGCTTCAAAATGTCGAAGTGAGGCATTTGGGCCACTGTAATATCAGCTATTTGTATGCTGATGTGCCAACGATGATTTTAATAGGCCAGGAACCAATGACTGTCTGGTTGGCACATGGACCTTACGCACCAAGTAGGCACGACTCTGACGACGGGACGTAAAAAAGCGTTCCCACTCACAGCTTTTCAAAATCTCGAGCATCCATTATACTTACTAACGCGTGCTCTGATTGGTCTAAAGCCGTGTGTTTGTGAGTGCAGATCACGCAAATGACGTCATATTTGACTAACACGCGCTCCGATTGGTTTTGGGAAGTTGTAGATCACGGCAATGATGAAATAATTCAAAATAAAATGAATGAAAAGCCGAATTTTGAGCTGGACATTGGCTATTATTTGTTTAGTTAATAGATATACTTACTAACGCGCAATTTGATTGGTCGAAAGCCGTGTGTTTATGAGTGTAGATCACGCAAATTTTGAGCTGGACTTTTGAGATGTTTTTTCAATATAATTGACAGAGAACTGAAAGACTTTGTTGATAATGTCACAATGTCATCTTGGACGTGTCTTGAGGCGACAGAAAAGTGGAGAACTTAAAACAAGCCCTATTACGTACTCTCCTTGCCGATAAGGTCAGTTAACTGTTTGTGCATTTCGTTCGTAAAATCTATTAAATAAAGCACGTAGAACAGCTAGGTTTGTTGTGTTCTGTACTCTAACAAAACACTCCTGAAGCTGTTGAACATTAAAAGGGTTACATAAATCGCTCGCCTGTACGCGGCTCGTGATTCCTATATATTCTTTTCATGCTCTACTGCTCCAGCCGTGTTTCTGTCAGAGTACAGAAAGCAGCACTGATTTTAACGAGTCCTAAAACTTCACTTCCACTACACTTCCCAACAGATAATTCAGTAAAGTGTTTTCCACATGACATCCAAAGTGCTTTAAAAAAATCGTTTAATAGCAAGTTTTGGCCCTTGTGTTAATCTGCCTGCATAAATCTGCCCCGATGTCATGTTTCGAGACGTTGTTTTGACTTCTGTATTAGACCTGCTCGGCCAGATCAGATCGTCATCAGCAAAAAGGCTGATCTACGACGCATCACTTCAGGTGACTGTCGTAAAGTCATAACTTACAGACGTTACCGCGCGCAACGGAGAGGAACGACGCCTCATATTCAGACACGAAACGCTATCTCCCAATGACATGAACGTTTACTTTGCTTTTATTGAAATAGCGCACGCATTCTCAGACATTTAAAGTGTTCGGGTGTACATGCACAAAGAGATAACGCGTTTTCCCTGAAGAAGGATGTATTGCCGAAATTATAAACGTGGGGAATTTACAATCAATTTAACCTTTTGTCGTCTGATCGTGTGTGAGCTCGATTGGTGAAATCCTGAGTGCTAACTCCACCCTCCCCCCTCAGTTCAAGTTTGGCTAGCCCGGGATAGTTAAATACTGCTGAACTTTTAAGCCGAGGGCTCAAACGTTCCCCACAATGCCATTCGGGAGAATTCTACGTACTCGTCGACGGTAGGTATCGCTACTTTTGTAGGGTTTCCAATGAAATGTGCTCTAATTTTGGAGAAATATGCCACTGTTATAGAGCTAGAGGACATCATTAAGTCTGAGGATGGCTGAAAAGTACTTGGTTTGCTTCTAGTAGGCTTTGTGAGGGAATTTCACAGGGTTTTTCTGTTGTGTTTGTGCTTTCAGACACAGGAAAAATTCTTCAATGAAATCCTTGAAACCTGCAGTTGGCAGTCTTTTACCCCTGCTCAACCTATCAGGATGTGTTTTGTTACTTTAAGCAATGGCTTCAGTCCAAATCACCGCTCTTGGTTGTCGGGGTAAAATACTTATAAAAAAACCTACAAGAGTTCCAGAGGGGGGACCCTTATGGCATTTTTGTCCATTACCCAGCATGCAATTGGAGGTGGGTACAGGAGAACGTGGTGGAGAGAAATGCAGTGACAAGAATAGCGCGGTTCACAGTCGCTTGGTGTGTTTTGTGCCAAAAAAACCTGGTGGTTGGAAATATTAAAAAAGGTACTGTAACGACTGAGTGCTGAGTTTGTGTTTGCTTTTGATTTCAAGTGCGAATGGGAAAGGTGTTTTGAGCCGATTTTAAGCTCCTTAAAATTCGTGAAAATCGAAGAAACAAAACGATCGCCAAAACAAATGAGCTTTTCTCCATAGTGCAAGAGTCTAGCGATCCCTGTTATAGCTCTGACTTTGAAGCCATTCATCCCTTCGCATAATATCGCAACATCGTCTTTCCAGCATGTTTAGATGTTTTCCTCATATCGGACTCATGCGTCCGATATTTACAGGCTCGGACGGTAAAGAGTTAAGCCCTAATATATATTAACATTTCATAATGTCATACCTAGAAGAAGGGCTAAGCAGTCCCATGGCAAAATTGTTTTATACAATAAGTAGCGGGGAAAAGCATCTGCGAAATGATTTCGCGCAAAACGTGACGTCATCTGTTTATCTGTACTTTACTACGAGGGTGGGGATCAATCACGGTTTCTGGGAAACCCCCCCCACCCCTCCCCCACACTTCACGCTAACCTTTAATGGTTAATCATTAATAGAACGATGCATATCCAAGGGAGGAGTGGGTGGGTAGTTTCCCAGGAACCGGGATTGATCCGAGGGTGGTATGGGAGAGAGGGGTGTGTACCACGTGACGTCATCTGTTCATCTGTACTTTAGTTAGAGGGTGGTATGGGAGAGAGGGGTGTGTACCACGTGACGTCATCTGTTCATCTGTACTTTAGTTAGAGGGTGGTATGGGAGAGAAGGGTGTGTACAACGTTTCACGTAAATTAATTGTACCATTTCACGTTTCACGTAAATTAATTGTCCCATTTCACGTTTCACGTAAATTAATTGTCCCATTTCACGTTTCACGTAAATTAGTTGTCCCATTTCACGTTACACGGACAGCTAAATCCAGGGGCTCACAACAAAATAGTTTGATAAAATAGTTATCTATCCATGTGAAAAAGAAGCCATTTCTTGTTTCATAAAAAAACACCAATGACAGCTCTTGGGAAAAGAATAAATCACGATTCACGATTTCAAAAAGGGGTTTTCTCGTTTCCCGAGCAACAAATCACTAATCACAGCTCACGACAATACCTATACCACACATAGCTATCGACCAATCAGAGCGCCCTATTTATTGTATAATGTTAAATAACAAACGTGAAGCTAGTATCATTGTAAAAGTGATATTCTTACATAAAGGATATGACCAGTAGAGTTGTGTGGATCAGTAGTGACGCTGATACTAAACAACGGTTTTTTGCCCAGCTCTCTGTTGATCTTGGCCAGCCTCTTCAAGAATAAACCTGTTACGTTACCAGTTGCACCGGCAGTCACGTGCCAACTGCCGTAGTACCGGATGAATTCTTTCAAAGGTTGGTCTCCCCTTGTTTCTACTGCCTCTGCGTTGATACAAGAGTTGTAGAATTTGGCAGCTTTCATCACCGCTTCGTTCTGCAATAAACGGATGGAACGTCTGAATAAACTCATGTCATGGTAGCTATTAATAGTCCTTATGCGTGATGATGTAATGATTTTATGAGCACCACCAAGCCTCACTTTGGAACAGTATTTCCTCTCAACACAAAAGTGAGGCTTGGTGGTGATGTCAAAAGCATGATCTCATCCACACCGCGGCAAAACGTTACGCGCATGCGTATTTGCTATTTCTTGTCGGCGCGCGGCCGCCCCCAGTTTCCCGCGAAACCTGAAATGAAACAACAGGCACATACCCGTGATTTTAAAATTTCTGCTTAAAAGTGTCCATTGTGAACTGTTTTGTCAAAAAACAAGAAAACTACTTAAAAGCTAAGCCTAAGACTTTAACAGGTTGAAGTTTTCTTAATTTGTAATTCACTGTGAGTTTACTAAGTTATAAAATTATTTACTAAAAAAGTTGAAACCCTCGGTAATTTGTATTTGATAGCAGAGCCTTCGTTCTTTGGGCCAGCGGAGCATGCCGTTTTGCCGCGGTGTGGATCTCATCACGCTTAAAGTGCCCCTACAATTAATTTTTGAGATAGTGATATTTTTACGTATTTGTAAAGTAAAGTTACTATATTTTTTGCTTCGAATCTTGAGTTTTATGTCCGCACTGAGCCCAATCCGTTCCGTGACAGAGCCTGTACAGAGCTAATTTCCAGCTGGCGTGACATCATCTTCTCAACACAGCAACATGCGGGGCTACGTTCACACAAACTTCCGCACACACTTATAAGTAAAGTACATGTTTATACTATCTTTTTCGAAAAGGAAAGGAAAGAACGAAGTTTTCAATGGAAATACCCATGTAAAAGAGCGACGCGTTGAGATGACGTCACGACAGCAAACCGCTAGTCGAAAATCTCTAAGTATTTGGAACACACTTCAGTAATGCCGGACGTGATTTCGACGGTAAACTCTCTGCAAAATTCATAGGTTAATTTGGTCCTTTGGTAATATTTTTCAATGATTTGGATATTTTCGACACTGTGTCGTTTTGGAAGGCAAAAAAGTAGAAAAGAAAATGGTCGAATTTCGTTCGTAGTGGCACTTTTAGGCCTACTAGTTACAAACAGTTAAACTCCCCTCCCTAAAGTACTTTCAATATTATCCTTGGAGACTATTTCTTTCCACAGTTTGTTAGTCATCTTTGATTATTTCCTTTGATGTTTACCTTCCCAGATATGCGCGAGATTCGTCGTCATATGAAAATCACTCACAGTAGCTGAAAATAACTGTCCGGCTTTGTGAAAAGTTTGCAAAATATCTGTGAATGTACAAATTTACATACGTTTTTTTTGGAAACATTTTATAGAGTAGTAAAGTTAGAGAAATGTTCTACGGCTCTGTAAAATGTTTATAAAATTCTCTCACACGGCCATACCTGTAGACTTGCCACAAGTCTAGCCTCCTCCGCAGGAATCTCTAATTTTCGAAGAAATCAGATTTTAAAAGTCGTGAATTGGGTTACCTGTGACTCCGGGAGAGAAGAGGAGGACTGGGGAGGGGAGGAGAGAGAAAAAAGAAGAAAGAGATGCCTGCCAAAAATCGATGGGTATGGACATGTCGCTGTACCCCAAGGACTTGTCACGGGACCCGGGGTACCCTAGGGAGGTAATTGTAACTTCGAAAACTAAACGGGTACATACATGTAGATATCGAGTGCGGCGAAAACCTTTATAGTTGATTTAGTCGAAAACCTTTGCGAGAACCTTACCAACCAAAAGCCATGTAAATTTCAATTTGACCGAAGAAATCGTGTCCCCGATTGTGGCCATAAATATTACAACTAAAAGTTGTTTATTTTATTACTTCGTGCTCAGTATAGACTATACATTGCAATCGGCCCAGAAGAGTCAAAGCCAGCAAATACACCATTTTTACAGCAGCTTGAAAACTTGAGTTTCAAATTGTAATATTCCTCAGGGCTTGCGAGCTTGATCCGGCGATGATAGCCTAAAATCGGCTACTAAGCTCCGAGCTGAGGAGGCGGCTGTATTTCAGGCTACGGCGATGAGCGCTTTGATTGTTTTCATTCACAAAAATTATGACCCACCCTCCCCAAATATATATTGTTATGCGCACAAAAACCTGCGCGAAGTGGCGATAACATGTCGATTTTTGGCAGGCATCTCTTCTCTCTCGGCTCCAATCTCCCTCTCTTTTCTTCACCTGCCACAGGGAGCCCATAATCTTACTCCTTCAAAAATTAGAGTTGCCTGCGGAGTAGGCTACCACAAGTCGACCTCTTTATGTTTTCTTTATTTCGAGCAAACGACTAACCGAAGCGGGAAAACAATTAAAGGACTTTGCGACAAAGTCTACCATACCTAGTATAAACTAACTAGTCGGACAGTAGAAAATAATAGAAAGAAACAAATTGAAGTTGAAAAAATGTTATTATTTCATGAAAATGGGTGCGGTTTTTCTCTACCATGGGCTATCACAAATAGACCTATAGTAGAGTAGCCAATCAGAATGCAGGATTTGTAATAGTCCACTAGTTGGTTTATACTAAAGCGCCATATACCACAGTCTCATGGCACTTTACATTTTACTGACATATCCCGTCAGTAAATGTTTCGGACATTTCTTGGACATATCGGACATATCGGACTTATACCTTGCCGTATGTCATCCAGGACGATTCTATTGCCTTTTTAAGCACATTATAGTTTCTTGCTGATACGATAGAGAAACCTGTCTTGTACGTCTGACCCTCCTTAAGTTGATTCTGCTCAAGCCAACCGCCGCATGCGTAATCATAGAAATTATCACACGGGTCCACGCTCTGGTTCAACTGCTGGAGCACATCTGGAGCGGTAAAGAAAAGAAACGTTACTTAGGGGCCAACCATTGAACATGGGTGTTTGGGGATGGGTGTTTTCACAAAAAAAAAATCCTACAAGCTGTCTTGTTGCCAAATACACTTCCTACAAAGCAACACAAGCAAAAATAAAAATCACACATGTGATTTGAGGCAAAAAAAATCCTTGCCCGAGAAAAAGAATGTATACACATCAGGAGCCTATAACCAGGAGCGTCCATATCTCCTATATAGTTGTCGCGGCGTTTTCACAAGTTGGGCTATTTTTAGATTATTTTCCCGCCAATTAGTGGGTTGCACAATTACCCAATAACTGATAAACACCAATATCTTCTTAACTCCTCTTGCCATCCCTTGCACACTAAACAAGCTATCCCTTTTAGTTTAGCTCTCCGTCTCCGCCGTATTTGCTCTAACAACAACGCTTTTAAACTCCGCACTAACGAATTGAAAACTTATCTCCTCCAACGAGGTTATAACCGCACATTTCTTAACAGACAAATTAAGCGCGCTGCTGACATTGCTCGTAACGACGCGTTACATACTAAACGTTCGCAAAACTCACAACGTATACCATTCATTACCACTTATAACCCAGCACTTCCTAACATTTCTCGTATAATTCACAAACATCTTAATATACTACTTTCATCCGATCGTTGCAAAAACGTTTTTGTTAGCTTTCCTCTCGTTTCCCACCGACGTTGTCCTAACCTTCGTGACCTTCTAGTTAAATCACAATTACCCAATAACACTACTAATCATTCCACGCGCACACTCCCACTTGGCTCATTCCGTTGCGGACAAAATTGTGCCACTTGCCCTTACATCGTCAACGGTCTTAAACAATACACTTTCCATTCCACAGGTGAAACCCGTTTAATCCATTCGCATATCACTTGTAACTCTAAAAATTTAATATACATGGTACAATGTAATCTCTGTCACCTCCAATACATAGGTGAAACCAAACGACGCCTCAAAGACAGATTCAACGAACATAGACGATCAGTTGACAAACCTAACATTAAGTCTAAACCCTCCACTGTTGCAGAACATTTTCTTTCTAACCCTAACCATTCTAAAACTAACATGCAACTCATTCCCTTAGAACTCATGCATTCCTCACGAGACTCGATTCGTAAAGCCAGAGAATCCTACCTTATAGACAAGGCCAAAACACTTGAACCTCATGGCATCAATAGACGTGATGAAACCTAGCTCACTTTCACCTTATTTTCTATTCATCTATTCACATTGTATTAGTTTTTTGCATCCATTAGTTTATCGTAATTTGTTACCTTCCTTTATTTACCTTATCTACATCACTTTATTATTTCATCATTTTTTACCAGTATCCGTTCCATTGCGTCACTTCCTATTTACATATTGTGAAATCCTATATATTGTGAAATCCTATATATTGTAACCCCCTATTTTAGAACTCTCTAGTTACAACATCTAGTACCTGAAGAAGGCTAGTTTGGCTAGCCGAAATATAGTACGTTTAAAACTATACACGTTGTTTCAGCTTTGCTATAGTCCTTGGACTTCTCGCTTCTATTTATTATTATTTGGCTGTTTAGATCTTCATACAGATCCAACGTTCAACAAGCAGGATATTCGTCCACGGTTTTTGCTTATTCGCGAGTCAGGTTGCACAAGTGGCGGAACAAAATATGCATCATTAGCTCTTGTGTCATATCAACAACATGGCTGCTACGCTTTTGTGATTTTATTCCCTTAGGAATGATTGCAACCCAAAAATAGCGAGAAACCGTTCTAAAAATAACCTAACTTGTGAAAACACTGTGACATAGGCCAAGTATGCGGGATGGACGCTCCTAGTTAACAGGGGCTCCTGATACACATCTATTACCTAGAAAAAGGACCTCGCATTTGAGGGCTGAAAAAGAAAATTCACACTCACACTAGATTTAGATATCGGTATTCTCAGTATTCTGCGAAAAATTTACGTCGATACGGTGATTTGTTTTTGAGTTACGGTACTTTGAATTTTGTGACAGCCCAGGTCAGCGTGTTTCCTAAATGTCAAGGAACTCCATATATTTCGGCCAATTTCAAATTTTAGACTTGATAAACCTTAAAAGTGATATCTAAAGTGTTTTGAAGTGAATGCTAATCATATTGATGGAAAACCAGCTTTATTTGTAGAGTACGTTTTTGGCCGCCATCTTGGTGTACTAAACCTGTACACCAACATGGCCGCCGCATACTAATTACACTAAATTGTTCGAATATTATTTGGTCGACAGGTCGGTTACGAAGCACTCTATTGCTCCAAAATTTCGGCCATTTCTATATTTTTACCTGCTCTATACACAGCATTAAAAATATTTTACTAATATGAGTTTTTTCTTGAGGCAATTTTTTGGTGACGTCAATGCAAACGATCAATACATAGAGGTTTTCTATAACCCATTGTGCCACAATAACCTATTTGTGGCGTCGAAATATGCCGTGCTATTTCGTCTACGGATGTTATCTGTTCCGAGAACAGAACAGTTCGCGAGAGCGAAGCTCGAGGAAAACTGTGAGCTTCGAGGTCAGATAATGTCCGAGGACAAATATCGCTCATATTTGTCATCTGGCGGAGAGAAATTATCGGGTCTCGTAACACGTTCCACCAATCACGCGTGAGAGAAAATATTTGACGGGTTATAATTACGAATATTTAACATCAGAATGAGACAAACGTTGAGTAGATTCGTCTGTAGCCGTAGTGCAGTGATCGCGTGCAGCGGTAATTGTTGAATGCGAAACTGAACTATTCGTTAGACCAGCCCGAAAATTGCCGTAAACCATGTTTGACAAAACAATATGTCTTAGATACGCTGTTTAAGCGAGGATATTTGATTTATAAAAGCGTCAACTTTGCGGCTTAAACACAGGGGCGAGGTCGGCTATTCACAACGCTTTAATTGTATTGTTGTGGTTTTGCGTTTTACATCTCGCTGGTGTTTTTGACTATATATTCAACACCAAGACTAGGCTAACACTGGGAAAATGCGTCTGTAGTCACCGCCTAAAGCGGTTTGGTGATAGCGGTGATAGGTGATCGTCAAAAGCCGTATTTGTGAGATAAGAACAAACGCCGCTAAAGATCAAGGCATTACTGCGTCTGCGTAAGTTGCTTGTGCTTCAGTGTAGGAAATTAACGCTCTTGTTAATTAAGGTATTTCAAATTAACGCGACTTAAATTAACGCGAATAGGAGGGAAAATTACTTCCGAATAAAGGAAATAAATGCGAAAGAGGAGGTAAAATTTCAAAATGAAGGACGCGGCGATTGATACAAAGAAACACAGTTTGTGGTGACAACAGGAACAAATTTTATTTCAACAGTGAATATAAAAAAACTGAACCGCAAAACAGACCTGTAGAACCCGATTGCTTGACAAAGTTAACGTTAAATTTCCCCTAAATGTAGGGGTTAAGAGGAGAAATCTGAGCACTTCGAGCATTTTTCACAGCGTCTATGATACCAGCGGATCTTTTTCCTTTTTCTGTTCCAAGCCATTCGTACATCTCCTTCATCAGTTTGGCATGTCGTGGCTTCAAGGTTGACAACTTTAAGTCAATTGCGATCGTTGTAACATCTTTCTCAGGTTTACGCAGCATTTCATCTGTGATGCAGGATGTAAAATATTCACTGAACGCACGTTTCTCAATCTTTTTAACGGCGCCATTTGTTGAGAGATCAAGCAGTTGGAGAAGATGGGTCATGTTTTTAGAGACCATGACACTGGTGATATTCAGCTCTTTAATAATAATAATAATTCTACATTTATATATATAGCTCCTTAAGCCTAAACGTCCAAAGGCGTTTTACATAGCTGGAAAACACTGAAGCAAGTTAATTTACAAGAACTATAAAATCTTATGATCTAAGCAATTTATAACTAAACTAATAAAAACTTTCCTTAAATAAATATGCTTTAAACTTAGCTTTGAAGACTCCCACCGAGGGGCATAACTTAATAGGAAGTGGCAACAAATTCCACAGTTTTGGCGCAATAACAGAAAAAGCCCTTTCTCCATAGCTCTTTAAATTGACTGAAGGAACCTTCAGAAGGAACTTATTGGCAGACCTAAGATTACGAGGAGGAGTATAGTACTCTACCATATTACAAATGTAGGTAGGAGCCAGATTATTTAGAGCTTTATATGTAAGAAGTAATATCTTATAAGTTATTCGTTTTTCTACGGGTAGCCAGTGGAGTTGCTCTTCAACAAACTTCGTTGACATCCCAGATCAGAAGGGTTTTCGTGTTCTCGTCGAGACCGAATCTTGTTTTAGTGCGCTGCATGTAGGGATGAATAACATCATTTATCAAGCCCAGGGTTTCTTTCTCGTTACTCCAATGTTTCTCATCGTAGGACAAACAAATTCCTTCTGGGAAGTCCGTGGCAGGCAAAGATCTAGCCGTTTTACCTGGATATATTAATTGAAATGGTAAGATGGATCCATTCAGTGTTTCCGATAAAGTGAGGGTCATACCCCGTTTATCGTTTCCTCTTTTCGTTTCCACGTGTTTAGAATTGGTTTCGGCCATCGTTACAGTCTCCGTTGGGACAAATTTTGAGGGCGTCTGGTCGACATTAATTATCAGTTGATCTGGGGTGCCGTGCGTCGCCATTGCCTTATTCAGGAACTGTTGTCTTGTTTCCAGCCATAAAGATCGGGTTATTATAGGTCGAGAGGCCGTCGCCATTCTACGTGTGTAACCCATTCTAGTGTACAGGGATTGCACCCAGCCATTGGTGATGCGGAAATCTAAGTACTGGCCGTACCTTGTCAGATCGCTCTTGATCAATCCCATGAGAACACCATACAAAACATGTCTATTGATTGTTCCACCTGCAGTTCTCAAGTTAGAAAGAAATGACCGTAGCTTGAAATCCAACTCCTCTGATAATAGAAGAGGTCTCCCCCGCTTAGTTCCGATTTTCACATTTTCTGGCGAAATTTGCGGCGTGTTCTTTAGCTGAGATCGGTACTTAACTAGCCAACCACGCACAGTACTTTCTGTTAGCTTGGGAAATTCTTTCTTGAATTGAGTCACGGCATTTGTTGCTCCGCACTGGTTGGCATATCTGGCAATTTTACGTTTGTCTTCTTCTCCGTAGGTGATTCTTTTGCGCTTGTTGTCGATGCTCGTAGCGGCGTTGATTTGCAATATAACATTCGACTGCTCTTCACTGGAAAGTCCAGTTGCGTTAGTTGGTGGAAGCTGCGAAGTTGTATTTGAACTTAAATCAGAAACTGGTGCTTTCTGGAAATACTGTAATATGGAAGACATTTTTTTTACTGATGACCACGAGTAACGGACCGGAAATATGACAGACGCCGTATTGACGTACGTACGTTTTTGATCGTGAATGTTTAACCAGATACCTTTAATAGTTTTAATACTGCTGCGTTTATCACGTTCGCGGGCTCGTTTTCCCGCGGTTAATTTCATGGAGCGTTAATTTCCTATACCTTCAGTATTATAGGAAATTAATGCTCGTGTTAATTAAGGTATTTGAAATTAACGCGAGTAGGAAGGGAAATTACTTCCGAACTGAAAGAAATTAACGCGAAAGAGGTAAAATTTCAAAATTAACGCAAATTAACGCGATTGACACAAAGTTTTTGGCCGAAATACAAGAAGCAGATGTCGAGAACTGCTCTTCTGGAAGCGAGAATGAACTAGAAATACTGTAACCGATACCGATAACCGATGCGCAGAATAGAGAAAGCTATTGTTTCCTAGGTGTCAAATGGAAATTAAGGTCGCGGAAATTAACGCTCCACTTAATTAATGTTGCGGAAATTAACGACTTTTTAAAGATTCGCGTTAATTTCATGGAGCGTTAATTTCCTAATAATAAGGCCACTACTTAATTGACCACAGTTAGCACAAATTCTGTAGATGGCAAAGTTCAATTTTTTAGTCTGCCATTTACAATGTAAATCTTGAATCAAAATCTTACAGTGTGTATTTTTGTACTCCTTAGCTATGTCTGTCTGTGCTAATTAATTTTCAGCGAATTTCAGCAAAGTTTTGCCTCACTTGTGTACGGAGTAGGGACAATTTATCGCGCGATACTGTTTTAATCTGTTATTTTACTTTGCTAGACAACATGGCGGCGAACACGCTACGTGATAATGCTCTTCTCCTCTTTGTGTTTCTCTTACCCCTTCCAACAACGAATTTGGCATTAATTGAATACTTACCGGCGATTCAAAATGATAAATACTTTAATCTAGGCCTGAATTATATGGAAATCCTCGCTTAAGATGAGTCTTCTTCAAGATGAGTGTTCTGACAAGCAAGAATTTACGAAGGAGAAAGGACTACAGTAGTCCAGATGAAATCATTGACCGGGCATAGAAATGGAACTCCAGGAAGTGGAAGCTGTCTAGGCCACAGGCAAATGCACCACTTGTTAAGGAACAAACATTCGCTAGTATAAAATTAGTAAGGAAACGTTTTGAGGACACTTGACCCTGGAGGAGTTGAAACACAGTCGAGACACAGATTAAAGCGCAGACACCAGGGCCGGGTTGTTCAAAGCCCGATTAGTGCTAATCCAGGGTTAATTTCCATGGCAACCAATAGGTTCTGTGCAGAGTTAATCCAGGATTAACGCTAATCGGGCTTTGAACAACCCGGCCCAGGGCACCAGGGCCTAACTTCATATGGCATTTAGATGGCTAGTATTTCTCGACTAATGCATCCCTGTTATTTTCAAGACATTTTGAATCGCCGGTAAGTATTCAGGTAAAGCCAAATTCGTTGTCGGAAGTAAGAGAAACACATAAAGGAGTAGTGCATTATCACGTAGCGTGTTAGCAGCTATGTCGTCTAGCTAAGTAATGTACGTATTTAAAATAACACATTAAAACAGTATCGCGCGATAGTAACACTCTATCGCGCGATAGTAAAGCAGTATCGCGCGATAGTAAAGCAGTATCGCGCGATATTCTTTCATAAAATTAGTGTTTGTGGATGGTCCTTACAGGGCTCCGTTAGAACTGGTATAAAACTTTCAGGACATAAAACTTTCCGGATATAAAACGTGAATTAACGGTCAATTATTAAAGTTATTTTAAAATTATGATAAACGAAGTAAAACTTAAAGACCCTGTGTCCGAGCCCATGGTGCTTTGCGCGCGCAAATCATTTTCGTAGGCTACGAAAATCAGAAAGATCGTTGTTGTTGTTATGTGACTCTCAAATCTTTAGAAATCCATCCCTAGTTTGGGCCATCGTGTAATTATTCATAGGTATATATGCTTAACTGACTTTCTTTTATCTTAACTTTTGTATATATACTTTTTAAAATGAAACTTTAGTTCGAATATTTCTTCGAAACCCGGTCTAGAGTGGCGAGTAGAGGAATGCCGGAGAAAGGACCGAGACAGCGAGGCGAAGCGACTCGACAAATAATCCTTCAGCAGTCCACATTTTACTTTCTCTAGGTCTCCAAGAGAACACTTGTGGTTCAAAAGGACTACTACGTGAGTTTCCCGGGGATTTGCTGCACTAAGGGACCGGCGGGCTTCGTTGGAAATACAAAGCACAAAGCAACCACTTCTAGCATCAAGAACATTCGTAATTATAATTTCGCACGGCTAAGCTCCACGAGGTGTTACGACTTATCTGTATATGTTTTGCATTTTTATTAGCAGAGAAAGCAATGTCTTTAACCTTTTTTTTCATCCTCCAGTACGTCCAGAAAGTCTTGCTACCAAAACTACGATCGCGGGTCAAACTCCAATCTGCCGAGTTCAGCTGTTACTTCGCTGTGAGTTTGACTCGAGTGCGAGTACGACATTTCATTTTGCACTCAAAATACTTTGATATCATTCGCAAGGAAAGTAGAGATCTTCAAATACAGCTAAGCAATACTGGGGACATGAAAACAAGGTAACACGAGTATGTGTTTGCTTGTAGAGTTGTGAAAAATTCGCACTCGTAAACCGAATTAGAATCTAAAGACAGAACAACTGGCTTCCTGCCGAGTACTGTTAAAATCATATTCGAAGCATCCGTGGAAAATTCGTGGGCTCGATCGGGTTTTTAATCCGGTAGAAATTATGAAATTCGTTATCCAAAGTGTATGTGTACTTCTTTTATGAAACTTATAAGCAATCGAGAGCATTTTAGTTCGCCTAAAAGCTGGCCTTTAATTTATGCGGCCGTTGATAAACAAACTAATCATAACATTGACGCAAAGCACCATGGGCCCGGACACAGGGTCTTTAAGAAGATTATATCAACAAATTTAAATCGTTACTCCCCGACCCGAACAAAACATACCGGCAAACTCTATAATCCGTTAAAAGTGAAAGGCGAGGAAAATATTTATTCGGGCCTATATTCTGACGAATATTCTGACATTTTTATAAAAGATTAGATGTAACTAAGCATATTTTTCAGTAAAACGTTTTTCAGCTGGATGACAAACAGCAAGATACAAACAGCTAGTCTGCAGAACCAGCCAACCTATTATAAAGTTCGTAAATAATTTCTCAATTCCCCAGCTGCACGTAGTGGAAGAAAATACATCAAGATCATGAAGAAATCACAAATGCGATAAAATATTGCTATTTACAGAGCTTGGGCTACCTGTGGTAGATCTGCTGTACTAAGAAATAAGAGGCGAGGGACTGAGGAGAAAAAGAAGAGGCTCTGGTGAATTTGAACCTCGTCCCTGATTGGATAATCTACTCACTACCAGGTGCAACCACGAGTGCTGGATGTTACGGTAATATTCGTTGGCTTACCAATGGCACAGCAAAACCGGTTTGACGTGTTTTCGTGCGCAAAGAAGTGATTCTCAACGGATAATAATAGGCAAATCCTTGCTGACGTCATTGTTTACATTTTTGCCTCATTAGCATAAATTAAACTTCAAGCTACTAACAAACAATCTACATCAGTTGAAAGAGAATTTTAAACTTAGTCATCACCGAAAATGTGATATAAATATGTTAAATATTTACGGAGAAATTCACTTTTCAAAACTGTAAAATCGGCTGGGGGGCAAGAGTTGCTGACAGCCATACATTATTTGTAAATTTAGAGATTTTTAAACGCTCATTCCTCAAAATATATTTATCATATTACACTCAAATTTTCGTTGATTATCAAGTGTGACAAGCTCTTTCGATTTGTGCACTCTGTTTGTTTGTATCTATGTCGCTTGAAGTTTGATGTATGCTAATGAGGTAAAAACGTAAACAAGGATTCGCCTATACCAGAGGCTCTTGTTTTGCTTGCTCTCCTAGCCTCTTCTCTCTCTCGCCTTCTATTCCTTCGAGCCTCTGGCACGCATGGTACTGTTCGTTTGCCTATTGATGTTAGTTAACCGATATTGAGAGCACTGCAGAACGTACGTTTCGAATAAAGAGAATCATCCAAAAGGACGACGAGCAAAGAGTCTCAGGTCCCGTTAGAAATTCAGAATTAGAATTCATGCGAGAAAGGCGATCTCCGGATATGAAACATAAATTAACGGTCAATTATTAAAATTATTTTACTGTAATGATAAACGAAGCAAAACGTAAGAGGATTCTATTAACAGATTTAAAACGTTAATTCGCGGCCCGAACAAATTAAACATAGAAAGCCGTATAATCCGTTAAAAGTGATCGTGAAAGGAAAACAAAATATTCGCCAGGTGATAAGCGGCTCACAGTCTGACCAACTGAACTAAGCGAATTGGTAAATATTCACTAGATTCCGTAGCTCCAAACTTTAGAATATTTTTTTTTGGGGGGGGGGGGGGGGGGGGGGGGGTGCGGCGAACTGATCTAAGGGCAAATGAATGATTCACTGGAATATTACTGAAGCTCACGAAATACAAGCGCCGGTTTGTTTAAGGCCCTGGTCTGGTCTAAGGGCAAATGGATGATTCACTGGAATATTACTGAAGCTCACGAAATACAGGCGCCGGTTTATTTTGAGCACGCAAACATCATGTTTTGGTTTTAAATATCCATTTTCACTTTTAAACATTTCCTGCGGAACCTTAACGTCTTAAACCAATTTACTAATTGTTTCCCCAATATATAATTATACTTATCTTTAGTTTATTTCTCAGTTCTAGTAATTTGTGAATGTTCTAGCGTTTGGGATAGCTAAAATGTCTTATCCATGCAATTAGATCATATTAGCTGAGTATAAAATATGAAATGGACAGTGAGTAATTGCATCGGTTTTAATCCATTAGAGTTTAATATTTACTGTCAGCTATAAACGGTAATTGAAAATCGACAAATGCGTTCGCGGTAGTTTCTTAATATGAAATTTAAATTTAAAATCATATACGCCACCCATACTAAAATAGATATAATAGATAAAATAGTATCTTGTCTTGAACTCACTGCATGGTTCAGGTACATTTTGCACCGTGTAAGCTACAAACGCTCGCTGACATAATGAGGGCTACCGGAATGGTCAGTCAAAATTTGGAAGTGCTCGTCGTTTTAGGCCTTTGCTCGGATGCTCGCCATAAAAATGTGTGTACTCGACTTTGCTCGGTGCTCGCGAAAGGTAAAGTGAATATGCCCGTGATCACAGCTGTGATAAAGTAAACTTGCTCTTGCTCGCCGTAAAAACAAGATGCTTGGCTGATCTTTACCATTCGGTAGCTCTATAATGATATTCAGGATATATTTTGTAGTCCAGTGGATAAAACCTCCGGATACTGAGCAATTAGTAGTAATTATTCTGTGTATTCTTATGACCGGAAAACAGTCAATCGCACACATGTGCACGCGTAGTTTCAAACTAATATATTAACTATAATATACTTAATATTTCAATTTTGAATTTGAAACCATAATTTGAATAGATCAGTAATTTATCAAGTGAAAACTCGTCTGCTAATTTTCGAAAAATAATAGGAATTCAGCTTTTTTTTTATTGGACGTCATCTAAATCGAACGAAGGAAATTCAGGTTGAATTTCATTATTCTCATTTACAGACGCAACTCAAAAGTCTGTGGGGTGATTTTTATAAAAACTCACATCAGCTTTAATTCAAAATTAAAATCGATTGTGAATGCATTTAGATGCACACCCGTTTATTGAATAAATTATCTTCAGAAAAACAATTGCAAAAACTTAGGAATTAAAATACATACTATTAAAGAAAAATGAAAGGGGGAAACGAGAGAAGGTAAGAAAAATGTCATCATTCATTGCAAGTTCAAAACGACTGTTACGGAAACAGGTCTATATCAATCGTGTTTTCAGTTGCCATACATTGTCTGTAAAAACGAGTCGAATTCCGCGTGAAAATTTACAGACAATGGCTGAGGTCACACTCGCCAAAGTTTACTGCAGTAAAGCGCTATTTACTATAGTAAACCCTTTTTCGAATGTGACCCCCTTTTCGCAGTTTACCGTAGTAAACTTATCTCTGGTTAGTTACGATAGAAACGGCGGGAGGATGAAAAGAAACTTTACTGCAGTAAACCTTCCTGAAAAGGGTGGGTATATCTCGGAGTAAATCTAAACCTTGTTGATTTAGGTGACATATGTCAACTTTTTTGAAGGTTTAATTAGAAAAGTGCAATCACGTACGTATCTGCACAGAGGCAGATTCATGCCGTTCAGTCCTTGCGTTCACGCGATCAGTGTTAGGAGGATTTTAACATGCATCGGCCGCCTCATGAGCTAGTTTCTTCTATGTACAGCGACAGGGATGTAGCAGTAAATTCAAGGCACCTTTGCGTGTATTTTTTTTCATCTAACATATTTTTCTGTACTTGGCATTCAAAACCAATCATGAATTTTGGTTACAGAACTGAACTGCGACATCCACTCTGCAATTCACTCTGTTCACGGCAAACTTACTTTCTTCAACCTCTTTCTAATTGAGTCATTTCGGTTACAGAGGCACAAAGCCTGCAGATTGGAACGCACACTGGAAGAAAGGCACATTACACATACATGTACGCCGATGTACGCGGCATCAGTTACATACACAAAGTCAGTTTGATTCAGCAAGTCCACAAATATAGTCAAAAACTTGAAACTCTGAAATCTTTTTTTGCAGAGCGTGGAAAGAGCCGCGGCCAGGTTACGATAGATATGTCTCTTCGAACCATCCTTGAGCCGGCCCATGCTTACCCTGGATACCAGAGGCTCGAAATCGTCGGGGCGAGCGAAGCGAGACCAGCTTAAATCAAGATTTCAGCACGAGTCGCTCGAAATCGTCGGGTCTGTACAATGTGCGAGCCAGCGAGCCATGCGAGGATGCGAGCCATGCGAGGCATGCGAGCCAGCGATGCGAGCCATGCGAGCCATGCAAAAAAAATATAATTAATCAAAAACAAAATTTAGCCAAGCAAATTAAAGTTCATTCGATTCTTTCCAGTACTGATGATGAAACACTCATACAAATCCTTATTCAGATGACCGGGGATAGGGAAAGTGCGAGTTGAAAAGTGCGTGTTGCGAGTTGAAATGTTACAGGAAAAAATGGCGGGAAAAAGACGATCTATCGCAGTGCAGACTGGAAATTTCGAAGATCGGCTGAGCCAAGTCCAAGAGAATTTGACTTTCTTTCCGATTAACGATATAAAGCAAGTTTTTTTTTTGACGACCTTTTGGAATCAGTATTCTCCAGATACAGAACCGAGATGAACAGACCGAAATAAACAGAATAGAAATTTAAAGAGCCGAGAAGTTTAGAACTAAGCGAACTGGAGAACAGAGTCTGAACTGAACCCGGACTAGAGTGGACATGGACATGATTAGATATGAATCAAGAAAACTGAGCTGAGTGCATGAATAGAATAAATAGAACTGGAAACCGAACCCAATGTTGAAACTGTTTGACGCCCATGCATACACAAAGAAATTGAGAAAATTGAACTGACCGAAACCGAACAGAACAATTGGCTTACGGATATGGAATCGAGTATACAGAACTGAATAAACTACTTTTCGGATTGCAAAAACAATTTATCGAACTGCAAATGACATGAACGAACTAGTAGGATAAAGAAGAAAAGTACTAAACCCCAAAAAATGATAGAACAAGAAAAACGAGCGAAACTGAACTCTGAGAGGAAATTAATTATAAAATTGGCCGGACCCTTGTGGAAACATCAACAAAGGGTGACTTTTTTCGATTCTCGCTGGAAAATCGATGGAAACAACGGTTGTCACGGAAATGATGATTGTTATAGGTTTTAGTTTATTTAGAAGTCGCATGTGTGTTACAGAACTGTTGATGTTAACGTTTCATGGGTTTAGCGCTATGGATTCGGGAACGCACTGAAATACGGCTACGATACAGCTACGTAGAGCGGCTATATCGAATGTATATAATTGGAACAAGAGCCCACTGGGCTTTCACTCGGGCCACTATATATATATATATATATATATCAATGCAGCCAGACACTCTTTAAGGTGAGCACACACCAGGAGACATTTTGCATGTCCCCGTAGTGTATGTCCACACACCTTTATGGAGGAAGGGGTACTCCCATAAAGGAATTGTTTTCAGTGTCCAAGGGAGGCACCATTAGAAATGTGGAGGGGGGAGGTAGGACTTCCTCAAGATGCACATTGCTTTCGTCGCTGGAAGAATCAGAGATATAGAAGACAGGGAATAGTTAAACTAAGTAATAGATTGAACTGAATTGTGATTGCAATCGATGTGATTGCAATCGAAATATTGTAAATTAGAATTAGAAAGGACTTAGCTCTGAATAACTGTGAGGGTAAAGAGAACAAAATAAACGTCCAACGAGGTATACGCTGGTTCATTTTTCTAGGGATCCAGAAGGGGGGGTCCACGTTTCGTCGACTGACTCGGAGTTCCTGTATACGGAAAATTTGATTTTTTCCGTCTCAAAAAGCATTTACCATTGCAGGAACTCTAATCTCAGTTTTCTTACTTTTTCTTGCAACTCGCATCACTCCCATTCTCCAGTACATTGACCGACAACCGGTAAGCAAAGCACACACTGGCGAAAGCTGAATTACTTACCTTCTCACATTCATTTGCAACCAAAACCCAAAACCCTAGCCCTGAAAACACATGGTAACTCGAGCCACTGATGATGAGCCAACAGCTAACAGGTATAAATATCAATAGCGCTAGCAAAGCTTTTTGCAACAGTTGGGAGTTACATTGTACAACGTGTCGTGTGAATGCGATTGGTGCCTGTACCAAGAATATTGGCCGAGTGTCTACACCCCTAAATTTGGTCCGCGGACCCAAAAGTTTTCAGCACAACACCTATTGTTGTCGTGTACATATTAACATTTCTGGTTCCGCGGACCCATAAATCTCGGTGCGCCTGGTTGGAGAGCCGTGCTTGAGAATTATAGCAAGTCTATACAATAATTATTACCTCAAATAAAGCTTTTCAAATATAACAAAGGTATATCGGTTAATAAGAGTTTTATTATATGGCTATTTTGAAATCTAAAATAAAAGATAAAGGCAGGGAATTTCTTTTAAATTTGCATTGCTACAGCGTGCGTGTAACACTCAAATGGCTTCTCCAGTACTTTTTACTGAATACAAGAAACTACGCTTGGGATTTTCAAAACGATCGAGAGTATCGTTGTTTTTAGGCATGAAATCTAACAAGAGGAAAGCCTAAGCAAAAAGAGTTTTCAAAAGTTAACAGTGTTCATTTAAAATGAGATAAATCAAACAACTTCCATCACTAAAGCGGCGCGGCAATATGTTAATTCAAACCTGTCGCTATTTGTGTCCAGACTGGGAATTCACCAGATCTTCATCAACTACTAGCTTTGATAGGAATTCGCAGCAATTGTATGTGAGTATTTTATTTATTTTTTGTATGTGAGGTTTTTTTGTCATGGCTCGCATGGCTCGCATGGCTCGCATGTTTTATTTGCATGGCTCGCATGGCTCGCATGGCTCGCATCGTTGGCTCGCATGGCTCGCATGGCTCGCTGGCTCGCATGTTGTCCACACTCTTGTCGTCGGAGCGAGCGAAGCGAGACCAGCTTAAATCAAGATTTCAGCACGAGTCGCGATCGTCACGCAAAACAAAACTCCTTCGGGGAATCAAAACTCTTTCGATCGCGGCACATTACAGTATATTCGTACCTGAGCCCCTCTGGAACCAGGGTAGCCCATGCTTTGTTCGTGTATAAAGTCAGTTCCGAACTCATGCACGACGGCGAAGTTAAAAATGCTTCTCAAAACAATAGATAGAGTTAACTGCAATTGGCAAGTTTGCCTTGAAGGAATAACATCAACAAACATTAAAATGAAGCGAATTCTGTTAGCTCTCCTAGTGAGCATATATAATGAGTAAAAGAAGAGAAACGAGCAAAACTACACTGGTTCCATCGCTAAGCCTTTTGCGAATGCCTAAACTTGAAGGCTAAAATTAGCGTAGAACAGAGAACTGTCATCACTCCGTTTATTTAGATACCAGTGTGTCAACAGTACAGCACAAAACACATCTGGAATTTGTTTATCTTTTCATTTGACATGGTTTACTGTAGTAAAGAAAGCTCACGAGTTTTACCTCAGTAAAGGCAAATTTACTGAAGAACACGATTGCACGCTTCCCAGCACAGTTACATCCCGCAAATTTTGATCAGTTAATCTTTTACCTGGTATCTTAAGTTTGTATCTGAAGAATATTTCAGAAATTCGATTTTACGGATTTTATTTGGCATCGGATTGGCATCAATTCCCATACAAACACTGTATTTCGCGCCATGCTTGCACCTATTTCAAAATGTCGGAATTTACCGCGAACTGGTCTATTCTCCAGATCTTGGGTTTTCAAGCGGTGAATAAGGCTATGCACCCCTATTCTTTGTACAACCGCAACCAAACACTCAGGAAGCATACATTAGTTTACACACTTCAACAGCTTCACCACATAAATGAAAATATTAGTTAAATTCTATATGAGTTCACGAGAACTAGCCGTCTCGCTTAGGCACCAAAGATTTAGGCTCGATTTTCAAATAGACACCCCAACGGCTGAAACCGAACCTACTAAAACCTGGGAACAATTTATTCTTAGCTAAAATAACAAATTTTCTGGTTACGTACGTATACATAATGGTAATTTCGGCTTATAACATTAGGTAAGCAATTGTGGTAAAAATGACAAGATTATTAATAAATACATACCGTACGCCGCGAAGACACAATCTTTAGTGTTACATAGATATGGATGTGGATATGGTCTTGGCGCAGGTTTATTTTTTTCGACAGCGAATAGAATGATGAAGACGAGAGAGATTACGAAGAGAATTGCGGTAAAACCAAGCAGGAGCTTGAACTTAAAAAAATGCCGGAGTTTGTACTTTATGTTGAATCCGCCTGGGTTACCATCTGCTTCCTAAAAGGAAATTGAAAACGTGAATCACAGAAAACTGGTAGAAAATATCAAAACATTTACTCGAGTATACGGTAAATTTAACGTTACCATGTTGAAACGAGTCGCCTTGACTTCCTTAGCCGGTGCAGACGTCTGCCGGGGTTTATATTATAAAGGTTACCTCCCGAGACTGACGCTTGTACTCCAACCTCATCTGCCTTGAACTATGTAAATGAACTATAAAAATTAATGTTCGGAAAATCAGGAATGGAAAATAATGACTCGCGGATAGTCGCTCATGTATATGTAAATATGACTTAAGAAAATCAGGAATGGATTAGCATGATTCGTGGATGTCTGTCAAAATCAATGTTCACAAAATGAGAAATGATGTACTACTCAAGTAGCATTATTCACAGATGTAAAAATGAATTCAAATTTATTACACCTGACTTCAATGTTGTGCACGTGCAGAGTGAACAAACGAACTCGACGCCGTTGACTACCAGAGAAACCAAAGCTTATAAAATCAAAATTGCCTTATTCCCGAAAGAACCAAAACCAAGTCTCATTGGAATTTTATATGGACTTTTATGTATTCGAGTGAATGTTTGCGTGTTGATACTCGCTCGCGGTGAAAAGTGCCGTAACAATGAAATTAATGACGCGACCGAACACTCGCTGCCGATATAGAGTTGAATTTCCACAGTGGAAACTTGAAAACTATTCGGGGTTAGAAGCGGAATATTGAATATTGAATATCGTGGTTGAAAACTGAGGAATATTGAATATTTGCCTGAAAAATATACTGAATACGGAATATTGCAATGAAAATTAAAAAGAATAAGGAATATCCAAAAAAAATTTAGTAGGGAATGGGAATATTTACCTCAGGAGAGCAGAGGAATACGGAATTTTTAGAGTGAAAATATTCCGCTTCTACCCCCAAAACTATGTGATAAAACCGGTCGCTCGAACGTATTCTACATACATACTTTATTATCCACTCCCCCGCGGGGGTTTTCAGAGATAAATACAGCTAAATATCTAATTAACTAATGCTGTTATATTTATATGAACTTATACAATGATTATGATATTAAAGCAAAATAAAGGGAGCAACAGTTATATGTAGAAAAGATTAAACAAGAAATGTCTGCAGTAATTCGTCTCAGAGAGCGCTTAAAATTATCAACAGTTCGGCACAGTTTCAAGGACAGATCTAGAGTTCCCGATACTGATAGTTCTGTAGTATCGGGGGTAGAAGCGGAATATTGAATATTGAATATCGTGGTTGAAAACTGAGGAATATTGAATATTTGCCTGAAAAATGTACTGAATACGGAATATTTCAATAAAGCGCATGACACTTTCGAAAATTAAAAAGAATAAGGAATATCCAAAATAAAATTAGTAGGGAATGGGAATATTTACCTCAGGAGAGCAGAGGAATACGGAATTTTTAGAGTGAAAATATTCCGCTTCTACCCCCGATGTAGTAGAAGGTTCGCTAGCAGTTTAAAAAAGATAGATATTCAGTTTTTGGGAGCTCCTGTTACACACAGCCATGAAACTGGCAGCCAGTGTAATTCTTTTAAAATCCTGACAATACATAATCTTTTTATTATTTCATAAGTCGGGAACGATGTGGAATTTACTTTAATGAGACGAAAATGCGACTTGCACACTTCGCTAATTATTTATTATTCGGACCCCAAATTATTGTCGCGGATACTGAAAATAAAGCGGATGAGATATCGAGATGTGAGAGATATTACCCTACCCAGGCAAGCAGGTTTCTCGTGTCTTGTTGTTTGTAGTCCGTAGCTGCAGTTCGCAACCGGTAATTCGCGTCTGGTAATTGTTTTGATCTGATTTGCGCAAATTTCGCGATGGGTTAGTTACGCCGGGCTACTCGTAGGTAGGCTAAATATTGTGTTTGGCTTTTGGGCTTGTGTTCAATAGCCCGAAGTGCTCAGGCATACTGTAGTGCCATGGACTTCAACCTGGGTAAACCAGCTGGGATACCGAACAACTCAAAAAATATATTATTTTGGCGTACATCTCTTTTGGGCTTTTGTTCAATATCCCGAAGTGCTAAGGCATACTGTAGTGCCATGGACTTCAACCTGGGTAAACCAGCTGGGATACCGAACAACTCAAAAATATATTCTTTTGGCGTACATCTCTTTTGGGATTTTGTTCAATATCCCGAAGTGCTCAGGCATACTGTAGTGCCATGTACTTCAACTTGGATAAACCAGCTGGAATACCGAACAACTAAAAAAATAAATTTCGTTTGGCAGACATCTAGTATAGGCTCGTGTTCAATATCCCGAAGTGCTCAGGCATACTGTAGTGCCATGGACTTCAACCTTGGTAAACCAGCTGGGTCGAAGCTGGGATACCGAACAACTCAAAAATATATTCTTTTGGCGTACATCTCTTTTGGGCTTGTGTTCAATATCCCGAAGTGCTCAGGCATACTGTAGTGCCATGGACTTCAACCTTGGTAAACCAGCTGGGATACCGAACAACTCAAAAATATATTCTTTTGGCGTACATCTCTTTTGGGCTTGTGTTCAATATCCCGAAGTGCTCAGGCATACTGTAGTGCCATGGACTTCAACCTTGGTAAACCAGCTGGGATACCGAACAACTCAAAAATATATTCTTTTGGCGTACATCTCTTTTGGGCTTGTGTTCAATATCCCGAAGTGCGCAGGCATACTGTAGTGCCATGGACTTCAACCTGGGTAACCAGCTGGGATACCGAACAACTCAAAAATATATTATTTTGGCGTACATCTCTTTTGGGCTTGTGTTCAATATCCCGAAGTGTTCAGGCATACTGTAGTGCCATGTACTTCAACTTGGATAAACCAGCTGGAATACCGAACAACTCAAAAATATATTATTTTGGCGTACATCTCTTTTGGGCTTGTGTTCAATATCCCGAAGTGCTCAGGCATACTGTAGTGCCATATACTTCAACCTGGATAAACCAGCTGGGAAACCGAACAACTCAAAAAATAGATTTTGTTTGGCAGACATCTAGGCTCGTGTTCAATATCCCGAAGTGCTCAGGCATACTGTGATGCCATGGACTTCAACCTGGGTAAACCAGCTGGGAAACCGAACAACTCAAAAAATAAATTTTGTTTGGCAGACATCTCTTTTAGGCTTGTGTTCAATATCCCGAAGTGCTCAGCCGACATACTGTAGAGTCATGGACTTCAACCTAGGACTGTAGATATTTTGGGGCACTTTCCCCAAGCATCACGTCAGATGCTTTTCTTTCCCCTTTATTCTTGGTCACTTCTTCGGCGATTTGGTTTAGCATTGACTGCACATCAGAATTCTGGACAGCAGAGGGACTTTGTATTTCTCACAAATATCGCTGATCATGATTTGGGGGACTTCCCGCCAATTTCGCTGCCATAATTTCCTTCTACTTTACATACGTGTTCGTTATAATATACTCGATTTCCTTAGTTCTGTTTTCAGGGATGTAATTTCCTCGTTTGCTCTCGCCAGAGACACTTTTAAGCTTTGGATCTCCTCTCAAAAGGCTGGCGGGGTCGGTGGCGACACAGGCAGCCCAAGCTCTAAATATCTAGCTAATACTTACAGCGCTTGTATTGCAATTTAAACGAGCTAGAAATACGAAAGAATTAATGAATAAAATGCCTTACCTTGCCTCCATAGTGTATTACTTGCTGTCTGTGTGGTAACAAGGTTGATATGAAGCGATTTTAGCGAGTTTTCATTTCCTCTGTTCCCCTTCCTAAGAAAAAAGACAAGGCAGCACACTAGTTTCGCAAGGGCCCGCCTCTTCAACCGAAATATTTCAGTTCAAAATATTGTGGCCGCCACAATTCCTCCATAGACTCCCAGCAGAAAGGTTGCTCTTTCTTTTGAATGCGATTTCCACGCAATTCCAGCCTTGCAACGAGCACAAAGAAGCATTTTGTTTCTCCAAAGTGACGCTTATAAATTGGTAGAGAGCCTTGAACCAGCTAGGGTCGACTGCCCGGCCGTCAAAGGCTGCTGGGTAACCGTCGAAACGCTCCTATGGTAACCGAGCCTTCAACCTAAAATTAAGCCGCGCGGGGTACTTGACCGGCGATTGTCGACAACAACAAAATTTACTACCAGGGTCCCCACGAAGTGCATGTACAGAGCGAATCAAGAAAAGCGACCAATCAAATCTCAGAGGATCGTGTTTTGAATACATATCGATGCATACTGTTGCAAAAGGAAAAACGATTGCTGTTCATAATTGCATTTTTTCAATGCTCTCTAAAAAAAATGTTGTTGTCGACAATCGCCGGTCAGGTACCCCGCGCGGCTTAACTTTAGGTCGAAGGCTCGGTTACCACAGGAGCCTTTCGACGGTTACCCAGCAGCCTTTGACGGCCGGGCAGTCGACCCCAGCTGGTTCAAGGCTCTCTACCAATTTATAAGCGTCACTTTGGAGAAACAAAATGCTTCTTTGTGCTCGTCGCAAGGCTGGAATTGCGCGGAAATCGCATTCAAAAGAAAGAGCAACCTTTCTGCTGGGATTCTATAGAGGAATTGTGGCGGCCACAATATTTTGAAATGAAATATTTCGGTTGAAGTGGCGGGCCCTCGCGAAACTAGTGTGCTGCCTTGTCTTTTTTCTAAGGAAGGGGAGCAGAGGAAATGAAAACTCGCTAAAATCGCTTCATATCAACCCTGTTACCACACAGACAGCAAGTAATACACTATGGAGGCAAGGTAAGGCATTTTATTCATTAATTCTTTCGTATTTCTAGCTCGTTGAAATTCCCATACAAAAGCTGTAAGTTTTAGCTAGATATTTAGAGCTTGGGCTGCCTGTGGTGGCGAGTTGGTGTTTCGTCTTGACCGAGAAGCGATTTCACCGCGTTAAGCTTGTTTATTATCCACTGGTAATTCTTTAAGATGAAATAATTGCCTCCAAAACGCCGAATGTCGTAGCGAGATTAACCTTTCCATCGACAATCTGCGGCCATCATCCAAATCCCAAAGCCCGCTATTTTCTATTTGGACACTGTCGGCTAGTGGCGAAGAAAACTGTGAAGGGATCATGCAACCAGGCTGTTTGACAGGAACTTACAAAATTTCACGCCGCAACTTTCCGAATTCAGAAGATGCCAGTGCTGCGGAGAATTTGCCGCTCGATTCACAGGCAGCCCAAGTTCTGTATTTGCACTGTGTGACTATTATTTCACAAAATTCTCAGATAAAGAAAATAAACTTACCTTAAGAGTTTGTTGTTGTGCTGTTGTTTCTCTGGGGTCTAGAAATGGCGGTTATGGGGCATATCTCTCACTTTGGGTTTTTCTCTCTTCTCTGTCTAAAAGAAAGGAAAGGCTGCACATTCAAATTCAAACCACGAGGCACTTGAGGCCGATTTTTCTCACGAAAACCCATCCGATGAAAAAGCCCTCTCATTCTTCGTCAGAAACTACGTGTTAGCATCAATTCGGGCACGCTGTCAAAACTTCCTCTTTCCGGCAGAGGGACAGTCAATAAATTGACAGATACTTTACTCTCTCCCCACGGGGTCTAACGTGCCGCCTATTGTACTGAGTAGCCAATCGCGTGGCTACAATTTCAAACAAGTTGACAACGCTTGACGACGGCAAGTTCCCAAAGTTCACGGGCTCAGAACTTATACATATATACCTTATTTTGAAACTGGTCTACAAGTGAATCGGCTCTATGGTAAAGTGGTGTAGAGCGCGCGCCTCGAATCCAACGATTTGGAGTTCTATTCCCACACCAGCCAGTAACAATTATTTTTAAATTCTTTTCTCCTTTCTCAGTTTTATTTAATCTTTTCCTCTATTTTAAGGTATTAGAGCCGCCTTCCACACTAAAACTTTATTTGAGTTTATAATTAAGCAAATTGATGTATCAGTTAATTTTCACGGGTTTTTATTGATTCAAATGATCGCATGCAAAGTACGTTAATCTATTAAAACTGTAGTGTTCGACACTTTCACAGGATTTTATGTAATTACGAGGTTAATGATATTCTTTCTCATCATTGCACTATAATAATATAAATAAAAATCGAGGTCATGACCGTGTTGGAGCTTGAGAGCCAATGCAAAACAAAGTTTTAGTGTAGAAGGCGGCTCTAATAGCTTAAAATAGAGGAAAAGATTAAATAAAACTGAGAAACAACAGGACAACAACAAATTCTTAAGGTAAGTTTATTTTCTTTATCTGAGAATTTTGTGAAATAATAGTCACACAGTGCAAATACAGAGCTTGGGCTGCCTGTGCTCGATTCGGCGAGAAAAACACGGCCCAAAGCGCGGATACGTCCATAAGTCCAAGCAAGAGTCGAGTATGCGAAGCAATCCTTTACCTTAATTTCATAATACTGTATTTCCCGCTCATGTCAAAATGCCACTGGCACTGAAGTACATCCCCTGAAATAACGCAGGTCCGCAAGATCGAAGATCGTCAAACGTGTTTTGTGTACAATCTTTTGCTGACATAAAGTAATTACCAAAGCGATCAAGCGAAAACCGCAAATCACAATAATGATTTATATTTGCCACGACTATGACGTCACTCCATAGCAACTGGCCCGCACGCATTTCCGAACTTCCGATCTCTGGCTCGTTATGGACTACTTTCCTCCATATGCCACCTCACCTCCACCTCACCTCCTTAAAATGATTTTCATATCCGCACAGATCTAATAAAATTCGTCGTAAATGCTTCGCGGCCAACAATTCGTCTTAAAAAACTTTCACTACCAAAAATAATCACCTATTTAATATATATTGTGCAAGAGACAGAACAAGAATCTGCGGTTGTACATATTAGGCCGGTGTACTGTGTGTTCTAAGTTGAATAACTTTAATATTTTCCATTTTTTTACAAGGGAAAAGTTAATATTTAACCCAAAAATAAAAACTACAACATATATGACGGTGCACTCTCACTAATTCACTTTATCGTCAGCTCCACCAAATTCATTCAACGGCTCTTTGTTGGGAGTTGAAGGAATAGTTCTTAGCAAAAAGCGACAATTGAATTTGCAACGCCCCGGAAATGAATCTGCGAAAGACATAGATATGTTCAAAGTTGAATAACTTTGTAAGTAGATTTTCAATGCTTTTGAAACTTGCGGAGCGAATGCCTTTATACCTGCAGACCCCATCGCAAGCATCGAGAGCACCATCGCAAGCCGATTGGTAGAGCACTATGCGCTCAAGTCAGCCTTAATATTTTCCATTTTTTAGAAGGGAAAAGTTAATATTTAACCCAAAAATAAAAACTACAACATATATGACGGTGCACTCTCATTAATTCACTTTATCGTCAGCTTAAACAAAATTCATTCAACGCCGGGGCTCTTTGTTGGGAGTTGAAGGAATAGTTCTTAGCAAAAATTGCAATGCAACGGAAATGAATCTGCGGAAGACATAGATGTCTTCAAAGTTGAATAACTTTGTAAGCAGATTTTCAATGCGTTTGAAACTCGCGGAGCGAATGCGTTTATACCTGCAGACCCCATCGCAAGCATCGAGAGCACCACCGCAAACCGTTTGGGTAGAGCACTATGCGCTCAAGTCAGCCTTAATATTTTCCATTTTTTACAAGGAAAAAGTTAATATTTAACCCAAAAATAAAAACTACAACATATATGACGGTGCACTCTCACTAATTCACTTTATCTTCAGCTTCAACAAAATTCATTCAACGGCTCTTTGTTGGGAGTTGAAGGAATAGTTCTTAGCAAAAAACGACAGTGAATTTGCAATGCACCGGAAATGAATCTGCGGAAGACATAGATGTCTTCAAAGTTGAATAACTTTGTAAGCAGATTTTCAATGCGTTTGAAACTCGCGGAGCGAATGCGTTTATACCTGCAGACCCCATCGCAAGCATCGAGAGCACCATCGCAAACCGTTTGGGTAGAGCACTATGCGCTCAAGTCAGCCTTAATATTTTCCATTTTTTTACAAGGAAAGAGTTAATATTTAACCCAAAAATAAAAACTACAACATATATGAGGGTGCACTCTCACTAATTCACTTTATCTTCAGCTTCAACAAAATTCATTCAACGGCTCTTTGTTGGGAGTTGAAGGAATAGTTCTTAGCAAAAAACGACAATTGAATTTGCAACGCCCCGGAAATGAATCTGCGGAAGACATAGATTTGTTCAAAGTTGAATGTCGAAGACTTATTCCATGTGAGTTAAGAAGACAAGTCAGAATCTCAGAGTGATTGTATCCATGCTTACTGAGTCGCAATTCGATGCATGAGGTATCCGTGTACTTAAATCAGGTTCAATGCTTAGTGCTGGATAGGACTTAATAAGATACGGTATCACGTACACGGCTGCCAGCAAGCAGCAGAAAGATCTGAGCTTGCTAAAAAGCAATGGAGAAAATATATAAATGATTAAGTGTACCAACCAAAAAACGAAAAGTACCGCCGGTCGCATTTTAAAAGCTGATATTTTTGTTAAAAAAATTGGAGTTTGCGACGGAGTTTGCGACGAACAGACGACACCAATTTATACTTCAGTGTTCTGACATATTTCATAGTCACCATTCCTTTTTTGCCGGTAAAAAGACAGAAAGTGAAGTGGGCTAGCCTGCGTCGCATCCGAACTGAAATCGGGTTCAGTTCGGTTCAGTTCGGATGCGACGCAGGCTAGAAGTGGGCTTCAGAGCAGTTCTATTTTATCACTGAGCCGATTCGGTAATTCACACATCACGGTTCATGCACTCCGGTTTTGCGATAGACAGACTGAAACTTGCGCTGTGACAAACAGTTAATTATGTCCAACTCTATCTATTAGTTACCCTGGTTCCAGAGGGGCTCAGGTACGAATATACTGTAATGTGCCGCGATCGAAAGTGTTTTGATTCCGCGAAGGAGTTTTGTTTTGCGTGACGACCGTTGAGAGACGGCTGAAATTCAGGCTAGTTGAGCTTGTCGTCGTGCTGTGCGGCTTGATTTCAGCTGGTCTCGCTTCGCTCGCCCCGACGATTTCGAGTCTCTGGTATCCAGGGTATCGATTAGTCTGGGCCGTTTGAAATTTGAAGCGATGCAAGGAACTAGAAAGAAAAGGTTAGGAAGGTCTCACCTGGCCATCGCCGGTCACTTGTTTAGTGATATAATTTTTAAAAATGAGGTTGCGATAAGAGCGATGTATATTGCGATGGATACAGCACCTTATATTTTATTACCAGCAGTATTGAAACAATTTCATATTAGCCTGATTTCAAGGGTATTTTTTAGTTGCTAGATTAGCAAACATTCGATTCCTTCAATACAACCATTTTTGTTCAATTTTCAACTGTGAAAACATGCTTAAATATAAAAAAAGCAGAACCGGTAACTGAAATTATGAAATCGGTAACCGGTAACCGGTAACCGGTAACCGGTAACCAACTTCCAATTGGTGCCTGTAGAAGACAAATAGGCCATGGAGACGTGTGGAGGTCATGTTTCGCGACCATTAAATACTACTGCATGAATTGTACGTTGCCCATATGCAACACAAACTATTGTAGATTGGCGTTTCATTGCTCTCAGAAAACCTCAAGAGCGCAGTGATGAGACACATTTAGCAGCAATCTCCTTCTTTTAACAACATAATTTAATGCTGTTTGCATCATCCTTCTTCTTCTATTTTCGTTCATTCATTCCCAGAAGAAAAGCTCTTGGTCTAGTTGTGTTTGAGTTGGCCATTCGGTCCGCCACTGTTTCACTGTCTGTTTACCACTGACCTCTATGCTTCACATCGAAATATCATTCGGTGCGACTGAATTAGGTTCGACGTCTGAATCAACAGTCGAACTTATGTCGATCTTATGTCTATCTGGTTCGGCTCATGAGAAGATCGACGTTTGAACTAGGCCTTAGTAACGTTTGTCTGTCAAATGCGTGTTTAGCACGATTTATTTGTCCAAGCTAACTGAAGTCTTGTAGTTCCCCACTGGGCCTGATACTCAGGTTAGCTTCCGGTTGCCTTGCGTGGCATGGGCAGTTAATAGGCTTTCACTGTGCGGACGACCTTTTAGCAATGTTCGTTCCAGTATAATGAAGACAGCGTGACCATCATGTTTTTCTCTGGTCGAGTACCGGGCCGGAATCATTGCAAGCAATATTTTGATCAGTTTATTTCAGTTGCCAGAAATCGCCCTCTTAATGTTTTCTTTATTTGAGCGAAGCGAGGCAAGCGACGGAGTCGCGAGAGCAAAACAACCGAAGCGGGGAAAAAATTAAAGGACTTTGAGAAAGTCTATATCAACGACTGCACTGATAACTAGAAGGCTAGCTTTTAGTCTAACTGCCTAATGCTATTGATTGTTTATTAATTTCATGAAAGAAGTATATACATATAGGCTTAGGGTAACAAATTTCGTAATTTCTAGCAGATTAAAGACCCCGAGCCCATGAATCGAATAAGAGGTATCGAGCTTCTGGAGACATACAATTAATAGGCCCTTTGCATGATACAGTCACGTGCTGATATAATGCTTCATTAACGAATGAATTGAGCTCGTGATCCCCATGGGAAAGGCGTTTCTATGGATGCTGCAGGGCAAGCTATCTTTAAAAACGCTGTTTTAGAGAGATCGACAATCGATTGGAGATAGAAAATAGCATTTACAAACAGGTTTTGCTAATAACACTACCGATCTCGTGCAAGTGCCTTTAAATAAATGAAGTCAGATTGTTTACCATGCAGTACTACCACGTGATTGCATTCCTGCAAAGGGCCCATTACAACTCAGATTCGACCCTGGAGTTCGTCGGCCGGAATACTTAAACATAAGCCTTTGTCTTGGGAGACCCGATAACGGCTTCCTGTATATCTTCGACGCAAAATAAACCATTTGAATTTAGACTTGAGGCGCTATGCGAAACTATTCATCCTCGCCTTGCTTTGCCTTTCCAACGTAACAAAGCCGGTTATACTTAGAGCAATTAAAAAAACCGGCAAAACCCTCGGGAAACTCACTCGCGATGGTATTCAAATTTGCATGGAACAGCTATTGTTCTCCTGTAGACTTACATAGAGCAATGGTGGACAAGAGTATCTGTCTTACGACTTCCTTGTAAGGATAGACGTGTAGAGGGTCACTGAAGTACACGAGGGAGATCACCGATGTACGCACATGAGACTCGCAGGTTGCGGGTAGTGTTATGTATTAAAATTAATCACAAATCGAGCATTGAAGGTCGCTGAACTTAGTGGCTACCACACTTGGTCTACATTGTGAGGACTCGGGTTCGAACCCCAGAACGATATTTTTCCTCATTTTTGTTTTTTTTCCCCTCAATATTTTGGTTTCAATTCGTCGTTTGCCTATGAATCCTAGCCCTAGGCAAGTGAGAACTCGTTGTTTACCAGTGAACCCTAGTTCTAGGTGCGCGAGGCCTCGTCGTTTACCTGGGAAACGGTTGGGGTTAGGTTTATGTTTACTCTTAGTACATGTGAAGTTTCGGTAAGAGGGAGTTAATCTCTACCTAGTTTGTGAGGCTGAAAGTTTCAAAATGGCGGATTAAACGAGTGGGACTCGATAAGATTCATGGCCGCTGTCCTCCGCCATTTTGGAAAATTCACGGTCAATCGAAAGCTGGGACGAGTCTCCTGTGCGTGCATCAGTGACCTCCCTCACGTACTTTAGTGACCCTCTACACGTACATATGGCGGCCTATTATGCTTCGAATTCCCTTTAAGGAGGTCGTACGATAAACCCTTTTCATGGTAGACTGAAGAAGCCATTCGTGGTAAGTTTGAATTCATATTTCCTTTTCTATCCAATGTATCGCAACCAGACTGTCTGTGCCGATAGGAAAATTGTGTTAAAAGAATTGTACGAACTGTTGTTGGATTCGAGCAAATTTTAAAGCGTTTAGATTTTTTTGGTGCTGATGCTCGGGAAAAATTCATACAATCTTGCGGGGGAAGTCGGGAAGCAAGCGTGTGTCAATGAAAATCTCCAGAACTTATTCATGAGAATTAGCCCGTATTCTTCCCTGATAACTCTCTAAAAAGGATTCGGATCGAGAAGTATTTCTAATTATTGGACAGAGTCGTCAACTCTTTTAACACTATTTTCTTATGAGCACAGAAAGTTTGGTTGCGATACATTCGATAGAAAAGTAAATATAAAATCAAACTTACCGCGACTGGGAAACTTGGCATACATTTTCTTTCTCCAAAAGTGATACGTACTTCCAGGTGAACTTATCTTAACATTTTAGTGTTGCCATGTTTCGTTTCAAGTGCATATAAGCATAAGTGCCATGCAGTTATATTTGATATCGATTGTACATGAAGTGGATAGTCCAACGGTAGAATATTTCTTGATTTGGGTGTTGCGTCTACGAGATATAAAGGTTTATATTTCCAATATGCTAATGATGTGATGTCATCACCGACATTTGCTGAATTTCTTTGTGCTTGTGATTAAGCTATTTTCTAATTTAGATTTTTTTTATCACTTTGATAAGCTTCAAATATAACTTAGAATTTAAAAATAGGTAATGTGTCTCTACCAGCATGCTTTTGTATAATAAGTGTGTCGGTGATGACATCACATCATTAGCATATATTAAACCTTTTTATCTCGTAGACGCAACACCCAAATCAAGAAATATTCTACCGTTGGACTATCCACTTCATGTACAATCGATAGCAAAGATAACTGGCTTGGGCTTATATGCACTTTCAATCTCACGTACGAAAGTAAAAACTAATTAACTCTGACAGCCAGTAGCCTCCTCCGCAGGCAACTCTTATATGTTTTACATCCGGCTTCCGGTGAAAAAGCCGGCTCCGAGCGGCGAACCCGCGAGGTACCACAGGAAGCCCGGTTTCGCATCTTTTTTCTCGATTTTTTCGATTTTAATTAGGAGTTGTCTGCGGAGGAGGCTAGACAGCCAGCTGAGAGCATAAATTTCTTGATTTTTTCCCCTGCTTGATCATATTTCATTATCACGACTCATTATCGTTACTATCGAAATGTATCACGTTTAATTTTCCTCTTTAGAAATCAAGAATTACAGCAAATTATGAAAAAAATAATGTAATTTTGGGGTCAATAAAAGTTCCTTTACGAGAATAATACGGTTGGGAAGAATTCAAAAGGAAAATAGAGCACCGAAGTCTCACGAGTCCGCGCAGTAGTCGTGAAGAAAGTATTTTAGTTTAGGGACGAACCATTAGAAAAGTTATTGGGGGGGGGGGGGGGGGGGGTGGGGGGATTCTCAAGCTGCATGAATTTTTTTTTACTCCAGTTTGCTGTGCAGCAATTTTTTTTCGGCTAAGATCTCATGCACGTTAAAAAAAAACATTATGTACTAATCTATTCAATTTGGAATATTAAATTATTCCAAAATTAGCTATCTTTGTACTTACTAATTCTTGTCCTAAGTAAACTTTAAGAGCCATGTCTGTTTTTTTTTATCAGGGCTAGCGTGCCCATAAAGTTATACTTTAATATTGATACCTATAAAAGTGTACAGCTGCATTACCTTGCACGGCAAATGATTGTTTATGATTCAAGCTCATAGCGAGACCAGTGAAAATCCCATTCAAACAAATCTTTTTGAGCGACGAAAAGTTATGTAAATTTCTTTTTTAAATTTCTCCTGCTGTGCATGAATATTCGTAATTCCCTAACACGATCCTCTATTATCTCCAGTGACCACCCTCTGTGTCGCCGGCAAATACAGGAATGACTAACGAATGAGGACGCGAATTACAGACCTCACTCCCTAAATATAACCACAATGTCACATCGAGTCACGCAATGCACTTCCGGTTTGCGAGGCGCTTTCGCTATTCTAACATCAATGACAAAATAATAGTAAACAAACTACCACACTTACCTCCAAAATACACTTTCTAAATTAAAACTTAATCTCCTTAGCAACCAAATTATCAGCAGACTAGAAGTGATGAATTTTGGAAAGTAAGGTACAGAACGAATTAAAACCGTATATAAACGCTACAGAGAATATACTACGATTTCATAAATAGTTTATATATACCGTATGCTGCAGTGAGGCAGTCGCGAGTCGCACAGACAGATTCTCCAGGTTCTCTTGTTGACGAAGATGCCAGTTTGCTCATTTCTATAGCATACAAGGTGATGAAAACGACGCAAATAATGGCAAGAAGTCCAGTCACAATAGCGAGAATTTTAAACTTGCCAAATGCCGAAGCTTGTATTTGACATTTACGTCACCATCATAAAACTCTTCGGTCGTGCCAAAGGGGTTGTTCAAGAGACATTTTTGGTTGATAACTTGGAGATTAGCTTGGCTGAAGCTCTAAGGTACCAAAGGGAGATTTCGAAGCGTTGTCGACTCTGTCCCTTGCCAGACAGCCACACACGTGTTAGCAGAGCCGGCCGCTGATTGTGCAAGGTACTAGCCGACGGCCAGATCACATATCATGTTTCAATCAGTTAGTTACTATCCTTCACCGTTGTTTGCCTCATAACAGTTTAAAAAAAAACAATATAAGCTCTTCCTCCTTGAAAGCCAGATATAAATGATAGCTGCATTTATAAAAAATTATATATATATATCGATTATTATTTATAAATACTTACTGTAAATGTCTACATTATTCTGTATTGTAAAATTACATATATCCAAACCTAGTTTGTACATGTAAACAGCCTTTATTTTCTTCCTCTTCTCTCATTATAACCAACAGTTATACTTTTTAAAACCCTGTAAAGATACAATCAAGCCTATTCGTTTATTTATTTCTCCCCTCATTAACTTTCAACATGGTAATGGTTAACTCGATAGCTTTCGCTCCTTTGACCACTACACACTATCATCTAAAGATTGTAATTATTATCTCCTATTTATTTTTCTCTTTCTTATAGCTTGTTATATTCAACCAATATTTGTAACATATAAACAAGTGTGAATAAATTGAACTTGAACTTGTATCATTAGAATGTAGTTTGTGTACGGTCGTCACGCAAGCATTTGCGTGACAACCCTAAGAACGTCGGAGACTGGTCTACAGCCGTTGCGCATCCGTAGTGAAACTCTAGTCAGGCCTGAGTTCACCGGTTCGAGTCCGAGTCAAATGACCGAGTCACTTATTTTTCTTTGTTTTTTCTTCTTTCGGCTACACTTCAGTTTGGTATTCTTCTCGTGCATGGTCGTTTTCGTTTGCAAAGCCTTTCAAAGAGAATACCAACAGCTGCCGCGTTCGGTGAAGAAAAAGTCTGAAATCTCGCCAAGCACGCGCAAAGTTCTATAAATACACTACACATAATGTAGGTTGATTATATAAGTTGATTTCTTTAGGCACAAAAAGAACATTTTAGTAGATCGAGAAAACTCCCTGCCCAAGGACAGGCCGAGATTTGAATACTCCAGCCGATGAACTGATCGCACGGCCACGGTTTCCTTTACGTGCGAAAAAAGGCAAGTTTCGTATTCTTGCGCGTGGTTAGACATCGCTCGTTCGAGATTTAGATATCTCGTTCGGGATCAATCTTTCCTAACTTTCAGCCTCCCCCGTTTCTGCCTCCGTTTACTAGTTGAGGTTCGTTCCAACACGAAACTCGATTATTACATCAGACGAGGTCGCATATTATTGTACATAAACTTAACCGGAAATTTAAAGAAAAACTAACAGTCTCCAAGAGTAAATTAGTGTCAGTAAATGACCAGAACTCGCTCACCTAGGGCTAGAGTTACCATGCACGATTTAGGATGGATGGAAAAGGGGTGTTTTCTTGTAACATGTTACACACTTGCATGAGAATTATAATAATATAAAGTACAGGAGGATTCTAAGAACGCACGTTTTTATGGGCTATACAGCCCATCATGCATCAGTTCCATTTGTTGACCAGTAATAAACAATAGGCTATTGATGAAGTCTTATACGGCTATGAATACAATAGAGCTAGTGTCACATGGCGTCACACGCCGTTTACTGACAATGCCATACGTGTTACCGCGGCACCCTGTTACTCGCTGTTATATAGTGTTATAGGGTGCTACATAGTGTTACACGGTGTCACACAGTGCTACACGCTGTTACACGGTGCTACACGCTGTTACACAGTGTTACACGGTGATACACGCTGTTACAGGGTGCTACACAGTGTTACAGAGTGTTACACAGTGCTACACGCTGTTACATGGTGCTACACAGTGTTACACGGTGCTACACGCTGTTACACAGTATTACACGCTGTTACAGGGTGCTATACACAGTGTTACAGGGTGTTACACAGTGTTACACCGTGTACACGCTGTTACATGGTGCTACACAGTGTTACAGAGTGTTACACGGTGCTACACGCTGTTACACAGTGTTACACGGTGATACACGCTGTTACAGGGTGCTACACAGTGTTACAGGGTGTTACAGGGTGTTACACAGTGTTACATCGTGTTACACGCTGTTACAGAGTGTTACACGGTGTTACACGCTGTTACATGCTGTTACATAGTGTTACAGGGTGTTCTGACACAGTGTTACAGGGTGCTACACAGTGTTACAGGGTGTTACACAGTGTTACACGGTGCCACACGCTGTTACAGGGTGTTACACAGTGTCACAGAGTGTTACACGGTGCTACGCGCTGTTACACGGTGATACACGCTGTTACAGAGTGTTACACAGTGTTACATGGTGTTACACGGTGTTACATGGTGTTACACAGTGTTACATGGTGTTACACAGTGTTACACGTGCTACATGCTGTTACACAGTGTTACATGGTGTTACACGCTGTTACAGAGTGTTACACAGTGTTACAGGGTGTTACATGCTGTTACACAGTGTTACATCGTGTTACACGCTGTTACAGAGTGTTACACGGTGTTACACGCTGTTACATGCTGTTACATAGTGTTACAGGGTGTTACACAGTGTTACAGGGTGCTACACAGTGTTACAGGGTGTTACACAGTGTTACACGGTGCCACACGCTGTTACAGGGTGTTACACAGTGTCACAGAGTGTTACACGGTGCTACGCGCTGTTACACGGTGATACACGCTGTTACAGAGTGTTACACAGTGTTACATGGTGTTACACGGTGTTACACGTGCTACATGCTGTTACACAGTGTTACATGGTGTTACACGCTGTTACAGAGTGTTACACAGTGTTACAGGGTGTTACATGCTGTTACACAGTGTTACATCGTGTTACACGCTGTTACAGAGTGTTACACGGTGTTACACGCTGTTACATGCTGTTACATAGTGTTACAGGGTGTTACACAGTGTTACAGGGTGCTACACAGTGTTACAGGGTGTTACACAGTGTTACACGGTGCCACACGCTGTTACAGGGTGTTACACAGTGTCACAGAGTGTTACACGGTGCTACGCGCTGTTACACGGTGATACACGCTGTTACAGAGTGTTACACAGTGTTACACGGTGCTACGCGCTGTTACACGGTGATACACGCTGTTACAGAGTGTTACACAGTGTTACAGGGTGTTACATGCTGTTACACAGCGTTACATCGTGTTACACGCTGTTACAGAGTGTTACACAGTGTTACAGGGTGTTACCCACACTCAAATTTTTTAAACCCAAATTTGAGTAAAAGAAAAGCATAAACTTCTTCATTGGACAAAATGCCAACAGGAACTTGTTGGGCATCCTTAATAGAAAAGGAAGATAACGAATCCTTTGTCTGTCGGACAGCGTTAGCAAATGCGTAACAGTCAGGCATTTCGTCCAGTTCGTCAAGTGTTCGGCGACCCTTCTTACGAACATGTGCCGCCATCTTGTAGAAGCTCTTGTCTCTTGAAGGAGATGATGCTAGTTTCCAAGCCCTCCGCGTATGTAATGTGTAACAACAGTGTTACTGAACAACTGCCCTGAATTGGTCATCCTAAATCGTGCATCATGTGTATAGTTTACAAGTAAACAACTGCCTTACATGTACTTGTAAACGACTGTGACTCGGTTATTTGACTCCGGATCTGACTCGGGACTTGACTCGGTCTACGGATTTACTCAGTCAGGCCTATTATGGAAACTGTTGCATAATAACCTAATAATTTGAACAATTCATTAGTCTAAAGGCCCGTTTACACGACAGAAAGAAAGGAACGGCTCGGATAGAGAGAAGTACCTGGTTCCATTTACACGAGAAATATCTTGAAACGGTTCGGATAAAAAGTGGCACCGGACCCCAAGCCAACGTGGAACCCCGGGAGGGGGACTCCCATATCAAAGGGGTAGGGATGCTCGTCGGACATTTTCGATTTGACCCCTGAGAGGTACTAAAATGGGCGTGGCTCAAGCTTATTTTGACTCCTAAAAGGTACCGATAAAAACATGCCAACATTTTAAACTTTCGATGCCTTTTATTGCTATTACTTGATGTTGTATCATCAAGCACATTCTTCCTTGTTGTTTTCAAAAGTGCTGTCCAGTTCTCTAACATTTCGGTGACACCCGACCCCTAAAAGGTACCGCTTTACATAGAAATGTCTGTGTTTGATCGTGGATACCCTAAGTGGTACCAAACTCCTGATTTAGACCCCTAGAAGGTACGACGCTTTACATAGAAATGTCTGTGTTTGATCGTGGATACCCTAAGTGGTACCAAACTCCTGATTTAGACCCCTAAAAGGTACGACGAGCATCCATGTACCCCTCACATAAGGGAGTTCCCCCCCGAGTTCCCCCCCCCCGGGCGTGGAACGGCAAGGGCTGGTTACACGAGAATATTTCCGAGACCGGATATGCCGGGTTGAGCCAATAATCACTGTCATTTATAGTATCGTCGCACATGACGCTCGTAAAATACAACGGCAATTGACGAAGGCTGTTGTCTTTTATGTTTTCTGAAACAGTTAGGTCTACTTTGAAGTTGTATGGAAACAAACAGCTTTAAAGCTTAGGAAAAAAGACTCGTTAGAAGATAAAATGTTTGTTCATTTTCATTTTGTTGCCCTTCCCGTTCTCTCGCTCGTTTATCGTCCGCCATATTGCGAGAAAGTGGAGCTTATTTATAAATACGCATGCGGATAATAGAAGTAAACAACTGAGAACAAAACAGTGCAGGCTCAGAAAAAAACAATGGAACGGGTACGTTGGTGTTTTCACGATGCACAGGAACTGAAAACACGGGTATAACCCAGCTTTATCCGTTTCGTTCCGTTTCGGGACCGCCTATGGTCCCAGAACGGGTACAGTTGGCACGGGTAAAAGTAGGATAGATACGAATCGTTTACACGATTGATATTATCCGAACCGTGACATTTGTTTCTATCGTGGAAAAATATTGTTCAAACGGGATTCATAGACATAGACCTTGCAAAACTAAATACATCGGCTTCCATCCAAATAAACTATATATAACATTAAGTAAATGCAAAAGACCATCACCTGATGGTCTCTTGGTAAATGATGAAAAGTAAGTATTGTATTTTTCTTTTTATAGTTTTTCTAGACATCGCTTCCATTTCTCAAAAAATAACCCTACCCCTCCCCTGTGTTTGTTTTTGTTTTGCTCAACTGGTCAATAACGGAATAACTTAGAACCACCAAACATCTGAAAGATTTTAAGAACGCTATTGTGTCTTTCAGGATGATAGTTGTACATTTTGTATCGAAATATTCAAATAACTTTTATTAGGGCTATATTTATATCTACTGATACTTACAAGTAAGTGTTTTTATTATTATTATTTTTAATAGTTATTTATTTCAATTATCTTCGGGGATATTAGCATCTTAATGCTACTCTGTAAATTCGAAGTTAAATAAAGTTTATGTATGTAATTCAATTTCCCAGTTTCGGGGTGAAGTGTGCGGTTTGTTGGGAACTGGCTAGTGAGTGTGGGATTGGGGGCACTTACGAAAGTGGTTGAAGGTGAGTAGTGCATTACTTTAATAAAGAAAAGCGGTGAAATGTGGCTCAGCTGGCTCCACCATGGGGCATTTGCGGTGTTATTGGAAATAAATGACAAAATCCCGACAAATGCCCGGGGGGGGGGGGGGGGGGGGGGGCATGGGCGGGCTTGGAATTGATAGAGACATTACACGGCTGGGGTTTAAACCAACAACGCTCGCCGGATTGGATCGTCAAACCATCTAGATCTCAATATCATCAATATGTTGGATTTAGCAGTAGACCGCAGTGTTGGGGAAGCGTCACGCACATTTCGTTTTTTTTAGGGGGTCGGGCCAGGGTTAGTGGTCAAACGTTTCTCCGTGGGAAAAACGATATATAAAGAGGTAGTGTTTGATGTAGAAACAAGTCGATAAATGGCTCTGACCTTTCTCGATGTCTGACGCTTCTCTATAACTGGACGTTTAGTTCAGTTGGATTGGCCGAAGCCTGATATTATATTGAATCAGGAGCCCTGGTAATGGCTCCTGATTGAATAATCTGTGCACATAGCAAGTGCACATCGTGCATCTAAAAAGTAACGGTTTACTCTTAATTGTACTTACACATGAACATATTTAAAAGGATAATTATTTTTTGTCATCCGTATTTCTTTTTCAGGGTGGTAGGAGGGTACAAGACACTGTTGCTATTGTTGTTGGTGGTAATTACGGCATAACTCCCGCTGTAGTCTTAATTAATAATTGTCTTCATGGCTGATGGACCTGGTCTTCAAGTTCTAGCCGTTACGTTATGCACTAGTCAATTGAAACTCCGGCCCCCGGACCCCCGGAACATAGCGGGGAATGTAACATTCATACAGTGTTACATTTTTACCTTTTCCCCGCCCATCGGGGGACAGTTGGCTGTTACAATACCCGCCCCTATGGCCCCGGCATGTGCTTCAGAATTTCCAATTGGGAGGAGGCATTGAGAAATTGAATATACATAAGCTTCAATCTGTTGTTCCATTATTTGAAAAAATTACATTTCTGAAGCACACTTTCTATTACTATATTTTCTTATTAGTATCGTCGACATCGACCCGTTCGCCCCAGTCTTTGTCAAATCATTGCAAAAACACCGCATGTGATACGCCAAACGCTTGGCTTGCTTGGAACAAAAACTCACTTATAGTGGAATTTCTATCCACAACCACAACTTTCGTACGATCATTGTAATGAAGAAGCACCTGATATGAAAAGTAAATACATGCATTACAACCGAAGTTCGTGAATAATGGAGACAGATTGGATTGAATATGTATGATAGAAGCGAGAAGTCCAAGGACTATAGTAAAGCTGAAACAACGTGTATAGTTTTAAACGTACTATATTTCGGCTAGCCAAACTAGCCTTCTTCAGGTACTAGATGTTGTAAGTAGAGAGTTCTAAAATAGGGGGTTACAATATATAGGATTTCACAATATAGGTATAGGATTTCACAATATGTAAATAGGAAGTGACGCAATGGAACGGATACTGGTAAAAAAATGATGAAATAATAAAGTGATGTAGATAAGGTAAATAAAGGAAGGTAACAAATAACGATAAACTAATGGATGCAAAAAACTAATACAATGTGAATAGATGAATAGGAAATAAGGTTTCATCACGTCTATGATACCATGAGGTTCAAGTGTTTTGGCCTTGTCTATAAGGTAGGATTCTCTGACTTTACGAATCGAGTCTCGTGAGGAATGCATGAGTTCTAAGGGAATGAGTTGCATGTTACTTTTAGAATGGTTAGGGTTAGAAAGAAAATGTTCTGCAACAGTGGAGGGTTTAGACTTAATGTTAGGTTTGTCAACTGATCGTCTATGTTCGTTGAATCTGTCTTTGAGGCGTCGTTTGGTTTCACCTATGTATTGGAGGTGACAGAGATTACATTGTACCATGTATATTAAATTTTTAGAGTTACAAGTGATATGCGAATGGATTAAACGAGTTTCTCCTGTGGAATGGAAAGTGTACTAAATTCTGCTGCTAGGCTTGTCTCACTAACACGAAAAGCTGAACATATTACGCCAATATTAATGCAACTACATTGGCTCCCGGTAGAGCAACGCATTATTTTTAAGATCTTGCTGTACACATATAAGATAATTAATGGTATGGCGCTGTAACAGCGGATTGGTTCCGGCCAGGGAAATGGTTCCGGCCGGAACTATTTCCCTAGGGTTTTGGTTCCCCTTTGGGGATATGGTTCCGGGTTCATCATATTTCAGGGTTTTGGTTCCGATATATCAAACAGCCAGCTTTTTCGTTCCGGTCGGAACTAAATCCCTAGGGTTGCGAGGTTGCAGTGCAGTTCATCACCATTAGAAGGATGTTTGCAAACTGCACATGGAGAACCATAACCAAAGTCTTCAGTCACGTGACTTTTAGCAAAATTGTTTATATCTTGCCTCTGTTTAGCAAAACAACAACCAAACTGCTGTCACATAGTCACAGACTCAAAACAAACATCACCCGTCCCTTTGGGTGGTGTGACGTCATCAGTCACGTGACTTTTAGCAAAATCGTTCATATGTTGCCTCGGTTTAGCAAAACAACAACCAAACTGTTGTGAAATAGCCACAGACACAAAACAAACATCACCCGTCCCTTTGAGTGGTGTGACGTCATCAGTTACGTGACTTTTAGCAAAATCGTGTATATATTGCCTTGGTTTAGCAAAACAACAACCAAACTGTTGTGACATAGTCACAGACACAAAACAAACATCACCTCTCCCTTTGAGTGGTGTGACGTCATCAGTCACGTGACTTTTAGCAAAATCGTTCATATGTTGCCTCGGTTTAGCAAAACAACAACCAAACTGTTGTGACATAGTCACAGACACAAAACAAACATCACCCGTCCCTTTGAGTGGTGTGACGTCATCAGTCACGTGACTTTTAGCAAAATCGTTCATATGTTGCCTCGGTTTAGCAAAACAACAACCAAACTGTTGTGAAATAGCCACAGACACAAAACAAACATCACCCGTCCCTTTGAGTGGTGTGATGTCATCAGTCACGTGACTTTTAGCAAAATCGTTCATATCTTGCCTCGGTTTAGCAAAACAACAACCAAACTGTTGTGAAATAGCCACAGACACAAAACAAACATCACCCGTCCCTTTGAGTGGTGTGATGTCATCAGTCACGTGACTTTTAGCAAAATCGTTCATATCTTGCCTCGGTTTAGCAAAACAACAACCAAACTGTTGTGACATAGTCACAGACACAAAACAAACATCACCCGTCCCTTTGAGTGGTGTGACGTCATCAGTCACGTGACTTTTAGCAAAATCGTGTATATATTGCCTTGGTTTAGCAAAAAAAAAAATACTGTCACATAGTCACAGACACAAAGCGAACATCACCCGACCCATTGGGTTAGTACGTCAGGGGCGTAGCCAGGGGGAGGTTCCAAGGGTTCCCCCGGCCTTCGTGATTTGCAAAGGTTAAAAAAAATCTGTAACATGATGGATCGCCAACCTCGTAATCCCCCCTGGGAAACCCCCTTCTGCGGCACTCCTGGCTACGCCCCTGTACGTATTGGGAATTAGTTAGAATAAACGAAGGCAAAGAAAAGAATTGAAAAGAAAAGCAGTGTTACAATGATGAAGACAAATTTATTGAGTAACATTCCATTTACTCTTAAAACTCATACTGTATCACTGTATCATTGTGTCTCAGTAACACTTTATATCAGGTTATCATGATACCAAGCCGGGTAACTCCATCTAGCCTCCTTTCACAAGGCAGCTCAGAAACTACATCTGAAATCTTAGCAGCACGGCGGCAAAAGTTCCCTGCGAAATTCGTGAAAGGCAAATTTGTTCCCGGCGGTCTTAGATTGCTAAACGTTTCGGCTAACATTAAAACAGATAGGGTTTTGCTACATAATAAAAATGTGTCCGACTGCTTACGCTCTCCTCTAGATCTTTACGAAACTGAGCCGAGAAGGGACTCCGGCTTTTAAATTAAAATTTCCCACTTCTGAGTTAAGAATTTTCTAACAACCCGTGGTTCAGATGGGTCGATACAGTAGTACGACACAAAACCAATGCAATTTTTTTATAATAATATTTTTTTTTTAATTTTTATCTGATAATCCAGTGATCAGCACACGCCTATCAGCGTTATGTCGTAGTTGTATTTCTCCAACGCGTTTCGTTTGATATACAAACTTCTTCAGCCGGGAATACTGAACTAAGAAACGGGCTGAACAGGTCCTATAACAAACGTGCTACGGAAATCTGTGGTTATACATACGTAAGCCTGAGGCAGGAGAGTCCCGTAGATAAATAAATATGCTAAAACAATATTTTTGGGGTTGGATTAACGTTAGTTCAGTACTCCCTGAAAACGTTTGTAGTAATCAAACGAAACGCGTGGGAGAAATAAAACTTCAACACAAAGCTGATACCGCTAGAATTATGCAAATTTATTTTGTCAAAAATCGTTTGCGGAGCCAGACGGTACTGTGTTTCTGAGTGGCATGGCGTGAAATCAACACTGACAAACATACTAATCACGGCAGATATTTATGAATGTTACTGTTAGAAAGCATTGAGAGCAGTCAGCTGCCGCGGCACATTTCCCGTTTACATCTTTGTACTAATCACAAGCGCCATGCTTAACGTTGATTTTAAATTGAATGTTTTCATAGCCTTATAAAAAATTAGAAGTGAAGTCTCACAATCATATTGGAAATACCAAAATATTTCCGTATTCGCAAACTTTTCTTCCTCAAATCAAATTAAAATATCGAAAGAAAATCCTGAACATCGGTATGAAAACGGATCCAGAATGCCCTCCTTTCTGCTAAAGGACGGGTGATGTTTGTTTTGTGTCTGCGACTGGTTACACTTGTTTGGCTGTTGTTTTGCTAAACCAAGGCAAGATATAAAGCGATTTGCTAAAAGTCACGTGTATGATGACGTCACACCACTCAAAGGGACGGGTGATGTTTGTTTTGTGTCTATGACTATGTGACAGCAGTTTGGTTGTTGTTTGCTAAACCGAGGCAAGATATGAACGATTTTGCTAAAAGTCACGTGACTGATGACGTCACACCACTCAAAGGGACGGGTGATGTTTGTTGTGTGTCTGTGACTATGTGACAGCTGTTTGGTTGTTGTTTTGCTAATCCGAGGCAAGATATGAACGATTTTGCTAAAAGTCACGTGACTGATGACGTCACACCACTCAAAGGGACGGGTGATGTTTGTTTTGTGTCTATGACTATGTGACAGCAGTTTGGTTGTTGTTTGCTAAACCGAGGCAAGATATGAACGATTTTGCTAAAAGTCACGTGACTGATGACGTCACACCACTCAAAGGGACGGGTGATGTTTGTTGTGTGTCTGTGACTATGTGACAGCTGTTTGGTTGTTGTTTTGCTAATCCGAGGCAAGATATGAACGATTTTGCTAAAAGTCACGTGACTGATGACGTCACACCACTCAAAGGGACGGGTGATGTTTGCTGTGTGTCTGTGACTATGTGACAGCTGTTTGGTTGTTGTTTTGCTAAACCGCGGCAAGATATGAACAATTTTGCTAAAAGTCACGTGACTGATGACGTCACACCACTCAAAGGGACGGGTGATGTTTGTTGTGTGTCTATGACTATGTGACAGCAGTTTGGTTGTTGTTTTGCTAAACCGAGGCAAGATATGAACGATTTTGCTAAAAGTCACGTGAATGATGACGTCACACCACCCAAAGGGACGGGTGATGTTTGTTGTGTGTCTGTGACTATGTGACAGCAGTTTGGTTGTTGTTTTACTAAACCGAGGCAAGATATAAACGATTTTGTTAAAAGTCACGTGATACCACTCAAAGGGACGGGTGATGTTTGTTTTGTGCCTGTGACTATGTCACCTGTTTGGTTGTTGAAGGTAGGAACCAAAACCCCAGAGAGGAACCACATCCCTAGCTGAAATGGGCGTCATTAATGCAAAATTCTAGGAATACGGTTCCGCCCGGAACGAAAACCCTAGGGATTTGGTTCCACCAGGAACCAAATCAGGTAGGAACCAAAACCCTGTTACAGCGCCATCATATCTTAGCGAGCTCGTAACTCCTTATGTTCCTCGGCGTGCTCTCAGATCTGCGGATAAATTGCTGCTACAGCAGCCGATCTTCAGGCTGAAATCGTACGGCCTCAGGGCATTTTCGGTGTGTGCACCTAGCCTCTGGAATGCGCTTCCCCATGAAATCAAGAGTAGCTCTTCCACTTCTATTTTTAAGTGTAAACTTAAGACCCATCTTTTTAAACTAGCTTATTATTGACTCTTTTTAGTATTACCTTTTTTATCTTAGATTAGTATTTATTTTATATTTTAACATTGTGTTGTGTTGCATAGAGTTATTATTTTTATGTGATAAACGTATAGTTATAGATTTTTACTTGATGTAAAGCGCACTCGGGCATTTATGGAGATTGCGCTATATAAATACATTATTATTATTATTATTATTGTTTAAGACCGTTGACGATGTAGGGGCAAGTGGCACAATTTTGTCCGCAACGGAATGAGCCAAGTGGGAGTGTGCGCGTGGAATGATTAGTAGTGTTATTGGGTAATTGTGATTTAACTAGAAGGTCACGAAGGTTAGGACAACGTCGGTGGGAAACGAGAGGAAAGCTAACAAAAACGTTTTTGCAACGATCGGATGAAAGTAGTATATTAAGATGTTTGTGAATTATACGAGAAATGTTAGGAAGTGCTGGGTTATAAGTGGTAATGAATGGTAATGAATGGTAATGTATGATGATTGCATATTTATAAACTGATCACTACATTGAAAACGAATTGCTACGGAAATAGAGAGCAAAAAATCGGGAAAATACAGTCTCCAAGCATTATTAAACCAAGCGTTTAGGACTAAAAATAGCGATGGGTAAAAAAAGAGATGATTTCTAACTTTTCCAGCGTTGTTGATGCTCGGGCCCAGTCCCGCTCTGTCGTGGCTGGCGTTACAACCACCGCTAAAATCCCCGCAAATTTTGCAAATCGTTACTTTCCCGCTCCACTGGAGAAATGCAGCGTTAAATGTGCGTTATTCCACGGCCATGTACCCGTTAATGCCCGCTATGTTCCGGGGGTCGGGGGCCGGGGTTTCAATTGACTAGTGCATTAATTAATTGCACACCGAACCAGTTTCGACCTTGGCTTTGCTGTGATCCGAGAAACTCGGAAGGCGACCTACAAGCTTAATTGTTGTAGTTTTGGGGTAGCAAAATGTCCATCAGCGATGACGACAATAACCTGCTCACGCCGGCGGGAGATACTCAAACCTCTCCCGCCGTAAGCTAAGACCGTTGGCTTTTTGCTGGGAAATTCAGTGCGTATAATTAGCTACTATCCCTATAATTAACACTACCTGTAGTCAAATTTAAAACTTACCTAAAGCAGCGTATAGACACTCTTTCGTATCACAGAGACTTGCATCTTTTGATGGACGCCCGGCCTCCTTCTCAGCCTTTCTTCTGGCAATATTTTCAATTGCAAAGAGTGCGATGAAAATGGCACAAATTATAATCAGTAATATTACAACTCCAATCAAAATCGCTCGCACTCTGCCTTTGCCTCCTTTGTACTCTAAGCTACCGCTGTCATCGTACAAATCTTTCTCCATTGTTTCTAGCTAGTTCAGTAGATTTGTTTTGAGTTTGTCTACGTGTAGAAGCAAGGAAATTCTTATCGCAGAGATCCGAATGTAATTTTACTTGGCAACGCTGTTATTCTGTAATGGCTCTCTTTCAAACTCGTTGGTAAACAAACTGGTGAAAGGGGTCACGACATGGTCTTGACTTCAAAAGGAAACCGTTCATTGCAATAAGGGAAATAGATAAGATTAGACATCAGCTAGAGATTAGTATGAAGGTTTCAAGAACAGGAAAGAGATAGAGAGAGGAATTCAACAAAAATAAAGAAAAATAGTTGGAAGTTGAAAACGAAGCGGCATACGAACAGTTCGCTAGTTCTGTTGAAAGGCGAGTTGGCGGCAAATATACTTTTCTCCGGCTAGCCAACATACGCTTTGATCGAATCCTTGGCTATTTTAAATGTCAGCCTGCCAGCTTATCTGCTATACAAACAAGAAGAAAATATATAATTAAAATCCAGAATAATCATACATACAACAAATTCCATCGGATCATCTTTGGATCATATCAGGTTCTGGGAATATGAGCAGACGCCACATTGTTTTTCGGGTCACCTGTGGTATTTAAAGCGACCATATTTTAATAGCTCTCTGTAAGTTTTCTTTCCCAATACCTACAAAACAAATCTTCAGAAATAAAAGATTCATATCTAATGATGTTGGTTGGGTGTTTCTTTTGCGACTGTCAAAACAAATCGCTACCTGCTTTCAAGGGCACCCAACGAAGTTTTCGGTTAAAAAGCTGTTCGGGAGTAAGTTAGCCTAAAACTTTCGGATTTGAAAAAATTGTCCCTAGAAAATTGTTTTCTGAAATAGTGGCTACAAAATTTGTTTTCAATCCCTAAAAAATTATAGAAGAAAAGGGAGACTAAAAGGTTTCCCCTAAAATATTCGTACGTCCCAATTCGTCTGATCAATAGAGTCAGAACAACACATTTTCATTCCCTAAGAATTGCCTAAAGGAAAAAAGAATCCCTAAAAATTTTGTACCTCCACAAAACTTTGCAACATGAAGTTACTTGGGCTAGAAAATTCTTGTTTCTGTTCTAGACTACTAACAAATTCGTAGGCCGGGAATATTTTGCCATAGAATTTTCGGTTGACGCGATTTCCACCTAGAAAACCCGAACAGCTAATAGCGTTCTAGAATACGTCAAAAGACATAGCAGACATAGTAGGCGCCTTAAAATGGCTAAATAAGCTGCAGACAACTGGTTTCAAACGAATTTCAAAAAGTACTCGTTGGGTGCCCTTGTGCTTTTACTCCGTCGTATTTATCATTTACATTGTATATCAGGTATACTGTATCCTTCATTCTCTTGGTTCTTAGTTCTCTATCACGCCCTCTCATTACATCAGCAATTGTAATATTATATCTTATATGTTTTAGTCTCATGTTCGTATATTTGAATTTGCAACGGTCTTCATATCTTCACAACTTGTAAACCCTAATAAAGGTTGGCCGTGCTAGCCGAAATATTGGTCAATTATAATTATTCTCTTACTGTACAAATCAGCCTTGCATCATTCTAGTATTACTCTCAGACCGCAAAAAAAAAAGCAACCAGTCATTCGGTATCAATCTTTTCCGCCAGTGCCATTTAATTGAAATAATCCCCATTTCTCGAGCCTAAATCGAACCTAATTTCAAACAAATCCGCCCGTTGGGATTCGTGACTGGGAGAAGTTGGCAACGCTTAGCAACGGCTAGCTGCCAAAAGTTCACGGGCTCGAACGTACGTATATATCTTATTTTGAACACGCCTCCACGTAAGTTGGCTCTATGGTACAGTGGTTTAGAGCGCGCGGTTTTGATCCAACGACCGGAGTTCGAGTCTACACCAGGCACTAAAAAAAAAAATTGTTTTACTTCTTTTTCTCCTTTCTCAGTTTTATTTAATCTTTTCCTCTATTTTAAACAATTAAAGCCGCCTTATACTTACTCCTCAATAAATTAAAAACAAATAAATTACAACATATGGCAACATGGTCGCGGATCGCCGTAGGAAATGTGTATATTAATGTTTTAGAGTTGGAGCATGAAGAAGAAAACGATAAAAAGAGATACAGAACACCGTGGTTAAAACATGGACGATTGTTCAACTCACTCAACAGCTTCAACTTCCTATTTACATTTTTCGGAGACGCCAAATAAGTTGTTTTCTGTGTCTACCTCTTCGCCGGGTTGGCTTTAGCTATGAGAATTGTGATTGGTTGTTTCACCAAAATTGCAACACAAGTTGCAAAGAGGGATGTTACACGGTGCAACCGATCGCGCAGCGTTGCGAAAAGTAGAAGATCGTTCTACTTTCCCCGTGAAGTAGACTTAAGTTATGGCGCCCAAAATAACGACCTTTTTCCGCACTCCGTGGTATCGTTAAACATGGAGTCCTTAGGAGTCCTTTGATTTCTAGGAATTGCGTGACTACTCATTTAACTTATTAATAATTCAAACCTTATTGACCTTAGGGCTTTCTACTCAAAAAGTGATTGTTATTGTTGACATTGTCTGACGGATTACGCATGTCACGCCTTGGAGTTCAAAACAAAAGGCAGAGAAAGCTACCAAACATCCCATTTGACGTCTCGTAAATCTTTGGATGCAAAGTTCAAAGAATAAATTTAAGCTAAGCATTGTTAAACTTACCATTTCGAAGGATTTAGAACAAAAGATCCTTAGGAATCGTCGCAGCTTTGACTGTTTTTTTTTTTAGCAGCGATAATTTACATAAGTTATTCGCAAGGGACGCTGGGAAGGGCTTGTACCCATTGCTGCCGTTAGGTTTGGATCTTTCAACTTAAGAAGAGTATCCTGCACACGCTGCCTCGGGTTATCTATAGATGACAAATTAGACTGGTCCAAGCACTTAACTGGCTAATTAAATCTCCAGAACCTAAACCTTCTAAAGTCCCTGTATTTTCTCCCTGAGCATGCTAAGTTAGACTTCTACTTCAAGGTTATTTTTCCTGCTATCACTTATGGATTTCGATGTTGGGGATCGTGTAATGTCAGTAACACTTCTAGAATCATTAAACCGAATTATTACCGGGCTGCAAGGATAATTGTTGGGCTCCATTGGCTAACATCACGTGAGTACGCAACTGCCTCTGCCAAATGGAAGCCACTGAACTATATTACTATAACCTAAGACTTGCCTGTTTTGCACATAAATGTTTTAACAACCTAGCTCCACCTGTATTATGTCATTACGTAACACTCACTGTATCAGTATACCCACACCGAAAACCAACTACGTGAAATTGTCAATAACATACCGAGGTACGAGGCTTTGGAACAGTCTCGGTAACGACCTAAGGTTAAAAGAAACACTGAACTACTGTAAATAACTGAATAGAGTAAGTATAAGTTAATTAGTTTTATTATTACTATTATTATCATTATTATTATTGTTAGGGTAGAATAGCGTAGTTATAAGCACGACCACATCAGCAACGATGTAAATGTATCGTGGGTAAATAATAATAATAATTATTATTATTATAAAACTAGTGTTAAATACGACAGGTAACCCGAAAGACATGCTAATCCGGAAATTGGGCTTCCTGTGGCGAATGTAGGGCTTCACACTTCTACAGGCTTCCCATGATCTTTATTTGTAGAGCAGTAGAGTTACAAGTGGTATTTTGGAGAAGATTACTATATATGTAAAAAAACACAGGGAATTTTCAAATATATAAAAAACTTGAGAGGAGCCAATAGGAAGATTGTGCACAGTGGTTCATATAACCCAGTGTATACCTATCGTATACACGACTTTCATAATGGCCGCCTCCGGCCACCTCCTAATAGAGTACCGAAGTGATGACGTCATAAATAAAAAATTTTCCCTTTAACAACATTTGACCACAGTTGCAGAAAGAACACGATAAAAGAACATTACATAGCAAAAATGAGGTGAATAAGATGAAAAGCGGCCGAGATATGGGCATTGGAATATATAATATTCTTTAACAAAACAATGTATTTTTGTCCTGGTTCCTAAGTTTATGAACCAGTACAAAAATACAGTGATTTGTTAAAGAAAAGTATATATTCCAATGCCCATATCTCAGCTGCTTTTCATCGTATACACCTCATTTTTGGTATGTAATGTTCTTTTATATTGCTCTTTCTGAATCAGTGGTCCAAACATTCTACATCTAAATTTTGCAAATTTGTGACGTCACACTTCGGTACTCTATTTGCATAATTTGGAAGATAAATCTGTAGGGGGAAACCAATGCTACCACATGAAAGATCACATTATAACTAGTAATTGGTTTGAGTTTTGGAGCAATGTGGAAAATTGCTGTTGAGCTATAAGCATTCGTAATGCAGAAAAACATGAAAGCGAGGCTATAAAGGCCTCCGTTGTTTTTCTCATACAAATCTCTCTAATTTCAACTGGATGTAACTTCATTGCTTTATAAGCTACAGCACTCAACTTTCACAAGTTCACTAATGTCGACATGCTCTTTCACATGGCAATGTTCATATTTTCTATACATGTGGATAAACTACCGAAACGGGAAATCACATATGCAAATTAGGAGGCGGCCATTATGAAAGTCGTGTTTAGCATCTACCTAGCCACCAAATAAACAAAGGATTTGCACGATTGCGCATGACTGTCCTGAAACTGGGTTATAGCACAGATCCGTTTCGAGTTAAGCACTGCCTATCCTAAAATGCTACAATTAAATCAATATAAGATAGATTATGCAGATATAAAATATATTCATGAAAACAAATTGTAATTTACATGTAGCCTGAAATACAGCCGCGCGCCTCCTCAGCTCGTTCCAGGGTCCACTCCCCGAGAGAGACACCAATATTCAGCGTGGAATGATGCACATAATTATAGAATTGACCAATCAAAATCACTATGACGTCACCGGACGGCATTAGCGGCGAGTGGACCCTGGAACGAGCTGAGGAGGAGGCTGTATTTCAGGCTAATTTACATGAACAAAAATGCTATAGGGAAGATTATGTTTTTTTTAATGCTCTATATATATATACAGTCAATCCCAAGAACGTAGTCCCTTTTCATTTATACAAAGATATACATATACTCTGAGATGAGTGCGCGCTTGAGCCAGTTGGGAGAATTTATGTTTTGATGATCAAATAGAACGAGCGTTTTCCCGTGTTTTCCCTCGAATCGTTTATTTTCTAAAGGAAATAGAAAACACTGTCTGTCTTTCCATAGAGTGGAAGACTGGAAGAACTCGGAATTGCAGTTAACAGTTGAAATGTAGGCCATTTGTAAGAACACCATTTGCGTTGCATTCGAAATTAGCATTATTTTGTTGAATTTCAAAGCTGGATGTCCAATTTATCAGCTAACAGTACATTTTCAATTACAGTTAAATATACCCCGTTTGTCAGTGCATGGGCAGTTAACCCCATCCAGACACTCATTTAGCTAAGGCCGGTGTGTTCGGAACTGGGTACGGAACTGTGTTCGGAGTTTTGTTTGTTTTTCTTCTTGTTCAAAGTTTAGCGCTTTAATTATTGACATTTTCCTGGATTCTCTGGAAACGTAGCTTCATTAATTTCGAACTATAAACACTATAGTGCACAAATACTTTGCTTCGTTTTACAAAATATATATACTACGAATTCACTCACGATTACTTTAGGATAACAGACGCATAGCTTCGCTCTTTAGTATTTTTAGTCTTCGGGAAATATTCAAATCGTTCCTAAGATCGCCGTCAATACTCAGTTCATATTTCAACTGAAACCGAGTTTTGTGTTGTGCTCCTCTAGCCTAGCTATAGGCCTCCAGGACAACTGAATCCGAAGACGTTTCCATTATAGCGCATATATTTGAAATGGGACGGAGCGCGTACATTTGGGGGTTTAGAAATGGGTTTTAGTAGTGTGATTAGTACGTAAGTAATCTTTATTTATACACGGTACGCTTATCAGGGTTTTGTAAAAAGTTTACAATGGGTTTAAGTAGTGTGATATTCCAAAAATGAGGGAGAAACAAATATTTGAATCATCAGACACCGAGACCACAGGGCATAGGCAAACCACAATAATGAAGTCCAAACTAGACATCATGTACACATGTAAACAAGGACCCCCACTATAAAAAGGAAAAGACCCTTCGCCTTAGCTTCTCGCCCTTTGGGTTTCAAATTCAGAACAGTCAAGCAACAACTCTGAATTTCAGGTCCCGGCTAATCCACATACAGATCAAATTTGAATTTAGCGTGTTGGTTTTTGCGGAGGGAGGAAAACCGGAGAATCCGGAGAAAAACCCTCGGAGCAGTAAAGGCGAGATACTAACAAACTCAACTCACATATGGCTCCGCGTCCGGGAATCGAACCTGGCGGTCACCGAGGTGAATTAATAGCGTTTTAGAACCGTTTACTAACAGTCTTTAGTGTATTTTTAGACATTCAAGTTTTCGATTTGAATTTCGCGCGATACCAAATGTCAGAGATCACTCATGTGAAGCATCACATGTTGTAGAGATGTTCACTTGACAAAAACTGATCATGATTGACAACTGAAGGTCTCTTCTACCTGGTTGAGGCCCTTTTATAGTGCTGTCGATCAGTGCTGATTGTGGTTTGCCTATACACTGGGGGCGCTTTCCATTCAACCAAAACGACCGGTTATAAGTTTCGAAAATTTCGAATGTCGAATGGAACGGGATTTTTCGAATTAGACAAACCGGTCGGAAAAAATACGCGTTCCATTCGCAGAAACTACCCGGTTATTAGTAGCCTCGATTGCAATTCTCAAAACTGGCAAATCACGGCAAATGTAAACCTGAACTTTTTAATGTAATGATAAAGTGTCCGAAGACTACTGCAATGCTGATCAAATACAACGCTTGTCGAGGTTTATACGATATTTCGGCTGGCCAGTACCAGCCTTCTTCAGGTTTATTTTACAGTGGAGGTCACAAATGGATACAAGGCTTATATAAATTGCTAATTACGTAACTATGAGCGGAAATTACAAAATCGATGATATCTGTTTTATACAATAGTAATACATAAAAGGAAATTACGAAATAGGTTTGAAAAGATAGTACAGATAAAGTAACAGCCGACAATAAAGGTCAAACGGTGAAATTACATTTCATCAAGTCTATTCATTCCGAGTGGTTCGAGGGTTTTAGCTTTATAGATGAGATATGATTCACGTGCTTTTCTCACGGAATCGCGTTTAGAATAGATGACTTCTAAAGGAATAAGGAGCATGTCAGTACTAGAATGGTTAGGGCTGAGAAAATGTTCAGAAACGGCTGTAGGTTTAGATTTGATATTGGATTTATCTACAGGTCGTCTGTGTTCGTTAAAACGGTCTTTGAGGCATCGTTTTGTTTCTCCGATGTATTGTGAATTACAGTAGTGACATTGAACCATGTAAATTACGTTTTTAGTATTACATGTAATGTGAGATTTGATATGGTGAGTTTCGCCAGTGGAGGAAAAAGTGTATTGTTTGAGGCCATGTTCGATGTAAGGGCAGGTAATGCAGTTTTTACCGCAGCGATACGGGGCCGGGTGGCAATGGAGAGGTGTTAGTATTGTTAGGTAACTGAGCTCTTACTAAAATGTCACTTATGTTATTACAGCGGCGGTGGGCTACTAAGGGAAGATTTTTGAAAATTATTTCGGAACGTTTAGATGAATAGAGAATGTTAGAGTGTTTATGAATTATTGATGAGATGTTAGGTAGTGCTGGATTATATGTAATGATAAAAGGAATACGGTCTGCATCTGGCTTGGGTTTGTTTTGTAAAGCATCAGTGCGAGAAATGTTAGATGCACGTTGTATTTGTGTCTTAAGGAAAGTAAGATTATAGCCGCGTTTGTTAAGGTATGTTATTAATTCATTAGTGCGTTTCTTAAAGCTATCGTCCGAAGAGCAAATGCGGCGAAGGCGAAGTGAAAGGCTATACGGGATAGAGTATTTAGTGTGACCGGGGTGACAAGACGTTTTAAGAAGGTACTGGTGTTTGTCAGTGGGTTTGGTGTACAAGTCTGTTTCTATAAGTCCGTTTTTAAGTAAAACGTTAACGTCGAGAAATGGGATGTTAATGACAGAATGGGAAGAAGTGAACTTGATGGTAGGGTGGAGATTATTGAGATAATTAATGAATATTTTCAGTCGATCCAGTCCTTCGGTCCAGATCACGAAAATATCATCAATATATCTCAACCACGTGTGTGGCTGGTAGGGTGAATTAGATAGACTAGTGCGTCACGTTCGAATTTAGCGAGAAATAAGTTGGCGAAGGAAGGAGCCATTTTAGTACCCATGGCTGTTCCATGTATTTGTAGATAGTGTTGTTGATTAAACGAGAAATTATTCATAGTAAGAATCATGCGTATAAGGTCGCAGATGGTTTCGTGGGTACATGTTTAATAACGCGGTTACGAAGAAAATAGCGACAAGCATCAATGCCTTCATTATGCGGAATGTTAGTATATAAGGAGGAAACGTCGAGAGTTACGAGCAAAGCGTTATCAGGGAGCTTGTTAAAGAGGGAAAGTTTATTAAGAAAGTCAGTAGTGTCCTTAACATAAGAAGGAGTGGTAGTAACTAACGGTTTAAGATGATAATCAACGAATTGCGAGATGCGTTCTGTGGGGTGGTTATTAGAGGATATTATGGGTCGTCCAGGATTATTGTTTTTGTGTATTTTAGGTAATATGTAGAAGCGTCCTGGTTTGGCGTCGTTATGTACGAGGTACTGTCTTGTTTTCATATCAATCATGTTTTCGTTGAACATACGATTAACGTATTCTGTTACTCGTTTCTGTATATCGTTGGTTTTGTCGGCATCAAGTTGTTTATAAAATGTAGGATTGTTAAGTTGTCGATTACATTCGTCGATGTACCATGTTTTGTCCATTACAACTGTTCCCGATCCTTTGTCAGCTGATTTGATTACCACGTCGTGTCGTCGTTTGAGGTTATATAAGGCTTTACGTTGGAGTTTAGAAAGATTGTCAACAATACTGGTAGGTTTCGTTGTAAGTATGTCTTGTTTAACGGCGCTTAAAAAAGCATTAAGTGCAGCATCTCTGTCTGTAGGAGGTGTCCAAGAGCTTTTAGGGTGAAAAGGATTACGTTCGTATTTGCTATTAGTTTCGTCATAAAATAATTCAGTGAGTCGCATACGTCGTGCAAATTCGTCAAAGTCAGCATTAACTTCCGACCAGTTGAGGTAGGGCAAAAGGTTAAGCCGTGTGCAAGGACTTGGATTTCGTCATCAGAAAGAGTAATATTAGCTAGATTAATTACAGCTGAGGTATCAAGAAGTACGTGTTTGCTTTTATCATGCTGTTTCTTAGTGGTACAGAAAATTTCGGTCAAACCGGAATTTTCGGAAAAAGAGGACCACCTCGCGAGGTGGACCACAATTTCCGAAACTTCGAACTGGAAATTTTACTGTTCCATTTGATCAAGTCTGACCGGAATTTTTTTTTTTTTTGGTTGAATGGAAAGCGCCCTGGGTTACCTGTGGTATCCTTCGCGTTGTGACTGAGACGAGTCTGGCTGGCGATGCATTCTGGGTAACACCGCAGAAACAAGCATGGCGGCCGGTCCGATAGCTGAGAGGAACCAGGGTAAGTTAGACTGATTTATCAACTTAATACGTGAAATGGCATTCATTATGACGCTTCTTTTAGTAGTGTTATCGTTAATTTTTACGGTTATAAAGTTTTTCCCTTAACATTAATGATATTTTCTAGCGTTTCAATTACTAAACCTACGGCTACGTGCAGAGAACAACGTCAACGTTCGACAACGTCAACTTTGCGTTTGCGGCTTTCAGTTCATGACATATTACCATATATCACACCAAACTGGTTACTTGGAATAAAGGGATCCGAGTAAAGGTTACTAAGTCAGATACTTGGCTTTCTAGTTTGGCTTGTCTATGAGTATGAATAAAACTGATTGTGAAGTACTGTACAGTAGTGATACTGACAGTACTAGTGTCTATGAAGACGAGAAGAGAACGACTATATCAAAGTATATAACTCGAGATCAGAGTCGAGGCATCTACATGTATTTAAAGTTCGGCTTCTTTGAAAATATGACAAAATGTGAGATCAAAATAAGTTTATATAAATTCACTCCTGAATAGTCTCACCACAGGTATCCCAAACTCACAATCTGTATACTATTTAATAGCATTTGTCCAGTTACAGTGTAAATCTTGGATAAAAATTTACAGAGTGTCTTCTTGTGTTCTTTAGCTGTCTGTGCCAATTTTCAGCAAAGTTTTATGTCACTCCCTTCTATAGAAACTGAAACTGGCAGTCAAATACAGTACAGCCTGGATGTATGTTAACACATTTTGCGTGTAACGCGCGCGCAATTGCGCGCGTGTACTACACTCAACTGAGTGTAATTACACGAACTGAGTGTAATTACACGCACTTTAAGTGTACTACACGCACGGAACTACACGCACCTCAGTGCCTCATTAACTCGTTGAACTCCAGAGAATAACTTCTGAAGAATACGTAGCTCAACGATACCGGTTCGCGAATGAACATTTTTGACACTTAGCCATATTAGCATTGGACTAAAGTGTAGAACATCAGCTAAAAACTTTATACTTCAACGGCGCCGTTGTTCGACACTCTAAAACAGTATTTCTTCAAACTCGGCACGCTACACCGCCATCTACAAAAAAGCTTTAACTTCTCAGCTCGATTAAATACACAGCAACGTTTTATTCTTCGTCTGGTTTAAACTTCAACGGCGCCGTTGTTTGACACTCTAAAACAGTATTTCTTCAAACTCGGCACGCTACACCGCCATCTACAAAAAAGCTTTAACTTCTCAGCTCGATTAAATACACAGCAACGTTTTATTCTTCGTCTGGTTTAAACTTCAACGGCGCCGTTGATTGACACTCTAAAATAGTATTTCTTCAAACTCGGCACGCTACACCGCCATTAACAAAAAGCTTTAACTTCTCAGCTCGATTAAATACACAGCAACATTTTATTCTTCGTCTGGTTTAAACTTCAACGGCGCTGTTGTTTGACACTCTAAAATAGTATTTCTTCAAACTCGGCACGCTACACCGCCATTAACAAAAAGCTTTAACTTCTCAGCTCGATTAAATACACAGCAACGTTTTATTCTTCGTCTGGTTTAAACTTCAACGGCGCCGTTGTTTGACACTCTAAAATGAACAGTATTTCTTCAAACTCGGCACGAAACACCGCCATTAACAAAAAGCTTTAACTTCTCAGCTCGATTAAATACACAGCAACGTTTTATTTTTCGTCTGGTTTAAACTTCAACGGCGCCGTTGTTTGACACTCTAAAACAGTATTTCTTCAAACTCGGCACGCTACACCGCCATCTACAAAAAGCTTTAACTTCTCAGCTCGATTAAATACACAGCGCTAGCAACGTTTTATTCTTCGTCTCTGGTTTACACTTCAACGGCGGCGTTGTTTGACACTCTAAAACAGCCAGACGCGTGTCTCATTTCTGACACAAATACCGCGGTGGCGCAATTAATTTCCATTTACGCGAACTGACTGATCTGATCCGATGCATTAAAGGAGAACTAAACCCTAAAATCAACCCAACGTCTTTACAAAGATGTATTCTAAAGAAATAAGTTCTGATATTTTATTTTTCTGTGTTGCGCGTCTATGAGGAGAAAATTAGTCTCCAAGTTCGATTTTCCGCTGAAAAATCTATATTGTGTGGCGGCTCAATTCAGTGCAAATTTCCCCATAATGTACGTCACACATACCAAGGAAGAACGATCACACCTCTAGAACAAAGAAAGCACAATGGTCCGCAATTAGAAGCCATTAGGACTGCTATTCAATGTAGGGGACGGCATGGCAAAACTAATTTATTCCCCGTATACTACGTCACAAATTACAAGACTTGAGCCGTCTGTACATACCGGAGGCTGTGAGGAAGGTTTTCGGATTTTCTCTTGCTAGACGCGCAACACAGAAAAATTAAATAGCAGAACCAATTTATTTCGAATACATGTTTGTATAGACATTGGGTTCATTTTAGGGTTGAGTTCCCCTTTAAAGCTCTTTTAATTCAAAAGGAATTGCACTTTCCCAGTAGAAGTTTTCTGGTAAGAGTATAGAAGTTTTTGCACGTCTTTCAATATGACAAACGTTGCTTCAAAACTCTGTTGATGTTCAGTAAAAAATCTGACTGACACTTTCACGCCTGACTGATTTGCACGTGGAAATTCAGAAGAGTTGAGATTTTAATACGCAAACATTTACAATGGTTTCTGCCGAAACCTTTTAATACCAGTAACAAGACAAGAATCTACTGTAAATGTGAAACTACACTGAAGCAAAAGTTTATTTGGTGTTATGCTTTGCTCTCAGTCAAGCACCGCCGGTCTGGGAACTAAGCGAGCAGCCGTTGTTTTGTTTATTTTACGGCTCACGATATTTCGATAACTGCATGGTCGGAATTTACTTGAAAACTTTATGCAACGACTTTTACAAAGATCTGAAAGGCTGAAGGATTATTATTCATGAGTTCATTTGGCTGGGACGGGCGACCAGGGTGCATTGACTTACGCAACTTCGCAACAAAACTTTGAGCTTGAAAATTCTCAGAAGAGTTTATTAGCTGTTTCTTTCATGTAAGAACTAGAACATGAAAATGCTCACGATCGATACTGATGAAAAGTCAAAATGGCCGTCAAAGTGAAAGGAACTTCATGTTTCTGTTGCGAGCAGCAACGATTAGGTTGACCACAAGAGTAGTTTGAGAAAGTATTACGTGAATTGCAGAGTGAATGTGGAGCAGCTATAACAATCAAAAGTTTCCTTCAGCATTATTAAGTTTTGGCGAAACCTTTGGTAATTGAAACCGCTCAAAGAGATGGCTCATATCGGAACACAGAGTTTGGGAGTTGCAGGTTACAAACAATTATTTCATGCCGAATTGATTTTTGTAATAGAGATGTTACAGAATCAAACGTTTTGAAAGTTTTTACTTTAGCGCAAGTTTGATCGAACGTTTATTACGTGAATTGCAGAGTGAATGTGGAGCAGACAATCAAAAGTTCCCTTCAGCATAATTTATTACGTTTTGGCGGAAACCGTTGGTGTAATTGAAACCGCTCGGAGATCTAGAGACGGAGCTGGAGTAGCAGGTTACAAACAATTTCATGCCGAATTGATTTTTGACAATAACTGTATAACAAAAGAAAACTACACGCATTTTGCGTGTAATACACGAGTGTAGTGCACGCGTGTAATACACTCAAATGCGTGTAGTAAATTAATTTTGTACACGCGCGTTACACGCGTGTAAATGTTAACATACATCCAGGCTGTACTGTACCTTCAGGTCAGGGCAAAACCATCAAAACTGCCTCCCAGTTAGCTCGGTGGTACCCTGGGTACCAGAGGTTCTACTGCCTCCCTTCGCGAAAGTTAGGCGCCAAGGAGCTAAGCAATGAGAGTTGAGGAGCAAAGTGACGAGAACCTCTGGTGGCACGGCTTGCCAATCTCACTTCCATGTTCGAACTTGGTACATAATTTGTACCAGGCTTATTATTGGTTAGTTATAATTAGGAATGATATCCATCGATATGATTGGCTAGATAACCTAGCGAACGAAAAACCGGTTTTGGGTTTACATTCAATCAAAATCACGACAGAAGACTCCATGCAAAAGTATTTCTCTGAAGCATTTTCTGTAACATTGAAGTCCCTTTTCCCAGAGATCGAAAGTCTCAACAAGAAGAGTCATTTTTGAAATTCATGCAGAAGATGTTTTTGCTGTGCTGCTTACTGGTTGGGGAAAGTCTTTGGTGTTTGAAATGATTCCCGTGTTGTGTTCGATTCGTTCTTGAACTTGAAAGGCCTGCCTTGTCCTCAGAAAGCCACTGTTATAGTTGCATGTCCTTTAAATTCACTTGTGGAATCACACATTAGAGAGCTGGAGAGTCGAGGAATCAAGCATGTTCTCTATAAAGCAGGTTTCAGTGGAGTACTCTTGCATTATCCGAATTTCGAACAGACAAGAAGTCGGCACGTGTAGCGCATTAATCAGTGGTGCGGGAAAGTGTAAACATGTATTTGACAGCTAAAAGATGTCATGACTGCAAAACCAGTTATTTGAGAAATGTGATACTACAGTAGTTCGAACATGGAAGTGAGATTGGCAAGCCGTGCCACCAGAGGTTCTCGTCATTTCACTCCTCGACTCTCGTCGCTTTGCTCCTCGGCGCCTAACTTTTGCGAAGGGAGGCAGTAGAACCTCTGGTACCCAGGGTAGCTCAGTGGTTAAGCTCCAGTCTGTCGAGTGGGAGGTTGCAGGTTCAAACCTCGGCTGGACCAACACTCAGGGTCTTAAAATTACTGAGATGTAGGTGCTGCCTTTGTGAAACAACTGCAAATGGTTAGACCTTCACGTCTTCTCGGATAAGGATGTAAAATCGTACGTCCACTGACAGAGGCAGGCCTAGAAGGGACCTTGAGTCCTATTGTCTGTACTCCTGTGATCAGGCTCTGATCCAAATGTCTCAAATCGAATCTGTTCTCGAATTTTTGCATCCGGTCGCTATTTCGGATGCAAAAATTCGAGAACAGATTTGATTTGAGACATTTGTTTCTGCCTTCAACTCACAGGGGATCGAAGGAATTGCGATGTAGCTATACCAGTCAAACCGAATCAGCCTCTTTTTCCTGAGCCATGGGACAGAAACTTGGGCACTGAAAGCCATGAAACATGCAGGCAGGCCTGGAATCAAGCAGAAAATTACAAAAATGTAAACCCTACCAGATCCATACTGGGAGACATACAATGAACAAAACTCTATCACCGGTGGAAAATTGTGTTACCTTGTATCTCCTGTTAGCGTTATTTTTGTTTTATTTGCTAGCGAGTAGTCACCAAGTGGCAACACAGGATTATTTTTAATTTCGAGGCTGAGTTGAACTATTATTTCTCAGTTCCCTTTCTTGTTTTGCTGTAGCTTTAGGAAGCTTGCTGTGGTTTTCCCCAGTTTCATGATCAAGACTCAGTCAAAATATCAGCAAAATGGCATGTGCTACATTAATCTCCTTTTCCTTTAATTTGTAGATGCCACAATCTATGTTGGTGGGTTGGATGAGAAGGTTTCAGAGGCTTTACTGTGGGAACTGTTCCTGCAGGCAGGACCTGTAGGTGAGTATTAAACAGTACACAATTGCAATGTAACGTTCCACTACACCAGCATAGATGCATGAGCTGCATTTCAAAGACATATTTCCACAGTCTTAGCAGCAGAGGGGTGGGGAATCACTGATCCCCCATTCCCCAAGGAACTGGACACAAAATACCCTAACCCAAAGAACAAATCAGGGTTCCCATTAATGCACAGGACCCCCACTTTGTTGGTGCTGTGCTTCCCTGGGATGCAGGAGGCCTGGGACATGACATTTTTCAGGCCCTGGAGACTGAGACCTACCCAGAAGTCTTTGCACGCAACTCGTAGATTTTCTAGATCCGGCCATCTTGTTTCGCTGCCATGTCTTCCCTGGTGAAAATCTTTCAAAGATCTTACTAAGATCTTCAAAGGATCTTGGTAAAGATCTTTGAAGATCTTGATGAGGATCCTTAAAGATCTTTAAGGATCTTGTAAAGATCTTCAAAGATCTGCAAAGATCCTTTACAGATCCTTTTCAGATCCTCAAGGATATTGCAAACTAAGATAAACAAGGAGACTAGGATCCTTAAGGATTGTTCCAGCTGAGGATCCTTGAGGATCCATTGTTCCAGGATCCTTGAGGATTGTTATAGGATCCTTGAGGATTGTTCCAGGACCCTTGAGGATTGTTCCAGGATCCTTGAGGTTAATTTCAGGATCATTTAAGGATTGTTCCAGGATCCTTGAGATTATTTCAGGATCCTTGAGAATTGTTCCAGGATCCTTGAGAATTGTTCCAGGATCCTTAAGGATTGTTCCAGGTTCCTTGAGGATTATTTCAGGATCCTCAGAGTCTGGAACAACTCTCAAGAATCTTTTACAATGTTAAGTTACACTGTATCTACTTTGAGGATTACTTCATGATTCTCTAGGGAGGCAATTCACAATTATTATGAGTGTTTGTTTAATAACACATGTATACAGTCACATAAACAGGGCTGTCGTTAGAAGCCAGCTACTGGTAATTATCGCCAGCAATGTATATGATGATGATTGCTGGCTACTGAGTTGTAGTTTATTGCACAAAAAGACCAGCTACGTGTACATGTAGCTCAGTTGTCCAGCAACTTAAAAATGTAAAGACAGCCCTGCATAAAGGAAACCAGATAGTGATCAGAAACTCAATGAAACAGAAATGAAGATGTTTAGTAACAGTCAGTGCCTTTACTGTAACTGTATAGTATGAAATTGAATTTATTTTACCGTATTTTATCAATTACTGTAATGCAAATGCCCCTTTGATGACATCAGGAGGTACAGTAGTATTAGAGTTGTGTTTGCATCTCATGCAGACTAATAACACTTTGAAACAATTACCAATAAAAAGGAAATACAAGGAATGCAGTTACATGTATTTGTTTTAATTCATACAAAGGTACAGTAGGTACAGTCATGTAATTTTACAATGCCTTACTTTCATATTTGATTATTGCATGCAGACAAAAATCTAACTGCCAGCAGCTTGTATAAATAATTTATTGCCACCAGGTAATAAACTGCCCTGTTTCTACACTGCAACAACTAAGTACATAATAGTCTACATGCACATACAGTGTATGCTGTACTACATTGCATTTATAATGTTACTGTTACAGCTACATGTATTTAAAAAGTATTGTCCCAATTTGACTAAAGCCTACGTGACCAGACTGAAAGGGAATTGGATTGTAGATTTAGATTCTAAAATCATGTCATATGAGGAGCTGGTGTGGTGCAGTGGTTATGCTCTTCGTATTTCACCTCTGCGGCTCGGGTTCAATCTGCAGACACGGTGCCAATTATGTTAGTTGAGTTTGTTGGTATCTCGCCCTTGCTCCGGTTTTTCTCCAGATTCTCCGGTTTTCCTTCCACAAAAATCAACAATGATGCTAAATTACAATTCGATACGTGGTTTAGCCAGGACCTGAATTTGATCAGCCCCTATGGTAGTTTCAGGTCTCGTTAGAATTTCAGAGAGAGAGTTTTTGCTTGCTTGATTTAAAATGAATTTGTACATGTACATGTATTTGACAGTAATATTGGCCTTCAACCAATTTTCTCACTTTTGGTCTGGTCACAACAGGCTTAAAGTCACATTTTTTTAAATACATTTGTAGCTGTATGTAAATAAGCATGTGTGCACTTCCAATTTGGGGTTGCTAAAAATATGGACAGGAATTGCTCAACATACATGTATACCGAAATTGGCATTTGTCACACTTTGAGGGAGGATGTTTACATGTTGTGGTTATCACATTGGCTTTGCTGACATAAGGTATGGGTTCAACACCCATAAAACCTAAGAATTATTTTTTCTTATTTACCCGTAAACCCTAGCGCTAGGCGAGTGAGAACTTGTTGTTTACATTTACCTGTGTTTGAAATGGTTGGGGTGAGTTTTATGGTGTGGGACAGGGCTTTAAGTCCCCGGGGGGTTACTCCTGTTTGTGACATATTATGTACATGTATGTGCCGCAGGGGTGGGTCAGGGTTTTGAGCTCAGTTTGGGCAGATCAGGGTCAGGATTTGAGTTTAATTTGGGTGCAGTCTGGGTTGGGGTTCAGTATTTTTTAGGCAGTTAGGAACAGGGGAACAATTTATTTCACAGGGCTTATTTGTTTTTATTTAAAGAAGGGGTAATCAGGGTTTTTTCCCCAAAAAAGGGGGCAATCAGGGTTTTGGAGCTCGGATTTTGGGCCAAATACATGTAGGGTCAGAGTTTGAGCCTCTTGGCCTCACATACATACCCATTTTTTCATGTAAGTACCCCCCGGGTTGAAGCCAAGGCAGGCATTTAAACATGTGAATGCCTGCATGCAGCAGGGATCTCACCCGTTACCAGGAGCGTCTATCTGTATTGGATTTGTGAAGTCTCGAAATCTAAGCTGATCTATTTTTAGCAAGATCATTGTTGGCGCAATATTTCATTAGATGCGGTTAATCCTTTGAGATTGATCTACTGAATGGATACCAGCTTCAGAACACGGTTTTAGTTTTAGTGATTCATTGGTTGTTCAATATTTCACCCGTGGTAACCAATTTAACAATGTCATACTTTTGTGCAGGAATAATTATCTATTAAAAATAGACCAGTTCAAATTTCAATTGCGGTTTCACAGGGCAAGTATGAAAGGTAATGGCTCCTGCATGCAGTTTATACATATAAAAGGTACAAAAGGTTAGGGTAACAATCTAGCTTAGGGACAGGCAAAAACTAACAGACATCAATGACGTGATTTTACTAATTTAACCCATAAAATAGATATTTAGACTAATAGATACAATCACATCGAAATTCCATTGTTTTCTTTTGTTTCTACTTGACTATTAGATATTGTCTATTAATTTTTGTTTCACAGGTTAAGTATAACCAATTGTACTCTAACAACCTTAGTTTAGTTTAGCTACATTATAGGCTTGTTTTCTATTTAAAAAATAAAAGTAGTGTTCAAGTGATTATAATTGTCACTCACTACTTGGCAGCTACAATGTAGTTTACTTTTCCCTGTTTAGCCTTTTTTTGTAATGGTTAGCTTCTGACCTACAAGTACAAGTACAGTACAAGCTCATGTCCTGCAAAAAATTATAACCAATAAATAAAACCTAGAATTACGACTTTAGTCGTCTAAAGTTACAGTTGTATAATTTGTAAATTATAGGAGTCTGTTCTTACTCGCATTCGAACAAATTCAAATAGGCACTCAATGCTTTACGACACAAGCAATGATCGGCATAGATTGTGCTTAACATAATAACCCTTCAATTTGTACACAAAATATGCATTTTATTCCAAGCCAACCTCTACGGAAGTCATCACTGCTAGATGTTCAAATTAACGAACAGTTTTATTGAGAATAATTTGAAGATGAACAGATACATGTTCCTGCATGAATGTTCGAGAAGCATTCTATCACATTTTATAAAGCGACTAACATTATGGTTTGCAAATTAATTAACTGGATTTCTAGAAAAACCTTTTGTGTGGTGTGTTTATCATAATTTGAATGCACAACATCGTGAAACGTTTACTGCTCACCTTATCCACATATTTCTTCAGAAATTCATCTCATTCAGGACTGATAATGTCTTTCAGTTGAAGCTGTTAGTATTATCTTTCCATCTAACAAATTTTGTTCTTGAAATACTGTTGAATTGACCTTTTGAGAGAGCTTCTAAAACCTCGAACAAAACGAACTTCTGCTGTACTGGCGCCTGATTCGAATCTGTTCCCTGGAGGCCTGGTTACCAAATATGGATAAACTCGGTCCTAGTCTTACTCTAACGTGGACAATCAATAAACGTCAGTAAAACAACATTTTGAAAGAGGTGGACAGAAATACTTTGCTAATTGAACACTGGAATTAATTTTTTGAACAATTGCCAGTCAAATCGGTGAGTAATATTATTCTACTGATTAGACTAAAACAACCATAGAATATACGTTTTCTTATGAAGTCATCTTTAAGACTATTTGTAGCGTTTAATTATAATAAAATATTCATAGGTTATTTATGTATACATGTATGTGTCTTTATTTATTTCATGGAAACAAAAGTACAATCAAGTCTCAGTGCAGTCCATCGAGTCCGATCTGCACTGTGACTATTAAAGTCTATCAATTCCAAACCTCAAGGATCTTATGTAAGGCTCCTGCCTTAATAGAATATAATCATGTACCGTATTTACCCGTGTATAAGCCGCACCCGTAGATAAGCCGCACCCAAAGGCTTTTTTTGAAAAATACAAAAAATAATTAGAAAATCTTTTGTCCGAGTTCATAAACGCTTGTACTTGATGCCAAACTTCTTCAAAAAAAAGAATAATCTTTTGTTGGAGTTCATAAACACTCGTACTTGAAGCAAAACTTAATCAGATTGTCATAAATAAATAATCACAACTTTAATTCGATCGAATAATTGGTTCAACTTGCCTTGTCATTTCTTGTGTATATTTTAACCTGCAGTCTTTAAATCACTCCAGAATTCTTCCGCATTTATTCCCCAATTAACTAACAACAATTCCAAGGAACCGCTTTCCTTTAATCGCTAGAGCAAGAAAGGTTTTCTGGCGAAACAATACTTGCACGAGTACATCAGGTCCGCCATCTTGGATTTTCATTATAAACTAGTGCCAATCTCCCACGTGTAAAATTGTGAAGAATGCCTGGTTGTTTATTTATTACAGTTTTCTCCATAAATGAAATAACAAACAAATAATATATACACTAAATAAGGAGTGGAGAGGGAAACATCCAAAAAGTGCCCTTGACACCATACAAGGGATGCTCCCCAGTAACTACAATATAATATGAGAAAAATCCATAAAATAAATAATATAAAACTAGCTAAAATTCTAAAATATATCAAAAAGTTGACTTTATATACTAAATATAAAACTAAGTATTACTAAGAAATGAAATAACTTTGTGCTTAAAACTAGAAATACTAATAGCTTCTTTTATATCATTTGGTAGACTGTTCCATTCATTGATAATGCGGATAAAATAGCTGTATTTAAAACTATTAGTTCTACTATACATACTGACAAGGTCAAGAAAGTCATTTTTTCTTAAATTATAACCTACGTTACGATCTTTACAGAATAAAAGCTTATCAGAAATATCTATGTTATAATGCCCATTAATTAAATTATATAAAAATACTACATCCCTTGTAAATCTCCTATTAGTTTAGATGCATGCTTTGACAAGCGCTGCGAATCAGCATGTTTTGGAAGGTAAATAAGCTTAATCACGTTTAAATATTCACGAAATTCTAATATATTAGGTCTAAGGTAGGTCTTAGAAGAGAGGAATGGAAATACCATGTCTTGTAACGTTTAGCTGTTCAAGGAAAGCGACTGTAAACCGCTTGAAAGACCTTTTAACAGGGATGGTTTAGTTAAACCACATAACACAACCGGCTCTTTTAGAGCCACCAAATTTGCGAAAGCAATGACCAATGCTTCTAGTTTAGTTTTAATAAAGGTTTAGTGGTATCCACATACAGTGGAGTTTAAACAAATGGTAATTTATGCGAATTTTTGATACCTTTTCTAGGTTTTCCCGTAGATAAGCCGCACCCCCGATTTTTAACGAAAATTTTGGGTGAAAAGGTGTGGCTTATACACGGGTAAATACGGTATTCGACCTGCAAATCCTGGAATCCTGGTTCAGGATTTTGATGAAATTCTCAAGGATCTTGAAAAGTCCTGTCTTTAGAATATAATTGTTCCTGCCAGGATCTTGCCTAAATCCTTACAGGATCCTGGCTAAATCCTTAAGGATCTTACAAAGATCCTGTCCTTACAATAAATTATTTCCTGCAAGGTCCTGACAGGATCCTGGATAAATCCTTGAGGATCTTACAAGGATCATGTCCTAATACAAGAAATTATTGCCAAGAACAGCCTTGAAGATCTTTCAATGATCTTTGAAAGATCCTTGCAGGATCCTGATAAGATCTTAGCAGTTAAGGATCTTTGCAGGAATTTTGAAAGATCCTTGAAGGATCTTTGAAGGATCCTCATCTACAAAGATCTTTAGCAGGTCTTTGAGGATCCTTCAAGATCTTTGAGGATCTTGCAAGGTTTTTCACCAGGGTTTGCACGTGCATAAAACGTTGAACAAAGTTCTTAAACTTAAAGTTTTAAATTTGGCTCAGACATCGGGGAAAAAAAGGAAAGGTTTTAAATAGCTCGAAGAGTTTACATGGCTTACATGTACATGTACATATGATGAAAACAAGATGAAATGCAAAATAATTCAAGCAAATTTGTTGCAATTTGCTGTGGATGTGGGCCATCACCCTTAAAAATCAAAAAGGACCCTCAGTTAGATGAAACTGGAGGTCCCAAGGACCCCTATTTTTCAAAAGTAGTGGGAACTCTGCAAGTGGTATATGTTACCGGTCAAATTAATTAACATCAGGTCATTTTTTTCAACCTAGGTCATTTATTTTCAACCTAGGTCAATTTTTTCAACCTACATGTAGGTCATTTTTAAGGTACCTATCAATCATTCTAAAAAGGGATTTTTTGGGATTCATAAAAAAAGGGGGTTTAGTTTTTTTTGGGGGAAATTTAAAAAGAACAAAAATACACCCACCCCTCCCCCCTGCAAAATATTTTTACCACTCTCCCCTCCCTCTACGGTACTCACCGTTCCCCCTCCCTAATCCTTTTCCCTTCTCTAACCCTCACAACCAACTTTATTTAGTAGATCACTCATTAATGACACCTCAATTACTACTTACTTTCGTTTCACTTTTTCGTTCGCCGGTAGTGGGACTCGAACCTGCAATCCTTCTGCTTGGAAGAATGCCTTGGAAGACCAGAGCTTTACCAACTGCGCCACAGAGACTTGCGTTGGAAATCCAGTCACGTTTTTTGGAATAATATAGCTTTCCTTATGGAAATTAGTTACTAGTTCCCTCTCTGCCTCTTAAATTTATTCAACACATGCACACTACTAACAAAGTCAGACTTGGAAAACATCGCTGAGTTGCATGATTAGAAGCGGGATATTGTGAACCAAACCGACTTTAAAAGCGAACTAAAAGAAAGCCAGAGAATAGGATTTCACCTCTCACTTTATATTTAGAAGAAAGTTTATATGGAAGAGTGAAGCGATATCTGTAAAAAGCGATGAAAGAAGATAATCTCCGACACTGTTTATAGACTGCAGAACTCTCGCCTCGACGATTTGAGTCTGTGTTTGACAAGAACATTATGGAAGTAAACCAGCTTCTCTTAAACCTGACAAAGAAGTTACATGTATGCAGAAAAGGAATGATTTTCAAACTGGGAGCAACTATAGAATACCGCCCATTTGGGTCATTAATAACTAATTTTCTCAAATTTCCATACACACCTATAAACGTAACCCACCAAAAAGGCAATTTAAAAAAACCTTGGTCGTGAATGAAATCTGTCTCAGGCATGCAGGTACTCAAAACGTTATCAACTGTCACGGTGTCAGTTTTGTTGCATTGTGCCATTCTCATGACCATTTTTTTACAAGCATAATAATATTATAGTAAATGTAAAGAAACAATTCACTGGTAAGCACCATAATGTCCCTAAATAACATTGATAATGTTCAGTGGAATTACAATGTAAGTGGTCTTACAGATTTCCGAAATATAAAAAAAATTGTCACTAATTACGTGAACAAAAACATGAGTGAACTGTACACCTACTACACATTATTTTTCCCAGCACAAGACTTATTTTTCATTAAGTACAATAAAGTCAAAGTAACAAAAGTATTGGGGCAACTGCAGAATACCCTACGCAAGCACTATATGCTTCAATTGTCCTGTAAACTGATACAAACCCTACCCCTACATTTAAAAACACCCCAACCGTCCACAACTTGTGTTTGCTAGTTTAGGGTGTTTAGAGCTAGTTACTAAATCCTGCATGAGAACTAATCCAAATCCTAACCCTAAATTTAAAAACACCCTAACCGTCAACAATGGGTCCTTGCTAGTTTAGGGTGTTTAGAGCTAGTCACTAAATAACAGACTGTAATCTTCTTCAATGGTCCTGCATGTGAACTAATCCAAATCCTAACCCTACGTTTAAAGATACCCTAACCATCAACAACGGGTGCTTGCTAGTTTAGGGTGTTTAATTAGAGCTAGTCACTAAATAACAGAGACTGTAATCCTTCTTCAATAGTCCTGCATGAGAACAAAATACAAATCCTAACCCTACATTTAAAAAATACCCAAACCAGCAGTAAACATAAGTTCCCGGGTAAGCCAAACCAAACCACTAAAGAAATCAACAACACAGACAAGGTAAGTTACATGCATTTTTATAACAAAATATTTCTGACAGTAGAACTTGATATCTCCTTAAATTACTGCAATGCGCCATCCTCAACCTAAACACAAGGAACTATTGAAAGGTTGAGTTTGATTTGACCTATAGAAGTTGATTCAATTTGACCTAGATTGAATCAATTTGACCTAGGTCGGAAAAAATGACCTAGGTTAAAATAAATTTGACCTGAAACTAAATTTGACCTGTAACATAGATACAGTATAATGGGTCCAATCAGAATACAGGCCTGGAACGTGTATTACTCGACAGGGCTTGAAATTAAGAAAAAAAAGGAGGCGTAATTTTACGCCCAGCTTAAATTTTTTAGGCGTAATTCTCCAAGATTTAGGCTTAAATAATTGTGCATTAGTAGCTGAGTGGTCACAAGTCTATTGGTAATTTTACGCCTAAGTGGAAAACGTTAGGCGTAGAACGAAAAAATCTAGGCGTATTTACGCCTGTATCGGGCGCAATTTCGAGCCCTGCTCGATCAGACTGGCCCTCGCCCACCCCATTCACTCTCATATGTCCTGGTTAAAGTGCAAGTATTGCCATAATTTGCCCCAAATTGTATTTCTGATATATACTTGAGTTGTTTAACTTAGTTTTCTCTGAGATGCAGGATCAGCAATTAAACTAGAATAAATGCTACCCGAATTTCAGGATTGATTCATCTCGTGATGTCACAATGGAAACCTACGGCATTTGGCCTTGTGCACAGAGTTGGTGTACGCGAGTACAACATAAAATTCTAATGCTACGTTTTATTATTTTTCTCAAAATCTAAACATCCTAAGGCTATAACCCTAGGACTTCATAGAATAAAACTTCAGTCTACAGTCCCTGACAAAAGTTTTTCACACTGTACATGTATGAATCACATACATGTATGTTAGCATGTGCCACATGTTTCAAGACGTTTGGAACTACATTGTATGGTTGTAATTTGACTCACAGTGAGTCCCCTAGACGAGCAGTCTTGCTCTTGGGGCAAACTCTGCATATTAAATATGTTTATAATCACCCATAACATCGAGTGATCTCACCCATGACAGGTGTTATGGGTTTACATACAGCCCTTCTTGACAGCCCTGGATACATGTACATGTAGAAGTGGTTATCATAATCACCCCTCACGTTTACCATTAATTATTTCTCCAGTAAATGTACATATGCCAAAGGATAGGATTACCCAGCTGCACCAGGGCTATGGGTTTGTGGAATTTTTAGGAGAGGAAGATGCTGACTATGCTATTAAAGTGATGAACATGATAAAAGTTTATGGAAAACCTATCAGAGTTAATAAGGTATGTAGTAATTGCTGGATTGCATGTGGGCTGCGTCAGGCAAAAGGGGCCCAGACAACATAATATGTAAATATATCTTGAAATTGTACCATGTTTTTTATACTTGTGGTGTGATTACAACATGCATCGCGAGTGCCACATTGTGCTACTAACAAGTTGTGACGAAATTTACGATATTTTTACACCAGAGTGTGATCACAATTTTAGCAGGCGCAAATGATTCCTTATCATCAGACAATAGGCAATATTCGTATTCTCACGGACGAGCTGGAACGAACACTGGGCGTTATACTTGATGAGTCCATGTCCCACGGAGATCATGTCAGTAGCATACATGTATGTAAATCTGGACACTATCACCTTAGGAATATAGGGAAAATTAGGAAATACCTTGATGAAAAATCAACTGAAACTCTTATACATGCGTTCGTTACTGCAAAACTAGATTATTGTAATTCACTTATTCATGGACTCACTAAGCATCAATTAGATAGAATGCAGTCAGTATTAAATACAGCTGCTCGCATCGTTACACTTACACGTAAATATGATCACATAACCCCAGTTCTAATTAGATTGCACTGGCTGCCAGTCTCACAGCGCATAATTTTTAAGGTTTTACTATTAGTTTATAAGGCCCTTAATGGCCTATCGCCACAATATATTACAGAACTACTCAAATATCGCCCTAATGTTCGCACGCTGCGCTCTACTGAACAGAAATTATTAGTCATTCCTAAGTCACGCACAGTCTCATATGGTGACAGAGCTTTTTCTGTAGTGGGTCCAAAAGTCTGGAATACATTACCGTTATTAATCCGCCTCTCACCAAATGTAGATATTTTTAAAAAGTCACTAAAGACACATCTTTTTAAACTAGCCTATAATTGATGTACAATATTTTAATTTGATTTGATTTTAATTTCTTACGTCATTGTCCATAGGGAAAATTTTTAGGTTGATTATTCTTAAAAATATTGTAAATAGGTTATTTCATTTTAGTTTTAATTATTCAATTCTTTATATAATATTCAATGTAAAGCGCCATGAAAAATTAGTTGATATGGCGCTATATAAATAAACTTATTATTATTATTATTACTCAATGGAGGCTCGTGCGGGGGAATTCGCTAAAAACTATTTAGCATTAGAAAAGATTCCCCCGCATGAGCCTCCATTGAGTGCTCGTTCCAGCTCGTCCGTGAGAATACGAATATTGCCTATTGTTTCAAGGTGTAACTTGTACAGTACTATTGCTAAAATCATACAGATTATCAGCTATGGGGAGTAGAATGACTGGAGAAAAGAATTTTTTTGGCCAAAAAGTGATCATCTAGTTCTTCTTATTTATTTTTTACTCTTTAATGCTAGCAGGTATAAATGAATGTCATACATCAAAGTCATCCCCTCTGACAAGATTTCTAATTTTTGTGGTCATACAGGTCATTTGTGGTCATTTTAGTGTAAATGCACGTGTGGAGTTTTACTTTGTTATGCAGTTTATTGTTTGAATTCAAGCTTCCATGATGTTCGTTTGTGTGTTGAAACTGACTTCAACAGGATAAACTCTTCATGTAGAGATGTGAGTCCGATAATACTCATAGCCAGTTTACTTTCATTTAACTGCATGATCTTCATTGAACTAAATACTGTCTGTTTATTAATTTTATTACAACATGGCTCCATGTGCTGAAACTTTAACACGATAAGCGGTGCTTCATGCACTGAAACTTTTCACGATTTAGCAGTCCGCTAGAGTCTTTTTTCATTTGGCACACTTCAACAAACACTGTTTAATGGTTTATTTATTACAACATGGCCCACTGTGTGATGATCGAAACTTAGCACGACAAGCACTGAAACTTTTCAAGATTTAGCAGTTTATTTTCGTTTCACACTTCAAGCCAGCATCTTGTCTGTTTATTTCATGGCAAGCGCTAATACTGCCGGCGAAAGTTTATTTTCGTTTCACACTTTCAACTGAGCCATGCAGCGTCTTTGTCTGTTTATTCCATGGCAAACGATAATACTGCCAGGCAATGAATGGCCAACAAATGCTTTAAAAAAAACCGTTCGAACGGTCAGTAAAGAAAATTGAACGAACAATCCAAATTATTGAACAATTTCTTGCAGACGTTCGAACGACTTGATGTAAGCGTTCGAATGGTCTGATTTATAACTCATATGGATTGCCCTGAACATTCGAACTTGCCCTAAACGTTCGAACGACTTGCCCTAAACGTTTGCACGGCTTGCCCTATACTTTTGGACGGCTTGCCCAGACGTTTGAACAATTTAACATCACAGAGTGATGAAGTCAAAACTGCAAAAGTTCAATGTGGTTTGTACGATCTCACGCTAATATTAACAGACAACAAATTAAAACTGAATGGACTCAAACCATTTTTCGCACCAGGTGGAAACTGTTCAGATACACAAATGAAGTAAAAACTTTAAAAGCGTTTGATTCTGTAAGCATCTCGATTTCTAAAAGAAAATTTTATCTGTAGAGAATATTTGGTGCGATCCCAAAGCAAAACAAAACTGCGGAGTCATTGATTATTCAAATCAGTTCGTGGAAAATGTCACACTTCTGTGTCGCGGAATTCAAAACTCGGACCTCATTACTTTTGAAAACGGATCCACATTAAATAAAAAGAACTCCAGAATGTTCTGTTTAGGAGACGTTATCATTTGCCAGCAAAGTTGAGAAGCTCTGTGGTGATTTAAACTACAATGCAATGGCGAAGTTTGCGCCACTCTTAGAGGTCTTGTTGTGTGAAAAACCAGACGATCAGTCTCCAATGCTGAAAGCAATGTTAAAGTGCCCCTACGATCAAATGTTGACATATCAATTTTTTCTCATATTCGTAAAGTAGAGTTCAAACCGTTTTTCGATACGACGACGGGAAGTCTTATTTTTTTAACTCCGAATCTTGAATTTTACATCCGCCATTACGCAAACCCGTTCCTGTGGGCGAGGAATGCCTGGTCATTTTTTAGCGTACGTGGCGTCATACACTTAAGGTTATCGTATACCTTCAGGGTACTGTTCCGGATAAAATTAAGTAGGTTCTCGAATATTCGTCGTATTTAGATAAATTATACCTCATTTAAAGCCTATAAAATTGGCTACAACGATATACCTAAGGTTTGTAATTTTGATAAAAGTGCGATTTTTAAATAAACTTATTTTCCGAACAAGCGAGTTGGTTTCCAAGAGCTCCAACTCCACGGCAATTTAATGAATTTAAGATCTGTTTGCTTTTCTGGACTCCCACAGACCTTGTTTACGAAACTGTATCGGCGATTGTGGAAATTCGAAGCCGTTCTGAAGATATTTTGGTCTTTGTGAAACTGCTAACGCGAATCCAAGTATAGATATGGGAATCGCTCTCAGCGCCTCTCTTTTAAAAATTTTAAAAATTGCCAACACTGGTTTTTTAGCTGATATAAATTGCGAACAATCTGTGAAAATTTTAAGTTTTCGCACAAATTCGCGTCGAGTTGGAGCTTTTTTCAAACTCTGTTTAGAACGAAAATAGAAAGTCAAGAAAACGCTCTGAAATTAGCCGGCCGGCGAGACTGATTCTTTCAACCAGTGACTGGGAAATGTCACAACAACAACACGTGTGGCTACTTTCCCATACAAACCTTCACGCGAACTAACATATGTAGTAAGAAAGTGTACCATTTTCCCGCTTTGAAAAGCAAACAAAAGTTTTGAATAGAGTTTGTGCATTGTACAGGACTGTAGCAATTTAACGAACCACAAAGCTGGCATTTCGCTACATGAATAATTCAAGCCTTTAGTTGAGTACCAAGAATACGGTTTGTAATTCTCTTCAAGCCTCATGCAAGGATGGTTTGCATTTGTGTACGTTTTGAGGACAGAAGCTTCTCCATAATTGTTTGTATCACATGGAATAGCCGGTAAGACCGTACTAGTATAGATTGACCGAAAAATAAGCGGCTACGTTTGCTGAGAACATACTAGTCTATCATAAATAACTCATATTGCTGTTTCCTATAAACAGATAAACCTATCGATGTAGTATGCCTTTTAATTTACTGCTAATTTTATTTTCAAGACAATAAACCACAGAAGAAACCACCAATATTATTTCATGAAGTACCTTGTTTCAGTTGTTTGTGTGTCAAACAGAAACGGGACGCGCGAAGTTTGGTTCTGTGATAGCCACTGTAAAAGCTGCAGGTCAGTTTCAATACATTGTTTTAGTCTCTAGTAAATTCTTATCATTCACGATTTCATGTTAGACAAGAAAGCGATTTAATTTTATAACAATTACATTGTATTTTAGAATGTAGATTCGCCGGAAAATCTATTGCCGGGACACAGATAATTCTCGATCTCTCTTATTTACGAACTAGCAATCCGGGTTTCACTATAAACAATAACAAACTTAGGACTTATAATCTGCTGATCATTACCTTAGTGATTTCTCCGCTGAATTCTCCCTGTAGCCCGGATCCAGTAACAGCACAACCTCAAAGCCGAACCAGGGAAAATACCCTGGGAAAAAATTACCCCCAAAAGATAAGAAACCTCTGCTAGCTAGCACTACTTACTGGCAGGTCACTTCCCAAGCGATTTTAGCGACTATTCATTCGTCCAGCTTTCAACTCGGTCGCCAGCGGCTCTATTTCCCCCTAAATCATCTACATCCGGCAATAAATTTAAACAGAAAGACACATTACTATGTTCTGAAGAATCTGATGCAGATTTTAGGTCGTTATTTACTAAACCACAGCAAAATTCGCAGTGTGAGTTTGTTGACAACATAAGAAGAAATGTATGGGTTCGAAGCAACTTGAGAACGATGCGTTAAGTGTATGACGTCACATACGCTAAAAAATGTCTAGGCATTCCTCGCCCACGGGAACGGATTCGAGTAATGGCGGACGTGATTTTGACGGTAAACTCTCTTTAAAATGTGTGGTCTAATTGGCCCCATTCAAACTTTTTTCACTGATTTGGATATTTCTGCCACTTTTTGTTCTTATGGAATACAAAAAAGTGGCAAAAGAAATGGTCAAATTTCGTCGTAGTGGCACTTTAACAGAGAATCTTTGTATCTCCAAAAAGGGGTGTCTATAAAACGAAGACCTATAAAACGAAGACCGAAGACCCCCAGAAATAATTAGCAGAAAACTTTAAAGAAGCTTTGCGGGTATTCGGTTCCTACACATAATACCAACAGCTAATAAAGTCACAAATAATGAGCAGACAACTCAAAGAAGCTTTGCGGGTATTCGGTTCCTACACATTGTCTACAGGGAACTTTTATCGCCAGGGTCTTCGTTTTAAAGATCTTTAAAACGAAGATTCCCATTTCCTCTCTCAGCTTTATTTTCATAATCATAACAATTATTAGTAAAATATGTAACGTTAATGATAGTTTTCGGTTATTTGTTTCTGTATCTATTAGCAATGAATGATGAATGTATTTTAAAGATTTCCGCTAAGTATTTATACAATATACTTAATTTAGTAGAAAAAAATATAGTTACCTAATTATTTTAACTTAAGTAAGAATTGTTATATCCTGACACTCCAATGTACTATCTCAGTATAAGGATTAATAAATTATTATTATAATCGTGCTACTCCGCTGGGGGTCCAAAACAAGGTTTCGTTCATTAATTTGCAGACAGACTTAACCAGGGTTCAGTTTGGATGCGACACAGGCTGCGTTTGCTGTAGAATACATGTAGACAAGATGCTGGCTTGAAGTGTGAACGAAAATAAACTCTTGCCAGAAATATTAACATTTGTCATAGAATTAACAGACAAGACCGTAGCTTGAAGTGTGTGATGAAAAAAAACTTTTGCCATTGCATTAGCGTTTGCTGTAGAATAAACAGACAAGACGCTGGCTTGAAGTGTGAAACGAAAATAAACTTTTGCAGGCACTATTAGGCTTGGTATATAACATGTTACAAGATACAATGATACGGAGATACCAAGATATGGTGATACAGTGATACAAACATCTCAAATTTCCTTTTTTTTAAGCGGATGCGAAATGGTCCCACTAAATACAGGTTTCTGTATGAAACAGACTGTTGTATGGGTCACTTGAGCTCTTGCAGCCGTGGCGTGACGCTAATTTCTGGCATCAGAACCTTGCACAATTTTTTTAATGTTTCACCCTTGCTTGATTTTTTTTCTGGGTGATATTGGCTCGCTCGATTATTTTCTGTGCAAATTCGGCTTGCTCGTTTTTGTTTTGTTTTCGTTATTTTATAAAAAAATTGGGGAGGGGGATTTTGAAAATTTTCCACGATCAATCCCGTTTCTCCGATCTAGTGAGATGGCTTTCAGAAGCTCCAACTCCAAAAATATTTTATGGTTGCTTTGTCGCATTTCGGAGGAATCGTATTACAAAACCGTGTACATAGGGGAATATCAAAATTCGATTTTAATAGTTATCATGCTTTCGGTGAAAAGGCGAAAACATAAATCCGAGTAGATATAAAGGTAGATATGCGGGAAACACCATCAATAGCTCTCTTTTTAGAATTTCCCAATTCCGCAACAAATTTTGTTTTTGCAGCAGAGATATCAATTGACATTGTGTAAAAAATTCAGACAAATAGAATCAATTCTTCTTGAGTTTGAGCTTTTTAAAAACTCTATTTTGGTTGAAAATCGAAAGCGTAGAAAATAGCCCAAGATTTCCCGAAAATGCAATGTTGATTTCCGATCAAAGCTACGCACTGCATCGAGAATATTTTATAGCCGGTTCTAGTTTTCTTATGACTTGGAAAATGGAAAAGACGAAAGGTCCTTGAGGGACAAAGCCAAAGCGAACACCTATAAATGACAAAGGAAGAGCAGAGAAATCAAAGGCCTTAAATGTCACTGAGTGACAGCGATTAGGTCCTGAAACAGCACGACAAATAGCGAGATTGTGGTGTTGGTTTCAAGCGATTCACAGTTTTAATATGTTTCCATCTAAGCTTTCTTGGAAACAAATCTTCTGTCGGCTGGTTCCTATCAATTCTTCTTTATGTTCAGATGTGGACCACTCGGCACTCTGTCTGAACTTGTCGGGTTTTGCGAGGCTCGTAGTCGTATGCATTGTTTGGCCTTGTTTTGCTTCTTAATTCCTAGCTAAGGGCATCCTGCTGGAGCTTAGCCCTGCTGGAGCATTTAGCCCTGCTTGCTTTTTGGAAGACATAAGGCCAACAGCCCATGGATCGGGGCTGGAAAAAACTTTTCTCAATAAACATGAAATAAATTGATGCTAGCTTTCGTTACGGACGAGTGAGCACATGTCATTTGTTAATTGAGCTGCAGTCAATCAAACAGAACTTTTTACTTCCGGTTAAAAACTTACTTTTTTTAAACAGTTTTTGGTATATGAAAAATTGCTGCCAAAACTTAGCTTGAATTTCAGCCGTCTCTTCCGGTTCCGAGGAACGAACCGAAGTAGATGGCTGAAACTCAGGCTAGCCAAAACTACATTTCTGTGGGAAAGTATTTTCCCCTCATTTTTTTATTTTAAAGGAAATTTGAGATCTTCGTATCACTGTATCTTGGTATCTCCGTATCATTGTATCTTGTAACACGTTATATACCAAGCCGCACTATTAGGCGTTTGCCGTAGAGTAGAATAAACAGACAAGATGTTGGCTAGAATTAAGTGTGAAACGATGAGAGTTCAGCCTTAAATGCCGTTGAACAAACAGACAAGACGGCAGCTTGAAGTGTGTGATGAATTGGACGGGAATCAACTTTGGTGAACTAGTCAGTGCCGCTGTGCTTTATTTGGAAGTTGAACACACAAACAATCAAACAATCGTTCGAAATGGTAATCGTGTATTCCCCAGACAAAATTAATTTATCACGCAAATGCGTGTACTACACGCATGGAATTTTGCACGCGTTACACGCAAAAAAATGTTAACATACTTCTGGGCGGTACTGTATTTGTAATCGGGCCCTTGCATCAAAATCATGTAAATTTCTCTTGTCAATTTCTTGAAACTGACATTTATTGTTAGGAATGAAATGTAGCGCTTCTCGTCAAGAATACAATACAATCTTCAACCTGTTATTAGGAACACTGTTGCAGGAATTATTTAACTTGAGTGTCATCCGGGCCCTTTTTGCCTGACGCGGCCCACGTCATATCATCATTGCCATAGCTTCTTTTGTTAGTTGCACCAAAATTACTGCCACTGGGATTTGTTGCAAACCAACAATTATTGAAAGTTGTTGATAAATATTGATAGTAAATGTAGTTGGATGTCATGTGGAAACTAATTTGAATTATCGCTCGTTGATAAGATGTTGGTATTAATAACAGTACTTTTCAAAAAGATTGCAATGAGGTGAAGTGATATTTCACCTAAAAGTGACATGCAAGTGAGATTTCACTTCACTAAAAGTGATATTTTTCACACTTCATGAGTGGTCTTTCTTACTTAACTCTGCAGTTTGCCGAAGATTATTAGCAGGTGGAGTCTTAAGAATGTTTATTTTGAATCAGTTGGCTTCGTTAGTTAATAAGAACATGAACAGAGGTGTTGAGTATGTAAGAAAGACAACTCCTGAAGTGTTAACAATATTAAAAGTTAGCCAAAGATTGTTAGTGGGCTGTGTCTTAAAGAATGTTTATTTTGAAGTAGTTGGCTTCATTATAATAAGAATGCGACTGGCGGTGTTGAGTAAGAAAGACAACTCTTGATAAAGTGTGAACCAGAATAAAATGTTATTGTGTCTTGAAGAATGTTTGTTTTGAAGCAGTTGCTTCACATTAGTTAATAAGAATGCAAATGGCGGCATTCAGTTAAGAAAGACTTGAAACAAGAACAAAACTGAGCCAAAGATTGTTAGTGTACCAAGTCTTAAGTATTAGCACAAGCACATTTGTCATATTAAGTGGAATTTCACTTGTACAAAGTGGAATTTCACTACCCAAAAAGTGAAATATCACTAAATTTAAAAATTCAAAAGTGATATTTCACTTCCCTTAGTAGTGAAGTGATATTACTGGGGATATTTACCAATTAACATTGCAATCTTTTTGAACAGTATTGTAATGAGCAAATGGGGATTTCCCTATGCATATATTGTATGTGCTGATCAATATTGGGCTTGTTATTTGTTGCTTTGTATGCTCTACTGTACAAGTCATATATACATGTATTTGTGTTCTATTTTATTTTTAATAATAGCATTATTTTATTATTAATACAAATTTGTACATCATTTGTATGGCTAGGTATTTTGTGAGCTATCATACATGTACATGTAGGTCAAGCTGTGGTCTATATACTTTTTGTACAGATTGCAAAATTGAAACAAAGCTGGCTTTGTGAAAAGAGCTAGCCTTGATGATACATGTAAACTATACAGTCATGTACAGTAGGTTCAATATGGCAGCTAACTAAACAAGGATGCCTGAGCCTCAGGGAATTCGATTTGCAAAAGTATAGTTGGCAACATCTGCAAAGTAGATACATGACTGTACAGTATAGCCGGTGCCTAATTAACAAAATGTAAATCACAGACACTCCAGATTTTTTAGGGTGAGCAGTGGCTGTACATAAGCTAGGGTTGAATTTGATTGATCTGCCTTTGTAGGCCTCAGCTCACAACAAGAACCTTGATGTTGGTGCCAACCTGTTTATTGGTAATCTAGACACTGAAGTTGACGAGAAGCTACTCTACGACACATTTAGTGCATTTGGCGTTATTCTACAAACACCAAAGGTACAGTACATGTCTGTGACAGTATACTTGTGGTATGTACCCATCTCTATTTGTGTATGTACCCATCTTTTTTTGTGTATGTACCAATCTCTATTTGTGTACTCAATAATATGTTTATATTGAACATGGAACAATCTGCTACATGTATGCTGTACAGTTTTTGTGTTTAAATGTACACCTAATATCAAATGAATATACAGTAAGGGGTAACACTATTATATACCTACATTGGTGTTCTAATGAGGCCTATTAAAACAAGGGTTTTTCCAAGTAATGCCCTTTCAATGTACAGAGCTACATGTACATGAAGTGGCCTCATTTTTCCAAACACCCTTTCATTTTTCCAATAACAGGGCTGGAATGTATAGTAACAGTACATTGTATTTTGATGACTGTCTAAACCATTGATAACACTTCTGTATTTAATTCCGACTACATCATTTAATTCCGGCGTCTTGATTTACTGCCCTAATGTTAAGGGTCAATCAGTGAAATACCCTTATCATTAGGAATTATACTCCAAACGACCTAATGATTAGGTGGTTGCAAGCCACATGTGGTTAGGAGCCCTAACGATCAGGAGAGTGCCGGGATAAACCCTTTGCATTAGGGATTTTATTGCAAATGCCTTAATGGTAATTAAGGTCCTGATAACATCTCTGCGCTGAAAGCCCTAATCATAATTGCAATTCCAAACATGCAAGCTTATAAAATGAACACGCTATCATGCATCAGGAAGAAAGAAAGAAAGAAATACTGCCACTCACTCAAAGAATATATAAAGCAAGCATTAAAGTGGGAACGTTTACCGTGGTAGTCACTTACCTTGCCCATAGTTTGCTTGTTTATTATAATTGACAGGGAGTTTCAAACGAGACCATAATAAATTTGCGGGAATTGTCATCTCCATTTAGATTGGGTCGTTAACTCTCAGCTACTAAGAACTTAAACATTGGTTTTAAAACCTTCTACACCAATCTTGTTACTACACTCAGAACAGCAATGAAACAAACAAGAGGTAGATATACAGTCCGTGGGTACACTCCAGTAAAAGTCTGGCAACACGACCAAGTTCTCTTGTGTGAGCGCCGGGCCGGAATCGAATCCAATCTCCAGTCTGTCTGATTGACGATGTCAAGATAACAAAACAATTAACATAGTCAGACATTTCGCACAGACATGCGCTAGCACTATAAAGTATGTGTTAAATCAACAATTTAAAAGAAAATGGCCGTTTCATATCATATCTTTTCACGTGAAGAAATCTGCAGTTCGACAGAATATCATATTTTCTCCTTTGAGAGAGATTAAAATACAACGCCGAGTGAAATATGCCGGAATGCTTTTGAACGGTAAGTGGTAACATGAGAGTGAGCCATTCCATGACATAGGTCATAACCACAAGTCTGCAACGATACGATCTCTGTTATTCTTAGTTGTATAGTTCATCAGAACACGGCTGCTACATTGCCTAAATAAAATGGCAGGATTAGTTAACGGCTAGTCCGGAAAACTCATCTAGCTAATCCAATTCTTGCAGATGCTAAAACGGAGCCCTTACGATTAGGCCTTTTCATATTCTAGCCAAGAAGAGCTTGTAAAATCTAATTACTCGGGCTGCCTGTGGCAGCAACGAGTCTTAAAATGCAAGTCGTTATTATTTTTATTTTTATTCAGTGTAGCAAGCGTTCTGCGCATGCGTTAAAGGTCAAATTCACACCAATCAGATCGCACTGTGCTGGTCACGTAACACTCGCCAGGTTATTTTTTTTACATAATTTAATACAGTAAATCAAAATGGTGGATCCGCGAGCATTTGGAGTCACATCTCTCAAATGTAAGCAGTTTAATGTTTTATTTAACTTCACTCGTGCGAAAGCCTTTCAACAGGCTCAGGATATTGCAACTGGCGCTCTTGTCGGAGCCGAAGGACCGCGTTTTTTACCCAGATGGCCTGTGATTTTATATACGACACGACACCGGACCTGAAGGACTCTAAGATCCACACATATCGAATTGGAATTTAGCGTTTTCCTTTCTGCTGAAACCAAGGCTTCTTCGATGGAAAGGGCAAGATGTTGTGTTTTTCTAGGAGGACAAAATATTTCTTGTTTAAGCTTCTCTTTCGCCACGGCTTTGTTATTTGAATCTCTGTGGATTGGTATACTCAAATATACTGCACAATACCATACAACTGAATAAGAAGTATTTAACAAAGCCAAACTCAAGAGCAAAGCTGAGAGTGAAAGTGAAACTGAACAGTGTCTTGTCAGGTCATGAATTAAGGTACGGTGAGGTTGAAATCATTGCGTGTTTATATCTGCATTTCTTTGTCGATTTGTTGACCTCGTGGCGCTGATAGATTTTGCCATCGGACGGTATTCTTGTTTGAGGTACGTTTCATAGGTTTTATGCCTCTCGGTCATAATACATACCAGCGCAAACACCGTGATCTGTAGGCCAACATGCACTAAAATAATTTTGAGCGTGTTTTTGGCTGTCAGAAATACCCCGGAGAAATAAACACTAGCACAGAATAATTTATGATGAGCGAAGCAATATTCAACTCTCAAGGTCAACTGAAACAAGAATCCTCTCACGGCCGAGGTTTTGGTTCGAGAAATTAAAGGCTTCCAACAGTTCCCTTTATAGTTCTGTAATATAATGAGCAGATCAGTTTTGGGAAGGAGGGTATATAACCAACAGGCATTTCAGTTAATAAATACCTGATATGGACGTGAGCTGCGATAAAGAGCCGCAGGGTAGAATGAACAGTAGGGAAATATATCATGATAGCTCCATCATAGGTGGACAGGATACAACTTATAATATGGGACAAATATAAACATATATTTGAGACACTCATCTATTAGTACTCTGAACCTGGAGAACAGCAGACTAAATTGTAAGTGTGCGGTACATGAATAAGTAGAGGTCAACTTCTTTAATTTGCATACACGAGAAATATATATACTAGGGGAGCAGAGAATGCATGTCACCGCGCTACCGGCCACTCCTAAAGACTTCTAAATTCAGCTAATAATTCTTCCCTTCGGTTATTACTAAAAGGATTTCAAATGAAAGTGTATTTCATCTTCAATCTCATGTGGCTCGAGTGAAAGCCCAGTGCTAAAACGGAGCCCTACCGATAAGGGCTTTTCACGTTCTACCCGACGTTCTACTCAGAAAAGCAATGCACCAAACGGGAGGCATATGTTTACTGGAAAACAATTATAGTTTCTATAATTATCAGAATCATATTGTATATGAATAAGCAGCACGTCCGCGAATTCTGCAAATAGTACCTATTTTGTAGCCTAAAAAAGGGGCAGATTATATGTCGGGAAGCTTAACACTACAGAATAACGTTGATTTCAAAACTAGGGGTTGAGCTCATCTTGAGACATGAAAAGCCGGTTTATTGGCGTCAAAGTGCTCTGTTTTAACACTGCCGAGAAACTTTGATTTCACAACTAGATTTGACAAGCTCAACAAGGGATAGAACGTAAAAAGCCGGTACATGGCTCTGTTTTAACACTGCCGAGTAACTTAGGTATGACTAACAAGCTTTGTCGTCTCGGTTTGAACGTGAAAAGCCCAAATCGCAAGGGCTCCGTTTTAGCACTGCCGAATAACTTAGATTTGACAAGGTCGTCTCGGGTATATCACAAAAAGCCCCAATCGTAAGGTCTTGTTTAACTTAGATTTGACAAGCTCATCTCGGGTTATATCGTGAAAAGCCCCAATTGTAAGGGCTCCGTTTTAGCACTGCCGAATAACTTAGATTCTCAGGTATACATGTATATCGAAAAGCCGTAATCGTAAGGGCTTGTTTTACCATTGCTGAATAACTTAAATTTGACACACTCATCTCAGGTATATCGTGAAAAGCCGGCTAATCGTAAGGGCTCTGTTTTAGCACTGCCGAATATCGTGAATAGCCCTAAACGCAAGGGCTCCGTTTTAGCACTGCTGAATAACTTAGATCTCGGGTCATATTGTAAAAATCGCTAATCGTAAGGGCTCCGTTTTACCATTGCCGAATCACTTAGATTTGACAAGCTCTGCTCGGGTAGAATGTGAAAAGGCCTAATCGTAAGGGCTCCGTTTTAGCACTGCCGAATAACATATTAATTTTTACAAGGTCGTCTTGGGTATATCGTGAAAAGCCTTGTTTTAGCATGGCCGAATAACTTAGATTTGACAAGCTCATCTCGGGTATATCGTGAAAAGCCTCGTTTTAGCACTGCCGCGTAGCTTAGATTTGAAATCTCGGGTATATCATGAAAAGCCCTAATCGTAAGGGCTCCATTTTAGCACTGCCGAATAACTTAGATTTGACAACTGAGCTCCCCTCGGGTTATATCGTGGCTCCGTTTTAGCACTCCCGAATAACTTAGATTTGACTAGCTCTTCTCAGGGAAAATGCCTAATTGTAAAAAAAGCCCTAATCGCTAGGACTATGTATATTGCTTAAGTTGTGAAATCTAAGTTACTCGGCAGAATAGAACGCCAAAAGCCCTAATCGCTAGGGCCATGTGACATAATTTATTTAGAATAGAACGCCAAAAGCCCTAATCGCTAGGGCTGTGTATATTGATTAGGTTTTGAAATCTATGTTACTCGGCTGAATATATCGCAAAAAGCCCTAATTGCAAGGGCTATGTATACTGATTAGTTTTTGAAATCTACGTTAATCGGCGGAATATACCACGTAAAGCCCTAATCGCTAGGGCTCTCTGTTAACAATGCCGAATACACTGTTAACTTAGATTTTACAACTAATGTCGGTGGAGTAGAGGATAAAAAGCCCTGCTAGCTAATCGTTAGGGCTCTGTACATTCCTGTACTCTACTAGCCAAATGAACCGCCATGAGAGATGGCTGTTTTCTCAGGCTATTACTCTGCTAAGTTAAAGTACGTTCTGCCGTACAACTAAACATTCACTAGATCATCTTACATGGGATCTTATGGGGAACTGTTTTGGACAAGTTGTCCGGATATGCTAATAGAAATGCCTAGGTCATAACATCATTCAGTAAACATATCAACACTATAAAGCATATCAGTGTTGTATTTCTCTTGATAATGTAGCTGGTGTATCAATTCAAGAAAAGTACATGGGGAAATGGAGACTAAAATGCAGACTGCCACCGTGTTTGTGTGTACTCTGGAGATCGCAAATTCATATATTTTATGTAAAACTGGCAAATATTTGAAAGTAAAGAAGCGCAAAAATGGAAATCTCGTTTAGAAGGATTGCTGTAGTATCGAGTCTCATATTCAGTGAATGGTATTTAGGTGTGAGGGAATTTGATCCCAACTTACGTGCATGTCGTAAGTCCAATATTTCCGATCAGGTCGTCTGCTTTGAGTTAAAACTCATGTTACATCGCGGTCCATGTCTTGCAAAACATCGCATAGTGATATATCAGCTTCTCGTTCGGTTGTCTCGCTGGTCTTTCTGTCCTAACAAGGGCGAGATGTGAGTGGAGAACGGTAACCTTCATGAAATATGAATCCAACGGCAATCGTCCTCGGTAGCTGAGAGCTTAACGGCCCAATAAAGGAAGATGATACTTCCCGCCAATAATTTATTGTGATCTCGCTTGGACCTGATAGACTTCACAAAGTACATGCAAGGTGAGTGACCACCACTGACAACGTGTGGATGCTGTTTTATGCGTTTTATTAAATACGATTCTGTTCCATGCGCAAGTGATATTTCTTTTTTATGGTATCACTGTGAGTGATGGAATAGCGATTTCCTTGTCATATATTTTAGGCTAAAAGCTCTCATGTTTAGAAATCTGTCAACACTTTCAGTTCAGAAATGTGTTAAAAGGACCTTACTATTGGGTTTTTTGCATTAAAACCCCTGATGCTAAGGGCTTTTACAGCCTATCCCCTAATCATTAGGGCTGGTGACCACATGTGGCTTGTCAAACACCTAATCATTAGGGCATTTCGAATATAATCCCTAATGATAAGGGCTTTTCAGAGGTCAGCCCTCATCAGAAGGGCTGTGAAACGACATGCCAGAATTAAATGTTGTGCTCAGAATTAAATACAGAAGCGTTTGATGTGGATGATGGAAACAATACTACTCTTTCCAGTAAACTGCAACACCCCAATTTTTTCTACAGTCCATGTAATGCAAATTCATGTTCTGTACCACATGATCACTGTTTGGCATACTGCCAGGTAGAGATTTTGTGGTGGCGTGAGAATAACGTGTTGTTCTATCATTGTAGACAATTGAATGCCTTGTTGTACAATGACACATTTGTACACGTAGACAAGTTTGACATTTCAAAAACATAGAACGACTGCCTTAATGATTAACCCTTTCCCTCCTGCACTGCCCGTAACCACCCAACATGAAGCATGTACCTGGAGAAAATCATTGCATCAAACCTAGACATGCTGGAAATACGATGTTGTGATATTATTTCAAGGGATGAATGACTTCGAAGCCACAGCAGTAACGGGGATCACTTGACTCTCCCACTTTGGAGAAAAACTCATTTGTTTTGGAGATTGTTGTTCATTTCTTCGCTTTTCACGAATTTTGAGGAGCTGGAAATCGGCTCAAAAAGCCCTTCCCATTCACACTTGAAATCAAAAGCAAATACAAAATCACCACTCAGTCGTTACAGTACCTTGTTTAATCTTTCCAACCAGCAGGTTTGTTTACATAAAATGCAGAGGTCAACGACTGTGAACCATGCCAATGTTTACACTGCATTTCACTCGACCACATTTACCTGTTCCCACCTCCAACTGCATGCTGGGTAATCAACAAAAAATCACAAGGGGTCCCCCCCTCTGGGACTCCGGTAGGGTTTTTTTTATAAGTCTTTACCCCTACAATCAAGAGCGGTGATTTGGACTCAAGCCGTTGCTTTAAAGTGACAAAAACACATCCTAATAGGCTGAGCAGGGGGAAAAGACAACCAACTGCAAAATTTCAAGGATTTCAGTGAAGAATTATTTCATGTGTCTCAAAGCAGAAACACAACAGAAAAATCCTGTGAAACCCCTCACAAGGCCTACTAAAAGCAAACCAAGTACTTTTCAGCCATTCTCAGACTTTATGATGTCCTCTAGCTCTCTTGCAGTGGCTTTTTTCTCCCAAATTAGAGCACATTTCATTGGAAACCCTACAGAAGAAACCATACTTACCTCCGCTCAGTCCATAGAATTCTGCCGAATGGCATTGTGGAGAAAATTTGAGCCCTTGGTTTAAAAAGTCAACAGTATTTAACTACCCCAGCCAAACTGGAACTGAGGGGGAGGGTTGAGTTAGCACTCTGCATTTCACCAATTGAGCCCAAACACGAAAGTGCCTATAACCCCAAAAATGTAACGATTTAATATCAAACTTATAAGTATTCTATGCAACTTTCCGAAAAAAAAAAATGCTTTTAAAGCTTTTATCTTTTTTTACGGCTTTTCAAAGATGAGAGCCGTGAACTTTTACTGTCATCTTAGCGACTTGCCGGGGTCTGGAACTAGTTACGTCATAGTAGGGAGCTATGTAACATGATAAAGGCTTCTCTCCTATGCTTTTGGTTCATTCTTTCTTATTTGCATCGCAAGTTCTGTAATTTTCTGCTGGACTTTTTGACAAAATGTCTTTGTTAGGCTCCGAATCTGAAGACAGTTGTTCATCGGACAATTCCGAGCTAAATTTTATCAACTATAAGCTTGAAGCAGAAGAATCTGCCGGCAAAGAGAGCGAACGGTCGAATGATCAACAAGATGGCAAACTCATCCCGTATGCGGATGAGCCACTCGCCGATGAAGAATGGGTTAAAACTGTCGCCAGGAAAGGAGAAAGGCAGAGGACAGACGAAGAGACCTCCAGAATCGGTTGGAAGGCCTCGAACCAAGGGAAAGCTGGTGAGTTAAACTGTCCAAAATGAAAATAAGTTATCATAGCCCTTCATGGGCTTCCCGTGGCCATGGACGTGGTCTCCCCCAAAAACATTGCAGGATGCTTTTGTTCAACACATTAAGTTACGCTTTGATTCACACCAAACAAAAGAATCCAGTGATCCTTGCAATCGCAACAATCATATAAGCCTTTACTTGTAAGAATCGCTATAAATGAAGATACGATTAACAGTTTCCTAATATCGTAATTCCTCTTATATTTACCCTTTTAGAAATTTACCCTTTTGATAATATTTTACAGTTTGTGGAATTTCAGTGTGCACCATATTGGCCCTCTCAATTGAGAAACATGTGCCAACTATATATGTTTTAGCGGGAAACATCCCACAATGGCGCATCCTAGATCCAACACTGCATACTAATATGTAAGGAAAGATTTATACCAGGAATTAATAATGCTCAATAATGAACCAAGGTATGAATTGAAATCAATGAACACAGTTCCGTGTTTAGTCTGACCAAGGAAAGTGGAAGGTTTATCAGTCAGAGAGTATTTTGAAATTTTGATTTATCCCTAGAGTACGATTGTGCATGTTAATTAAAAATAATTTTAATACAGTTGCATGAAGCTCTTGTAAGCAACCACACTGGGAATCAGGAAAAGGTGCTCATAACTAGTCAGAATTGGAATCAGGAGTAGTTGTTCGCTTACAAGAGTTTGCATACACCACACCCATGGGGATACATATACAGTGCGACTGATATCACAGTATACAGTACTGTACTATTCTACTGTAACAGCATGAATGTCAGATATAATAAGGCTATTGTTGCAAAATACTAGTGCATATTTATATTTAGTTGACTCATTGCAATCAGACTCATTGCACAGTCTGGGATCATGTTTCTGGAGTGGTCACTTACAAGAGGTTAAAAACAAAGAAAAATTCCAAAGATGGTGGCGGCCACTTACGAGAGTGGCTCGTTACTACAGAGCACAAGAGTGGTCTCTGAGGGGAGCTGGTCGCCTACAAGGGCAGTTTCACAAAGGGCTTCAACTGTATCAAACAAGTAATTGGTGCTAACATAATTTATTATAAACTTCTTTATTTACAGATTTCTACGAGTTGTCTCATACAGAGAGTACATCCAGTTAGTCTACGGTTATCTGGGCAACAATAGAATTCCTCTACCAGCATGTGCATATGACACAATCAGGACAAAATTCAATGCTGAAAAAGAAACCTTCACTGGATTTGAAGAAGATGAAGATGAAAGTACTTCATAACTTATATAAAGGAGAACAACAATGAACAGTCAAACTTTCAGTGCCATTGGCCACTTTTGATATAGGCTTCACTGGTCACATACAAATGATTCAATACAAGGCTCTGGGGAATAATGTGCAGTGATTAATGAAATAACAATAATGAATTTAATTATGCCCCACAACCTTTGTGTGTGAGAAGTGATTAAGCATATATCGAATGTGGGCTATTAACCTACATGTATGTCCATATTGCCATTCATAACTACTGGTATTTTTTTCAATGGTTTATTGCTATCACTATTATGTATACATTTTATTTGTACTGTATACATGTACATGCAAATTTTATGATCCAGGGCACGACAAATAAAAAAAGAAGTGTGCTTGCCGGGTTTAGTAGCCTAAAGCTCTAGGGAGCTAGTCTGAATTAGGAAGCTTAATTGCAAAGTAAATTACCTGAGTCGTACAAAGAGAAGCAAAATATTACTTGCCCCTTCAGGCAACCTGTGAACAGGAATCACTACCCTGACAAGCCAAACTACTAGCCCTGGGCTACCGGAAAGCACTTGTGTCGCACCCTGTGTTCCTTTATATAATTTTACACAAATTTTGAAAATAGGATTATTATATTAAAATTTAAATGTTTGAGTAGTAAATTGGAAAACAGTAAAATCTGACTGACCCCTTTTACAAGATGGACATGTTTTCAATGCTCTGGCCTAACCTTAAAGGGACTGTGTCATGGTGAGAGACCATTACATTAGATGTCCGGGCCGGACACTCTCATTATCAGAGATTCTCATTTTAACTGATGAACCTCGCGCACATGTGGGATGGTAAAAATCAAAGCAAATATTCAAAAATGACTAATAAACTGTGTAAATATACATTATTCAAGTAAAATGATGAACACACAGTCCCTGTCAAAAGTATTTCAACCGTATGCGGTACCGAATGTGGTTCGGTAAAACGAAGATTCGTAACCACATGTGCTAATTTTCGTTCGGTGAACTTCATAAGTTTTAACACCAAATTTGTTTTACCGAAGGTGGTAGAGTCACCGATTTCGTTTTACCGAAAGTGGGAGAGTCACCGATTTTGCTTCGCCACATTTCGCCACACTCATTTTACCGAAAGTGGTAAATAAATTCTACCCAATGTGGTTTGTACGGTGTGAAAAACTTTTGACAGGGACTGTACTTTCAATCAAGCATTGAAGGAGGGGGTTGGACTGTTGTAACCCACCAATCGAACACTGTCTCCATACATGCATAGTACTGTGACATAGCCCCTTTAAGCCTCAAATTCAATTGCCCTATTTAATTATGATGTCACATGATACACAGCCACCATCTTAGGGGGTCAAAACACTCATCATTAACAATAGACATACAAAATAAAGCTGTTCTGCCATAGATCGCTTTCCTTCAAATTGGCTAATTTTCCCAATATAATAAGAATGGTGGCTTTCATCTATTTGTTTTGATGTGACGTCGTAATGAAATAGGGCAATCAATTTCACTGAGCTGGTCACAAGAGTGATTAGCCTATGAAAGTTGACAGTATAATTTATTGCTACCTAGATTGTCCATTCATTTGATAAAATATCACATAACTGAGATACATGTAGCTGGTAGACATTTCTGGCTCACTCTGTACTTAGGGTACAAGGGTTGTTCTTTGGACAATCAATGACACCTTTATGCTCTTTCATAGGTTTCTTGCACACTGAGCAATGGGGTTTTGCCTTGGTTTTTGTGGGCCTTACAGCAAGTGGAACTGGAACTTCTGGCACTAAAATACAAAAATAACAATTATTATTAAGTTATGGGTATAATATTATTTGGTTTATGGTTTCAAATGCAAACTTACAGTGTATTATACATTTCCAGCTGGTATTTTAATATTTTGTTTAGTCTGTTTGACAGGTGTACATGCACTGCTTGAGCAAGAGCTAGGTGTTAGGACAAACACAGAAGGTGTGATCAGCACAGGCTCAATTTTGTTTCAATATTTTCAGAATTTGAATAGTTTCTTTTGTGCAAATTTTTTTTTTATACAAAACAATTTGAATTACCTGGAGCTGTAGGGGGAACATCTACAACAGTCATCCTTTGTTGTCTCTTCTGGGTTGCTTCTGCCCTTGGCTGCTTGTTAAGCATGGTGTCCATAGGTACAGGTATCATCTAAAGAAAGTTGATAATATTAGTGCATAAACAAACAACATAATACTAAAATACATTAAAACTGAAGGTCTGATTTATTCACGGTTATTTCCCTTATACTAAATAACAATATCACATGGATTGTACATGTACTCTCTTAGTTACACTCGTGGTGAAATCAATATACAGTGGAACCTGGTTATGATGAAGTTTTCTTCCTTTCCCTCTGCACTTCTTTGTACATACAGGTTCCACTGTATTGCCTAACTAAATACAAAAGCACTTATCAAAATCGGAGAATGGCTTATCGGTTTCGATGGCATGGACTGATGGAATAGGAGTCTGGGACAACTCTATATTCATCCGACTTCAGTATCTTCCTGCTTGGAGTGAACCAAACAAACGCTGGAATTCTTCGTTGGTTCCCACTTCGCTCGCTTTGTTCGCATGAACCTCAACTACTGGCATCTTCTCTTCTTTGCTTCTGGCCGATCATCCCTTAAAAACGGGATCTTGTGTTAGAGCTGTCCATTTTTTAGTCTGGCTCATTCCTACAGCCCCCAACTACACATCTGTTATTGATAAGACGGATGTAAAGAATTAATAAAAATACTTCAAATTTGGGGTTATAGGCACTTTAAGAAGCAAATTTTCCCCAGTGTTTTCTAGACTTTGAAATCAACAAGGCAGTCAGTCTGCAGTTTTATAATGTCAAACTTGTACAATCATTCTTGCTGCTGCCGCGGTATGCCAAACAGTAATAACATGGTACAGAACGTTCACATCACATGGGCTGTAGAAAATCTTTGGGTGTGACTGTCGCAGTTTACTGGGAAGAGTAGTAGACCATTTACACCAATGGTCATGTGACCTTGTGAATCTGACGCAAATTTAATTTTAATACATGTATCTCTAAAATTGAAGCATAATTTTTTGAAATCTCTAAATTGAACAGTGTTTATGAGGCTGAACAGCACATGGCTTGGAGTCCAGCTCACAAACTCTGTTACCTTTAGCAATTTCAAAAATATATAATAATTATTTGATTTGATTTGAGACATTTGTATCAGAGCCTGATCAGAACATGATCACAGGAGTACAAACAATAGGACTCAAGGACTCTAGACCTGCCTTCGTCAGTGGACCTACGATTTTACGTCCTTATCCGAGAAGACTGAAGGTCTAACCATTTGCAGTTGTTTCACAAAGGCAGCATGTACTCAGTTATTTTCTAGACTCTGAGTGTTGGTCCAGCCGGGGTTTGATCTCTCGACCTCCCACTCGACAGACTGGAGCTCAAGCAATGAGCTAACTGGGAGGCGGTTTCAATTTTAGAGATATTAAGAAGAAACTTGCATCAGTTCATGCTAATTTTGTGTTTCCATTTTGACATACATTAGCACCAATATTTTTGATTGACAAGGTCATGTGACCAGTTGATGCAAATAGCCTATTAGTAGCTTTCTGCAGTCCTTGCCGTTGGACTGTCTACATGTAGTTCTTAGCTGGATTATTACTTAAATCGTCAGTCAAGTTTTCTTTGTAATACATAGCCATCCCCACATATCCCAGCAAGGGTCCTCTTTTAAAAATATGAGAATGTTATGAAATCCTAGAACAAACACTGCAGTATATACAATGTACATGTACATGGATTAGTATTGATTCCTGTTGATCTCTTAATTAACACAGATTATGAGAGATCCAGATACAGGCAACTCCAAAGGTTTTGCATTTATCAACTTTGCCAGTTTTGATGCATCAGATGCCGCAATAGAAGCAATGAATGGACAGTATTTGTGCAATAGACCAATCACAGTATCCTATGCTTTCAAGAAGGAATCCAAAGGAGAGAGGCATGGCTCTGCTGCTGGTAAGTTTATGATAGAACTGCAAGTAGTATTTACATGTCTTGAACATGTATGTTTAAGTAGATAAATTGTATGATGTTTACGATGGTGAGTATTACCGAATTGTATTGCTAGCCAGTTGGGAGAAAATATATTTCGTATTGGGTGGAGTCACGCAGCAATGAAACCCAATACGAAGAATATATTTTCTTCCAACACCGGCATCGGCGTCTCAAAATCGCAATTAGTTTTGTATTGCGATTCAACAATTAAGTTGGGAATTGTTAAAAGAAAGAAGAGAATGAAGCACCAAACTCATGCTGGTTGTAATTGAAATTCTCAAAAGGCACCTAGTATATCCATGGCAACGATTTCATGGCTTGAGTGAAGAAAACTTTCGCGACATCTCGAAATCTCGTAATCTCTTCAACGCTTCAACATGTACATGTATATTCAGTTCTTGTCAAATAAAGTGATTTTGAATTTAAGTTTTTTTTTTGCTTTGAATGAAATGTATTTCTCTTGTAATGAACAATGAATGTAACGAATTGGTTACTAGTGCAAAGAGAAATAAGTCCCTTTATGGACGAGAGGGCCTGGAGAGAGGAGACAGAGTCAGTTAATTGTGGTTGTGGCTCATCACTTGTATACTACATTAATACAGTCGCCCCATACGAAATGAACTGATGATCCTGTTTGAATGGGGTGAATTAACAACACTGCCCTCCACACATAAACTCAAATATTATACAGTGTAGCCCCAAGTATCAACATTTGTAGACCAATCTATTGGTACTAAAAAGGTTTGCCGCTTCTTTTCCCTTGGAGATGTCTTTAAATCCTGTTCGCACCTCGACACATTGATAATGATATACATGCAGCGAATGGCATTGTACTATGTAAATTGGATACTGTGGGCCTGGACCCATCACTGCAAAGTGTTGTTGTGTGTTTAGGGACTCGAGGGAATAGAGGAAAGCCTTTTTCATTTATTTAAGAACTTTGCTTCGACTTTGAGGCTTGATTTGAACGACTTTTGCAATTTTACTGCTTATGTACTTTTAGCAGATAAGAGTGTTACATTTCTGACGAAAACTACAATGCCAACCTTACCTAGTTTAGGATTGAAGAATTCTTATCTTGTAATTTATAACGATTTGAAGGTGAAAATCTAGAAATCTTGCCACAATGCGCTCGATAAATGCTGTTTCAGAACAAATGACTTTTGAACTTGACCTGGAACCCATGTGACTGCAAGGGCTTGCACAAGAGCCAATCAGAGGCTGGTATTCTGAGATGCCAATACCATGTTATATTGGCGTCTCAAAAGTAAACAAACTGATCAGAGAATTGTGATACTAACCAATAGTTGAGATCTGCTTGGTTTTTGGCTCTCTGTCATTATTGTGCAAGCTTTTCTCTGAGCTCGACTTTAGGATTAGTAGCAGTAAATAGCCTGATGAAGTTTCACTGAGGCTTATTTACTCTTGCTATGCCATGCTGACGAGTCTTTAGAAGGACGAAACAGCTGTCTAGGACTGCATTCTAGTTTGAGCACTATCGTGTTAGAGGTCTAGGTTTGCAGTCCAGTCCAGTTCAATTTTAGAGCTATTAAGATGCAACTTGCATCAGTTGCTAATTTTGTCGGTCAGCACTAATATTTCTGACAAGTTGATGCAAATGGCCTATTGGGGAGCACGCTATATTGAACGAGGACAAGGAAAAAAGGAAGGAGGGGACAATATTCTACCCAACGCGGATGCAACACACTTTAATACTGCCCGAGTACAGGCTGCATGCAGCCTCTATTTGTTTTTAATTTAAAGAGATGAGATTAGGATAAAATTGTACTCCTCTCAGTGAATCAGCTTGAGAAATTTAGTTGAGAATATGATTATAAGTTATGCATTTTAATAGCACAGCACATGTATCGATCAAACAGACAAAAACTACAGGGAATCTGTTTAAATGCAATGGCATTCACCATTTGTATAAAGTTATCGTGCCTGCATGGCTAGAAGTCTGGTAACAGTGCTACCAGTGCGAGGCCATGTCGCCCAAAGATTGCAAAATTGGACCCAGCCAGAAATGTCTTTAGTTAGTTTCTGTCGTACTGCACTGTTGTGTTATTTTGTGGCATTTAGGAAATTAATTTTATTTTCCATCATCAAGTGTAGATTTTCTTTTCCTGACAAGCTGGGACAAATGGCTATGATGCCTGTAAGAATAAGGCCAATACTGTATCATAACCGTGCTGTGAGTCATTGTTTTACTGGTTTACGTGCAGTTCTATGACAACCATCTCTAATTTCATTTGCTATTGTTTTAGAACGTCTGTTGGCAGCACAGAATCCACTCGCACAAGCTGACAGACCACATCAACTGTTTGCTGATGCCCCGCCCACCCCTATATCAGCAGTTCCCCCAATGATGGCTGCACCACCCATGGCAATGTCAGTGCCGCCACCTATGAATATACCCCCTGTCCCACGATCAATGCCACCCCCAGGTAAGTGTGACAAGTGCTGTTGTGCTGGAACAGAGTCCAAATGGAACCATTTTCTTCTGTTTGCATAAAGGCGAAGAACCCTCCAATGGGGAGATGAATTGGCGATTTTTTTAAAAGGTTAAAATAATATAAACAATTGACAGAGAATGCATGCTTTGATTGGCTTGAAAGCCATACAATGTAGCGTACATGTATATCTGTTAATGAATATTGGAGTTCCCAGATGTGGTTTGAGGTACACTGGGACAGCATATTCCTGCATTTTTTGCCACGAAAGGCTGGAGCATCTTCACAGCTTTAGCAGCTACAAGATCGTGCCACTGCTTTTATCGTTTTTCTCCTAATTTCTCCTAATATTAATTACAGTATAAAGAAGAAACCCATCTCTATATATAAATAATCAGAATAAAGGTGAAAGAGAAAATATGTGCCCTGAGTCGGATTTGAACCCACGGCCTCGGCATATTAGTCCGCTGTGTTACCACTACACCATCAGTACCAACCATGCTGGCAACACAGCAAGTTGATGGTGTCATTGTGGAACGTAACCGGTGGGTACTCCCGGCATTTTCTCTTTCTGGGTCGAGATGGGAAAGCCTATAACTTTAAACTAGCTTTCAACCTAAGGATCATACTGATTCACAGGTGGACAGACAAAGCTGACCTAGGCCAACATAGAAATCACTAGGTTTAAAGGATCCCGAAGGATTCAGGCTTATTTAATAAACACATATAAACAGTATAAATAAGAAACCCATCTCTATATATAAATAATCAGAATAAAGGTGAACGAGAAAATATGTGCCCTGAGTGGGATTTGAACCCACGGCCTCGGCATATTAGTCCGCTGTGTTACCACTACACCATCAGGACCAACCACGCTGGCAACGCAGCAAGTTGATATAGATATATAGATATATAGATATATAGATGTATAGATATATAGATGTATAGATATTTAGATGTATAGATATTTAGATATTTAGATATTTAGATATTTAGATATTTAGATATTTAGATATATAGATATTTAGATATTTAGATATATAGATATTTAGATAAAGAAATGTTTCGATTAATTCTATCAAACAGTGCTCGATACAATGCTGTAGAGCAATAATGCTAAGGATTCGGAGTATTTAAATTCTTGGTTGATTCATATTTCACTCTACAATACTGTAGAGTGAAACAGTATTGTAGAGCGAAATATGAATCAACCAATAATTTATATCAACAAAGAACTCATTCTGAAACTGCTCAGTGCAAGGTTGCAATGTACACAGTGACTTGGAAATCTATTGTTTCTAGCAATATGGCTTTCATGCGATAAAAGCATATTAATAACTGACAACATAACATTGTACATGCTGTCTGTTAATTCACATTTTGTCTTAGGAATGCCACCCCCTGGAATGATGCCGCCTCCAGGATTTCCACCAATGGGAATGCCCCCCATGATGCCACCACTAGGAATGCATCCCATGCCACCTGGCGGCCCAAATCCACAACCTGGAATGCCAGACCATCCCCCACCCCCTCCTCCCCCATCGTCTGGTATGCCCACCCTAGAAATGATGCGGCCACCTATGATGCAGAGACCTCAGGTTTGTGTCTGATAGAATTATATCACTTCAATAACCAATAATGTATCATGATCCTATGTGAAAGGCTTTAATACTCAATGGCAAACAAACTACTAAACGCTGTTTTAGAAAGATAGACAATCGATTGGAGATGGAAAATAGCATTTACAAACAGGTTTTGCTAATATCATTATCAATCCTGTACAAGACGTCCAATTTCTTTGCCATCCAGTATAATCATGTGATTGCATTCCTGCAAAAGGTCCATTCATTCACATAAACAAGGACATGCACTATAAAAGGGCCTCAACCAGATTAAAACACCTTCATTCACTTGTCAATCAGCTTTGTCAAGTGAACATCTCTCTTCAAAGCTCTGAACAACATGGGATGATCCACTTGAGTGATCAAGTTCCATCACAGCCGTGTAATATTTTTTATTGTTACATAGCCATAAGTTTTCCAGACACAACACACGCTCTCATTGGCTGATTCAGGGTCACGTGGCAGTCATCAAAATCCAATGTTTCCCGCGCTGGCAATAATTCATCATTTATTTCCCGCCACATGATCACATCGTGACAGAAGATGGTGTGATATGTCGCTCGCGCCACTGGCTAGCTAAAGGCGGGAAATATTTATTTCCCAAAATGTCTAGACCTTCATCAAAAGCTGATCATTTTTCGTTGAAAGAAAGAAAGAAAGAAAGAAAGCATAAAAAATGAGTATGCGCTGGAGGTCAGTGAAAAATGCGGCTTCTTCGACTGTGAAAATGCAGGGATTTTTTCCTGCACATGTATGGGAACCTAGACTTTCTAAAAGTCCTTCTTAGCCTCCCGCATGAAGGACTTTTCCCACTTGCAGCGCGCCAAATTTACCGGTTGATTTTTATCAATCGGAGGCGTGGCCTATGACGTACTAAGATTTGCCCAATCACAAAGCGTCAATTCTTCAGGCATTGTATGCTGACGTGTCAAGTCAGTCGACCGTGGATGTGGTATTTACAATTTGAATGTAATCAGAAAGAGTTTGTCAAAGGCGCGAAATGTAAGCTCCGCTCCTGAAACGTGTTTTCGCGCCAAAACATAACCCCCAATTCAATTTCCTGCAAGTGAAACAAGTCAAACTCGCCTCTCGCTTCGATTCTCCCGCTCGCTTTTTGACCCAGTAATCGCTTACCCAGTGACTCAGCGAGTTCGACTTGGAGCATTTCTAGTGGGGACCCTGTACTAGTATGATATTAATCTCTTAGGGACCACCTCCACCACATGATGGTCCGCCCCTACGTCCTCCTGAAATGCATTTCATGCCAATGGGAGGTCCTTCCCAAATGCCACCTGGGATGATGCCACCTGGAATGATGCCACCACCGATGCCGACTGGATTGATGGGACTGCCCCCTCATATGATGATGGGCAACAGGATGCCCGATCCAGGTAGGACTAATGATGATATCATAGTATTATCGTATCACGACTGGCACCGAAGTAAGGCTTCTGATTGAGTGGGCTTCCCGCTTGAGTTCCCTGTTTCTGGAAATTCCGAATGTGTTAATCTTGAAAACCGAGTGTTCTGATTGATCAACACTGGTATGTAATCAACTAAAGTCGATTGAGGTATGCTAACCGCCGTGGAAAGCGAGTAGCAGCTGACGTATCTTCCCCGCCGACGCAGACCAACACTAGTTTTTACAGGAACTAGTTGCCTATCGCATTCTGATTGATCAGTCGATTAACGGGAAGCCTTTCAAGCGCTCCGGTTAGATTGTTTGCTGAAGCGGCTCGGTAAATATTCACCGATAATCACCTCGACTTCGGTGACTAATTGTTAAATAGAAACTTTCCGAGCGCGTACTATCGAATCTATTTATACTGAATTTTCTTTTGAGACTTCACGTTTAAAACATCACTTCCTTAAAGATGAACTGAACCCTAAAATCAACCCAACGTCTTTACAAAGATGTATTCGAAATAAATAAGTTCTCCTATTTTATTTTTCTGTGTTGTTCTCTGTGAGGAGAAAATTAGTCTCCAAGTTCGATTTTACGCTGAAAAATCTATATTTTGTGGCGGCTCAATTCAGTGGAAATTTTCCCATGTCGTACGTCACACATATACAGTACCAAGGGAACAATGATCACACCTCCAGCACCAAGAAAACACAGTAGTCCGCAATTAGAAGCCGTTAGGCCCGCTATTCAATATCGGGGACATCATGGCAAAACTAATTTATTCCCCGTACTTGACGTCACAAATTGCAAGACTTGAGCCGTCTGTACATAGCGGCGGCTGTGAGGAAGGTTTTCGGATTTGCGCGTCTTCGCGTCTTCCTAGACGCGCAACACAGAAAAATAGAATAGCAGAACCTATTTAATTCGAATACATGATTGTACCGACGTTGGGTTGATTTTAGAGTTCAGTTCCGCTTTAGTAGCTGGATGCAAAGTTGTGACCTCTACAGAAGCTGACTACCTTCTTTTTGGTATTGCAGGAAACTTTCCTTCGTAACGCACTCTGGCCTGGGATGGAACGCCAGTACATATCCAAACACGTTCTCTCCTCAACATCTAACTTGCTTTTCAATCTGACGCATAGTGATGCTGATCGGAAATAGCCGTACTTCCAGTATTCAAGTTTATGTCCATAAACCCAGCGTTTAGGGTCGGCATCACCGCTTGGAGGGTCGCAATAGAATTGGAAAAAAACAATAACCTATTGCAGTGTATTGGTTAGGGTCTGTGTTGCTGGACAAGAAATATGCTGGATTTTTAAATCTCATGGAAAGAAGATGTAAATACATAATTTAAACGAAGCCCAATCACGAAGCAAACACATAGCGCCGATTTGTTTTAAACAAAGCGTAGATATTGGACAATGGATAACTAGTTCCTGGTCGTGGGGAAGTTAAACACTGGTATAATCAACTAAATAAGGTATGCTAACCGCCGCGAGGAGCGAGTAGAAGCTGACGTTTGGAGCGGAAGCCCTTAGTCAAAGCAAAAGAAGTTGATTATACCAGTGCTTAGAACTTTAAAAACACCGTCTAGATATCACTGTGTTCAAAACAACAGAAAAACGGCGTTAGGGCCTGTTTACATGAAGGGAAGTGGATCCTTGGCCTATCACTAGTATGGCTGTCTTCATTGTGTTGTAATCCCTCGAGACTGTTTTGCATATTGACAACAGTGCTGCTGGTCCTAGCACGAGGGCTGTCTTCATTGTATTGTAATCCTTGGCCTATCACTAGTATGGCAGGCTTCATTGTATTGTAATCCCTCGAGACTGTTTTGCATATTGACAACAGTGCTGCTGGTCCTAGCAGTAGGGCTGTCTTCATTGTATTGTAATCCATCGGACTGTTTTGCATATCGACAACAATGCTGCTGGTCTAAGGTCTAAGCATCTCGCTTCATGTGAACAGGCCCTTGCACTTCGTTCAAAATAATCGACGCTAAAAGTTGAACAGTTGAGCCAATGTGAGAAATTAAAATATTTTTTTAATCGATCTTCAATAGCGATTGTGTACTACTAACAGAATAAGTTATCCAGTGGATAACATTATTGTCCACTGGATAGATAATTATCTACCCATGCGTTTTTTTGTCATTGTTAAGGCCGCGAAGGAGTGAACCTCTAGCTACCAGGGGAAGATTTATCAGGCCCTGGTTAAAATAATAGTTAACCTAACTACACCATATTTATTCTGTTTTGCCACTCGAAGATGGCCGGACGGAGAACCTCAAGAGGCCCCTCTATATGGAGGTCTCCAAGGGCCTACGATTTATCGTCCTTATCCGAGAAGACGCGAAGGTCTAACAATTTGCAGTTCGATCACAAAGACAGCACCTTCTACTCAGTGATTTTAAGACCCTGAGCGTTAATCCGGCCGGGGTTTGAACCCGCACAACATCGGCACTTAACCTCCGAGCTAACCAGGAGGCGGTTCGCTTGGGCAACCCTAAAACACGGAAGGACGGAACGGCGGAATGACGGAACGGCGGAATGACGGAACGGCGGAATGGTGGAACGACGGAATGACGGAACGGCAGAATGACGGAATGACGGAACGGCCAAAAAAATCCTCAAAAATTCTGTTTTTCCCCTTTTTTTTGTCAAGCAAGAGCCTGAAAACAACGAACTATTTTAGGTCCCAGCCGTTCGCTTGTCAAAGTTGGCACATGAACGTCTTAAGTCTCCCAGCTGCCTGTGGTTTTGGCGGGTAAATGACGCACGTGACAACTGTAAAGGACTTTGATCTTAGCTTCCATAGAATAGCAATTCGTCATTGTGATTACATCAAGGTAAGTTTACTCTTCTCTGTATCATGTATATTGAAACTTACTTGTTAAAATGGAATTTGCATGTACCACACATACACCGCCATGGCCATGAGCGCATGAACATAACCGGAAAGGGAAACACAACCGAGAATCGAACACATTTTGAAAGAACCTTAATCCGCATGTTTAACAGTCTAATAAATCTACCTAAATTTAGTAGATTTATTTCTATGAGTAGCAGTTGTACATGTAACACTAAGTATGCCTACTACATCCTTTGCAGCCGATGTACTTGTGCTCGTGCTTGTAGGAGATAAAATCATGCAACGGAGATCATGCTTTTTACATCCACTGTGTTGTAGATTGCTTGCTATAACAAGAAAGTGCAAATTGACATTATATTTTTTAAGACTTTACTTTATTTGATAAGACTGATAAAGACCATGACTCAGTGCAGTGTGCCGGCAATGAAAAATTTCCTTTGGTGTACAAATGTTGTTGTCGTATTTTCCCGGCGCAGGACTCGACCGCCTTTGCAGAGTGTTTCATAAGGCTCGCGGTGAATTCGAGTATAGACCAGTTCGCGGTAAATTCCGACATTTTGAAAAGGGTGCAAACATGGCGCGAAATACAGTGTTTGTATGGGAATTGATGCGAATCCGATGCCAAATAAAATCCGTAAAATCGAATTTCTGAAATATTCTTCAGATAAAAACTTAAGATACCAGGTCAAAGATTAACATATCGAAATTTGAGGGATGTAGCTGTGCTGGGAAGCGTGCAATTGTGTTTTCAGTTTTCCATACATTGTCTGTATTATAAAAAACGAGTCGAATTCCGCGTGAAAATTTAGACAATGTATGAAAAACTGAAAACACGTACATCGGCTGCAAAGGATGCAGTAGGCATACTTAGTATTACATGTACAACTGCTACTCAGAGAAATAAATCTACTAAATTTAGGTAGATTTATTAGACTGTTAAACATGCGGATTAAGGTTCTTTCAAAATGTGTTCGATTCTCGGTTGTGTTTCCCTTTCCGGTTATGTTCATGCGCTCATGGCCATGGCGGTGTATGTGTGGTACATGCAAATTCCATTTTAACAAGTAATAGTTTCAATATATATACATGATACAGAGAAGAGTAAACTTACCTTGATGACATGATGACATGTAATCAATATGACGAATTGCTATTCTATGGAAGCTAAGATCAAAGTCCTTTACAGTTGTCACGTGCGTCATTTACCCGCCAAAACCACAGGCAGCCCAAGATCCCAGACCCCACCGAAAAGCTAATTAAGAAAAAATATAATTTTATCATATCCCGGAGTATCTTTTCCTATATGACCATTGGAAGAAAACTTCTCCAAAATAAATTTATGTGGACCCTTTTTACAGTACAAGGTCTACTGGCACGGTTTGTTTATCGATGACAGCTGTTGAGAATATCAATTTCACGTGGTTTTAACCCAGGGTTTTATAGCAACGTTCACGCCTTTTAATAACAGCAATCAGAATCCATATATATATGATAGAAAATTGAAATCGCTATAGTTGCAGTGCAAATCTAGGCAATATGGAAACACTGAAACTGACGAGCAATGCATGTAGCTTGCCGGACTACTAGATATAATGGAGATATTACATATAACGAATGAAAAGTCCGAAGACTACAGCAAAGCTGATATACAACGTAAAAATCTAACACAAAGCACTACGGTTAGCTAGGCCTGACACGAAAAGCGCTCGGACCAGATTGCAGCCATAGACAGCTGTTTCGTTCTTATTAGAACTCGTCAGTATGGCATAGACGAGACAGTAAGGTCAGTAAGTAAACAACAAACTGATAAGGAGATTATAATCCCATTTGCTGAGTGACTTAAGACGTTCATATGCCAACTTTGACAAGCGAACGGCTGGGACCTAAAATAGTTCGTTGTTTTCAGGCTTTTGTTTGACAAAAAAAAGGGGAAAAACAGAATTTTTGAGGATTTTTTTGGCCGTTCCGTCATTCCGTCATTCTGCTATTCCACCGTTCCGTCATTCCGCCGTTCCGTCATTCCGCCATTCCGTCCTTCCGTGTTTTAGGGTTGCCCGTTCGCTTATATCCGCTAGGGATTAATTCGGTGAATAGGAAGTTATCCACTTTTGAATAACCAGGTCAGATTTCTATCCCTTTCATATAGCGAAAATCAGTCGAGAAACAGCTACGGGTGGTCAGAAGAATGATAACAGTATTTTTTTCGGCTTCATAAAACAACGCGCAGACAGAACGTCGACTCGGTAAATCAGAAGAATACATCTCTCAAAATCAAAAATAGCACTAGTAATTTTCAGAAATTCTTTCTTTTCGTTCGCCTTGAAGTCCATATCGCCGCCGGAAGTTAGGCTGTAAAGCAGTCCCTTTCATATTGTGTTATGCCGAGAGATATAGCGCTGTTTTTATTTAACAAGACAGACACGCTTCAGCTCAAGTCGGCCATCTTTAATTCTCTCCTTATCACGCGCATGCGCCAAGTAACAAGCATGCGTCACGCAACATAATAGTGTGACACAACAAACAGTAAAGTCTGATCACACGAAAATTAGTCTAGAAAAAAGGGCCACGGGCAGCACTGAGTGTGTCTGTCGTGTGAGAGGTCGTGGGTTGTATCCTGGCCTTTTTTCCACTCCTCTTTTCAACTTAACTCGCTGCTTCTCCATTTCACGTTTATATTGAGAATATGAAATTGTAAGGCATCGTTATATCCCCTAACAAAACACCTTCATTGGACAGGAACGAGTCGCGTGGAAGAGACAGACTCTATTGAAAGTCGTCTCTAGCGAAGCAATAGGACCGCTTCGTGTTCTCACGGACGAGCTGGAGGCTCATGTGGGAGAATTCACAAAGCTATTTAGCCTCCATTGAGTGCTTGTTCGTGAGAAAGCGAAACTTTTCTATGATTAGCCTGAGAAAACAGCCACCTCTTGTCGCGAGGTAAGTGAGGAGTTTGTTTTTCTGGCGACGCAACCTCGCCCCCAGTGTCTTCTCGGTCAGATCCAAGATGGCGGATTCTCCAGAGAAGAGCTCTTCCTTAACCAAGATGGCGTCGAAAGAACCCCTGGTACAGGCTGGTCATGTGGCCCAAAAATATGAAGAACATCCGCCATCTTGGATACATCATCGCTGAAGAACGGTTAGTGTGATCCCAATGAATTCCAACCGTACATTGTTCTACTTGTACCCAGTTGCGAAGCGAATATTAAAAAAGGGGAAAACGCTGAGTTATGATGAATTTGTAGTTGTTTTCAACGAATTTTGAACACGCAATGCGAAAGACGACGACAACATAATTTTTTTTTAAATCAGAAATGCAAGCGTTATTCGAAATCCTCCAATCAGCGAGCGCAAAACGTCTAGCCAATCGGTGGCCGAATCTCACCAGCCTCTTCGATTACGCGCGTAAAGACCCCTGGGAACGAAGTTGCACCTCTTGTCCGATACGCGGAAGACCCTAGGAACGAGGTTGTTCTTGGACGAGGCTGAGCAAAAATAGGATTTGTGGTTTCCTGTTTATGAATGACAAGCCTGTAATTCAATCTTTCCCTGTCCGAATATCAACAAAGTCGCAAACATTACGAACACGGTTTTTATTATTTTTAATTATATTTTTTTTGTAAAACTTCATATGCTTTTTTAAAAATACTGAGACGGGCAGTAAGCCCGGCTCCAAGTTTCAAATATTACTTACAGCTGGGGCAAAAAGTCTTGAAACACTTTCCTTCCATAGGGCCCCCATTCCCCCTGTGCAATGTCGGTTACAATGGCGTGATGACTTCCTCACACTTGCAGCTCGGACTAGACTTCCACCCAACTGATACGGGGAGGTATTTCAAGCACTTTTGGCCCCAGCTGCAGTTGCTTGAAAACACTTTCCATTTGGTCTCCGCGTACTTGCTAAATCGGGCACGGAACTTGTTTTGCCTTTTTTCACTTTCCACTCATGAAATATATCCTTCCCACAAATCGAGTAAGCTATTGTTAAAACGTACGCAACATAGTCGCATCGTCTTTCAAACCATATATTATTTATACTTTAAAACATCTACTGCACTCTATGAAATACACTCTATAACTAAGGGTGCGTTCGATTGACCGTATTCCGAAATAAGAATAAACAATGATCACTACAAATCGCTTATACTGGATTCTTTTAGCTACTGGATACTAATTGTATCGTGAATATCATGTCAGAAAGCATTTGTAGCTTACAGTGTAAATTGTACCTCAACCAGTAATTTCCAGAGACTCTTCCTATTCCGGAATACGGTCAATCGAACGCACCCTAATAGTTGAAGTTAGGGGTCGTTTGTCATGATAGGCCTTTACGTGCTGAAAAAATACCAATTATTTGAGTTCGTAATCCCATGGGAAAGGTTTTACTGGTGACAAACTTCAAAACAGATTCACATTGAAACCAATAAAACGGGTTGTAGCGATTTTCAAAAGATCGGAAGAAAACTCGTGCAAAACCGCCTTTTCAACTGTGACAAAATGGCGGCCATAGCGCGCAAAGCATGATGGTTGGTCTATAATCTTTAAAATAAAAAATATATCTGTAAACACTTTCTTGGTTGTTTATAATGCGAGTAAAATAAGAGCATTAAACAAACACACAAGCTATTAAAAGGCTCTAGAACTGTAAGTCATGTTTCCTACCAATTTTCTATCAATGATTTTAAACCGTAACTCATGCAGTCTTGTTTTATGTTCGAAAAAAGCAGATTGGCAACTTTTAGGTAGTTCTAAGCCTGGTTGTTCACTAGCAACATTCGCAGACATGGTAATACATTGATCATTAGCGGTACTTCTTATCTCGAACCTATTATTTGTTTTAGAATGTGTAAATAGACTATGGTTGTTACCTGTAAGTATAACAAGAACCGCATGTTGAATTGCTTAGCTCTGGTTCAATACGCATTGCTGCTCAAGCTTTCCCCTCAATACCATTTGGGAGAATTCTACGGGGCCTTCGCAGGTAGGTTTGGCTTCTCGTGTAGGGTTTTGGATAAAATCTGCTCTAATGTTGGACAAATAAACCACTGTAAGTGAGAGCCAGAGGCCATCACCGAGACAGCACTGTAAACTCCCGAGTGTCCGGCTGGGGTTTGAACCTGCGACCTCCCGCACGACAGACCGGAGCTTAACCACTGGGAGGCGGTGCTTAATATGCTTTTTTCGCTAGTCTTTACATATTGCAAGAATCAGATCCTATATATTTTGAAAATAGTCTGTTGGGAATTGAGAATTAAGACTAGCGTTCTCACCGCATAACATCGCTTTGTATGTTTATCAACTGTGTTTGTAGAGGCGAAAAGGACAGTGCGCAATCACTGTTACTAAGCCCTACTGTCCTATCTTTTTACATTATAATCAATCACTTAAATAGCAAAATATGTTAATGTCGATTACATGGCAAGCAGGTCCATAGAGTGATCTTCATCCAATACTCCGGACCGCTCGAGGTCGTTGCCTCTGCCTACGAGTAATCATAATTATTAATAAATAATTTATTGACCGAGTTTATTCGGTTCAGATAGGAGGATATTGGTCTCGTCCTTATTCACGACTGCATATCCCTATTTCAAATGTTTAGCCTCTTGTACAGAGACATTTACATTGCCATCTTTAACAGCATACAAACATTAGAGCGCTTGTTAAATATGAATGTTGTTGCATGAAATGCTGTTGAGTAACAGTCATTTGAAATTCAAGAGATTTATGAGAAAAACCACCAAGGCCAGGGCTTTTTAGTCTCGCACTCATGCTTGTTTTACGACAACACAGCAGTTTTCTATGAAACTTAAGTACCTATCACCCTTTTGTAATTTTGATAGCTTATGAACCTCCGAAAAGTTTTGAGTACTTCTGTGAAGAAAGTTTTAGTTTAAATTGAATACTTTGTACTACGCTTGTTTGAAATCGTGTAAATGTGACCTTTCCTGACCCATGACCGCGTAAGTAAAAGCCTGGGTCGAAACCTGGGTAGACGTCATCTTTGACGTCATATAATTAATTCGGCTTTGCAATCATTTGAATAAATACTTAACATGTTGACTAAAATGAATTTTTTCTTTACTATCAACTCAAAAACTGTATATTTCTTATGCATCGATGTTGTTGTGATAAAAAGGCGCCATGGAGAATAATGCATTAATGAGATGACGTCTACCCAGGTTTCAACCCAGGCTTTTACTTACGCGGTCATGTGTCAGGAAAGGTCACATTTATACGATTTCAAACAAGCGTAGAACAAAGTATTCACTTTAAACCAAAACTTACTTCACAGAAGTACTCAAAACTTTTCGGAGGTTCATAAGCTATCAAAATTGCAAAAGGGTGATAGGCACTTTAACACTGAATACAATTACCAATGAAGTATAAATATTTCATAGACCTTATTCATAACTGCGTGGTTTACTCACATGTACAGAAAACACGAACATTGCAAAGGCGCAGTGTCACGGTACTGCGCATGTGTGAAAATCTGATGATTTTTGAATTCTGTTCCGGCCCGGAACGAAGTTCTCATAGCGGTGAAATATCGATTTTTAAATCGACTGCCATCAGTGTTCTTTTTTAACTCATCCTTGCCTCCTTTGGTCATTTGTGGAAATGTAAGATGTGCTTAAATAAGTTTGTTATTTGTTTATTCAAAATTAGTCGTTGCAAACTGCAACACAACTAAAACAAAAAAGCATAAGTGATGCTTACCGGCGGGGAAAACGGCCACTGAGTAGCTCTGAACTTAGTACAGCAGCCGAAAAACGCAAGAAATTGGAAGCTTTTTGGCATTTCAACCAGAAGCGAAGAGGGTTTGGATGTCCAGTAGAGTTCACGAAAGACATGGCAACTTTTCAAGTCGTATCATAAATGATATAGCAGTTTTCAACAGCGATACGAAGAAATATTTATCTACGGCTTAGAAACGAGGCTGGAATTATATGAACCGACCGGAGTGCAAAGACTGTACGAAAAGTTAGATAAAACCTTTCTTTGCTGGCAAAAAAAACCTCATGAACTCAACCACGATAGCCTTGTGAGCAATCGACATACATATGAAGCTATAGAAGTTATTATCGACAACATGAGAGTCAAACATCGAATCGCTATGAAACCACTCGTCAGTTTACGCACTTCGTGACAAGCGAACATTTCTACTTTCGACACACGGTCGCTAAACTGTACGAAATCTCCAAGGATATATCCCTAATGTCCAAACTAACGGTGAAAACTGAAAGAGGATATCATTATGACCAATCGACATACATATGAAGCTCCAGAAGTAATTATTGAATACATGAGAACCCATAGAGCAAACTGATAATAATGATCGAACGCGTTATTAGTTTAACGGACATTTGCGACTACTGCATAGCTTGAAATACTGTACGAAAACTCTCGTTTAAAAATTTCCTGATGCCGAAAAACCATAGCATCTTAAACAATCTTATTTCTTTCGAATACATCTTTGTAAAGACGTTGGGTTGATTTTAGGGTTGAGTTCCCCTTTAAGACAATAAATCTTCCATAGAATGTTCTATTTGTTTACAGCAGAGAACTGTTTACTTATTAATCACGTAGAAATAAAACAATGGTGCCATTTGGAGAACTATTTCATGTCAAAAGTGCATAACGAAGAAATATATATCTACGGACGCGAGCAGTTTGTTTTCGGACTGTTTACGACTGGAAACAGCAAAAAATACAAGCAAGTAATGAAATATAGATACCATTCTTTACTCAATGCTGTTTACCTTGGATGTAGGAAGAATAAAATTCTCGTATATCGCGCCATATACTGTGCAAAACTACAATCTGTGAATCACGGCTAACACCAGAACAGTGTGGCGTTTCCGGCATCTAGTTTGATTGATTCTCATTGGATGTTACAAATACAGCTGTCAATTCAATGTCTGGAGACTGTGACATGCGCAGTACCGCGACGCTGCGCCTTTAAAAAGCAATGAAGTTACAGCCATTTGAAATTAGACATTTCTATGAGAAAAACAATTGAGGCCTTCATAGCCTCGCTTTCATGTATTTTCTGCATTGGAAATGCGTATAACTCAACAGAAATTCTCCACAGCGCTCCATAGACTTTTCCCTACGTTTGAGACTGAGGCTGGGTAAGCATTAACAATAGGTTTATTCCAAGATGGCCGCCGCGTGGGAAAGGTCTATATGATCGTATGTGGTAGCACTAGTTTCCCTCTAGAGATTAATCTTCGAAATTATGCAAATTAGGAGGCGGCCCTTATGAATGAGGTATTAGTTTCCCTATCCAATTTATACAAATTACGAAGCAAACGAGCTACCAACACACGCTAAAAAGCCTTGAATTTCATGGTTGTTCATGACGGTGATCCACTGCCAAGCAAACGAGCACTGTTGTTCGCATTCGAACAACAGAAGGGCTAACGCTCGAAACGTTCGGCTAACGCTCGAAACGTCAGCTGCTACTCGCTTTCCACGGCGGTTAGCATACCTCAATCGACTTTAGTTGATTACATACCAGTGTTCGGCTTCGGGGAATTGCAACTAATTTATGCATCGTGAAACGGCTATCTGCTACGTCTCAGTATGGAATTTTCTGCCTCGCTGCCCAGACGTCTCTTTCGCGAGTGGGGAGCGATAAGAGTCGGCTGGTTTCCCTGGCTATTTAAATGGCCTTTAATTCGGCCGTTTTCTGGAGTGTTGTAGAGCTCGAGGCGACGCGACGGGTTCAACGACACGGAACGGGTAAACAATGGCAACCTTGGAAACTGAGGGCCAGGGTCAAATTCTGACTCAGACAGAGTCAGACATACTTCGCGCGCCCAGAGGTTCTCCCAGCTTTCTCGTCGATCCTAAACTGTGGCTTAGCTAGAGAGGGCAGTAGAACCTCTGGCACCCAGGGTAGTTATGAATACGGTCTATTGGATCTAAAAAAAGAACTTGACCAATATCCTCTTACCCAAGCGTCGTGCTTGGTGAATAACTACATTCGACGCCATCTTAGCCTGCTAGCCGGCTCTCCGGTGGGTTTTTCGAAAAAAGAAATCGGATTTGGGTTGCCTGTTCGGTGCACGTAATATATCTGTGTCAAGTTGACGCACGACACGTAAAGATTAGTGTGAGGTATATTTCCCGCATTTTGTCTCGATCCCAGTGTTACTGCGCGCCGAACAGGCAACCCAAATCCGAAAAAAGCATTTCCGAAAAACACACAACGCCATCTTGGATTGGGCACGCAAAGACCCGTGGGAACGAGGTTGAAACTGGAGTTCTTCATGGCGTTAGCTAGGTGTTCGCGAGCTATTCATAAACGCATGTCTATTGTTGTTGTTGTTGTGCAGGGAGTTCGCCAGGTTGATTGTTCTCTCAGGAGACCGGTTCTCAGGTGAATACAGATCAGGAGATGACGATGACCTCTCGAGGTTATCTGGCTGGTGAAGACGAGCCAAGGCGTTCATCAGCACTTGTGAGTCCACAGCACCGCTCTGTTGAGGGCTGGTAAAAGGACTGGACACCAGCGACTGTGGTCATAAACAAGAGGAGAGTCAATACACCATTACAGCATGCGCGCGCAACGTCCATAAGAAGAGCAATGACAACCACAAGGCATGAAGTTAGTTTAAAGCTGCTTAACGACGAAAACGATGAAACATTATTCCTAATAAATAATGTTTCTTTCTCGGCTTAAAGAGTCACTGACAAACAGGCAGGGAAAATATGCATCTGGTCGCTTGCACACTCGTTGGTAGTGATTTTGCTCACATGATTAGCACTCATGATGAAAGACAATAACTACTTAGATTAGCAGAGTATGCTTTCCAGATATACTGGACAAAATATGAGACAATTTAATGAAGGATGGCAAGGATTCCAGTGGATGAAATATACTGCTTTTAAGATAAATTTAGAGCAACTTACAGAAAGAAAGTTTCTAGAATAAGCTTTTGTAATCCACTTTAATCTTTGCCATCCTTTATCGAAAACGTTCAAAAAGCATATCTCGGGTATTTTTATAGTTTAGCATTAAAATGAAACTTGAAGGTTCAATTCGATTAACAATGCCCCCCTTTAAAATGCCCGAGAAAATGAGGCAACATTCATTTCTTGCTGATGTTTCTTGGGGCAGCAAACGACGACAAAGTGCTGCACAGCCCTGGTATCCATTCAACATTGTTGCTTCCGGGGAAACATTTTTTCAAAAACATGTTTTGATTCCGACATAGACTAACCATTCTCACATTGTGTGTATTTGTCACTGATATCATGTCTTTCTGTTAATCGATGTTTTCTTAGCAGTGTCCCCGAAACTCACTCATGTACCCGATTGTGAGATAAAATGTCGATTTGACTTGAATCTGCTGTGTATGTGTTGTTTACGCGCGCGCTCATATTACAGCTCGGGTTTCCTGTGGTCGCTTTGGGAGATGAGCCACAGGAAGCCCGAGCTGCATGTAAACAACCTGAGCCACAGGAAGCCCGAGCTGTACCATGAGCGCGCGCGTAAACAACCAACTAAATCAACACATACACAGCAGAATCAAGTCAAGTCAATCGGTCACGAGTGAGTTTTGGAGACTCTGCTTAGAAATAATGGATTAACAAAAAGACATGATATCAATGACAAATATACAAAATGTGAGGATGGTTAGCCTGTGCTTCCGAGAAGCAACTTTTGCTTCCGCAACATGTTTCGCGCGCGGGAAAACGAGGAAACGTTTTGGGAAGCACTGAAATTCACGAATGTTTCCATAACAATAGTTCCCGCGCCTGCTCTGTTTTCTCTCTCTAAATAGTCCTTGGTATCCAAGCCAGCGCAGCGTATGTTAAGCCAGCTCAAAATGGAATTACAAATTAGACGCATATAACGAATTGTTTGGGAAGCATCGCCATTTTAGGCCCTTCACCTCAAAGGTACCCTGGGCGAGAGAGGCGAGAGAGGCGAGAGAGGCGAGAGAGGCGAGAGAGGCGAGAGAGGCGAGAGAGGCGAGAGAGGCGAGAGAGGCGAGAGAGGCGAGAGAGGCGAGAGAGGCGAGAGAGGCGAGAGAGGCGAGAGAGGCGAGAGAGGCGAGAGAGGCGAGAGAGGCGAGAGAGATGAGGAAAAGGAGGAAAAGGAGGAAAAGGAGGAAAAGCCGATAAATTATTATATATTATAAATTATATATTATGTGTCTCACTTCCATGCGCGAGTTTCAAAACAAGAAAACACGTTAAACCGGTTTTGCTAGGCCATCTCAGTAAGCCAATGAAAATTACCATTACATCCAGCACTCACGGTTGCACCTGGTAACGAGTAGATTATCCAATCAGGAACGAGGTTCTAATTATGAACCAAATGTTCGTATGGAAGTGAGATTGTCAACGGATAACACCAGATGCTCTTCCTTTTCTTCTCTCCTCTTTCTCTCCTCTTTCTCTCCTCTTTGCCTTTTATCTCTTCGAGGCTCTGGCACCAGGGTACCTCTCAAAGTAACAGTTTAAATTTCGTTGCAGAAAGCATTTTATCGGCTATAAACATAAGTATATCGACGTAAATAATGGCTGAAGCGCTTAGAGGTGTACTAACAAATGAACTATCTGTTCGTCCAGGTCTGCTTGTCTCTGTCTCGCTCCCTCTTAAAACAAGCAAATCTAGTTTAATGTTTAAGAAAATTATTCCTGTTCAGTTTTTTCACTTGTTTAATTTTCAACATTAAGTAATGATCCGTGTAAAAAGTACGATAAAACCCATTGTTCTGCGGCACTGAGCCTCCCTCCCATGGGATTTGTGTGTCTTAGACTACGAAAACACTGCCTGATAATTACGAATATTCTGAAATACAAGTAGTAAAAAGTCTTAGTTTCATTCCATTTTTATGAACAAATTCTCTTCCAACCAATAGGAACAGCCAAACACAATAGCTACGAAACAGGCACGATTGATAAGGTTCCGAACATACGATTTGCTTTATAAACGAGACTTCGAACAGCAGTGTAAATCTTTAGTTTTAATATTTTGAAAAATTGGAGGAAATTAGAGGTCTTCCTAACCTTTGGACGATTTTCATGTTTCAACTAATGAGATCACGAATTTTCACAATATAAAATTAACACCTTGCTCATCTGAATGCCGTTCGGTGCCGTACTTCTTACACGAATCATTACTTAAATATTTAGTATCCTATATAATATGAGGGCTGATATGCTCGCTTTCTTCACAGCTTTGCAATCTGAGTTTTAAATGTCGCGTTCCAACGGCGTGGCATGCCCGTACCCTTACAGTAACCGTACTGTAACTACCGTAACTCTGTAATTTGATTGGATCAGCAGGAAAAAAGGATACCATTTCAATGTCACGGCATGCCGTACAGTACCCGTGCCGTAGTCAGTGCCGTAGTTTGTCCCACTCATACGAAATCTGCTCTAATAGTCTGACCACAGGTTTCGAATCAAAACATATTACGATACATACCCTGTTCTTTCCTAGTTCTCTACTGAGCTGGTTTCTGTCTTTCAAGAGATTGTTCACTCTGCTCTGTAGCTCATTATTCTCTCTATCCAGCATGGCTAGCTTGGCTTCGCTCTGTCGAACCTGCCGCTGGTAGTCCCGCATCATCTCCTCTGCGTCCATCAATCTGTCAAGAAAACAGTTCCCATGTGATTCATATGATGCAGCTAATCCCACCTCGTAGAAACCCTAGCCACCTTCGCAGGCAACTCCCAAGCTAATACGAAAATTGAATCATCTGACCGGGCTTCCTGTGTTTCGAGAGAAAGAAGAGGAAATGTCCCCCTTCTCTCCTCTGCTTCCACTATTACCACAGGAAGCCCGGTCTGATGATATAATTTTCGTATTACCTTTGGAGCACACCGCGGCAAACATTGATTTCCGAGGGCTTAAACGTTTTTAATAAATACTTTTATAACTTAGTAAACTCACAGTGAATTACAAATTAAGAAAACTTCAACCTGCAAAAGTCTTAGGCTTAGCTTTTATGTAGTTTTCTTGTTTTTTTGCGAAGCATTGCACATTCGTACCAAACATTTGAAACAAAAAAAAACCTCTGAATTACTAACGAGACCTGAAACAACCGTGGGCGCTGATCAAAGCCAGGACCCGTCTAATCCACAGATCGAATTGGAATATAGCGTGTTGGTTATTGCGGAGGGAGGAAAACCAGAAAACCTGGAGAAAAACCCTCGTAGCAAGGGCGAGATACCAACAAATTCGACTCACATATGCCACCGCGTCCGGGAATCGAACCTGGGCCACAGAGGTGAGGCGAAGCGCTTAACCACTGCGCCACCCTGGCTCTTTTAGTTTCGGTAGGAACTGGGGAGACGCACGCGCGCAGGGCTCATCTAAGGCGCACGCGCGTGACGTTTTGGCGCGGTGTAACCTGGGAGTTGCCTGCGGAGAGGCTATAGAAACCCGTCTGTTATCAGCCATTTCGAAGTTGAGGAATGGACTGGGACCGAGTGGCAAAAATCAATCTGATTATGAAATGAACATTTCAAGAAAGATCACAATGAAATTAGTACGTTTACAGAGTTTGAGGAAGATTAGTTTCATAATAAAAACGTGGCGAGATTTCAAAATTCGCAAAAATATGAGAATTGTGTCTTTGGGGAACAGCGTCCCCCAAAAAACTATACTCTTGTATTGGCGAAGCATGTTATTCAGTTAGTATTTACCGAAACGTTCCCAAACTCAGTAAACTTATTCATTTTAGTGTGATCTTTCTTGTGATGGGGTTCATTTCTTAATCAGATAAATTTTTGACACTCGGTACCAGTCCCTCAACTCCGAAATGGCTAATTGCGACGAAAGGTAAAACCCTGGTGAACAGTGCAAGTTGTTAAACAGGAAGTTCAGGTTAAAAGGGTAAGCCCCTCCTCTTTTCACGCATCTCGAATTCGAAATTTGAAATTCAAATTACAGAACAGAGAAGAATGTAGGTGAGTGAATCAGCCTCTCGTGTTAAAATGCGACATTTTGAGGGTTTACAAGCCATCAAAAGGTAAACAGAAGGAAGACAGTTATTTATTAAAAGCTTTAGTCGGTATTTTAGGACTGTTTACGAACTATGCAGCCTTACTCTAAAGTTTAAAGGGAACCTCGGCTGAAAAACAATGTTTTCTCTCAAGTGTTTGTTATGGTGCCTAAGTCTGTTTCTGTGTTTATCTCCAGTAAATTGTACACTAGATGTCATTTATGCAACAATTTTCCTGTCGATAAAACTCATTTGAATTTCCTGCGCGCCGCCATCTTGAATTTCATGACGTCACAGTGTTGCCTTATTGTCAGAAAACAATAGCTCTTTTGTTATGCGACAATAGGGCAACACTGTGACGTCATGATATCCAAGATGGCGGCGCGCAGGAAATTCAAATGAGTTTTATCGACAGGAAAATTGTTGCATAAATGACATCTAGTGTACAATTTACTGGAGACAAACAGAGAAACAGACTTAGGCATCCATAACAAACACTTGAAAGCAAACATTGTTTTTCAGCCGAGGTTCCCTTTAACATTGATGTGTTTGATTTGAATTTCACGCGACAACAACTTCAGGAGGGAGCACTCAAGCGGAGCATCGCGGAGATATTCACTCCACAAAGGCTGGGTGACAACTGAAGGTGTCAGTGGCTTGGCCATGGCTCTTTGACATCGGAACTTCCTGTTTTAATTGTGCAAAACTCTTGCCTGATTTTCAGACGGTACGAGGTCCTCCACTCTCAGAGGAGAAGGAAGTAAGAGCGGAGGACCTCGTACCGTCTGAAAACCCGGCTAGCAAAACTCCCGCTACGAACACCAAATCGCGATTGCTACTATGTCTATTTTTAACCCTTCATTTGCAACAACAGGGACGTAGAAAGAAGCCGGACCTCTCTCCATTTTCCAGGCTGTTACGTCGTCATCGGGACCGGCTATTTGATGATCAAAATGTACCATTTAACTCAAAATTGTTAAACTGACTTCTCCAACCACCTATACACTCTTATTTATTGACGTACCTTACATTATAGCAAGGAACAGCACGACAGAGACCGAGGCTTCTAATTAAGGCTCGTGCAGACGCCGCTAACAAGAGCGGTTTTCGTATGAGTGGGCAATGACTTACGGCACGGTTACTTTACGGCATGCCATGACATTGAAACGGCTTCCTTGTTGTTGTTGTCTTCAATTCTATCAAATTACAGCGGTTGCGGTTACGGTCTAGGCCGGATTTTTCTCCGACTCATACGAGATCCGTTCTAAATCTGTGGACCCCTTTGAACTGCCACGAACCTGCAAACGCGAACGGGGCGGCCTTCACCATACATACATACATACATAAACTTTATTTCAACTCGAATTTTCAGAGTAGCAAATACATGCTAATATCTTCGAGAAAACTACTGTTACTAATACTAATACTATTGTTATATTACTAATACTAAAAATATTTACAATGAAACCTAGAAATTATTAACAAATAGACATTACTGTAAAATTAGATTAGATTGTATTTACGGATTTCTCTCTTAAAATCAGTGATAGTTGTTAAAGATCGAAGATTATCAGGTAGGGAGTTCCAGAATTTTGCAGTCGAATATTTGAAAGAGTGCAGGCCATAAGTTGTTGTTTGAGGTTTAGGTAGGTTCAAAATATCAGTGCCTCTTAAGGAATAGATTACAGATCTTAGAGTAAACATATCTTTTAGGTAGCCTGGATAGTTTGAAAATTTCAGAGATTTAAAAAGTATAATTAGCATATTCTGTATTCTTCTATTATATAGTGAAGGTGTTTTAGCTTTATATAATAGCTGGTTGTAGTTAGAATTCCTGTCATCGAACATAAATCTCAGAATACGCTTATTTAAGGCTTCTAATTTATCAGTGTTTCTACAACTACAAAAATGCCAAACCGTGGAACAATAATGGAAGTGCGGTAGGATAAATGCCTTATATAGGCGAAGCAATGTACTTTTAGAAATAAGCTTGCGAAATCTAATCATCACATCACCTCCTCAGGACCTGGCATAGTACTGGCTATCCAAACAATAGCCTACCCTGAAACAATACAAACCCTAACCCTAAAACAATGGAATTATTTGTCAGTGCAATCCAAAGAGTCCAATAAAATGCAAGGTTTTGAAAGGTGAAGGCCTCCTGACGCGAACATCTGCTACATACCAGAAAATATCGTTAACATATTCCCCAAATGGCGTCATCTTCTCGGGGTTTGTAAAGCCTTCTAAAGGCGTATTACAATAGATTGAACTAAAACATCTTACACTGGAAAGACTGGACGTAGTCCATGGGATGTAATTTTATTGGAAATTTGTTGGAAAATAGTTGGTATTTCCATGGTTTTGTACACTTCCAAAGGATGGAAATATGTTGGAAATGGATGGAATTTTATTGGGAATTTGTTGGAAAATAGTTGGAATTTCCTTGGTTTTGTAAACTTCCAACGCCGGATGGAAATATGTTGGAAGTACTTTGAAAATGTAGTTGGAAAGGCTAATTTCTAAGAAAATACTGCCGCCATCTTGTCCCACAAGATAGTCAGTAGGAAATGAAACCACAAATTTGAGTTATTCGCAAAGATTAAATAAATTCAGTAAAAGATAGGAAGTCAATTCATTATTCAGAATGTTACGAAGACTAAAATAGGATAACTTTATTTTAGCACAGTTCTGTAGTGATTCGATTTAAAAGTAAAAATAAAATTCTTAATTAACAATAAATTCCTAACTTAATAATGTCAAAATTACCACAATAATATATCTAATGTTAACTATAAAACTATAATAAATTCTATGCTATATATAATCTAACACCTGCTTTCCATGAATTCCGTGCATCAATAATGATTACAACGTCATAATGTTAAGAAAAGCTGCTGCAGTTCAACATGCTTCGAAATTTACTGAGAGATTACGCTTGCCTTAAATTCAAGGGTGGGCTGTTCCAAAGAACTGCACCACTACAGTTCAAACTATTTTTAAAATAGTTGGTACTATCGCAGAATTCGGGCCTTTTTCGCCATATTTCTTTTGAATTTTACCGGGTTCAAGTCTACGGCTTGTGGGACATAGCGACAAAAATTAACCAAGGGGGGAGGAGCCAATGTTGTTGCTGTCGGAACTCGCTGACCTGTTCCAACCTCAAAGTGTAGAATAGTCCAGTTTCGTATTCGAAAATTACCGCTGAATGCAATGATTACAGACGCATGTACTCAGGGTTAGCCTCATTCTGAAGTTAAACAGTCATAAATACCAGCGAGGAGGTGGGCTATTCACAACACTGTGTATTGTTGTAGTTTCACGTTTTGCACCTTCTCGCTGGTATTTAAGAATGTTTAACTTCAGAATGAGGCTAACCCTGAGTACATGCGTCTGTAATCATTGCATTCAGCGGTCATTTTCGAATACGAAACTGGACTATTACCTGGTTACCCCGGTGGAAATGCCTTGGGAATTTTGTTGAAAACACTAATTTCCCAGACATTTCCATCCCATAGAAGAGGTCAGTTTTTCCAGTGTTACTGCGCCTCGCTAGACAAGTGCTTTTAGCTAGGTGAAGGTCTCAAGTATTTCTTACTTGGTTAGTAAGTCTCGCTTTTCTTGCTGTAAGTTCTTCAGTGTGGCAGCAGTCGTTCCGTCCCATTCCTCCTCTCGGAAGGCACGCTCTTGACTCAGTTCCAGTCCACTCTGCAGAGCCAGCACGGTGTCTTCGAGGTGGCGTTTTTCACGTGAAAACCGATCCCTGACAAATCAGACATACAAAACATGGATCAATCGCGGTTTCTGTGAACATCAGTGGTATGTGAAAGAAATGAATTGCAATGAAGGGGTGTTTGCAACGGTTAGACTTCACTCTTCTTTAGGTCGTATCCTATTTGGACTTCACTGATAAAGAATCCCATTGTTTTTGGGTTAGGGTTTGTATTGTTTTAGGGGTAGGCTATTGTTTGGGTAACCAATAACATTTCAGGTTGCAAACGGTGAAGTCTGCCCCCTTTGCAAGGACAACATATACAGCAATGTCCATAGTCAGTGAAGTATGACAATGAAGGCTACTTCATCCAGACAAAGTAAGGATCTTTATTGTAAACAGTACGAAAAGGGGAAGTTCAAAGTTACTTTTCCAGCTACAGTACTTCTCAGAATGTGCCAGTTATGTGTAAACGCACTGAAAACTCCCCATAACCCAACAGTAAACGGTCAGACCTTCACATTTTCTCGGAGAAGGACATAAAACCGTAGGACTAAGTCAGCAGAGGGCCATGTGGGAGGTCCATAGACCCATTGCATATTAAATATAACCATTGTTTAGGGATCTTTAGTCTCACATTCATGCGAAAACGCTTTTGTGTGGCAACGTGAACACGAGGCTCAAGTGTCCAGGACAATACCTACTTAAAGTGCCCCTCAACCCTTTTGCAATGTTTATATACATGAAACTTTGAAAGGTTTTGAGTACTTCTGCGAAGAATTTTTTGGCTTACAGAGAATACTCTATGTTCTAGGCTTGTTTGAAATGGTGAAAATGTGACCTCTCCTGACCCATTACCGTGTAAGAAAAAGCCTGGGTCGATTCCCTATCTTACGTCATCCAATTAATTCGACTTTGCAATAACTTGAATAAATATTTAGCATTTTGTCTAAAATAGCTGTTTTCTTTACTAAAGTCTCACAGACTGTGTATATTCTCTATATATCGATGCTGTTGTGATAGAAAGACGCCATGGAGAATAATGCATTAATGAGGTGACGTAAGATAGGGAATCGACCCAGGCTTTTTCTTACACGGCTAAGAACAAGAGCACTGAACGGCAAGGAATGTAAAAAGGTGTTCGTTTTCTCTTCTTCTTTCTCGTAATTTCATTGGTTGATACTCGTACATTCAATAGAAAACCAGTAACGCAATATATTTTTATTAGATAATTTTTGATGTTGGTCTGATTTCAAAGAAAATCACTATTGGGGAAAGTTCTCAAATTTGTGATTCAAATATATTTTGTCATCCCCCCTCCCGATTGGCTGGGTGGTGATTTCTTTCAGTTTTCACAGCATAAATGACCAACAGCGTACAGTTTCCTTTATTTTCAGTTGATAACTTTTACTCTGGACACCTCAGACAGCACTTAAGGCATATTCAAGCAAAATCGTTATTGCAAATTGCTCATTGCCGCACCATTGTCTTTGCTCCTGTTCTTTAGCGAACCATTACTTATATTAGCCGGTAACAAAAAGAGCGGGGGACTGGAACCGAGTCAGTAAAACTAATTCAATTAATTACTAGTCAAAGTGAGTATTGTTTTTCCAATAGAACAGATCAAACTTAGCTAGACTGGAAAGTTTGGTGAACTTTGGCTCAATATTGACGATGCTAGAAGGCATCAAATATGTCAATTTTCCCATACAAACTCTTTTATTTTGTAACGTTGTCCCTCCAAACCATACATTCACTGTAAAATTGGGGGGGGGGGACAAAGAAATTTCAATTGCTTATAATTCAGACAAGATTCACGTGAATCACGTCAAACTTGGTACATATGCTAATTTTAACATGCTCTATCATGTGATGAACTTCATTTTAGAATTAGAGTAATTCTGATAAACTCGGTCCCAGTCCCCTGCTCGTTTTGTTACCGGCCAATTGGACGCCATTTATGCAATGAGCTACATGTTAGCGGTAAACCTGTTACCCATGTATTTTTTCAAGCTTCGGGTTTAAAACAGCAAGCTCACCTGAGAGCCTGCATCTTGGCTTGTGTCTTGGTCTTCCTCTCGTCGTTTTTACGCTGTAGACTGTCTATTCTATCGGCAGCCGATATCAGCTCTTTTCGCAACATGTCATTCTCCTGGAAAACCTCGTTCATTCTCTCGGCCAACGATTTGGTTTCATCTTCTTTTTGCTTTTGCTGTGAAAATGGGAAACACTTCAAATCAGTACTTCACAAGTGAGCAAACCGAACTAAATATACCCTAAAAGAATATGGTCCAACAGTGATGTTTAGCAGCTTTTTGTCAGTTTTGTTTCGTTTATTTCCGCTTTGTGAAACTAGTAAACTAAACAGGAAAACTACAAAAGAAACTTTCGAAAATGAGATTGAAACTATGACACAAAATAACAGGAGTGTAACGATTTTCAAAAGAATGGTAGAAATCTCGTGCAAAACCGACTTTTCGACTGTGAGAAAATGGCGGCCATAGCGTGCAATGGAACGCATGCGCATGCGCGTAAATCAAGGGAATGTTGCCGTGGCGGTCAGTGTCTCGTGTTTGTAGTAAATTTTAACCCAGTGTTCAAAACTTACACTACCCTGTTCAAAACATGTTTTCCTTAGTCTCTGAAGAAAATGGTCTCGAGTATTTGAAGCTTATCCTTGTCACAAAGCTCTTATTCTTCGCAGAAAACATGAAGATACTCGCTAAATGTTAACATTTCCGCCATTTTGGTAAACGCTGCTGCCATCCTTACTCCCCGCGCGGCACGTTATTCATCTTGGACTAGTTTAATCGGATTTTGAACTGGGTTGGCCAATCTTTTAAAACAAATCTTAGTTCCACACCTGTCAATCAAAAAGCAGTTCAGACCAATCAGAACGCAGCAATGTTCCCCCGGGAAAATACGCCCACCATCTTATCCCACAAGCTCTTCCGAAGGAGATGAAAACACACAATTGATTCTTCGCAGATTTAAGAAGTTCAGGGTACGCTAGGAAATCGACATGTCATTCAGAATGTTCGAAGACTATCACTGAACTCAGCGTTTTTCGCCATGTTTGTTTTGAAGGCTTGTGGGACGTAGCAACAGTAACTAAGGGGAAGAAGCTAATGTTGCGGCTGTTTCCCTTATTATAACTTCTCCTTGATCTGTGACAACTCCGTTAAAATTGTATACCATTAGAATCGCGATTCTACATCAAATGACTAGGTGAATATACTCTGCGAAAAGAGCCTTCATCAACTCCACGAAACGAGAAGAAAACTAGGCTCTGCAGTATTCGTGTTGAGCATGCGGCAACGGTTCGCCCAAGATTCTGGGCGAGTCAAGCCTGTTAAACCGGTTCATCAGCACGCGGCTATTTATGTGTTTTAAGCTGATGACCAAACCTGAGCCCACTGCAACAATGGCGGCCAAGTGGGGTCAGGTTTGGTCATCAGCGTAAAACAAAACAAGAGCCCATCTGGGCTTTCACTCTGGCCACATGAGATTGAAGATGAAATACACTTTCATTTGAAATCCTCTTATTAATAACCAAAGGGAAGAATTATTAGCTGAATTTAGCAGTCTTTAGGAGTGGCCGGTTGCGCGGTGACTTTCATTCTCTGCTCCCCTAGTATATATGTAATTTAATAGTTTTCTTTTTCTCGTATGTTGACCTTTTAATTTAAACACTACTTATTCGTTTAACACACTGCATTTGAGCAGGTATATATTTATTGTTTTGAACCCGAGAATTAACCGTACTACCGTACTTCATGGTCCCTTTCTTTAGTAGTGGGTTGTCGGTCAGGTGATTGTAAACTCTCGTCATTTAGCACAGAAAATGTATTCTGATGAATAGGGATCGGGTTGTCATGAAAGAAAGATGGCTCTTGAACAAACTGATAAGCTTCAGTAGGTTGGGTAGTCTCGGAAGACTGGAGACCTTGGTCTTTCATTGTCTTCTTTTTTCTATTCTTGATTTTTTTTTTTAAGTTTGAAAGTCGGATCTCAGCTTTATTATATCCGCTTTCAACTCGCCATTTTCAACTTCTAGGTCGATAATATATTCGTGATGACAGCATCTTGATTTCGGTCTTGTATATATTATCTTGCTGCACTAATTTGTCTTCCAAATGACTGAGTTTCGTTTCTTGATTCGTGTTTTGATGTGACGAGAGTAAGAATTCATTAAGCATATCAGTTAGGTCAGCCTCCATGTTCCAAATCAAGGTCATTAAAGCAGCGAGAGAGTTCTTATTGCGGGCTAACAATCCTCGTGAATTATCTCTTCCGGTTTGAATTTGACTCATGTGTATGTTGCTTTTGGAGTTTCAAGGATATGTTGATCCAAAACTACAGGCTCTTGGGGTTTTTCATTGACTTGTGAACTTGCAGGCTCTGTAATTTGTTTTTCTTAGTATAACATAAAGTGTTGAACATGTTCATTTTCTCAAGCATGTCGTGCGTGACCTCTGTTTCTTCATTCATTAAGTTCTCTTCATTCATTAAGTTCTCTACTTTCATCTGTAATCTGGGAAACTCAATCTTTGCCCATGCCTTGACACATAACTATTCCTGTTGTTAAGTAGACGTGGATGATTATAAGTAAAATCCTTCGACAGCTTGTACCGTTTCCGCTAGGTGAATATCCTCGCTGGAACGAAATAACTTGATCTCAATACTCTCTGATCGAACTTACGGTAAATTTAAATCTCTGACAGTTTTTAAGAGACTCATAATATTGGTCTTGAAGTGCCTTCGCCCAAAATAAGATGTTCTCCTCGGATGTTTTAAATGCAGCACAGCGAGCCGATGGCTTATAGATTCCAATATCTATTTCTTCGAATTTTAGCTTTCCGGATCCTGGCTTCAGGTCGTCGTATGTGTCGTATATAAAATCACTGGCCATCTGGGTAAAAAACGCGGGCCTTCGGCTCCGACAATAGCGCCAGTTGAAATATCCTGAGCCTGTTGTAAGGCTTTCGCACGAGTGAAGTTAAATAAAACATTAAACTGGTTTACATTTGAGAGATGAGACTCCAAGTTATAGAGAAAGTTGCTCGCGGGTCCTCCGCCACCTTGCTTTACTGTATTCAATTATGTAAATAAATTAACCTGGCGATTGTTGCGTGACCAGCACAGTGCAATCTGATTGGTGTGAATTTGACCTTTAACGCATGCGCAGAAAGCTTGCTACATGGAATAAAAAAAATAAAAAAAACTACCTGCATTTTAAGATTCGGTGCTGCCACAGGCAGCCCGAGTAATTAGCCGCGCACTGATAAACCGGTTTAACAGGCTTGACTCGCCCAGAATCTTGGGCGAACCGTTGGCGCATGTTCAATAACTAAAACAACACGAATACTGCAGCGCTACTTTTCTTCTCGTTTTGTGGAGTTGAAGAAGGCTCTGTTCGCAGGGTAAGGTGAATAGTACAATATTTCTTGATTTGAGCGTTGCGTCTATAAGCTTTAAATGTTTCTATTTCCAATATGCTAATTTATGACATCGTAGGAGGCGCATTTATTAAGAGCAGAGATAAATGACATTTCCTACACATCCATAATATATTTGGGCCTTTATTTTACCCAAATATTTTGTCTTTATCAGGAAAAAGATCCACTCACAATGAGAAAACAACAAAGCGAGGAAATAAGCGATGGATCGATTAAATGAGTGCTAGAGGAATGCAAGAAAGGGTTTCTGGAGGTAAAATTCTGAAAGTTTGGATTTTCGAAGAATTACGAGGCTTCGAAGAGTCGCCACGTGGACTAATGGCGTTTCGTGTTTCCTGCCTTCTCAATATTTATAAAGGGGAGGGGAAAAAAGCCCAGAAGTGCCTCAAACCAGAAATAAACACATCAGTGATGAAGAGGAACAACTTCACAACACACAGGTAAGATTTTATGACTTTATTGGTCATTTTAGTACAGTTTTAGTTTTTTTCTAAAAATTCCCATACATTCCTTGTACAAATCATTAGCTTGGGCTGCCAGTGGCCAAACTAGCCTTCTTCAGGTGTCTAGATGTTGTAAGTGGAGAGTTCTAAAATAGGGGCTTTACCTCGGTGTAACAACCTCACAGACTGCGTCACAAAAACTCCCTTCGTTAACTTTGAATAATTTAGGACTTAAGTAGTATATAGAATGGGGGGTTTGGCGCAATTACAACAAAATACAACGAACACATACTACCAACTGTCATTTTTTTTTTTTTTCATCTAATGGACTATCCTCACTTCGTTCGGCCCTCACTTCGTTCGGGGTCCATTAGATGAAAAAAAAATAAAAAATGACAGTTGGTGGTATGTGTTCGTTGTATTTTGTTGTAATTGCGCCAAACCCCCACATTCTGTCTACGACTATAGTTCATTCATTGTATTCATACGTTTTATTAAAGTAGTGTAGTCACGGTAATTTTGGTGTGCTATTTCCGGTTTCTGGCACACTATTCCGGATTAGAGCAGTTCTACCAAAATGGTTGCCGAAACGAAGGGTAGCCGAAGAAAAAATAAGGGTCCTATAAGGTATTACATCAATGATGAGCACATATTAACATTTATTCGAACACTTGGTTTATAGTGAATTTATTACATTTCAACACCCTATTAGAGGAACGATATTACACAGTATATCTGTCCTATTACATTTATTACGTTTTTAACACCTATTAAAGGAATGATTAGTTTACAGTATATCCATCCATGGTACTAACATACATTCTCTACTTCACAATATTAACGTATGCTGTTATCTTAGTACGTATTAATACCACACAGATTAGACAAGTGAACATTTGGTTTATAGTGAATTTATTACATTTCAACGACCTATTAGAGGAGTGTTGTTAATAAGGTATTATATCATGGCTGAGCATATACTAACATTTGTCCGAGTACGTCCTTTAAAGAATTATTTACGCGGATGGAAGATGGATGTTCCCGATGATAATCCTATGGGAGCGGATCCAGCTGTTTTCCTTGCCGGTGTACGTAAACAAACTACCGAAAAGTTTAAGGAAGAGCTACAAAACCACAATACCTTTAAGGCCCAATTAGCTTTAAACATAACTTTCGTACTTGATAAACCTGATGGTTACATATATGAGACAGCCACCTTCTATAGCGTGCAATCTGTTTTGACCAACGATGCGGGGATCCGTAGTGTAATAGTAGAAGCACATGCTCAGATATACAACCAAATTGAGAAGTGGATCAGTCGTGGATCAAATTGGGTCATAGATAGAGTCAACATTCTATGGTTAAACATCGCTAGATACCAACCACTACGTGGAGGTTCATATTTACCACTACCTCCAGAAATAGCGAATAAGAAAGCCGTGATCAATGTGAACAACAAAGACGACCACTGTGCACTTTCGTCGATATGCGCAGCAATGTTTCCAGTTAAGAAAGATCCTCAGAGGACATCAAAGTATCAGATAGATATGGTGAAATCCAATGGGGTGGACTCACCAACACCAATATCGCAAATACCACTTTTGGAGAAGCAAAACAACATTTCTATTAATGTATATGGTTGGGACCCAAAGGAAAAGTGCTTAATCATATATCACATCTCAAAGAAGACCTTTTCGAAGTACGTTCATCTACTACTTATAGAGTGCCCAAAGAGTGGTAAGCAACACTACTGTTTGATAAAGGACTTCAACAAACTCCTATTTGATCAAACGAAACATAAATGTAGGAAACACTTCTGCGAACGATGTTTACATGGATATACCACAGAAACTCTACTTGAGAATCACATTCCCGAGTGTAATGGCGCTAATGATAGAGCTATACGCATTGAAATGCCTACCAATAAGAACGACAAAGTTTCGTTTCAGAATATACACAAACAGCTTAAAGTACCATACGTTATCTATGCAGATCTCGAGGCATTGACCACTAAGATCGAAGGACCTGCTCAAGATCCAAATAAGAGCAACACGCTTAAAACAGAAGAACACATTCCTTGTGGATTTTGCTATATAGTTATACGTTCCAATGGTCATAGCGAACCACCAGTACTATATAGAGGCAGGGATACTATCGAACGTTTTCTACGATGTATACAAGAGGAAGAGGCGAAGATCAAAGCCCAAAAGGCCAAACCACTATGTATGTCATGGAAAGACTATAAGGTTTATAATAGCGCAACGATTTGTCATATCTGTCAGAAGCCATTGGCTGGTGATAGAGTACGCGATCATTGCCACATCACAGGTGAGTTTCGAGGTGCCGCACACAATACCTGTAATCTAAAATTACGTGCTTTTCCTACTATCCCAGTCGTATTCCATAATCTTCGTGGATATGATGCTCACCTAATAATGCAATCCATATCCACGACATTAGGTAAGATCTCTTGTATTCCAAACAATATGGAGAAATATATTTCATTCTCGCTTGGTAACCTACGATTCATTGATAGCTTTCAATTTCTACCATCATCTCTTAGTACATTGGTATCAAGTTCAGAATCAGACACTTTTCAACAAATTGTAAAATATACATCTAATCAAGAGAAAGCCAATCTATTAACTCGTAAAGGAGTATACCCATATGAGTACATGGATTCGTGGGATAGATTTGCAGAGACTTCTCTACCACCGAAAGATGCGTTCTATAGTAAACTAACTCTAGAGGATATATCCGATGAAGATTACGAACATGCAATAAAAGTTTGGAATGTATTTGATTGTAAGACCTTGGGTGATTATCATGATCTTTATCTACAAACTGATGTACTTCTTCTAGCGGATGTGTTCGAGGACTTTCGTACAACATGTATACAAAACTATGGATTAGATCCCGCACATTATTATACGAGTCCAGGACTTTCATGGGACGCTTTATTAAAGATAACTGGAGTGAAACTCGAACTATTAACTGACTATGACATGTATCTATTCATCGAGAGAGGTCTACGTGGTGGTATATCCATGGTATCACAACGTTATGCCAAAGCAAATAACCAAAGTATACCCGATTTCGATCCCAATAAGCCATATAGCTACATACTATATGTTGATGCCAATAATCTATATGGTTGGGCAATGAGTCAATATCTACCAACAGGAGGATTTGAGTGGTATACACCAACAGAAGAACAAATAACCAATCACACAATCGATTCAGATAAAGGTTATATCCTTGAAGTCGATCTTGAATATCCTCGAGAACTTCATGATACACACAACGACTATCCACTAGCTCCCGAGAGAATTCAGGTGAATAAAGATTTGTTCTCAGAGTATCAGACCAATCTATTTGAGGAACTATATAGAGGTAATGGATCTTTGAAAGTAGAAAAACTTGTACCTAATCTATATAACAAAGAACGATATGTGCTCCACTACCGCAACCTACAATTGTATCTATCTCTTGGTATGCGTTTGAAAAAGATCCATAAGGCACTACGATTCGACCAATCACCGTGGATGGAACCATATATACAAATGAATACAGAATTACGAAAACAAGCGAAGAGCGTCTTCAAGCAGGATCTATACAAACTGATGAACAATAGCGTATTTGGAAAAACAATGGAGAATCTACGTAAGCGTGTAGATATCCAATTAGTGCATGGTTGCTGCACACGTTGTAAAGATGGCTACGCCAGTCGCGCCAAGTACTCGTATGTCAGTGTTTAGTGTTCTTTATTTTCCACTTAAAAGAGGATGATAGACATTTAGGAGGAGGATACATAAATACAGTATTAAATATGGTAGTAACAGGGGGAGAGTGTGCAGTGGTTAAAGGAGCCGAAGCTTTCGAGTTAACCACTGCCACAGGACAAAGTAAAATACAAGTTAAAGGTATATAAAACTGCGGTTGACTTAAGCCTCGATAGCTCCTATAGGATTAGGATTAGAAAACTATCTAGGAAAGGATAGGGACAAATTTTTAAAGCGAATATATTAGACTAATTAGCTAATATATTAAACTAATTAACTAATAATAGTATCAACAAACACATAACTAGGGCAGTTGTGATTTGAGAAAATAGATTTTATAATGTTTATTAAACTGAGAGTAACTTAGACACTTAATTTCTGTGGGGATCGATTGCCATATTTTGGATATAGAAAACTTGAAAGTAGTCATGCCATAGTTAGTTATGTCTAGAGAAATTCATATTCTTAGCATACCTGGTATTGTGACTATGAATTTCAGATATAGGTAAGACATATCTGGAGAAAACACGTGGTGTATTTGAACTAATAGTATAAATTTTGTGGCCAAATGTTGAGATTCGGAACTTAAATATATTGTCAAGTGTTAAAATTTCTAGAAGATTAAAGTAAGAGATAGCACTCTCTCTGCTATTGGCAAAGAATATGCTACGAATGCATTTGTTCTGTTTAGATTTAAGTCTAGTCAATTGAGTTTTATAAGTATTTCCCCAGTTCATGATTCCATATTGCAGATAAGGGTAAATTAATGTGTAATAAAGTTGTTTCAGCATTTGAAAGTCAAGATAATGTCTTGGGAATTATTTCCCCAGGTTTTTAGATATTTTGTTATTAATACGGCAGATCTGGGGTCCCCAGTTTAAATGTTTATCAATATAAATTCCTAAGTATTTAATGTAGTCCTTCTGTTCTATATCTGGCTAATAGTAAATCGTTTCCTATGTGATGAAAGTAGCATATAATGGGTTTTAGTAATATTAACAGATAGTTTGTTAGTATCACAATACTCTAAAGATGTCTAAATTCTTCATTTACGACTGACTCTAATTCGTTTGTGTTATTACAAGAATAGAATATGGTAGTGTCGTCTGCAAAAATTCTGAAAGAAACTTTACATGAACAGTCAGGCATATCATTAATACGCAAAAGAAATAATAGTGGACCTAGCGTTGACCCTTAAAGAACACCACAGATAGTATTTAACAAACTTGACTTAACTTCATCAATTTGTACATATTGTGTTCTGTCCGATAGATAGTTTGCAAACCAGTGAAATGGGGTCCCACGATTTCCATATTTGTATAGCTTCTTTAATAAAATATCATGATTAACAGTATCAAACGCTTTTGAAAGGTCAAGAATTTTTTATTTTTTATTGTCAATATTCATCCTAAGTTGATCTGTAAGTTCGAGAATTGCTTGCTCTGTAGAGTGGCCTTTCCTAAATCCGAACTGGTATGTAAAGAGTATATTGTGTTTTTCTAAAAAAAAATTAGTTGGTTGTAGACAAGTCTTTCAAGTACTTTTGCAAATGGGGAAAGTGTTGCAATTGGTCTGAAATTACCTGCATCAATAACTGAACCATTTATAAGTGCTCAGATACGGATATATTGTAATGTGCCGCGATCGAAGGAGAGTTTTGATTCCCAAAGTAGTTTTGTTTTGCGAGAAGACCGTTGGGCACCTCTGGCCGCTCGAATAGCCTGCCTCAATCTCATGCCCATAGCCTTGCTTTTATGTTTACAAACCGGTTTCGGCTCACAGGTTAATTTCAATATGTCACTTCACGTATGATTCAAAACATAAACAGGCCATTGTCGACTCTCGACTTGCGAATATAAAGGAAAATTCTCCTCGATTTACTTCGTCGACTTTGATGTTTGGATATCCCAATGAGCATGCATTGATTCCTCGTTGTTCTATCTCTGTTATGTGCGAGTCAATCAGGGCATTTAGAGGGCAAACCACCAGTACAATTACTCGTTTTGGATAATCGAACGTGAAGGAAGAAACAAATGCCAGCCGGGTATGAGTTGGAAAGCTGAGTCAGCGATTTTCCTTAGCCAGTGGGCCGTATTGAGAAGACATCACGCCGCTTCAAGAACATGAACAGATATCTTTGAATTTCGAGGCTAACTCAAATTGTACAGCACTGTGAAACACACAATCGAAATTTTCACGTTTGTGTGTATAATCTGTCAAGACTCGTGAACCGGTTTGTTACACGATCTCAAGATGGAGCCAATAAAAATGTTCGTTAGATCCAAATGCCTCAGTTTCCATGGTCACGACTCAATCAACCAATCGGGGACGAGGTACATATTCTGTACCGGAAGAAACGAAAATCTCTACTCGGGAGGCCAGAGGCTCGTCGCTTCGCGACTCGTGCTGAAATCAAGCCTGCGGTATCTACCTGAGTATTAGTAACAGATGACATGTAGAAACTGGAGGATGGAGACTTAGTTAGGAGCTGGGTTGGATCTGTATCTGTTATCTTAATTGATCTAGCCAGATTAGGTCCTACATTAATGAAATGTTGATTAAACTGCTCAGCTATATCTTGTTTATCTATAAATATTCTATTATTGTGTACACGTCTTGATGGTTGGGTCTGGCTTTTGGTTTTTCTCTTTATGAGGGTGCCAATCAGGTTCCAGGTAGACTTCAAGTTAGTTTTCCTTATTTCAAACTGTAGTTTATAATATTTCAGGAGAGCTACAGTCGTTTCTGGAAGCAGTTGATTCACTTTTGCAGCAGTGTACAGTGTACAACGGAATACAAGGTACTGGTTGTATTTTAAGATTGGTGAGTGGCCTCGAAAACTGTATTACAGTTCTGCATAAAGTTATCAATAGGGACACTGATGTAGGAACTTCTGAAAACGGAAACCTGGGAGAGCTACTGCCCTTAATTGGCAGTATTTTACACCACTGGGAGCAAAAAACTCTTCGATTTAGAAGTTACGAACTTTCCACATAGTGGCGGAAGGGGAAGACCATTTATTCCCATTAATCCTGATCAGGTTGAATATATAATTTCGGTTGGGCGTAGTATTGCTCAAACTTTGCTTATTAGTAGAACTCTTTATAGAAGATGCGAGGAGTTTAATATATGTAAGAAGAGAGAAAGATATTCTCAGTTGACAGACAGCGATCTAGACGACGTCATGCATCACTTGATATCAGAGTACCCAACCAGTGGATTGAGAATGCTATCAGGTCATCGGTGTAGAATGGGTATAAAGGTTACAAGGAGATTAAGGAAGACATTGCTCCGAGTTGATCCAATACATAGCTTCGTAAGACAACTACATACCATCAAGAGACGTACTTACAGTGTAGCAAATTGCTAATTCGCTGTGGCACATAGATGGTCTGCATTGGTTCATACGCTGGAGAATGGTAATTCACGGTGGAATTGATGGTTACACACGCCTTATTGTATACCTACAATGTTCTGATAACAATCGTGCATCAACTGTTCATCTGTGTTTTATGCAAGCAACAGAGAAATTTGGATGGCCCTCCCGCACGAGATCAGACAAAGGAGGGGAAAATGTAGAAGTTGCTTGTGCAATGTTCCTTGTCAAAGGATTAAACAGAGGGAGTCATATTGCTGGCAGCTCAACACATAATCAGCGAATTGAAAGACTGTGGAGAGATGTCTTCAGATGTGTCTGTGCATTGTACTATTAATTGTTTTATGTTAGAAGATGTTGGTTTTCTCTCTCCAATAGATGATGTGGATCCCTTTTGTCTTCACTACATTTTCATACCGAGAATAAATAGAGCACCTTAAAGAATACTCTGAGGCTCACAACCATCATCCTCTGCGTACAGAACACAACTGGACACCTTACCAGTTATGGTGTCATTCTAGCATTGCTGCACAAAGCGAAGACCCTATTGACCTTAGTGATTATGGAGTTGATCCCCGGGGTCCACCAACCAATGGATTTGATGTACACTTTGTTGAAGTTCCAGATACTGTAGTCACATTGAACAACATGCAAATGTCGATCATCACAAATACTGTTGATCCTTTACAGTGCAGCAATTGTTATGGAGTTGACCTTTACATTCGTCTTCGTGAAATGGTTCATGCTCAGCTACACTTGGGACAGGTGTGTAGAACATAACATGCTTTCAAAATGAACAGTAATACAGGCCTCAAATTTTACATTTTAAATCACTTGCTAAAGAAAGCAAGTGCCTAAAAAATCTACTTGCCAGAATCAAAGCTGCACACTTGCATTTTCATTTTTTCTTGTCACAAGTAAATATACTTTAGTAAGTTTGCATTTTGATTATAATATTTCACGGTACATTTTATGATCATCATCGTGGATATTATTCCTGTTTTGATGTTGCTTGATTCAATAATAGTCTAATGATATACATGTATATCAAAATTCATGGTTTTAAAAAAGCGAGTGCTTAGATTTTCTACTTGCATTACATAAAAATCAACTAGTATTTAGCAAGTAAAATGCCTGAAATTCAAGGCCTGGTAATAGGCAACTTGCATATTCTTACAGACGAGCTGGAATGAGCCCTTAGTGGAGGCTCATGCGGGGAATTCATTAAATGCTGTTTAGCATTAGAAAAGAATCCTCCGCATGAGCCTCCTTTGAGTGCTTGTCCGTGAGAATATGCATGTTGCCTTATTAAACACTAAGATCTGGTATAAAAGGATTAGCCCCTCCTCTTTTAGCTATTCACACCTTAAAGTTGTGATTTGCATTTTTTAATTGGAGAGCAATGAAGATCGAAACAAGGGAAGCTCAAAGATACGTGTAGTTGTGTATTCAAGGTTAAGTTTGGAAGTAGATCGTCACCACAGTGATGTGGTAAAAATAGCAGTAAAATCACATTCATCTACATGTACATGTAGTGCAGCTGATGGTCAAAATGACCAGTGCTTGGCTACAATTCCCCATGCAAGAACAGCATAAGAACATGTGATCAAGTTCTAAATTCTCCCTTCGAAAACAAAGAATATGTTCTTGCAAGGAACCTGATTCCATTGAAAATACTGTTATTAACCCATTGACTCCTATGGTGCTCAAAACTACTGGAATACACACATGGAACTCCCAAAAATGACTGCATCATCAAATGTAAAGGAGCTGGAATTCTGAGAATGCAACATTATTTCAATGTATAGATGTGATCAGTTGACTCCATACATATATTTTGGAGCAAAACCCCTGGTTTTGCATTGTCCTCACCAGACCGCGCCATTGCGGGATTCTCACATTTTTTCCCAAATGTCACACTAAAAATTTACTCGAGGGCTGTAGGGGTGCAAAGCAGAAAAACTAGCTGTTAAAATTAGTTCTGAAAGGAAAACAGTAAAAGAAGTTGCGAAATCAAATACGAATCTCTTTGCTTGCTAATAAAAATCATACTGAATGACCCACTCTGTCTCAGAAATGTCCCACAACTGTTTGTCTTTGTGGGTCTCTGGACCCCAAGCTACAACATTCTGGTCAGAACACTGGTTTTGGATACATTTTTCATTTCTTCAATTTTCAGGAATTTAGAGAAGCTAAAGATTGGCTGAAAAACTAATGTGCGACGTCAAAGGAGGCATTTACTGTCTTTGTTTTCTCATTGTGAGTGAACCTTTTTCCTGATAAAGACAAAATATTTGGGTAAAATAAAGGCCCAAATATATTATGGATGTGTAGGAAATGTCATTCATCTCTGCTCTTAATAAATACGCCTCCTGCGATATCATAAATTAGCATATTGGAAATAGAAACATTTACAGCTTATAGACGCAATTGGAGCGGAATGCAGGAAAGGTGAATTACCTGGTCCGTCGTCTTGTTGATTCGTTCTTTCAAATGCGCCATCATGTCCTCGTGTTCCCTTGCAGTTTTCTGCAGCTGGTTATTTCTGTCCTGTAAGAGAGACACTTGTCTTTCCAGTTCCTGTACTGTCTGTTGCTGTATACTCCTGCAAACATGCACAGGAGATCTTACACAGGGCATGCACGCATTTCTTATAGTGCAAACTTGGAGTAAACTGTCAATCACAAATATAGAAGACTGCTAACGATAGATGCATACAGCAACTTGAAAAACGTTGTCAGTTAAAACAATACCAAAATGCCAAGGCCAAGCACTCGAAGCATTATGGATGCGTACAGCAACTTGGAAAACGTTGTCAGTAAAAACAGTAAAAAAATCCAAAGGCCAAGCACTCGAAGCATTATGGATGCGTACAGCAACTTGAAAAACGTTGTCAGTAAAAACAGTACCAAAATGCAAAGGCCAAGCACTCGAAGCATTATAGATGCGTACAGCAACTTGAAAAACGTTGTCAGTTAAAACAGTACCAAAGTGCAAAGGCCAAGCACTCGAAGCATTATGGATAACTCAGTCCCTTAAGGGGGCACTGTCGATCAAACTGAAACTTCAAATTTCTTAAAAACAAAACTACAACAATAAAACCTTGAGATCAAAGAGAAATACCATGTGAATGTCCTGATATGCTTTTCAAACGTTTTCGACAGCAGGGCAAAGAATAAAGTGGCTATTAAAAGCTTATTTTAGAAACTGGATTGCGGTTACAGAGAATCGATTTCAAGTTGCTCTAAATTTCTCATAAAAGCTGTAATTTCATCCACTCGAATATTTGCCATTGTTTCCGGCTAGAAAGCATATTCTGCTAATGAGTAATTATTTTTGCATTTTGTCTTGAGAACGTTTATCATTTGGGGGTTGGCAGTACAGCCAAATTATACTGAATCAATGGTTTAACTAGCCTGCAAAACTAGCGGTTTAACTAACAGTATGTTGAGAAAAACAACCGAGACTTTTCTAACTTCGTTTTCATGCATTTAAAGTGCATAGAAGCCCAAATTAGATATATTTGATATCGATTGTACATGAAAAGGATAGTCCAACGGTAGAATATTTCTATATTTGGGTGTTACGTCTACAAGATATTCCTATATGCTAATGATGTGATGTCATCACTGATATTTGCTTAATTTCTTTGTACTTGTGAATTAAGCTAGTTTCTAATTTATATTTTATTTTGTAAAATCACTTTGATAAGTTTCAAATATAACTTAGAATTTAAAAATAGGTAATTTGTATCTACATGTACCAGCATGCTTTTGTATAAGTGATGTCGGTGATGACATCACATCATTAGCATATTGGAAATATAAACCTTTATATCTCGCAGACGTAACACCCAAAAGAAACATTCTACCGTTGGACTATTCACTTCATGTACAATAGATATCAAGTTTAACTAATTGGGGCTTATATGCACTTTAAAATGCAAATCATTCCATAGCAATTTTCCACATCACTTTACAACTGAACACGATTATTAGTTTAGGTAAAATCTTTCATGAGGAAGCACTAGTTGCTAGTTACCATTACAAATTAATCTTCCAAATTCGAAATTATGAGACGACTATAGCGAGTAAATGCATACTAAAGGCGTGCTCATTTGGAAACTATCGTTATTCCGGAATAAGAATATTCTAGTTATTTTGCCTAGTAATATTCTAGTTATTACTCGGGCCAGGCCTTCGGCCGAGGCACGAGTCAGAAATCGCAAGTGTTTTATTATTATTTGTTATTTTTTGTGTCGCTGATTTGCGCCGGCAACCAATCAGATTGCACTGGTCACGTGACACGTACATTGCGCCAGCCATGTGACATGTGATTTTCAGGTTTTTCAAGATGGCGACGAGTGGGAGTTAGCAAAACCTTTAATATCAGCTGTTTTTTTGTGTAAACCAAAGGTTCCTTCAAGTGCAATACCAAGATTTTTGTCTTTTCTAAAGCTGAGAGGTGTTTCACGGGCTTTGTACGAGAATTTATCACATATCCAGATCCACTCAAGGAAGATCTTAGCCATCTATGTCACGAGTGGATATCGATATCAACACTAATACTAGTAATAGGACTAAGAGTGAGACAACAGTTTGTAAATGTAAGTAGTTAAACTGAACATGATAACTTTTATACCAATTGACTGTGGTTGTGTTGTTATTCATTGTTATTAACCTCTCGGAAAGTATAGTAGAAATGACGCGATTTCTCAGTTCTCGATCTGACAGGGTCCTTTTAAAATATTATATGCACATGTTTTTATAAATTCGGGAACGAAAATCTAGCAGGATATGGCGTGAACTCTACCCTGGGTACCAGAGGTTCTCACTTCGCAAAGCTTAGGCACGAAGCTTTTCCACCGAGGAGCGAAGCGACGCTTGCTCCTCGACACTTTGTCCTCGCTTCGCGTCACGCAGTTTTTTGTTTGCCGACGATTGATACGAACCGGCTTCAAACTCCGGCTTTATTTATCTTCTTTTTATTTTGCTGAACTGCACAGAAGACCTTGAAATTACCGTTAAATAAATCTTCCTTATTTATCCTAAAAAAAGCTTTGATTTTATATACCCTCGAAGAAGGAATTATTTTTACTTTCTTCACTTCGCCTTCTCTTTCCGTTAACAATAGGGAATGGACAATCTGAAATCTACAATGAACCTACGATGTTTACCGTCTCGTTTTTCTCGGCCAATGGAAATCGAGATACCGTGGCCGCTGTAATCGGTTCGGCGGCAGAGGTTTCTTTGTATTAACATTTATTAGCACAAGTTTCAACTATTCTCTTCTCTTATTCCTAAATTCTAAAGTGTATAGTTTTTACAATGGGGAGCTGGGGTGGTGCAGTGGTTCATCACCAACATTTGCTGAATTTCTTTGTGCTTGTGAATTAAGCTATTTTCTAATTTTTGATTTTTTTGGTATAATCACTTTGATAAGTTATAATTTAAAAATAGGTAATTTGTCTCTACCAGCATGCTTTTGTATAATAAGTGTTGGTGGTGACATCACATCATTAGTACTAATTTGGGCTTATACATGTTTGCACTTTAAGATAACCCTAAGGACCCACCTCATAATTGTATTTCTTATTATGCCTTATTACTCCACATTTCCATCGTCTTATGAGAAAATAATATTGTTGTTGTTAGTAATGGCATCAAATATAGTAGCAAATGGCCCAATTCCTCAGTTCTTGGATCTGACCATTCCAGTATCGGCACTTTCACTTGGTCAGGAGTACCAGTACTTTTTACAGTGCGACTACTGAAAGCAGGGCCACTTAGACAATGAGAACCAATCACATTGCAGAACGAAAACAAAGCATTACAACTTCGGTAACTTTAGCCAATCAACAGATAGCAAAGAACAATGCTACTTGACTTGGCAGAAATCTGAATATGCTTTGTTTTCGTTCTACAATGTGATTGGTTCTCATTGTCAAAGTGGCCCCACTTTCAGTAGTCGCACTGTAAGAATTATTTGGGAATGAAAATTAAACTTGCTGTGACCCCAATGATAGAAAAGAAGGAGTGGAAATTGCATGTTTGTTTGTGGCCTGCCATTATAAGTTTCAGTCTCCTTCAAGATGTAGTAAATGAACACTAGTGCTGTGCTCACTAATATTTGAAAATGGTGGTCTAGCTGTAGTTTACAACCCCAATCGTCTCCTCTGGTTCGTTATTGAGAATTACTCAAACATCTAGACAGATCTAGATAGATGACTTTATTTCACATGTAGAATGACACATTCTAAATATTCACAAGGAATAGCCGAGAAACATTATTTGGAATTACTACTCAAATGTTAACCATTGCACTTCAATCAACAACACCCATACCAACTTTTTATAATTCTAAAGATCCTCAAGGAACTATTATTGAAAAGAAAGTAATATTAAACTACATACATGTAATAATTATTGAAAGAAATTGTGGCTGAAATGTACATGTACAGCATGTATGTGTGTTGTGTGTGTATTTTGGCTCTATCATTTCCAAACCTGACCCCCACCCCCTCCTTTCTGGGCATACATGGGGCATTTTGACATTTGTAGTGCCATTATATATAAATTATCACAAGAGCATCAGTAGTGAACCAATTCTCGGGCTCCCTTAGCACAAACCATATATGACAAAATATGCTAGAACTCTATGTATTCAATACCTAGTTACTAAGAGGATTTCAAATGAAAGTGTATTCCATCTTCAGTCTCATGTGGCCCGAGTGTAAGCCCAGATGGGCTCTTGTTTATGATCAGAATACACAGAATGCATTCCAAGTATTCCAGAATAAGAATAGCTCCCAAACGAACGCTTACATGACTGGTATTTTCCTACTATTCTTATTCTAGAATGGTCCCAAACTAACGCGCCCTAAAATAGCGTAACAATCGATGTACTAATGTATTGTCATACTTGTTGACTTCTTCTTCTTCTAGGTGACCCCTCAGCGTGTTGTTCTCTTCATTCTTCAGGTGCATTTCCATCAGTTGTTCACTGGCAGTTTTCAGGTCCTTCTCCGTCTGCTCCAACTGACCAATCAGATCTTCGTACTCTCTACGTAGTGCAGCAAGCTGTCAACAATGTTGATAGCGTTAATTATTTAACTTGGAGAAATTGCAACCCATTTTTTCAAATAATTATCGATCTGCCGGTATAATAACCATAACGTTGTAGCTTATTTTTAGCTTTCTCTGAAACTTTGTCGCTGGAGTCCGCCATGTTTGTAACAGTGACGTCACGCAGCTCATTTGGCCGCGCGGCAAACCGGACAGTTTTTAGCATAAAGTAGTCAATTTGAATGGCGAAAAAGAGACCTTTCCGAAGGCAGAACTGAAAAATAAATATGCTCTTGATAATCAGAAAAGAATGAACTTTATTATTCTGCAATAAAATAAAGATGCAAAATTTGGTTTCATAAACACTTTGAAAGGTTTAGGAGATAAATATATTGAACTTTCCGCCGAAACCGACTTCCCGCTATTTTGTATATTGGTTCACGATTACGTCATGCCTCCCTTTCTCGACGGGATTGCATATATATAAAAGGAGAGCTATCTTTTAACCCTTCTAGCAGGGTAATCCTTGTAGGGCGGGTTTTAATTACCTCCATTTAATCTCCATTTATTATACGAAACTACATCCGGGTACTGAGTAGCGTATTTTCCATATCCTCACTAGTGAAAATATCGATGACATCACGTTTGCCGCCTTTTGAACTACAAACTAACAAATATGGTGGCAGGTCAGTTGTAAAAATCACAGAGGAAGATGTAAACAGCTTAAATAATCTGTATAACAATGCATATTCCGAGTACAAAAAAACAAAATACGATCTAAAACTCTCTAAAGATTTTCTCGACTGCAACGAAGAGACAAGAAAACCCGAGGAAACTTCCCAGAACAGCTTAAAAGAACACGAAGAAGTTTGTACTGACAGTGAGTAAAATGAATAGATAAGAGTTCTTAGAGCAGTTTAATTGTCCATATAATAAAAAGAAAATTACACGGTGGTTTGAACATACGCGTGAACGAGTGAAATGTTTTGGACTCGAGAGGATAAACTTCATATCTTCGCACCACCGTGTAATATCCTCTATGTAAAAAGTCCTTAGACGAATATTACTTGTTTGTGTCGACTCAATTTTCCAATCACACTGTAGTTTAACCGTTCCGCATGATTACAGTTATAAACGCGTCCCTTCTCAAGGAAGCGGCCGTGATTCCAATCCTCGACCTCTAGCACACAAGGGCGGCACTCTCTTATCACTGGGCAAATTGGAATTCGGAAGGCGGTATTGAGTATTGACTATGTCCTTTTCATGACCATGGTGCTTCACTCGATGTTGCAAGGCTTTGTGAAGTATTAAAGTAGATGTGATACCCCGTTTTGAAATAGGTGTTTTTGCAAGACATAAAAACACAGTGGCGGTGTGCTCACCTTGACTTCCGCTTCCTCTGCCTGTTGTTGTGCTGTATCCTTGCTGACTATCAGCGCAGTGTGTTCAGCTTGTCGTCGATGTAGAGTGCTTTCAGACTGGCGGAAATGCTGGCTTTTCTGTCATAACAAACATGCTACTCATAAAGAACTGTCCTCGGTTTATAAAAGAGAAGTGTTGTTGTTGTTAAAGTGAGAAAATCCTTTTTATTATCCACCAAGCTATAAACTACAGGGTTTTACGTGCGACAAAAAAGTGATTGAACTGCGAATAGTCTCATCGGCAGCCACAATCAAAACGCCTCCCAAGATAGAGACGTCTGCGATTCAAGGCCAAAAAGTCCATACTGATGACGTTATGCGACCAGGGTCTGTCGCGTCATTTGATTGGCTAGTATACCTAATTATCATATACAAGATGGCTGTATTCGCAGGCTAACAGTCTCATTATTTTTCTTCTTTTGTCAGTAGTGGCCGAGCGAAAGCTGGAGGCGACCTAAAAACTCCCCAGAGGACACAGGAGGGGGCTCCTCCACCTCAATTGAAAGTTATGAGTCATTCCCAATCTTCGCTCGGACAAAATTTACAATAGGCGACAGCACACGGACAGCGCCCAAGAAAAATAGTGAGATCTGCTTGCAGTCTAAAAAGTGATAACAGATAATCTGTGACGTCTTCATTTACGTCGCGCGTGAAAGGTTATCATATATTTCAACATATCCTCGTTCTAGAATTACCAATAATCAGTAATTGGCTTTTGCTCTTAATTATCAATAATCGCTAATTCTGGAACACAAATTAAACAATGACATTCTTAAAACCAGTCAAGGATAAAGATAAACAATTGTCCAAATCCGAACGGCGGTAGACGCGCTTAGTGTAGTGGTCGTGACGCCTGCACTGCCAAGCACAACACGCAAACGATTACGAGTTCAAGCCCGAGTAGGAGCGCTCAAACAAATTTTTTCTCTCGTTTACCTTCTCTTCTTGTTACCTGTGAACCCTAGCTCTAGTGAGTGAGAACCCGTCGTTTACCCGCGAATTCGTCCGATGGTTAGGGTTCGGTTTATGGTTCGGGTTAGGATTTGTCGTAGTATTACCAATAATCGGTATTTCAAGCGTGTTTGCCATTTACTGATTATTGGTAATTGTAGAGCGAGGATGCGTTGTATATTTCGCACATGTGGGATATAATATCCTCCACCAATTAGCTTCAAGCATTTTCATGCTCATACCATTTCGAAAACAAGTTCTCGCCATTTTTGTATACGCTGCAGTCGTCCCTAGTCTACGCACGTCACGTTATTCAGTAAATGGGCCTGGGTCGAGATTAGTTATTCAGCTCTCACTCACTCACTCCACGTAGTTTAGTGTCTATCACGTTCGCTTTAGTCGCGATTTGGCGCCCATACAAATCTTGCAATTTTCTCTATTCTTGTTTTCACGTGAACGCTAGTTCTAGGTGAGTGATAACTCGTCGTTTATTTGGGAAATTTCAAAACGTACCAAATACCTTCAAGTTTTCGGCGATTCAAATACTCGCACCATTTCTGCCAGAAACTGAGAAACAACATGTTTTGAACAGTGTAGTTTGGGTTTTGAACAATGGAATAAAATGTACTACAAACACGAGACATTGACCGCCAACAGAGTGTTTTCGGTAAAATTCCCGCCGATTTACGCATCAGCTTGGGCATGCGTCCTAGTTATTCCGCTGTCCACTAAGTGAACAGTGACAAATTCTCAACTCTGCTTGACTACTGCCCAGTCATCTAGCGACCAAGGGCAGAACTCTAAGTTGGACTCCCAAGTTTTTACAGGAACTAGTTATCCATGCTATGTTGTGTACTCACCCGATCCAGTTCAACCTCTAGGTGTCTTTTGGTCGCTTCAAGTGCGCTTACTTTGGTTGTCAGATCCTTGGTTTGTTCCCAGGCCTTTGTTAGCTCGGACTCCAGATGATTTGCTCTAGTTTCTAGGCTCCCGCGTATCTTGCTCTCGAACTCAAGTGCCGTGGAGGCCTTGGTACCAGTGGTGCTAGCACTGGTAAGTTCTTGGCGTATTGCACCCAGATTCTACAAATAATAACATTCAAATGTTACTGGTCGATGTACGGTTACATGAACATGCCCGTGATCACACAAACAGTTCGATCTGGGTTTTTTCATAGACTTGAAAATGCTTTAGTAGTTAAAGTGCATATGAGCATTAAAATCGATTCTGCATCAAGTAAATAGTTGAACTTTAAAAAAAAAATTGAGTGTGGCATCTATGATGCCTCCCGGTTAGCTCAGTGGTTAACCGCTGGTCTGTTGTGCGGGAGGTCGCGGGTTCAAACCCCAGCCGGACCAACACTCAGGGTCTTAAAATAACTGAGTAGAAGGTGCTGCCTTTGTGAAACAATTTCGTTCACGAGCTGCAAATGGTTAGACCTTCACGTCTTCTCGGATAAGGACGTTAAATCGTAGGCCCATCAGTGGATGAAGAGCCACCTCGTGGAAATGCAACTGATTAATCTGTTATTATTATTATTATTATTGTTACGAGTTATAGGAGGTTTCTATTTCCAATATGCCAATTATGTGACGACATGCGAGGCCAACAAAAGGTCACTTCTTTCTCCTTGTGAATGAAACTATTGCTGATTTATACAAAATGTTTGGTAATATCACTGATATAAGGCCCAAATATTACATAGATGTTTAGAAAAACATGTATATTTCTGCCAGCACGTTTTTGTATAATAAATGAGTCCTCGCATGTCGTCACATAATTAGCATATCGGAAATAGAAACCTCTATAACTCATAGACGCAGCAGTCAAATTAAGAAATATTTTACAATTCAACTATTTGCTTGATGGAGAATCGAGTTTAATGATAACAATATAAATTGGGCTCATATGCACTTTAACAATTTGACCAAGCTAATCTTATGGCTGTTGACAAACTATGGAGTTTGCGCGGTTCCAATCATCCTCGAATACCCAGGGGTAGTGAGTGGGTCTTCACCTGGGTATCCGAGGATGGGTTTCAATTTCATGAGAGTACAAATGTTAGATTTATAGAGTGAACTTGAGAAGAGCAGTATCACATGTTACAGAGACTCTGTCACTCCACAAATGCTGAGTGACAACTGAAGGAGTTAAATTCTTGGCCAAGTCTCTTGTCTAGTGGTCTGATCAACTAAAAGTCGATTAAGGTATGTTAACCGCCTTGGGAAGAGAGTAGCAGCTGACGTTTCGAGCGCTATCTCTTCGTCATAGCAAGAGAGGACCTTGGTGTCTAAACAATACTTAGTACATACTACACAAGTGAAGTGCTTTTCCATCACTCTGATTAGCTCGGAATATCCTGAAGTGTTCAATTGTAAATGGATTTTTGAACTAAACTGAGGCTGTTTTTTTTTTCACTTGTATGGTATATTCTAAACCAACTGTTATAGCCACATATTTAACCCTTTCAGCCCCAAGAGTAACATCAATATTCTCCTTAGTTACTGATCTTCATTTACAGTATTTCTTTTAGTGTCAGTAAAGAGAATTTAGTGTCACAGCAAAACAAATCCCAGATGATTAACTCCAATATTAGAATGACCTCTCTTCTTCACTTTATTCTAATATCTTAGATAAGTTAGATGTTGATCACTCTTGGGACTTATTTAGTTAGAGGTAACTGAATTTTTGTCTTCGGTAATTCTTATATTTCTGCCTAAAGTAATTAAAATGATAAGTAAATAGACCTCTTTTCTCATACTAGTGATACACGCTTGAGATATAAAGAGGTCGGAAAGTTGTGTAATACGGCTGGGTATTTTTACGAGAGAACAAAGTAGTAGTAGTAGTAGTAGTAGCCGAGCGAAAGCTGGAGGCGACCTAAAAACTTCCCAGGGGAGACAGGAGGGGGATCCTCCACCTCAATTGAAAGTTATAGCGAGTTATAGCGAGAAATAGCGAGATCTGCTTGTAGCCTAAAAAGTGATAACAAATATTACACATCTGTGACGCCTTCATTTACGTCGCGCGTAAAACGTGGCTGATACTGTAAAATTGCCAAAATGATATCACACTGCCCCCCCCTGGGGTTATCATATATTTCGCACATGTGGGATATAATATCCTCCACCAATTAGCTTCAAGCATTTTCATGCTCATACCATTTCGAAAAGAAGTTCTCGCCATTTTTGTATACGTTTGTAGAATCTGGGTGCAATACGCCAAGAACTGACCAGTGCTAGCACCACTGGTACCAAGGCCTGCAGTAGTTAATCAGTATTTTTCCGCGTCATCGCAGGATTTTCAGTATTAAAGAGCTAGCAACTGGCGAAAGTCACCTTCTACTCTGGATATACGATTTGTGCTACTTTACCCAAACAAAGTAAGGATCTCTATGGAAAAGATAATGAAAATGAGAGGCTTATGTATATTTTTTTTACAACAACCGCCAAATTAATCTCAATCTGATTGGCTTATTTTCATATGCAATATTTGGACAGACAACAAAAGCTGCCATCATTTGTCAAGGAGTGCGCGTGTGGCTTTCGTTTGAAGCTAAAAGTGTTTTGTTGTTGTAAAATTCACTATTTAGTTTGTTGTTGTTGTAAAAAACAGGTCAGACAGGAAAATATTTAGCTCAAGGTCAGCGAGGTCCGTCCAGAATGACATAGAGCCAACTATTTTCCCATCCGGCCCAACTTAATAGGTTTCTTTATCATAATTATTGCCACTTAGTTTGTTTTGATAATGGCAAAACAACAAGCAACAAAATTGAGCTGGGTCAGACAACTTTGTCAGTCAAGCACACGACTTTGGTTTGTTTTGTAAGGAAAGAGCGCGCGGAGCCGTATGGATCATATGATAACCGAAGTTAATTCTCCAGCTACTTCATAGAGTGTACCAGTAATGCAAAACCTTATTCAAAAACCCTACACCTGCACCGTACTTTAATTAACGTACAGCAGGAGTCCATAATCAGAAGCGTCCATATCTCCAAAATAGCTGTCACTGCGTTTTCACAAGTTGGGCTATTTTTAGATAACTTTCCCCGCCAATTAGTGGGTTGCACCAGTGGTGGAACAAAAGAGGCCTCATTAGCTACTTTTGTTATATCAACAAGATGGCTGCTACGCTTGACTACTGCTACGAATGACTACTGCAACCCAGAATAGCTGGAAACCGTTCTGAAAATAACCTAGTGTGCGGGATGGCCGCTCTGGTTATGGGCTGTGCATGCAGTTAATATCCTACCTCATCTCTGGCCCGAAGAAGAGCGCTTAACTCTTTGTTCTCTCTCATGGCTTGCTCCAGTTGGCTCGCGAGCGAGTGGCGTTCAGTTGAAGTTTTTTCTCGTTCACGTTCCATTTCACCCCTCATGTTCATTATCAACTTCTCGTATTTTGACTGCAAAGACAAATAATAACTAAAATTAACCGGACAAGGAAAACAGTTTTCAATTATCTCAGGAAGTAGATCAGAAGAGTACAATCATCAAATTTTATAAAATTATAAAACAAAAAGATGGTTTTCCTGTATCCTTTAAAACTACTGCACTCCCTCCCTGTCTCTCTCTCTCGCCCTCCCCTCCCCCCTACCTCTTGCCCTCTTCTCTCACATCTATGACATAACTAGTCTATTGCTGGCTTGCACGTTACGTCATCGCCGCCATGTTGGTGGACGTTAACAAAGTTTCCTTGTTAGCTTCTCTTGTTAGTTCCACCAACATGGTCGCCACGGCTTTGTTATTTGAATCTCTGGGGATTACAAGCCAGCAATTGTCTATAAAACATCAATCTTTTCATTGATAAAGTGTGACATGACTAACATGTCTAGATGAGTACATCAGAATACACTGGTTCCAGAGGCCCTAGAAAGAGATTCTACTGAGAAGAAGAGAACGGCCTCTGGTCGCAGCCATAGAGAAATCTCACTTTCACGTTATCAACCTCGCTTCTGTGCCTACATTTCCGAGCCAATAACAATCGTCATTATATAAAATGTCCACGGCCGCGCCTGGGTAAGAGAGTAATTAACCAATCAGAGACGAAGTCCAAAATCTTAACCAAAACCGGCATGGAAGTGAGATTCTCACTGACCGAGGACATAGCTCTTTCTTCTCTACGCTTCGGGCTTTTCATTTCTCCTTCACTCTCCCCGCATTTTTCCTCTCTAAGGCCTCTGAGGTTAACATCAGACTAGCTGGTTACTGTAGAGTGTGGCCATGACGTCACATACCCTGCTGTCTAGAGAGGCATCGTGCTGTCTCAGTAGTTGTGACGTCAGTGCCTTCACCTCGTCCTTCAGTGTGTCCACCTCTTGTTTAGCCGTTGTGCTGCTCTCCGATGTGAAGTGGAACTTGGTACTCAGCTCTACAACATCACAGAGTATGAATAGTAGGTACTTATTGTCTGAGAGAGAAGTCCGTACAGAGAAAACTGTGTCCGAGCCTTGAAATGTCTGACCGAGGACGCAGTACTTTCAAGACCTAAGTCGGTAAATAACGTGTTTTCTCTTTATTCTTTTTCGACTTGAGACGAATTATTGAAACTCCAATCAACTGAGAGAGCGTGCACAGGTTACCGTGACCGAGGTCAGAGATAGGAAAAAGCCGCCCGCTCCCGGAACCAATCAGATTGCAGGAAATCGTAGGTTACCGCCCGCTCGTGCGCTAAAAACAATTGTTATCATGACCTGTATGGTCCCTCGCACGCATTCCTTGCAAACCATTTACAAAAGACACGTGATGGAGGGTGCACGTGATTGACGTGAGGGCCGGACCCAAATTTTCGCAACCCTGGGATTGATATCTCAGTTTTCCATTGTTGTTGTTGGGCGGCCATCTTGGATTTAACAATGGCAACTGAGATATCCATCCCAGAGTGCACTGCGACGGCGGGGTTGCGATATAGTCTATTTGAAAGTGGTCTCATGAAAAAACTTATTGACTGAGTAATGTCGGGCCGGAATGAAAATATTTCACTCTCGGTCAATTTATACGGCTTTGTACGGACCGTGGGCTTGGTCCGTACCTCATGATCTCGAGCGAAATATTTTCCCGTCTGGCCCTCCCTCAGTCAATAAGTACCTGATACACTATATATACATGTAGTAAGGTAATTTTGTGAGCTGTGATTGGTCAGTTTGCGGGCTTAACGTCCCGTACAGACCGCAAAATTGAAGCAAAGCTGTTCTTCTGGTTTTGTTCACTTTCTTCATCAAATACACAATAAAATAACTATCGTATATCGTAAACTCGTTTGATCTGTCTGCACCGTCGATTACGGACTCTCGTTGTTTCTCTCTTATTTTGTAATCTTCTAAACAATGAACAGTGTTATTAATATCGGTTAATTCGGTAAAACAGATCAAAATTAGTCCTTAAAGTAAAGCTTGAGTTATTGACAAAATAGCAGTCTAATTCTGAATACACATTCACGTTTTTTCTAGCAAAAACAAAACCGATATCACGCTTTTCAAAAAGTGATAATCCTGTTTGCTGGAAAAAGGATATTTACAATTTTCATTTTCTCAGTGACAACTGTCGGTAAAAAAGGTCAGTCAAGTTGGGCAAAGGAAATTAGAGAGCTTAAAGCCCGGTGAACACAACATATTGCATTTTGGACACGGTAAACTTGTGCACGGCACTCCTAACTTGGGCACAGCACTCCTAATTTGGGCACGGCACTCCTAATTTGGGCACCGCACTCCTAACTTGGGCACGGCACTCCAAACATACGGGTCGAGACTACCTCTTCACACGGTCTCAGAAACACTAAATTTTCGCTCACGCGTACGGGGACATTTCCATTTACACGACAAACATAAGTGGTACCGTGATGATAATGTTTGGCACGCGTACCTAAGAGTTAGGGAGTACCGTACCTATAATGCTCGTCATGTAAATCGAGCTGATGCAAACACGACGGCAATGTCTAGGACAACGGCATAAAACAATAGTCTGAATTACAAAATACAATAACTACACGTGAAAATGCACGCGTCAATTACATTTTTACCGTTCTCTGCAAAAACACAACGTGAAAATCACAAATTTTACGTTGACAAGAGAAAGCAAACGACAAACGTATTCTTGGTTTGCAACCAATCCCGGGAGATTTAAGAGACATTGTTGGATAACAATGACAAAATAATCTATTGCCGAATATTTTGTTATTGTCATCCAACATGGCCGCCATGACGTCAGTTGCAAATGAAGAACACTGAGAAAATAAATCATTCCATTTTTCGTTCATCATGAACGGAACTCTATGCTTATCATATTTTTCGAAGATAGGGATGTGAGAAATAGTTAACGGTGAATAAAGACAAAAATAAACACAATATTGCCGAAGAAAATACTTTTCTACGTCCTGTCGTCGCTAGATCATATCGCAAGTCCGCCATGTTAGATCGTGTGCGATGTACTCTGTGATGGATATCTCAGTGATACAATGGGAAGTAATCGAACCGTGGACTAAATTAAGTTTACGGTTCGATTACTTCCCATTGTATAACTGGGGCATCCATCCCAGAGTACATCCCACACGATCCAAAATGGCGGACTTGCGATATGGTCTCTGCTGTCGCCGTCGTTGTTGCTTTATATGACTTTACGTATAGCAGTACTGAACTGTAACTGTAAGGCCCTTTACTGACCTGCACTCTTGCTCTGCTCTGTGTGCAGTCGCTGTTCTACCTCAGCACATCTGTGGTCACTCTTCTCAAGCTGTGAAGTAAAATTACTAGGTATTAAACTACTTAATTATCATTCACTAACAAATATAAACCTTACGCAAAATTACCAAACTCTTTTTTGAATGAAATAAATCACTGTTGAGTGCTTCCGCGTTAAAGATGACGCTACCATTAGTGGCACTGTCAAGTTATTGAGGTATCGATTTATAGCACAGGGAGCCAAAGCATAGTTTCTGTGTTATCAGTGTAATATAAGAAAACAAGACTAGTAGACTATAAGCACGTCCATTTATTTTTCTTGGTCACTATATGAGCCGTGTTTTGATCGCTATATCTTTTCATAGCCGAGCAAAGATTGAGCACAAGTCAAATTTCCTTTATGTAGAGGGTGGGGGAGGCAGGCAAAACAAAAAGTTTTCTTCTGTTTTTCCCTCTCCTCACCCCTCCCCAGGGGTTCCTGAACAAAAACACGTAGTGACCAAGAAAAATAAAGAGATTTATCATGACTGCCTATTGTGATACAAATTCTCTAATTTAGAGCTGCGATATAAGCTTTTCTTGCTATATCATCAAAACCTTCCAAAACTAATGTTTTCAAAGTGATATTTTAGATGGTAGGGCAGTTTTTATAGGAATACTTTTGATATAGTGTAATTAAAAATTGCTGTATTTGTATTCGGTCTATAATGATATATATTTAATGATGGTGATGATGATGAATAAGCTTCGTCACCAGGCTTCTTCTCGGTCGTGTCATCATGCAATCGCAAAGCGTTTTATTTTTCAAAAATGGCGGCCGTTTTGACTCTGGTAAAACCTTCGGGGTTATCTCTTGCTAAGGGCAATATAGGTATTTTGGAGTCGGTTTGTCTTTTGACTTACGTAACACGTATACTTCAAAGACCTCTCGATTTCACTTTCAGGTTTTGGCCAGGCTCGTGGGCAAAACTGAAGCAGTGACATCATAATATCCAGCCGCGCGAAAACGAAAAGCCTGGAGACTATATCGCAACCCCACCGTCGCAGTGCACTCTGGGATGGATATCTCAGTTTCCATTGTTAAATCCAAGATCGCCGCCCAACAACAATGGAAAACTGAGATATCCATCCCAGAGTGCACTGTGACGGCGGAGTTGCGATATAGTCTATAGTAATGCAGTTGTGCCTAAGACATACCCTGATAATAAGGTCGGCCACCTGCTTCTCTTGAGATGTAACAATGGTATGTAATGTGCTCCTTTCTGCTTCCAGGGTCTGCACTTCTACGCTAAGCTCCTCGCTCTTCTTTATCTGTTCGAATAACAAAGAGTGAAGCAACAATGTTTAGTGAATATGTCCATATGCTGCCTGTTATAGTAGCTATAGTAGCTACCTTTCTTGTTTTTTCGCTTAGTATACGAGGCACTAGTTGTCTCAAAAAAAATTCAGTCCTTAGTATGTTAGTACGAGGCACTAGTTGTCTCAAAACAGTTTCAGTCGTCTTTAGTACGTTCGTACGAGGCACTAATCCTAATTTCCTATGGTACAAAATAAATAAATAAAACAATAATAGCTATAGTACGTTGTTCAGCCGTACTAAGGGAAAAAAAAGAACATCCTATTCTAGGCATGGTATAAATATGTCATTAACCGTTGTTCGCTGTAGCAGGGTTCCCACACATTTTCAGGAAAACAATTCCCCGAGTTTTCACCTTTCATTCAAGAAATAGTTTTCACTAACATCCAGCGCACGCTCAGACTTTTTCCAAATATTAAAACGTTATTTTGAGACAGAAACATTTACCAGAATCACCCAAAGAAATATGTGAAGCCTGAAAATAAAAATTCCCTGACTTTTCACGGTCTTTTCATTAAAATTTGGGATTTCCCTGACCTTCAAATTTTTGTTTTCCTGACTTTTCCCTGAACGTGAGAACCCCGTTTCTTCCTTCTTTTTTTCGGACTAAAAACGAAAGAGCAACTTAACATTTCCAAGAGACAGGAATTCTGCTTCTGCACAACATATTAAAGTAAAACACAAATAAAACGATTTTACAGTTTTTTTTTTTTATGACAGTAAATAGAGTCGAACCTCTTGCTAATGTTTTCGGATTGGGCTACCTGTGGTGCGCAGTCAAAATAGGGAGAGGTAATGGGCTCCTGGCGAGGAGAAAAGGGAAGGAGGGGGAGGGGAGAAAAGGAAATAATTAAGTTATTATCTCCCCTCCCCCCTCCTTCCTTTTTTCCTTGCCCCATTTTGACCGCACACCACAGGTAGCCCAATCCAAAAACAAATTAGCAAAAAACCACGCATCAGAGCCTCTAGCTGGCTAGTGAGTGGACACCCTTGGGTCCCCTGTGTAGACGTTGTGTCCGCATACAGGAGGTTGTTAATAGAAATTCTCAAACTCGTGAATAGTTAAAGAGATCAATAGCCAATCGATTCATCCCATTTTGGTCAGTCGGATGAATCTTGATACCAAATGAAACACCAGATCAAGATACTTGAATTTTAATTAAGTAACAAGATTACATCATACATGTAGGTATGGCTTCACATCAATAGAAGTGAAGGAAAAGATGGAAATAGAAATCAGCCGTGTACGCAGTGTCTCTCGAACAATCCGGCACTCGTGAATGCTTCCAACTTCTAGTCCTCAGTCCTACACTACTAGACACATTATTTTGTTGAAATGACCACCAGAACAGAACAATGACAAGCAGGGGCAGATTTAGGAGTGGGGCAGATTTAGGAGTGCCCCCCTCGTTGCCTTGGATACATGCCCCCGCACCCACTAGCTAAAGAGGTTCGGTGCGGTCCCCTCTTTATGCATTTCCTGGTTCCACCCCTGACAAGCCTTGTCATCAACAATAATTATTGTATGCATCATAATACCAGGCAAACAGTACTTCCTATTGATTTATGAATACAGGTATTGTTTGAGAAGTCATATCAAAAACTAGGTTCTGCCTGTTTGCCCATGGTATCAAAACACCTCAAAAGCAAGAAATCTCTATTCCAACATGGCTGCTCTCAGCCTAGGCTGGTATTTTGTCTAAGTGGGTTGATGGGATACCTGTGGTTTATACTGGTTTGTGACATCACAGCTTACCAAGTTCCAACAATAAGTGGTGACGTCACAAACCAGTACAAACCAAAGGGATCCCATTAACCCACTCAGACAAAATACCAGCCAGAAGGCCTGGGAATATCACGAAAACGAGGCTAGTTAGGTAACTGGCTCAAAGAGAACCCATACAAAACTCTATATATTGAAATCTCAATAACTTAGTATCATTTTATGTTATCACCCCTAAAATTCAGAGTATCGCTAATCTCAGTATACTCTTTAACATGGTAGCATTCAACTGGTATTGACTACTCCCTATACTCTTCATACTATATTCGCCATTTTGGAATAGGATCTATGGAGTAACTTTTATGAAAGATTACGAGTTGTGTCCGCAAGTAGGGTTGTTAGAAAAGTTCTACTTGCGGGGCGGACACAACTCGTAATCTTTCATAAAAGTTACTCCATAGATCCTATTCCAAAATGGCGAATATAGTATGAAGAGTATAGGGAGTAGTCAATACCAGTTGAATGCTACCATGTTAAAGAGTATACTAAGATTAGCGATACTCTGAATTTTAGGGGTGATAACATAAAATGATACTAAGTTATTGAGATTTCAATATATAGAGTTTTGTATGGGTTCTCTTTGAGCCAGTTACCTAACTAGCCTCGTTTTCGTGATATTCCCAGGCCTTCTAACATTCCTGGTGGTACTTACCGTATCTTTTTCCCTGGTAATATAGGCCACTAGTTCTCTAGCTAGATTGTCCTTTTCTCCCTGTTGGGCTCCTATTTGTTCCATAGTCTCCTTTTCACGAGACACACTTGCAGCCAGCGAAGCTTCTAAGTCCTTTGATCAAAATAAAATAGAACATAGAACTGGGTTGATACATGTATGTACATGTAGTGCACTTCAACTTGGATAATTGTTATATTTTTAAACATGTATATTAGGGAAAGTGGTGGTAGAATAACAAGAGTGTTTTATAAAATAATTATATTCGATAGCACACAATGTATTTCTATAACTGTATAGAAAACATGGAAAATTGAGCACGCTAGAGCTAATTGGGAGAATTAACGTTTTGATGATGATATAAAATGAGCGGTTTTCCGTGCTTTTACTCGCCCTTATTTTAGAGTTATAGAGTTATAGAAACAATGTCTTGTGGAAGATTGGAAGAACTCTAAAGAGCAATGGAAATAATCGTCCTTCGGGCTCGTGTTCCCACTGCCACTTCTCGTTCTCCCAAACTCCCACTCGTGTTTCTGTAACTCTGATGGAAACACGGAAATGTTTTCTATTTCTTAAATTGATTTCGTTATATATACATGTACATTTGTTACTTTCCTTTATTGTTATAACCGTGGGAGAGGTCTGGCTAGAGAGTGGTACATATTTTTTCCGGTTTCTTTTGATGGCTTTTTTTAGCTTACGGTAGGTTGTGTTATAAAAACAATTCTTCTCAATCTCAGTGAAGAGTGGATTTTTGGATATTTACTGCTTCGCTGCTCATTAAAGCCTGATTCGAATTTCTGCCGTGTCGAATTAAATTCGACAGAAATTCAACGTTTGAACAATTGCATTCGACTAGTCGAATTTGTGTCGAACGCCTTGTCGCACTATGCGGCAGAAGTGCAATACTGATTCAAATGTCGCATTTTTGTCGTTGGCATGCAGTGCCAACACTGACAGAATTAAAGCCTGGTTCAAACATTGTATTTCTGTCGTGTCTTATTCAATCCAATCAAGTTCGGCAGAAAGGCGACAGTTGACTCATACGTCGAATTTTTAGTGCGGTATAAGTGCGAGTTATAAATTCGAGGTATGAATCAACTGTCGCATTTCTGCCGAACTTAATTGAATCGACACGGCAGAAATTCGACGTTTGAAGCGGGCTTACAATGTAAGTATTCTACCACAATTCGCCTCAATTAATTCCAACAACTTTGAACAGGAAGCTACAGATAAAACTTTTTGCAAACTGTTTGCACTTTCGACGTACATGTAAATACAGAACCTACCCCGGAGTTAAAATCGCTAATCCGAGGGTAAACTAGCTGTACAATTACAGTTACAGATTTAGCGCTATCCTAGGGATAAAGGTACCCTTCGCTTCGAACAACCAGGCCTTGTGTTCCATAGACCATGTAACGAGAAAACAATCCATCGATACATGCCCTAAAGCTTCTTATCGACTATTTGACTCGTTATTTTTATAGTATCGTAACTTGACGACAACAAAAAATGTGGACGTTATAAAGGGGACGTTAGCAGGGCACTAAACATATATCGACGACGGCAACGTCTACAGGAGGACGGCAACGTCTACAGGACAACGGCGAAAAACTATCGTCTAGACTACAGAGTTAGTAGATTCAACGCCTGTCACGTGATATGCTCTCGTCCAATCGAGAAAAAAACGTTTGACTTTGGGGGTATAACAAACAATGTTATGGTAACGGTTGACCAATGAAAAGAAAGTGAAACTAATGATTAATGTCAATCAAACTACGACTTCTTCATCGAGACAAAATTCTAAAAGAGTATGTGAATAGGCCTTTTGCATCAATTGATCACGTGACGATTTTCCCATAGCAACGCGTGTGGTGGAGGGCAAGCCATTCTAACATTCCTTGACAACAGAGAGAGCGTGAGAGACGCCAGCGTGAAACCTCAATACTAAAAGTTCTGCCGGTTCCTTTGTTATTCGTCTTCAGCCCAAATTTATCAGAACTATTTAGCTTTAAATCTTAAAGTTCAGTGTTAGAAGATGTTAAGGGCCGTAAGACGATCAGAAATAGCTTTCTGAAGCCAAAACCGAACCGGACTCTGCGAGTTACTCGCAACATGATGGCGGCCTCAACAGACGGTAAGAAGCTGACTTCGGGAATATACTTTTCTTCCACGCTTTGATTACAGGAGATGTATCTATTTAATACTCTACCATAGCCGAGGAGATGCTAGGAGACGCTGGTGTTGTATAAACTGGAACGCGCTACCACTGTTGTGTGCCACAAATATGCAGTGGTGATTCACGCTACAACGATGGACTTTCCTTTCATCGCAAAAATTTCCTGGTAAAGACATGGGATTAAGGTCTCAGTGAATCACCAAAATTCGAAATAACGAGGGGCTTTATTTTAAGATTACAGACTCTAGTGTTGCTGGTGATTTTGAAAAAAAAAAGAGAACCTGTCACATATGAAAACCAGCTACTCAACAACCTATATCAAGTTGTTATTCGTACATCAGTTTACAATATCCCTGTAGCCTGTAAAGCGTTCGAATTCATACAACACCAGCGTCTCCTAGCGTCTGCTCGGCTATGGTAAGGTAACATATACATCATTCTCCTGTCATCACGTATTTTTTCTAGAACATAAAGACGATTTAAAGCGTGGAAGAAAAGTACATTCCCGAAGTCAGCTTCTTGCCGGCGCCGGTTGTTGTCTGTTGAGGCCGCCATCATGTTATGTTGCGAGTATTAAACTCGCAGAGTCCGGTTCGGTTTTGGCTTCAGAAAGCTATTTCTGATCGTCTTACGGCTCTTAAAATGCTCTAACACTGAACTACAAGATTTAAAGCTAAATAGTTCTGATAAATTTGGGCTGAAGACGAATAACAAAGGAACCGGCAGAACTTCTAGTATTGAGGTTTCACGCTGGCGTCTCTCACGCTCTCTCTGTTGTCAAGGAATGTTAGAATGGCTTGCCCTCCACCACATGCGTTGTTATGGGGAAATCGTCACGTGATCAATTGATCCAAAGGCCTATTGCTGTCAAATCTAATGTTTTACCTTTCTAAGATCAGCTATCTGTGCCCTCAGTATAACCCTGTCCTCCTCGACATCCTTGCTTTTCCAAGTCTCAGCCTTCAACTTCTCCACTGTCTCCACTACAACCTATAAAGAGCCACACAGCACATGTTAAAGGGGTTATGTCATGGTACTGCGCATGTGTGGAGTCATCGCATGATTGGTGGCTGTTAGTTATTATGAACTCTTCTCAATCAATACTTGATTTAAAGGACTTTCGATATGTTCCTTGAAGACTGTATCTTGACAGTTTCCTTACCGGTAACTGAGTTTTGCATATTAGCTTTGATTGTTAGCATCCCACATGTGCACGAGGTTCGTCACTTCGTTTATGAAGTGAGTCCTAAGGACACATCACATGCAATTTGTAACAAAATCACCGAATACATTAATAGAGTACTAGCTAAAATGGCCAGAGCCATCCTAAAGGGTCATGCCTTGCAGGCCTTGAACTTAACCTCTAAGGCCTCTAGACAATGTCACTCTGCAAGTAATGCACATACCAATGTTAAGTCGCAGGGGAAGGGGGAGGCCGGGCATACGTGGGGGATTTAACAAGGAAGCCTGCCCGTGGTGGGGATAATATTTCGATAATCTTGCGAGGCCCAGGGTCGGGTCTTTAACTTGTGACAGTTGGAAGACAGTTTGGGCTCCAATCAAGACGCCATCTTGGATTAGGCGCGCAGTGGCCCTTGGGAATTAACGATAGAGGTTGCTTGCAATGCCACTGTTATTATCTGTTTTATAAAATACTGTAGCCCATCAAGGCAAGACTTAACTTCTATCCTGATCATCAATAACAATGAGTTGATCCTATGCTATTGTAGCCTGTAAATTTACTTTGATTTATATTACGAATTGGCGCATTTTAGGTGAAAGGGCATTGTACACTTAACCTGTGTATAAGCCGCACCTTTTCACCCAAAATTTTCGTTCAAAATCGGGGGTGCTGCTTATCTACGGGAACACCTAGAAAAGGTATAAAAAATTAACATAAATTACCATTTCCAGCTCAATGCCTTAAAATAATCTGAGAGAAGAAGAAAAAGTAAAACAAATAACAGAAAGATCGTGTAATATAGCAATTTAAGCATAATCATTGAAAAAAACCACGCAATTTGAAAGAATTAAAGCAAAAACTCTTCTAAGACCTACCTTAGACCTAATATATTAGAATTTCGTGAATATTTAAACGTGATTAAGCTTATTTACCTTCCAAAACATGTTGATTCGCAGCACTTGTCAAAGCAGGCATCTAAACAACCAGGAATTCTTCGCAATTTTACACGTGGGAGATTGGCACTAGTTAATGAAAATCCAAGATGGCGGACCTGACCTAAATGTACATGTACTCGTGCAAGTATTGTTTCGCCAGAAAACCTTTCTTGCTCTAGCGATTAAAGGTAAGCGGTTCCTTGGAATTGTTGTTAGTTAATTGGGGAATAAATGCGGAAGAATTCTGGAGTGATTTAAAGACTGCAGGTTAAAATATACACAAGAAATGACAAGGCAAGTTGAACCATAAGTTATGTCTGAAGTTGTGATTATTTATTTATGACAATCTGATGAAGTTGTTTCAAGTACGAGTGTTTATAAACTCCAACAAAAGATTATTCTTTTTTTGAAGAAGTTTGGCATCAAGTACAAGCGTTTATGAACTCGGATAAAAGATTTTCTAATTATTTTTTGTATTTTTCCTAAATTCAAGCTTCAAAACTTGGGGTGCGGCTTATCTACGGGTGCGGCTTATACACGGGTAAATACGGTAAATAAGAAAGCAGCTCTGAAATTTAAATGACAATTATTACATTGGAGACTCATTAAATCTTCATTTCCATTCCCAACAAGTCTTAATTCTCTACTATACATGTAGGTGAAGCTGGAGTGTGGAGAGTCAAGAAAAGAGATCCAAATACATAAACATATAGATATGTCGAAAGAAAGCGTTTAAAATGGAACCAGTCCTAAAGAAACAATTTACATCTTTATCAAGCGTAAGAAAGAGAAATTGGTAGCTAAAATAAGATGCAAGAAACAAACACCTTGCTACTAAAAATGCCGTAGCGACGCTGGCAGCAGGTTCCCGAAGAGAAGACAACAAACCTCGCTTGTATCAGGTAGTAAAACTTATGTCGATATAACAAAACACTTAAAGGGGCTGTGTCATGGTAATAGACTCTCAATGGCGTCTCGGAAAACATTGAGAATCTCGGCAAACGAAATTCACTCTTTCCCTCGGGGCTAGTCAATAAGTGTATATTATTATTTAAAAGTTGACTTTTGTATATTCATTCATTTCATCAATGTTTTTCTTTGAAGGAGGGGCAATTGATACTGTTTTGACCAATGAAAAACTTCCAGGGGTGGGAACAGAAAAAATACCTGAGTTCAAATACCCACGTATGCCCAACCTGATTTTATTTTTAATCGACGTGCATCATTATAAGCAGTGTTTGTTCAAGGTTTTCAAACTCCAAGTTGTACCTTAAAGTGCATATACCGGTAAGCCCTAGAATTTTCTTAGCTTTCGATGTTGGAAATAAAGGTAATTTTCCATTGAGCTAGGGGGAAAAATGGATAAAGAATTAACTTAATTTACCCTATTTACTCTATTAGACGCCCCCAGCTTCTATTCAAAATTCAGCCTTGTCGGCCCAGCATTTATTCGAGGCCGGCGTTAATTCAAAACCCAGCGTCTAATCGAGTAAATACGGTACTACCTTTTTGGGGGGTAAACCCAGCGACAAATGCTAATTTGGGTTACCTGTGTTAAACATGGCCGGGAAGAAAAGAACTGATACCGAATTTTCAAGTTAACAATGCCTGTGACATCATGTACATTTGTAAGTGGCCCACATTCAGAAGATAGCGATATGATAGAGACTTATATGGCCCCAGCTACATATACATGTAGATACATGTAGCTGCATGGTTATTTCGGGACCTCCAACTCATTTTTCCTTCAGTGCACAATCTTGGGTCCTGGTTAGATTCTAATTTATCTATGTCAACGCACATAACCAAGGCATGTAGCACCGCATTTTTTTGGCTACATAACATCAGACGTATAAGCAAATTCCTATCTCTGGATAGTCTCGCTACTGTGATACACGCTTTAAAAACAAGCTGCTTAGATTACTGCAATTACATTTGTATACGGATTAATTACCCAACACTGAATTGGCTAAGTTACATGTACAAAGAGTCCAGAATGCTGCTGCTAGATTGGTTACATCTACGCGTAAATATGATCACATTACGCCTATTTTATATGAGCTGCACTGGCTGCCCGTCAAATTTAGAATACATTTTAAAATTTTATTACTTACTTTTAAAACACTACATGGACTGGCCCCAGACTATAAATATTAGAGATTTGCTTATTATTACAGTACAAGGGCATTATTCTTTAAGATCAAATAGTAGCATAGTGTTAGAAGTTCCAAGGGGTAAAATACTAGTATCATTCGGAGACCGCTCATTTAGTATAATGGCTGCCGCTAAGCTTTGGAACAAACTCCCACCGACACTGCGTAATATTTCCACACTTAGTGGTTTTCAAAGTAGTCTTGAAACACTTTCATTTTGTTGGGTTACTCAGTTACATTTTAACTTTTATAGCATTATTGCATCATGCATACTCAGTCTTAGATTTTCATATCTATATTTTTATATTTGTATGATTTATTTATTATTTACTTAGTGTTTATTTTTTGTAATTACTCCGGCGCTGCTATGGCAGCGGCCGGAGTCTTAAAATGCAGTCTGTTTTTTTTTATTATTATTATTCTTTTTTTTTATTCTGTCAACGACAGAAGTTGATCAGTTCAGACCTTTGCCGCTAACAATGTGGGTCGGAACCGCTGTGATCGAGCGATAAAGCAGGAGGCATGCGCATTAAACGTTATAGATCTATTTAATGTTCACTGTTTACATTACATAAAATCATCACCGAATAATTACCACTACGGGAATGTGGAATGAGCAACGTGCGAGACTTCGAGGCGCTATCGGTAATTTTAACTACTTTCTAACCCTATAATTCTTGTAAAGGAACTGTTATTGACCATAAAAATACATGAACAACGTAATACATTCGATCAGCGCTGTCTGGACAGATCCAATGTACATTTAGAAACATAAGCGAAATACAATATCCAAACACGTTTGGATATAAACGGGTATCGAATTATAATCAAAGGTTAGATTTCGTCAGGCGCGCTCAGATAAGAAAGTTCAAAGCTCTCAGACTAGACGAGACAAGGAGATATCAATTTCAATGAGTCATTGTCAGAAATCTATTCCATCGTGGGCAATTATGCAATACAACCTAAATTTGGGTCAGGTCTTGTACAGCTAAGGCATGTTTTACGACAGAATAACCAGAGTCTTTCTACTGGATTGAGAGCTCGAGACATTATACATGTCTGTTAATATGGGGAAAACTGAAACAAAAAATGAACTTTGACGGCACAAACCCTCATTGAGCCAAGCGGAATATTTACATGATCCGCTAAGATTTTTACAAATCTTAGTTAGCAGATGTTTTCAGTGTATGCCAACTGAAATGCTGTGCTCGTTTTCTGGTTACGGCTCAGTGGGGCAACTACACGAACAAGAAGCATGAACTGCCAGCAAAGAGAGAGGAAAAAGTACTTGAAATGCACAGCGCTAGCTGAAGTAGGGAATATATATAATATCTGAGACGTTAAATTACGTTACTGTGAAGAGGATCAAAATTCAAGTTTTGTAGCTTGAGACTGTCTTCTGCTGTGACTCGTGAGAGAAATTGGAAAAGATCTAGCTGTTTCATTCAGACACTGGCAAATTTATTGAAAGCTACAGGCTTACTTTATGAGATTATTATTCATTGTGGAATGAAAGGAAACAGGTTAGCTGAAAGTTAAGTTCGAGGTAGGGTTCGAGTTTCATTCCGATTCAGTGCATATGTGCACGAAGGTGGGATGCTGTCAACAACACTACCAAAAGATCCAAAACGAAAGGTTCAGTTACGTAAGTACTGTAAGTAAACTCTTTTTGATTTGAATAAATTTCCTCTCAGTTTGTCTGTTTTAAATGTACTTTTTCTTCTAATTATCGCTTTATTTAACATCTCTGTGATTTAGAGTATGCGCACATAAATTATTTGAAAGGTCAACTGAACTCTTGTGTTGATAAGCGCAAATGTTTTTGTAAAACAGTCTGTGAATTTGAGAAGCGGACTTAGAAGAGCTTTCTCATTAGGAATTACAATTTTTTTCTTGCTATGAAATTTATGTTTCATTTCACATTTATTCATACAGTTTTAGCCGGACATTTCCCCGAGTTTTTTATCTATTTTCAATCAAATTCAAAGTCTGAATATGTCATTGTATTGCATTTATTCACTTGAATTGCCAGTATTCTGTTGTTCAAATCCTGCGTTATCATAGTCATGTCATAAAAGCAATTAATAGACCAAACGTTTTTATGACGTTCTCACTGGCGAATTAAAGCACGACTTGGGATGTTGGGAGTTCGAAATGTGTCTTCGGCTTAATTATGGTTTTCAAGCATTTCTCTCAGCAACTAGTTATCGTCCTAAATTATGACTGATTGTGCATGTGTTCTAACAGTGATCTGACTGTTTGCATACCAATAGCGATGTAAACACAGGTAGCCCGAAAATTCAAAGTGAAAACACAAGCTAGGATAACACAGGTAGCCCGGATATATAAAGAGAGGGTACCGCACTGGTAACACAGGTAATCCGAAATAACTAAGTGCAACACAGGTAGAACCAAAATACATAGTGAGGACAGGCAACCCAAAACTGTTAAAGCAGGAGGCATGCATATGCGTAACACAACGATACGCAGAACGTTCGTACAGCATTTAAAGGCACAACATTCGAACAGTGACGACATTCGAAATCGCAAGTAAACTCTTTTTGATTTCAATTCCTCTCAATTTGTCTGTTAATGTACTTTTTGTTCTAATTATCGCTATATTTAATTTTAAGATCTCTGTGATTTAGAGAACCTGGATAAATTATTTTAAAGGTCAATTAACTAACTGACATTGAATTCCAAACCGTTTGTGTTTATAAGCTAAAGTGGTTTTGTCTAACAGTCTGTGAGTTTGAGAAGCCGGCTTAAAAGGAATTTCTCATTAGGAATTACACGTTTTTTATGACTAAGAAATTGATGTTTTTCATTCACACTCATCATTTATTGACATAGTTTTAGCTGGACATTTTCCAAAGATCAATAGAATTGTGAATAAGTCCTTGGATTGAATTTATTGCAGTGAATTACATTTGAATTGCCAATATTCTGTTGTTCAAATCCACTGATTGTGTGTGTGTACTAACAGTGATCTGGCTGTGTGCATACTACCTTATTATAGGAAATTAACAATGCACGTTGACAACGCGAAGAAAATTTACGTTACACTAAATTAACGCGAATTTTTCAAAAGTTAGGTTTACATGCATTAAATTAACGCGAATTTTTCGATAAGCATCTTGCTTTATTTACTGCGATTTTCATAATTCTGCAAACTCGCACTTTACATTTCTGAACGCCAAACTGCGTTTTGGCTTCCGTCAATAAAACCTTCCAAGACAAGTGCACGGATGTTTCTAAGTTTTTTTTAAAGCCGAAAATTTGGGTTTGAAGCCTAACTAGACCCTATCAATTCAAAAGATCTTTCAAAGCCTCACGGTGAAATCACCAAGAGCTGCTCACTCGTTTGATTGACGGAAACCAAACCGCAATAGTGACTCTGAAGAGCCAATAGAGGAGTCATGAACTAATAAGGTTTTGAAATGAAATAAAGGTGCTTTAAAATAACAATGTTGTAAAATAGCGTGCATTAAATTTACATCGACATTAATTAAGATACATTAAATTAACGCGAATTTTGTAAAATCGCGTTAATAAAGTGCATTGTTAATTTCCTATAATAAGGTAATAGCGATGTGAACACAGGTAGCCCGAAAATACCAACAAAGGGTACCTTACTGAAAACACAGGTAACCCGATACAACTGGGCCAAGCTAGGATAACACAGGTAACCAGAAAAGAAATAGAAGAAACCGCACTGATAACACAGGTAACCCGAAATAACTTATCCTGGGTACCCTAGGATATACATTGTAAGACAGGTAGCCCTGAAATGCAAAAAGAGATTACTGCACTGATAACTCGAAACACCTGAGACGATAAACCATTATTATTATTATTTTATTATAGTTTTTGTTATTTAAATTATGAAGCGTTATGCACTCGTGTTCTGACTCGTATGGAGGTTTAGATCAGATCATTATAGTATTTGAATCCGAACATTTGTGAACTACTTGTGTTATCTTAGGGTATCCTGGCTTACTTGAAGTCACTCGTGTTTACTCGTATTCTTACTTTTGTTCACTCGTGTGAAATTTTAGATGGAATCAACTTTATGTGCGTACTTTCGCATCTGATTGTGCGTTTGTAATGTGCCAAACACGCAGGAATACGAGAGCGTCCGCGTTAAAAAAATATACGCCGGAGTTCAAGCTGCGTGCAGCTTCTTGTTACTATTGTACTGCACTTTTGATCATTTTATGTTAAAAAGCGCATTATAAATACTAAATTATTATTATTATTATATACCTTAATTATGTAATACTTGTAATGTATGAGTGAAATAAATGTTTGTTGTTGTTGTTGTCAGAGAGACGACAGCAAACGTAAAGATCATCGATGAAAATTCCGCTCTTTGAGGTAGAGATGAAGCGAATACACTCAACCTGTGGTAGTGCACCCATGTAAAAATAAAGGTGGGATCGAGGCGGGATCCCACCTGTCCCACCCGGGATCCCGGGTGGGAATGGCGGGATCCCAGTTGGGATGGCGGGATCCCGCCAATCCCACCTGGGATCCTTAGGCAATCCCACCTGGGATCCCGCCTATCAGGTGGGATATATGTACTCCCACCCGGGATCCCGGGTTGGAATGGCGGGATCCCAGGTAGGAAAGTGGTATCCCACCTGGGATCCTTAGACAACCCCACCTTAGACAATCCCACCTATGAGGTGAGATATATGTACTCCCACCCAGGATCCCATGTGGGAATAGCGGGATCCCAGGTAGGAAAGCGGAATCCCACCATGAATCCTTAGACAATGATCCTCTCTACCAGCAAACAGGCCACCTTGTGGACCTACGTACTCCCACCTGGTATCCCGAGTGGGATCTCAGGTGAGAAAGTAAAATCCTGCCAATCCCACCTGGAAGCCTTAGAAAATCCCTTCTACCAGGTGGGAATGGCAGGATCACACCTGGAAGCCTTTAACAAGAGGCTATGAAATTAAGGTACTATGAAAACTGTATGTTACAGTGTAAATACTAATATAAATCTTATCATAGGATACACATTGTACACATGCAAAGTTACATGTATATGCAGCACTTGCTTCCAAATTTGCATGCAGCTAGAACATTCATGAACACCCTTATTAGCCATCACATGGTAAAAATTGTTGTGGATTTCACAAGGCAAAGTTTGTTTGGTACCTGGCAGATCCATGTCCAGAGGAAACATACACCCAAACAATTCTTGATAGAACAAATTGGAACTCCAACCAATAATAAATTGGCTTAAGTTACTTAAAGAAGCGCAGATTTCATAACTTTCTCCGGGAAAGAGGAACGCTGATGACTGGCTGAAACATTATGAGATTTATACAGAAATGAAGTACAAGTTGCGTGAGTTGGCAATATATTTAAACTTGATGTCTACAGGTACTTGCTCACAGCTCAGCGATCGATCGAGTGGACTCAACTTATAATACATGTATAATAATTTCCGTTAGAAACAGCAAAGTCCTGATACAACTCATTGCTGGTTGCACTATATGTCAAGGTTTCATGCAACCAGAAAAGGAGAAGAAAACATATAGGTTGGTGTTTGTGTAAAACTAATATAAAAGTGAGAACCAGTTCTGAGTTCTGAGTTCTGACAGGCCCAGCTACAGTGTAGCATGCAGCCTCGGGTGTTAAAATGGCCTTATGACTTACATGCTTTCCCAGGCAGACACAGCAAAACAGATGAAGAGGAGTTGGTTGACCAGTTCATTAGCATTTAGATTCCTTGAATATTATAGCCAGACCATTTCGCAAATTAATCCTCAGATGAATGAAGCTCAGGTAAAGTTCTCAATAACAAACAAAGATGGCGGCCGTGAAATAATCCCAGGATGCATTGCTTATCTAAAGACCACTGACCTGAATTGTGCGGGCACATCGCGCCATTTTCAAAACTAACGACTTCAATTCGGCGGCCCTTGTATAATATGGCTTCCAGACTGAGCAAAGGGTTTTCAAAACACATGGGAGATAAGAAAACTATAAACGTAAGATGTGATCATTCAATTGTTGTGGATTGTAACAAGAAAAGGGAATATAGCGCTTGGTTATCATACTTTTAGTTCAGCTGTTGTTTGAACGGATTCGATCGTGCACGTGGTCTGCTTGTAGTTGTATCTTATCCATTTTCAATGATGAAATCCATAGAAAAAGTTTACCAAGTTTATGTAGAGTGTAGAGTGAATCATTTAGCTAAAAGATCGATCGAAATCTTGTAGTCATGGAGTACTACTGTTCGAAGGAATCCGTTCGAAGAGAGTGAAATGTCTCACTTTTAATTTAAGACCGTGTCACTCAGTGTCAGAGATATTTCACACTTCATTAGTTCATACAACAAAAGGTAATATTGCTTTTTAGAAGTGAAATTGCACGTGCTTATACATTGCAATTCAAAACAAATTCAGTCAATACTTGAAGTTCTTCTGTAAATTAGTGGCATCGTGAAATTGCACTTCGAGGGGAAATACAATTTCACCTCAAAACTTGACAAAAGTAAAATTTCACTTTTTAATGTTTATTTCACTTCACCACATTACAATCTTTTCGAACAGTGTGTGTATAAATAGAACACTACAATTTTGGAAAATAACTAGTGCTACGACATCCCTCGTATTCAATAAAATTAATTGTAACACTACTGTCTTCCATCATAGGCACAGCAGATTCGGCACAGCACTTTGTCACTTGATCTCTCGCAAGTGCTTGAGCAAGGAGAGGTCTATCTATTTGCAGATCAGATCAAGTACATGAGCTAGAAATTGTGTGGATTCAGTTTTAGTGAGCCAGTGCAGTATGAGACCATGAAATATAATGGACATCAAGTTAGTTTGCAATAATTCTGCCATGTTTTGTGGTAGAGGTCTTTTATTATATTTTATGTTACATGCAGTCTATTATCAGGGGCTTAATCATACCGGAAGAGAGTATAAACATGATTTATTATAATTATATACATGTATATACCAGGGCAGCAGAAATCTACTATCTGCAACCCTGGATATCATAATTATTATCAATTTTTGCACTTCAACAGACAATGTTTTGAAATGTATTGACATTTTGTGAATGCATTATGTACCAGCTACGGAGTCCATTTCATAATAATAAAACAAATTCGCTTCATTAATTTGAGATATGTATGCTGTCCTGGGAGGGATGTAGGTGGGATCCCGTCTGGGATGCAGGTGGGATCCCACCTGGGATGTAGGCGGGATCCCACCTGGGATGTAGGCGGGATCCCACCTGGGATGTTCCATAATCCCGGGTGGGAGGGCGGTATCCCGGGTGGGAGGGCGGGATTCCGGGTGGGAGGGCGGTATCCCGGGTGGGAGGTCGGTATCCCGGGTGGGAGGTCGGGATCCCGGGTGGGAGGGCGGTATCCCAGGTGGGATCCCACACGGGATTGGATGGCAGGATCCCACCTGGGACGTTCCATAATCCCGGGTGGGATCCCAGGTGGGATCAAGGTGGGATCCCAGGTGGGATTGGCGGGATCCCGCCTTTGATTTTTACATGGGTGAGCACAGCGCAATCACTTACTGTTACATGGCATCACAGACGTGTTCGTGTCCTGTCTTGGGTATATACTTCATGGTAGTGTTTCGTTCCATATTGTCTCCCTGCATAATACTGTAAAACAGTAGAGGAAATGATTATGCAGGGAGACTACATGGAACGAAACACTACCATGAAATATATACAAATCTCCCAACACTATTTATGGATACGCAAGTTTGGCAGCTCGTAAAAAAAACGTAGTATCATCAAATTCATTTTCTTTACTGGAATTGGTTTCTTGTATTGCGAAGATTTCGGCAAAATATTAAGATTCTAGTGATTGTACGCACTTTAAACGAAGATCGACTCACAGAAATGTGCAAGTGGAAATGTTTTTCACTTACAAATTAACAAATCTGCTAGCACTTTGCAAGTTTGTGAGCGTTAATTTCAGGCCCTGGTCATGAAGTATTAGTGGTTGGTACTTAGTAGTTGGTACAGTACATGTATGTATTATTTGGTAAGAAGAATGCAAATGCCTGACCTTGTCAAAGTTGCCTTTTGTTTCTGCAAGCTCCTCTCTCAAATCAGAGGCCTCCTCTGTAGCTTTTTTAAGCCTTGCCTTTAAAGAATTGATCTGTTGACAACAAAACAAAATATAAAACATGGCCATACATTACATTTGTACATCACCATACAGTATGCCATTTGTCATATACATTGTACATGTACCTAAGATAAAGAAGGATTTTTTTTGTATTATATAATAAAATAAGATAATCAATAATATAACAACAGATTTCTGAAACACTACATGGTAAGTCTTACTAGGCAAGCATAGAAACATAAGCATAGAAACACAAGCATAGAAACACAAGCATAGAAACATAAGCATAGAAACACAAGCATAGAAACACAAGCATAGAAACATAAGCATAGAAACACAAGCATAGAAACACAAGCATAGAAACACAAGCATAGAAACACAAGCATAGAAACACAAGCATAGAAACATAAGCATAGAAACACAAGCATAGAAACACAAGCATAGAAACACAAGCATAGAAACATAAGCATAGAAACACAAGCATAGAAACACAAGCATAGAAACATAAGCATAGAAACACAAGCATAGAAACAATCTTACTTTTGATCTGTGACTTCATTATTAAGTACATGTAAACCTTATTTTTGTTTAGTAGTAGTGACCATCTTCGGAGTTGCGATAGCAGTTGGCATGACTTGGAATAACAAGAAGCTCTTCTGAAGAAGTTTTACTTAAAGTACAAGCATTTATGAACCTTCTATATTTTCCCCCAAAAGGTATCTAAGTTTGAGGTGCGACCTACATGTATATGCAGGCATTTACAGTATTTTTCGTTAATCGTAGTCAGCAAGTGGCTGTATTAATTTTTGTCAATAAAACACAAACTTAAAGTCTCTAACTTTTAATATCAACTGAGAACACAGCGTGCTGTGGTCACCAATAAAGCACTGTTATTAGCCAATCATCTGCTTGAAAAATGTTCATACTGTGCGTGAAGTTGGAATAATAATTCGCTATTATATACTAATATTGTACAAACAATGTACAGACCTCATTCTTGGAGCTCTTCTCCAGATCGTCCATGTCTTCTTCCTTGTCCCTTAACATTCGTTCAGCCTCTGCCAGCTGCACTGTTAGGTTTTCCACCTGTTTGATCTGCCTCTCTATGGTGTCGTCAGCTGTCTTAAGCCTCACTTTCATGCTAATGTTCTCTCCTGACAAGGTACTAACCTTCATCTTAAGTCTAAATAACATCAGAATACACATTACAATAAAAATCATTACATTGTAAAATTTATGTTTAAATATTAAAATAGAGTAACCCTGATATAATAAGGGCTTGAACTTAACTTCTAAATTGACTTACTGTAGTAGGATCTTTGTCAACTATAAGCAAAAATCAGGAGAGTACTGGTAAAATGAAATGGCACACTCATTTTCTGTACGTTTACAATTTTTATTTCTGTTCAATTCATAAAAATACAAGAATGTATTTTATATAATTTACACCAACACTACACTAGCTAGATCATGCTTCGTACTTTTCATCATGCATTAGGTAAGCATTAGGATCATAAACTGTAGTTGTAAATATGCAATGACTGTTCCAGGTTTTCAGAATCAAAGTTGTACCTTAAAGTAAGGTTGACTTGCAGAAATTTGCTACTAGAAGTTGTTTCCACTCGCAAATCAAGAACTCTACTAGCATTTTGCGAGTTTGTGAGCATTATAAATATAAGTTTCGAGCCCGTATAATGAACATAATATATACATGTATGCAGGTACCAAAAATTATGTTCCTTAAAAATAACCAGGCCCTGTCAGGTACATACATGTAATAGACTGCACTCATACATGTACGTGCATATTAATGTTCTGTTTCAATAGTTTATCCACATGTACAGAAAACATTTAATTGTTACCAATATACAAAATGTATGACAGAGCATGTCAACATTAGTGGTCTTCCTTTCATGTATTTTCTGCATTAGAAATGCCAATATTAAAACTCAACAGCAATTCTCCACATTGCTCTAAAACTGAACACAGTTACAAATGTATTAGTTTTAATATGATCTTTCATGTGGTACCATTACAACAATGTTTGGAAACAGTCTTCTGCATAGTAGCGTGGCATTACTAGAGTGTTAGTTAGTTTACGTAATGCAATGCTTCCAGTCCGAATTTTGATTGTCTTATTTGGCTAAAAATAAAGCTTTTTTTTCCCAATGTGCCTGACTCTCAGAGGTGAAGGGCTTGTGTTGTAGATCACGCCTTCCTATGTCTTGAAGCGGTCAGGGTTAGGAATTGAGTGTTTATGAATGCAATTAAAATTTCAACTATTTTTAATGCAAGACTTACTTTTGTACATTTGACTTGCCTTCTGTCAGCAAAGTTTCCTATAATGAAGCAATGAGGTGAAAAGTAGAGTAGCTGTTAGCAAGTCCCTTGTATTCTGTTAATTATATTTATCATGGCTAAACATAGTTCAAGATAGTTAAACATGACTTAAGATGGTGAAACCTGGCTAAGATGGTAACATGACATGGTTCAACATGGAAGTATTTCTGTTTAACTGCGTTACACCATGTTTAGCCATCTTGAACCATGTTTAGCCATGCTTAATATATAGAAATTAGCGGAATAGAAGGGTCTTGCTAGCAGTCTTGGTGAAGAGTAACAACAACAGCAACAACTGTCAAGACTTTCAATCAATGCTGGAGTAAGCGAAGCTGTGTTCAAAAGTAGGCATGTACATGTAGTTGTATTTTGCTTTCTTTATGCTTTATAAATATCAGAAGTAGCAGCTAGGCCAGTCTCTGAGTGAATACGTTTTCACATAACTGGTACACTCTGTGAAGTAACTGGAAAGGTAACTTCAAAACCTCCCCTTTTCATACTCTTCAATAGTCGAGCTCCTTACTTTGTCTGGGTAAAGTAGCTGGTGAAATAACTTCAAAACCTCTCCTTTTCATACTCTTTTCAATAGAGATCCTTACTTTGTCTGTGTAAAGTTACAGTAAGCCACCACAAAATCCAAAGTTATATGTACATTTTGTACAATATATGGAAAATATCATCAGCTGCTGGCTCTTACAGTGAGACTACCAGTGTAACCAAGGTCACTTACGTTTTAGACCACTAAACAAACAATTTGCAAAACGAAAATAAAATTAAGCATTCCAATCAATTTACAGTACACGTACAAATCCTAGCATATCCTAGCATAAAGGACTTTGCTTCAGAATGTTAAAGTTCACCAAATTTGCCTTTTACCAGATCGAAGCTTGGGCAAGTTGAAATGCTCCTGTTTTGTACTCAATACTGAACGGCTCATAAAATATACAAGCTGTAACACTACTGTAAGTTTGAATACTGTTTTTTGCTTTGCAATGTGAATATAAACTGGTTCTCGTTGTGTAAGTGATCCCAGTCACGTATCAGTAGTTGATCGCACAGTCTGAGTGGCAGACAAAAGTAGCCACTGCAAATTGGCTCATAATAACTATAATTTGGAATGCTTTTTTTTGTTCTGCAATGTGATTGGTTCTCGTTGTCTATTAAAGTGACTGCAGTATCCTGATAAGAAGCATGACCAGTACATGTGACTTATTTAGACCTTATGTAATCAGTTATTAAGAAAACAGCATGTGATTAGAATCGGGTGGCTTTTGTCGATTACTCTATGAGTGGAGAAACTGAGTGATTAAAAAGATATATATTATGATTGAATACCTGCTGTAATATTGGCCATCAAGTTGGGAAACATTACAGTGAACCCCGGTTTATACAGTACTAGTCGACCACACAGTCTGTAATTGAAAACCCTGAGTGGCAGACTAAAGTAGTCGCTGGAAATGGGTAATGAGCTGGTGACTTTTGCCAGTACGTGCATTATTTTACTACAAGTCAATGTACAAATGTACCTTCTCAGTGCTGAGCTTGGTCTCCTTCTCTTTAATGTTGTTCAAATCCCTGTTGGCCATCTGAAGACGAGACTCTAACATGCCCCTTTCTTCCTGTAAGCTTTTTACCTTTGCCTGAAGAACATTGAGACATCATTAGAAATGATGCATTATTTTCAATTGGAAATTGCTAATCAACAAAGACTATTTTTTTCTTAAATAGGAATATTAATGAAGACAATTAGCAAACACATAAATTGGAGAAGCTATTTAATAAAATAATTATAATTAAAGGGGAAAAAAGAATGGATAATTTTAATTTTCTTCATTATGGCCTTACCTCCCAGTTAAAACAATAATCATTAAGACAAATTTTATTTAAATTATGTATAAGAAAATAATGGGTGCTGGGTGCAAGTCTGATCTTTTAGCCAGTGAAGTTGCACATTTGAAGGGCTGTGTGCAAAAATGGCTTAAGTGACTCTTGGTTACATTCTAAATTATCCTTCAATTTCTTTGTTTTCTAAGGGAGAATTTAGAATGTTATCATGAGTCACTTAAGCCGTTTTTGCACACAACCCTTCATTTGTACTGGATACTCCCATATATGGGAGCAATTCCAGTACAAATGTGCAACTTCACTGGCTAAAATATCAGACTTGCACTCAGCATCCATTATTTCTTATACATGCACGATTATAGCTCTCAATTCTAAAACTGCCCATTTGAAATCAACAAGGCTGTCGATCTGTGGTTTTAAAATGCCAAACTTGTCTACAATCATTCTTGCTGCTGCCGACAAAATCTAGCCAAACAAATCTATGCCAAACATTAATCATATGGTACAGAACATTCACATTACGTGGGATGCCGTAAAAAAAACTTGGGATGTTGCAGTTTACTGGGAAGAGTAGTACATAACAAAATAAAACTACACGCATGTGTGTACATGTATAATACACGCGTGTAGTACATGCATGCATTTACACTCAAATGAGTGTAGTACACGCGTGTAGTACACACAGAAAACGCGTGTGTAGATGTAAACATACTTCTGGGCGGTACTGTACATGCATGTACATTGTAATATGCACAAGCATGTTTTATTGTTTTGAATTGATGGTTTGCTTTCCTTGCTTAAATGTACAATGTACATTGTATATATATCACAGAACAAGTAAAGAAGCCTTATAGCCATGTATTAATTACACTGACAGAAAACACTCCAGGCATTTAAGAACACTCAAGAAATGTTAAAAGCACGACTTTTGTGCATTCAGCTTGCGTTTTCAACATTTCTCTTAAATATTATTTCATGACTGTACACTGACTTAATTACGAATCCCAAACCCTTGATAAGGGTATGGTTGTTTGGAGGAAGAAATAATTTAAGGTTCCTAAAAAAGGAGGCTCAAGTGTAACTGGCCAAACCAATTGTAATTAATTACCTCTGTTTCTTGTAGTTTTTGCTTGGTCATCGACAGCTCCATTTTCAGCTTTTTCCCTGTGGTATCTTGAGCGGTCTTATTCTTGTTCAATTGCTCTTTTTCTTTCCTGATCTCGTCTTCAAGGGACTTCACCTATTGTTTTACATAACAAGCTTAATAAATAACATGCATTTACATCATTATAATAATTAACATAACCATAACCCTTTACATTCTCCATATAAATTCCTATAATATTTAGAGTAATTACGTGAAAAAATGTTGTGTTTGTTTGAATTCTTGATTGTCTACAACCTGTTGAAGTTTGCGAAAAGCGACCAGGCTCTTTTCACGACCGAGCCACAGTACACTAATTAGAAGCATTGTCAGTACATACATGCATTGTGTGTGATGTAAGATCAAAAACCCATAACAAGTGCTAGTGAAAAATGGCTTTTGCTTGATATTTAATACAATGTATGTCATTTGACCAAGACCCCAAATTGCACGGTCATGAAACAAAATATGTGGGACTTTAATCACAATTTAAAAATCAGTTATTTTTCCGATTTTAACTTTTTGCTTTCTCTTTTGTCCTCAATTTTCATCATGGTGTTAGAGGCACTTTAAGATTCATGGTTATCTGTGGTAATGTTTACAAGTTCTTTTGATCCATACAGTAACTTGGAATGCATTAATACAAATAAATGAATCAACGTTTGTCAGTTTTCTCAATATTAATAAAACATATTTATATGACTGAACATAAATTTACCTCTAAATGTCTTGCACACAATGTATTTAAAACTGTCAGGATTATTTTAAATAATTTATAAACATGTTTGCTAACTCATTTGACAACTTACATACATAACTTGCTTTACACTAATTTTAAAACTATTACAGTACGTGCAGGATTCGAAGAAACTACTCGTCCGCTCGTCAGGACAAGTGCTAAACAACATTGGGCAAGTGCTAGAAAATCACACTTGCCTCTGAGCCTGTTACTGCATGCGAGATTTCCAAAGGGTAGATTTATTGCTTGAAACAATGTTTTCAGGGAGGAATCAATCTACATGTTTTTACGGATAGAACAATACTTTTTGAATCCTGAAAAAATGGTTTAGGCAAGTGAGAAGAGGAATCGGGCAAGTACAATTTGGAATCACTTGCCCAAAGGGCCAAAGGGCAAGGTGGGTCTTCGATTTTTTTCTAACCATGACAATGTACTTTTTTGTAGTGGAAGTGATTATTTGACTCACACACTACTCAGGGAGCTACATTGTAAGTGAAGCTGACCGCTGCAACCAGACATTTATTAAACAATAATATAATTATAACAATAACTTCTTACAGACTCTCATTGCAATACATGTAGGTCTATTGAGAATGGAGTCTCGTAATGTAACATGAACTGGAATTTTAGGGTGGGTGGGTGGGAAGTCTGTTGGCAGACAGCAAAAAAGCAAACTAACCAGATGTTCATTTCATGTGACACTTAACCCCCAGGCCCCAGTGGTGTGTGAGAAGTACTATTTCAAACATGAATTGGAGTGTTTTATCAGGGGTTCCAAATATTGAGAAAACAAATGAAACCCAAGAGGCATAGCTTCATAAGTTTTATTGTTTTCCAAACATTTGGAATCCCCTAATGAAACACGAACAATGAGTGTTTGAAATTTATGACTTCTCATGGGAATTGCTAAACCAACATTTTACATAGGCAACTAGTTCCTGTAAAAACTAGTGTTGGTCTGTGTCGGCGGGGACGATAAACACTGGTATGTAATCAACTAAAGTCGATTGAGGTAGGCTAACCACTGTGGAAAGCGAGTAGCAGCTGACGTTTCGAGTGCTAGGCCCCCTCTGACGAAGGGCTAGCGCTCGAAACGTCAGCTGCTACTCGCTTTCCACAGCGGTTAGCATACCTCAATCGACTTTAGTTGATTACATACCAGTGTTCAACATTTTACATATGCTTATTTTCAAACATCATTAGCAAGTATTGTTTACCATTTAACTGTTGTATATAATTATTCCATACAGATGGTTTATTATTTTTATTTTGCTGGCACTGATTCAACTACATGTAGCAGTAGTGTAATGGCCAAGAGTTAGTACATGTAAATGTACAAGCAGTCGGAGGGGTCGAGGTTCGAACTCTAGTGGAGGCACACTTTTTCTTTCTATGTTGTTCTTGACTCCTTACTTGTAGTTTATCAGTATGTAAGAAGTTAGTGGTTCATTAATACGATGATTAAAGGAGCAGTGTCACGATTCTGATTGGTTGTTATAGACAATGGCAAAATCACGCTATGTCATGCGCCGCTGCAAATTTCCCTTTCGATTGAAATAAATAAACTGCTGCTTTATAAAAATATAACATCAAACTTAACTATATAATACTGAAGTATAGTTTTAAAGCAATTTCGGCTCGAGATAATTCGTGCAAATATGCAGATGCAAGCAGATTACTCACAGACTTCTACTTCTGTCACATCTTTTGATTTCTTGTCCACCTGACACATTTTCAAAACTTTGGGCATGAATACTAATCGTGACACTGCTCCTTTAAGAAATACATTGTAATGATCACTAGAGTTAGAAATCTGATCAAACACTAGTGTGTTGGAACTGGTGTTTCATTGGATGTCAAGATGCATCCACCTGACGAAGCTTCAGTCACAAGGGTTTGACTCATGCATGTGACCAAATACAGTCCCAATAATTCATGAATATATCATGAATTATTAATGAGTTTGGGAAAACATGTTCCACTTCTTTCATTACTCAGCCAGTGAAAAATAAAACTTAATAACTTAAAGATGAATTTATGAAACTTTATATCTCCAATTTCAGATGGCTATACACATGCCAATTTTTGTTTGGTTTAATTACTAGTTGATAATTTTCTTCTCTGCAAATTAAAGTTACGTGTAGGAAAAAGATTAACATTAATTTTGAAAGATCAAACAATAACATTGAGAAAAAGAGCACTCTGATTAGGTGAAAACTGTGTTTCTGTAATTCTATAGAAACATAGAACATTGTGACTGCTCTTGAGCTAGTTAGGGGAATTTATGTTTTATTATCAGAATATTAAACATTAAGTGTTTTAATTTTCTGTTTGTTATTTTTGAAGGCCTTCGCCTTGGTTTGGATCATGGATGTTAGACTTGGACTTAAGATGGATCGAGGCGGCTACAAAGCCTACTGAGAGAGATCGAGAGCATTGAATGTAGATTTGAATAAGGAGTGTGGATATATATATACAATGTATAGAGAGAGAGGCAGCTATAAAACTTTGTACTGGTAGGGCATCCACCTTGAAGATTTGTGCAGATTTTTGCAAGAGTGGACGGAGTTGGCTTCAAAACCTAAACAACAGGAGAGTGTCCGACTAACTTGTGAACGCTGTGGCCAACACACATGTTGGTGACGTCAGAGGCTGTTAGCCAATTACCGTACGCCATTAATTACATGCATTAATTAATACATAATCAATACTTCCCGTTTTTTTGCTCAGTATTTTGATTTATTTTATAAAGGAATTATAGAAAATTGGTTTTCCATGTTTCTATTATTAATAGAAGTTTTTTTAATTAATAGAGAAATGCAAGTGGAAGTTTAGGAAAACGAGAAATGGCAGTTCCTTATTCTCCCAAACATATATACCCAGTCTAGGCTTACAAGTGTTTCAGAATCTAACTCTATCAAGTCATGGAAAATGTATTCTATTTTAAAATATTATTATAATTATGGAAATGTTGGCCAGGTTTGTTAAGTTTGTCTGATAAAGATCGGTACACTGTACACGTATATGACTGAACTGTAAAAATGAACTTATAAAAAATTATTACCACTACAGCCAGACCTATACTCTCCATTATACTGTGCAAGGATTGTAGCTATTGTTACATACATTCCATTGTACCTTCTTGAAATACTAAAAATAATACTCAATTATATGACTATTGTTTTTATTTACATACACTATATTATTATTGTTTATATCACTATTGTTTATATCACTATTGTTTTTATCACTATTGTTTTTATTTACATACACTATTGTTTATATCAGTATTGTTTTTATTTACATACAATATTGTTTATATCACTATTGTTTCATTGAAGCTCTGAATTTCATATATTCATGCCAAATTCTCTTGAGTTGTGCTAAGAGTAATGGTTGATAGGACCTTAAATGTAGCATATATTAAAATAATGACTTCAGAAAGCCAAAGTCAAAATAATTATAACACAACATGAAGCACCTGATTCAAAACAAAATTGTTAAACCTCCTAGTTTTCACAATTAAAAAAGCTATCAACTACACTAATCACTTACTTTGTACCCTTTATTCCACCGTTCCCACTCCCCTTTTCTTCTTAAATTAACTTTACTTCACTATAATCATACTATTCTTCATAACCTATTTTATAAAGAATAACACTTTTATCCTCCCCTCTCTAGCTATTGATAAGCAGTATACATGTACACTGTACATGTACTTTCAGGTACCAAAAACACAATAAGTATTATTTACCATACCTTAGCATGAAGTAGGAAGGCAGCCTTGCATGACGTAGCCAGTCTCAAATGGTAAAAACGTAAATTATGATACACCAATGACACTTCACATACTTTGTCAGCAAGACTTTTACATGATAGATACTCATAGTTGGCCATAACCAGCTTTTAAAAGAAAGTGTCTTATTCACTTGATCAGGATTTATAGCCAACAACTTGTTATTCTAATAATTTGACTGTGTACTCATACAAACATAGCACAAGTACATGTATTAAGTCAGAGTAACAGTTGTCTGTGTTCACGGTTGGTTGGTCATGTGCATAGACAAATGCTAAACAACATCGTCTCCAGTAGTGTTATATCCCTTTCACTGAAGGCACAGCCAACAAAACAAGACATTCTAAGATCCATTGGCACATTACTTAAGACCTGCAGCTACATGTTAATTCAATGGCTTCATTCTCCATGTCTGAGTTTATGGTGCCTTGAAAGAAATATCCTCCATAACGAATACACTTTTAGATTCCTTAACATCTGTAACAGCCAAAGCATGGGATCAAACATATCTGTTACAGAATTGTGCTTCAGTTATTCACATTAGGTCAAGAAGATGACTTCAGAATTCAAATAGATTCGTGTTGAAGACATAAAGTGCATTGCTGTAGAATATTTCCCATCACTGTACTCTGTATAAGCTTTTCTTGCATGTGAGTTAGCAGTACATGGCTCCACAAACACAATACTTCCCACATACCATAATATTATAAACATTGAGACTGATTTAATAAGAAAGGGAATAGCAATGAAATATTTATGAGATACTGCATTAAACCAGCTACAAAAGAGGTAAATGATTATGTGCCATGAGAAACCCAATCCTGATCAGTGAAAAATAAATATTTGCTGACTGTGAAAGTGTCACCTGTCTGTTTGCAGTCTTAGGTAAGAACATAGAAATGAATACTTTCAATTCACTTTTCATCTTAATATGATATTTCAGTTGGGAAAAATTCACAAATCAAAAAAACTTTAAGGCTTAAGTGCATTCCCCTATAAAAAAAATATATGGAAGAGAATTGAATTAAAACCTGTGATCCTATAGTGTTAATTTTCTTTTTACTGACAGCTAGCTAGTATATGCATGCATGACCTATACACGACTGTGTGATCGTACATGTATAGTAAGCAATGGAGCTCTTGAATTCCTGCATTGTTTATTTTCATCAAGATCTGACTCAAGTTGGAGTTTGTAGAGAAACTACATATTGTATACACATCCACAAATATTATTAATTAACACAAAATGTACTTGAGTATTAAAAACTTGTGTAACAACTTTTTTAAGCTTTTTGTTGTCAAGTTATCAATTTGCCAAATCATTTCTGGTTTAAATACATGTATGAAGGAGAAAGCTTGATAAATTATCTCTGATCTGTATACCTTTATGAATTGTAATTATTGTTGTGATAAAATATTCATACTTCACAAACACCTGCCAAGCAATCTTGAAGAACTGTCTCATTTGCATATTAGAATTGATTGAATTTTCAATATAAAAAGAGGAAAACTTCACAATCAAACGTTCCTGATACTTTGCTTCACTGAGAGCTCATAGGAGATTGATGCTTAGAATAATTTATTAAAATTCAGCTAACATAAAGGGGCACTCAACCACAAAATGATAAACTTTCTCATAGCAAAAGACAAATTAAAATACTACTATTTGCAAGCTACCATTAAGCGTGAACCTTTTTCCGCGTTTGTTTATGTTTGAAACTAGACATCTGGCATCCCAAACCTTTCCAATTCGTCGGCAAACTAATTAGTTTCAACCTTGACATTGAAAACCTTCGATATATCTTCTGCCGTCATGTAACTCAAGTATGCCAAGAGACAGTTGTTGTCTTGCATCTCTCATAATTCTGAGCATCCAAAACTATAACTTGAACCGACATTTATATGATTTAGCGCGTAGCGCGAAGGTAAATCTAGCTGAAAAGTTTCCAAACCTGAATCCCACTCTGCTGAAACGTGAAGGTGGGACATGTCAAAGGTTGTCACAATCGCATTTTAATTGCAAAGGTTTGGGCCGCCAGATGTCTAGGTTTGAAACATAAACGAACATGGAAAAAGGTTCACGCTTAACTGTAGTTTGCAAATGGTAGTAACTATACTCAGATTAGTTACATGTAAGAGTACATGTATGTTTTGCAGGTATACTGGAGAACATTTGAGACAATTTTGATGAAGGGTAGCAAAGATTCGAGTGGATGAAAAATACTAAGTACTTTGAAGAAAAATTGAGAGCAACTTGAAATTGGTTCGCTGTAACCAAAATCAAGTTTCTAAAATAAGATTTTCTAATCCACTTTAATCTTTGCCATCCTCTATCGAAATAGTTTGAAAAACAAATCAGGACATTCACATGGTATTTCTCTTCTCGCTTGTGGTGTTATTTAAAAAAATAATTGTAGTTTTGTCTTAATGAAACTTGAAGGTTCAGTTCGATTCACAATGCCCCTTTAGAGTGCCTAGTATGAAGTGAAAAACGTTGTGTTGATTAATCAGGCATAATTGTTTCAGTGTAGTGCCCTTATTACTGGGTGAACCCTAGCTATAGGTGGGAGAGAACTCATTGTTTACAATCTTTCATGTACCTGTCAACCCTAGTCCTAGGTAATTTTTAACTACATGTACGATTTACACTGTACTTTTAAAACAAATTAACTACGTACATGTACATGTACTACACTATAGGTAATTATAAATATAAATATATACACTATAGATTGATTTTTAGTTAGTATTTTTACTGTAACTGTAGTCATGGTGCCCACCTGACGAGGGGGCCATATATGGTGAGCTAAATATAAAATAATTCAATTTTGTATGTATAGGAAATCATATGGTTTCGAGTGCAATTCTGGATAAATTCAGAAAAGTGAGTTTTCAAAGAGTATCAAAATTGCATGTGCCCGCAGGGCGAGTGCAATTTGAGCTCTTTGGAAACTCAAGTTCAAATTTACCCAGAATTGCACGACAAAACCATATGATTTATTGTTAATCATATACTCAACAAATTTATTTTAATCTTCGGAAATGTCAAATTGAAGCACCGTTAAAATAAGCAATGCTACAGCATCTGAAACGTTAATGTTTAGTACACTCTACAATCTAGTACTCCACATCTGTAAGCTCCTAAAGCCAAGGCCTGTGGGGCACTATATAGTCTGAGATCCAATGATTACAATCCGCTACTCATTCCTTCGACTACCCACAAGACACTGGGTGATAGGGCCTTTACAAAGGCGGGACCCATCCTTTGGAACAATCTTCCTCCCGATGTACGTCGTTGCTCCTCCATTGACTCATTTAGCAACCAACTCAAGACGTACTTATTTAACAATGTTTTTCATTTGTATATTTACTTAATTAGTTAGTTAGTCAGTTAGTTCTTTTTGTTTGTTTTTACATACTATTGTATTTTATAGATAGCACTTTAGAATATTTATAGTTTTTATTAGTGCTTTATCAATTTATATAAACTATTATTAATATTTTATTATTATAAAATGAATTTACAGGGGTTAGACATGTTTTTGCTGTAACCACAGCACAGCATCTAAATAATTATAGTCAGTTTTACATTGTAACCATTTGGAAATTTTCTGAAACACTTTGGAATTTTTCGGAAAATGTTCTGAAAAAATTCCTTTACCAAAACATGACTGTGAACAACTTTATGTACTTCAATTTCAATCTGGAGCTATTGTTTTCGATGTTCAGATGGTCATCAACTTCCTGATTTTGGGTGCAATTACAACCAAACAGTACAATTTGGGTTAAATTGCACTCAAATCAGCCAATCAGAGTCCATAAATTTGTTGAGTATAATATGATTAGGTAATTTAATAGATCTAGAAAAATCATGTACAACGTAACATTTATCTATTGAGCAATTGTTTTTACAATAATAATAAACCTCCTCTTAATGTACAAGGTACATAGCATACATGTACATACACAAACAAACTGTTGGAACATTTAATTCAGAAATATGTGATCATCATATTATTGTAAATTCTCACTGCCCAAACATAATTATATCACAGCAATTTTCCATATTATGCTGACTGATAACTCAAAGGTCGGCCAATGTTTAGTGTTTTTCACTACCATCAATCATAACTACATGTATGACAACCACCAAATATGTATGAGCAATGGCCGTGGGAAGTATTTCAACATTGCAGATTCCCATGTTTAACTTACAGGTCTGGATTGGAAAGCTTCACACACCCATCGCTCGTAAATATTCGGCCGCCATCGTAGTTATGATTGACGGTAGCGCATAAAGACACACAACATTCGTCAACCTTAGCTTTGAGTTCTCAGTCCATGTAATAATGAAAATCACTGTAATAAGACATTATTATTATTTTCTCATAGTAGTTCATGTTTAGGCCTGTACTACCGTATTTGACCGCGTATAAGCCGTGGGGTATTTTCGTTTTCATTTTGAAAAAAAGTAAAAAATTCCTCCCTGAAGTCCGGGTGCGGCTTATAAGCGGGCTTTTTCAGATTTAAGTTCGAGTAAAAATCTAACTTCTTGCTTCACTGCCTTCTAAAGACCTGTTCCCTAAGACGGAAAACCGTGTTAATCCGTAAGCTTTTGGCTAAGGACATTGAATACTTATTTCGTTGAGCTTGTGATCAATAAATCCGATATTCTGACATTTTTATGTTCGAGAAATTTTCCCACGAGACTACGCAGTACCAGCAGACAGAAACCGACATGACTCGCAAGAATGGTGCAATCTTGTCTACCTCGGGTGTTTTAATTGCTTTACAGTAGAATAGTTTTAAGGTCCTAACAATCTAAAAAACATAACTTTTAAAACATTTTATAAAACTTGTTCAACAGAGACATGTTTTGAATATTCTACCAAGCTTAACTGAGCAGGATCGAGTGAGAATTCTGAATCTACGTTTCGAGAAGTTTATTTGAAGTGTTCACGTTTGTCTTAGGCCCGTTTAAAACACTGTGCTTGACTGCCATGTCGAACACAATTAAATTCAGTGGTTTCAAATGTCGAACTGAAGTCGCACTTTATACTATAAATCAACTTGATACCACAGCAGCGATAACTGTTACAGCGATAACTGTTACAAATCTAAAGTGTCAGAATAAACTTTGTTTTGAATTCGACACGGCGATAGCACGACGTTTGAAACGGGCCTTACTAAGCTAGATCACACGAATGCCAGCTGCGTTCGATGAAGACAAAGTGTGATTGCAGTACAGTCGGGCCAAGTTTCGAGGAGTTTATTTTAACAACATTTGTATATAAGATAAAAAGAATCAGTTGTTTGAAGTTTTGAGAGAAACTCAGATAATATTTTTTGCTGTGATGTTTTAAACTCGGGGTGCGCCTTACATGTATATGTGGTATATTTCATTTAAGTTTTCAATTTGAACTTGAGGTTAGATTGAAACCAAAAAGTAGGGGTGTGGCTTATACGCAGGGTGCGGCTTGTACGCGGTCAAATACGGTATACTACACACTGTACATGTATATAATGTAAAATTCCAGAATGTAGTTCTCTAATTATTCATACATTTTACTGACTGGGCACCAACTAAACTATTAATAGTTAGTTGTTGTTGTTTGCACTGATGCCTTGATGCACAACTGACAACATGTACAATTACATGATTGTATATTGTATAATAACCAATTAATTATTGGACTAGGCTGAGCAAAATATGATGAATTGTCTGTCAGGTGAGCTACCAGTTATTTGCTGATGCTGAAGGCAGAGGCAAATAACTGGTAGCAAAACTCAAACAATTCATCATATTTTGTGATAGCTGCAGCTCCAGTATTATTGTTTTATTTTTCAGTAGTTTGGGCATACAAAATGCTTGCAATTTCCTCCTCTGAATGCTCTGGAAACCGAGCAGCCATGTTGGGATTTGTTGTTGAACAGCACTGTGCATGCTGACAACAATATATGCAGCAAACGCTTATTTGTGCGCAATTACCTATACATTTTGTATCTGCAGATGAATCAACCAATCAAAATTCGGGATACTTAGGAACTGACTAATAATGTAAACTATGTCGAGTATATACTAACCGTTGTATATAGAGATATTTTCTCCTGTTCTATAGCCTTCATCTTGAGCTTGACTTCCTCCATCTCAGTCATAACTCGATCAGCTTTACTCAGGTGATCTGTTGTCTTTTCCTTTTCCTCCTCTAGTCTCATCTTTTCACCTGATGAAAAAGATAAAATCTCAGCTTTTGGGGAAGTGCTTTAAGAAGTTGCTTCTGATTGAACTGAACAATTCTTATAATAATTTTTAACTCAGTCTACTGTTACAGTACCACTACATTGTATGATAAAAATACCTTTTTTTCTGCTTTCTTCAGATAATTAATCTGAAAGTGAAAGTACTAAACAGTTACACTGTACCTGTCAAATCTTAAGTTGACATTCCTACAGAAAGGCCAATTATTTTAACAATTTCCATCTCCGACTGTCCACCACTCCTCGATTAAGAATAGGAAATTTCCAAATTCCCATCACTTAACTACAACTACCAGAATCATATTCAAATTCCTTTTCTGATTCAGATTTTTAAACTCCAAGAATACCAAGACAACGGTAAAAAATTAGAGGAACAAAAGGTTCTGCTCAAAAAATTCTAGTAGCTGTATTACATGCACATGTATGTGATGCCATCATGCTAATTGCCTATTGACTGACGTCGTCATCCAATGAACTCAAGAAAATAAACATGGCTACTTTAGTATGTGAAGAGTGAGCTTTATATCGGAATGTCTACAGAGCTTGTATTCAAAGTTGGAACCATAAAAATGCCTTATAAATAATAGCTGTGTTGTGTGCACAAATGTTGGTTGGATGATGCCATGAACAGCCAACACAATCATGTGTGTATTCACATGCTACATGCATGTTTCCTGTTCTCTGCAGATTTTGAAAGTAAGGGTACTAAATATGTACCATGGCAAATCGTAAGTCAAAATTCCTACGGGAAGTGTGATTATTTTAACCATAATTATCAGGTCCGACATTGCTCAGTTTAGAATATTTCATGATGTCATCCAATCAACCTGAGAAAATACAGTACCGCCCAGAAGCATCTTAACATCTACATGCACGTTTTCCATGTGTAGTACATGCATGTACTACTGACACTCAATTGAGTGTAAATGCATGTGTGTACTACACAAGTGTATTACATGCACACGCGTGTAGTTTTTCTTTGTTATGCAGTTATTGTTCGAATTCAAGTTTGCGTGAAGTTCGAGCCGACTTCAAAAATGAAGAGTTGTCTTCTTATTCAGCGGTGTTGTAATAAACGTTGTGGCTACTTTAGTATGCAGAAAAGAAAGGTGAGATTTATATCAGAATGTCGATAGGGTAGAGCTTGCATTCAAAGTTGGAACCGTAAAAAAATGGGAAAATGGCTTATGAATACAGACAGTACTCAGTCTGCATCATGAACGTGTTGATTGGATGGCATCACAAACAAAAGAAACTGCTTAAGGTTATCGTATAGCTTCAGAGCCGAAGTAAAAAATAAATAAAAAAATTCACGTAAAAACAAAGTTTAGAGTGTTAAGTATCCAACAGAAAAAAAAAATGGTTGAATTTTCTTTTATCTAGACGGAGAAATATAAAAAAGAAACATTTTACCGAAGATTGCGTTACATATTTTGATTGACAGCTCATACACCACATCAATCGTCATGAGCATTCAACCATAGCTAAGCGCGGGAGTAGTTGTTTACTGTTCAGTTCGGAGTTCGCTCTGTGGCTTGTTGTCAGCATTGTATCGAATCGTTTCTCACATAAATATGTCATCGTAAATTTGAAGCGTATTCGCTAAAATTATCCGTAGATGTCTTCTTCAAAACAAGTATCTGGTCCTTGGAGTTCAAGAAAGAGGAACAAATCAAAGAAATGTTCGAAATTATATATTCTTATTACCAGTGGCTAAACTATTTTGTTGTACATTTATAGGCCACTTGATTCCTCTTAAGTATTTCTACAACAACATGCCCAATCTCTGACATTTTCCGGAGCATATATTCACGAGCTGATTCTTCGGGTAATTTATCTGTCCTCATGCTTTTCTTTCGTCTTCCGCGTCCGTTTGGTCTGCTTTCATTGTGCTTTGGTTTTGCCTTCTTCTTGTCTTTAGCTGGTTTATCCTTTGCCGTTTCAATTGCCTTATTCTGACGTTTGACCGGTTTATTCTTGGTTTTGCCCATAATGAAGAGTGATTGAAAACGCGAAACTCAACTGAGCGCAAAGACCTTTGATTTTGTTGCTTTCATGCTGCTGGTGGGAAGCCAGTTTTGACTGTCAGTGACATTTCCCAGTCACTAGTTGAACATCATTGGCTGCTTTTTATAGAAGGTGTTTGATTGCTGTGAAAGAGGCGGGGCACCATAATCAGTCTCGCCGGCCGGCTAAAACTTTTCAGAGCGTTTTCTTGACTTTCTATTTTCGTTCTAAACATAGTTTGAAAAAAGCTCCAACTCAACGCGAATTTGTGCGAATTTCTTCAAATTTTCACAGATTGTTCGCAATTATATCAGCTAAAAAATGTGTCTGCGATTTTTTAAATTTTCAAAAGAGAGGCACTGAGAGCGATTCTCGCAACTATACTTGGATTGTGCGTTAGCAGTTTCACGAAGACCAAAATATCTTCAGAACGGCTTCGAATTTCCACAATCGACGACACAGTTTCGTAAACAAGGACTGTGGGAGTCCAGAAAAGCAAACCGATCTTAAATTCATTAAATTGCCGTGGAGTTGGAGCTTTTGGAAACCAACTCGCTTGTTCGGAAAAGAAGTTTATTTAAAAATCGCACTTTTATCGAAATTACAAACCTTAGGTATATCGTTGTAGCCAATTTTATAAGCTTTAAAATAAGGTATAATTTATCTAAATACGACGAATATTCGAGACGCTACTTAATTTTATCCGGAACAGTACCCTGAAGGTATACAATAACCTTAAACAAAGAATCGCTTGTTTGCAAACTGAGTAATGGGAACAGTTTTTCAATCAGTTTATGTGGTCTACCGATAGAGTTTACAGCAATTTGTATAATTTTGGGCCTAAATATTCGGTTTTATTGTTTTAAAAAGGTTGTATTGGCACTTTACTGTGTGATTACTGTAACCAGGGCTACTTATAGACAATGAAAACCAATCACATTACAGAATGTGATAACTCCTTATCACATTCAAAATTCTCCATTAGAAAACAAAGGATTTGAAGGAGAATATAGAGTGTGATCAGGAGTACACATATTATACTGAATACATACATGTACAAGGACAACATAAATTTTACAGTTTAAAGATAAGTTATTTTATACAATTATCACATGAAAAATGTACTTTCTAATTCACTGTACATGTAAATATGATTTCATTGATACCTTCAAATCTCTTTATCATCTCTGTCATATCATCAGTATGTTGTTTCTGTGTCTTTTGGATCTCCAAACTCAGTTTATTCTTCTCACTTGATAGGTTCTCAATCTCTGTCTTATGCATTTTGCTCATTTCCATTTTAACCTGTTGGGTGGTTTGCCTCATACGATTCATCTCTTCCTCCATTTCTTTCCTCTCAGCGTCTACTATTTCCATTGCCTTTTTATTTGACTGTCCTGATGTGACCTCCCTCTTGAACAAATCATTCTCCCTTTCCAACCTTTGAACCTTTTCTTGGCTTCCAATCCTTTCCTTCAACAAAAAACTTATTTGATTTTTCACAGTATTGGTATCTTTGGCAATCTGTGTCAAACCTGATTCCATTAGCATGTCGCATACTTCCTCTGATACGACAGCCCCAGCCTCGCGTTCCACCTTCATTTGCTCCATCTCTGCCTTTAACTGCTCGTTCTCAGTCTCCAGGTCCTGTGTGAGAGCCTCTCGCTCATCCGACAATTGACGAATGTGTGACACATAGTTTTCTACCTCGATCATTTCCTCCGCATGTTGTTTGCGGAGTTGTTCAACACTGTCCAAGGAGGACTTCAGGCTTGTTTCCGATCTTGTCAACTGACGCCATATGTAACGTAGTTTGTGTTCCACAGGAATTGCTGTGCTGAATCCATCATTCTTGAGCCTATTGTCAATATCTTTTACCTCTCCTTTATCCTGAAAGTTCAAAGAATATACACAATGTTAGTAACAATTCAAGTAACAGCATAATCACTGACAATAATCTACACTGTGACTAAGTACTGATGACAAGATACATTGTATATATATTTATCATTTGACCCATGCTTTCCTTTCACAACCATTTATACAAGTTATGTGATGGGAGCCTATGTGTTTGATGTGAGTAGGCTTGAAAAAACTGTCTGATCCTGCTGGATCTTTTGCTTATTTTTTTTGCAATTTGAAAGTAGTAATATGATAAACAGGGGTTTCAATAGAAGGCGGCTACCGGCAATAAACAGCCGGTTACTTTGCTTCTTACAGCCAGCTACTTCACACAATCATTGTTTTTTTGTTAAGTGTTGAGTAAAGTTTACTAGGTAAACCACCGCCTCTAACAACGGGACCACCATTTGCCTAAAAAGTTATTGAAATGCCTGGATAAAAACACTGACCGAGTAAGGTTGGGTAGGAAAATATTTGGCTCTCGGTCAATTGCACTTGGTCTGCAGTACAATGCCTGAAATTTGAGGCATGAGGTTAAGTTACACATGTGTGACTTGAGTTAGGACCATTTTAACAAGTTTTCCTTTAATATTTATTTATTTATTACGCTTCCAACTGTTAAATAGAGGTTTTGCACCACCACATGATGGCAGCCATGTTGGTGGCCAGAACAATAGAATGTTATTCCTTTGAGATTTAATTTTTCACATGATTGAACAAATCTCATTGTTCTGGCCACCAACATGGCTGCCATCACATGGTGGTGCAAAACCTCTATTACATTGAAGTACAAGCGAGAAACAACATTTACATACACTAAATTTAACTACTGTGGAGAAAAAAAATGGACAGAGAGGTTGATTTATACAGGACAGTTAGGCCAACTTGACGCTAGGCCAGCTAGCATTTATGTAGATGCAAACGGCGATTGTCGGAATTCTGTACCTATTTAGTTACTCCGTAATAGCTTCTTCAGCAACACAACGGGAGGAAGGCCATAACTAAGCAACAGGCCAGGAATCCCGTCCAAAGCAATACTTCGCAAATCTCGTGACATTTAACACAAGTTACAACTAATGATAAGGTTATTAGCATTCAATTTGATACTACTTAACTCAAACATCAAGCGCGATATTGGTATAGCAATATAATATCCACACAGCTACATGTCATATAACAAAAGAGAATAACTCTAAGCCTCGTATAAGTATAAAGCGTCGCCACAACAACTTGCTTTTTAACACTACTCACTAGGTCTAAATAGGGAATTTAAACTTAGCAGCCCAAGCAAGTCTTGCTAACTATTTATCAGCTAGACAAAAATGAGACCCATACAGCTGTTTAAAAGGCCAGTGTTTACGGTTAGTGTAAACGCTTTGGTGGTTGGCTCAGCACGAAACCTCGAAGGCCCCGGGTGATTACAAAAAGTCAAAAGCACAATACTTACGGATTCCAGAATCACGAGGTTCGACATATTTCAGAAGCTTTGTGATTTGTATTTCCTTACGACATCGGGCATTTTTGGTAGGTTTTCCTGTCAGAAAGTTGTGTTTATGAGAGAGTTTCTGTCCGTCAAAATTAATATACAGAAAGCCGCCATTTTATGGATTTTATGCATACATATGTTCGGAATGCTCCAGAGACTGGGCACGAGGGACGCTATCAGACGATTCCTGATTGGCTCGAATTTAAGCAGAAAGAATGCAAACTATTTCTATTCCAGTAATAGACCTTTTGCGAGAGAAGGTGAAAAATAGCATTTAGGGAGCTGTCATTAATTATTGGGAGGGTCACATTTTTTTGAACGCAGCTTTGGGGGAGGGCCGCAATTTTTCGGGCATCAATTTTGGGGAGGGTCATAATTGTTTGGGCGCTGGAAATCTTCATTTGTTACTCCATCAAACAATGAACTTATTGATTTAACCGCCGCCAGGAGCCCATGCCGCCGCTCATAGGTTTTGTCATCAATATGATGCAGCAGTAGCACCGGGATAGTTTTTGAGTAACGTTTTTATTTGTAATATGGTTAGCTGGTTAGCTCAGTTGGTACAGCACGGTCTAGAGTGCGGGAGGTCGGGGGTTCGAATCCCGGCCGCGTCCTTGGGCAGGGACATTTATAATAATAATAATATTATTATAATAACGGATTAATCAGTGGCATATCCACGAGGTGGCTCTTCATCCACTGATGGGCCTACGATTTAACGTCCTTATCCGAGAAGACGTGACCATTTGCAGCTCGTGAACGAAATTGTTCACAAAGGCAGCACCTTCTACTCAGTTATTTTAAGACCCTGAGTGTTGGTCCGGCCGGGGTTTGAACCCGCGACCTTCCGTTGGCTTTATTTTGTCGCCTTCTACTTCTAATCAGTATTTCAAGGGGACGTGAAAGAACCTGTTGTACTACTCGAAAAAGAGCAGGGGTTGTCACTCGGTACAGCAGCCTGGCCATTGCACTAACCACACACTCAACATTGTAAACTGCGTGGCAGCTATTAGCGCCGTAAAGCAGTCCGAAATAATTCACTGACGGGATATGTCAGTAATATGTAAAGCGCCATGAGACTGTGGTGATATGGCGCTATATAAATATGGCCATTATATTATAGGAACGTCTTGTAAATAATCTGTGTATCTCATTACATTGTACACCACCAATTAAAGGCATAAATGCCGGAATTTATACATTTTGAGATTTTAAACCGTGCTTTACGGTGCATTAATGAAATCAAAGAAAAAAAATATATATTAGTCCGAGACTGAACTGGCCCAAACAGTTCTTCCAAAATTACAATAGCACCTATATAATAGATACGATCGAAGATGATCTCCATGCAGGAACAACAAGTCCAACAAGAACAATAATATTATATTATATTAAAACGTTCAACACAACTGCAAAGTCATATCCAATAAAATGAACACAACAGCAAAGTGTAATTTGATTGTGATGAGCACAATGGATTGGTTTTTCACTCTATTCAATATATATACTGTAGGCAATTCAAATGTTGCTTGATTTCTTATGAGCTAAATTTCTGCTACCATTATTTTTGCAGGTCAACACATTTTCTGGAATTCCTCATTCCTTGAGAATTCATAGAGGCTCATGATACACGGAAAGACAGCTAGCCTGCTTATGCAGACTTATATTTTCACTCTCATAAATTTATTAGAGTGAATAAATACGTCTGCATAGCAGGCTAAAAGACAGCGGGCATGGGTATTTTAAGAATCTTTCAAGTTTTATCAGTCTGCTTTATGAGATTGGCGAGCTGTACTTGGAATTCACCAAGGGAGGCTGCGAAAAAAACATTGGGTATAAAAAGTTCCCATGTTCATACCTGCATGTACATGTGTTAAATCAATGTGTTATTTTTTCTTGTTAACATCCTCATTCTTGTAGTAGTTTACAACTCTTTGAAATGATCACATTAAACTTTACTAAACCTCACCGCCTCACTGGTTAGCTCAGTTGGTAGAACACGGTCTAGAGTGCGGGAGGTCGGGGGTTCGAATCCCGACCGGGTCCTTGGGCAGAGACGTATTATTCTACGCTAAATAATGAGCAATACACAATAATTCTTGGTGAATACTGGTAGCTCCGAGTACCCGGCCATGCTTTTAATTACTCATAATTAAACATCAATTGATCGAACATTGTCAAGTACAACACAAGTTTATGCTATTTACTCTGAAGAGATAATGCTAAACTATATATATATAGTATATATATATGTATGGGTGTTAAGAAATTTATTGAGTTTTGTTACTTGAGGAAGGCCAGAAAAAACCTACCTCGGCAAAAAAAACCTGTGGGGAAACACCAGTGTAGGAAATCTGGATTGGGCCAGACGAAAACTCAGTCCCCCCAATAAGGACGAACAATTGGTACAAGTTTAAACACCCATACTTTCAGTAACTGGTTGCAAGTCCTTCGACGTTAAGTTGACGTATCTTCTCTTTGGTGCACGTACGATCAGCAGATGACGACATAGCCAAGTCGAGAAGAGAACGTAGTCGTGCGCGCAGAACAGGGTCAATCAATCGGTAAGATTCTCTCCAAATGCCGACATTTACTATATCTAAAAGTAAACAAATAAAAGTAAACAAGTAAAACGTGTGTGGTAAAAATAATAAATATATGAATTAAACGATATACCACTAAATAGGTATATCTCTTTCTTTCTTTCTTTTATTATTTTGTTGAATGTCAGTAAGTAATTTGACCAATCCTCATCGACCTCAACCTAAGTGGGAGGAATCAATGAGGCAAAGTGCCTATATCTCCTCCTAAATGTAAGGCCATCTCAATAATTCAGTTGACAGATCACCCAGTCCTTATCGACCTCAACCTAAGTGGGAGGAATCAATAAGGCAAAACGCCTGCACTTCTTCTTAAATGGAAGGTCTGTTAAATGCGGTTTATCTCAACTAAATGGAAGGAGTAGCATAACCAAAATTAATAAAATAAAAATTAAGTTGAAGCCTGGTCAGGTCGTACTGGAGCGAGAGTGACAAATGAACACATTTCACAATATTTAAGGCATATGCCACGGCTCATTAGTCAACCAAAATAGACTAATGAGCAAGTGAATGCCATTGGCTAACGCGTAGGAAACCATTATCTCCTATACTACGTAGCGGAGATAATTTCTAGTATAAGCCGTTGGCCTTGTCTCCATCTACTTCTAATCAGTACTTGAAGGGAGCTGAAGGGGACGTGAGAGAACCTGTCGTACTACTCGAAAAATAGCAGGCAATTGTCACCCAGTACAGCAGCCTGGCTATTGTACTAACCACACACTAGTCAGGGAGTAACATTGTAAACTGCGTGGCAGCTATATTTACGACATAAGCAGTCCGAAAATCCACTAACAATGTCAGTAATATGTAAAGCGCCATGAGACTGTGGTGATATGGCGCTATATAAATATGGCCATTATTATTATTAATTTGCCACATTAAATACTTTCTTTTATTTCTTCAATCAAAGGTTTTAGTTGACCTTATTGCCCAGTGTACATGTATTAAGTTGATGGTGCTTTATATCGTAAAGGTGACAAGATTAAATCCATGAAACTCTACTTGTGCTACTTGAATATTTAATGCACCTATATCATTAATATTTCAATCATTAATATTTCAATCATAATGTTGATATAATTTCAAATATAGCATCTACACTGTATACTCTATATCAATCATAACGGTGATATAATATTTAAATATACCATTTCATCTTAATACATTGCATGCCTTTTGTAGGCAAACCATGTAAATTCTGTGGAATCAACCAAGGCCTCTATTAAGCAAAGTGGATTTTCTTTCAGTTAGGACTAGACCCTTTCCTGACCGCAACAGAGATGGGTTACATTACTATTCACTCAGTTGAGAACACCCCATGAAATGCCCGGGAAATAGATGATTTCCATGCAACCAAAAGCACAGCTGCGGAAGCTTTTAGTTAATAGTAATCAAATAACTATATATATTTATGGAGTACGTCTTATAGATGAATACTCAGCAATTCCTATTTTCATTGCAGATCCGCCCCGCTTAATTGCACCTCCAAGAAACTCATAATGCATTTTAATATTGGAACTTACGAAGGGAGATACTGCTTATTTTTGTATCGATTATATGTCAGATGAAAGGTAGAAGGTTCTGTTGAAACATTCAGCAAAGAGTATATCGTTGAAGTAAGGCTATAGTGCAACAGTATCTCAACCACCTTAATGAACTGGAGAAGCGAAACTGAGACATGAAGAGAGGAGAGAGGCAGCCCACAACGTGCCCGGTTAGAGGGAAAAACAAGTCCTATGAGGATTATCAGTGGGAAAAGCTGTACAGAGAAGGAAATTTTATAGAAGCTCAAAGTTGCTGTCCTGGATTTGTATTTAGCAAAGCAAAACATAACGCATTCCCGAGGTGCATTAAAGCAAGAGAAGGTATATATGCAGTCACAGCAGACATTGCAAAGTCGGCACTGGTTGCCCGGCAGGGTGTAACTGAAGGTGACAGTATCTTAGTATATGTGTTACTGGTATTAAGTGAGGATGAGGATGGCATTGAAGAGCTAAGCTAGAAATTAGTGAAAGTAGTAGTGACAATGAAGGTGAGGAAAATAACATGGAACAAGAACAGCAACACAATGGAGCAAGCAGTGATTCTGAAGAGGAAGTTGAGTTAGGAAGGATTTTGCATACAACAAGATCTGCACGAACGTGTAGGACATAGAGAGGGAGATCCGTGTATTAGTTTTGAGGTCTTAAGATTGTCTTTATAGCTGAGGGAGGGTCACAATATTTTCAGCCCTGCCTTTAGGGGAGGGTTTTAAGACCAGAAACGGGGGAGAGTCACATTTTTTTAAACCTGTAGGTTTGGAAACAGTTTCCTCCTCTGAACGCTCTGTAAATCGAGCAGCCATGTTGGGATTTCTTGTTGAACAGCACTGCGCATACTCATAGCAATATCTGCAGTAAACGCTTATATGCGCGCAATTATCTGCAGGTGAATCAACCAATCAAAATTCGGGTTACCTAGGAACTGAATAATATAATAATATATAAAATGTTCTTAAAAATTGGGGATACACTGTACAGATAGTGCTATAAAAGTCCAGGTTGCGAAGTATGTTAACCCTCTTGGCCATTTTCCCGTACGATTTAACAGAGAGTGTGTCGTCGGATAAGTGCGCTGTTAGAACATTCCAACAATGGGGCTATAGAGCTTTTGAACCTTGCGTTTATTCGCATTTCTAAGATTATTATTATCGGGCTTATCAATGATGTGCGACATGGTAACAGGTGTTTAACCATTGTATATATTGTATGTTAATTTAGCTAAGCTCAAATTATACATTTAAAAAATAGGCTCTCCAATCTACTGATGGCATATCCCTTGAGAGATTAAAAATAAGGCTGGCGGCTCTGCAATGTAGAGTTACACAGAGTAAGATAACTTTAAAATATAGATCTAAAAGTGTCTGTACGGGTATAAATTAATCTGCTTCTTCTAATCATGTTGAGCTTACTAGCAAATACTTTTTTAACCTCAGCTATGTGTTCAGACCATACGAGTGTGACTCACAACAGTCTCGAGTGTGAAACCCATTTTATTCGGTACGTTCTTAGCCAAGGTCATCGAATGGGCCAATAAATGAGCCTCTGAGCAGAAGCATCGCCTCACACTTCTTTGGTTGCGGAGTTAGGGAGTTTGACTTGCACAAGGTGAACGGCACTTCGTCGAAATCATTCGCCGGCACAGCCGCCTACACAATATATTGTGGTGTCATCCACAATATTTATATTTAGTTATTCAGCTCTGTATGCAAGTTAGCTATTTATGCTCTCTTGGTGTAATATATCGTGCGGTGGCGGTAAATCACAGGGACTGGTAACAAAATAATTAATTGTTTGGTGACGTAAGAAATTAATTAGTCACCCTATTGTTTCGTCATTCATTGGTTTTCGTTATTCATCGCTACAAATACGTATACTTTCAACGTTCATGCACAAGTTTATTGTTGATTAAGTCAAAGAGTTTATTCATAAATACGTCTATCAACTCATGCAGTTATTCGCTGTTGTCATGCAGGTAAGTGTCGCTCGTTAAAATAATTTCTAAATCATTAGCCTTGACTTAATTCACTTGCGCGAGCGCGGCTTCGTAAATGATTTAATTGTGCCAATATTTCGAACTTGATCTAATTGAAAAAAAAATGTTGTGAAGAAATTCGGCCCATTTGTCATTACCTTGACTTCAACATCTATTCAAAACATAGGACCCCTAAGGGCAACTCGTGGATGGGCGGTGAGCTTTTAGGCATATACTAAAAATCACGTGACGGATCATTTATATATTCACTTTCTTACTTACTCACTCACTTACTTATTCTTCTTTCTTTCTCCCTCTTCGTTAAGTTATCATACCTATTTGTAATTTGTTAATTTTAAAGACTACGGCCCGCCTATATAGATTAGTTTATGCTACCTGCGGGCCAGTCTATCATTTTCCGAATGAACACACAAAAAATGAAATTATGGCTAGAAGAGAACCTCATCCAGTGACTGAACTAGTGAACTTGCTTTGAGCTAAAACTGAATCATAGATAAAAACATTGGTGTTGTTTTTTAAGTACAAAGAAATTATTCCTGATTATTATTCAGTGAAAGAAATACTGGAATACAAGAAGCCTCAATAAATTTATAGAAATGTTTCTCTTTTTAAAGTAAATTTTGACTTATTTTTGGTTATATTGCGTTGCAATAGTTACGTTTGAGTTTTAGAAGTAATTTACAAAATTTGCGGCCGTTTTCTATCGGAGATATCTCACTCGGATCTGTATCTAGAGTACAACACGGCTGTGAATTTTGAAAATAGTACATAAGATCATAGTTAATAGAGTGGAATGGTTAGGAAACCCGGCAAACTTCAAAAGGGCTAACAAAAGCGCTGCGATTTAGGTTGGAAGGGGTAAGACAAAAGATTGTGCACGATCATAGTTCATTAGCGTTCCCTGAACGACTGAACTCACACGTTTCTATTGGCTGATTGATTAACATGTTGGAATTTCTATTGTGTTTTGTGCACGGTAGTGGTTGAAAAAAGCTAACAAAGACCTATAACAAAGAAGGTCCCTGAGTTTCCTAACCATTCCACTCTATGAACTATGATAAGATGCAAGAGCTTTAATTAATCCTTCTGGGATTGTATCTCTTTCATCCTCTGCTTTGTTTTTATTTTATGATTGTACTATTGTACTGTACTATTGTGTGTGGAATAAACGACCTGTTCATAGCTTGATTACGTCTTGAACCTTCGCTTGATAATGGCTAATTGTGTTGACGCATGCAGTCTATGTAGTTCTGGAACCTTTCAATCTGAGCAAGGATTGTGTGACAAAGTTATTATTTAGTGTAGCTAAATCAAATTGATCTTTAAATCAAAATGCTCCGCTGATCTTTGAAATCACATATCGAAGAGGTTAAAACGAGTTTTTATCCGGTTCACGGCGCAGAATTGAGTTTTTGGCAATCTAACGCAAGCCAAAGGTAACTTGCCAACGTTTTATAAAATACAAACAGTGCATGACGCGGACGTCAACTGGCTGGAAGAAAACACCGGTTTTTTAGGAAGGAATCTATGCGAATATATTACGTTATTTCAGTTCATTTTCTCATTCGAGACTAAGAATTCCGAATACAGAACTTCGAATTCAGGAAGAATCATGATTGACTTTAAAACACTTTGCTTATAAACTGGCCGACATTCATAGGAAGTGGAAATTTCGTCCACGTATATTGACAAGTTCGATCTCAGTATAGGAAGATTCCTTTACACCAAAAGAAAGCTTAGAGAACAGGGATCAAACCAATGCCGCATAGCTGGTATTTTTGAAGGTTCTCTATCACGATTTTTGACTGCAGACAATCTTGATTTGTGCCTCCTAGATTGGTCAGCATTACATGAAAGCAAACTGCCTTCACAGTGCTCAGCTGCTCTCGTTCCGCCATCAAACTATTTGACATTTCAGTGATATTTACCGTCTCATTTGTCAAACTGATCACTATTCCTTTCTGATTATTGTTATTCTGCATATTACTAAGCTATACTTTTTCCATTGGATTTTGTTTGGCTATTGTATGGCTTTGTTTTGCTCACTTTCAAAAGTCATATATATGCCTTTCATTAGGGACCTTTAGCAACCAGGACGGCGACGGCAGTGACGACGGGACGTAGAAAAGTGTTTTCTCCCGAAATATGGTTTTTACTATTTCCCTTGTTCGCCTTGAATGACTATAATGACTATAGAGCTCCTTTCACGCCGAACGAAAAATGATTTGATTTACTTTCTTAAGTTCGCGTTGTCTTTAAAACGTACAATTTGGGGTTTTCACGTTGTGTTTTTTTACAGAGAACGGTGAAAATGTAGGCAACTGCGTGCATTTACACGTGCAATTATTGTATTTTGTAATTAAGGCTATTGTTTTATGCCGTTGTGACGTTGCCATCGTGGTTGCTGAAGGTTCCTATTCCCCAGTGAGCGGGGAAAATATCGATGTTAGTTCGTTCTTCAACTGAACTTTAAGCTTATATTCACCCTGACGATTAAAGAGTGCAACACGTTCTATCCCTGAGCCTAGGGATGTATTATGAACGTGCCATGAGATTCTAGGAGCTTTGTCGCGATAACAGTTCCATGTCTATCTCTGTTGCATCCAAAACTGCCAACACGGTACACTCGGCGGGGTACACGCAAGCCGTTCTGTTCAGCTGAGCTATATACATTTTCGTACTCTCGGTAATACGACGACGAACAATTGTCTGTCATTTCGGAATATGTACCATTAACAACATGGCCAAATCCTTTCGAAAGCATCATTTGAATCGTCTTTTCTGACGCCTCGCTAACTTGGACGTGTGCCATAAACGCCGTCAATATATCTTCGAAAAATCAAACGTCATTCAGAAAGCCAACGGCGAGTCGTCGAATCACAGAAAAAAACGATTAATAAATTATCTCGCATCTACCTAAACCCAATAATTCGTTCTACGCATGCGTGCATCCACGAGTTAAAAACGTTGTCTCGGACAAGCGACAAGTGCCATTCACAGGCCGAAATGGATTGTGGTTGTATCTGAAAGTCTGGAAAATCGAGGAGTATTGAGACCCTGTGAAAAGGTAATCTCGGTCCGCCTGTTTGGAAGGCCTTGCCCAATATTCTTCTTGTCTAAAACGTGCTTACGCCAACTTATGAGCAGAATTCATCCAAGCGAAATGTAAACTCGGCAACTGTTTTGTGTTTCTTTTTAGGCCTCGTCAAACCAACAAACTTTGTTTTGGAAACATTTGTGAATTTCTGTGTTGTACAAACTGTTTCCTCGTTTCTGATCGCGTCAAACATATGTTGCTGTTGAACATTTTGCATCCGCGCGACAAATGCTTCCCGTCAGGAGCCCATTACCAGGAGCGTTCCTATGTCATGGGCTGGGCCCCCAGCACAGAAGTAGATGTGGCTATATTTAGAATTCGAATTCCCGCTAAGCTATTGTCAAGACCTTCCTATCATTATTCTACTAGAGCAGTTGTAAATAATAAGCTATACCTACCTAAACCTAAAACTAATGCCGGAAAGCGTTGTTTCTTATTTCTAGCACCGTCGCTATGGAATAGTTTTCCTGTCACTGCTACTAAATCTGATACATTACCAAAATTTAATAGATTTTGTAGGAAATATTTTAAAACTAGACTCACTAATGCTAATGAGTTGAAGAGCAATAGGTTTTACTGACTGTGATGTCTAACGATGTTTCTAGATCCATCCCTTAATACATGTAACCACCTTTCGTTTACATATATGTTTTTAATTGTATAATTCTAAAGCTATAGTGTTTATATTTTATTCAATGTTTTTTCATATCTTCCCAATAATGTATATTCCTTTTTGAGTAGTTAAATAATTATCTATTATGTCTTATAATGTAAAATTATATCATGTTTCTATCTTGGCATATAATAGTTAGGAGGACCAGATTGGAAACAAGTGTAAACTTTATCTGCATATCCTCATTAAATAAAATGTGATTATTATTATTATTATTATTAATGAGGAGTGACGTATAGCTATCTGATTGGCTAAGACAACATGGCCTCAAGTTTGTTTATTTCGCGCGAAATGCAATTCTAAATATAGCCACATCTACTCCTGTGCTGGGAACAGAATCCAATGGGGAAGATGGACGCTCCTGGTAATGGGCTCCTGGTAATGGGCTCCTGGTAATGGGCTCCTGGTAATGGGCTCCTGGTAATAGGCTCCTGTTCCCGTACGTTTCCTCGCCGAATGTATGTATGTATGTATGTATCTAATAATCAACTAACAGCTCCTCATAGTATGCTAACCACCGTTGAAGGCGAGTAGAACCTGACGCTTCGACCGTTAGTCCTTCATTCAGACAGAAAGCTATCGCTCGAAACGTCAGCTGCTACTCGCTTTTCACGGCGCTACGGGTTAGCATACCTTAAGCTCGGCTTACATGACAGGCATATTGGGTACGACACTATTAGGTTAACTTGGGCACGGCACTATTAGCTTTACTTGGGCACGGCACTATGAGCTTAACTTGGGCACGGCACTATTAGCTTAACTTGGGCACGGCACTATGAGCTTAACATGGGCACGGCACTATTAGCTTAACTTGGGCACGACGCTATTACCTTAACTTGGGTACGGCACTATTAGCTTGACTTGAGCACGGCACTATTAGCTTAACTTGCGCACGGCACTCCAAACAAGGGAACCGGGACTACCCTTTCACAGGGTCTGAGCATCCCAAGGTCTTCGGGAACGAGTACACGGAATATTTCCATTTACACGACTAAATTAAATGTGTCGTGCGCAAACTGTTTGCCGTGTCAACCAGGCTTTAATCAATTATTTAGTTGTAGCAATACGTTTTAAAGTACGTTGCTTGGATAATTCCAATGAATGTTTCTAACATTTAAAATATTTAGAGAAACGGTAAATATTTCATTGACCATTATCCAACATGTAGCGTCTTTATTTCCAGTGACAGTTTAAGAGAGTGATGAACAGTCTCATCGTCCAATACACCGGTGCCAGTATGATCAGCCTTACTGCCGGTGGGGTGGCGGCGTTGCGGGCATCCCACGAGACCGTACGGGACTACCCGATGGTTCAACAGTCGTCCCAATTTATCAAAGCGCACCCTTTGGTTTCATTATTCATTGGCGCATTTCTTGCTATCGTCTCCATTCCAGTCCTGGTAACCATGGTAATTATGTGTGGGATTATCCTGGTCGCAGTGTGCACGTTGTTTCCCATTGTCTTTGGACTGATTTGCTCCGGTATGTTTGTCCTTTGTGGAGCCTTGTTAGGACCCATCATGTTGGGAGCGTTTCTCTCAGGAGGATGTTACGTAGGATATATTGGACTTACATTCACCATGTCACTTGTACAAAAAGTGCAAATGACGTTAAGCAATGGTCTTCGGACAATACGCATATTGACTGGTCTTGATCCTCTTCCTTCCGAGGTCAGCGAGACAGGCGGCAATGTGACGAGGGGGAGCAACCAGGATAGGATCAACTTTATTTATACACGATGGATCACAGTATGGGGACATATAATGCGCCGCTTGCGAAGTTTACGAGAAATTCATATTTACGAGGATCTGAGCGTCCAAGTTCAGATACAACTGAATTGGCTGCATGATCTCATTTATGGTCTTCCTCGACGATTGTACGGCGATGGCATTGATCATATCATCAATCGCCTTCAAGTATTACGACATGATATAGAAAACAAGCTGACGTACCCGCGGTATTTCTGCATCGGAGTAGCGGGAGAGGTTTTAAGACATGTTCAGCAACTATACGATGCAGTTATGTATCTCCCACGGAAAATCTACGAAGGAGTAGCTTCTGCATGGGCGTGGTCGAATGAATTGCTCCAAATTGTGATTAATTACCCGTTTAAACTTTGGGATGAATTCTTGGAGATGGTTGTTAGAATTCGTGATGCAATCATAGGATACCTGATGGAGACCTTTGTGAATACCCCAAGACCACGCATGCAGGAGTTCAAGTCAAGCGTCATTGCAATTCCTAATGCTATGCGATTTGTGAACGAATCAAAGGCGATACGAGTTAAACAGAGTATGTCAGTTTACGAGTCTAATGTAGACGAAACACAGAGACTATTCATCCGTATTAATGGAAGACCAGTTAGTGTAAACATAACTACGCAAACGTATGAGTCAGCAGCATTGAACCCGAATCCATCATATACGTCTTGGCGTGAGAATGCGGGAAACTCATACATCGAGAAGTGGAGACCTTCACTAAGTGATAAGTGGGTAAGCAGTGAGCGATGGAAGTACCGTGTTCCTAACTGCAGGAATCGCGCGGACACAAGCAGGTACACTTACGAGTGGAGACAAACAGTTGAAAGGGAAGACAATGAAGAGTAGTAGAACGACGAGCCAAACAAGCCAGCTCATCCAAACGAAGAAAGCGACAGCGGCGAAGAACTGTATTTTGACGCCACAAGTAACATTAGCGTCGAATTGAAGAATTCGGAAAAAAATGGCAGAAACTTGAATGCAACTGCTGTAGACTCTCGCGATGGGCATTATTTTACTACAGAGGAGACCACCGCTGACCACAACTTCACAGTCATAAAACTCGATCTAGAACAAAGCTGAACTTGTTTATACCGAGACAAAATACCTATGACGCAAAATTATCTGTTAAATCGGCTGCATTACAAATATGGAATGAAATACCTTTAAATACCAAACAATCGCCTTCCCTTATTTTATTTATGAAACGTTACAAGAAATGGCTTCAAGACTCTTCTTTTGAAATTTAAACTTAATTAAGTTTAATGTACTTACCCATACCAAATTGAGTTGCTTACTTTTACTTCATTGAATTTTATTTTGTATACCACTTCTTTGCCTTTGAATCACTATAAACTGCATGTATATATACACTTGCCTTTATTTTAATAATTCATTCATTTCCACACACGAACATGGGACGTATTTAGTGTAATTAACCGTCCAAGGTGCGTGAGCACGCTTTGTAACCGTATGGGGTTTTGAGCTTATGCTCCTTTCCATTTTCTTTCCTTTCTTATTATTCTGTACAATAATATTTTGCAATGCATAAATAAATGAATCTGAACCTGAATGATGTTTCAACAAGACTCGTTATATTTCCAGTATGACTAAAATATGTTTTTTTAGCCTCCTCCGCAGGCATCTCTAATTTTTGAAGAAATCAGATTATGGGCTCCCGACACTTCACCCTAACCTTTAATGGTTGATCATTAATAAAACGATGCATATCCAAGGGAGGGGTGGGTGGGTAGTTTCCCAGAAACCGGGATCAGTTGAGCCGGAAGCAACACGTTCCAGAGCAACGGTGGATATTCCAAAGTACCCTTTTTTGGCACGATTTAGTAAAATATGTTATATTTTTCCAAATACCCACAAATTGTTACAAAACTGGCAATTTTTTTTGTGATGAGTCGATTCTCTCAAAAATTGGGTGTTGCAAATTTGAGAGGAAATTGAATTTTTTGGACTGAGAAGTGGCACGGAAATTTCAAAGTCATAGCACAACACCGATCGCAAAGTATGGCTTGGAAATTTTCAAGTCACACTCGTCACAACACCAATTCCAAAGTGTGGCAAGGAAATTTCCAAGTCACACTGGTCACAAAACCAATTCCAAAATGTGACACGGAAGTTCCTGATAGCCTTAGTACTAGGATCAACCTCCCTCCATGGAAACAGGTCCTTAGGTTACAGCCCAATCTAGCCATTCTAGGGTTTCCACATCGAAAAGCTTCAATTCCGTTCTCTCATAGAGCACATTATAATATCACACTGGAGTTTTGCTAGAGGATACGTGAAGTATTTTGTTTTTTTGAAATTACCCAATTAGCCCCTACTTAGAAATATAATTGAGTGTGTGCCTATCGTAACTCTGTGATTTGATTGGATCATAAGAATAAGAATAATAAGAATAATAGGTAAACCATTTCAATGTTACAGCATGACAGCTGGTAACCGTACCGTATGTCATTAGAGCAGATTTCGTATGAGTGGGACAAACTACAGCACTGACTATTATGCCGTGATATTTACAAATCTAGACATGTTGCAATATGGTGAGTGCAATACTATTTCAAGGGGTGAGCCACCTTTGTTTTTTAACCTTTAAAACTTTGTTTCTTTGGTGCATGTGTGGCGCAATGCGGTCCCGAGTTCGATTCCTGCCGCGGGCAGCCACATCCGCACCGCCTCTTAATTCTCTGATTCGAGTAGCTTGTAAAACACCAGACGTTTTTCACAGCATGGACATTAGGCTGAGAGAAGATTGGATTGAAAACAGTGGTGGAATCTTAGTATACACAGGGGCTATATAAAATATACGTTTGTTGTGCACCAGAACGCCAGGTTTTAAGTAAACAGTACAGGTACAACTGATAAGGACCATTAGTCAAGAACTCACGTACAGAAGTTTATTGGGACAGTTGTACGGCCGGGTTACGCTAAGGTAAGATCTTTAAAACGTTATCTTAATTGAGTATAAAATTGTTTGTAAAATGTATGGGTTTGTTTTACTGAGGCTGTTTTACGTAAACTTTCTAGCAAAAGTAACAGTTACTGATAAAACCAAGAGGCTACTGAAGTATTGGTTAAGCTAAGAGACAATTCACGTGTGTATTTAAAATACTAGTATTCATTTCAAACTGCATATTCATTTCTCTCTTGTTGACAAATGCTGTTGACGGCAACGTTTAATCTCCGTTTAGCCATGGTGCACAGACGGGCTTGGTGTAGTATGACTGACCATGATTGCAAATATCTTTCCTGTATATGCATATATTATGCTTAACTGAGATAAGTAAATAATCTATGACTGACCTGAATTTGAAATTGTACGATGTACTACAAAGCAAGGATGAGTGTATATAATCACAATGATCTTATGTGCTTACCCTTTTCAAACTTATCTGATGCAGAATTTAAAGCTGTTACTGGAACTTGGTATTACAATTTGTCTAACACGGATATTGATCTCTATAATATAATGCCAAATCCTGATAAATTTGATAATAAGGATTCCGACTTTATGCTAACCTCTCCAAACTCTAATTATTACTCCATTACTAAACTTAACAATTCTTTAAGAATTATAAACCAAAAGAAAAATCTCACTCTATTTCATTGCAATATACGGAGCCTACCCAAAACATTAACTCTGCTTAGCGATCTCTTATACTCCTTAGATGCTAGACCTGATGTTTTAGCCATATCTGATAGAAAATGAAATAACAAAACTGTAGTCAATACTGATATACACCACTATAATTTTTTTCACACTGATTCAGAAACTGCAGCTGGAGGTACAGGTCTTTATATATCAGATAACCTTAAAGCCATATATAGACCAGATCTAACATTTACAATACCATTAGTAGAATCTTGCTGATCTGAAATTATAACATCCGGGTACGTCCAAAGATCTGGCAGGGACACATTTCCATGAGATTAGAGTTCTATGGTTGCACTGAAGGTAGATGAAATCTCTTATCATTGATATTTCCTTCTTATTCCTGTTTTCTCCAACCTTCAAATGTATTGTATCATTTCCAGGATTTGAGCCGCCTCCAAAACCAGAATGTGTAACTCCACTCGGTTGTCTGTCCATCAAAGATCACCAGTTCTCGGCATCATCACAATATAACGCGTCCCTCAAAGCAGCAAACACCAGACTGCATTTGTACGCAAGGAAAGATGTAGATGGAGGTTGGGCAGCTAGACAGAATAACGTCAATCAGTGGATTCAAATAGACTTTGAAGATTACAAAACAGTAACACGAATTGCTACCCAAGGCAGACAGGAAGCTAACCAATGGGTGACCAGTTATATGGTGCAGTGCAGTATGGATGGGAAGCAGCTTATTACCTACAAGAAGAATAGAAAAGACAAGGTGGGTGGCGTGCCTCTTGTAAAACAAGGTCTATCGTGCAGTAAAATGAAATCTTACATGATGGGTGGAACCTCAGTTGCTTTTTATTTTGATGCTTTCAGGTATTCCTTGGTAACAGAGACAGGGATAGCGTTGTTCTCAATGAATTTGACCCTCCCATCCAAAATATTCGCTTTATCAGAGTTCTCTCCAGAAGTTGGCATGGTCACATCGCTATGCGCATGGAACTGTATGGCTGTGAAACAGGTTTGTTTCTTTCTGACCGCTTTCAGAACTCCTTCATTTGATGTGATGTCGGTGTTAGGCCTGAGAGCGAGCCACACCAGGATTTAGACCACAAAGCGTAACCAACATATACTTGTCATTCCACAGGGATTCTAAAGCTGATCGCTCCGTGCAGTAAAGCTCTGGACCTGGCCATCATCCTAGATCGTTCAGGTAGTGTTGGCGCCACTAACTTCAAGAAGGTCAAAAAGTTTCTCTCAATTCTGGTTACTCGCCTTGGCATCTCTTCATCCGGTTGCTGTCTTGGGATAATTGCTCACAGCTCTACAGCGACCCGCATCGTCAGCTTCGCATCAACTGCCTCGCAGAGGTTACCCGCTATGAAAACTGTTATCGATCGTATTCCATTCACTGCAGGCGGGACTCGTACAGACATGGCATTGAGACTGGCCAATAGCGACCTGTTCTCACCGAGTGGAGGAGATCGACGTGATAAACCAGACGTGTTGATTGTGATGACAGATGGCAAGACCAACGCTGGCAGTGCTATTTACTCCACTGTACTGAAACCCCTTCTGGTGAGTAAAACTTTATTTTCCGCACTGTTATCTATGAAATATTTTGCGTTAAAAAAAGAACTATTGCTCCGAATCGTGCGCTTCAGTATGACTATTTGTCGTCCTTCTCTGCAGGCCAAGCATGTTGATGTGATCGCCGTTGGTATTGGCTCCGGTATCAACAAAGCTGCACTCCTTCAGATCGCCAACAACAAGCAAAACAAAGTCCGTCAAGTAGATAACTTTGATGCCCTCTCAAGCCAGCTGAATGCCGTCCTGGCAATGTCTTGCAAACCAAAACAAGATCGTTAATGTCGGGATATCAGATGTACGATGTAGAAAAAGAGCTAGAAAAATAAAATAAAAATGAATGGAACAATATAATATTTTAGTCTTTCAAAAAAGGAGCCATTTTGGCCATGGGCGCCGCCATCTTGGATATGATGACGTTTCACGGCAGTCCCTATTGTAAAAAAAATTGCTTTTGTCTTCTAACAAGATGGCTACGCCCGCGACCAAAATGCCTCATACTCGTGCCAATTTCCAAATTAGACCATAATTTTTGCCAACAATTTAACGGCAACTTGTCAGTAATCCTGTACCGCTCGAGATCTGTATTCTGATTGCACTATTATACTGTAGCTCTATTAGGGTGTTTTGTATTGTTGACTAAGCCAATGCTGTGGCTCCTTTCCAGCGGTACAGGATGGCCCCAACTTGTTCCAACAGGCAGGGTTTCCTTTAAATAGGCACTGTCAACCGAATTGAACCTTGAAGTTTCTTAAACAATACTAAGCTTTTGTAAACCACTTGCTATTGTTTAAGAGGCTTATCCTTAAATGTGCTTTTGAGAATACTTGAAAGAGTCTCGCGCGTTCAAGGCTGACTTGGTAACCACTACACCGTCGGAGAACCTACGGATTGTAGCGCCATACAATTTCCAATTACATCTGATATAACAGATCTACAGTGTGAAATGTAGATGATTACACTTAGTTAGAATACTCTTTGCTGCCTTACTAGTTTCTTTATTAATGCCGGAATAATCGACATGGTCCGTCTAACGGACAACCGGTGTACGCACTCGTGCCGGTACGTTTGTGCGTAGTTTTGGCGGCTTTTACAGCTGGCATGGCGCCTGTGACTATCAATTCATAGTATTGCATCATAAATACATATGACTGTTCAGATTTGTGTATTGCATGTATGCGTAGCAGGCATGTTAACACGAAAGGGGTCTCCTTTCTAAAGCCCTTTTCATGTTGGACTTGTATAGTTTAAAGTGGACGCGTTTCTAGAAGTGGATGGATTCAAAGCACTAAATAGCAAAATAAGTGGTCATTAGAGATTAAACATAAGCCTGGCGGCTCTGCAATGTAGAGTTTCTATAGAGTTGAAGTTGTCTTTACAAGTGAAACCGCCCCAGACGGGAAACGCATAAGTTACACAGAGTAAGATAACTTTAAAATATAGATCTAAAAGTGTCAGTACGGGTAAAAATCTACTTCTTCTTAACATGTTGAGCTTACTAGCAAATACTTTTTTAACCTCAGCTATGTGTTGAGACCATACGAGTGTGACTCACAACAGTCTCGAGTGTGAAACCCATTTTACTTTGTACGTTCTTAGCCAAGGTCATCGAATGGGCCAATAAATGATCCTCTGTGCAGTAGCATCGCCTCACACTTCTTTGGATGCGGAGTTAGGGAGTTTGACTTGCACAAGGTGAACGGCACTTCGTCGAAAGCATTGTTAAGTAGCGCAGTGACCTCGCAGGCACAGCCACCTACACAACATATTGTGGTGTCATCCAGAATATTTAAATTTATATATTTATTCAGCTCTGTATGCAAGTTAGCTATTTATGCTCTCTTGATGTAATATATCGTGCGGCGGCGGCGGTAAATCACAGGGACTGGTAACAAAATATTTGTTTGGTGACGTAACAAATTAATTAGTCACCCTATTGTTTCGTCATTCATTGGTTTTCGTTATTCATCGATACAAATACGTATAACTCTCAGCGTTCATGCACAAGTTTATTGTTGATTAAGTCAAAGAGTTTATTCATAAATACGTTTATCAATTCATGTAGTTATTCGCTGTTGTCAGGTAAGTGTCGATCGTTAAAATAATATCTAAATCATTAGCCTTGACTTAATTGACTCGCGCGAGCGCGGCTTCGAAAATGATTTAATTGTGCCAATATTTCGAACTTGATCTAATTGAAAAAAAATGTTGCTATGTTGTGAAGAAATTCGACCCATTTGTCATTACCTTGACTTAAACATCTATTGAAAACATAGGGCCCTAAGGGCAACTCCCGGATGGTCGGTGAGCTTTTAGGCATATACTAAAAATCACGTGACAGATCATTTATATATTCACTTTCTTACTATTAGCACGGCACTATTAGCTTAACTTGGGCACGGCACTATTAGCTTAACTTGGGTACGGCACTATTAGCTTAACTTAAGCACGGCACTATTAGCTTAACTTGAGCACGTCACTATTAGCTTAACTTGAGCACGGCACTATTAGCTTAACTTGGGCACGGCACTATTAGGTTAACTTGGGCACGGTACTATTAGCTTTACTTGAGCACGGCACTATTAGCTTAACTTGGGCAAGGCACTATTAGGTTAACTTGAGCACAGCACTATTAGCTTAACTTGGGCACAACACTATTACTGAGCTTAACTTGGGTACGGCACTATTAGCTTAACTTGGGCACGGCACTATTAGGTTAACTTGAGCACGGCACTATTAGGTTAACTTGAGCACGGCACTATTAGGTTAACTTGGGCACGGCACTATTAGCTTAACTTGAGCACGGCACTATTAGCTTTACTTGGGCACGGCACTATTAGCTTAACTTGGGCACGGCACTATTAGCTTAACTTGGGCACGGCACAATTAGCTTAACTTGGGCACGGCACTATTAGCTTAACTTGGGCACGGCACTATTAGCTTTACTTGAGCACGGCACTATTAGCTTAACTTGGGCACGGCACTATTAGCTTAACTTGGGCACGGCACTATTAGCTTAACTTGGGCACGGCACTATTAGCTTTACTTGAGCACGGCACTATTAGCTTAACTTGGGCACGGCACTATTAGCTTAACTTGGGCACGGCACAATTAGCTTAACTTGGGCACGGCACTATTAGCTTAACTTGGGCACGGCACTATTAGCTTTACTTGGGCACGGCACTATTAGGTTAACTTGGGCACGGCACTATTAGCTTTACTTGAGCACGGCACTATTAACTTTACTTGAGCACGGCACTATTAGCTTAACTTGGGCACGGCACTATTAGCTTAACTTGGGCACGGCACTATTAGCTTAACTTGGGCACGGCACTATTAGCTTAACTTGCGCACGGCACTATTAGCTTTACTTGAGCACGGCACTATTAGCTTTACTTGAGCACGGCACTATTAGCTTAACTTGGGCACGGCACTATTAGCTTAACTTGGGCACGGCACTATTAGCTTAACTTGGGCACGGCACTATTAGCTTAACTTGGGCACGGCACTATTAGCTTAACTTGCGCACGGCACTATTAGCTTTACTTGGGCACGGCACTATTAGCTTTACTTGAGCACGGCACTATTAGCTTAACTTGGGCACGGCACTATTAGCTTAACTTGGGCACGGCACTATTAGCTTAACTTGGGCACGGCACTATTAGCTTAACTTGGGCACGGCAGTATTAGCTTAACTTGGGCACGGCACTATTAGCTTAACTTGAGCACGGCACTATTAGCTTAACTTGGGCACGGCACTATTAGCTTAACTTGGGCACGGCACTATTAGCTTAACTTGGGCACGGCACTATTAGCTTAACTTGGGCACGGCACTATTAGCTTAATTTGGGCACGGCACTATTAGCTTAACTTGGGCACGGCACTATTAGCATAACTTACGCACGGCACTATTAGCTTAACTTGGGCACGGCACTATTAGCTTAACTTGGGCACGGCACTATTAGCTTAACTTGGGCACGGCACTATTAGCTTAACTTGGGCACGGCACTATTAGCTTAACTTGCGCACGGCACTATTAGCTTTACTTGAGCACGGCACTATTAGCTTTACTTGAGCACGGCACTATTAGCTTAACTTGGGCACGGCACTATTAGCTTAACTTGGGCACGGCACTATTAGCTTAACTTGGGCACGGCACTATTAGCTTAACTTGGGCACGGCAGTATTAGCTTAACTTGGGCACGGCACTATTAGCTTAACTTGAGCACGGCACTATTAGCTTAACTTGGGCACGGCACTATTAGCTTAACTTGGGCACGGCACTATTAGCTTAACTTGGGCACGGCACTATTAGCTTAACTTGGGCACGGCACTATTAGCTTAACTTGGGCACGGCACTATTAGCTTAACTTGCGCACGGCACTATTAGATTAACTTGGGCACGGCACTATTAGCTTAATTTGAGCACGGCACTATTAGCTTAACTTGAGCACGGCAGTATTAGCTTTACTTGAGCACGGCAGTATTAGCTTAACTTGAGCACGGCACTATTAGCTTAACTTGGGCACGGCACAATTAGCTTAACTTGGGCACGGCACTATTAGCTTAACTTGGGCACGGCACTATTAGCTTTACTTGAGCACGGCACTATTAGGTTAACTTGGGCACGGCACTATTAGCTTTACTTGAGCACGGCACTATTAGGTGAACTTGCGCACGGCACTATTAGCATAACTTGCGCACGGCACTATTAGCTTAACTTGGGCACGGCACTATTAGCTTAACTTGGGCACGGCACTATTAGCTTAACTTGGGCACGGCACTATTAGCTTAACTTGGGCACGGCACTATTAGCTTAACTTGCGCACGGCACTATTAGCTTTACTTGAGCACGGCACTATTAGCTTAACTTGGGCACGGCACTATTAGCTTAACTTGGGCACGGCACTATTAGCTTAACTTGGGCACGGCACTATTAGCTTAACTTGAGCACGGCAGTATTAGCTTAACTTGGGCACGGCACTATTAGCTTAACTTGAGCACGGCACTATTAACTTTACTTGAGCACGGCACTATTAGCTTAACTTGGGCACGGCACTATTAGCTTAACTTGGGCACGGCACTATTAGCTTAACTTGGGCACGGCACTATTAGCTTAACTTGCGCACGGCACTATTAGCTTTACTTGAGCACGGCACTATTAGCTTTACTTGAGCACGGCACTATTAGCTTAACTTGGGCACGGCACTATTAGCTTAACTTGGGCACGGCACTATTAGCTTAACTTGGGCACGGCACTATTAGCTTAACTTGGGCACGGCACTATTAGCTTAACTTGCGCACGGCACTATTAGCTTTACTTGAGCACGGCACTATTAGCTTAACTTGGGCACGGCACTATTAGCTTAACTTGGGCACGGCACTATTAGCTTAACTTGGGCACGGCACTATTAGCTTAACTTGAGCACGGCAGTATTAGCTTAACTTGGGCACGGCACTATTAGCTTAACTTGAGCACGGCACTATTAGCTTAACTTGGGCACGGCACTATTAGCTTAACTTGGGCACGGCACTATTAGCTTAACTTGGGCACGGCACTATTAGCTTAACTTGGGCACGGCACTATTAGCTTAATTTGGGCACGGCACTATTAGCTTAACTTGGGCACGGCACTATTAGCATAACTTGCGCACGGCACTATTAGCTTAACTTGGGCACGGCACTATTAGCTTAACCTGGGCACGGCACTATTAGCTTAACTTGCGCACGGCACTATTAGCTTTACTTGAGCACGGCACTATTAGCTTTACTTGAGCACGGCACTATTAGCTTAACTTGGGCACGGCACTATTAGCTTAACTTGGGCACGGCACTATTAGCTTAACTTGGGCACGGCACTATTAGCTTAACTTGGGCACGGCACTATTAGCTTAACTTGCGCACGGCACTATTAGCTTTACTTGGGCACGGCACTATTAGCTTTACTTGAGCACGGCACTATTAGCTTAACTTGGGCACGGCACTATTAGCTTAACTTGGGCACGGCACTATTAGCTTAACTTGGGCACGGCACTATTAGCTTAACTTGGGCACGGCAGTATTAGCTTAACTTGGGCACGGCACTATTAGCTTAACTTGAGCACGGCACTATTAGCTTAACTTGGGCACGGCACTATTAGCTTAACTTGGGCACGGCACTATTAGCTTAACTTGGGCACGGCACTATTAGCTTAACTTGGGCACGGCACTATTAGCTTAATTTGGGCACGGCACTATTAGCTTAACTTGGGCACGGCACTATTAGCATAACTTACGCACGGCACTATTAGCTTAACTTGGGCACGGCACTATTAGCTTAACTTGGGCACGGCACTATTAGCTTAACTTGGGCACGGCACTATTAGCTTAACTTGGGCACGGCACTATTAGCTTAACTTGCGCACGGCACTATTAGCTTTACTTGAGCACGGCACTATTAGCTTTACTTGATACAATACAATACAATACAATACAATCTTTATTTACTCAAATGGGAAATACTAAAAATATACAGAAGTGGACAAACATATAAAGGTAGATAAAATTGTTAGGCAATATTTTGAGTTTGAGAAGTTTGAGCCTGGGAGCTAAGTGAACCGTGAGGTTTTCGAGTTAGCCCCCAGCCTTTGAAAGTATTTTACAAACAGAGAAAAAGGACAATAAGGAATGAAGGTTTATAGTAAAACAAGAATAGCTAAAGATTATCATGATATTTGAGACTACTGGACAATTTAAATATTTACAATAAGTTATTTATCTAGAATGTTTTTTTTTTTTTTTTTTTACTTAATATGTTGTTCTGACAGTAGATAGTGTTTTATTTTTTTTGCGAAGACAAAAACACTAAGGTCTTTTAGGTGGCTAGGAATATCCTGCCAGAGATCAATTGCCTGATATGAAAGCATTTGTTTGCCAGTATTTGTTCGGACACGTGATTTGTATAAATTCTTTTGGGTTGAGTATCTTGTGTTGTATGTGTGTTTGCCACTGGCATATTGAAAAAAATCATTAAACAAGCTTGGAAGGAGACCTTTATGCCACAAATGAACAAACTTTATGGCATGAAGGCGATAAACATTTTCTACAGTTTGAATATCTAAGAGATTTAGTAAGGGGAGAGCGCTTTCCGTATTTTTGCCAAACATAACAGAGAAAAATATTAACCTTGCTACAACATTTTGCTTAGTTTGTATCTTTTTCAAGTGTGATTGGTAAGCACTCCCCCAGGCTAGAATAGCATAAGAAATGTAGGGGTAAATAAGGTTGTAATATATTTGTTTTAGTTGGTGAATAGATAGATAGTGCCTAAGCTTGGATATGATACCAATATTTCTTGAAATTCTAGAGCAAACATATGAAACATGATATTTCCAAGACATTGAATCGTCAATCAGAACACCTAAATATTTTATATGGTCTTTTCTTTCCAAGTGGCACGATCCATCTTTGGTTTGTAATTTTATATCAATTTCTCCGTCCTTTTTCCGCGAAGATTTAACGATCATATAATTTGTTTTAGAAAAGTTTATTGAAAGCTTATTCGTATCGCACCATTCCTTGACTCGGTCCAGTTCAGAGTTTATCAATGCTTCTAGGCTTTTTAGTTCTCGTGCTGATGCGAATACATTGGTATCATCTGCAAAAATTCTAAATGTTAAAGTGTCTGAACAGTTTGGAAGGTCGTTAATGTAGATTAAGAATAAGAGTGGTCCTAGGGTACTGCCTTGTGGTATACCACAGATCATTGTTTGTTTCGTGGATTCAGTGTTTCCTAGCGCAACATATTGTTGTCTGTTCGTTAGGTAGTTTGTAAACCAGTTTAGGGGGCCCCCCCTTACTCCATAAGCCTCTAGTTTTTTTAATAGTATTTGGTGGTTGACCGTGTCGAAAGCCTTTGAAAAATCTAAGAATACTCCACAAGTATACATATTATTGTCTATAGCTCTTCGAAGACTGTCTACAATTTCAGTTACAGCCTGTGCTGTTGAGCGGCCTTTTCTAAAACCGAATTGGAATTGGAATAAAATATCGTGTTTTTCAATATAATTTATGAGCTGTTTGTATACTAGTTTTTCAAAGATTTGCGTTAGGGCTGACAAAGTGGAGATAGGGCGATAATTGCATGGGTCCATAACTTCCCCTCCTTTATCAACAGGCGTTACCTTAGACATTTTTAGTACATCCGGGACTATGCCTTGAAGTAAGGATTGGTTAAATATTGTTGTGAGGGATTCACTTATATGACCACCTGCTAATTGTATGCATCTCTGTGGAATACCAATACAGGACTTATTCAATTTAAGCCCCATAATAGCATCATAAACTTCATGAATGCAGATACTTCTGAACATAAAGCTATTTGGAAATGATTTCTTAATGTAACTAGTTGGGCTTATGTCATTTATGGGAATATTCTCTGCTAATTTAGGGCCAACGTTTATATAGTGTGTGTTGAGTTGATGGCAAATACTAGCCTTATTCGTATAGCATTTATTGTTGTATAGAAGTTTCTTAATACCAGGTGAAAAATTTCTGTTTCTGTTTACAACCATTCCAATTAGCTTCCACGTGGTTTTTAAGTTTTCTTTGTGCAAGTCAAATTGTGCTCTAAAATAGCTCTTCCTTGCAGCCTCCTTAATTTTGTTTAATTTATTGTTGTATATTTTATATTCTTTAATCTTTCTCGGTTCGTTGCTTAAAAAATGTGTTCTGAATAGCTTTTGTTTTCTCTTAATTGAGACAAGAATCGCATTTGTGATCCAAGGCTTCTTCATGTGTTTTCTTTTTCGGTGTGATGCTTTCCGTATCGGCACATGTGTGTCGGATATCTGTTTAAGCGTATCTATTATGTTGTTCATACTTTCATTCACATCTTCAACAATTAAGCCATTGAAATCAACATTCCGTAGGTCGTTTAAAAAATCGTCATTGTTGAAGTGTGAAAAATCTCTAAAGTATTTATTTTCATTGATCACTGGAAGTTTGTTTGCAAATGTGGAGAAGATAGGCAGGTGATCGGAGACATCGGCTAAACTAACACCTGCTTTAATAACCTTTTGAGGCATGTTGGTATAAATATAATCTATTAAGGTGGATGTATGATCAGTGATTCTCGTAGCCTTGGTAATCAGTGGCATGAAGCCTAAGTTAAGCAACATGTCGAGGAATTCGGAGGTGTGATTATCAATATTATATTTTAAGAAGTTTATATTTATATCTCCTAGAACAATTACCTCTTGGCCCTTGTTGTTTAGGTTTTCTAATTGAGTTTCTAGTTTTTCAAAGAACGCGTCACGGTCATTTGAGGGATGTCGGTAAATACAACCAATTGTGATATTCTTTTGTCTCTTCCGTTCAATTTCAATCCAACAAGATTCCACGCCGTCCAAGCAAAACTCGAGGTTACGCCTTCTGGTAAACTGTAATTCATTTGAAATATAAAGACCAACGCCTCCAGCTGCTGTTTTCGAATTAGTATGCAAGAATTGGTATCCGGGTATGCTAATATTTATGCAGCTGTTTTCATTCAATTTCGTTTCAGAAATAGCGATAATATCTGGAGTTTCCTTTACTGTAAGTAAAATGTCGTGTAATAGGGATATATTCTTCGTTAGACTACGCATGTTGCAATGGAATACGGAAAATCCGTTTCGTTTTTTTGCCTGATGAAATAAATTACCAGTTTGCTTTATGGTACAGTATTTGGACTCGAGATAGCTTTCATGCATATTTATCTCGGACTCAGACTCTTTATCTGGAGGTTCGATAATATCTTTGAATAAATCTTTTTCGTTTAATAGACGATTTGAGGACGAATAAACCCAAACACCAGTCGCTCTGAGAAACTCTTCGGGATCTAAGTCGTGGAATGGGAGTTCGCTTAGTGTATTACTGCAAGGATTCATTAGATTCCATTTAGTACATAATTAAAGTAATTTTCAAATTTCAGAAGGATATTCCAAGCAATCATTTTACAGTCATAGATAGATCTTACTTGATATGTCTTTGCACGCGATATCTTCTTTTTTGACCAAAACTTGTACCTGATGTATAATCTACCGGGGGCGTTGTTTACTTTGAAATTCGGCGAGGTCCTCCACCGTGTCGAATGCGAAAACTTTTGAGCTGTCGGCTTCTCTGAGGAATATACGCCCATTATATGTCCAGATAAACTTCCACTTCCATCTTTTCTTCAGCTTATTGATTTCACCAAAGAGCTTCTTCTTATATGGAGTCAAAGATTCAGAGATGTAAACGTGTTCGTCATGGCCGACCAAGTTTAGGTCAGGCAGGTCTTTGACTTTCTTACTTGCCAGCTTCCTTCGATTTGCGTAAAAGTTGTTGCGCGCTTCTCGCCTGGTAAACTTAACTATGAGCACGGCACTATTAGCTTAACTTGGGCACGGCACTATTAGCTTAACTTGGGCACGGCACTATTAGCTTAACTTGGGCACGGCACTATTAGCTTAACTTGGGCACGGCAGTATTAGCTTAACTTGGGCACGGCACTATTAGCTTAACTTGAGCACGGCACTATTAGCTTAACTTGGGCACGGCACTATTAGCTTAACTTGGGCACGGCACTATTAGCTTAACTTGGGCACGGCACTATTAGCTTAACTTGAGCACGGCACTATTAGCTTAACTTGGGCACGGCACTATTAGCTTAACTTGGGCACGGCACTATTAGCTTAACTTGGGCACGGCACTATTAGCTTAACTTGGGCACGGCACTATTAGCTTAACTTGGGCACGGCACTATTAGCTTAACTTGAGGACGGCACTATTAGCTTAACTTGGGCACGGCACTATTAGGTTAACTTGGGCACGGCACTATTAGCTTCACTTGAGCACGGCACTATTAGCTTAACTTGGAAACGGCACTATTAGCTTAACTTAACTTGAGCACGGCACTATTAGCTTAACTTGAGCACGGCACTATTACCTTAACTTGGGCACGGCACTGTTAGCTTTACTTGGGCACGGCACTGTTAGCTTAACTTGGGCACGGCACTGTTAGCTTAACTTGGGCAGGACGCTATTACCTTAACTTGGGCACGACGCTATTACCTTAACTTGGGCACGACGCTATTACCTTAACTTGGGCACGACGCTATTACCTTAACTTGGGCACGACGCTATTACCTTAACTTGGGCACGACGCTATTACCTTAACTTGGGCACGACGCTATTACCTTAACTTGGGCACGGCACTGTTAGCTTAACATGGGCACGGCACTATTAGCTTGACTTGAGCACGGCACTATTAGCTTAACTTGGGTACGGCACTATTAGCTTGACTTGAGCACGGCACTATTAGCTTAACTTGCGCACGGCACTCCAAATAAGCGAACCGGGACTACCCTTTCACAGGGTCTGAGCATCCCAAGGTCTTCGGGAACGAGTACACGGAATATTTCCATATACACGACTAAATTAAATGTGTCGTGCGCAAACTGTTTGCCGTGTCAACCAGGCTTTAATCAATTATTTAGTTGTAGCAATACGTTTTAAAGTACGTTGCTTGGATAATTCCAATGAATGTTTCTAACATTTAAAATATTTAGAGAAACGGTAAATATTTCATTGACCATTATCCAACATGTAGCGTCTTTATTTTCAGTGACAGTTTAAGAGAGTGATGAACAGTCTCATCGTCCAATACACCGGTGCCAGTATGATCAGCCTTACTGCCGGAGGGGTGGCGGCGTTGCGGGCATCCCACCTGACCGTACGGGACTACCCGATGGTTCAACAGTCGTCCCAATTTATCAAAGCGCACCCTTTGGTTTCATTATTCATTGGCGCATTTCTTGCTATCGTCTGCATTCCTGTCCTGGTAACCATGGTAATTATGTGTGGGATTATCCTGGTCGCAGTGTGCACGTTGTTTCCCATTGTCTTTGGGCTGATTTGCTCTGGTATGTTTGTCTTTTGTGGAGCCCTGTCAGGACCCATCATGTTGGGAGCGTTTCTCTCAGGAGGATGTTACGTAGGATATATTGGACTTACATTCACCATATCACTTGTACGAAAAGTGCAAATGACGTTAAGCAATTGTCTTCGGACAATACGTATATTGACTGGTCTTGATCCTCTTCCTTCCGAAGTCAGCGAGACAGGCGGCCATGTGACGAGGGGGGACAACCAGGATAGGATCAACTTTATTTATAGACGATGGATCACACTATGGAGACACACAATGCGCCGCTTGCGAAGTTTACGAGAAATACTATTGCAGTATCCACTTCATATTTACGAGGATCTGAGCGTCCAAGTTCAGATACAACTGAATTGGCTGCATGATCTCATTTATGGTCTTCCTCGACGATTGTACGGCGATGGCATTGACGATATCATCAATCGCCTTCAAGTATTACGACATGATATAGAAAACAAGCTGACGTACCCGCGCTATTTCTGTATCGGAGTAGCGGGAGAGGTTTTAAGACATGTTCAGCAACTATACGATGCAGTTATGTATCTCCCTCGGAAAATCTACGAAGGAGTAGCTTCTGCTTGGGCGTGGTCGAATGAATTGCTCCAAATTGTGATTAATTACCCGTTTAAACTTTGGGATGAATTCTTGGAGATGGTTGTTAGAATTCGTGATGCAATCATAGGATACCTGATGGAGACCTTTGTGAATACCCCAAGACCACGCATGCAGGAGTTCAAGTCAAGCGTCATTGCAATTCCTAATGCTATGCGATTTGTGAACGAGTCAAAGGCGATACGAGTTAAACAGAGAATGCCAGTTTACGAATCTAATGCAGACGAAACACAGAGACTATTCAGCCGTACTAATGGAAGACCAGTTAGTGTAAACATAACTACGCAAACGTATAATGAGTCAGCAGCATTGAACACGAATCCAGCATATACGTCTTGGCGTGAGAATGCGGGAAACTCGTACATCGAGAAGTGGAGGCCTTCACTAAGTAATAAGTGGGTAAGCGGTGAGCGAAGGAAGTACCGTGTTCCTAACTGCAGGAATCGCGCGGACACAAGCAGGTACACTTACGAGTGGAGAGAAACAGTTGAAAGGGAAGAAAATGAAGAGTATTGGAACGACGAACCAAACAAGCCAGAACATCAAAACGAAGAAAGCGACAGCGGCGAAGAAGTTTATTTTGACGCCACAAGTAACAGTAGCGTCGAATTGAAGAATTCGGGAAAGAATGGCAGAAACTTGAATGCAACTGCTGTAGAGTCTCGCGATGCGCATGATTTTACTACAGAGGAGACCACCGCTGACCACCAACTTGACACTCATAACACTCGGTCTAGAACAAAGATGAACTTGTTTATACCGAGACAAATTACCTGTGACGCAAAATTATCTGTTAAATCGGCTGCATTACAAATATGGAATGAAATACCTTTAAATATCAAACAATCGCCTTCCCTTATTTTATTTATGAAACGTTACAAGAAATGGCTTCAAGACTCTTCTTTTGAAATTTAAACTTAATTAAGTTTAATGTACTTACCCATACCAAATTGAGTTGCTTACTTTTACTTAATTTTATTTTGTATACCACTTCTTTGCCTTTGAATCACTACAAACTGCATGTATATATACACTTGCCTTTATTTTAATAATTCATTCATTTCCACACACGAACATGGGACGTATTTAGTGTAATTAACCATGCAAGGTGCGTGAGCACGTTTTGTAACCGTATGGGGTTTTAAGCTTATGCTCCTTTCCATTTGGTTTCCTTTCTTATTATTCTGTACAATAATTTTGTGCAATGCATAAATAAATGAATCTGAATCTGAATGAGACTCGTTGTATTTCGAGTATATATTTTCAGTATGACTAAAATATGTTTTTTTTAGCCTCCTCCGCAGGCATCTCTAATTTTTGAAGAAATCAGATTATGAGCTCCCGACACTTCACCCTAACCTTTAATGGTTGATCATTAATAAAACGATGCATATCCAAGGGAGGGGTGGGTGGGTAGTTTACCAGAAACCGGGATTGAGCGGGAAGCAACACGTTCCAGAGCAACGCTGGATATTCCAAAGTACCCTTTTTTGGCACGATTTAGTAAAATATGTTATATTTTTCCAAATACCCACAAATTGTTACAAAACTGCCAATTTTTTTGTGAAGAGTCGTTTCTCTCAAAAATTGGGTGTTGCAAATTTGAGAGGAAATTGAATTTTTTGGACTGAGAACTGGCACGGAAATTTCAAAGTCACAGCACAACACCGATCGCAAAGTATGGCTTGGAAATTTTCAAGTCACACTCGTCACAACACCAATTCCAAAGTGTGGCAAGGAAATTTCCAAGTCACACTGGTCACAAAACCAATTCCAAAATGTGGAACGGAAATTTCCAAGTGACACCACAAGACCTATCAAAGTATAGCTTGAAAATTTCCAAGTCACACTACAAGACCAATCCGAACGTGTACGTGGCACTGAAATTTCCAGGTTATCCGAAAGTGGGGCACGAAAATGTCCAAGTCACACTACAAGACCAATCCGACGCTTTTTATCTCAAGCCACACTTTGGGATTGGGCTTGTGGTGCGACTTGGAAATTTCTAAGGAAATTAGGACTTCCTGGCAATTTCTAATGGGTGGACAATTTTTGTAGACATTGCTGAAGTGAGGTCTTTGCAGATTTTACGCAAATGTTGGTATTTCTGACACAGAAATTTGTAATTTACTTGAACAAATTAATTCATTATTTAGTTTTTTTCCAACTGCGAGTAATATGTGCATTTTTGGAAATTATGTGCTGATTTATTATTATCTTAGAAACCCATCATTTGGAAATATGTTCTATTTATCCAATAGTTTTTTTTATAGTCATTTAAGAAATAGTTAGAAAAATGGTCATATCAGTACATTTGACCATTTTTAGGAAGGCTAAGGGTAATTTTTAACAGTTTTTATTAAATATTTCCAGAATAAGCAACTTTGGAATATCCAGCGTTGCTCTGGGACGTGTTAAGCGTTGTACAGGGACAGTTTTATCTGTACTTATCGAGTTCCACGTAGAATTCTTTTGAAGTCTTTAACAAGTCTCCAACAGGTTATAATCGGCAGATATCATGCAGCTAGCCTGAAACATTTTCAGAGAATTGGTCTACTCGGTAAAACATTATCGAACCCCACCTTATGAAAACTTAACGACGTAGCTTATGAGGATTTCACAATGAAAAACAAGCATGCATTGATACTGAATGAAAAGGAAAACGTTAGAAAAGCGATATTAAATCCCTTTTCTGGCAGTTCTCAACCAAAATCTTCAACTATATTTATATTGACATACAAATGTAGAATCAGTACAGGCCAAACTGGAATATACTAAATAATAATAAGTTATTTATTAAACCATTTATTGTTCGTAAAAGGTACTGAAATAAATAAAGACCACTATATTTAATAGATGCGGTAATAGTTGATGGTTTATTTCGAGTTGAAACTTAGGGTGCATGCAATTGACCGTGTATTTGGAAATAACAACACACAATGAGCAATTTCGCTTCTATCGGGAATTTTTAGCCACGCCTTACAATGTCGAAAATGTGATTTCCAGTGATTATTCGATCTATTCTTATTGTTGAATACAGTTTAATCAGTACAGTGTTACGCCTGCAGCTCAGGACTATTGATACATATGATTCATATTTACAGTAGTAATAGGTGATGCAGCAGCAACTATCGGCCCCTCCGGGGGGGGGGGGGTACTCCCTATAATGGTCTATACGGGGAGGCTCCGCCCGAAAGGGGTACCCTTTCAGGTTGGAGGTATATAAAAGGGTAAGGATTTCACGAGTTGAAGTATAGAAAAGGGTAGGAAAAACTGTCATTTAGGTATTTAAAAGACCCACCTAACGGGGTTACTCAAGTGAAACGTTTAGTAAAAGTTGTTCGATTATTGTGAAAGGGGTACTATGTTTGTATGGAAGGTAGATGAAAGGGTTACCTTTTGTGCCAAAAATGGTATATAAAAGGGTAAGGGTTTCGACCTCGGGGCGGAGCTTCCCCGTATAAAACTTTGTTGAATACCCTCCCCCCGGGCTATTGGATTCCTAGCGTCTAGTGTTTACACAATAACTTTCACGTCATGCAGTTGATAACTGGCTTCTTTGCTTGTTAGGGCCTGTTTATACGAAGGAAAATTGGCCCTAGTGATAGGACCAACAGCTTTGTTGTCGGTATGAAAAACATCTCGAGGAATGACTGTTATTGTAAATACTATGAAGTTCCTGATAGTCTTAGTACTAGGATCAACCTCCCTCCATGGAAACAGGTCCTTAGGTTACATCCCAATCTAGCCATTCTAGGGTTTCCACGTCGAAGAGCTTCAATTCCGTTCTCTCATAGAGCACATTATAATATCACACTGAAGTTTTGCTAGATTATACGTCAAGTATTTTGTTTTTGAAATTACCCAACTAACCCCTGCTTAGAAATATAATTGAGTGTGTGCATATCGTAACTCTGTGATTTGATTGGATCAGAAGAATAAGAATAATAAGAATAATAGGGAAACCATTTCAATGTTACAGCACGACAGCTGGTAACCGTACCGTATGTCATTAGAGCAGATTTCGTATGAGTTGGAGAAGATTTCGTATGAACGGGACAAACTACAGCACTGACTATTATGCCGTAACATTTACAAATCTAGACATGTTGCAATATGGTGAGTGCAATACTATTTCAAGGGGTGAACCACGTTTGTTTTTTAACCTTTACTTTGTTTCTTTGGTGCATGTGTGGCGCAATGCGGTCCCGAGTTCGATTCCTACCGCGGGCCGCCACATCCGTACCGCCTCTTAATTCTCTGATCCGAGTAGCTTGTAAAACACCAGACGCTTTTCACAGCATGGACATCATCAGGCTGAGAGAAGATTGGATTGAAAACGGTGTTGGAATCTTAGTATACACAGGGGCTATATAAAATAGACGTTTGTTGTGCACCAGGGCCGGGTTGTTCAAAGCCCGATTAGTGCTAATCCAGGGTTAATTTCCATGACAACCAGTAGGTTCTGTGCAGAGTTAATCCAGGATTAACACTAATCGGGCTTTGAACAACCCGGCCCTGATCAACAATTGCAGGAATCTCTCAGCTAAATGTCAAATGATTAGCGTCATATGGGTTACTTAGTTTTGGAATTAAAGTGATCAACATGATTCAACATTCTTATCCGTGAGTCACCCATGGGCACGTATGATAAAACATGACGTTCCGGTATAAAAGGGCCATGGCCAGACCACAGACACCTTCAGTTGTCACTCAGTTGCCTTTGTGGAGTGAACATCTCTGTGATGCTCCTCTTGAGTGCTCCCAACACAATGATGGCTAATCGCGCGAAATTCAAATCAAACAGAGTAAGGGCTGCAAAGTTCGCAAACTATAATAAAATACCGCCTAAATTCTTTAATAAAGAACTATCTTCACTATGTTCACTTTTTGATATCTTGTTTGATTTTAAACCCTTAAAAATTCCCTTTTGAACAGGAGAGCCCACGTTCTTCACTCTGCAAATTTCGATTTTGCCATGCGTGAAAAGAGGAGAGGGTAACCCTTTTATAGCGGAACTGGCTATGTTTCGGGTATATTATTGCCGTCGTGCCGAAAAATGTGACCTTGAACAGCTACAAGTAAGTAGTACAATGTGATGAGATGCAACTACGTGAAAAGAGAAGCAAGCTAATGATACACAATAACGTAACGTGGACAGCTCTTACGTAACATTGTTAGTTGAAGAGAATGGCGATAAACAAGAATGGAAAACGCGACATTCTTCTAACTTCTAGGGGATGCGACATTCTAGGCGATTGTTTCCCGACCGAACAGCCTGGTATTCTGAGGTACTAACAATCACTCATGATTGTAAACTGCACAGCAAACTAAGAGCTCTACGGTTGCACAAAAGGTTTGTAAGCTTTATCATTTCTCCAGCCATCCTCGCCGAATTTCTCTTTCGCTATATGCTTTATGTAGATCTAGTCTGTTTTACTGAAATCAGTTTCTTCCTCTCGTCAAAGGCTTCCAAGTACCAAATGCTAAAACATGTCGGGCTGCGATTAACTTGGCCGACAGTCAGATGTCAGCTTCGTCTGAATACAACGCGGCTCACAGAGCAGCTAACGCAAGATTACACTTCATGGCTGGGGGAGGAAGGACTGGGTCATGGTCTGTTAGAAGCAACGACGCCTTCTGGTTCCTTGAGGTGCATTTTAACAAGGCGACAAAGGTAACCTGTGTGTCTACACAAGGACGACAGGATGCGAACCGATGTGTGAAGAGTTACACTTTAGAATACAGTCTGGACGGCAGCATGTTTACACCATACTCTGTTAGAGGAAGTGTGAAGGTTTGTTAATACTGCAAACTATTTAAAATTGATATACGCTTGACAAGGAGATTTCTTTCTCGTTTATCAGGTTTTCACTGGCAACAATGATCGTCACAAGGTGGTTAGTCACTTTCTCGCTAATCCAATCATTACTCGCTACATCCGGGTACGTCCAAAGACCTGGCAGGGACACATTTCCATGAGATTAGAGTTCTATGGTTGCACTGAAGGTAGATGAAATCTCTTATCATTGATATTTCCTTCTTATTCCTGTTTTCTCCAACCTTCAAATGTATTTTATCATTTCCAGGATTTGAGCCGCCTCCAAAACCAGAATGTGTAACTCCACTCGGTTGTCTGTCCATCAAAGATCACCAGTTCTCGGCATCATCACAATACAACGCGGCCCTCAAAGCAGCAAACGCCAGACTACATTTGAACGCTAGGAAAGATGTAGGTGGAGGTTGGGCAGCTAGACAGAATAACGTCAATCAGTGGATTCAAATAGACTTTGAAGATTACAAAATAGTAACACGAATTGCTAACCAATGGGTGACCAGTTATATGGTGCAGTACAGTATGGATGGGAAACAGTTTAATACCTACAAGAAGAATGGAAAAGACAAGGTGTGTGCATGGCATGCCTCTTGTAAAACAAAAGGTCTATCGTGCAGTAAAATTAAATCTTACATGATGGGTGGAACCTCAGTTGCTTTTCATTTTGATGCTTTCAGGTATTCCTTGGTAACAGAGACGGGGATAGCGTTGTTCTCAATGAATTTGACCCCCCCCCCCCAATCCAAAACATTCTCTTTATCAGAGTTCTCCCCAGAAGTTGGCATGGTCACATCGCTATGCGCATGGAACTGTATGGCTGCGTAGGAGGTTTGTTTCTTTCTGACCGCTTTCAGAACTCCTTCATTTGATGTGATGTCGGTGTTAGGCCTGAGAGCGAGCCACACCAGGGGTTATGTTAAACCAGGATTTAGACCACAAATCGTAACTAACATATACTTGTCATTCCACAGGGATTCCAAAGCTGATCGCTCCGTGCAGTAAAACTCTGGACCTGGCCGTCATCCTAGATCGTCCAGGTAGTGTTGGCGCCACTAACTTCAAGAAGGTCAAAAAGTTTCTCTCAATTCTGGTTACTCGCCTTGGCATCTCTTCATCGGGTTGCCGTCTTGGGATAATTGCCCACAGCTCTACAGCAACCCGCATCGTCAGCTTCGCGTCAACTGCCTCGCAGAGGTTACCCGCTATGAAGACTGTTATCGATCGTATTCCATTCACTGCAGGCGGGACTCGTACAGACATGGCATTGAGACTGGCCAATAGCGACCTGTTCTCACCGAGTGGAGGAGATCGACGTGATAAACCAGACGTGTTGACTGTGATGACAGATGGCAAGACCAACGCTAGCAGTGCTCCTTACTCCACTGTACTGAAACCCCTTCTGGTGAGTAAAACTTTATTTTCCGCACTGTTATCTATGAAATATTTTGCGTTAAAAGAAGAACTATTGCTCCGAATCGTGCGCTTCAGTATGACTATTTATCGTCCTTCTCTGCAGGCCAAGCATGTTGATGTGATCGCCGTTGGTATTGGCTCCGGTATCAACAAAGCTGCACTCCTTCAGATCGCCAACAACAAGCAAAACAAAGTCCGTCAAGTAGATAACTTTGATGCCCTCTCAAGCCAGCTGAATGCCGTCCTGGCAATGTCTTGCAAACCAAAACAAGATCGTTAATGTCGGGATATCAGATGTACGATGTAGAAAAAGAGCTAGAAAAAAAATATACAAATGAATGGAACAATATAACCTTGTTGTTATTTGTAGAAAACGATAGAGCAAGTTTTAAGACTTAAAGGAAACCCTGACTGTTAGAACAAGTTGCCGTTAAATTGTTGGCAATATGGTTTAATTTGAAAATATGCTTTAAAAAAAAGGGAAAAATGTATTTTAGTCTTTGAAAAAAAGGAGCCATTTTGGCCATGGGCGCCGCCATCTTGTATATGATGACGTTTCACGGCAGTCCATATTGTAAAAAAAATTGCTTTTGTCTTCTAACAAGATGGCTACGCCCGCGACCAAAATGTCTCATACTCGTGCCAATTTCCAAATTAGACCATATTGCCAACAATTTAACGGCAACTTGTCAGTAATCCTGTACCGCTCGAGATCTGTATTCTGATTGCACTATTATACTGTAGCTCTATTGTTAGGGTGTTTTGTATTGTTGACTAAGCCAATGCTGTGGCTCCTTTCGAGCGGTACAGGATGGCCCCAACTTGTACCAACAGGCAGGGTTTTCTTTAAATAGACACTGTCAACCGAATTGAACCTTGAAGTTTCTTAAACAATACTGAGCTTTTGTAAACCACTTGCTATTGTTTAAGAGGCTTATCCTTAAATGTGCTTTTGAGAATACTTGAAAGAGTCTCACGCGTTCAAGGCGGACTTGGTAACCACTACGCAGTCGGAGAACCTACGGATTGTAGCGCCATACAATTTCCAATTACATCTGATATAACAGATCTACAGTGTGAAATGTAGATGATTACACTTAGTTAGAATACTCTTTGCTGCCTTAATAGTTCTTTATTAATGCCGGAATAATCGACATGGTCCTTCTACTTTACATACTCTCATACGTGTGTAGGTCCCGTCTAACGGATACCCGGTGTACGCACACGCATGTATGAGTAGCAGGCATGCTAACACGAAAGGGGTCTCCTTTCTAAAGCCCTTTTCATGTTCGACTTGTATAGTTTAAAGTGGCCGCGTTTCTAGAAGTGGATGGATTCAAAGCACTAAATAGCAAAATAAGTGGTTATTAGAGATTAAACATAAGCCTGGCGGCTCTGCAATGTGGAGTTTCTAAAGAGTTGAAATTGTCTTTACAAGTGAAACCGCCCCAGACGGGAAACGCATAAGTTACACAGAGTAAGATAACTTTAAAATATAGATCTAAAAGGGTCAGTACGGGTAAAAATCTACTTCTTCTAATCATGTTGAGCTTACAAGCAAATATTTTTTAACCTCAGCTATGTGTTGAGACCATACGAGTGTGACTCACAACAGTCTCGAGTGTGAAACCCATTTTACTTGGTACGTTCTTAGCCAAGGTCATCGAATGGGCCAATAAATGAGCCTCTGTGCAGTAGCATCGCCTCGCACTTCTTTGGATGCGGAGTTAGGGAGTTTGACTTGCACAAGGTGAAAGGCACTTCGTCGCATTGTTAAGTAGCGCAGTGAGCTCGCCGGCACAGCCACCTACACAACATATTGTGGTGTCATCCAGAATATTTATATATTTATTCAGCTCTGTATGCAAGTTCGCTATTTATGCTCTCTTGATGTAATATATCGTGCGGCGGCGGCGGTAAATGACAGGGACTGGTAACAAAATATTTGTTTGTTGACGTAACAAATTAATTAGTCCCCCTATTGTTTCGTCATTCATTGGTTTTCGTTATTCATCGATACAAATACATGTACGTATAACTCTCAGCGTTCATGCACAAGTTTATTGTTGATTAAGTCAAAGAGTTGATTCATAAATACGTCTATCAACTCATGCAGTTATTCGCTGTTGTCAGGTAAGTGTCGATCGTTAAGATAATTTCTAAATCGTTAGCCTTGACTTAATTCACTTGCGCGAGCGCGGCTTCGAAAATGATTTAATTGTGCCAGTACTTCCTTCGCTCACCGCTTACCCACTTATTACTTGGTGAAGGCCTCCACTTCTCGATGTACGAGTTTCCCGCATTCTCACGCCTAGACGTATATGATGGATTCGGGTTCAATGCTGCTGCCTCATTATACGTTTGCGTAGTTATGTTTACACTAACTGGAGGGAATCGACCCAGTCTTTTTCTTACAAGGTCATGGGTCAGGAAAGGTCACATTTTCACCATTCCAAACAAGCCTAGAACATAGAGTATTCTCTGTAAGCCAAAAATTTCTTCGCAGAAGTACTCAAAACCTTTCAAAGTTTCATATATATAAAAATTGCAAAAGGGTTTAGGGGCACTTTAAGCGTTGTACAGGGACAGTTTTATCTGTACTTATCGAGTTCCACGTAGAATTCTTTTGAAGTCTTTAACAAGTCTCCAACAGGTTATAATCGGCAGATATCATGCAGCTAGCCTGAAACATTTTCAGAGAATTGGTCTACTCGGTAAAACATTATCGAACCCCACCTTATGAAAACTTAACGACGTAGCTTATGAGGATTTCACAATGAAAAACAAGCATGCATTGATACTGAATGAAAAGGAAAACGTTAGAAAAGCGATATTAAATCCCTTTTCTGGCAGTTCTCAACCAAAATCTTCAACTATATTTATATTGACATACAAATGTAGAATCAGTACAGGCCAAACTGGAATATACTAAATAATAATAAGTTATTTATTAAACCATTTATTGTTCGTAAAAGGTACTGAAATAAATAAAGACCACTATATTTAATAGATGCGGTAATAGTTGATGGTTTATTTCGAGTTGAAACTTAGGGTGCATGCAATTGACCGTGTATTTGGAAATAACAACACACAATGAGCAATTTCGCTTCTATCGGGAATTTTTAGCCACGCCTTACAATGTTGAAAATGTGATTTCCAGTGATTATTCGATCTATTCTTATTGTTGAATACAGTTTAATCAGTACAGTGTTACGCCTGCAGCTCAGGACTATTGATACATATGATTCATATTTACAGTAGTAATAGGTGATGCAGCAGCAACTATCGGCCCCTCCGGGGGGGGGGGGGGGGTACTCCCTATAATGGTCTATACGGGGAGGCTCCGCCCGAAAGGGGTACCCTTTCAGGTTGGAGGTATATAAAAGGGTAAGGATTTCACGAGTTGAAGTATAGAAAAGGGTAGGAAAAACTGTCATTTAGGTATTTAAAAGACCCACCTAACGGGGTTACTCAAGTGAAACGTTTAGTAAAAGTTGTTCGATTATTGTGAAAGGGGTACTATGTTTGTATGGAAGGTAGATGAAAGGGTTACCTTTTGTGCCAAAAATGGTATATAAAAGGGTAAGGGTTTCGACCTCGGGGCGGAGCTTCCCCGTATAAAACTTTGTTGAATACCCTCCCCCCGGGCTATTGGATTCCTAGCGTCTAGTGTTTACACAATAACTTTCACGTCATGCAGTTGATAACTGGCTTCTTTGCTTGTTAGGGCCTGTTTATACGAAGGAAAATTGGCCCTAGTGATAGGACCAACAGCTTTGTTGTCGGTATGAAAAACATCTCGAGGAATGACTGTTATTGTAAATACTATGAAGTTCCTGATAGTCTTAGTACTAGGATCAACCTCCCTCCATGGAAACAGGTCCTTAGGTTACATCCCAATCTAGCCATTCTAGGGTTTCCACGTCGAAGAGCTTCAATTCCGTTCTCTCATAGAGCACATTATAATATCACACTGAAGTTTTGCTAGATTATACGTCAAGTATTTTGTTTTTGAAATTACCCAACTAACCCCTGCTTAGAAATATAATTGAGTGTGTGCATATCGTAACTCTGTGATTTGATTGGATCAGAAGAATAAGAATAATAAGAATAATAGGGAAACCATTTCAATGTTACAGCACGACAGCTGGTAACCGTACCGTATGTCATTAGAGCAGATTTCGTATGAGTTGGAGAAGATTTCGTATGAACGGGACAAACTACAGCACTGACTATTATGCCGTAACATTTACAAATCTAGACATGTTGCAATATGGTGAGTGCAATACTATTTCAAGGGATGACCCACCTTTGTTTTTTAACCTTTACTTTGCTTCTTTGGTGCATGTGTGGCGCAATGCGGTCCCGAGTTCGATTCCTGCCGCGGGCCGCCACATCCGTACCGCCTCTTAATTCTCTGATCCGAGTAGCTTGTAAAACACCAGACGCTTTTCACAGCATGGACATCATCAGGCTGAGAGAAGATTGGATTGAAAACGGTGGTGGAATCTTAGTATACACAGGGGCTATATAAAATAGACGTTTGTTGTGCACCAGATCAAAAATTGCACTGAGGAATCTCTCAGCTAAATGTCAAATGATTAGCGTCATATGGGTTACTTAGTTTTGGAATTAAAGTGATCAACATGATTCAACATTCTTATCCGTGAATCACCCATGGGCACGTATGATAATACATAACGTTCCGGTATAAAGGCCATGGCCAGACCACAGACACCTTCAGTTGTCACTCAGTTGCCTTTGTGTTGTGAACATCTCTGTGATGCTCCTCTTCAGTGCTCCCAACACACTGATGGCCAATCGCGCGAAATTCAAATCAAACAGAGTAAGGGCTGCAAAGTTCGCAAACTATAATAAAATACCGCCTAAATTCTTTAATAAAGAACTATCTTCTCTATGTTCACTTTTTGATATCTTGTTTGATTTTAAACCCTTAAAATTTCGCTTTTTAACAGGAGAGCCCACGTTCTTCACTCTGCAAATTTCGAGTTTGCCATGCGTGACAAGAGGAGGGGGTAAGCCTTCTATAGCGGAACTGGCTATGTTTCGGGTATATATTGTTGCCGTCGTGCCGAAAAATCTGACCTTGAACATGCAGCTACAAGCAAGTAGTACAATGTGATGAGATGCAACTACGTGAAACAGAAGCAAGCTAATGATACACAATAACGTAACGTGGACAGCTCTTACGTAACATTGTTAGTTGAAGAGAATGGCGATAAACAAGAATGGAAAACGCGACATTCTTCTAACTTCTAGGGGATGCGACATTCTAGGGGATGCGACATTCTAGGAGATTGTTTCCCGACCGAACAGCCTGGTATTCTGAGGTACTAACAATCACTCATGATTGTAAACTGCACAACAGTACATTGCGCCATAATAGCAGTCCGTATCACAAAAAATAACCTTGTGAAGCGCATTTCAATATATTCATGTACAATTTCGGCACTATATAAATGAATACCTTAAAAAAAATTTAACGGGCAATTAAATACAACAACTTACTCCTTGTTCAAAACATCATTCTAATCATATGTTACGTAATCCTACTGGGATTAACGTTATGTTGGCAAAAAACGCCAGGTCATTAAGTAAACAGTACAGGTACAACTGATAAGGACCATTAGTCAAGAACTCACGTACAGAAGTTTATTGGGACAGTTGTACGGCCGGGTTACGCTAAGGTAAGATCTATAAAACGTTATCTTAATTGAGTATAAAATTGTCTGTAAAATGTATGGGTTTGTTTTACTGAGGCTGTTTTACGTAAACTTTCTAGCAAAAGTAACAGTTACTGATAAAACCAAGAGGCTACTGAAGTATTGGTTAAGCTAAGAGACAATTCACATGTGTATTTAATATACTAGTATTCATTTCAAACTGCATATTCATTTCTCTCTTGTTGACATATGCTGTTGACGGCAACGTTTAATCTCCGTTTAGCCATGGTGCACAGACGGGCTGTGGTGTAGTATGACTTTTTAAGCCGAGGGCTCAAACTGTTCCCACAATGCCATTTGGAAGAATTCTAGATCTGTGCACTCGTTAGCGGTAGGTATGGCTGCTTCGGTAGGGTTTCCAATGAAATGTGCTCTAATTTGGGAGAAAAAGCCACTGCAAGAGAGCTAGAGGACATCATTAAGTCTGAGGATGGCTGAAAAGTACTTGGTTTGCTTTTAGTAGGCCTTGTGAGGGGTTTCACAGGATTTTTCTGTTGTGTTTCTGCTTTGAGACACATGAAATAATTCTTCACTGAAATCCTTGAAATTCTGCAGTTGGTTGTCTTTTCCCCCTGCTCAACCTATTAGGATGTGTTTTTATCACTTTAAAGCAACGGCTTGAGTCCAAATCACCGCTCTTGGTTGTAGGGGTAAAAGACTTATAAAAAAAACCCTACCGGAGTCCCAGAGGGGGAGACCCCTTGTGAATTGTTTTGTTGATTACCCAGCATGCAGTCGGAGGTGGGAGCAGGTAAATGTGGTCGAGTGAAATGCAGTGTAAACATCGGCGTGGTTCACAGTCGTTTGGTGGATTTTATGCAAACAAACCTGCTGGTTGGATAGATTAAACAAGGTACTATAACGACTGAGTGGTGATTTTGTATTTGCTTTTGATTTCAAGTGTGAATGGGAAGGGTTTTTTGAGCCGATTTTCAGCTCCTCAAAATTCGTGAAAAGCGAAGAAATGAACAACAATCTCCAAAACAAATACGTTTTTCTCCAAAGTGGGAGAGTCAAGCGATCCCCGTTACAGCTGTGGCTTCGAAGTCATTCATCCCTTGAAATAATATCACAACATCGTATTTCCAGCATGTCTAGGTTTGATGCAATAATTTTCTCCAGGTACATGCTTCATGTTGGGCGGTTACGGGCGGTGCAGGAAGGAAAGGGTTAATTCGCACTCTGCTAACAAATTCTGTTCGACTCTACACAGATTAAATTTAAGTTCACAGTTAAATCTTTAGTAAATATAAGTGTTTAGTAAACGTGTTCACACGAATCAAGAATCATGGCAATCGCGCATGTAGCAGCTTTGGACAATTGTTTTTCTCCACTGTTGTTGACAGATTATTTTGAAGTGAAAGATAGGCGAAGCGCAAAAAGGCCCTTAATAGTTCAATTTTAACCAGTCAGCACGGTTTATCATATGCCACGGACGATATTTCACCACTGTTGCATGCTCAGTAAACTTGATCTATTAGTTCTGGCAGTTCAGGTATCTTTGTAACTTTAACTTTTAATAAATTTGCTGTTGACGCAAATTAGACGTAGAAATACTTCAAAGTAGAACAAATAACGGACTTTTCTCGTTAGATTCTCAGGCTGCGGTGCGCCCGATTGCCTGACCGCTCTTGGCCTAGAGAAACATGTGATCACAGACCCATAGATGACCGCCTCCTCTGTATGGAATGCCAATCACTGAGCAGCAAACGGCAGACTGAATTTTATAGCTGGTGGAGGAAAGAATGGTGCCTGGTCTGCTAGGTACAACAACGCCCAACAATGGCTTCAGGTGGATTTTTTCCAGACGACTAAAATAACCCGCATAGCAACTCAAGGCCGACAGGACGCTAACCAATGGGTGAATAGCTACACTTTGGCATATAGTCGAGATGGAACCGTTTGGAAAACGTACCCTAAGAAAGTAAGAACTCGTTTACATGCAACTCGGAACTATTTCTGAACAAAACGAAAACGAATAGGCCCTTTTCATGCTTTGCTGGATGGCAAATTATCTTTTAAAACGCAGTTTCGAAAAGGTCGACAATCGATTGGAGAGCGGAGTTCTATGGATGCACTTCTGGTAAGACAAACTAAACATTATTTCTTCAGTGAACTATATTTAAATCGTTTACATCTACCAATGCTCGAGCTGCAAATAAGCATAGCTTTCACTTTAATCAGCAGGATTCTGCGTTCCCAAGGAAATGTGCTTCTGCACTCGGCATGATCGACGGGCGAATTCCTAATTCTCGCATCTCTGCTTCTTACAATGCAAATCTCCTACCTACTCGTGCTAGGCTTCATCTTCGAAGGCTTCTTGGATCCTGGGCCGCTCGGGTGAATAATGTTGGTCAGTTTGTGCAAGTTGATCTCGGCAAAGTAACTAAAATCACACGCATAGCGACACAAGGAAGACAGGACGCCAACCAGTGGGTCGCCACATACCGTCTGCAGTCCAGCTTGAATGGAGGATATTTCGACTCTTATGCGAACAACAAAGTTTTGAAGGGCAACAAAGACAGGCATGGTGTTCTCGTTAATATATCATTATCGCTAGATACATCCGGGTTCTTCCCAAGACGTGGTATGGGCACATTTCCATGAGAGTGGAATTGTATGGATGTAAGGAAGGTATGACAACCTACTTTTAACCATTTTAATACAAAATAAAACGTCACCGTATTAAGACCTCGTTAAAACCTATGTTTACGAAAGAAATACGAACAGGGAAACACCATTCAATGCATTGTTTTGTAGGATTCCAGATACCAAAGATCCCAGAATGCCAGAGCAAACTTACCATGGCTGACAATCAGATGTCGGCCTCGTCCGAGTGGAACTCGGGCCACCGAGCAGCAAACGCCATGTTACATTTTTACGCTGGCGGAGGGAGGACTGGGGCCTGGTCTGCTCTGGTCAACGACGTTTATCAGTTCCTTGAGATTGATTTTGGTAAAGCAACCCAGATAACACGTGTGTCTACACAAGGACGACAGGACGCCAGCCAATGGGTGAAGAGCTACACTCTGGAATACAGTGTCGACGGCGGGATTTTCACTCCCTACAGCGTTGGTGGGAAAGTTAACGTCTATTAATATAAATATTTTCTTCACACTCTAAATATCGATTTCCTATTGCATTTAATGAAATAGTTGAAATTGTTAACAGATAACCCCCAAGACAGAGATCAGCAAAGTGAGTACACGTAATTTACACTGTAGACCATCGTATTGTTTTACTTTTACAGGTATTAACTGGCAATAGCGACCGCTACGCTGTCGTTAGTCACGTGCTCGGCAATCCAATCATCACTCGCTACATCCGGGTACGTCCAAAGACCTGGTATGGACACATCTCCATGAGAGTAGAGTTCTACGGTTGTTATGAAGGTGAGAGATTTCAGATTCAAGCTCACTGATGGGGATGCAGGTTGGCGCAGTGGTAAAACACTCGCCTCTCACCGTTGCTCGAACACCGTATGTGAGTTAGGTTTGTTGTTGATTCCTTATCTGCATTTGAGGGTTCTTCTCCGGTTTTCCTCCCTCCGTAAAATGTGAGTGTAGTGTGTCCAAAACAGTTAATATAATGGGGAGTGTGAGGAGTAAAAGCAGGCCCCCACCAGCTTTAAGCTGTAATACTCAGCCTGCTCTAACAAATAAAATATTTTTGTTTTATTTATTTTACTAAGATAGTTTGGAAAAAAAATAAATATACAATCTTGGCTGTTGTCTTTTACTATCGTTCTTAGGCGAATTATTACTTAACTCTTTCTTCTCAACAACGTAACATATCTGTTTATTTTCACTGCTGTAATAGCTAAATAAAGAATTTTACAATATATATTTATATTTACAACAAATATAACTATTACATACATATACTGGTGTGACTGTTTTACAATATTTACAGATACTTTATACAATAGATACATTTGACGATAACATTATTAGAAAGCAGATATTTATTTTACAGTAGATAGGAGTTGGAGTAACTCCCTGTAGATAACATTAAAGAGCAAAAATATACAAACATGTTTACCATGTCAGGGTTCACCCCACCTAATGTCCCCCGGTGTGTATACCCAATGGGTCTTAGAAGTGGTCTTGTCAAAGATGCCAAAATGTCCGCTTCGTCCGGCCCAGTGGAATTCTGGTCACAGAGCAGCCAACGCGAGACCACATTTCCATGCTGGCAGAGGAAGAACTGGTGCTTGGTCAGCTAGAGTAAACAACGATCAGCAATGGCTTCAAGTAGACTTTGATCAGGTGGCGACTCAAGGCCGACAGGACGCCAACCAATGGGTGAAACGTTACTCACTTGAATTAAGTCGAGATGGAATCTTCTGGGAAGATTGCCAACAGGGGAAATATGTTGCTGTAAGTTGTACTCATCAAGAAATAAATGGGCTTTTTTCAGGACACAATCAAGTGTCAACAACTTCGATGCATAGAAAATATACAGTTTGTGAGTTGTTAGTAAAGAAAAGTCATTTTAGTCAACATTTTAAGTATTTCTTCAAATGATTGCAAAGCCGAATTAAATATGACGTGAAGATGACGTCTAAACAGGAATCAACCTAGGCTTTCACTTATGCGAACATGGGTCAGGAAAGGTCACATTTAAACAATTTCAAACAAGCGTAGAACAAAGTTTTCACAGAAGTACTCAAAAACTTAAAGAAAAAACGTTTAAGAGGTTTATAGCTAAAAAAATTGCAAAAAGGTTATAGGCACATATGATCTGATCTTCGAGTTTGTCATCAGTGCAGCCTTTCCCACGGGATCACTAAGCTACCGCTGAAGTACGATACGGGAAATTTGAGCAGCTAGCTTTATCAGCGAAGAATCTCAGTGTTATTTTGTCTTAGACGCGCAACACAGAAATAAAATATCACAACGTATTTCTTTCGAATACATCTTTAATTTGTATAGTCGTCTTGTTGATTGTAGGTTTCAGTTCCCCTTTGAAGAGTTTCGGTATTACATGCACTATTCTAAACCAATAAAGCAATCCATTTCAGCATTGTGAAAACGAATCTTCATTAATGTTTTGTAAAATACGGACAAAGATTTCTACACAATCTTACGAAACAATATACATATTATTTAGTAATGATGCATTAACGAATTTTTTATCTATCTAGGTTCTTTCCGGTAACTCCAATAGGTTTACCGTAGTTCTCCACGAACTACAGTCCGCAATTATCGCACGATTTATCCGCATTAAACCCGAGACCTAGCACAGCCACATTTCGCTCAGAGCAGAGTTCTTTGGCTGTAGGAAGGGTATAGTATCATAGCAAGAATAATGTTGGAAAGCTTAAATGAGTATGCCATATATGAGTATAACTATATCAGTTATTCAAACTTTATTTACCCTTCTCTTCCTTAGGATTCGTTATTCCACCTGTCCAATGTGCTGCAGCCCTTGGAATGCAAACTAAGACTATCCCTGATTCTAGACTCTTTGCTTCCTCCATGTGGAGTGCAACTCATTCACCTGCTCGTGCTAGACTTCACCTTCCTCGCCAAGGCAGTCTAATGGGTGCTTGGTCTGCTCGATTCAACCATCTCAGTCAGTGGTTACAGGTAGACATGACTCAGATCACCAAGGTTACTCGTGTCGCCACACAAGGTCGCCAGGACGCCAACCAATGGATCACTAGTTACAGTCTGCAGTTCAGTATGGATAGAGGCCATTTTGAGCCATACATCAATTCCAAGATACTAAAGGGTAACAAGGACAGGAACAGTGTTGTTGGGCACATCTTGAAGCCTGCTATCATAGCGAGGTTCATTCGCGTCGCCCCACACACCTGGTATGGACACATTTCAATGAGACTCAAGCTCTACGGTTGCAGAAAAGGTTTGTAAGCTTTATAATTTCTCCAGCCATCCTTGCCGAATTTCTCTTTCGCTATATGCTTTATGTAGATCTAGTCTGTTTCTTCCTCCCATCATAAGCTTCCATGTACCAAATGTAAAAACATGTCGGGCTGCGATTAACTTGGCCGACAGTCAGATGTCAGCTTCGTCTGAATACAACGCGACTCACAGATCAGCTAACACAAGATTACACTTCATTGCTGGGGAGGAAGGACTGGGTCATGGTCTGCTAGAAGCAACGACGAAAAAGGTAACCCGTGTGTCTACACAAGGACGACAGGATGCTAACCAATGGGTGAAGAGTTACACTTTAGAATACAGTCTGGACGGCAGCATGTTTACACCATACTCTGTTAGAGGAAGTGTGAAGTTTTGTTAATACTGCAAACTATTTAAAATTGATATACGCTTGACAAGCAGATTTCGTTCTCGATTTTCAGGTTTTCATTGGCAACAATGATCGTCACAAGGTGGTTAGTCACTTGCTCGCTAATCCAATCATCACTCGCTACATCCGGGTACGTCCAAATACCTGTCAGGGACACATTTCCATGAGATTAGAGTTCTATGGTTGCACTGAAGGTAGATGAAATCACTTATCATTGATATTTCCTTCATATTCCAGTCTTCTCCAACCTTCAAATGTATTGTATCATTTCCAGGATTTCAGCCGCCTCCAAAACCAGAATGTGTAACTCCACTCTGTTGTCTGTCCATCAAAGATCACCAGTTCTCGGCATCATCACAATACAACGCGGCTCTCAAAGCAGCTAACGCCAGACTGCATTTGAACGCAAGTAAAGATGTAGTGGAGGTTGGGCAGCTAGACAGAATAACGTTAATCAGTGGATTCAAATAGACTTTGAAGATTACAAAATAGTAACACGAATTGCTACCCAAGGCAGACGGGAAGCTAACCAATGGGTGACCAGTTATATGGTGCAGTACAGTATGGATGGGAAGCAGTTTATTACCTACAAGAAGAATGGAAATTACAAGGTGGGTGGCATGCCTCTTGTAAAACAAAAGGTCTATCGTGCAGTAAAATGAAATCTTACATGATGGGTGGAACCTCAGTTGATTTTCATTTTGATGCTTTCAGGTATTCCTTGGTAACAGAGACAAGGACAGCGTTGTTCTCAATGAATTTGACCCTCCCATCCAAAACATTCGCTTTATTAGAGTTCTCCACAGAAGTTGGCATGGTCACATCGCAATGCGCATGGAATTGTATGGTTTCTTTCTGACCGCTTTCAGAACTCCTTCATTTTATGTGATGTCGGTGTTAGGCCTGAGAGCGAGCCACACCAGGGGTTATGTTAAACCAGGATTTAGACCACAAAGCGTAACTAACATATACTTGTCATTCCACAGGGATTCCAAAGCTGATCGCTCCGTGCAGTAAAGCTCTCGACCTGGCCGTCATCCTAGATCGTTCAGGTAGTGTTGGCGTCGTTAACTTCAAGAAGGTCAAAAAGTTCCTCTCAATTCTGGTTACTCGCCTTGGCATCTCTTCATCCGGTAGCCGTCTTGGGATAATTGCCTACAGCTCTACAGCGACCCGCATCGTCAGCTTCGCATCAACTGCCTCGCAGAGGTTACCCGCTATGAAGACTGTTATCGATCGTATTCCATTCACTGCAGGCGGGACTCGTACAGACATGGCATTGAGACTGGCCAATAGCGACCTGTTCTCACCGAGTGGAGGAGATCGACGTGATAAACCAGACGTGTTGACTGTGATGATAGATGGCAAGACCAACGCTGGCAGTACTCCTTACTCCACTGTACTGAAACCCCTTCTGGTGAGTAAAACTTTATTTTCCGCACTGTTATCTATGAAATATTTTGCGTTAAAAAAAGAACTATTGCTCCGAATCGTGCGCTTCAGTATGACTATTTGTTGTCCTTCTCTGCAGGCCAAGCATGTTGATGTGATCGCCGTTGGTATTGGCTCCGGTATCAACAAAGCTGAACTCCTTCAGGTCGCCAACAACAAGCAAAACAAAGTCCTTCAAGTAGATCACTTTGATGCCCTCTCAAGCCAGCTGAATGCCGTCCTGGCAATGTCTTGCAAACCAAAATAAGATCCTTAATGTCGGGATATCAGATGTACGATGTAGAAAAAGAGCTAGAAAAATAAAATAAAAATGAATGGAACAATATAACCTTGTTGTTATTTGTACAAAGCGATACAGCAAGTTTTAAGACTTAAATGAAACACTGGCTGTTGGAACAAGTTGCCGTTAAATTGTTGGCAATATGGTCTAATTTGAAAATATGCTTTTAAAAAAGGGAAAAATGTGTTTTAGTCTTTCAAAAAAGGAGCCATTTTGGCTATGGGCGCCGCCATCTTGGATATGATGACGTTTCACGGCAGCCCCTATTGTAAAAAAAAATTGCATTTGTCTGCTAACAAGATGGCTACGCCCGCGACCAAAATGCCTCATACTCGTGCCAATCTCCAAATTAGACCATATTGCTACCAATTTAACGGCAACTTGTCAGTAATCCTGTACCGCTCGAGATCTGTATTCTGATTGCACTATTATACTGTAGCTCTATTAAGGTGTTTTGTATTGTTGACTAAGCCAATTCTGTGGCTCCTTTCGAGCTGTACAGGATGGCCCCAACTTGTACCAACAGGCAGGGTTTCCTTAAATAGGCACTGTCAACCGAATTGAACGTTGAAGTTTCTTAAACAATACTGAGCTTTTGTAAACCACTTGCTATTGTTTAAGGCTTATCCTTAAATGTGCTTTTGAGAATACTTGAAAGAGTCTCGCGCGTTCAAGGCGGACTTGGTAACCACTACACCGTCGGAGAACCTACGGATTGTAGCGCCATACAATTTCCAATTACATCTGATATAACAGATCTACAGTGTGAAATGTGGATGATTACACTTAGTTAGAATACTCTTTGCTGCCTTACTAGTTTCTTTATTAAAGCCGGAATAATCGACATGGTCCGTCTAACGGACAACCGGTGTACGCACTCGTACCGGTACGTTTGTGCGTAGTTTTGGCGAGTTTTACAGCTGGCATGACGCCTGTGACTATCAATTCATAGTATTGCATCATAAATACATATGACTGTTCAGATTTGTGTATTGCATGTATGCGTAGCAGGCATGTTAACACGAAAGGGGTCTCCTTTCTAAAGCCCTTTTCATGTTCGACTTGTATAGTTTAAAGTGGCCGCGTTTCTAGAAGTTGATGGATTCAAAGCACTAAATAGCAAAATAAGTGGTCATTAGGGATTAAACATAAGCCTGGCGGCTCTGCAATGTAGAGTTTCTAAAGAGTTGAAATTGTCTTTACAAGTGAAACCGCCCCAGACGGGAAACGCATAAGTTACACAGAGTAAGATAACTTTAAAATATAGATCTAAAAGTGTCAGTACGGGTAAAAATCGACTTCTTCTAATCATGTTGAGCTTACAAGCAAATACTTTTTTAACCTCAGCTATGTATTGAGACCATACGAGTGTGACTCACAACAGTCTCGAGTGTGAAACCCATTTTACTTGGTACGTTCTTAGCCAAGGTCATCGAATGGGCCAATAAATGAGCCTCTGTGCAGTAGCATCGCCTCGCACTTCTTTGGATGCGGAGTTAGGGAGTTTGACTTGCACAAGGTGAACGGCACTTCGTCGCATTGTTAAGTAGCGCAGTGAGCTCGCCGGCACAGCCACCTACACAACATATTGTGGTGTCATCCAGAATATTTATATATTTATTCAGCTCTGTATGCAAGTTCGCTATTTATGCTCTCTTGATGTAATATATCGTGCGGCGGCGGCGGCGGTAAATGACAGGGACTGGTAACAAAATATTTGTTTGGTGACGTAACAAATTAATTAGTCCCCTTATTGTTTCGTCATTCATTGGTTTTCGTTATTCATCGATACAAATACATGTACGTATAACTCTCAGCGTTCATGCACAAGTTTATTGTTGATTAAGTCAAAGAGTTGATTCATAAATACGTCTATCAACTCATGCAGTTATTCGCTGTTGTCAGGTAAGTGTCGATCGTTAAGATAATTTCTAAATCGTTAGCCTTGACTTAATTCACTTGCGCGAGCGCGGCTTCGAAAATGATTTAATTGTGCCAATATTTCGAACTTGATGTAATTGAAAAAAAAATGTTGCGATGTTGTGAAGAAATTCGACCCATTTGTCATTACCTTGACTTAAACATCTATTCAAAACATAGGGCCCCTAAGGGCAACTCGTGGATGGGCGGTGAGCCTTTAGGCATATACTAAAAATCACGTGACGGATCATTTCTATATTCACTTTCTTACTTACTTACTCACTCACTCACTTACTTATTCTTCTTTCTTTCTCCCTCTTCGTTAAGTTATCATACCTATTGGTAATTTGTTAATTTTAAAGACTACGGCCCGCCTATATAGATTAGTTTATGCTACCTGCGGGCACTATTAGCACGGCACTATAAGCTTAACTTGGGCACGACACTATTAGCTTAACTTGGGCACGTCACTATTAGCTTAACTTGGGCACCGCACTATTAGCTTAACTTGGGCACGGCACTATTAGCTTAACTTGAGCACGGCACTATTAGCTTAACTTGAGCACGGCACTATTAGGTTAACTTGGGCACGGCACTATTAGCTTTACTTGAGCACGGCACTATTAGCTTTACTTGAGCACGGCACTCCAAACGAGCGAACCTGGACTACCTTTTCACAGGGTCGCAGCATCTGAACGAGTACACGGCAAAATTAAAATGTGTCGTTCCCAAAACGTTTGTCGTGTAAACAAGGCTTTAATCAATTCTTTAGTTGTAGATACCACTACGTTTTAAAGTACGTTGCTTGGATAATTCCAATGAATGTTTCTAACATTTAAAATATTTAAAGAAACGGTAAATATTTCATTGACCATTATCCAACATGTAGCGTCTTTATTTTCAGTGACGGTTTAAGAGAGTGATGAACAGTCTCATCGTCCAATACACCGGTGCCAGTATGATCAGCCTTACTGCCGGTGGGGTGGCGGCGTTGCGGGCATTCCACGAGACCGTACGGGACTACCCGATGGTTCAACAGTCGTCCCAATTTATCAAAGCGCACCCTTTGGTTTCATTATTCTTTGGCGCATTTCTTGCTATCGTCTGCATTCCAGTCCTGGTAACCATGGTAATTATGTGTGGGATGATCCTGGTCGCAGTGTGTACGTTGTTTCCCATTGTCTTTGGACTGATTTGCTCTGGTATGTTTGTCTTTTGTGGAGCCTTGTCAGGACCCATCATGTTGGGAGCGTTTCTCTCAGGAGGATGTTACGTAGGATATATCGGACTTACATTCACCATATCACTTGTACGAAAAGTGCAAATGACGTTAAGCAATGGTCTTCGGACAATACGTATATTGACTGGTCTTGATCCTCTTCTTTCCGAGGTCAGCGAGACAGGCGGCCATGTGACGAGGGGGGACAACCAGGATAGGATCAACTTTATTTATACACGATGGATCACACTATGGAGACACACAATGCGCCGCTTGCGAAGTTTACGAGAAATACTATTGCAGTATCCACTTCATATTTACGAGGATCTGAGCGTCCAAGTTCAGATACAACTGAATTGGCTGCATGATCTCATTTATGGTCTTCCTCGACGATTGTACGGCGATGGTATTGACCATATCATCAATCGCCTTCAAGTATTACGACATGATATAGAAAACAAGCTGACGTACCCGCGCTATTTCTGCATTGGAGTAGCGGGAGAGGTTTTAAGACATGTTCAGCAACTATACGATGCAGTTATGTATCTCCCACGGAAAATCTACGAAGGAGTAGCTTCTGCATGGGCGTGGTCGAATGAATTGCTCCAAATTGTGATTAATTACCCGTTTAAACTTTGGGATGAATTCTGGGAGATGGTTGTTAGAATTCGTGATGCAATCATAGGATACCTGATGGAGACCTTTGTGAATACCCCAAGACCACGCATGCAGGAGTTCAAGTCAAGCGTCATTGCAATTCCTAATGCTATGCGATTTGTGAACGAATCAAAGGCGATACGAGTTAAACAGAGAATGTCAGTTTACGAGTCTAATGCAGACGAAACACAGAGACTATTCAGCAGTACTAACGGAAGACCAGTTAGTGTAAACATAACTACGCAAACGTATAATGAGTCAGCAGCATTGACCCCGAATCCAGCATATACGTCTTGGCGTGAGAATGCGGGAAACTCGTACATCGAGAAGTGGAGGCCTTCACTAAGTAATAAGTGGGTAAGCGGTGAGCGAAGGAAGTACCGTGTTCCTAACTGCAGGAATCGCGCGGACACAAGCAGGTACACTTACGAGTGGAGAGAAACAGTTGAAAGGGAAGAAAATGAAGAGTATTGGAACGACGAACCAAACAAGCCAGCTCATCAAAACGAAGAAAGCGACAGCGGCGAAGAAGTTTATTTTGACGCCACAAGTAACAGCAGCGTCGAATTGAAGAATTCGGGAAAGAATGGCAGAAACTTGAATGCAGCTGCTGTAGACTCTCGCGATGCGCATGATTTTACTACAGAGGAGACCACCGCTGACCACCAACTTGACATTCATGACACTCGGTCTAGTACAAAGATGAACTTGTTTATACCGAGACAAAATACCTATGACGCAAAATTATCTGTTAAATCGGCTGCATTACAAATATGGAATGAAATACCTTTAAATATCAAACAATCGCCTTCCCTTATTTTATTTATGAAACGTTACAAGAAATGGCTTCAAGACTCTTCTTTTGAAATTTAAACTTAATTAAGTTTAATTTACTTAACCATACCAAGTTTAGTTGCTTACTTTACTTCATTGTATTTTATTTTGTATACCACTTCTTTGCCTTTGAATCACTATAAACTGCATGTATAGAATTGCTTTTGTTTTCATAATTCATTCATTTCACCTACCCACGTACATGGCACGTATTTAGTGCAATTAACCATCCAAGGTGCGTGAGCACGCTTTGTAACCGTATGGGATTTTAAGCTTATGCTCCTTTCCATTTTCTTTCCATTCTTATTATTCTGTACTATAATTTTGTGCAATGCATAAATAAATGAATCTGAAATCTGAATCTGAATGATATCTCCGCAGAACTCGTTATATTTCTAGTATATCATGATTTTCAGTATGACTAAAATATGGTTTTCTTACACTACTGCAACCAAGGAAGCGTGGATGAATCACGGTTTCTGGGAAATCCCCACCCCACCCCTCCCCGACACTTCACCCTAATCTGTAATGGTTAATCATTAATAAAATGATGCATATCCAAGGGAGGGATGGATGGGTCGTTTCCCACAAACCGGGATTAACCCGAAAGCGTTGTACAGCGACAGTTGTACTTATCGACGGTTCTACGTAGAATTCTTTTGAAGTCTTTAACTAACAAATCTCCAACAGGTTATAATCGGCAGATATCATGCAGCTAGCCTGAAAGATTTTCAGATAATTTGTCTACTTGGTAACACATTATTGAATCCCGCCTTATGAAAACTTAACGACGTAGATTTCACAATGAAAAACAGCAAGCATTTACACTGAATGAAAAGGAAATGATGACTATATATAGAAAACGTTAAAATATAGCAGAAGAAAAGGAACATTCCGATGGAAATTGCGATATTAAATCCCTATACTGGCAGTTCTCAAACAAAAGCTTCAACTCTATATATTGAGATACAAATGTACAATCAGTACAGGCCAAACGGGAATGTACTTATTTATTAAATCAAATATTGTTCGTAAAAGTTAAATAAATAAAGACCACTATATTTAATAGATGCGGCCTGATAGTTGATGGTTTATTTCGAGTTGAAACTTTTTTTTTTCAGCAGATCGGATCCGAACAACTACAGATCGACCAATTTATGTTATTCCGGCTATTTTAAAGGTCTTTGAAAGTTTCATTTTTGAGCAGCTTTACTATTATTTTCAGTCAAACAATGTCAATCCGGATTCCGGGAGCTACACTTAACAGTTAAGGCGTTGCTAGAGGCGACCAATGCTTGGTACGGAAATATTGATAACTGAGGGCTTATTAACGCTGTTACATTTCTAGATCTCCAAAAAGCCTTGACACTGTAGATCATCAAATATTGCTACAAAAACTTTCATCGTATGGAATTAAGGGTGTATCACTACAGTGGTTTCGAACATATCTATATAATAGACAACAAAATTGCCACGTCAATGGTAAGTCCTCTAGTACCAAAGCCGTAACATGTGGCGTCCCTCAGTTCTATCTTGGGACCACTATTGTTTTTAATTTATATTAACGATTTGCCTAAATGCTTACTCGAATGTACGCTGACGACACGATTCTCGCCACCACCGGAACCGAACATGACCAGATCCAACACTCAGTTATTGAAAATCTTGAAGAGGTGAGCAAATGGTTTGGTGCCAATAAGCTTACACTGAACACATCTAAGACAGAGATCATGCTTATAGGCTCCAAGCAAAAGCTACAAGGTCTACAAGCTACACAAAATCTCGGCTAGCCTTGGTGCCCTTAAACGCCTAAGACCGTTCATTCCATACTCGGCACTGATTAATGAGTGCATACAAATCCCTAGTTCAATCTCATTTTGACTACTGTAGTTGCGTCTGGGGTAACTTAAACAAAGGGTTGGCAGACAAACTTCAGAAACTACAAAATCGTGCAGCCCGCATACTGACAAATCTCCCAATCCAGACTCATATCGATGATCTCTCACTAATCTCTTGGGCGCCCTCAGTTGGAAAAGGCTCGATAGTCAGAGAGCCACCCAAAAGGCTATCCTAATGTACAAAGACCTGCACGGTCTGGCTCCGGCATACTTGACTAAGAAGTTTGAAAGACGAAAATATGATCTGAGAGGTGCGAGTTCCAAAATATCTATGCCACAACCCCGGACTAACTTTGGCAAAAAACGAATTTGCTACAACGGGGCTAAACTTTGGAATTCATTGCCTGAGGATATCAGATTATCTGATACAGTTAATATTTTTAGAACTAAACTACGTAAACATACACTATTGTAATTACAATCTTTTTAGACACGTCAAACATGTAAAGTAGTAGCTAGTACGCATTCTTTTTACGATTTTTAAAATTTTATTTTTAATGTTATGCTATTACTGATGGTTTCTTACGTGTATAAATAAAGTATGCATGTATCAGTATGTACTTAGGTTGCGTGCAATTGACCGTATATTTGGAAATAACAACACACAATGATCAAAATCGGCTTCTATCGGGAATTTTTAGCCACACCTTACAATGCTGGAAATGTGATTTCCAGCGATTATTCGATCTATTCCTATTCTTGAATACAGTTTAATCAGTGTTACGACTGCAGCTCAGGACTATTGATACATGTGATTAATATTTACAATAGCAATAGGTGATACATCAGTAACTATCGGCTTCCTAGCGTCTAGTGTTTGCACAATAACTTTCACATCATGCAGTTGATAACTGGCTTCTTTGCTTGTTTAGGCCTGTTTATACGAAGGAAAGTTGGCCCTAGTGCTAGGACCCGCAGCATTGTTGTCGATATGAAAAACATCTCGAGGAATGACTGTTATTGTAAATACTATGAAGTTCCTGATTGTCTTAGTACTAGGGTCAACCTCCCTCCATGGAAACAGGTCCTTAGGTTACAGCCCAATCTAGCCATTCTAGGGTTTTCACGTCGAAAAGCTTCAATTCCGTTCTCTCATAGAGCACATTATAATATCACACTGAAGTTTTGCTAGAGGATACGTGAAGTATTTTTATTTTTTTGAAATTACCCAATTAACCCCTACTTAGAAATATAATTGAGTGTGTGCATATCGTAACTCTGTGATTTGATTGGATCAGAAGAATAAGAATAATAGGGAAACCCTGATTTCAACGTTATAGCACGACAGCTGGTAACCGTACCGTATGTCATTAGAGCAGATTTCGTATGAGTGGGACAAACTACGGCATGTCCGTAGCCTTGCCGTAATCGTGCTGTAAACCGTGCTGTGCTGTATTTCTGTAATGGATTGGATTAGCAGGGCAAAAACAATGGGAAACCATTTCAACGTCACGGCATAACCGTGCTGCATATAGTCAGTGCCGCGCCGCGGGCCGCCACATCCGTACCGCCTCTTAATTATCTGATCCGAGTAGCTTGTAAAACACCAGACGCTTTTCACAGCATGGACATCATCAGGCTGAGAGAAGATTGGATTGAAAACGGTGGTGGAATCTTAGTATAAACAGGGGCGGATCCAGGATTTTTGAAGTGGGGGTCGCTGTCAAATATTTTTTTTCGGGAACATGCATTGCCCCTGTAAAATGCTGCAATTTGGCCAGTCCAACTAGTCCAAAGGGAGGTGGCCAGCCACCCAATCCACCCCCCTAAATCCTCCCATGAGAAACTTTGGACACGATTCTTGTCGATCAACAAGGATGGAAAGACCGCGGCCAACGTACGCGACGATGTCAAATCGCGCCAAAAAAGGAAAATTTGACTTTCAGTTGCCGTCCATGACTTTAAGAATGTCTTTTGCTTATGCTTGCTAATGCCCGACCCCGGGGCCGATATAGCTTAGCTGCAAATGCCCCGTTCCCGTGATCTCAAATTACAAATTATTCAAATTCCCAGCGGCACCATGTCCCCGGTGCTGGAATTGACTGATGAATTAATTAACAGGATGAAGTTTTCTTAATTTGTAATTCACGTTATAAAATTATTTACTAAAAAAGTTAGCTCTGGAACTCCGTTGTATTTGAAGTCCAGAGCCTTCGTTCTTTCGGCCAGCGGAGCACAACGTGATAGGCACGTAACACAGGGAGCCCGTTCTTGTAGTGATTTGTCAGCTCCTGTTGTATAGAGTAATCAAAACAGTAAATCTAATACTTTCATTTTGAAAATAAATTATTCATCAACTCTGTTCGGTTTTAAGGGATACGAGGAAAGCAGGGGATATTTAAAAAGTATGCTCAGTATCAGACACATAATTATATCATTGCACTAAGAGTGGGTTCCCTGTGGCACTATTTGCGGGATGGCTAAATCCAAAATGGCGGACACTACAAAGTTAACTGTGTCTCAGCGAAAGCGACTTTAGGAGGCGTTCTTCATTGACTTTCCTTCAAGGGGATCTTTTCTTGTGTACAATGGATGCGGTCATTGCGGTTGAACCCAATCTTAACGCTATCATTATAGAGGTATGCCTTTAAACTTCGAATTTATGAGAGATTTATGCTTATTTGTTGACACTGAGAGTCTGTCACTGTCAGTCTTGTGGTCGAATGTAGATCTTGTGGAGATTTCCCAGTTCAAGTACCATGTCTCTTTAAAGATGACCCGAACTCAATTGTAAATATTATTATTATATCTATAACTGTCTATGGATTGACCATAGCTTGATAAGTTATTTTTTAAATATAGACTTAAAAGTTCCATGTAAGCTTACATTATTCTCCATCCTCAACAGTATACTCATTGTTTAAATTAATGTATTATATTGTATTATATTAATACTGTTGGAAGCTTAATAAATAAATAAATAAATAAATAAATTATTTTAGTATTGACTAAATTGAGTCAATTTAAAAAAAATGATTGATTGAGTGACTTTCACACAGCTAACAATTAAGCAGTCATTGTGATTTATTTATCTTCACATTTGCTGTTTTGAGAGCTTTAACATATTAAATCTCTTCTAAATGTGGATGTGCATGCTTTAATATAACTACATGTAATGATGTATTAAGTTAAATTAATGTACAAAGTCATGTACCTCACAGGGTCACGTCAGGCAAAAAGGGCCCTGAGGACATAAAATGTAAATATATTTTGAAACTGTTTCTGTTTTGTTCATCTGTGGCACTATTAGAATCTACATCATGAGCACCACACTAATTAAGGCTGCATTCATTATGTATACCACAGAGGATTTCTTTTAAATCAGCATATATTTTTCAGATCCCCCCAAATTCACACAAATATTTTTTTTGAGACACCCCCATCTAGCCTCAAAGAATCCCTCTCCCCCCCTTGCCCCTTTACTCCCAAAAATATATTGCTTTAAATACTTCACCAGCTCTTCTACTTTTAGTTTATTTAGATTGTCATATGACTGGTTGCCAGTTGTTCCCATGCAATCATAGTCGTTATATTCTTTAGCCTGTTGAGCTGTTTTATCATTTCTTCATTGGTTTTGAAGAATGCTATTACACCGTTGCAGAGACAAAAGATGGCTTAGGTATTCTCTGACATAGTTTTCATCAACAATATCATTCTTACAAAACCTCCCAACGCTCTCTGGGTCATCTGTACAAAGACTGCCATTAGAAAATTGATTTTTTTAACTGGGCCCTTGGCAAGTAATCATCGACTTCACGAATGTGTTGTCAATATCTTGAAATAAAGAAGTTTCAAAGACCCTTGTAATGAAACTTTGGCAATTTTGAATAGTCTGGATAAGGAGCTGGAATTCCCTGAAATGGTTTACACTTCCAGCCATGATTTGAGCAGAAATCACACTGGCTTCCAGTTGTTATCCTGCATCAGCCTTTAACGAATTCAATGTACATGTAGTTCCCCTGCAATGACAATGATGATATTGAGGAGGACAATGGCAATAATGGTGACGATGATTGACATTACCTTCACAAAGTGTTCACGATATACATTCGTAAAAACGGACGGACTTAAAGGCATTCCTGTTTCGATTTATTTACAAAGTACATTCCATTGTACTAGGAATATTAATTACATACTAGTACTTCCAGTTATGTTGCTAGAGCCCTTTTTTGTGTCCACCTGTTAGGCTTAGTTTCAATGGCTGAGATAAATACAGAACTATTGGCACCTTTACAGCTGAATTAAGAACTTGAACTATTTATTTAGAATATAAAGAGCTGTGTTTTAAAATAAAAGCACTGGAGTTACTTGAAAATAAAGCACTTGACTTTATTAGGGGTGGCAAATGGTCATTCTGAGACTTTGCGAGACCCCAAGACTTCCGTTAATTTTTAAAATCAGATCCCCTAAGACTTTGAGATTCAAAATCCGAGCCTGAGCTCATCCATTTTCAAAATCCGAGCTCGAGACTTGTTATTGTAGTTATTACATGACGAAACACACAGTACCTTTCATCACGCCAGGTGAGAATTTACCATTAAACCAATTAGCTGTCGTTCACGTAACTTATAAAACCATGACATGCAGAGGCTAGCTAGCTGCCAAAAAACAGTAAACTTCAATAAAAGCTAACAAAAAGAGTAAAAAGGCACAACTCCGAGACCTGGCCTCTCCTAAAAACAATCAGAGACCCTCTCCAAAAAAAAATTGACATATCGAGACAGGCAAAGCAAAGAAAAATCAAGACTCTGAGACTCGACCTATAAAATGCGAGATTTCGAGACTTGATCTACTTAATAAATTGCAAGACCCTCCATTTTTCTCGACACCATTCGCCACCCCTTTTATTAAAGTGCTGTAAAAGAGTATGTGAGGGAATGAAGCTAGAAAAGTTTTCACACATAAAGGACATGAAATAAAAAATCGATTAGTACATAATGCTTTGTCTTTAAAAGTAAAATAAAAAACTTTGTGTTAAATATAAATTTTGACAAGCCCCCTTGTTCCCTTTAAAAAAGTTTGGATCCCCCCTAAAAATTATCTGCCCCCCACCCCACCCCCCCCTCCCCCCTTCAGTATACATAATGAATGCAGCCTAGCTAATATGAAATTGATAAGTGAAAATGATATTTTTACACAGGGTTGATTGCAATTTTAGGAGATCTATGCAAATGATTGCCTACCATCAGATTATTTTAAGATATAACTTGTGCTATAGCAAATTTTGTTCACTGTCACTTCATCCATTAATTGTCATTCATGTGCCAACCAGAGATCCATTAGTTCCTGACACAATTGGAGCAGCCTTTTGAAATCATGGTTGTTACATTAGCATAACAATTGTAATGTTTATCAACACGAAACATTGCTATTGACTATAATTGTCAATTTCTTGGAACTGACATTTAATTTTAGGAGTGAAGTCAGGAGTGCTCCATGTTAAGAATACAATAAAATCTTCAAACTGTTATTACAAAAGCCCTATATTATATGACTTATTTAACTTAAATGTTGTTCAGGGCGTTTTTACCGCTTAACACAGTCCATTTTATAAGTATACGATCCAGCTACATTGCATGTAGACTGTGAATTTATCTTGTGTGTGTATCGATCTGTACAAAGTATAATTATGTAAACTTGTCAATGTAGCTTACAATAGCCAAATAACTGTAAAAGTTTTTATGTCAATGGTTCCTATTTTAAAGTAAAAGAGATTGATCAGCATGAAAGGGAGTTGATTGATTGTCGAGGAAAGTTTATTATAGTTATATTAAATAGAGGAACATCCAGAAAATAATTAACCAAGAGAAAATTAACATGTGAATTAAACCACAACATTATGCATCTACATGACATACATAACAGGGATATGATGTCCCTACATTTTGGAATGCTAGATCTATCTATGACATTTTTAAAACTACCTGATAGGGCCAGACAGGAAAATATTGGACTTGTTTTTAAATCATATAATCCCCTTCAAATGGCAAAACAACAAAGAAAGAAATTGAGCAGCTAGGGCCCCACTGATACATGTAACACGTATTGCATCGTCACATAACTTTTGTAAATTTATGGTTTCGAAAGGAACTTTTTATGTAAGATACATGTACATGTAAATGCATAATTTACAGATTCTATTGTCCTCTTCTATCAGCTGTCCCAATCAAGTTGTAATCTTTAATAGTTGTAGGCCAGTACACCTGAACTTACATGTACATGTACATATGTCAGTTGTAGCACTTATATTGTAGCTGGGTCATAAATAGTGGGTTTATGGTGGTTGTGTAATCTGGTAAATAAATATGCCAGTCTTGTGGAACTTCAATCTGCATTTAAAGTCACTATGAGCCCATTAAAATCGATTCTACATCAATTAAATAGGTTTCCATTTCCAATATGCTAATTATGTGATGTTGGAGGCCAAAAAAAGGTCATTTCTTTTTCCTTGTAAATGCCTACATGTACATGTACAGTGTATTTATGACTTACAATGTATACGAAATACTTGGTAGAAATTCACTGATATACATGTACAAGTCATGTAAGGCCCAAGTATAAAATAGGTGTGTAGAAAAAAGTATTTATCTCTGCCAGCACATTTTTGTATAATAAATGAGGCCTCCTGTTACATCCATAATTAACATATTGGAAGAAGAAACCTCTATAACTCATACATGTACATGCCACTGACCCCAATCAAGAAATATTTTACTGAACATTCATATATTTACTTGACATTTGAATAATAAAACAAATTGGGCTTAATTTTTTAGGCACTTTAATACAGTCTGCATGCTGCTGTTAAACACATAAATTATTTTAATACCTACATGTACACACATGTACATGCATGTTCTTTAATTTGTATTGTATTGTACTAATTATTATAAATTGATTTATGCTTTTTTTTAGTACCTTGAGTTCCTGGGTTATGAAGAAACAATATCTGCATTTAATGAAGAACTTCGTCTATTGGGCAAACAAATTGACAAGAAAGGGGTACCACCTAGAAATGACTCTCAGATTTCTGAGCTTCAGGTGAGCAAGTGATCATGATGGAAATATATATATATATGTTGTGGTTCAATTTTAATCCTGGTGCAAGATTTTTTGCACCAACTGTGCAGATTTTCATAATTCTAAAAAAAATACAATTATTAACTTTTTTTAAAGATAGTAAGCACTTATTGCTCACTGATGGTTAGGGCATGTTTAATTATAAGTTCACATAACTATTATTGAAGAAGGACGTCTCACCCACAGTGCTTAGCGTGCTTTTGTTATTGTTTATATTCGGGACTTTTACCCCTTGTTCACGGCTGGAACCTCACGAACTAAGCGTATTCTTTTTGTTGGTGACATGATAATTTTGATTTGAACATGGATGACCTTGATGAAACTAATAGTACCTTACCAGTTGAATGTGAAGCCAACAAAGTGTTATACAGCAGTACTTGGCTGTATTATAACATTTACCGCTCATCCGTCGCTTCCCTTCAGTGCTATAACAGAGAATACTCTCTCCGGGTAATACTATTAATTATGAAAGCGAGAGGTTTCTCTCCTCCGTTTTATTTTTACTTGCAGGGAGATATATATATACATATATCTGCTAGCAGGCAATCTCCAATCTCGTTGCTGGCAGTAGCAGAGAACCAGTTCAAGAGAGAACAGTGAACGAATTACAGCTCGCTTCAATAGAAAATTATTATCTCCAGTCGGCGGCTCTGTTGTCAAATTTCGTGCGAGTATAAACTTTGATCCGAAAATCTCGGCGAAATCACTGCGTGAAAGCCCTTCGAAACCAGATAGAGAGTTAAACGCCGAAGCCCGGCCTCAAAATGATTTTAGGAAATTGCTCAGTTCTTTTCGGGTCAACCAAGCGGAGTTTCGTTGCCTATTATAGTTTGTTGACTATTACCGCTCACCCGTCGTTTCCGTACTATCTCAGTGCTATCTTTCCAGGTAATACTAATAATTATTAAAGCGAGAGGTTTCTCTCCTCGATTTTATTGTTCCCTGCAGAGAGAGAGAAAGAGAGAGAGAGAGATCTACTAGCAGGCAATCTCGTTGATGGCAGTAGCAGAGAACCAGTTCAAGAGCTCGCTTGAATGGAAAATTATTTTCTTGGCGGCTTTGTTTGTCAAATAACACTTTGATCGACACAGTGAATCCGACAATCTCGGCGAAATCACTGTCTAAAAGTCCTTCGAAACCAGAGAGAGACCTGTTTCCACAAGTTAAACTACAAAGCCCTGAAAATGATTTTCGGAAACTGCTCAGTTCTTTTCGGGTCGACCAAGCGGAGTTTTGTTGCCATATGGTCGCGTAAGCCAGCCACGGTGTCAGTTCAACAACCCAAATCGGCTCAAAGATAGTAGATACTCCAACTAAGCGCTAATATATCTTTAAATATAAAGATTAATGGTCAGGATAGCTTCTCCATGTTGTAGGTGGAAATCCTGGACTCAAACGGACAATTGTTTCCTTTTGTTGAGGACGAACGAGACTCAGGCATCCATCAGATAACTACGGCCACCTGAAATAAAACTAAAATTTACATGACCAAATAATTTAAGACTTAAATAAGAGGCTCAATAGGAAGAGCAATAAAAAAAGGTTCAACCTAGTATGATTTTTTTTATGATAGCTGGAAGGATGGCAGAGATGTAGAGAAGATTAAGACCACAGCCATAAAACTCTGGATTTCGATGGCATCGAAAATGGCCGCTATGCTATGTGAGTGCGCTAAGCACTGTGGGTGAGACGGCCCCTTTAAGCTCGAAACACCCTAAACCAGTAAGCACCCATTGTTGACAGTCAGGGTGTTTTAAAATGTAGGGTTAGGATTTGGATTAGTTGACACAGGGCCATTGAAGAAGCATTATATTTGTTTGTTGTGTAGTGACTTATAATAGCCATAAACACCCTAAATTAGTGAGCACCCATTGTTGATGGTTAAGGTGTTTTTAAATTTAGGGGTAGGATTTGTATTAGATCACAGGACCATTGAAGATTGAAGCATATACAGATTCCGAACCAGAAAATAAAAAAAATATTTTATGGAATTGATACTTTTATTTGACTAAGTGGGAGGGCTGATCGAGACAAGAAAATACAAATGAGAGCCGGACTGCAAATGTTTCCCCTCAGAGGTTTCATTAAATACATTTTCAAAATAGCTGCTGTTGTTGATGTTATTCATAATAAGTCCATGTCACACATTTATTTACATGTATTACATATTTTAAAACTTATTTTTTTTAGATCAGACTTCTCACAGCATTTGACGATGGAAGCTACACAGATTTTTTTCCTTTATGGAATGATCAGATCACTGTTGATGCCCAGCAGTCTGACTCCACCTCTCAAAAACTTGAATTCAATATCAACATTTACTTTGCTGTGTATCCTATAACAAATGGAAGGCAGGTGTTTAAGGTATCCATTGTAGAGTAATTGCTTAATTAGGACGCATTCTTTTGGGACCTAGTCCGGCTATTCTGAAAAAAGAATACACCGCAATAAAATAATGTTGCTTACATGTATATTGAAGGGCTGTGTGCGAAAAGGGTCTCCTGATCACATTCTAAATTCTCCTTCAATTTCTTTGTTTTCTAAGGGAGAATTTAGAATGTGACGAAGATTGAGTCACTTACACCCTTTTTGGACACAGCCCAAATGATAATTCCCAAATGATGTACTAAAAGTGGGAGATAAATATCTGCAAGATTTTGAGGTATTCTGATTTTGGAATATCTGGAATAATTATCTCAAAAGAATGTTCCCTAAAACACTTCACCATAAGATTGACACAAGATGACAACAGATGTACATTTGACTGCAATTCTTTGCAAATTATCCCAAATGTTGGTCAACTACCCACCCACCCTTCCCTTAGTTTTCAAAGCCTTTCTCTACAATGAGGAGCCCATTACTAGGAGCATACCCATGTGATGGGTAGCGCCCACAGCACAGTAGACGATGTGGCTATTTATAGTCGCGAAGTTCTGGTATGCGATTACGTTGTCTTTTGTTCTCTTGCGCTTTAATATTTTTAGCAGTTTGAACCGTGTTAATTTAATACAATTTTTCAGTGCATCCTGATTGGTTAAAAGTGACGGCCTTTGTTTCTTCTCGTGGGAAACACAAAGCTAAAAATAGCTACATCATCTGTTCTGCTGTTGGACAGACCTAATCTGGGAGATGCACGCTCCTGGTAATGGGCTCCTAGTGCTACAATCTAATAAATAGTAAATCATATTTTACATGCAAAGGATTGCGGGTAAAAGTATAATTGCACTTTTCTGCCAGATTAACTGCTATAGTGTAATATTACTTGCCTAGTGGTTTCTATGGACTCGAGCGCTGATTTAATGTCAATTAGTTCGACCAATAGAAACCACAAGGACATGTTAATTATTATAAAAGGTTTAATAATCCAGCATTCTGTGGGTACCCTGCAGGTAGTTTTTTTGTGTGGGTCCTGGGTCAGTGTCTAATTAATACAGGATATTTGACTGCCCTTGTATGCATTTGTTAATTCTGGTGCTTGTTGGCTCATCAGTTGCCTTTGCAGTGATTAGTTGACTGTGTTATTATCACTTTTGTTTCTGAATATAACAACATACATGTACAATGTACACAATCATGTAGTGAGAACCTCTTGTCCAATCAGAACACTGGAACAGGGTTCGCATGGTCATGGAAAAACCATGGAAAGTCATGGAATTTGACAGTTGCATTTCAGGCCTAGAAAAATCATGGAATTTACAGTATGGAAATGACATTAGGTCATGGAAAACTCATGGAATTTCGGATTTATGCCCTAATTGTGGGTGGTATGGAGGTTGTATAAATGTTACTGCCTTCTCATTCATACTATGTTTGTAATAGCTCTGCATTTTTAAGGTCATGGAATTTTATTTTTACTCATGAATGGAATTTAGTTCCCAAGTATCTGTGCAAACCCTGTAGAATCTAGCTATGAAATTGTATGAATGTTCAATTAATATTATTATACCGTCAGTCATGTACAAATATAAATCTATGCATGTATATATTAACTACTTATTAACCGAGCAAGCGAGGTTAATAAGGTGTTTATTACATGTATATGGCATATTTTGTTCTAACTTTTAAAGTTTTAATTCGACCGGTTCGTGTACACAAACACTGCAGCGGAAAAATCCGTATTGCCCATGGGCATTACGGGAGAATTCCGCCCGCTAAACGGCCAGTCAGCGCGCGCCATTTGACCGGAAGTAGCTCCTGTCATATAATAAGTATAAATATTTTATAAACATTTTCAAGATATGTAGTCTGTGAATGTGGTGTTGATTTTTTAAACTTGTCTGTTGTTTCCAGTGATTATTGATTTTATTATTTTCAGAACAAGGTGGAACTGGATAGATCAATGAAAACATTCAAGGCTTACTTAGAAAACAAAGGCTCTGGTCTGAGTCAGACTACAGAATTCCTGCCATATTATGCTCTCCCTTTTGTACCTGATCCCACTACACATCCATCCTTCAAGCCACTGTTCTCTGTAAGTATTTTGCACCTGATCCCACTACACATCCATCCTTCAAGCCACTGTTCTCTGTAAGTATTTTGCACCTGATCCCACTACACATCCATCCTTCAAGCCACTGTTCTCTGTAAGTATTTTGCACCTGATCCCACTACACACCCATCCTTCAAGCCACTGTTCTCTGTAAGTATTTTGCACCTGATCCCACTACACATCCATCCTTCAAGTCACTGTTCCCTGTAAGTATTTTGCACCTGATCCCACTACACACCCATCCTTCAAGCCACTGTTCTCTGTAAGTATTTTGCACCTGATCCCACTACACATCCATCCTTCAAGTCACTGTTCTCTGTAAGTATTTTGCACCTGACCCCACTACACATCCATAATTCAAGCCACTGGTGCGACCCCTAGTCTAGAGAGGATTAACAACCTCGGCAACATGGGGGATCGATTCAGGACCTCCTAGAGAGGATTACGACCTCTCAGTTGCCCAGGGGATTAGGACCCCCTAGCTTAAGAGAGGTTTAAGGCCTCAGCAGCCCAGGGATTAGGACCCCCTAGAGAGGATTAGGACCAGTCTCAGTTGACTGGGAGATTAGGACTCAGGCCAGCCTATTGAGGATTAGGTTTAGTCAACAGCCTGGGGGATTCAGGAGAGAGGATTAGGACCTCTTGGTAACCTGGGGATTATGACCTTGTAGAGGGTTGACACCTAAGCCCTTTTTCCCACAAACGTCTTTTTGCATTGCCTTCTTTATTATGGGTTGGGAGCGTTAATTGCAAGATTGGCATAATGTACATGGTTCCAGAAAAAAAAAGTTCATTCGGACTACAAACCAGGCAACTTGTGGGACATTTCTTTCATTGCTTCTTAAATTTTTCAAGACTTGTATCTAAAAAAGTAACAATGTTTTAGTGTTGACCATACAATTGAATCATTCTCTGAGATAGAAAAGTGTCACATTCATGTTGAACAATAGCAATAATGAGTTGTAAAAGAGAGAATATTGCAAAATCACGCCCTAGAATGAACACTGGAAAAAATTGCTTATTACCAATAATAATAATTATTATAAATTATTTATTTATTACTTTGCAGAATTCATGGAGTTTGGAGCTAAGAAGCAAACTTGAATCATTTCTCAGGACTGTTCTGAAATCACAGGAAAAACCCAAGTTATTCACCCTCTTTGTATCCTTTTAAAGAATAATGATAATAATAATTATTATTCTTGGTGTTATAAAATCCATCGTATTGTAAGTCACTATAATTATTCTAAAACGTTTTGTCTGAAAAGTGCAAGGTACAAATGAGGGACTATCTTCTGATAGTTGCCCACGGAAATTTGATGTTCTTAAAACAGTATTAACCCAAGAAAGTATTAATGTCAATGGCTTACATGTACATACATGTACAATGTGCATACATGTATATGCTACTTTTAAGAACACCAAATTTCCAAGGCCACCTATAAGACAATAGTCCAATTATTCAGTAATAAATGTTCTGCCATTGTCGCTGGGCACTCTTGTAGTAGTTTACATGTACATCCACGGCAACAACTAAATAATTGCATCACATGATCAATGTAATAATAATTTTCATTATTAGAATTGGAGAAAATTTAGTGGTGAACCATACATTGTACCAGTATGTATTGTCAGTAGGTGTCATAGCATATTTAATTAGAAGTAAATTGACTATAATTTAAATCTGGCTGAAGAAATATAGTATATCTGATGGTGAGAATTTTCAAGCTTTAACCTTAGCTCATACATGTCAGATTTTTAAAGAATTATATAAATGATGCAGCAATGATCATTATTAAATGACCGTAAGTTTACTTTGCAAGCTGAATGATTGTTCGTGTTGGATTTGAATATTTTTGAGCCATATACAAAATGTAAGAAGATATTATAAATTAACTCACTTGTTAGTCCTTACCATAAGTTATTGTCCGACCTATATCCCCCTCCCCCTTTTCTTATGGTCCAAACACATAAGCCAGGGTAAAAAAAACTTGTTTGATAGCTTTTAAAGGTGCAGTTCTTCCCCTCATTATTATTTATCAAAAATGAATTTCATTTCATTTTTCTCATCAACCCTTGGTTACAAATATGATTATGTAGGCTAAATCACATAATTTTATTAAATGTAATTATGTACTGTTTAATAAACGAGCAGCAGTGTTTTATCAGGTTTAAAACTCGAGGGTGCAGCCCGAGAGTTTTAGACCTGATAAAACACGTACTGCAAGTTTATTAAACGGCTTCAAAAACTTATAATGGTTACTTAATGAACCAATTGAACCTTTGTATTCACAACGCCATGCAAAATATTAGAGTAATCACCGCCTGCGATTACGAACATCTCAAGGGAATGACATGAAGAAATTACCATACTATGTCGTTTGAAGCGGCATTTCGCAATGCTGAAAGCATTGTGTGGCAAAGAACATTAGCCAGGGCAAGAAGCTGCACTTGAAGGATTTGGTGTCAATTTTAGTTCAATACTTGGAAAGCGATGTGACTGACATGACGGCAGACTCGAAATTTTTGACTCCGGCACAAAATATGAAGAGGATGTTTGTAAGTTTAATGCACGTTTTTATCATTTTATGGCTTTGAGTTTGATTTAATAATTGGAACTAAACAGTGGCTTGGTAAACAAGTAATGGTAGTTGGTAACTTCATTAAAAAAATATATCTGTGTATCTCGGTAGTCTGCTGATATTAGTAAATTTAGTGCAAAATGTATTATCTAGGTACCTTATGTTCTGTGTACATTTCGCTATCTTTGGGTCTTTATCAGTGAATTCTTAATTAGACTGAAACTTTATATAAAATTTCATGTTCATTAGTATTCTTTATATAAAACGTTCATCCTAATTAGCAATTCCATGAGAAAGCTGAAACATCAATAGAAATTCAAAGAGTTGCAAGGTGCTTATCCGTTGTCTCAATCATTAACCCTGTTTCCCCCTGGAACAGAATTCAAATCCCTCCACGGGCTTTTTAGAATGATGAGATTTTATCAGGTATAAAGGAGCAATATGCACGTGACTAATTTGCTTCATCTGATTGGACAAAATGCTCATTAATTATTCATGAGTTTTTGAAGACTATTTCATATATATATCATACTTCGGTTTTAAATGTATTTCTAAATACTTATTTTTAGCTTTTTAATATGTATTAATATGTATATGTTACAGGTCAAAATTAACTTCAGGTCATTTTTTTCAACCTAGGTCATTTTTTTCAACCTAGGTCAATTTTTTTTCAATAGAGGACAAATTAATCCCTGAACAAATACAAATCCTAACCCCTACATTTAAAAAATACCCTAACCATCAGTAAACATAAGTTCCCGGGGTAAGCCAAACCAAACCACTAAAGAAATGAACAACACAGACAAGGTAAGTTACATGTATTTCTATTGCAAAATATTTCTGACAGTAGAACTTGATATCTTCTTAAATTACTGCAATGCCATCCTCAACCGAAACACAAGGAACTATGAAAAAGTCATACTTGTTTAGGAATTTTGAAAGGTTGAGTTTGATTTGACCTAAGTTGATTCAATTTGACCTAGGTTGAAAAAAAAATGACCTAGGTTGAAAAAAAATGACCTAGGTTGAAAAAAATGACCTAGGTTGAAAAAAAATGACCTAGGTTGAAAAAAAATGACCTAGGTTGAAAAAAATGACCTATGTTGAAAAAAATGACTTAGGTTGAAAAAAATGACCTAGGTTGAAAAAAATGACCTAGGTTGAAAAAAAATGACCTAGGTTGAAAAAAATGACCTAGGTTGAAAAACAATGACCTAGGTTAAAATAAATTTGACCTGAAACTAAATTTGACCTGTAACATATACATGACCACATCAGCACATGTGCTGCCCTTAAACAAATCGTGTTGAAATAAAGGCTTTTGATAGTTTATTGACTAAATGATTGATTGACAGACTGTACCCAGCTGAACAGAGAATTTCCCCCAACCAATTAGAGTGCATAAAATGTTTCAATGGCCATGAGCCCTCGTTCCAGGCTCTTTTTCATCAACTGGTCATGGTCATTTTGCTGCCATTGTGTTAATTGAAACACTCATGTTCAGTTCAGTTCTGCAAAAAAAAGCTATGCGTATTATAACTTTTTCTAAATTCGATGAACACTCAAGTCCTTTATTTAAGTCATTGAATATAATTAAGTTGCTTGATCTGGTCACTTTCCATATCGCATCTTTTATGTTTAAGTTTTACCATCAACTATTACCTTCAGTCTTTAAAAAGTTCTTTACTCCAATTGATAGAATCCATAGCCATAATACAAGATCTGCATCAAAACAGTGTTATTACCTTCCTAAAGCAAGAACGAATTATGGCATATTTAACATAAGATTTCAAGGATCTAAAATATGGAATTCTATGGATAAAAACATGAAATCGTTTTCGTTTTCAAAATTTAAAGAAAAGTTTAAAAGTGATTTATTGAAGAAATATTAAAGATATTTCTTCTACCACTTCTAAAGTTGATAAAACTGTTTTGGTCTTTTTTTCTCCTGAATTTTAAATACTATTTATGCTCTCGAAGATTATTTTATTATGACATTAGTGTAGATCTGTGTGTGAATGTGTGTTTATTGCTGCTTTTGCCTGTGTGTGTATGTGTGGGTATGTTAGCATAGTTTATGTTGTGTGTGTACCCCTTGCTTTCTTCCGACCTTGTAATTATAATTATTCTATTTAAACTGGCTTCCTGGCATTTTTAGTCCAAGTACCCTAATTATATTTATTTTAACTTTTAAACACATAACTGTTGTATTATTCAAAGGGTACAATAAATTGTTGTTGTTGTTGTTGTTGTTGTTGTTGTCTTTATTAGTTAAGCCACTCTTTTGCCAACTGAAATTATCAGCCATGTGTTGCCAGGCTGTTCATTTTGTCCATATTTCATGCTTTGTGCACCTCAGGTTCTCTGTTCAGCTGGACATGACTGTATAATGTGGATTAAGTTTGAAGTATTAGTAAGAGTACTTTACCTTGGAAAGTTTTTTTTAAAATAATCTATTTAATATTATATCCAGTGTCACAGTTATTAAAACCTTTACACAAACATCAAATTCTTTAAACAGAAAGTTGGTCCTGATACTGTTGACAAAGGTATTTAACATTAATTAAATATTGATGAATAGTTGCAATCAAAATTGTTACTGAATTGAAGAAGCTAGCATTTTTTTTACATGATTGTGAATTTGTCAATTCCATGTTTGAATAAAAAAACATGATTTTTAAAGGTGTCACTGCATATCAATAGAAGCTGTGTGCAAATTAAAAAGGGCATAAGTGCTTCCTGATCACATTCTAAATTCTCCTTCAATTTCTTTGTTTTCTAAGGGAGAATTTAGAATTTGATCAAGAGTGACTAATGCCCTTTTTGCACACAGCCCTTCAATTTATGTCCTTTCTCAAGCAGTGGCCGTGTTGGCTAGAAACAATAGACAGTGGCAGATCCAGTTTTAATCAAACTACATGATTGTATGATCATAACATATTGATACAATATTTGTTATAACAGATAGGAGAACGCATGCAGAACAACTGAGATTGCTTCAGCATCAGCTGTCCGAGGTTGAGCATCGATCTGTACAGTACTTCAAAAAATTCTCAAGAGTCCAGGCATGTGTACAATAATAGACCACCTCAAGGTTTTTCTACTTTTCTTATTAATGCTTTCGGCAAATAGGACTAGCGGAAAGATGGCCTGCTAGCAGCTGTTATTGATGTTTTTTTGCATTTTTTTTCCCGGATTGGGCTACCTGTGGTGCGTGGTCGCGGTCCACAGGTAGCCCAATCCGAAAAAATAGCAAAAATCATCCATAAGAGCTGCTAGCAGGAGAGTAGAAAGAGCACATTGAAGCTATAGTAAGAACGCCAACTTTGGGGGTTGTACCTTGTATAGGAGTGAAGGTATTGCCATGCAAAGTCCAGGGCTCACCACTAACAGTTATTATCCTGTCACCAGTGGAAAGTAAACTTTTCATGTGGAAAGTAAAAAGTTTGGTTTGGAAAGTATATTTTAAGCAATAGATACAGAATGGGTGACTGTGCTTAATTGGATTTATAATCTCGAGCTGAAAGCGAGAGTTTATAAATCCGATAAAGCATGGACACAAATTCTGTACCTGACTTATCAAACTTCTAGATGTAGAGAGTCATGTTTTCAGTTATTTTGGCGATACGACTTATTTTGGCTGAGAAAATCGAAGTTAAAGTTTAATATATGTAAATGAGACTGTATCCATATCACATTTATAAACACTCAGTAAACATTCATTTCCTTTGTTTTTGCGTCATGAATTATTAATGATTTTGATACTGTAAATATATTTTCAACATTTCCTCAGTTTACCTTAATTGCCACAGTGCAGTGGCAACAAGCCTTAAAAGTTAGTTTTGAGTCCTGAAAGTCCTTTTAAATTTTACAAACGTTTGTATGACAAAGCAATTTTTTTGCATACCCGGTAATGTGCAATTCTATTATTCCTGGATCCACACTAATCTCAAATTATACCCAGTGAAATTAGTTGCCTCATTTTGCATACAGTAAGTTTGGTAGTTAGACAGAGCTTAAAGTGCATGTAATTAGTGTTCTGTTCTAAGTTATTGACTTTAGAAGTTTATGCTGTGCAGTTACTATTATAGTACCCTGATAGACGGAGATTCCCCTCTCTCAAGCTGAAGGGAAGAAAGAGATAAGGAAAGTTTAAAAAATAAATTAATGAAGGGAGGAATTCATGCAATGAACAACTAACACATGAAAATTCTAACCATTTAAGACTTTGAAGTAATATATCAAACACTACTTAATAATTCATGAGGTATATAAAAGTAGCCAACCAGAGATCTCGATTTGTACCACGTGCAGTACTTTAAAACCCCGTCAAAGTACTCTCTACAGTACTTTGAAATCCTTTTCTATGTCCAAGGACTTTCAACTATGAATATTCATAGTTCAAAGTCCTTGGACTTCGAAAATAATTTCAAAGTACTGTAGGCAAATACCTTGAACAAAGGGAAGTCTTACGATTGATCACGGACTTCCCCAAGCGGTAAAAAATGTCAAGGTACAATACCTGTCTTGATGCATACAGACTGTCTCTCCAATGTGAGACCTGATTTTTTTGCACACTGCCCCGACACTGCGCATGTCTGTGACGCCAACTATAGTGCCAAACTATAATGTTTTCATCAAATTTCACGCCAGGTTGTAAACACGCGTACTCCCACGAGAACAAGCGCATAATTGTCAACGTTCCATCTTTTCTTTAACAGTGGACGTTTGATTATTCAAGTCAAACAAAGCAACGATATGTAAATACGCAAGTACAACCTACAAGCCTGAAACATCGAAACTAACTCTAAATGCATGAAGTTTTAAAATCATTTTGTTGTTTATCCCAAAACCACCAAACAAGCATGAAATTATTCAGTAGTGTTTGATGTCGTTTCAAGGCCTCCAATTCAGACTGGACGGGGTTTCAAAGTCCTCGCAATTAGTTCCAGCCTCCTCGGACTGGAACTAATTGCGCGGACTTTAAAATCCTGTCTAGTCCTCATTGTCGGCCTTGAAACATTACGTAAACCACCAGGAGCTGTTTTAGAAGCGATTTCTAAATACTGTGAGAGGGGGTGAAAACTGAGGCAAAGCCAAGGTTTTTCAACCCCTTCTCACTGTATTTAGAACCTCGTTTCTAAAACAAGCCCTGAGTGTTTTACATGTCTTCTCAAACTCCACTTTAATGATAAAACTAGCGATCTAAAAGTCTTGAAATGCGAGCTGTATTTGGAAACGATTTCTAAATACTCGTCATGGTCATGCTTTCTATTGTATTCACCAATGAATTTGAGAAGTACTATGCAAAAAGTTTGTAAATTTTTTCGAAAATGTGACTATTTTTTACTGTTTACAGTCATCGTACAGACTTTGTAATTTGTTTGCAAAATGTCTGTTAATGTACAAAATTACACACAAACATATCACAAAGTCTGCAAGATGTTTGTAAAATGCTCACATCTTTATAGAAACATTTTACAGCCTTTTCCGGTAGATTTTTTCTAGTGTAAGTTATTTTCTCTTTGCCTGGTGTACAGGGTGACTATCACAAGCTGATTGGTATTGCTGCAGAACTGGTAGACTCCCTGGAAAACGCAGTCAGAGGAAATATGGTAATATAAAATTATTTGATTATACATATACATGTAGCTTAACTCTAGCTCTGCCTTGGTCTGAAGCTAATCAACCAGTGATGTTCCCTGCTAGCCGAGATCTCTTCCTAATTCCCACAGTGAGAGAGAGAAAGGGAAGAGAAGAGGGAAGAAGCCGGTGTAGGACGCTTTATTTGCCGCTGATATGTGTGGGTTACCTAGCAACCCTGTCATAATCCTCCACATGACTTTGAAACCGATGTTAATCTCAAATAGTGTAAGTGACGTGTTGTGGTTTCCATACGCATCACGCATTTCTGGTAAAAACCGGTTTCAAAGCCTGTTTGGTTCGTCCACAGTTGTGGACGGCAGTATATCAAAGAAAGTGTCCAACACCGGCAGAGATCTCACCCTTCTATCTCTCTCTCACCTTGGGAAGGAATAAATCTCTGCTCGCAGGGAACCAGTGAAGTTTCCCAGTCGGATTTTAAATGCAACAGTTTCGTTGTTATTTTTAATTAATGTTTGTTATATTCTCCTGATTCAGGTTACGCCCGAGTACTTACACGATATCTGTATGAGGCTATTTAGCCCCTCAACACAAGACTCTATAGATGTCAGAAAACCTGGAACGGTGGGTACTACATTGTTGTACTTTCTTACGTGTACCGGCAAATAAGATGGCACATCTGTGAAGGAGAAAATACTAATCCTTTACCTTAAAAGCACTGTGTCATGGTTTTCCGCATGTCTGGAATCAATGTTCAATTGGTGGCTGTTAATATGCCTTTTATAGGAAACAGTCACATGCTGATATAATACTTCGTTGACGAATGAATTGAGCTCGTGATCCCCATGGGAAAGGCGTTACCATGGATGCTGGATGGCATGTCTTCTTTAAAAAATTCTGTTTTAGAAAGAACAACAATCGATTGGAAGTGGAAAATAGCATTATTTTACAAAATAGGTTTTGCTAATAATACTACCGATCTCGCTTTTAAATCAAGAGCCCATAACCAAGAGCGAGAATCTCCCATACTACCTCTATGCTATGGCATTTTCACAAGTTAGGTTATTTTTAGAACGGTTTCCCGCTATTATTGGGTTGCAATCATTCCTAAGGGAATAAAATCACAAAAGCGTAGCAGACGTGTTGTTGGTATAATAAAAGAAGCTAATGAGGCATCTTTTGTTCCACCACGGGTGTAACCCACTAATTGGCGGCAAAAATAATCTAAAAATAGCTCAACTTGTGAAAACGCCGTAGCATCTATATAAGAGATATGGACGCTCTTGGTTATGGGCTCTTGTTTAAATAAATTAAAAATTAAGATTTTTTTGCCATCCAGTACAACCACATGATTGCATTCCTGTAAAAGACCCATTGGCTTCAAACAGTTAAAGTCCCCTCCCTTCATGCTTGATTGACAGGATATGCAATATTTTCCTTGAAGACTAGATCTACGCACAGTTTGTTAATCATTTTTGCACATTTACTTTGATTTTATCCATCGCACACGTGTGCTAGGGTCGTCAGTTTATATGAAAACTACTGAAAATCTTCCAGCCCGGAACATAAAGGCGTGTCCCTCACCGTCACACAGCTCCTTTAAACAGTGTATTGCGCAGTCTGTATTTACAAACAGTACCAAGATTACTACCTAGCTAACTGATATCTAGAGGAAAATACCCCACATTTATGCAATTTAATCAAGTCAATAAGTAAGGGTTATCAGCCATCCGCCCGAGGTATGGGGTTTATTCACCGAGGGTTCCGCATGAGGGCAGGGCCTGAGGTGAGTAAATCCCATACCCCCGAACGGAAGGCCGTAACATGCTTATTTGTTTCAATGGTGAGGTTTTCTTGTTGTATGCAATAACAATATATATATTTATAAATCATTAGGAAGCATGGTTTGCAAAGTAGAAAGTTGCATAGAATTACTGTTCACATAGCTTCTCATTGTTTTTATCTCTGTCCTTTCAACCAACGTAGCTTGTAGTTTAGTGGATAGGACAGACGACTAGGAACCAAGAGAGTGAGGGTTCGAGGTGAAGCTCGTATATAACACCTTTTTTTCAAAGAGTAAGCCAGTATAGTTTTAAATACCAGGAAACATATGATGCCTGAAATAGGAACGCATTTTCCTTTTTTTCGCTTATTCCCTAGGAGCAAGGGGAATAGTAAAACAAAACTATGCGGATATGTGTAAATTTTATGATTGAGGGGAAGCCATGTTTGATGAGGTTTTTTTGTTTTGTTTTCCTTATTCCCTTGGAGCATTTAGGGGAATAGCGTTAATGTGGAAGTATTCACCGGGTGAACCCCTGTAGTTATAAATGCTAGCTCACTCCTATATTTTCTAGTTTGAGTTTTAAATGCTCAACAGGGCATATGCTTTTGTGGTTGGTATTTTCAACACTATAGTGATAAAATGAATAAAGTTGGAGTTGAAGTGTATAACAAGTAATCGAGTTACACGGGGGAGTATATAAGGGAAACAGGCGTATACTAAGCATTCGAAACACGAGTTTTGAGTCAATACACACAAAAGCCCGGACGACATATTATATATGTAAATGTATTTTGAAATTGTACCATGTTTTTTATACTTGTGGTGCAATCACAATATGCATCGCGAGCGCCACATTGTGCTACTAACAAGTAGTGTTGATTTCATGAAATTGACCAGTGAAACCGAAGACGAAATTGACGATATTTTTACACGAGGGTGTGATCACAATTTTTGCAGGCGCAAATGACTCCTTATCATCATACGATTGTTTCAAGGTGTAACTTGTACCATGGCTAAAATCATATTATAAGCTACAGGGAGTAGAATGACTGCAGAAAATATTTTTTTTGGCCAAAAAGTGATCATCTTTTTCATCTTATTTATTGTTTACTCTTTAATGCCAGCAGGTATAAATTAATGTCATACATCAAAATCATCCCCTCTGACAGGATTTCTAATTTTTGTGGTCATATTTGTAATCGGGCCTTGCATCAAAATCACGTAAATTCCACCCTGTTATTAGGAACACCGTTGTAGGAATTATTTAACTTGAATGTCGTCCGGGCCCTTTTTGCCTGACGCGGCCCATATTACAAGTACATGTATTTGATTTGTTTAATTGTGTTTTGGTTCACAACAGGCAAGCTCCATGCTTCGTGCGTCCATTGCACAAACTTCACAAGGGTAAGCTTTATAAGTTCAGTTAAATGTTTCCTTTTCCTTGATACAATAAAATAGGAGAAAATCTTAAAAATAACGAGCCGAGCAAAAGTATTTTTGATATCGTTAACCTATTTTATGAACATATTGTTAGCCAATCAGAGCGCACATTATATACGGGTGGTTTAATGAAGTGAGCTTCTTATTAGTTTTCTACTAACTCTACTCATTCAATATGTCATCGTCACTGTTGCGTAAGATAAGATTCCTGAAAGTTCTATTACGTTGGCGCCAGGAATACTTCTAAAGGAATCTGTTGAAAAAATAAATAGAGCCAATCACGGTTGCACTGAATAAAACCACAATGAGCCAATCACGAACTGAAGTAATTCATGATTGGTTTTAGAGCGGATTTCAATTGAGTGTCGGAAGTGTTTTGGTTTTGCGTTTACTAAGCTCTCTTATTGGCTGAGAAAATAAACCAACCAATCAGAATCCAAAGTAAAACCAAACGCAAATTGGTTTTGGTTTTGGTTTGGTTTGTCATTGACTCACAGGGAAGCCATTTATGGGCCATCCCTTCATGTAGGATGACACGAATTGCCACCAAATTGTATTCTATTGTATTGCATTGTGTTGCGTTCTATTGTTGTATTGAATTGTATTGTGTTGTATTCTATTGTATTTTTGGTAAAAATTCGTGTCGTCCTACATAAAGGGATTGCCCATTTATGAGTTACTTGTGATTACTCGCTCCTATGATTGGCTTGCTGTGGGTAATTTGCGTTTGGTCTTCGACACTCATGTGAAATTCGCTCTAATTAGTTTCGAATTACCTTGATTGACTGATCATTACAAAACATTTGTCACAGCCAATAGAACAGCTAGTAAGCAAACCCCACAGCAATCACTTATTACTTTTGATATTCAATCGAAAACTAGTCTCCTTCGCAGCCGTTATGGACTCTGTCACGTAACGCACTGGAGCTCAGAGCGTTACGTGACAGAGTCCATAACGGCTGCGAAGGAGACTAATCGAAAACCCGCTCTACTAATATTTACTCAATTACTGAAGTGCTGCAGAGAGTATCGACCTGTCAAGTGTGGCATCTCTGGATTATGAGAAGATCAAGAGCGACCTACTAACCCTAGCTGAACGACAACGAGCCTTCCTCCTACAGGCCCTGAGATGGGTGGGTGGCTTGTGATGATCGAGTGTGTCAGGATCAGTTTGACATTACAGGAGAATACCGCTAACAACTGTTGCTAGTTAGCACTAAGGGCGCGTTTGTTTGGGATAACCTATTTGTGGCGTTGATATAATATTCATCCACGGACATTATCTGATCCGGGAAGATAACAGTTCCAGAGAGCGAAGCTCGAGGGAGACTGAGCTTTGAGGATCAGATAATTTCCAAGGACAAATAGAGCATATTTCGACGTCACAAAGGCTATTGTTGTTATTATCCTTCAAATTTTTTTTTTGACGCATGCTTATACGCTTACAGGTATTCGCTGATATTTCCTGCTCGCGGTGAGAAAATATCCGGTCATGTGATGCATTCAACCAATCACACGCGAGAGAAAATATTTGATGGATTGTAACCAGGGATATTGTATTTATATTCTTATTCCAGAATCAGAATATTCTAGTTATTTTGCCTTCAGGAGCTGCGAGAATACACAGAATGCATTCCAAGTATTCCATAATAAGAATAGATCCCGAACGAACGCTTGCACGTATATTATCCTGACTATACACACTATGCATAACTCGCGCGGTCACAACACGAAAAAGAGGTCGGTAGGTCCTCTGGAATGTTGAAGTTGAAATACTAGCAGGAGGTGTGAAACGTGTTGAACATGATTGTTTATAATACAATCAGCTAGGCGCATAGCAAATTAACGGCATTGTTTCACAATCTCCCCGGGCGCTTCAATTTCAACATTCCAGAGGACCTACCGGCCTCGTTGGCATGCTAGTTACCAGGACTTATGCATAGGGTCTATTATATTCTTATTCCAGAATAGATCCCAAACGAACGCTCACACGTATTATTCTGGCTATTCTTATTCTAGAACAGCTCCCAAACGAAGGCGCTCTAAATTGTACTAGCAACATGTTCTGATCTTATTCCACTGCCAACAGCATGCATATAATTCAAGATTCTACTAGCAACAGTTGTGAGTTCTCATGAGATTTTACTCGCATTTCTAAAAATCTATTCGCATGTTGTGATTGCGTGAGCCTCATTTCTAACCCTGTACAGTATATTGCATTGCTGGCCGTTTGGGTGGGATCCATAGCATTACAAAGCATCCAGGAGGTGTATTCAGTATAATTCCAGAAATGTGTTTGCCACTTTTATTCCGAGAGGTTATCTCCGGATTCTTCTGTTACTTCCCGCCACAAAAGCCAACACGATAAATTCTAATTCGATGTGTGGGTTAGCCTGACGTTGATCAGTCCCTATGGTTGTTCCAGGGGCCATTAGAATTCAGTATTTTGCAGCGATGAAGACTGCGTGAGATTAGTGAAGGTTTTAATTCTAATTTATATAACCATGCAGACCTGAGTTCCAGCATTGCTTACTCTCAATTTGAGATTAAAAACATATTGCTTGACGAGAAATGACTAGTACTTTTTTATCTGTGATATACTTGATTGAAAAAGGAAACCGTTGTTATCAAGATAACTCAAATCTTCGGTTAAGTCTTCAATAATCCCTGATTAGCACTAATCAGGCTTCAAACAACCGGGCCTAGGACCGTTCAGCCAAATAAATAGTATACTTTGCCCCCTTTCACTAAATCTGTGGACCCTTTTAACTGTCACCCCTGCACATAAACATACATGTAGCTGGCTTCACGGCGATCAAAACCAGTTATTTGTTTGTAACACTGACTAAGTAAACTCCTCTAAAGGGACTGGACGGTGCAAAACAAAGCTAAAGATGACTGAATAATTTTATTTTCGTTTTCAGCGACTGACACAAACTACCAGTGTCGATATAAGGGATGCTAATGCGAGAGCTTACATCATACATGACCTCCTGGGGCTGTCCATGCCTGGTGATATCAGGGTGAGTCAGCTAATTTAGAAACCGTCCATATTATAGTTCCACCAGCGCTACAATAGTTGTTAACTATACGTGGCCGCACATGCTTCCTCCCCAAACAAATTCTTATGTGGAAATTAGGGGCAATTCTTCAGCCAAGGAGGCGGTACTGGCTTGAAGTCTGCAACCAGCGGCATGGCTGAGAGTGGTCGAGCGGCGCGGCTTGGCAGAGCGGTTACCACGGCTGACTCGCAATCCACAGTCCCCGATTTCGATTCCCTGTGCGCTCTATCACGTTTGTAAATAACCAGTCGACTTCCCTCCTTGTTGTTTGGGATTCTTATTCTGTTTAGTGTAAACACGCCACATCAGCTTAAGCTGCAAGTACACCGTGTATAACTTATTTACCAGTAATTATTTACTGTTATTATTATTTACCAGTCTTATCTGATACCATAACTGGTTATTTAAGCAGTTTTTTAACTCACTTGATACTAAACGTATTAACTTCGCCTCTCTCTCTATTTTGAAAGTAAATTTAAACTCATATCTCTGTCGTAAATATTAATTATTTTTATTAATTATTATTAAGAATGTTGTGTTAAAAACGTCAGAGTGAGTTCGTCAGAGTGAGTTCTTACATCTATCCACTTGCTATATTAGTATACAGAGGAAAAAATTCACGTAAGGCATTAATGGTTTCTTTTTAGGCTTCCTCGCCACTACCCCATTGTAAGTTGTGAATTATTCACTTCTATCCTTTGTAAATTGTATTAGTGGCGAATCAGTTAAATACAAATACAAAAACAAATACAAGCTCAGATATTGACAATGAATTGACGCTTAACAGGATGGCACTCTCAGAGTACTGAATCACTCAAGTGATCTGGTGCGGCAGTACACCGCCAGGCTATTAAATGCACTTTCGTCCTTTTCATCAGGTAGGACTTTTGAACTATTTTATATAATTGCAGTTGTGTAATGGGCAAATGGTTTTCCGAGTCAGACGTAAATCAATAGAGCGGTTTTCAGTTGAGTGTAGTAAAACCAAACGCAAATTACCCACAGCCAGCCAATCAGTAGTATATGAATTGTTGCTTCTGGCCCGATTACAACAAAATACAACGAACACACTGTTGCATTTGTTGCATTTTATGACATCTCACCCTTCGGGTTCGTTATCATAAAATGCGACAAATGCAACAGTGTGTTCGTTGTATTTTGTTGTGATCGGGCCAGACAGCAACAATTTATCTTCTACTATAGTTCATTTATTGTATTTATAATTATATATTAAAGCAATGTAATCATAATGTATTATATCAGGGCTAAGCATATATTAACATTTGTTCGAATCGATAGAAATGTCGCTCCAAGTCCTACGCGATCTTTTCGTTGAAAACGCATTTGAAGCATGTATCGATAACTCCAATGAAGATACTATCGAGCTATCTACTCGAAAAGCGCGTATTCTCGAAATGGAATGCTATGATATTACGAATAGGGTAGATCATTCTAACGAAATGGATAAGCAATCGGCTTATTTGAGACAGTGTAGAAAAGTACAACGCGTTCTTCGAATTCCTTATGGCGAATATTTAGAAACGACATTAGGGTCGCAAATAATGACCAATAAGTTGGATCCATCTATAGTCGTATTAGGACGAATTGAGATACCAATAAATCCAAGTCCGCGTTTACTATATCGTGCAATTTTCTACGATATCTTCTCTAACGATCCACGATTTTCTAACCCCGGATTTTTCGCAACGTCATTAGAACGATCATGTTATAATCAAGTAATTACGATCTCCCAAACGGAAGCGGTCGTTCGTAGTTGGTCATCTAAGCAATTCATAAATATTTATTCTTCGCGTTGTGGAACCATAATCAGTAATTTAGATCCTAATTCTAGCGTTTGTCGTACGTATGGTACTTTCGCTCTCGATCGGTTGGCAGCTGGGATATGGTCACCTAATGAAGTTGGATATCTTAAATCGGCGCAACTATGTCCAAAGGCTTCTAGTAACGAACGTACTGAAATTGCTCTACGAAGTCGACAAAAAATTAATGAAAAGACATCTCGGCTCTATGAATGTCCTATTTGTCACGAACGTAATTGCGTTTATCGAGAAGTACAAACTCGAGCTCTTGATGAACCAACGACTATATTTTGTACTTGTAGACAATGTGGTACGAATTTCGTTGGATAGTTCTCGATCGATTCTTGTAAGATCACGCAGTATAATGCATTTAACTTGGATAATTGGGATTTGGTATCCTATCTGTCATCTGTATATCAGCTCCGGTTTCTACTGCTTTTTCCAGATTGGAGCAGTTTTGTTGTACTACTTTTTCGTTGTATTTTTTACATTTTAACACCTATTAAAGGAATGATTAGTTTACAGTATATCCATCCATGGTACTAACATATATTCTTTACTTCACGATATTAACGTATGTTGTTATCTTAGTACGTATTAATACCACACAGATTAGACAAGTGCGTATGATTGAAGAACCTCAACGTAAACGTTACAACTAAGATACCAATTAGACATATAACATATATAGGTATATTGCACGATGATTGAGACAAGAACTTGTGATTGGTTGATGCGAGGAAAGACCACGAAATGTATAAGTAAGCGTTCAAAGACGTCAGAGTATTGCTCTCAACATAACTTCCAGATAGGAAGAGGATGTGCTATATTCGTTCCATGTTTGACGTGTGGTCGAGGCTGTCGTACTATTCACGAACTTTGTGCAAAATGTGGTGCACCTCAACGCCGTACCATTCGCAATAAGAAGAACCTTGATAAGAAAATAGCTAACGAGTCGGCGAATATCACGTGTTCAAATGTAGTAGAATCGGAGAAAGATCTAAATGTAGTGGAATCGGAAAAAGATCAAAATGTGGTGGACATTAACGATCTCGATAATGCATTGGATGACCTCTCCATCAGTGAGAAAGATCTAAATGCGGTAGAATCGGAGGATAAGTAGAAATCACGATATGAAAAAAAAAAAAGAATGAAGAGAAATTGTTATGCGACCTCTCTTCATTTTTTTTTTTTTTTTTTTTAAAACAAACAAACAATTAGACAATTGACAGGCATATGGTATACAACTAGTATGGATGATCTTATCAGATTACTTGGTCCAGAAATTTGTGCAAGCCTACATATCAAACCATTGTCGCATATCAAACCATTGTCGCATATTAACACTGGTGAAACATGTTCCGAATGTCTATGCCCGATGGTCTTATTTCAGAGACTGAATCATGTGAAGAAACAACTAACAATCTTACTACTAGGTTACGCATAGTAGGGCCGGATAGCTTTAGGTATCAACATGATCTAGACCGCACAATCCCAAAGCAAAGCGATAACAAAGAATTGCAACTACGAACGATTATGCGAGAACTACAGGCATACGACACTATTTATAAACAAAATTACGCCCTCTCGTTTCCCACAAATGTATTAGCAATCGTAGCCGATGCATTCATTCAAGTACAGAAAGTTTGTATCAAACGTAGCTATGCGAAACGAACTATTTTAGCTGCTATACTTTATCAAGCATGTATACAATGTGGGTTCGTTAGATCTAAAGGTGAGGTTGCTCGTTTTATGCGGCTAAACAATAAAAGCATATGTCGTGGAAATGTCTTTATACGTTCTCTACATGATGACGATAAGATCGATATAGATTTAAATACCGATCGAATAGCTCCTCACATTACAACGACTTTTGTTAAACTCGACCCACAAGGAGTACCTAAGAATGTCCAACAAATAGTCTATGAGATTGTTCATACGGCAATAGAGAAAACAATATAGGTACCAGCTCTATACTTCGAACTAAAGTCGTTGGAGCGAGTTACGAGGTACTACATCGTTCGGGATCTCGTATGTCTCTTATTGACGTTGTTAAACGGTGTGGTATATATAAGGGTTCGGTCGTGCGTTTTATCAATGAGTTGATTGCTTACAATTCCCGCTTTGAGCCCATCTATAAAAAACACGGTCTAACTAGTGATAGGGTTTGATTTCGTAAAGTGAAAATAAGAGCCACATTCGATTCTTATCCCACTAGACTGCCAAGTTTTTCTCGCATTTCCTTTTGCACTTCTTGTTTGAGTTCCATTCGAATCTGTTCCACGTTTTTTTTCACCACCAAAAGTCTTATGACGAATTTCAGACCTCATAATCTCGTATTTATCTGCTTCAGCGAGGATTAGACTGTATTCAGAGTCGGATATATTTTCATCACGCAAGGCTTTCGATACTAGATCACGAATCGTATTAATTTTAGCTTTTGCTAACATAGTGGTTTTCTCATGCTTAGATACTTTTATTCCTAATTTTTTAGCTCCAACGGTCGTAGATGCTGAAATTAACCCGCACAAGCCACCAATAACACCAAGTGGTAAACCAATCACTATTCCAAAACCAGTTAAAGCTACTCCCAATCCAGATCCAGATAAAACCACAGATAGACCTCCTGTTACCACCGCGATACCATGAACTATTCCTTGAGAACGCGCATATTTCTTACGTACACCTTCATAGTGTTTCTCTTGAATTTCGATATCCGAAAGCGTATCTCGGATTGTTTGTTGTCGAAAATTCTTTCCAGTTCCACTAGCAAGCGATGGATAGATAGTTGGTGCTGATGGAAGAAGGGGTTGAATTGAATCGCCTTCCATTGTACGTTATAACTTATACGAGGTTTAGCTTCAATACGTAGTGCAGAGGATGATCATGAAAGTCAATCACAAGCCCCTTCCTCGTACGTATGAATAAACGAATGCTATTCGAAGATCGTACATCTATTTCTATGGGGTTTAGTATTGAGTACGTGACTCGTTGGAATCTATTACCACGAACCTGGATACATGCGAGAACTTGCGATGGGTTAGCCTCGGTTTCCTTTTTCATAACATTGAGGGAGTTGTGGGGATCCACCTGATCGCAGCAGACATACATCTCTTGGTGGATTCTCACGTTATAGGAGTGCGTACTTGGTTGGAACCCAACTTTATTCATATCAGATATTTCCCTACAAATCCTCAAAAGTTTACATAGCGAGTCAGACATTTGGAACCTCTTCAGGATCTCCAGCGACTTCTCCCCCCGTTCGGGTCTTTCAACGAACTTTAAGGCGATATTATCTATCGCAGGTTTGAAGAACCTTATCACTTCGCTAATGTCATAATTTCCAATAGGTATACGGTATTTTTGGGATCGCGTACCATCGTCTGACCACCAGCTAAAGACACCCTCGGTCTTCAAGTTGTACCAGCTGTTTGGAATAGTAACCTCGAGGAGGGCTATACTCCGTATCTTCATAGGCTCTGGAAGGTAGACAGTATGATCGGCTGATGTGGTGGTGACATTTAAGAGAACCATCTTATATATTGAAGGGTATAACTATATATATATGTATTGCTTCAACATGGCAGATGCATGGCAACAGTTCAAGTATCTATTTCCTAATGCCGTACTTAGTTGGTTCGAATCTACTTCCGATAATGTTAATTTCATCGATCGAGGAATGTCTCATCGCGTGTTCACGGAGGAAGGTCCTCCTACTAAGACGGGAGGTGGTAAATTGATGGGGTGGCTTGGTCGCACTGGCAAGGCTCTCGACATAGCACTTGGTGGTAAGTCAGTTTACGAGAGCGTACTATTCGCGCGGGAACACGAAGGTCTTTCCAAACGCGATTGGATAGAAGAAAACGATAAGATCGCAACATTGAATGCAGATCTATTAGCGAAGTTCGAGAAACGATACCCACATGCAGATCTTCACAAGTTCTATGCCTCTACGGAAGTGAACGGTCCAGGCAAATATTCGACGAGTATTTGGTTTCGAGATGGAGATTATAGCTATATCGTTTACGGCGACGATGTCTCAAAGTTACCTGCAGTCACTCAAAGCCGCATCGACGACGCATTGCAGGGAATGGTCGATGGTTTCCCATCTACGTTGACACTAGATAAGAGTGCGAAATATCCTATTCGAGCAGTTCCTTTTACCGAACCGGCACAAGACATAGATCTCACCAAGTTATGGATATACGTCACATCTACGAAGAAGTTCGAAGCAGGCGTTCCAAATATATTCAAGGAGATCGTTGTAAAGCATACGACAGCGAATGAGTCTCGTAGATGGTTATCAGGTCCGGATTTCAAATACTGGCCTCAACAACTTAATTTTGCAACGTGGTGTGCAACTTCTGGATGCGGAGTGTCGTTGTTTGACCCCACTTTCAAAACATATCCACCAGTTGTCCAAGGGTTCCTACGATTCCACGTATATTTCACGATACGAAGAATTCTACACGAACTTGGAGCTCCTCTACCTGGTAACCGTGCTTTCAAGCAACTCGACAATCTCTATAGCAAATCAGTCCTTGAGAAATTGTGCATCGAATTCGGTATATCTCGAACGCCAGACTTTCGGTGGGATGGCTTAGGAGACGTCTACGTAAACTCTCATGGAAGAATGGTGAACTATACGGAGAAGTACGCACACAATACTTCGTACTCTGCGAAGTGGCCTGGTGGTGACTTCAAGTTTCCTGAGGAGAGTCGTACGGACTATCAGTTTCCTTTATCGTACATTAGCAATAACAACGGTAAACAATACAATTGGTTTACACCACCAATCGGTAGAGGTTTGACGAATGCTGGGTTAGGTAGATTGAATCGATCTGTTGAGGCTTTTGGATACTGTATTCTAGGCGCTCAAAACGATCTTAACGAATCCATCGTAGATAGCTTCAACGTCAAAGAAAAGTTCAAGAGCTTAGTCGAAGGCGCTATTCTCGAAAACGATTTAGTGGTGAGCTACAAAAGCTATCTTACTGCTATAATGACAACGCATAAGAGGCTCGATCTAGCAATAGCTATAGGCGTACGATTATTGCCAAGCAATCTAGTGTACTATCTTGGTAAGAAAGATGGCTATAGGAATCCAACCCCGAAAGCCACGAAAGATATGACGCTAGGCACTAACGACATCAATGCAGAAGTCAAAGGACGTCCGCCTCCCATGGAAGGACCTCCAGATAAGAAATTGGTGCCGCCTCTCGAGACGCACAAGAAACGAGTTCCTATACCAAAGTCTATCCCAAAACATGAGATTAATCTCGCAGTGACATCTATTGCCGCAGCTGGAATCGCATGGACGTTGTTTCGTTAACGTCGTTTGTATTGCTCCACTACGAAGACCACCGCTGCTACGATTAACAACCAAACGTTGTTCGCTAAGACTCCAACAACGTCGGCAGCCATACTGAATACGAAACTCGCAATTGGCCCAATCATCTTAGGTAGAATCTCCTCTAACTTCTTACCCATTGCTTTCAAGGTCTTGGCAGTTGTTTTAGCGACTGCTTTGGCAGCGTCTCCCAATCCTGGTACTATCGTGGAAACTGTCTTTGTCAGATTGGAAACTATTACGCCGATCACAGTACTTACCGCAGCTACCACGCTAATTATGCTGACTCCATACTTCTTGAAGATGGTCCTTATACGATCCCTAAGTGGTATACGTTCTGTCATGGCTTCTTCTATTTGGCCTAGGACTGCCTGTTTCTCCTGATCGGTCTCTATTTTATTAGTAGCGTTTTCTTTCTGAGTTTCGGTAGACGTAGGGTCTTTGAGTATTTCCTCATTTAGTTCGATCCTCTCACTCAATTGGTCTTTAGCTACTACGACTTCTTCTAGTGCTTTTTCTAACGTAGGCCCTAAAACTCTTTTGAGACCTTTCCCAATCCTCGTATATAACTCACCCTTCTTGGTGAACAAAGGGATAGGTTTATTCGTACTTCCATACTCGCGGATAGCGACTCTACCATCAGACATGGTTGCCATCTCGAGAATGCCTCGAATTCCTACATCTGGATATTGTTCCCAGACGATCTCGAACATCTCCTGTTTTGCCTTGTCTGATAATCCTTGTTTGAAGATCACATCTCTAGCGCCGAATTTAGGATTTTCCAGGATTCTTTCGTCCGAGTCTTTCGGGTCGGTGAGTTCGTCGATGTAATCGTCCATAGAAAACGAGGTTTCCTGATTCTTTGGTTTAGCGCCTTCCTTCCCGTAGTCGCGTAGGGTTTTCATTGCGACCCTTTCTCCTGGCTTTTCTGAAAATGTCGCATTCCACTCCTCCGCATCGATAGCATCGTCATCATCGTAATCTTTTCCTCTTTCAGATCCACCAGGTATTTCCTCTACAGCATCACCTTCCATGTTAAACATAACCATATATCTAGATATATTCAACATGATATCGTCAAAGTTGATTCCTAAGAAGGCGCAAAGAGAGCCTCATGCACTCAAAGCTCAACGAACCTTGTATAGGAAAACTTTCACTCCATCATCTGCCAATCCAGGTGAGACTCTATACGTAGATGTTCCAACGCTAGGAGAAGGCATAGTACTAGTACCTGGTAGCTTAGCGCTATTGGGCGACCTCGTATTATCTGGTGGGCATGTGAATAACAGAGTCGTTTCGAATGTTGGACGATGTTTGGTCATACATAGAGTCTGTAAGATGGGAGCTGAAATAGTAGAAGACCTCGCCAGGTCAGACCTCCTACAAACGTATTCCGATGTATACCTATCTACGCAGGAGAGAGAATCGAGAGTGCAACAAGGTATCCAATCAGAGAACACGAATAAGCTACGATCGAAAGCGGGCGATGCAGGTACTTCGGATGCTGGAGAAAACGCGCTCCTAGCTGCGTATGGTTCCAAATATAGGATTCCGTTAGATGTCGACATTATGACGCAACAGGGAGTTCTATATACACATGCTCTAGAAGATACTATTTCGTTTGAGTTGACTCTAGCGCATGCCATTGATGTCGTAGTTGGATCGGATGCTACGAAAATAGGTACGTACAAACTTACCAACATCCAACTAGAATACGAAGCAATCAAGGATGAAACGCTGGCTAGTAGTGTACTTCACAAATACGAAATAGGTGGTACTGCATTCCTATACGACCACGCCATTCGCTTCAAGACAGTAAAGATCGCTAAAGCTTCCGATGCTTTGATATCTCAGAACGTCAACGTTCCACGACGATCATTCGCTGGACTACTTCTACTATTTGTAGATCCACACACTGCTGGTACGCGAGATAGCGAAGCGTTTTCGAATCCCGATATTGTGAAGGTAGAAGTAGATGTCAACGGAATTCCCAACAGATTCTTTCCAAGCGGTATGCTTCCCCCAGATTTCTGGGAGGCTGCGAAAGGGTGGTTTGGTACATCCGATACTTCCATGACTCCAAAGAAGTTTTACGAAAGTAGATTCGCTATCCTAGTCGATTGTCGCACAGCAAAAGATTCCACCGTTCATGGTGATGGATTGGCACAAACTGGCGGTGGAAAAGATATCGACATTCGCATACATAGAACTGCAAGAGGAAGTGGAAACGTGAACATGCACATCTACGTTCTCGCAGATGCTCAGCTCATGATATTGAACAGATCTCTGTATAGTATAACATACTGATGGATTCTCTCGTAGAGCACGTGCCGTTCAACGCACTCATAGTCGGTCCAACGAATTGTGGGAAGACTGCGTTTCTCATAGAACAACTTCGTGGATCATTTCGTGGTAAGTTCGATTACATAGTACTGATTTGTCCTACGTATGCCCACAACAAGACCTATCGCGGATTCGCAAATCGAGATCCTCGTTTCTTCGTCATATCACCACCGCAGGATGCCATCGATGCTACGTTAAGTATTTGCGCGACCTTTTGGTCGGGTACCAATACTCTATTGATTCTCGATGATTGCGCCGCATCGAAGGACGTCAAGAAACGAACTGAAAAGCTAGTAGACTTAGCATTTTCTGCACGGCACATAGGGCTTTCTATTTGGGTGCTGTCCCAACAATTAACAAGTATATGCAAACCTTTCCGTGAGAACGTAGCTATCGTAGTTGCATTTCATACCGCATCGGCCGTAGATAGCAAAAGGATATTTGATGACTACGGAGGCGGCTCGCAAGAATGCAAAGAGTTACGAACGATGCTTGGATCCTATAAGTTCGCTCGCATGTGTTTCTGTCTACGCCATCCTTTCGGGGTCATGTTAGAGCTACCCGCACCTACAACATACTATGACTGACAAAGAGATACTTGAGATATTCGGCGAGGACGTAACAGGCCCGCCACCAACCGACCTAGACGTTACATCAGACAATCGCGAATCACTTTCGATCTTAGCCGCAACAGGCGTAACGAAAGAATACCTAGGTAAGAACTTCTCCCTAGGAGACATCTCTAGACTTCCTGAGAAAGAAGTAGATAAGTTGCATAGGAGGTACCAGGCCGTCCTAGCTCAGCAAGTAACGAAAGGCTTAGTCGACGGTGTGACGCGTCTAGCTACCCGCCTAGTTGCCTACCTAGTACCAATAGATTCTCAAGAAGCACTGATCAAGGATCTACAAGAAGACCCCCTAGTCCGCAACGAGATCAGTGCTGCGACTGGTCTACTATCGCTTAAAGCAGGTCGCTTCGTAGCTCTAGCTAGCGTCCTATTTCACGTATCTGGTCATATAGTCATTCCTGGTACAACTGTTGAACCTTCGCTAGTACTTACTATACCGAATCAAGATGGAAGAAGCGGACCAGATAACTGCGAATCCTCCGACGACTGCACCAACTAAGGTAAAAGACCCAAAGCGCGTTGCAGCCGGAAAGGCACTAGCGGAAAGCAACAAACGCGCTAGAGAAGCTCAGAAGAGAGAGTTGACGCGCGAAAGCGAATCATGCAAAGAAGTCGATGTAGAGAAAGGTCGGTTCGAAAACCTGGCTATCCTCACAGTCATCGGTACAGGCGCTACGTTGGTTGGTACGTACTATGCATACAAAAAGTATGTAGATGGCAATAAGTGCGTTGCCGCCATTAGCACGACACGACCTGCAGCTCCGACAAAGCCAACGGTACCAGACATGGAGTAACACTTAAAGACTAGAGACTATACTATATATGTTAAGATGGATAAAGAATTGATGAAGACCGCAACCGACGCATCTATAATTGTAGGACTCGGCAACTAGTAGGCAACTAGTAGGCAACTAGTAGGCAACTAGATACGTACTAGAAACGTACTAGGTGCTACTAGAAACGTACTAGGTGCTGCTAGTAGGCAACTAGTAGGCAACTAGATACTACTAGGTCACTACTAAGAAAGAAAAAAAAGAAAAAAAGAAAAAAAGAAAGAAAAAAGAAAGAAAAAAAAAAGAAAAAAGAAAAAGAAAAAAAGAAAAAAGAAAGGAATAAGGACTGGTTGGATAGGTTCTTATTCTTTTTTTTTTTTTTTTTATCTGTTGAAGGCTAGAATGCATAGACGTATAATGGATGCTAAACTTGCGAGTATCTTCTATGGTCCTATGGGCTATTGGAAAGGTTATGCTGCAATTGGTAAGTTATCGGTGGCTGCAAAGGTATCGGAAGATGTAGCTAAGGGTTGGTTAGAGAAACAAGCCGTGTGGCAAATATATCTATCACCACCACACTATATTCCACGACCACATTGGACTGTATCGAAACCTAATGAAGTTCATCAAGCTGATTTGATCTTTCTACCTCACGATCGACCTGGACGTGGAAGGAAACTATATAAGTATGCTTTAGTGGTAATCGATGTAGCTTCTAGATATAAAGAGGCTGAACCTTTAGCATCGAAAGATAGTGGTGAAGTGTCTGCAGCATTTGATCGAATCTACAAACGTAGTCCACTAGAATGGCCAAAAACATTACAAGTAGATCCTGGTAGAGAATTCATGGGACGTATGTCTGAAACGTTAGAACTACGTGGTACGAAAGTTCAACGAGGTGAAGCCGGTCATCATAGGGCACAAAGTTTTGTCGAGCGAGCAAATAGAACGATAGCTGAAAGATTATTTGGATATCAATATGCAAAAGAGATGGTACTTACATCTGAAGGATCGGATGCGCGTAGTAGAGAATGGGTATTGAGGCTTCCTGATGTTATCAAGGCTATGAACAATGAAGTTACTCGACTAACAGGTAAGGAACCTTCAAATTCTATAGAGGCACAACAAGTAAACATAAAGACTCCTACATATTCTCGAATTATTGGATTGAAAGAAAAGCGGCTACCATTCGATGTTTTAGTTCGATATCTATACTCACCGGGAGAATTAGAAGGTGGAGTAAAACGAGCAACTGATCCTGTATGGAGTTTACAAACATACTATATTTCTCGAAATGTGGTATCTTCAAATCAACCAGTTCTATACTATTTAGGAAAAGATGCACCAAAGCGAGGGTTCGTTCGTGAAGAGATACAAGTGATACCACCAGATACAGAACTACCACCAAAAGGTATTCTAAGATAGAAGCAAGTCACAAATAAAGTCGTCTATATCTTCATCCTCTGTAATGACGTTTTTACTGTTGTAGGATAGTGTATCAACTACGTTTGATAGTATATTGCTAATAAAACCATCTAATTCTTCATCCTCTGGAAAAACGTCTCCATGACCATAGGCTGTTGTATCTATTCCGTTTGCTGAAATCCATCTCTTACTATCGAACGGTGATAGAGATACTTTGTTCATATGCATACCATACATCTTATGACCTTCACTTCGAAGCATATGCATTCCATGTTTGAATACTTTCTTATCCATCAAGCACTCTTTATATTGATCATGACGAATACGATGTTTCACTACTGCCTTCTTGGTACCTTTAGCTTTACGAATCTCATCGCCACCTACTTTTAATATAGAATAGAGCTTAGATCGTAGTCCGACATATTCTACAATTGGAATACCTCCACATTCGTCTTTCATTTTACCAAGTACTTTCTTGTTGTCGATACTATACAGCGGGTGGTCTTTGCTATAGTTACTAGTATCATATAGATGTTTATGAGTTGCCATGTCTGAATAGACGTCTTCAGTTTTAATGTGTAGTAGTAGGCTGTCGGTATCGGTATAAAGTAGATTACAGCGTTGTCCATATTGCTTCTTGAGCTCGTTGTAGTAGAAGTCATACATCAAATGTTTTGAGAGATCTAGAATTGACATTCCAACATATACTGGACGGTTAAGAAGTAGTTTGCTTTTGTAGTTATGTACCGCTGCTAGATTATAGTCAAAGATCGTCGAATGAGCATAACTAGGTTTATTCAATAGACGTTGTAGTTTGTTTCCTTCTGATGCACGCACTAATTGGATATCTACACGCTTACGTAGATTCTCCATTGTCTTACCAAATACGCTATTGTTCATCAGTTTGTATAGATCCTGCTCGAAAGTGCTCTTCGCTTGTTTTCGTAACTCTGTATTCATTTGTATGTATGGTTCCATCCATGGGGATTGATCAAATCGTAATGCCCTGTAGATCTTTTTCAAACGCATACCAAGAGATAGATACAGTTGTAGGTTGCGGTAGTGTAGCACATATCGTTCTTTGTTATATAAGTTAGGTACGAGTTTTTCCACTTTCAAAGATCCATTACCTTTATATAGTTCCTCGAATAGATCGGTTTGATACTCTGAGAACCAAGTTTTATCGACTTGCATTCTCTCTGGAGCTAGTGGATAGCTGTTATGTGCATCGTGAAGTTCTCGAGGATAATCTAGATCGACTTCAAGGATATAACCTTTATCTGAATCAATTGCATGTTCGATGATTTGTTCTTCCGTTGGTGTACACCACTCGAATCCTCCCGTTGGTAGATATCGACTCATAGCATAACCATACAGATTATTAGCGTCAAGATATAGTATGTGACTATTTGGTTTATTATGATCAAAATCGGGTATACTTTGGTTATTTGCTTTGGCATAACGCTGAGACACCATAGATATACCACCACGTAGACCTTTCTCAATGAATAAATGCATGTCATAGTCAGTTAATAGTTCAAGCTCCACACCTGTCTTCTTTAACAATGCATCCCACGATAGACCAGGACTAGTATAGTAGTGAGCAGGATCCAAACCATAGTTTTGCATACATGTTGTGCGAAAGGTCTCGAACACATCTGCTATAAGAAGTACGTCAGTTTGTAGGTAAAGGTCATGGTAATCACCCAATGTCTTACAATCAAATACATTCCAAACTTTTATTGCGTGTTCGTAATCTTCGTCGGATTTGTCCTCTAGAGTTAGTTTACTATAGAATGCATCTTTCGGTGGTAGAGAAGTCTCTACAAATCTATTCCATGAATCCATGTACTCATATGGATACACTCCTTTACGAGTTAATAGATTGGTTTTCTCTTGATCATGTGTGTTTTTTGCAATTTGTTGGAATGTGTCTTCAGCTGCACTTGATACCAACTTACTAAGAGATGATGGTAAGAATTGAATACTATCAATGAATCGTAGGTTACCAAGTGAGAATGAAATATATTTCTCCATATTATTTGGTATGCAAGATATATTACCTTTAGTCTTAGAAATAGATTGCATCAATAAGTGACAATCATAACCACGTAAATTATGAAATACAACTGGAATTATAGGTGATAGACGTAATTTTAGATTACATGTTTTGTGTGCGGCACCTCGAAACTCGCCTGTTATGTGGCAATGATCACGTACTTTATCACCAATTAAGGGCTTCTGACAGATATGACAAACCGTTGCGCTATTATAAACCTTATAGTTTTTCCATGACATACATAGTGGTTTAGCCTTTTGGGCTTTGATCTTCACCTCTTCCTCTTGTATGCATCGTAGAAAACGTTCGATAGTATCCATGCCTCTATATAGTACTGGTGGTTCGCTATGACCATCGGAACGTATAACTATATAGCAAAATCCACAGGGAATATGTTCTTCTGTTTTAATAGTATTGCTCTTCTTTGGATCTTGAGCAGGTCCTTCGATCTTAGTGGTTAATGCCTCAAGGTCTGCATAGATAATATAGGGTACTTTAAGCTGTTTGTGGATATTCTGGAATGAGACTTTGTTGTTATTATTGGTAGGCATTTCAATGCGTATGGCTCTGTCATTGATACCATTACACTCTGGAATGTGCTTTGTAAGAAGAGCTTCATCGGAATATCCATGTAGACATCGCTCACAAAAGTACTTCCTATTATGATTATTCGTTTGATCGAATAGGAGGCGATTAAAGTTCTTGATCCAACAATAGTGTTGCTTACCACTACTTTGGTCTTCTATTAGCAATAGGTTAACATGCTTTAAGAAAGTCTCATTCGAAATGTGGTGTATGATCACTTGCTTTTCCTTCGAATTCCATCCAAACACATTAATCGAGATTTTGTTTTGCTTCTCTACGCGTTTTATTTGTGAGATTGGTGTTGGCGCATCCACACCATCAAAGTTAAACCCATCATCTCCTTTATATTTCGATGTCTCCTGAGGGTTTTTTATGGTTGGAAGTTTTGCTGCTTTTCTTGCAGTTGAAAGAGCTTCTGCGCGTAATGACCAACGTAAGCAATTGTCGTCTTTGTTGTTCACATTGATCACTGCTTTCTTATTAGCTATTTCTGATGGTAGTGGTAAATATGAGCCTCCACGTAGTGGTTGATATCTAGCGGTGTTTAACCATAGATTATTGACCCTATCTACGACCCAATTAGATCCTCGACTGATCCACTTCTCGATTTGGTTGTATATCTGAGCATGTGCTTCTACTATTACGCTACGGATCCCATCGTCGTTGATCAAAACAGATTGAAGGCTATAAAAGGTGGCTGTCTCATATACATAACCATCGGGTTTATCAAGTACGAAAGTTATGTTTAAACCTAATTGAGCTTTAAAGGAATTATGTTCTTGAATCTCTTCTTTAAGCTTTTCGGTAGTTTGCTTACGCACACCAGCAAGAAAAGCAGCTGGATCTGCTCCTAGAGGATTATCATCCGGAATATCCATCTTCCATCCATGTAAATAATTCCTTAAAGCACGTACTCGGACAAACGCTAGTATATGATCAGCCATGATGTAATAAGCTTATAGCCACACTCCTCTAATAGGGTGGTGAAATGTAATACCTCGATCTAATATGGTGTAGAAATATGATGAATGGACTATAGTAGTAAATAATGATTATGACAATATATGTTATAATACCTAATAATCACACTCCTCTAATAGGGTTTTGAAATGTAATACCTTGATCTAATATGGTGTAGAAATATGATGAATGGACTATAGTAGTAAATAATGATTATGACAATATATGTTATAATACCTAGTAGCAACACTCCTCTAATAGGGTGTTAGAATATAATAATTTCGCTATAAACCAAATGTTCGAACAAATGTTAATATATGCTTAGCCCTGATATAATACATTATGATTACATTGCTTTAATATATAATTAAAAATACAACAAATGAACTATAGTAGAAGATAAATTGTTGCTGTCTGGCCCGATCACAACAAAATGCAACGAACACACTGTTGCATTTGTTGCATTTTATGATAACGAACCCGAAGGGTGAGATGTCATAAAATGCAACAAATGCAACAGTGTGTTCGTTGTATTTTGTTGTAATCGGGCCAGAAGCAACAATTCATATACTACTCAATCATAGGAGCGAGTAATCACAAGTAACTCATAAATGGCTTCCCTGTGAGCCAATGACAAACCAAAGCAAAGGTAAAACCAATTTGCGTTTGGTTTTACTTTGGAATCTGATTGGTTAGTTTACTTTCTCAGCCAATAGAAGAGCTTATTAAACGCAAAACCAAAACACTTCCGACACTCAATTGAAATCCGCTCTATGTAGAAACATCCCAAGCTGTTTTGTACGAAGAATTCTCACAAAGTTGCAAATGAGGAAGACAGATCGAACACATGTTCCGTGCCAAAGAAAATATATCACTGAAATAAGAAAAAACAATTGTGTACTGTTATTTTAAAGGAAAAAAGTTTTAATCAGCAGTTACACCTGGTTCACGCTTGCGACATATTAAAGTGCACTTAACGTTTATTTTGTTATCATAAATATCGATTCTACATCAAGTTTTAAAGGGGCTATGTCATGGTACTGCGCATGTATCGAGTAATCGCTCGTTTAGTGGCTGTTAATTGAATACAACAGTTAAACTTCCCTCCCTCGATGCTTGATTGAAAGGATTTTCAATATTTTCCCTGGAGACTGTTTATATACACTGTTTGTTAGTCATTTTTGCATATTTGCTTTGATTTTAAGCATCCCACATGGCCGAGAGGTTCCTTAGTTCATATAAAAATCGGTGGAAATAGCTGTTTCCGGCCCGGAAAAAACGAATGTAAAGTCTTACCGTGACACAGCCCCTTTAAGTACTTCTGTGAAGAAAGTTTTGGTTTACAGGAATACTCTATGTTCTACGTTTGTTTGAAATCGTGAAAATGTGACCTTTCCTGACCCATGACCACGTAAGCAAAAGCCTGGGTCGATCCCTGGGTTGACGTCATCTCATTAATGTATTATTCTCCATGGCGCCTTTCTATCACAACAACATCGATTTATAGATAATATACACTGTTTGCGAGTTGTTAGTAAAGAAAAAAAAGTTATTTTAGTCAACGTGTTATAGCCTCCTCCGCAGGCATCTCTATCAGATTCTATCAGATTTAAAAAATCGGCTCCAATCTCCCTCTCTTTTCTTCACCTGCCACAGGGAGCCCATAATCTCATTTCCTCACAAATTAGAGATGCCTGCGGAGGAGGCTAAACATGTTAAGTATTTATTCAAATTACTGGAATGTCGAATTAATGAGATGACGCGTCTACCCAGGGATCGACCCAGGCTTTTACTTACGCGGTCGTGGGTCAGGAAAGGTCACATTTACACGATTTTAAACAAGAGTAGAACATAGAGTATTCTCTAAACCAAAACTTTCTTCACAGAAGTACTCAAAACTTGATGTAAAATCGATATTGATAACAAAATAAACGTTAGGCGCACTTTAAGCATAAACAACATACACAGATGCAGTGCCTTAATTAATAAGTACCTCTTATTAAACGAGTGCAAGATCCGTACTGTAAGTGATAAACCTGCTTTATGGCCCTAGCGCGAAGCTCGCGGGGCATAAGAAAAGTGGAGACGAGGATCCACTCTGGATACTGAGTGAGCAACCCGGTTTTATATGGCTCAAAAGTATTCAAGTCCAGCTTTGCTTCAATGTTGCGGTCCGTACGGGATGTTATGGACCGCAAACTGACCATTCAGGGTTGTCACAAGTCAGGGAATTTTGCATCTGGTCAGGTTAATTTATAAATTTATTGTCAAAGTCAGAGAATAGTCAGGAATTGCCATGACGGCCTCTCATACCTCAAAGTGTCTGCGAGGGGAGGCTACAGGTTTTGATAATGACTTTTTTTTGGATGAGGGAATGTCAAACAGTGTTATTATGTTCAGTGAAAATTGTTTTCTGATCAGTAAAAAGTCAGCGAATTTGTTTTTTTCCTGATGGGTGGCAACTATGAATGACAATTATGGTGCTGCGTCTGTTGCTGTTTTTTATGTTGCTAGTGTGAAACAAGCATAAGCTTATCCTAAGTCCCCTCCTCCCTGAAAAAAGGTTACATTCAGGCCCTTAAACCTCCAATGTTGTGTTGTTTCAGGACGCACGTATTTCGCGCAGAGTTCAGACCTCGTTCTAGTGCTGCACGCCTCGCTGTTGGCTGAACCCAAGACGTCACTTACTAGTGAGAACGTGCTCGGTACCTTACAGAAACTGAGCTTGAGGTGAAACGGGATATTCTTAATATTACTTATTCACTGGCACTAAGTGGAAACTACGTGGTTTATAGCTTCGATGCGTACAATCTTTACCTAAAATTTCCTAGGAGTATCACTCACTTTTTTTATGAGATAATGGAGAAATACGGTGCAAGAGAAATCACGCCCTGGTTAAACTATCGATCATTGCTGGATTACACGATCCAACTTTGTTGGATGAAAACGTTGGAGTGACGACAAAACGCTGTCAGAGTTTCGTCGAACAAAAGACAATTTCATCCAACATTTGATCGATCCAACATCGTTCAACATGGGAAGACAAACTATCGAACAATGTTGCACTACACGATCGAATTTTGTTGGATGAAAATGTTGGGGTAACGACCAAACGCTGTCAAACATTTGATCGAACAAAACCAAACTTCATCCAACGTTTGATCAAGTAGAAAACGTCAGTCCAACATCGTTCAAGATGGCATGACAAATAGTTGAAAATCGTTGGGTCGAGCAAAGTTGTATCGCGTAATCTAACAATGTTCACCAATAGTTTGGCCAGGCCTTATTCTGTGTATTCTTATTCCGGAATATGACGTGAATATACTTGATGTGAAAACCAGCCATGTTAACCTAAGTCTACTGAAATGTGAGTTGTGATGTACTGAGGTGCCTATTGTTTCATAAACAAGTAATATCGCTGTCCTTGCAGGAGGAAACTACAGTCAGTCATGATAGAGAACGACCTGATTCAGTGGTTAGTTACTCTACTAGATGACCACGATTCCCTGACAGACTACACACTCGAGTACTGCGTGGCTCTGCTGATGAATCTCTGCCTGAGGTCTGCAGGTAAAGCATTATCGTAATCTCTTAGGGCGCATTGCTTTAGCACTTAAAGGGTCTATGCCACGGGGATATGGCTGTTCTTTGTCAAAACGGCAATAAGAACTGGACTTAGTACCCTCTGCTTACATAAGAATCATCATTGAACTGAAGAAAAAATATCAATGAACATATGAAATGAATTATCGAAGGAAGAGCCTCTTACAATCAGATGTTAACAACTTTTCCATGCCACACAAGCAGAACTTTAAAACGTTAGCTTAACTTTTTCAAGTTTCTTGAAATCTTAAACCATTTCCATGTTCTCACCCGAAGCTGTAGTCTCCTTCACTGCCGCCGGGAATTTAAAGCTGTGAACATTTCTCAGTAGCTTCAGATGACTAGTGGAGTATTTTTAACAAAACGGGACCATCATTTCTAGGTTTCTTTTGATTTGAGATTGTTATTTAACTCTACAAAATGATGCTAAAAACCTAATAGATGACATAGCCCATTTAATTCGGACTATTCCTATTCCGGTATAGGAATATCAGAATACGTGGAATACTAATTCCCAAAAGAAGAGATATTCTGAAAACTGAATGATCTTGACGGAGGTGACCTGAGAACTAACAACTCCGCCATTTTGAATTAGAAGGAAGTGACGCGCGCGCCACTGGTTTCCCGCCAAAAATGTCCAAAAGGATACCATTTTACCTCTTCCGAGTAAACCGCTGGTCTGTTCATTCCAAAAACGGAATATATCCCCAAAAGAATACGAGTACCGTCCATTCTGGCTATTCCTATTCCGGAACAGTCCCAAAGAAATAAGTAGAGCAAATACTGAATTCCAATGATTGGCGTGAATCATTTGTAAGTTCAAGAACCGTTCTTGGAAACCTTCAAATGCTTCTATATAATATCAGTGGTTCTGTGGAATTGACTCCGTGTATTTTGGTATATCTTTGAGACAGAGTTATTAAAAAAATACCCTTCCTTGAAGTACATGATATTAAGAAAAAACATGGTATTTTGGGCACTCGAGTTGTTTTATATCAATCAAAGGATAATGGTAATGATAACCTTGTTTTAATCATCGAGTATCCTCATTCATAAGTTTTATAGACTGCCGCTAATTTTTATATGAGCGTGCAGTCCGTAGAAACATCAACCGAAGCGCGTTATCTCCTAACCCACCCAGTGATATCATGTTGGGTTTAGATGGATAACGCGCTAAGGGTAATAGTGTTTAAACATCATCAACCGTAGCGCGTTCTATACTAGACCAGTGATATCATGTTGGGTTTAGATGGATAACGCGCTAAGGGTAGTAATGTTTATACGGGCTTTGCGCTCATATAGAAATTAGCGGCAATAGTAGCGGGCCTCCTTTTTTTGTTTGTTTGGTCCAGCGAATTTTGATCAGTTGAGTTAAGCGCGATCAAGCCCCAGCCGTGAGCGCGTGAGCTGGCACGAGGACCTCGCTTTCATGTTTGAGCCAATCCCCCGCGATCAACATATAAAGACCGCCGGGAAAAAAAACAGAGGGCGGCTAGGTAGGCTAAGGGAAGGCGAGCAGTCTATTCGTTTTAGAAACGCATAGTCACAGCTGAGTTGTACTAGTACGTACGTTGGCGAAATCAGACGCTGATTGGCTGAGAGGATTGGTGTTTCAGAGTGGAATCACCACTGTAGAATACGCGCGCTATTTATAACTTTACAAAATATCAACAAAAGTACTAAATCGTCAAGTAATTCATCGGACTATGCGATTCAAAGAAAATCATGTCTAACTCGATAATTCCACGTTCAATTGCACGAGAAACCCGATATAGTCATGTATGTGATTTTCCGGCCATCCCTTCATGTAGGACGACACGAATTGCTACCAAATTATATTCTATTGTATTGTATTGTGTTGCGTTCTATTGTTGTATTGAATTGTATTGTGTTGTATTCTATTGTATTTTTGGTAAACATTCGTGTCGTCCTACATAAAGGGATTGCCGATTTTCCTATAGAATCGTTCTTGAAAGTCTTCATATGCAGCGTACTTTTATCAGTGGTACTGTGGAAATGGTTTTGTTTATTTTGTTTTGTGTTTGAGGCAGAGAAATAAAAATGAACCTGAATTACTTTTAAACCTGAATTATGCTATAATAGGGTCTGTGTAAGGACGTGAGTATTCGCAGTCCGGGCCGAACACTGTTATTTTCAGCGATTGTCGAGTGCTGATATTGCAATTTCAAGTTGATATGAAGCTAATAGTTTGACTCAAATCTAGGGAAAAGAAGGTGCATCTCCAATGCTGGCATCATCCTTAAAGTGCTGAGTGACTTACTTGGACACGAGAACCAAGAGGTTAGTCATGAAAACTCCTTGTTTACAGCAAATGCTCAATTTCCCGTTTTCTAATTGGCTGATTACCAATGGAAATAAGAAGATTGCATTATCGCTCGTGTAATGTCGATTGCATAATCGCGCGCTGGAATAACTCCGTTGGCACTTCCGTTAGCACCTCATGAATCCACAACAATTGGTACAAATTGGTAAATAAGAGAACATAAACCGACTTTATATGTACATTATCGTAGACTCTGCCGTTTAAATCATTAGCACCTCGCGAGGCTCTGCTGTTAAAATCAATAGCGCCTCATGAGGCTCTGCCGTTTAAATCGATAGTGCCTCATGAGGCTCTGCCGTTAAAATCAATAGCACCTCGTGAGGCTCTGCCGTTAAAATCAATAGCACCTCGTGAGGCTCTGCCGTTAACGTTAAATCAATAGCGCCTCGTGAGGCTTTACCGTTTAAATCAGTAGCGCCTCGTGAGGCTCTGCCATGTAAATCGATAGTGCCTCGTGAGGCTCTGCCATGTAAATCGATAGCGCCTCGTAAATGCACAATAGTTTTGACCATGTGACGACGCACAACGTGGTAAATACCAGGGTAAACTATCGTAAATGTGTCATGTAATCAACCTTATATGTGCTTTATCAGTATTTAAAAATGTATCTTTCTGTTGTTCATAACAAAACGCCAGTCTAACTTATATATTTTTTTTTTACATTTTCGGTTACTCCTGTCACATTGCCCCATGGTACTTTCAGCCTTGACTTTGACTTATTCTCTTAAAAAAGTCCTTATACTCAAAATTGACCCTTGAGAAGTCCTTTAATTTTGATTGTCTAAAGTTACATGGTCCCTTCACAAACACTGTTACTCAGTTGTTCTCCAGCCACAGGTTTATCAGCTAATGTCTGTAAGTAAAGGTTATATACCGCTACCAAGGTGTGTACGACATTTATCGTTCCGAGGCGAAGCCGAGGGTTGATAAATCTCCTCCATACCGAGATAGTGGTATAAACCGTTTGATATACTCGGGGGTGAAGTTTCCTAAAAGAATATATCTCCAGGTTGATAAGTAGGTGAGTTTATTAATGAGGTTGATAACCTACTTATCAACCTGGAGATTCAATTGTTGGGTTGATAACTTAGATAAAGACAGTTAGAGAACAAAGGCAACGGAGCCAACGAGTATATAATGTGTTTTAATCCTCGGTAAATAAAGTTATTACTATTAGAGCGGTTTGCGATTGAGTGTCGACAGCAATAAGTATTTACCTTCAGTTCGTGATTGGCTCATTGTGTTTTTACTTGCTCGTGATTGGCTCATTGTGTTTTTACTTGCTCGTGATTGGCTCATTGTGTTTTTACTTGCTCGTGATTGGCTCATTGTGTTTTTACTTGCTCGTGATTGGCTCATTGTGTTTTTACCTGCTCGTGATTGGCTCATTGATTGGCTCATTGATTGGCTCGTGATTGGCTCATTGATAACTTAGGTAAAGACCGTTAGAGAACAAAGGAAACGGAGCCAACGAGTATATAATGTGTTTTAATCCTCGGTAAATAAAGTTATTACTATTAGAGCGGTTTGCGATTGAGTGTCGACAGCAATAACTGATCACTTTGATTTTGCGTTTGCTTCGCTTTGTTATATGCTGTGAAAAATGTCTTGTAATTATCAGCTAATCTAGTTGTAAACTAAAACCCAACATGGTTTTGGTCCATCACGCAATAAATTTTTATTTTAGCGAGTGTTATCCACGATTGAGTTTACCTTTCCTTGTGATTGGTTCAAGTAAATCCATTGACGAATTACACAGCTTCAGTTCGTGATTGGCTCATTGTGTTTTTACTTGCTCGTGATTGGCTCATTGTGATGTTACTTGCTCGTGATTGGCTCATTGTGTTTTTACTTGCTCGTGATTGGCTCATTGTGTTTTTACTTGCTCGTGATTGGCTCATTTTGTTTTTAATTGCTCGTGATTGGCACATTGTGTTTTTACTTGATAGTGATTGGCTCATTGTGTTTTTACTTGCTCGTGATTGGCTCATTGTGTTTTTACTTGCTCGTGATTGGCTCATTGTGTTTTTACTTGCTCGTGATTGGCTCTGTTTTTACTTGCTCGTGATTGGCTCTGTTTTTACTTGCTCGTGATTGGCTCATTGTGTTTTTACTTGCTCGTGATTGGCACATTGTGTTTTTACTTGCTCGTGATTGGCTCATTGTGTTTTTACTTGCTCGTGATGCGCTCATTGTGATTTTACTTTCTCGTGATTGGCTCAATTGTTATTATAACCTTCCCCACACTGAACATTGTTAATTGTATTCATTTTTCTTGTGTAGATAAGGCCATATGTAAATGGTGCCCTGTATAGTATTCTCGCTTTGCCAGCCATAAAGGAGGAAGCCAGAGCAATGGTAAGTTTGATCCGAGTACATGTTTCCTCAGCGGTAATCATGCACTCAACACTATAAACTATTTCCCCACCCATAATTCCTTCTTTCGCTTTGATGAAGGGCTAAAGCTCGAAATGTCAGCTGCTACTCGCTTCCCACGGCGGTTAGCATACTTTAATCGACCTTTAATTAGTTTATTATACCAGTGGTAAGTTATCAATGTAGCAGGGCGCCAAACATATATACAGTACGTGGCGCTGTCAGCTCACTTTTCCCATCCTCAAAAGGATCAATTAACTGAAACGTTTCACACAAACTTTTCAGTAACAGTTCTTACTAAGGTTTCCTCTCGATAAAGAGCGTGTTGAATAATATTCGTTCTTCATATTGGAAAGTGTTACACGTGTGAACATTGCATAATTTATTAATAGATTTATTTTGTACGTCACGAGTATGGATTTTTTTCTGACTCAAATCTCAGGCATTTGATTTCCACAGGCTAGTAATATCACAGTTATAGTAACTCTCGTTAAAATGTGTTAATGTTCGCATTTATTATGTTTGATAGGGTATGGAGTCCATCCTGGAATGCTTTCTTGCCGATGAGAATCCAGACATGAAACGCCAGATACAGTTTATCATCAAACAGTTAAACACAGGTGACTAATAATCAATGTATATGCAGTAAACATTGTGGAGCATGCCCTCTGATTGGTCAATAGCCACGTGATGATACCTGTAGAGTACATGTGATGTCATGTTTACACTGCATCATGTGAACACACCCTCTTATTGGTCAATAGCCACGTGATATACCTGTAGAGTACATGTGACGGCATGTTTACACTGCATCATATGAACACACCCTCTGATTGGTCAAGAGCCACGTGATGATACCTGTAGAGTACATGTGACGTCATATTTACACTGCATCATATGAACACACCCTCTGATTGGTCAATAGCCACGTGATGATACCTGTAGAGTACATGTGACGTCATATTTACACTGCATCATATGAACACACCCTCTGATTGGTCAAGAGCCACGTGATGATACCTGTAGAGTACATGTGACATGTTTACACTGCATCATATGAACACACCCTCTGATTGGTCAATAGCCACGTGATGATACCTGTAGAGTACATGTGATGTCATGTTTACACTGCATCATGTGAACACACCCTCTGATTGGTCAATAGCCACGTGTTGATACCTGTAGAGTACATGTGACGTCATGTTTACACTGCATCATGTGAACACACCCTCTGATTGGTCAATAGCCACGTGATGATACCTGTAGAGTACATATGACGTCATGTTTACACTGCATCATGTGAACACACCCTCTGATTGGTCAATAGCCACGTGTTGATACCTGTAGAGTACATGTGACGTCATGTTTACACTGCATCATGTGAACACACCCTCTGATTGGTCGATAGCCACGTGTTGATACCTGTAGAGTACATGTGACGTCATGTTTACACTGCATCATGTGAACACACCCTCTGATTGGTCAATAGCCATGTGTTGATACCTGTAGAGTACATGTGAAGTCATGTCTACACTGCATCATGTGAACACACCCTCTGATTGGTCGATAGCCACGTGTTGATACCTGTAGAGTACATGTGACGTCATGTTTACACTGCATCATGTGAACACACCCTCTGATTGGTCAATAGCCATGTGTTGATACCTGTAGAGTACATGTGACGTCATGTTTACACTGCATCATGTGAACACACCCTCTGATTGATCGATAGCCATGTGATGATACCTGTAGAGTACATGTGATGTCATGTTTACACTGCATCATTTTGACGCGAACTTCCTTTGACATCATCTGTGATGAGGACAGATGCACGAGAAAATTACATCTATTTTTCAATAATCAATATATTTACCAAATAGCTAGATGTCATCAATGTTGTGCGGTCTTATAGGGCTAGCGGACGACCAACTCGATCAGTTACGAGCAGACGAGCATCTTGTTTTTACGGCGAGCGAGAGCAATATATTAAGACATATTTTACCACTGCTGCGAGCACCTGTCCAAGAATTTTCATTATTATTACGAGCGTTCGAGCAAACAATACGTTTACGAGAACTTGAGCAAAGGCTAAGAATGATGAACAAGTTTTGACAGACCGTTCTTATAAATGCACAGATGACGTCACAACGTGACGAGAACAAAGAGGTGCGCCACGAGACGTAGTCGAGTAGTGTGAATATTGTTCTTGTAGAGTTGTGACCTCATCTGTGCATCTACAAGATGACAGACCTACGTCAGAATAACGGCACTGTTTGTTTTATACAATAATTAGCGAAAACATGAGGCTACGAAGTGATAAGGTGCAAATTGTGACATCATCTGTACATCTGACGTTAAATTCGAGACTTCGACTGGGCTGACTATCTGACGTTAGCAGTTAAACGTTAATGTACTGTAATAACACATGGCTATCGACCAATCAGAGTACGCGGGTTTACACTATTCATGATATATGAGCGAATAGTTAAACATTTAATGCACTTCATTTTGCGAACTTACTCTGTTTTCTTCCTCGTGCTAGAGAATCCCATGTCTACTAACGACCCAGTGTCAGATGACGAAGACGAGGACGACGATGATGAGGTAAGTAAGATGAAGTTAAGAAGAGGTTCATCTAAACGATAACAATTATTGGATTGACTAATTTATCTTCTCCTTCCATGCAGTTTTTTCTTTCTCAAATCACGCCACCACAGTTTCCTCGTGAGTAACTCTTAGAAAGAGTGAAAATACAACTGAACAAAATTTAAATTAGTGTTTTTTTCCTTCAGGACATGAAGTGACATTAGTTGGTGAGGTTGGCACTTGCGAGTGCAGGAAGGGATTTCGTGTATTACGTTGTTCGGTTGAGGCGCGAATTAACGTAATACCAGTGCCGAATCACGTAATACCAGTGCCGAATCACGTAATACCAGTGCCGAATCACGTAATACCAGTGCCGAATCACGTAATACCAGTGCCGAATCACGTAATACCAGTACCGAATCACGTAATACCAGTAACATCGTAATACTTATAACATACTCGACAAAATATCTTGATTCTGATTGGTCAATTACAAGTACATCTAAAGGTAATAGAGTGCACAGTCGCATGCTCTCGGCAAATGTTTGCTCAGTATATTATAAACAGAAAATCGCATGAACTGCTCGTGTTATACTTGATTTATAGGTACTGAGTGATATTTGGAAAGTTCTCAAATTGCACTCGCCTAAAGGCTCGTGCAATTATCAAAACTTTCAAAATATCACTCAGTGCCTATAAATCCATTATATATAGTACTCGCGGTCATGCGATTCCTCTACGAATCATGCTCAGATGAGCGCAAAATCTATCTAATCAGGACTTTTGAATTGGATTGAATGAGAGCCGTTGGTCTTTCCAAACCTTTGCATCAATGTAGGACAATAACGAAGAGAGATTTTCACATAGTTGAAAAACTAAAGCAAAAAGTTTCGAATAACAACACGACAAAAAATTATAGTATTGGTAATCATTAGTGTGCAAGTTCAATTATAAACGATTAATGGTGTGTGATTGAAAATTTTAACAAAATAACACGAGACGAAGGACAAGTGCACCTAACATTTATTTTCTTAGTCATAAATATCGATTCTACATCAAATATTTCAGTGAAGAAAGTTTTGGTTTACAGAGAATACTCTATGTTCTACGGTCGTTTGAAATCATGAAAAATTGACCTTTCCTGACCCATGACCGCGTAAGTAAAGCCTGGGTCGATTCCTGGGTGGACGTCATCTAATTAATTCATCATTGCAATAATTTGAATAAATACTTAACATGTTGACTAAAATGATTTTTTTAACGTTAGGTGCACTTTAATTTGAACTAGTGAGATGTTTAAAAGAGCTCAAATTTCGTGCTCGTTCAATTTTTATTCTCTTTAAAAAACTCACCCGGGACCTTTATAGTGCCCTACAGCGGCTTTGGCTCACGTATACCTTAATATAGGAAACTAACGAAGCCCTATATTAACGCGACAAAAATTAACACGCCATAAAATTAACGCGAATTTCTGAAAAGTTACATTTACGTGCATTAAATTAACGCGATTTTCCGTCCGAAATATTTTTACGTGCATTTAATTAACGCGAATTTGATGTCTTAAGGTATAATAAGCTATAGCAAACTGCGCATTTTACAAGACATAACAACAACTTCCAACAGAACTCAAAGTTTAATATCAATCACATTTGATTATATGTATCTTAAGCAAGTAGGTACATGTAAGCATGATTTAAGCCTGTAAAATACAGCGGATTATGAAATACCCATTGAGGTAACTGTGAAATGGAAAGACTTAAAAGCCATTGACATTCTAAACAAGACTCAAGAGAGTAGAAGAAGTGAGCTACCCTGTGGGAGAGGACGATCACTACATCGACGAATCAAAAGACATTTTAAAGTCACTGTTACTTGAAGAGGTGTCAAGGGGGTCTGAAAGTGAAGCCGACTAATATATAATTTGGCATGAAATAAAGGTGTCTTCAAATAACGATGCTGTAAATTAGTGGTATTTTAATTAACGATGCTATAAATTAAGGGGCATTTAATTAACGCGATTTTTTTAAATTCGCGTTAATAACATGCTTCGTTAATTTCCTATATTAAGGTAGTATTATATACGCTCAAACTAGGGCTTGTTCCCACTAGGCCGGAAAAAAATGGTTTTCCTCTTCCAAAGACTTTGGTATGTTTTATCTTGGTAATCGCGTTTGCACTTGGACGTATACGAACTATTTGTATAACCACAACGTCAATCAAATTGAAACAGAAACCCAAAGAATCCATTGTTTGTTGAGATCAATTTGATAGCGGATGTCATGGAAGAATGGATTGTTGTACCTGACAAACAATTGTGAGGTCTGCGTCTCTTCTGCGTCTCTTCTGCGTCTCTTCTGCGTCTCTTCTGCGTCTCTTCTGCGTCTTTGATATTTGGTAGCGCTTGACAACATTTTGGCTGTACCTCGGTGTACGAACCTCACAGACTGCGTCACAAAACTCCCTTTGTTAACTATGAATAATTTGGGACTTAGAATATTTCCCGAGCACCCGAAGCGACACTTATAAATTTTACAAGGAATTGGGGAGCCTCTACTTGAAAAAAAAAATGTCACTGCGCTCAGCGTAGGAATCGAACCCAGAAAGATAAGATTTATAGAACGACTGACACAACCCTACCTAACCCTAACTGATAGACCACGAGTGAATTCGTTTGGTGGCAATCGTTTTTTTCACGTATTTATATCCACTAATAATGAGTAGGTGCATAAATTATAATAGTATTATAGTATTCAATACACTATAATTGTAATATGACAACTCACCGAGGCATGGTCTCTAGGGATTGGTTCTTACACCGAGGTAAACGCAACATTTTGGATTGCCATAAGTTCGTTTGCACTTTTTTTCGCAAAACAGATTTCCTCTAGTGCGAGCTGGCCCTGTATCCCGAATTGCATTCAAACCCATACCTCTACTTCTACCTCTACTTATAGAGCGGATTTCAATTGAGTGTCGGAAGTGTTTTGGTTTTGCGTTTACTAAGCTCTCCTATTGGCTGAGAAAGTAAACCAACCAATCAAAATTCAAAGTAAAACCAAACGCAAATTGGTTTTGGTTTTGGTTTGTTATTGGCTCACAGGGAAGCCATTTATGAGTTACTTGTGATTACTCGCTCCTATGATTGGCTGGCTGTGGGTAATTTGCGTTTGGTTTCACTACACTCAACTGAAAACCGCTCTATACTATGCCATTGGTTTTGTAGGAAGGTGATGCCGTTGATATTGAACTGGACAAGCAGGAGATGCTCCAGCCATCAGAAGGTGAACTGGCTGGTGAGGAACTTCTCGCTAGTGAGTACGTCATGGTGAGTAGAACTAAGTACGGTAAGTAAGTAACTTTATTTCATACTTGACACGGTTTTCTTTGTTATTCATGAGGCTTTATTTCCCATACATACCCCATTATAAATGCAAGGGATGTATGATAAAAGTTCCCGGGATGTATCCAGATACATCCCGGGAACTTTTCTCATATATCCCTTGCATTTATAACGAGCAATTCAATACAATTCAACGATATTTTGTTGTTTCTAGCTTATTATTTTCTCCAAGGAATTCATTCACCTTGGCTTCAGCCATACTTACTAAATATCCCTATAATGATTTAGAACCTTTTCTCCGTCTTGGTACTCGCCCAAAATCTACCTAAAAAGAGCTACATCAATGAAAATTTTGCGAAAACCTCGTCAAGTATGAAATAAGACACTTAAATACCTCGAACGTCGGCAATAAGCCATATACATCCCTCGGGCCTACCGCCCTCGGGATCTATATGGCTTATTGCCTCCGTTCTCGGTATTTAACTCTTACTTATTTAAGTGTCAAATGTATTTAACTTTGCAACTAATTGGGGACACTAGTCCTACGATTTTACGTCCTTATCCGAGAAGACGTGGAGGTCTAACCATTTGCAGTTGTTTCACAAAGGCAGCACCTTCTACTCAGTTATTTTAAGTCCGGCCGGGGCTTGAACCCGCGACCTCCCGCTCAACAGACCGGAGCTTAACCACTGAGCTGAGCTAACCGGGAGGCGGCGAGACGCTTGTAATGAGACGCTTGTAATGAGACGCTTGTTAATCTGTTAGTTTGGAATGGAAAATGAAAGGCTCTCAGGGCTTGAAATGAGAGGAAACCACTAGCAACTGTTCTTATGTGTCACTAAGTTTTACTGGCATTACTAGCTCAGTTGGTAGAGCACGGTCTAGAGTGCGGGAGGTCGCGGGTTCGAATCCCGACCGCATCCTTGGGCCGTGACGTATAAGGGGGCGTGAAAGAACCTGTTGTGTTAATTCGAGAAAAAGTAGGGGATTGTCTCCCGACACAACAGCCTGGTATTCTGAGTACTAACAACCACTCATGATTGTAAACTGTACGGCAGCACATTGCGCCACAATAGCAGTCCGTATCACAACTAATCTTGTGAAGCGCATTTGAATATATTCATATAGATTGAATCTACCTATTGTCCACTTCCAACAACAAATAGTTCAGGAATATTTCACTAGCAACAGTTGCGAGTTGCCATGAGATTTAATTCGTATTTCTAAGAATCAGCTCCCATTTTGTTGAGTGTGCGAGTCTAATCTCAAGCTCTAGCTTTATCATTCATTATTTAAAGTCCCCGCATGAATCATTGCGCCAATGTTTTGATCAGTTTGTTTATCAACGGCCCCTTAAGCTAGAAGGCTAGCTTTTAGTCTAACTCAAATGCTCTTGATTGTTCATTAGTTTCATAAAATAAGAACACATAGGCTTAGGGTAGCGAATTTCTAGCGAATTTCTAGATCGAGCCTATGAATTGTCGGCGGATGGCTTCGAATATAATTTGAACAGTACTCGGTAGGGAACCTTTAGATTTGTGTACGAGTGCGACTTTTCACAGTCTACGAACAAACAAATACTCTTGGTAGCTTGTTTTCATGTCTCCAGCATTGTTTACTGAGCTGTATTTGGAGATCTCACTTTCCTTGCGAATGAAATATGTCGAGTGCAAATGTCGTACTCGCGCTCGAGTCACAGCGAAGAAACAGCTGGACTCGGTAGACTGGATACGTATTTTTCGTATTTTTCGAAGCAGGACTTTCTGGACTAACTGGAGATAAAAACTGTGAAGGGCACTGCTTTCTTTATACCTTGGTTCCAGGGGTTTTCTCCGTTGATCTGAAGTTTCACACAAAAGTGAATAATACTTCTGGAGCCTTGCGAAACTATAAATCTGCCGCGCCATCTTGGTTGCTTTGTCTTTCCAACGGAGCCGGTTCTTAGAGCAGCAAATCCTTGGGAAACTCACATAGTCCTTTTGAACCGCAAGTGTTGTCTTGTAGACCTACAGAGCTGAAGATTATGTATTGAGTCGCTTCGCCTCGCTCTGCAGTCATTCTTCTGCCTTCCTCAGCTCGCCGCTCTAGACCGAGATTTCGAAGACATTTTCCACGAAAGTTACATTTGAACGGTGTATATACAAAATCTAAGATAAAAGAAAGTCAGTTAAACATATATGTGGAAGTAAATACACGATGGGCCAAATTAGAGATGGGTTTCTAAAGATTAGAGATTCACTCAACAACAACGCTAGCCTGCTCTGCAGACGTATTTTTTCACTCTCATAAATTACCCGAGCGCTTAATTAGTTTCCAATATGCACACCTCATTGTGTTATGGACCAATCAAATTTTACCTTTCATATCCTGGAAAGTGACGTAATGTTGCATTTAAAAGGATTCAGACAATACATTTGCCATTGACCAATTATAGGAGAGTGTTCACTGGCGCGCCAATTCACTAAAATTCTAACAATGGCTTTGATTGGGCAGAAAATAAAACAAACGTGCTGACGTCGTGCTTGCATATTGGAAACTAATTAAGCGCTCGGGTAAGCAGACGTTACTTTTTTCTTCGAATTTATGAGAGTGAAAAAATACGTCTGCATAGCAGGCTACAACAACGCCGATCTTTCTGATTTTCGCATGTTGCGAAAATACTCTGTGCGCGCAATGATTCATGGGCTCGGACGGAGATGTGCGTGTTTTATTGCCAAATACAGGCACACGCTGACTGTACGATGCATGAAAATTAATGAATACTGCGTGAGGCCGAATGTAGTATGAAGAAATTTTGAGTTCATTGTACAGTCAGCACGTGCCTGTATTTATCAATAGAACACAAGCATAATGTCTCTAACTTTTAATATTCAAACTAGTAATGGCGAATGATTTTAAGGTAGTCTTGATCAGAAAGCTCTTTTCTATTCCCTTTCGCTACGCTCAGCCGAATAGAAAACATTTCGTTTATAAATAACGAGGAAACAATGTAGGGGGTAGCCGCTGACCAGCAAACATATATCTTTATTGGCAAATGAACTAGAGAAGGCAGCTAACCTACGATACATGAGAAGAACGTAAACTAAATGGTGAATTGCCGGATACGAAAAACCAGGATAAAAACCTCTTAGATGAGGAAAAACCCGGAAACGTATTCTCCATAGCAATGCAAGTTCATCTAAACCCTTGGAGTTTAAAGGTTAAATAAATAAACTAGTTATAAACTATAATACATAGCAATATAACAGAATAATAGGGGAAAACGTAGCCGCGCTAGTTGAACCGTTTGGGTCGCTGGAAGGCGTCAAGTGAGGGAGTATTGCATAATGAGCAGTATAAAGAGCAACCAAACTAAATCACATGTGGCTAGGAACAATAGGAAAAAACAACCTAATTAGTAACTAAAAGAAATACATTTTATTTTGTACAGAATTAGATAGACATATTTTGCTTTTTCGTTAGTATAACCTGCACAGAAATGTGATTATATACTAATTGTATTTTTCTAACGAATAAATGATATAACTAATCATTTTATGTTGTAAAAAATAATTATCAATTATTACTGCGTTAGTTAATACATTACTTGATGGGATTTTTCTTAATCTTTCTTTTAGGGGAGAAGTCCATCGAAACCAAACAAGCTCAAAAATAAGGTATACCAAAAGAGTGAAACTAATGTAGGCACATCGAAGCCTTGAAAGTAATAGTATGGCACACAAACAAAAGTATAATTGGACAAGCTCGCCATTCTATATCCGATACAATTCGGACGCGAAAATTGTAATGTACTTTATGGCACGGACATGCGCAGTGTGCGCAAAAAACAGGTCCCACATTGGAGAGACGGTCTGTGTGCATCAAAACAGGAGTTCTACCTTCTCATTTTACCCCGGCCCGAGCTTAAAGTGCATATAAGCCCTGGCTAATTATATTTTTTACGAAGAGACGAGAGGCCATAGACAAAGTATTCCGGAATAAAAAGTTGATTTGATTTATTTGTCATGGTGTACTGGCCGTTCAAAGTTGCCCAAAAACGTGTATTGGGTTGCCTGTGGACGAAAATCAAGCGCGCTCAGAGCGCTTTACAAAATTGGCACTGGGTCTAGTTTGACGTCATCAACAGAACACGGTCGATGCGCTATTGCACGAAAGGCCTTGTCGAATAAAGCTCTTCGAAACGTTTAGCGCGATATTATCACCTTTCTCGGTTATCTATTCAATTATTTTGCAAATAAGCCAACGTTTTAAAGCGGCGAAGAGACGAGTTCTGTTGATGACGTCACGTTTTATTCTCGTCCCAGTCTCCGAAGGTGCGCGGAAATTATTCTACATTTGGAAGTTTAGTCGCTAAAAAAATAATGAAAACATTTTTATTTAGAAATTTCGGAATTTTTTCTCTACCTTTTAAGGTCTAAGCTTTAAAAAAAAAGCATAATTGGCCAGGGCTTATATGCACTTTAAGGGGAGGTCAGTAATCGGTTGTGAGACCTCTCTCATACTAATACTAATTACCTTAGATAGTATTCTATAAATAGCCCACTTCCGCGATATACTTTACTTGTCACGCACAAACGTTTCAATACGAGGCTCCGTGCTAAATTAAATGTATTCTTTTCACAGAGAAAAGAATAAATTTAATTTAGCACGCGGCCTCGTATTGAAACCTTTGTGCGTGACAAGTAAAGCATATCGCGGAAGTGGCCTATTGGGTATAGATCCTGTAGCTGATAATGTATGGGGATTTAGAGATCACGTGACTCGAATGCTGCGTTTGGATAGGCGTTCCCACAGCCATTTCTCGTTCTCCCAAACTTCAACTCATGTTTCTATAATTATATGGAAACACGGGAATATGTTTCTGTTCCTTAAGAAGGACATCAAAACGTGTTGTGAGTGACATGTTTCTAAAACACTTGCAGACGTTGAGTGACTTGGACCCAGACCACCCTCTGACGAGACCAACGACCCCTGGGATCAAGCCAGTCGATCAAGGTATATATTACTTAGCTTTTAATTTTCCTCGCGGTCATTTGGTTTGAACTTGCCTTCCATAATTTATTGAATGGATGTACAGTGGAAACACGTTATAACGAAGTACTACGGGACCAGGAAAATATAAACGACTCCCCGTTATAGCGTTTTTCAAGCAAAAGTTTTTGCCGCGCTAAAAATACATTTGTTATATCAGGACTTTGTTTTAACCGGGTTCGTTATAACGGGGTTCCACTTTATCGCGCATCTCTTAAAGGGATAAAAAAATACAATGTATAAAAAAATTTGCAATGTATAAAAAAATACACAATGTTCAGGGTATAAAGAAAGTACTGGTCCCCTTTTGCTATTGATATTTTGAGATAACGTATAACACAAAATTAATTCATATTAAATACAACTTAGATAATTTAATTAGGATAGATGGAGGAGCGTGTTAACGCATGACGTCATACCTGCAACATCATGCAACATGGTCAGTGGTCATATGTATGATTTCAAGATGGCAGCTTCCATGGATAAACAAATACATTTTACACGTACACATATTCTTAAAATTCAAGAGGGAAAGATATTCTATATCCTCTTTTGCAAAGAGGTTGATCGCAGCAAAAACTGGGTGAAGTACTGGATTCGCCGGGCAAAGAAGGGAAACATTCTGAGTGACAAATCCAGACAGGGCAGGTCTCCAAGGCTCACGAATACAATGAAAAAGAAAATAGACAATATATAGTACAAGCGAGGAAATTCTACACTAAAATGTGTTGACAAGCTATCTGCTGATGGTATTCACATCTCACAACTCTGTCTTCGGCTATGTAAAAAACAACAATGTAAAACTGAGGGATATCATTAAATATAATCTAACATACTACAATCCACAACTACTTGAGAAAGGAAAAGGGCTGGAAACCTATGAAAAGGAAACGAAGATCGCTCTTAAAGTGCATATGAGGTGAACGTTTTTTCTTCGTAATTTAATTTTTAATATGTAAATCAAATGTCTGTAAACTTTAAAAAAACTCAAAAACAAAAATTTAGTTCTGATTTTGGTGCGTAAAAACGGCTTACTTTTTATCAAAACATGGTCGGAGACTGGGGTCGAGTTTATTGTGAAATTCCTTCTAGTGACGTCACGTTGGTTTGTTTAGGCTTGCTGATTTCTACTCACAGGCAATTTTGCAAAGGAGACAATATATCAAGCGATCAGAGCGATTCAGAAATTAATTCAGAAATTAATTCTTTCCGCCATCTTGTTTTGGGAGCAAAGTAGGGTGAATTTCACGGCTTGTAAAATCATCATATTTTTCTCCCGACTTTTCAAACTCTGGAAAACATGTCTTTAAATTGTTAAATATTAGAAATATATATGCCAAAACATATTTCGCTTCATATGCACTTTAACCAGAAAACAAAACGTTTGTTAGAAAACACAAAAGCATGACAGAAATGGACTGGGAAAACTGTGTATTATCTGATGAAGCACAGTTTTACCTTTCTAACAAGCCTAATGCAAAGTATGATGTAGTATGGGGATCCCAAGAATCACAGGTGTCAGATACACCCCAAGTAAAGTATTAAGTTCGGTTGTGATGGTTATGGGGAGCAGCGTCTACAACAGCATTAACAACGTTACACTTCATTCCAGTCAGCCAAACCATTACAGCCAAGTACTACATTGTACATTGAATAGATTCCTGAGAAAGTGTTAAAACCAGCAACAAAACGAACAAGATCTAGTTCTGGGTGCATTGATGAATGCAAACTGATTGTTGCATAAATAAAATAATCCTAACAACCTTGTTTACCAAGGATAGGGCTTCTGCTCATAACTCAAAATTTGCACAAATGTGGTGTTGAGATAAGCTTCCTGGTTTTATTGAGAAACATGACTGGCCAGGGAACTCTGCACACTTGAATCCGATAGAAATTCTGTGGTCCATATGGAAGCAACAGGTTTACAAAACCAAGCCACCTAAAACCATGTTTCAGTTACAGGCTCGCCTTATAAATGCCAGGAGATCAATATCCCAAGATACCCTTCTTTCCTTCGTGTATTCCATGCCAAACAGAATCAAACACGTTCTGAGAGAGAAAGTAGGCCACTCCGGACAATTTCAGGTCGATCGGAAAATTATTCAGAATTTTATTTTTACCATAAAAATGGACCAATACTTTCTTTAAACCCTGTATAAATAATACATAATGTATTAATCAATAGAGATGTGAAATTGCTTGTAAATATAAAGGAACTGAGCGATGGCCTAAATCGATTCTGACGTACTAGTAACCCTTCAGCTCTTGTTAGCTAAACCCCTGGCCTGAATTCTTCGAATCCCGATTATCATAATCCTGGATTAAATTTTAAACCGAGGAATTTGTTCAGATCTCTTGGTAAAAGGTATCTTTATTTATTTTAGGATTACAAGTTGAAAGGACTACTCATTCGTTATCAAACAAGTTTTTAATCCCAAATGAGTAGTCAACGAGTTACCAAATCAAATTAAATATTGAGCCGGCCTGCGTTCTGCTCGTGCATCCGTAGTTTTTCAAGACTTCGAGCGTGCATTATTTTGTTTTATAATATAGATACGATAGTACGCGCGCTCTGATTGGCTAAGAAGCCATGTTTTATCAGAGTATATAACATGGTTAGCCGTGTTATATAGTTTTCAACTGGCGGTTTCCTTTCATCGCGCGCGTAAATCTATATTATAAAACAGACAAAGAAGCCTTAAATCCATGTTTTATACTATCATAAAACACTCTGGTCATTTGAGAACACTCTAGAAATGTTGAAAGCACGCGCCTTCGGCTTGTGCTTTAACATTTCTCTCATGTTCTCAAATGCCCATCGTGTTTTATGATAGTATAAAACATGGCTAAGGCTTCTTTATTTGTTAAATAGAACATGGAGAACCATATTTATTGGCACTGACATCGAGATGTGTCGTAGATCTCGAAGTATCTCTCTGTTTTAACAACGCCATAATAATGGATTCATCTTTTACAGAAAAGAGACCCGGAACAACAACAATAAGACCGGCCTCCAGTCAGGTACGCCACGTGTGTAACTTTGAAGAGACTACTGCACCTGCGCAGTAAAACCTATGCCCCGATCCCAGCTGCATTCTCGACCCCAGACCCTTATTTCGTACTGCGCATGTCCGACGAAAACGAAAGCATGCGCAGTAAGAAATTAAGAAAGGTCTGGGGTCGAGAATGACCCAGCTGTTTCTTTGCGTGCTGGGGGAACACGGGATAAAATGGAGCATGGGAAGAGACAGAGAGAAGACGCTTTGCAATGCGCCTTGCTTTGCGCCCTTCCGAAGCTTCTTTGCGTTCCCCAAAAAGCGCCTTGGTACTGGCAGGTAAAACCAAAACTCGGTAACTAGCGGGGCTACATATAGGTTAGCTATTCATAGGGTCACTGAGAAAATGTGTGGTGTTTTGATTCGCCTCTAAAATAGATAGAGGCTTGTAATGATGTTGTTGTTTAATGACCATACAGAGCCGCCCACACACGTCTTCAGGATCCAGATCTGCATCCAGACCAACTGAAGATGAAAAGCCTTCCAGCTCTATGGGAGTAAGTTGTTAAATAAACACGCATTTCTTAAAACAAAGAAAAATTATAGCGGAGCACTATAGATAAAGGGCACAAATTCGCTGAATCAGACCATTTGCATGCTGAGTAATCAGGGCAAACACGGCTGAAAACACAGTGTTTGTATGATAATCTGGTGCCAAATATTTTGCCCAGAATTCTATTTTTGAAACGTTTCGAATCCCAAAACTAATGATGTACGGCAAAAGATTTGTCTTATTAAATCTGAGGGCAATAGACTTCTTGGAAATCCTGCAATCCGGTTCAACGTTTTCTATACCTTTCCTTGCAATCTGATCGCGGATTTTAACAACAAATAAGTGAACAATTCAAATCCAAACTGAGTGATTTATACGTATCTTGAGTACTGGGGAGGTTATCTTCTGGAAAAATGTAATTTTTGCCTCAATATTTGACACCAGATTCTCATACAAACACTGTATTTTCCACCATGTTTGCCCTGATTACCCAGCATGGGAATGGGAACTCCTCTATTGCGAGTTCTACCAGTTATAGAACCTCCGCCATAACTCCTAACTCGTACCCAGTCGTTATTTAATAATCAAGTAATAAAATGCATCGTAATCTTACTTGTTACAAGTCCTCTCGGCCAGGTTTTTTCGTTATTGCATTTCTTTCTTAGATTATTAAATAAGAAGTGGGTACGAGTCAGCTATAACTCTGTAGTGCCAGATACTATAACTACGTTATCCAATCCCGATTCCCTACAGCCAATTGGGTGCTCCAGGTGCGTTTTATAATCAGCCCGTTTAAATTGCGAACAGTTCGTCATTACAGCATGTTTTCTGTCTCTTAAAATGGTGGATTTTTTTTCTTTAATCTCGACAGAGCCAGAGAAACGTTTCAGGCGCTGAAAGGAGACAAAGCAACCATTCAGACAAACTAAGACCTGCCGGGTAAGCTGGTACCTAGTGGTTCCTATCAGAACCTCCATCACAAGCGCCACAACGTGCTCCTGACACGAGGTGTCGAAATGAAAGTTATGATATGTTTTAGACGGAGTGTTGATTACTTATGAAAAAGGCACTGTCAACCTCCAAATGATACACTTTCTCATGACGAAAGACAAAAATAACTACTCAGATTAACAGAGTATGCTTTCCAGGTAAACTGGACAGAATATGAGACGATTTTGATGAAGGATGGCAAAGATTCGAGTGGATGAAAATACTGCTTTTTATGAGAAATTTAAAGCAAATTGAAATCGGTTCACAGTGACCGAAAAAAATATGAAAAGCATTTACACTGTATTGATGTTCTGTTATTTTATGGTGTTATTTTTGTATATAGTTTTGATTAAAAAGAATATTGAACGTTCAGTTCCGCTGACGTAGCCCCTTTCAGAGACAACTATGTAGGTATAGCTTGCAGTATTTCTAAAACCATGTCCTGAGCATTGAGAGATTACTGCGGAAAGACAATTTTCGGCCCAAATTATAAATTAAAGTAATGATGTTTTTCATCGTATGTAGCATTTTATTCAATGCAAGAACGTATGAATGAATGTCACATTAAATCATCCTCTATGATAGCATTTGGGTCATACCAAATCAGATAATTTTCACAACTGCTTTTTGTTGCCAGTTTCTAGAAAAGGAAATTCTATGTAGCTTTTCGTCAGTTAAGTTAACAAATAGATGTCATTTGCCTGCCATCTGCCCTCTTATAGATGCACACATGACGTCACAACGTGACAACAACAAAGTAGCGTGTGACTGTTGTTCTCTTCACGTTGTGACGTCATCGATGCTGGACTATCGTGTTACGAAATCTGACACCGTGACGCTTTTGCGTGACTCGATATTCTCTTTCTCTTGAACCTCTTAAATTATTTTGCAGTTCTCAAGGCGCGGATCCTTTCTCCTCAAGGCCTAAGCTTCCACGCACTGCAGACCTACAGTCTACACCCAGGACCTCCCCACCACCCCTCGGTAGGTCTGTGTCTCCTACTAGGTCCGCATCCAAATCAAGACAAGGTACTGACATAACGTTTGACGGCTGAAAACGTAAAGTGCATGCATTTCTTGATTTGAGTATTGCATTTACCTTTCATAAACATCCAAGTTATATTTGAAGCTTATATCAGTGATTTTACCAAATATTTTGTCGAAATCAGAAAATAGTTTCATTCACAAGAGAAAGAATGACAGAAAATTCCCAGCTTTTGGGCACGTATTTAGCATATTCGAAATATAAACCTTTATAACTCATAGACACAACACTCAAATTAAGAAATATTCTACCATTCAACTGTTTACTTGATGTAGAGTCGCTTCGTTTAATGATAAAACGTGCATGGGCACGTATACATTTTGAGAACATTACGTCAGAATATTCTAAATTTGAATTTTATTTAAACGTCAGTCTAGTGTAGGACATCTTACATATTTTCACACAAAATAGAATAGTAAGATGGCTCTATAGCCGCCACAGGCATATAAAATGGCGCCATGATTGGATGATTGGTTGTTATCACAACACCTTCAGACATTTCTGTTTTCGGTTGAGTGTCCAAAACCTGAGCCAATCACAAGAGCAAGTAAAAACCCAAAGGAACCAATCACGAACAAGTAAAAACCCAAAGGAACCAATCACGAGCAAGTAAAAACCCAAAGGAACCAATCACGAACCGAAGCAATTCGTGATTGGTTTTACTTGATTCAATCACGAGGAAAAGTAAACACAATCGTGGATAACTAACCAATCATATTCGAAAGCAATCTTATCACCAAATTACTTTTTCTAATTGAAATTCGTGGACCAGTCACAACACTCGGTTTTCAATCAACGTGCTCGGGATTTTCGGAAATTGCCGAAGGTATTGCGATGTTGAACCAACGCGCATATGCGACCACAGGAAACCCAAGCAAACAATGCACTCAATCGGAAGCCTCGTGAAGTTCGGCGCGAGTTTATTTTACCTCGGAGCCTCATTCCATGACAAGTGTATTGTCGTGATAAAATGTTGGGCTGCCTGTGCCGCCGGTTATGACGTCTTCATGTCCACACCCTTTCTGATTTCTGATTCACCTCTTGACCGTGATCAATAAGAGTACAGACAATAATGCTGACGTGTATGATTTAAATTTCCCGAAAAGTCCTGCCCCGCTTGCCGATTTAAAGATGTACTATCGATACCCTTTGCGCGACTCGAGCGAATTTCGTATGACATGAAATTCAGAACTTGAATGCGTAAAACAATAGGGGTATAATGTAGTATTGTTTAGTATTCTCCTCGCAAAGAAAAACGCAAAGAAAAATCGCATGCTCGTGTTCCACTTGAGTTTTGAACATTTTATTCTATGACCAGCAATGGAAACAATCAATCAATCAATCAATAACCTTTATTTTAACACGATAATTATTAAAGCTTACAGCTTGTGGGGTCGTGTATAACTAAATATATATACAATGATTATAAGATTATAATAATATAAAAACATCTAACGGACGATTAAACAACTACTGTCTAAATTTATTTACAATAATTAAAAGAGATAATGCTGTAAAGTTAAAATATGAATTATGTATATAAATATTCCCCTAGTCTAAATTTAGTAGTCTGCACTGAATTAGTGGAGAAGTTAAAATCTTTAAAAGTATCCATCTTTACTACTTTGTTTGATAGTGCCTTGGTGCTTGAAGTAACAATGCTAGTGTTCTTTGATATTAATGCGTTCCACAATGTTGAGCCTCTATAGGCAATGGAGTGTTTCATGTAACGTGTATTGAAACGTGGCGTAATAAGTTGGTCAATAGCACGGAAAGAATATTTTGGTTGGCGCTTTTCAATTATGCCCGACTTAACTGTAGGTAACCTATTTAGGTAGGCTTTGTGAATTAATTTAACAATAGCTAACTTATAGTTATCGAATAGCGTTGACCATTTAGCGTGGTTTAGTACGTCTTTAGAAGGCATATCCCTTGGTAAGTTGAATATTATTCGTGCAGCCCTACAGTGTAATCTTTCAAGAGAGTTAAAATTATCTATACAATTACACCCTCCCCAGGCTACTAACCCGTACGTAACGGATGGCAGAATAACTTTACAATAAAACGATTGGAGAATGTCTGTTGATAAAAATCTTGATCGCTTCAAAAGATCTAACTTCCCTGCAAAGTTCTTTTTGAGTTGGAGCGTGTGAGCTGTCCAGCTAAGTTTGTTATCTATAGTCATCCCTAGTAGGCAGTGTAGCCAGTGTATTAAGTTATTAAGTTTACCAACTGGATCAGTTTCTCGCTTTAAGACTGATTTTCATCCTCGATAAGATAGCATGACGCTCAAATTCTCGCGCGCCGTCGTCTTTGATGCCCTGCCTGCTTAGTTATTTCAAATTGACGATAGTTTTTATGGGTCTGTCCTCTTATTGACCATGATTCTTCTGGCGAAAATAATTATGGATTCACGAGGCGCTGGCTGAAATTATAACTGTGTCAATTTGTTACACAGCACGAAACACAACACGTTTCACCCTACCTCACTCTAGTCTCCAGCGCGCTGTTCTTAGGGTCGTCACGCAACGCGCTAGATCCACTAGTTTGTGGGGCTAGCGCGTTGCGTGACTACCCTAGGAACGGCTGAGTAGGGGACTAAACCCACTCGTGTTCTCCTGAATGATAAAAACACTTTTCATTACCCAACAGGCCCAGGAACACCGAGAAAGGGAAGTCAATCCAGTCAACAGTCAAACACGTCCACGTGACCGCTACTATTTCACGCTTCTTTTAAATGCTTGATATATGCAAAAAAACTGGTTCATATCTTCTTTCTTGGCCTGTCGCCAATCTTAGGGTGCTTTCCATTTACGCGAACTGTCTGGTCTGATCGGCCAGTTCTTAAATGGAACTTGTCAGATATGAGAACTGGTCCAATACGTTCCTAGAACTGCCGATCAGACCAGTCAGTTCACGTAAATGGAAAGCGCCCTTACTCCTGGTTTCCATATGATCGTCCCGATCGCTTGAACCTTTTATTCTGTGTGAATCGAAGCGTAAATTAATATGCAGAACGAAAGAACCTTGCGATCGAAGCGATCGGGACGATTGTATGGAAACCGGCCTTTAGTTTCGTTTTTCGTCGAACTAAGAATTGATTTCAAATTCCGCCGTCGAACGACAGCAAATGACACGAGTAAGATACAGCCGTGAGAGTATCAAACCATCGCTGTTTAGAGCGGTTTTCAGTTGAGTGTAGTGAAACCAAACGCAAATTACCCACAGCCAGCCCACACCGCGGCAAAACGGTATGCTCCGCTGGCCAAAGAACGAAGGCTCTGCTATCAAATACAAATTACCGAGGGTTTCAAGTTTTTTAGTAAATAATTTTACAACTTAGTAAACTCACAGTGAATTACAAATTAAGAAAACTTCAACCTGTTAAAGTCTTAGGCTTAGCTTTTAAGTAGTTTTCTTATTTTTTGACAAAACAGTTCACAAATGGATACTTTTAAGCAGAAATTTTAAAATCACGGGTATGTGCCTGTTGTTTCATTTCAGTTTTCGCGGGAAACTGGGGGCGGCCGCGCGCCGACAAGAAATAGCAAATACGCATGCGCGTAACGTTTTGCCGCGGTGTGCAGCCAGCCAATCATAGCAGCGAGTAATCACAAGTAACTCATAAATGGCTTCCCTGTGAGCCAATGACAAACCAAAGCAAAACCAAAGCAAAACCAAAGCAAAACCAAAGCCAATTTGCGTTTGGTTTTACTTTGTATTCTGATTGATTGGTTTACTTTCTCAGCCAATGGGAGAGCTTAGTAAACGCAAAACCAAAACACTTCCGAGACTCAATTGAAATCCGCTCTATCATCGTTCTTTGGTATGGGTAACAAGCTGTATACATCTATTTCAAAAAGGTTATTCGATCAAAAGCAATAAGCAACAAGTCAGGAACGAAAAGGCTACTGGTTGTTTTGAATACAATTATTTTCGACAATACTTAAACAAGAAGTTCAGGTTAAAAGGTAAGCCCCTCCTCTTTTCACGCGTGGCAAACTGGAAATTTGAAATTCAAGTTACAGAGCAGTGAACAACAAAGGCGAGTGAATCAGCCTCTCCTGTTAACATGCGAGATTTGGAGGGTTTAAAAACAAACAAGCCATCACAAAGTGAATAATAAATAGGGAAGATTGTTGTTTATTAAAGACTTTCGGCGATCTTTTATGACTGTTTATGATCTATGTAGCCCTTACACTAAGGTTTAACATTTTTGTCATAGGACGTAGCTTTGTTTGTAAACATTACCATTGTTTATTCAAATTGCCAACCAAAATTTGAATTACCCACTTTGCTCTCCTTTGTTTAACTAGCCAGTGGTTGGTATAGAAATCACAATGGCTTACGTCAGAGTGCGCTCTCCAATAACGGTGGATTTCCAGCGTAAAAAGCAAATTTTTTTTTTTCTCGAGTAAATAAGTAACAAGTAGAAAAGATCGCAGCATTTAGGTACGTTTTCATGACGCAACTTTTACGAACGTAAAAAAATCGCGACGTAGAAATCCACCTCGAGCTTGCCAAGAAAATCGGTATCTGCCAATCTGATTGCCACGGATATTTGAAACCAGTTTGATTAAAGCACGAAAAACTACGACAGGACTAAGTTTTCTGTAGTCACGCGTTCTTACATCTGCGGCACACAGAAGAAATATGAATCTTTACGATGGGAGAACATATTTTATGTAAACTACATTATTTATGATCGAAGCAATAAAAAGCCAAGCACTTATTGATCACACAGAATGGTATTGTCATTTCACCTGATTGCTTAATCCCCCAATTATGGATATTTTCATCTTAATTACGCCGTTTTGGAATAACTGGTGTTTCCAGTAATCTTGGTGTCTGTAATCGCATACTACTGTGTCTGTAATCGCATACTAATGTTCTGTAATCGCGTACTATTGTGTCTAATCGTATACTTTAGACCATTTTCTCAGGTATACGCACGCAATATTGGCCCGCCAAATCGCTTTTTGAACAATAGGCGCCAATTTTTGAACAATAACCGATAATTTGAATAACAAAGGCTGTCGCATCAGAACGAGTCTAACAAAAGCTAACAAAACTCACGGCCCGCCAAGAAATACTTCATGTAGGCAGTTTGGATTTAGACTGGTATGTAATCAACTAGGAAAGCGAGTAGCAGCTGATGTTTCGAGCGTTAGCCCTTCGTCAGAGCAAAAAAGCTTGGATTTAGTATTGGTTGAAATAATAGGGAGGGTTATAGGAAACCACTACGTGATTCCCACGTGAAGTATTTACCGGCCCGTCAAGCCTGTTGCGTGCTCATGCTTGAGAAAATGGTCTATACTAATGTGTCTGTAATCCCATACTAATGTTAGCGAATTGAGATATTTTAAATGCGCCATAAAAACATTATTATTATTATTTATCGCACACTGTTGTGTCTGTAATCGCGTACTGTTGTGTCTGTAATCGCATACTAATGTTCTGTATTCACATACTATTGTGTCGTACTTTGTCTGTAATCGCATACTATTGTCTGTAATTGCATATTATTGTCTATAATCGCATACTATTGTGTCTGTAATCGCATACTATTGTGTCTGTAATCGCATACTATTGTGTCTGTAATCGCATCATGTTACTGAACCAATGAAAAACCGGAACCTCTAAAACCACAGGCAGCCCAAGCTAATGATTTTTACAAGGAATGTATGGGAATTTTAGAACAAAACTAAAACTGTACTGAAATGATCAATAAAGTCATGAAATCTTACCTGTGTGTTATGAAGTTGTTCCTCTTCATCACTGATGTGTTTATTTCTGGTTTGAGGCACTTATGATTGGCTTTTTTTTTCTCCCCTATATAAATATTGAGAAGACGGGGGACACAAGACGCCATTAGTCCACGTGGCGACTCTTGGAGGCCTCGTAATTATTCGAAAATCCACTCTTTCAGCATTTTCCATCCAGAAACCCTTTCTTACTTTACACAGAGGCACACAAATTGACATAGCTCCATCACAGGATGTACAGAATACAACTTATAATATGGTACAAATATATACATACATTTGCGACATTCATCTATTAGTACTCGGACCTGCAGTATAACAGAACAGCAGACTAAATTGTAAACGTGTGTCACATGAATAAGTAGTGTTTAAATTAAAAGGTCAACTACGAGAAAAATAAAAATATTAAATTACATATATCCTAGGGGAGCAGAGAATGAAAGTCGCAGCGCTACCGGCCACTCCTAAAGACTGCTAAATTCAGCTAATAATTATTCCCTTTAGTTATTACTAAGAGGATTTCAAATGAAAGTGTATTTCATCTTCAGTCTCATGTGGCCCGAGTGTAAGCCCAGACGGGCTCTTGTTATGAATATCAGTTGTAGAGGGGACTAAGTCGAAAAAAGCAGATGGTACACCTGTTTTAACATATTTCATTTTGTGAACAAGAGTGGAGATTTTCAGATTAAAGGCATTGTCAAGTTTTAGAATTTGCAAAATTCTATAATAAAATTCTATAAAATTCTATAATATGGCATTTTCAAATTTGCTAGCAAAGAAGATGCAGCGAACGCATTTATTTTGCTTTGTTTTAATTTTACTTAATCTAGTCTTAACAGCAGTACCCCAGGTCATTAGGCCATAACCCTAATACGAATAGATAAGAGTATAATAAAGTTGCTTTAGAATAGTAATAGAAACATAGTATCTTAGCTTACAAATAATTCCAATATTTTTGGCAATTTTATTTTTAACGTGTAATTTGAGTGTCCCATCGTAAGTGTTCGTCAATAAAAACCCTAGTTTTTTGCTCAATATTGCAAGCAGTTATTCTTATATCAGGGTTCTTCTTAAGGGAGGTTATCAGCATATAATTTTTTTTTTTAATTAATCGATAATTTGTTTGCTGCACAATATTTTAAAACATTAGCAAGCGAGAACGCGACCGTATAAGAAAGTAAATCAATCCGTTTTTCGTTCGGCGTGAACGGAACTCTATACTCGGTCATATTTTTTGAAAATCTGGTTGTGAAAAACAATTCAAGGTGAACAAGGGAAATAGTAGACACCAAATTTCGGGAGAAAACACATTTCTACGCCCTGTCGACATTGCCGTCGCCGTCCTGGTTGCTTAAAGTCCCTAATATGTCCTGCCTCGGCATTTCTAACTGCTCTTTGCTCATCTGTTAGGCCCCAGGAAAGATAAGGGTTAATACGAGTTCTCGCTGACCTATTTGTCACACCATATTCTAGCCGCTACACGGACGTATTTTTTCACTCTCATATTGCAGTCAGTTCAACAAAATCGTCTATAAAAGATTATTGTACGACTTACCTTGGTTATTTTACATTTGAAACAGCTTTTGAAGAAAACTAAACCAAGAAATCGACTACATTTCTATTTGACATTTACTTCACCTATTGTTTGCTGAAATGTTCGTGGGTCTGCCCTGCAGATTTCACCGTTCAGCGATTGGTCGATTGAGCACAATGGCTTCGTTCTCCGAATCTCCTCGAAAAAAACACGGAGGTGTTGGATTCCTTCGGCACTCGTTCGCGTAATTCGTCACTGCTTCCGAAGAAAAGCCACGTTCAACCACAGGCTGCCTGTGGTTCGACTAGCACAGGCAGCCTATGAAAAAAGGTCAAGTTGACGGTACCCCGGCTCGTTACATGCTAGGTTGGCTGCAGAAACCGTCGAATTTGAGTACTTACAAAGCGAGGAAATAAGCGATGGATCGATTAAATGAGTGCTAGAGGAATGTAAGAAAGGGTTTCTGGAGGTAATTTTTTTGAAGCAATTTTAAAGCCAAAAAAATATAAAACATTTGGCAGGAATTGCTCCTGATTGGCAGGTTTTTCCCGCGCGCGTTTTCTTCGTGCTCGGTCCAGTAGGACTTCGTCTCTCAAAACCTTGCATTTTGTTGGACCTCATTTGGATTGCACTGACAATCCAAATGTTAGCTATGCTATTGTTTTGATAGCCAGTATAGATGGTTTGCACTCAATCCCCAGAGATTCAAATGACAAAGGGCATGGCGGCCATGTTGGTGTACAGAACAAAAGAAGCTAACGAAGAATCTATTGTTAACTGTACACCAACATGGCGGCTATGACGTCACGTGCAAAGGGTCTATTCCAGGTTCCGAGGAGGTTGAGGCTACCCCTCTTGATCAAGTGGTTTTTGCTTCGCCGATATTCTGGCTTTAAACGAAGTAGAAAGAATTGTCACAAAAAAGCAAAGGTGTGTACACGTTATTCACACTAACCTGCGTGGCAAGGGGAGGGGGAATGAGGAGAGATAGAGGAGGGGATGGGAAACTGGGATCTCAAACATGTTTTGGTCAATGATGTTTTCCGATGATTTTCCGAAAATTTCCGAAGTGTTTCCGAACATTTCCGAGTGCTTAAAACTGACTGCTGCGCTGTGGTTACGACAAAAACACGTCTAACCATGTATATTCATTTGACAGTACTAAACATTAATATTTCAGATACTGTAGCATTACTTCATAAACGGTGCTTTAATTGTTCCAATATTTCCGAAGATCGTCCGAAGATTCAAATAAATTCAGTAGAGTATATGATTAAAATGAAATCATATGGTATTCTCGTGCAATTCGGGATAAATTCGAACTTGTGAGTTTTCAAAGAGCTCAAAGCATTTTTGGAAAGTGTTAATAGTATAGGATGAAATCCCGAAAATATATTAAAGATGGCCGGATTTATAGACTTTTGTATGGGATTTTGCAGTCATGCTTACACCTAATTTGCATAATGTCAAAGTTAAAATAACTCCTCTAAAAGAGCATGTTTGTGTAAGTAAACTGTAGAAGTTTGAAAATGAAATAATATTTATTTGCGTAGTTATTGACAATTTTGAACCTGACAAAAAAAAACATCTAAACGAGGCTGTCAACAAGAGCGACAGTCTCCAGCACAAAAAGAAATCTAAACGGCGAGGTTAAACGTAAGCATGGTTAAGAGCCTCAATAGACCCTTCCACGGTTTTTTCTAACTTTGATATATACGTATAACAGCAAAACCGTCGATACAGGCCCACAAACATTTATAGACACAAACGTCTGTGAAATTTCCCGAAATTTTCCGAGTTTGCTGGCCTGTATCTTTGCTCCTATTCAAGATATAACTGTCAAATTTGGGATTTTGACTAATTTCGAGGTGCTCTTTTGAGCAGTATCGACGGTTTTGCTGTTATACGTATATATCAAAAGTTCAAAAATCCGTGGAAGGGTCTATTCATAAAGCCCGCCGTACAAGAGCAGCGCACGCAAGCTCAAGGATTTCAGAGAGGTTTCACTGACCATAAATGGCTCTGCTCTTGACCGAACTGACTCTTTTAAATATTTAGGAGTGACAGTCAGTCAGAACATGAGTTGGTCAGAACACGTAATAAAGTCAATCAACGTCTTGGCATCATCCGCCGGGTAAAGCATTTGCTGCCCTTGCATGCGCGGCTAACTCTCTATAAATCTCTTGTCCTTCCCTTACTTGACTATGCCGATATCGTCTGGGGAGATAAGAATAATACCGTCCTCATGGATCACCTTCAAGTTCTTCAGAATAATGCTGCTCGACTTATGCTCGACTTTCCCTCAAGCTCTTCTGCATCTCAAGTACTCGAACTATTAAACTGGAAACCACTGTACCTTCGACGGCGCTATCATCGCTGTATTACTATCTTCAAATGCTTAAATAGCATGGTGGACTTCAACTTTAAATTAAAGAAGAATCACGACTTTCATACCTATAATACACGCCGTCAGCACAATCTACATTTACCATTCGCACGTAGGAATTGGGGACAGCAGAAGTTTACCTACCATGCACTATTAGACTGGAACTCTTTAGACTCTGAAGTTATACAATCAACTACATTATCAATTTTAAAATCTTACTGGCACATAACTTAATTTCATAATAATCCTTGTTCTATTTCTATTTTATTTCAACCATTTATCTTTCCTGTTTTCCATATATTAGTGAAATATATATTTTTAATACAGGACCTCCCTGAAAATCACAAATTGTGAGTGGAGCTTTCCTGTCAAAATATTATTATTATTATTATTATTATTATAAGAGCTATCAGCTTAGCCAACGGACACAAGAGGTCGTTTGCTGTTAGCTCAAGCGCCGTTTCACTACACGGTGAATTTTACTAAGCTATCCCCTTAGCTAAGTACCAATGTGACTATTTATTACTTCGCTGGACGTCGCCATTTTGAAATCACGTGAGAGCCCTGTGCGTTTTCATTGGTCAATAGATTACGCCAAGCTAAGCTGTTAGCTCTATTCAGCGCACACGGTGATTTTTTCGCCTCGAGAGACTAAACATATCAAACACGATAGATGTTTTCCTCACGCCGGTCAATTGAGACGAAACATTCGCCTCAATTCGTTCCTACCAATCAACGTGGCCGACAGTGCAACCCACCAATATCACACGCAGGTTGTCTGAGCAACAACTTCTCTTTCAGCAACCAGGTTGCACTGAAAATTGAAGTGAAACTACAAAATGAATTGACAATTGAGTGGCAATTTGACATCTCAACTGAGAGTTTCTTAGCCTGCGACCTGAGTGTGTGGCTCCCAATCGCGCTTCGCACTCAAAACAACTTATCGTCCGGCCAAAAAGAGACCGCTACGCCGGGTAAGAGTTTCTGTCAATTTATAATATAGATTCGATAGAACACGCGCGCTGATTGGCTGCAAGCCGTGTTTCTGAAACACATGGAAGATCGGAAGAACTAGCAACAGCAGTGATCACACTCGCCATTCAGGCTCGTGTTTCCATTGCCATTTCTCGTTCTCCCAAACTCCCACTCGTGTTTCTATAACTCTACTGATGGAACACGAAAAACGTTTTCTATTTCTTAATTAAGGGCGCGTTCGTTTGGGATATTCCGAAATATTCTTATTTGATCAGGAACTGAAGAATATTCTACTTGTTCTGCCCGCTTCAGGAGCAGAATACACAGAATGCCTTCCAAGTATTCCAGAATTATTCCAGAATAGCCCAAACGAACGCGACCTGAAAGTGCATATGAAGCGAAAATTAAGTTGATCTAATTTTAAAACGCCATCGCTAGAAATTCTTGACATGGTTATTGCGCAACACATATTGTGTTCACTGTGTGAAATGGGCCGTGAAAATTTACAGAGAAATGTATGGGATCCTAAACATTTTCCTTATTTCTCATGAAAACGGTCAATGGTAAAAATGTGCGTTCGAGGCATTATTTCTACAGATACTATCAATTCATTTTTGATATTTTCAAATCCAAGTAATACACTTTGATGATTCCTTTCTTTCATTTTAGAGGAAGCATAACAATTCGCATTTATTTACAGTGGACATTAAACGATTTCCAGTAAAAACATGCAGATAACAGTTTATAAAATGTATCTGCTGCAAATCTACAACCTTAGCAAAAAATGTGCGCACGAAGAGTTGAACACATAAACAAGACCTACCGTATTCTTTCCTTCTGATGTCCCAAAGTTCATTTTCGAAGATTCATTTTCCTTCTTGAAAATTCAGCTTTTCGACAAGAATCCTCAGACTCCATATTTGCACGCTAAAACCCGTAATATTGCTCGACTTGAGACTGCCATAACTCTGACCACAAGTGACCAAATCCAATACACATGGCAGCTTTGCAAACCTTGTTCTGTTCTCTAGAAATTGTAGTGTGTTCGTTTAAACAGCTAGCGGTTATTCAAGCTAATTTGTCCTTTTGGAAAGTAGGTCCTAAACCCTAAACGGACCAAAAGAGATTAGTCTGCGATAAAATTCTGGTGAGCGGTGTTACCCAATTACGTGTTGGTACTTTATGTATCCCGCGTTATAGTGTCCCAATGTACCATATATGCTATGTCTACCATCTATATACTATCAGACCTCAATGTCTCGAATTTCTGGCGATGGCTTTCGAAATGAATAATGACATTTTCCGTTTGTCAACATCTTACCTCGTTTAAAACCTCGGAAACTTGTAATTGAACTCCAGAGCCTTCCTTCTTTCGGCCAGCGGAACATAACATTTTGGCGCGGTGTGTAGATAGGCTAGCTACTACTTACTGCCGGAAGAAGCTCTTTGGGAGACATTGGGTAAAGATTGAGAAATCGGTCAGTTGTAGTCGGGGTCTTGCTTTTTCGGATCATGTCGAGCTTTAGATGGCATGTTTACCTACGAATAGGACATTTTGTGACTTGGCTGTGGAAGGACGCACAGGATCAAGGATGTGGTGGATTTGTCGAACACCGATCTAGGAAAAACCTAAACTAGAAGTTCTCAATGAGAAGTTATTAAAGTGTTGCCATCAATATATTAAGGGCAGTGTCGGTGGAAGAATACAGTTTAGCTTTTTCCTAGCTAGAACAGTGTTCAACACATCATCCGTAACGGTCCTTTATCCTGTGCATCCTTACACAGCCAAGGCACAAACTTTCCTTTTCGCCATAAACATGCCATCTAAAGCTCGACATGATCCGAAAAAGCAAGACCCCGCCGAAAACCTACGATTTCTCAGCCTTTACTCCAGTGAGAACCTCCAGAGTCATCCAAAGAGCTTCTCCAGCAAGGTCGCAGTATGCAAGGGAAGAGCACATCCCAAAGATATAGTCTTTTCATGGCTTTTTATATCTTACATGCTTTGGAGTTCTCTACGGCTTCAGAACGTTTTTTCAAGTAAGAAATGAGGAGCTGATGCCGACGAAGTCTGATGGACGATGAATCGCCGTCATCTGATGAAAGTGGACATCAATTAACTATTTCCAATCATAGCTTTACGCGGTTACTAAATTCGAATATGTTATCCTATAAGTTACTCGTGAAATTTATGATTTACACAACGAGTAATGTTTGAAAAAATGAACCAAATTTGTACGATCCGCCTGGGGAGACAACATACGTTTTCTTACTTAGGGCGCGTTCGTTTGGAGCTATTCTGGAATAAGAATAGCCGGAATGATATAAGCGTTCGTTTGGGAGCTGTTCTTATTCTCGAATACTTGGAAGGTATTCTGCTACTGGAGATATGTAAATTGTCTAAGGTACATAATCCCTTAGATAAGGTGGAGCACGTCGCTCCCTGACTGGTCGTTCAACTGCTGCCTGAGCCGGAACTGGCTCTCCGTCCGCTGCCTGATTCAGTACATCAAAATCCAACTCTGACTCTGTTCGATTCTCCTCAACATACACCTTCTTGACTGCCGACACATTTCGCATTAATGTGCGTCCTTCTTCCCTCTGCAATATCACGCTTGTCCCTTTTCTTTCAACTAACATGTACGGTTTAGGGTCAAACGCTGGCGTTGTCACGCTCACGTTTCAGTAGCACTTGATCCCCATTTTTGATCATCGATTGAGTCGCACCCCGCTTGTTGTCTGCATACTCCTTCATGTGTTGTTTCCGCTTCTGGTCTACCTCCAGATCTGCGTGTAGCACTTCAGGTGTTTCCTTTGCCATGAGTTGTGGAACCTTTGTGCGAATTTCTCGACCGAAGAGAATCTTCGCAGGAGAGAAACACCTGTTGTCACATGAGGTGTAGCCCGATAGTTGAGCAAAAATGTGCAAAGTTCCTTCCGCCAATCCTTCCCTTCGACATGTGCAGTTCGAATCGCTTTCTCAACTGCCCGGTTAAACCGCTCGACCTGCGCATTCGTTTGAGGCCAATATATGGTGTCACTTTCCTGTGTTTGATTCCATTAGCCTCGAGATACTGCTTCGTGGTTGCTGAAACCAGATTTGAGCCATTGTCCGAAGTCACCTGTGCAGGGAATCCATGGACTGCAAATATCTTCCTTATATGACTCACAATTACCTCGGAGGTTGCGGATCGTAAAATCTCAACCTCCGGCCAACGCGAACACGCATCCACACAGACTAAAAGGCTCTCCCCCGTTGGGAACGGACCGCACAAGTCAATAGAGAGCTTAAGCAATGACGACGGGGACGGCAGTCGCGACGGGACGTAGAAAAGTGTTTTTTCCCGAAATATGATGTTTACTATTTCCTTCGTTCGCCTTTAATTACTTTTCACATCCATATCTTCGAAAAATATGATAAGCATAGAGTTCCGTTCACGTCGAACGAAAAACGGAGTGATTTACTTTCGACCGTTTGCGTTCTCTTGTTAACGTAGAATAAGGAGTTTCCACGTTGTGTTTTTGCAGAAAACGGTTGAAATGTAGTTGACTGCGTGCATTTTCACGTGAAGTTATTGTATTTTGTAATTAAGTCTATTGTGTCATGCCGTCGTCCTAGACGTTGCCGTCGTCGTTGCTTAAGCGCTCTAATGTGAACCACTTGCCATGGTCTGGACGGCATTCCTGAGGTTCTGGCAGGGGCCTCATTGCCACTGATTGACACGGAATTCACGGAATACAACTCCGGATGAGTTTCTCAATGTCCCCATCGATTGCTGGCCACCACACTTTCTCCCGCATCATTTGCTTGGTTCGAACTACACCTTGATGCCCCTCGTGTGCAATGTTCAATGTTGTCTGCCGCAGACTACCAGACCGTTACTAACTGAGAGTTCCTCACGTATCCGAATATACGGCTCTAACCCAGAGGACTTTGGCCAAACACTAGACAACAAGCTCTGTTGGACTTGTTGTAGAGTGTTGTCTAACTTGGTCGCCTCCGCAATCTGCTCCAGACTCAATGCCTTTGGAACTCCATTATGTGCAACATAGTATATGTATTCTTCTGCTATGTTCCGCTCCCTATATGGTTGATGTGCAATTGGGAACCTTGACAACGCATCAGCCGGGTTAGTTTTGCCTTCCATATGAAAAATCTTGAAGCGATATGGCTGCAGTCGTAGAACCCATCGTTCAATTCGAGAAGAATTAAGGCTATAGGGTCTATAGATCACCTCTAATGGCTTGTGATCCGTAGAGTGAACTCTGCGCCATATAGATACAAGTGAATTTCTCGCACCACCAGACCACTGCCAATGCCTCTTTCTCTGTTTGAGAGTATCGCCGCTCTACATCTATCAATGTCCTGCTGGCGTATGATATGACACTCCCTCTCTGCATTGTAAGAGGATAGCTTCCAGACCAACAGGCCTCGCATCAACTCCCAGGTGCGTCTCTGCAGTCGGGTCGTAGTACGCCATAACACATTCACTAGTGAGGCTCGCCTTCAGTTTATCAAACGAATCCTGCTCTACTCGACCCCAGGACCATTCAGCATCTTTGCGGGTAATCTGTTGCAAGGGCTCTGACACAGTTGCAAACCCAGGAATAAAACGCGAGCAGTAATTCGTACTTCCGCCGCATTGGTCGGTACTCGAGCTGCCTTGACCGCGTCAATCTTTTTCTCATCAGGAGAAAGTCCCGCGGCGGACACCTTGAGTCCGAAAAACACTAGCTCTGAAACGCTAAACACACACTTTTCCTTGTTCATTGTAAGTCCCGAGTCCTGTAAGCGCTGCAACGTTTGTTCAAGACTGCGGTCATGTTCCTCCTGAGTCTTTCCGAACACTATAATATCATCCGAGATATTACGAACTCCTGAAATTCCCTGCAAGGTGCGCTGAATAATGTACTGGTATGTTTCCGGAGCCGACGAAAGTCCAAATATTAAGCGTTTGTAGCGCTTAAGTCCGTTGTGCGTAGGAAATGTTGTAAGCACTCGAGAATCTGGATGTAGCTCAATCTGGTGATAGCCCCAGCGTAGATCTAGCTTCGAAAATACAGCCGCTCCATTGAGACTTTGAAGGGTTTCCTCCAATGTAGGATTCGGGTGACGTTCACGGATGACTGCTTCATTAACGCAACTCATATCAACACACACGCGAACTTCGCCATTTTGCTTATTGGGAACCGCAACTAAAGGTGAAACCCACGGAGTCGGTCCAGTGGCACTTTCAATAATATCTAGATCTTCAAGCTCTTGTAATCTTTTGTCGACCGCTTTTCTTACATGAAACGGGACACGTCTTTGTGGCTGCGCAACAGGATTGACCTTTTGTTGACATGGACTTCAAGTTGACAGTCCTTCAACTTTCCTAACGAATTTTTAACGAGACCTGAAACAACCATGGGGGCTGAACAAAGCCAGGTCCCGGCTAATCCAAAGATCGAATTGGAATTTAGCGTGTTGGTTTTTGCGGAGGAAGGAAAACCGGAGACCCAGAGAAAAACCTTCGCAACAAGGGCGAGATACCAACAAACTCAACTCACATACTACTCCAACTCCCTCGAACACAGCTTTGTGCTCTGTCACGATCCGTTCGACTTCGCTATTCTTCACAGCATTTACTGTCGATACAATAGGTCCTAACTGTAGTAGTCCCAACTCCATAGCAGATTGCTGCAAACACCCCAAGTCTTTATTTTCAACAACAACGAACTCAATACGAGTGGTCAGTTCGCCTGTGTGTACATTTGCTGAAAATATCCCTTGAACAGGAAGTGGGTGTGTCGAGCCATAGGGGAAAATTCGAATATGATCCGATTTCGCCAGTGAGACCACTCGCTCGAGACGCTTGTAAGTCTATCGAGAACATTAACACTAGCTCCCGAGACGATAATAATAGGGATTGCGATCCCTCCAATGTTCACAGGCACAGTTTTCCTATTATTCCTACTGTCCACTATAAACGAATACTCGTCATCTGATGACTCCTGTTTGGTCGCCGCCCCCACATAGCGAATTCCTCCGGTGTTAGGAGCGCCGCGTCGCCTTTAGTTGTTATTCTTCCCCTGTTTCTGTTTTTCGCTTTGGCAAACTCTGGCGATATGCCCTGTTTTCTAACACTTATTACAAGTCTTGCCTTTCGCAGGACATTCAGGTGCTTTAGATCTGTGACCTTCAATGCCACAGCAAAAGCATTTCTCTTGTTTGTTGCCCTGTGTAGGTTGTGACGCGCGGTTTCGTGACCTTTGTCGAAACGATTGTTGGATAGCAAGAACCGGCGTGGCTGGAGTGGAGTCTTGCTTCCCCACTATTTCATTCGCTTGGTGATCGGAAGCCTCCATCGACCCCGCTAGAATTAGTATGTCATCTAGCTTTAGCTCTGGCTGACGGAGCATTTGACGGCGCAAAGGCGTTGAACTGCATTTGTCCACGATCTGATCACGAATCATCTCGTTTTCTTTGTCTTCGTAATCACAGTGTTTTGCAAGTCGCCTTAGCCTCGTGACATACGCCGCCATAGATTCAGTCTGGTGTTGAACCGCCTGTCGGAAAGCATGACGCTCATACGGAACGTTTTTCTTAGGCTCGAAGTACGCCGTGAGCTTAGCCAGAGCCGCTACATAATCCGTTCCTGTCTCGGTAAATGTATCGAAGACTTCCTCAGGCCCAGCGAGATGCAAAAGCAATGCACGTTGTTGCTTTTTATCGGTGATGCCTGATGCAGTAATGTAGTACTTCACCCATTTTGTCCATCGTGGACCGATCGTAGCGTCGTCAGCTAGTGAAAATGGTGGGACGACCGGTAATTGCAAAGCCGCCATCCTCGTCGCCAATATAATATTCTTATGAAGTTCACTCTTGCTCACATTGCTCGGACTAATTTATTATGCAATCACGTTCTAAGTTATATACAAGCATTCCTTCACAGGCTCATGTTACACAATCACTTGACTTGGTATTATACTAGAAGTAATCATAGATTATCAAAGTGCGTTCGACTTATTTTTTGTAAGAGAAAGGACTGTGGTAATTAAGGCTGAAAGATTGCAGCAATGATATGGACTGTGCAAATAATTCTGATCAAAAATGCTTATTTTTAATTAATGTGAAAATTTTGATGTCTTGACTTATTAGTTAATATACAAGGGGATGCATCTGGGTATAAAACTGTAATTATCTTTGTGTAACATGTGATATGTGTTTGATATGGTTATGGCATTCATTTGAGCATTGGTTTGAGCATTCGTAGCACATTTTGCTGTGTATAGTATACTTGGGTTGCAATCATTCCTAAGGGAATACAATCACAAAAGCATAGCGGCCATCTTGTTTGGTAGGAACAAAAGAAGCAAATGTGGTTTCTTTTGTTCCTACCAACTAACATGGCCGCCAGTGCAACCCACCAATACAGTGTAAAGCAATAATTGGAGTTAGTGTAGAACACAAGTCAACCCTATAGCTACATGTAGCTACGGCTATTCAGATGTGTACAAACTGCATTCCAGTTCCTAGCACTCACAATACTAAGTACACTCCAGTTTAGAACATAAACTAAGTATATATGCATTGTGTATAAACAACACCCCATGCAGTTCCTTCAGATCATTCACATTATTTTTCAAGTGAGAACAAGGTTGGCTGCAGAATATTTAGGGCCATTGTTAGTTGCAGAATAATTTATGGTCAGTGTTGGTAGCCGGGTCCTGGCTTAAAGATCAGCCTTGTTTCAGGTCCCGTTAGAAATTTAGTGTAGATTTAACTGATTAGGAAACACAGCAATGAATTCAGTACTTTAAATTTCCCTCACCTTGTACTGTGTTGATATTCCAGTTCCTTGGCATATCAAAGTGTCGTTTTAGATTAACTCTCTGCCTGAATGTAGTGTTAATTTGTTTAACCAAGATGTACACAGTGTCGCAACTCACACAGGATACGGCGATTACGGGTATCTAGAAAACTCAGACCTAGATTTCTCTTCAGCCAGGTCATATCTTACTGTTTGTAGTTTTGGTACCTGTATGTACAGCGAAAAGCAGAATCCAATACAGCGAGCAAGCCAACAAAATTCACTCGGTTGGTTATGCTTCGCTGGTGTAGACCGTGCCGACAAAACAGACCATGGTTGACATGATATAGTTCGGACATCGGACTTTGCCAATGCTTCAGAAGTAGCACACACTTTCCTCAGACTTTGATAAATCGTATTTGCGAACTTTTTAAACATTATTGCATTGGATTGGGAAAATAAGACACTATACTCGACGTTTACATGGCGGTTTTCATTTGCTCCGAGCATCGTGTAGTTACCAGTTCTCCGGCCAAGATAATGTATTCTAAAAAGTACAAACATGATGACATGAGGACGGACATACACGAATCTCGATTTATTTCGCCTGGGAAAGCAAAGGTAGCCCATACATGACCACAGGGAGATTAGGATGACTACACATGACCACTGCAAGATTAGGATGCGTTCTCCTTCGTCGAACGCAATTACATGTACACTATTATTGTAAACACCACAATATCCCAAACGAACGCGCACTTAATTAAGAAATAGTAAACATTTTCCGTGTTTCCATAGTAAGAGTTATAGTGGGAATGGGAGTTTGGGAGAACGAGAACAACGCATCCTCGCTCTAGAATTACCAATAATCAGTAAATGGCAAACACGCTTGAAATAACGATTAATATTCAGTTAATTCTAAAAACGAGTAAAAATACTGCAAAATGCTCGCTTTATTAGTTGATCATTAAAACATATTAGATTCTCTCAACTAGCTCAATCGCGCACTCAACTTTCTATGATTCTATAGAGCATTCAGCCAATCAGAGCGCGCGTACTATCGAATCTATATTATAAATTGATACATAAACTCTTCGCCGGAGTGGCACAGTGGTTAAGCTCTTCGCCTCTCACCTCTGTGGCCCAGGTTCGATCTCCGAACGCGGTGCCACACGTGTGTTGATTTTGTTGGTATCTCGCCCTTGTTCCGTGGTTGATATCCGGATCCTCCGATTTCCCCCCTCCACAAAAACCAACACGCTAAATTCCAAATTCGATCTGTGATTTAGCCGGGTCCTGGCTTTGATCAGCCCCTATGGTTGTTTCAGATCCCGTTATAAATTCAGAGGTTTTTTTTTAGCCAGCATAGCGGTTCTATTTTTAGAAGGTACTTGCTTGATTGATATTTTCCGGGAATATTTAAATGGCTCTTGTGAATGGCTTTGGATGAAATACTCGCTTATTTGGACGATAGATTCGACATACCCGGCGATGGATTCTAACGTGGCATCGAGGGAGTTTGACACATAACAAACTGATTTAAGTATTCCCTGAATTTGCTGTTATTCTTGAAGAAAATGACGAAGACGTGAATTAGCAGCTCTTGTGGTAGAAGAACCGCCTACTCGCGATTAATAAAACTGCCATGAACACCTCTTACACAAGTTACAAGCTTGTAGAAAGAGTGTACTGGATACAATCAATGCATTGCTTTAAAATCAAGTCTTACAAAATACAGTGATGTAAGTTAAATAATAGAACTATTCCATGTGTTTAATACTAATAGGACGTTTGCATTATAACTGTTATTACTCAGAGTTTCATTGAAATACTTCTAGTTAGTAATAATTTATGCCCAGGTGGGTACTCCCTATAGTAGACCATACAGCGCAGCCACTCTAACAACTTCACAAGAATTATGATTTGATACCTAATGGAATATGTAAAAAATATAAACTCTGAACACCTCAAGGAAATATAAACCTGAATGTCAAACATTGAATAATGATATTATATAGCCTAAATTAATTTGCACATTATGCTATTCTACACAAAAAATGCACTCAGATGACAGGATACTTGCAACAGTTACAATATGAAAACAATCTGTCACTATACAAATTAATAGGATAAATGGTGGAGTAGTGAAGAGTGTACTAGATACCATGCATTGCTTTAAAATCAGTTCTCAAGAAATACTTGTCATGTAAATAAATATACCTATCCCATATGTTATAATACTAATAAAGTATTTGCATTACAGCTATTATATAAACACTGGGAGTTCCATCAAAATACTTCTAGTTAGCAATAATTTATGCCTTCATTACTGTCATAAGTTAATGTCCAGTTTACCACCAAACGTATCTCACATAGCTTGTAAGAACTTGCCATTCTTGCAAGTACCTTCTAGTACGCATTGCGTACCTATGTTTTGCCTGGCCATAAGTTGTTTTGAGCGCGATCGGGAGCCACACGCTCGCCCCAGGCGCTATATACAAAAATTATACGCCTTTTGCAGGAAACGTGCTGATATATCACTTCAATAACGAATGAATTGAACTCGTAATCCTGTGGAAAAGGTTTTTCTGGAGGGCAAACAATCTTCAAGAATGCAGTTTTAGAAAGATCGACACTCGATTGGAAGTGCAAAATTGCATTTACAAACTGGTTTTGCTAATAACAATGTGTTCGCAATTTTGTGAAATTATGTAGACACAATGTCGACGAGACTCTGATCAGTTTCAATCTAGGTGCTAAGAAAATTCAAAATCTTCAAAAGTGCCAACGTACCACCGGACAAGGTTATCGTATACGTTTTTGCTATTTGTATAATTACTGCACATTTTTCTACTCTTGTAAACGATTACTTTACGGATTAAACTATGAACGAAGATATTAGCGCAAAAATAGATAATCAATTTGTTAATTATTATTATTATTAATATTATATTGACAAACATGGGTATTAATGTTACCTTAGGGCATGTATCGCTCGTAGTCTCTACGTACATCCATCTTCATAAAATTAACTTTGCAAATAACTAGTTACTACACAACAATAAATTGTAACCGAGAGAGCATAAGGGACTGGTCATGCATGAATTAGCAGATGGGAGCGGGGTGGAGAAAGGGGGAGGATCATAATGTTTAAACTCCCAAAATGGAGGATCAAGAAAATACCCATTGAAAAAGGAGGTTATAGGGGAAGGGATAAGAGAGGGGTGAAGGGCAAATATTTCATGCTTATTGTCGGTGGAGGGTGATCTAGTTTTAGACTTTTTGATTTCCTTCTCGAACCCCCCAATGCCCCCCCATCCCCCTGCTAATTTATGACCAGTCCCTGGGTATAGGAGGGAATCTCCAATACGCGCGTTTGTGCAATGATAATGTGTAATAAATATATTTTTAGTAACCGGAAGCAGCTGAAGCATGTGCGACAACAATCCCATGGCGCGAATATATTTTGCCGGCGTGTATCGCCTGGGAATATGTTTTGTTTTGACGCCCAAAGTTTTTTTTAAATGAAGAATATATGATTTTTACAAAAATCTTTACTTTCTTTGTGAGACTTCCTCTTCTTGTCGGACCGTTGCGATCGCTTTGTTGTACTTCTGTCTTCAACGTCGCTTCCTGTTTGAGCTGTATACTACTTGTCAGTAGACCTCTTTGACTTCTTGTTCGCTGTTCATGATGGAACCTTTCATTTAAGGCGTTTAGTGCTGTTGTTTCTTTTTCACGAGGTTCAACCGTCTCAATATCGTTGTCCTGATCTTCATTGGCATCGGATGATATTTCAGACATATTACAACCTTCAGAAGAGTCTTCTTCGCTACAAATTTCCCATTACAAACACATTCGCTTTCATCAGTCTCCCACACACTTCCGGTCGCCGACAAACTATTTTCTCGCCATGACATTGTTGTCGTGTGCACTTGCTTCAGCAGCTTCCGGTTACTAAAAATAGATTTATTAGACATTATCATCTAATCCGCGGGGAAATCCCATTGGTATACCAGACATGGCTGCTTCAGTTGCTGACAAGGCCTTAGTCGAGCTAATTTGCAAACGTTTAACGAGACAATTTAATGCTTATGAGATTGCACGAGAAATAGGAAACAGCCAAAACACCATGTTTATGTTTGGGTGTTTATTATTTTGGTGGAAGAATATATTAATTAAGCTATCATATATAATCGATAATAAAGTTATATTTTTCACTTTACTACATTTTAAGAGAGCCATTTTTAGATAGTTAAATCATTCTTATTGTAAATGCTATTGCTTTTTAATGCCAACTTCAGATTAATCTTATGTATTTCAGTTCTATACATTTCTTTTGTCTTTAAGAGTATTTCATTTTATTAGTTTAAGCAATCACTGCAGAGCCCCACTGAAAAGCCAAACTTTACGAAAGCGAAATTCTGGTTAGTATATATTCTTTCATAGACATCAGCGCTCAGTCAACTAATCACTACATCACTCACTATGATCACAGCTATCGTCGCTTTTTGTGCCTTCCTCTTTGAGAATTGTACAGGTGTTATTATTCATAAGTACGCTCTTGAATCCATGTCGAGTGAACAAAACGATCTTCTCGGTTCTGCATCAGAAGGACAACTGGAGGGGTTTACTCTGTTTGATCCGAACGACACCATATTCAGAGAATTCGATTCACCACCAGAACAAGAAGCCGTAGAAGAAGACCCTAAAGCATGGAAACAAAGCCTTCCCAGCTTAAAAACCTCCTTCTTTCAGTGCTTTAAAAGCGTCCTTCAAATTCAAACTGTCGCTGGTACAACAATCGGTCTTCTAGCTGTGTTTTGGATTGTTCTAGACCTCAACTCAGTGGAACTATGCTATGATTATCAAAGAAAAAGAGGCTGGAACAACATGACTTTCTTAACGATTGAAAGAATTATTGTTGGAGCTGAAGCCCTTGAAGTGTTTGTCGTTCAACTTTGGGATTTCTTATGCGTTGTTATAGTCTTCCCGTGGTCATTGATAAAGAAACTAAATCTGTTACCCCTCAATCTAATTGTTGCATTTATGGCAATGAACTACAGACTATTCTTTCAGTTATCACTGGAAAACATTCCATTTTTCCATATTATGTAAATAACATGTAAATTGTTTGTAAATAGACTGTAAATTGAATTTACAAGAAAATTGGACATCTACAAAGTATGTAAAATATGGCTATCTTTGTAAATAGTTTGTAAATTGGCAGAGCACACTTTGTAAATTGTTTGTAAAATAACAGAGCACAAAGTACAGTTTGTAAATTGTTTGTAAATTAGCAGGGCACAGTTTGTAAATTGTTTGTAAATTAGCAGGGCACAGTTTGTAAATTGTTTGTAAATTAGCAGCGAACAGTTTGTAAATTAGCAGCGCACAGTTTGTAAATTGTTTGTAAATTAGCAGCGCACAGTTTGTAAATTGTTTGTAAATTAGCAGGGCAGAGTTTGTAAATTGTTTGTAAATTAGCAGGGCACAGTTTGTAAATTGTTTGTAAATTAGCAGGGCACAGTTTGTAAATTGTTTGTAAATTAGCAGCGCACAGTTTGTAAATTGTTTGTAAATTAGCAGGGCACAGTTTGTAAATTGTTTGTAAATTAGCAGGGCACAGTTTGTAAATTGTTTGTAAATTAGCAGGGCACAGTTTGTAAATTGTTTGTAAATTAGCAGGGCACAGTTTGTAAATTGTTTGTAAATTAGCAGGGCACAGTTTGTAAATTGTTTGTAAATTAGCAGCGCACAGTTTGTAAATTGTTTGTAAATTAGCAGCGCACAGTTTGTAAATTGTTTGTAAATTAGCAGGGCACAGTTTGTAAATTGTTTGTAAATTAGCAGGGCACAGTTTGTAAATTGTTTGTAAATTAGCAGCGCACAGTTTGTAAATTGTTTGTAAATTAGCAGCGCACAGTTTGTAAATTGTTTGTAAATTAGCAGGGCACAGTTTGTAAATTGTTTGTAAATTAGCAGCGCACAGTTTGTAAATTGTTTGTAAATTAGCAGCGCACAGTTTGTAAATTAGCAGGGCACAGTTTGTAAATTGTTTGTAAATTAGCAGCGCACAGTTTGTAAATTGTTTGTAAATTAGCAGGGCACAGTTTGTAAATTGTTTGTAAATTAGCAGGGCACAATTATTTATAAATATTGTTTGTAATAAGCAGGGCATAATATGTAAAATGTTTGTAAATAATGAGTATATATCATATTGATGGGGGATGAAAACGTAAACGGGGAGGGATTGATAAAACTTCCCAGAACAAAAATAGAAAAAGAAAGACTTAAACTGTTATTTTAAATACATGTATATTAATTTATTTCTCTGAACAGTATTTGTACTAGCATTTGTACTTACATAATTTTCCTAATAAACTTTAAAGTACAGTGAACTCTCTCTAAGGCAGACACTTATGGGACCTATTTTGGTGTCCGGCTTATAGAGTTCAAAATACAGAGATTAAGTGGGAATGGATTTTTAGGGAACAAATTTGCTGTCCACCTTAGAGTGTCCGCTTAGAGGGAGTTGACTGTATATGGCAGTCAGCTTGACACTAAGGGTGCTTAACTGGCCAAAAGCCAGTGATACGTTGTGTTTGGCTAGTAGATTGCTTTCATTCTATGATCTTTTTGGCCAGTAGGAATAACAGCACATCAGAACATTTTGTAGGGAACTTCTATAATTTACATTATATTATTTCAGTTTGGATTGTCAGGCCTAAAATTTAGCCAGTAAGGATTACTACATCACTACAGGCCCTTCAATTATATAGCTACTAGGATTGCTGGGTCCCTTTAAAAACACCCAGTGAAACCTACATGTAATTGGCAAAGTAGCAGATGAAGTGATCTTATATACATTCCTAAATGTTACCTGTATAGGGAACCTCGGCTAAAAACAATGTTTGCTCACAAATGATTGTTATGGATGCCTAAGTCTGTTTCTGTGTTTGTCTCATGTATATTGTACACTACATGTAGATTGTCATTTATGCACATACTTTCCTGTCGATAAAACTCATTCAAATTTCCTGCGTGCAGCCATCTTGGATATCGTGACGTCAGTGTTGCCCCTATTGTTACACAACAAAATAGCTATTGTTTTCTGACAATAGAGGCAACACTATGATGTCATAAAATCCAAGATGGCAGTGTGCAGGAAATTTAAATGAGTTTTATCGACGGGAAAATCGGTGCATAAATGACATCTAGTGTAAACATTACTGGAGACAAACACAGAAACAGACTTAGGCATGCATAACAATCATTTGAGAGAAAAAAATCGTTTTTCAGACGAGATTCCCTTTAAGATTGGTTAGGAAGGGGAGGGAAGCTAAATTTAAATAAAATTTCAAAATTATAGTGTTAATATATAGTGCTTTAATTCAGGGTAGTCAGTGTTTCATTTAATTTAATAAAGAGATGCAGGGCTCAGAAAAGCTGAAATGGCCTTTTACCAGGTTGTCATGATATACGTGTACCATAAAATCCTGGTTAAATAAGCTTTTCTGGTATGATTAAACCCCTGGCTGTAGACCTATCCCCAGTGGCGGCCATATTTGAATAAACCTATTGTTAATAATAATACTCAGAACTATAATAAACATCGCCTTTGCAAAGGACTAAAGAACATGAATTTCAAGCAGCTTGTTGAAGAAACAACACGCCCAATCAGCGGAACTTGTCTGGACCACATTCTTTCTAATCATCCACAACGAATTCAGAACATTGGTTGTCATAACATTGGTCTGTCAGATCACCTGCCTTTATTTGCAGTACGAAAGTATAGTCGTTCTCCTGGGCAGTTTGGTGTACATAAGGGAAACACCTTTATCAGATACCGGAACATGAAGAGGTTTGATGAGGAACAATTCAAATCAACTCTCAGACAGGCCCCCTGGGATACCATCTTTGTCTTCGACGATATTGATGATATGTTAGATTCTTGGGAGTCCTTGTTTAATGATGCACTTGATACTCATTGTCCGTGGCGTGATAAACGAGTCGCGCGAGCCAATCAAGCTCCATGGATGACCAATTCTATTATTGAGCAGCTGCGGGCTAGGGACACCTTATTGAAAACCGCTAAACGCTCAAACAATGCTGACGATTGGGCTAAATATAAAGCGGCCCGGAACAGAGCTGTCAGTTTGTTAAGAAGCGCCAAAACTAAGTTCTACAGCACTACATTTGAGAACAATAAAAACAATGCCAGAGGAATGTGGAAAACAATAAAATCATTGGTGGGATCCGACAAACAAAAACACGATGTTAATTGTTTAAACGTAGGCGAGTGTGTCTTAGATGACAAAGAACAAATGGCAGAAGCATTTAATAATCACTTTTCGACGATTGCTGATCGGTTAAGATCACTTCTTCCGCAGCTGAAGTTTGACCTCTCCAGACTTCTGAATTTTGTCAAGTCCAGGAAAGATGAAAGTATTTCGTTCTCCATTCCACCGATCACAAAGACCAAGATCATAAATAGTCTGATGAAAATTGGATCTAATAAAGCGACTGGAATTGACAAAATCAGTGCTAGGATGCTAAAGATAGCTGCACCAATAGTTGCTCCATCCATTGCTAGGCTGATTAACTATTCCATTACATCTGAAGTATTTCCTCAACGCTGGAAAACCGCGAAAGTCACACCTCTCTTTAAATGCGGAGATTCGTCGAACGTCACTAATTACCGCCCAATCTCAGTGCTGCCGATATTGTCTAAGTTAATTGAGAGACACGTTCACGATGCCCTGTACAGTTATTTATGTGACAACAATTTAATCTACTCGAGACAGTCGGGGTTTCGCAAAAAACACAGCACAGAAACTGCTCTAATAAAGATCATTGATGATTTGCTGTTTAACCTTGACAAAAACTTTGTCAGCGGTATGATTCTGATAGATTATTGCAAGGCCTTTGACATGGTTGATCACCCAATACTACTGGAGAAGCTACAGGCCTACGGAATGGTTATAAGTTCTGTGAACTGGTTTCAGTCATATCTAAATGACAGACGTCAGCTTGTCTTACTTGGCGGTAAACAGTCATCTATGACATTCGTTCGCAATGGAGTCCCTCAAGGATCAATACTGGGTCCCCTATTGTTTATCATGTTTATAAACGATCTACCTCTATACGTTGGATCCTCTAACATTGATCTATATGCAGATGACACTACTCTAACATCTTCAAGTAATTATGACTCAATTAATTTGTTGCAAGAGTCTCTCAATAACTCACTCACAGAAGTTGTGAACTGGGCAACTGCCAACAAGTTGCCTATCAACGAGAGCAAAACAAAGGCTTTACTTGTCACTGGTAAGCGCCTTCCTTCTAAGATCGAGGAAAATCCAATCATAAGGGTTAACAGAACAGAACTTGAATTGGTATCCAGCGTAAAACTCCTGGGTCTTGAAATTGACAGCGAACTATCTTTTTATCCTCATGTAGATAAGCTCTGCAAAAAACTATCACAGCGCATTGCTATTCTAAAAAAGATAAAATCATGTTTACCACTGAAGCAGAGGTTACTATATTATAATGCAATGATAAGGCCCATAATGAATTACGTGAACGTTATATGGATAAACTGTGATAAAGAAAGTTTAGGTAGGATTCTGAAGCTGCAGAAAAGGGCAGCGAGAGTCATTATGAACACTGACTGTCGGGCTCCTAGCGTCCAATTATTTAATAGTCTTAAGTGGTTACCCTTTTATGAAGAAGCTAAATTAGCTAAATGCTGTATAGTATATAAACGTTTAAACGACCTAGTGCCTATTTACATCAAGGACATGCTAAAGCTTAACAGTGAACGGCACACACGTAACACTCGGTACAGTAAACTTAACTTAGTTTGTCCTAAGTTTACTCGCAAGACTGAAGGTGGTCGTACTTTTACAGTAACAACTTGCCAATTATGGAACAGTTTATCTTTAGAAATTAGAAATAGTAACTCTTATACTACATTTAGAAGCCATTATTGGAACGTGTTATTTAAGGAACAGCAGTTTTTAAATCATTTTTTAGTTTAAGTGTGACCATTTTTATTCGATTTTATCAACTTTTTATCATGTATTATTTTGTTGTTAGGGTTTCAATTTGAATTTTAAACAATTGTTTTGCTTATCGTAATTATATATTTTTAACGTTTTTCATCTACGATCCATGTATTTATACCATTAATATTTTATTATAATAACTATATTTATATAATTTTATTAGCTATAGAGGGCCACAGGTTTGTTAGTTTTTAACTATTTTGTGCTACCCTCATGAAATAAAGACTTTATTATTATTATTATAATGCTTACCCAGCCTCGTTTACCAACATCTTTGAGACCGAAGCTGGATAAGCATTCACAATAGGTGTATTCCAAGATGGCCACCGCGTGGGATAGGTCTATAGACTGGTACCATAAAATCTAATCAAAGATCTCTACAACAAAACATGGCAGAATTAAAATAATTGCAAACTAACTTGCTGTTATAAATTATTTAATATCCATTTGGCATTAGATTTCATGGCCTCATAGTGCACTGGCTCACTAAAACTGAATCCACACATAATTTCTAGCTCATGTACTTGATCTGATTGGCATTCGATAGACCTCTTCTTGTTCAAGCACTTGTGAGTCATCAAGTGACATAAAGTTTGGTGCCTATGATGGAAGACAGTTAGATGTTATAATTTATTGAATACGAGGGTGAATGTACATTGTAGCAAGAGTTATTTTCCAAAATTGTATAGTGTTCTATTTCTACAGACTGTTCAAAAAGATTGTAATGTAGTGATGTGAAATATCCCTAAAAAATAAGTTTCACGATGTCCATGAATTTACAGACGAAAACTCGAAGAACTTAAAATATTGACTGAGGCAGCTCAAGCTCATGTTATGAAAATATAACTGATAAGGGTTTGTACATGTCAAAAGCGGCATCATTGAGCATGACCAAATAATTAAAATCAACAAAATGTTGCACAACACTATTTACAACTGTAAAAGATGAATCAAAATTCAAACTTTCATAACGTTTGATTTCCTTAACCAATCAACATCGTGTTTTCGATTCCTTCATTCTCATCTGGATATTTTAACGATATAGGACATTCCGTTTGTAGAGGTAATAAACAGTTCTAAGAAACATATTACACATGGCCAAGTGACGTCATTGTGACATAGCTTAAATTATCAGTTTATATTCCCTTTACGATTCTACACCCACCTACATGTACCAAAATTCAATCATCTGCGTTGACAACTTTTTAAAATATAGAACTCATGCTGTTTTTATGGTTGGTTGTGCCCACGAAATATAAGGGTTTGTATGGGAACGTAACGAACTCTGTTTACTAGCCAGAAATACTGTAAATTTTTCGAATAAAAATAACTTACCGTGCTACAGTGATGTCTTAATAATAATACTAGTACTTAATTTATTAGCAATACATCCACTAGGTGGCTCTTCGTTTGCTAAGAGCTAAATAAAATTACAACTTTAAGAGGAAAAAAGAATTATGATACTAATTATACTAATAATTCTTATTAACAAACTATGATATAAAATGTCTCATAAGTTACTAACTCTTAATATTAAGTATAAAAATGGCATAAAGGATTATTAGTGTTAATTGGCATAAAAAGTGCTATAATATATAGATAATTAAGCTATGCGTGATTTCGCTTTACATAATAAAATTAAGACATTCCTAATTGCCTTCAGTGACAAATGCACTATAACCTGTGATACGTCTACACCTTCTGAGAGGTTATTAAATGTGCACGTGGCTATCTGTTGAAAATTATCTGATTCCCTAGGTAGGAATAATCTAGGGCCCAATGATGATCTTAAATTATAAGCGCTAACATAATATAATTCTAGCCACACTTCATTATGTAAAGCCTTATGGGTCAAGTTATTTTAGAGTGATTTTAGTTGACCCGTGAAACAGAAACTATTAGTTAGTGTGTAATACCAAGATAAACACAAAAGAGAACAAAAGAATTAGAGTGTAATAGTGTGTAATACGCTAAGTACTATATATTTCACGGGTTAAGTAAAATCACTCTATGGCTAAAGTTCTATAACACGATGACAATGTCATTGTTACATGCTATTTAGAAGTGACACATTAGACATGTTACATGTTACATGTCTTGTGTCATGTTTCTCTCCTCGTTGGATGGATTAAAACTGATTTCAGCAGTTCTCCGAAGAAAAAACCCGGCTGAAATCCACCCAACAATGTCAATGATAGAAACACGACACAATACATCACAGTGCCAAGGTGAGTCCTTTTTATTAAAAAAAATACGGCATTTATGGCTAGAAAACGGAGTTTGTTACGTTCCCATGTAAATCCTTATATTTTGTAATATGAGCTTCCATACAAACCCTTAATCCCCTTAACTACTAAACTAGTTTCTTTATATAAAGTTTTATATTTTCGTAACATGAGTCATGAGCTTGGGTCGCCTGTGACTGAATTTGTTTGAATTGCAATGTATAAACTCGTGAAATTTCACTTCTAAAAAGCAATATACCCTCAGTTTGCTGTATAAATGAAATTTCTGTTTTACAAATATCACTGACAGTCTTTATAAAAGTGAGACATTTCACTCTCTTCAGTCTTCGAACAGTAGTTCGATCCTTCGCTAAAAGATTTACTCTCATTGATTTGGTCATTAAATGGATAAGGTAAAGGCTTTCAAATAATGAAGACCTAGCCTGAAATTCAGCCGTCTCCTCTGTTCGTTCCTCCCGACAGAGACGTGTCTCTCCGTGCTCTCTTGGGAGGAACGAACCAGTCAAGACCATGAGGCATGATCGAAATTATCCGTTTGAAAACAACAGCTGAACTAAAAGTATGATAACCTAGCGCGACATTCCCTTTTCTCGTTATAATCCACAACAATTGAAAGATCACATCTTACCTTTAAGTTTTCTTATCTCACATGTGTTTTGAAAACCCTTTGCTCAGTGTGGAAGCCATATTATACAAGAGATCACAAGAGATCGCACATCCTCCCGCCGAATCGAAGCCGTTAGTTTTCAAAATGGCGCGCTGTGCCCGCACAATCACGTCAGCGGTCTTTAGAAAAGCAATGCATCCTGGGATCAGTTCACAGCTTGCTTCAATGGTCTGGCTATATTTAACAATTATTCACCGAAGTGGAGGTCAATAGTGGTGGAATTTACCCCCAATATTCACCACATTCACCAACACTGAAGTGAATAATTGTCTTAGTATATACCACACTCCAGGTGAATAGCCAGTACCAAATATTTATTTTATTTTCTGTCAAATGGACAAAAACTCACGAAAACTCGCGGGAGATGATCGCTGCTTTGCTCGTAGGTGATTGAAATGACATGTAAAGTGGATTCCACTTGATCGATCGCTGAGCATGTACCTCCTCGTACACGTCAAGTTTAAATATACCGCCGGCTAACTCACGCAACTGGTAATTTGTACTTCATTTCTGCATAAATCTCATAATGTTTCAGCCAGTCATCAAAGTTCCTCTTTCCCGGAGAAAGTTATGAAATAGACGCTTCTGTAAGTAACTTTAGATTGTTTGAAAGATGTGTATAAATAAATAACACATGGTTAAATTATGATGCATGTACTCTATTAGAATAACTATTAAATCGTGAACATTTTGACTTTTGTTAATCAAAGCCTATTGTACGTGTAGTTGTTGACCTAGCTGTTTTATTACTACTGCGTGTGTAGGATTGTGTGGGATTGCTGTAATTACACCACTTGATACTTTATACAGTCGAACCTCCCATAAGCGGACCGCTTACGGGAGGTGTCCGCGTACAGGAGGTTGACAGTAAGGATAGGAAGTGGCAGTCAACTGTGGAAATTGTAAACCATATGCTATCTTTTTATTACGCTGACCTTGATTTAGCTAGAATTCAAAGATAAAACTGCATACATTTGAAAAAAAAATGACTTCAATCTCTTCGGGTGTCCGCTTAAGAGAGGTTAATTTTGGTTAATGTTGCCCATGCGGACCTAGAGTTAGGTGTCCACGTCCACTTACGAGAGGTGTCCGCTTACAGGAAGCGTTATGTACTGAGTGTTTTATTAGAGATGGGCTGGACCGCGGAATGGTGTCCGCTTAATGGAGGTGTACGTTAGCGCGGGAGGTTCGACTGTAATTATAATATCTGATATGCTATTCATTGAGTAGCTCATCAAACTCACGCACACATTTAACTCACTTAATGGGGAGTTGGCTTAGGAAACTTTTAGTGCCTTCAACTTACCTTCAACCTTTCGTATTATCTATTTTCCTATTTTTTCCCTAATATCTGATTAGTGTATGTCAGTGTAAATTACCCAAATGTAAAGCTGAGAGTGTGAAATAAAGAATAATGTCAATTATATATATATAGCTGGGATCCCAGGTGGGATATTGTTGTCATACCAGGGATCCCATCTGTCCAAACAGCTATCCCGGTTTTAGCCTTGGGATCCCAGGTGGGATTTTGTTATCAACCCAGGTAGGGATAGCTGGGATCTCGTTAAATTACATGGGTTCAACTAATCCCACCTTCAGTCATACCTCTATTTTTACATGGGTCCTAAATTGCATTTACAAACTATTTACAAACTATTTACAAAGTACCACGGGCCTCCTAAATTGCATTTACAAACTATTTACAAACAATTTACAAAGTTCCACGGGCCTCCTAAATTGCATTTACAAACTATTTACAAAGTACCACGGGCCTCCTAAATTGCATTTACAAACTATTTACAAAGTTCCACGGGCCTCGTAAATTGCATTTACAAACTATTTAGAAACAATTTACAAAGTACCACGGGCCTCCTAAATTGGATTTACAAACAATTTACGAACAATTTACAAAGTACCACGGGCCTCCTAAATTGCATTTACAAACTATTTACAAAGTTCCACGGGCCTCCTAAATTGCATTTACAAACTATTTAGAAACAATTTACAAAGTTCCACGGGCCTCCTAAATTGCATTTACAAACTATTTACAAACAATTTACAAAGTACCACGGGCCTCCTAAATTGCATTTACAAACTATTTACAAACAATTTACAAAGTTCCACGGGCCTCCTAAATTGCATTTACAAACTATTTACAAACAATTTACAAAGTACCACGGGCCTCCTAAATTGCATTTACAAACAATTTACAAACAATTTACAAAGTACCACGGGCCTCCTAAATTGCATTTACAAACAATTTACAAACAATTTACAAAGTACCACGGGCCTCCTAAATTGCATTTACAAACAATTTACAAACAATTTACAAAGTTCCACGGGCCTCCTAAATTGCATTTACAAACTATTTACAAACAATTTACAAAGTACCACGGGCCTCCTAAATTGCATTTACAAACTATTTACAAGGTTTGTACACTCCGTATTTACATACAATTTACAGTTAATTTACAAAGATGTGATGTCCATATTTTTTCAAACTATTTACAAGGTATACAAAAGACACACATGTTTGTAAATTGAATTTCCAAACATTTTACATACTTCTTTAAATTTCCATTGTATGGAAATTGTTTGGAAATTGATTTACATAGTATGGAAACAGTTTGTAAATCTATTTCCATACTATGGAAAATTGTGCTTTACATACAATTGACATAGTATGGAAAAATGGGAAGTTTTCCAGTGTATTTGGCATAACCTACATGAATCATACATGGACAGACTTACCACTCAATGTATTGTTCGTTCTAACTATTTTAGCAAACAATTACATTTTGGGGCGTCATTTTTCTCCAAGTAATCTAAATACCGCCTTGAAAATTAGCTTCACCCTTTCTGCCCAGCTGTTGTTAGGTTTACCGGTCAGTGTGTTCTTCATGTATGGTTCTCTTTCATGGTACATCAAGCAAGAACCCCTTATCAAAGTAGTAGTGGCCGCTTCATGTCCGCTTCTAACTGCTATCCCTAAAGTAGTGGCCCGCCTTGCTGCTCAACAGCTTACGATAATCCACCCAGGGGCTGCCCATGTTTTGGTGGCCAGTTTATACGTGGGCTCTGCCATTATACTTAGAGTTATGCAAAGTGAGTTATCCGACACTTTTCTCTTCGTTGCCCTCGGTGTAGGCCATGCTATGATAGATTTACTTGAAAGGATAACTATCACGATGAGAGATGAAATATGGGAATATTTCTACCGACTTGTAAAGCGACAGAGAAAACAGTCTTCAAAGTACCGTAGCCCTCGAAGTCGTCGTTTTATGGCTGATGTAAGTATTCAGATTATGCTTCAGGAGTCGTCTTGTCTCGTGGCTGCGTTAGGATTCATATACACTTATCGTTTTATGTACGAAGAGAAACCATACAGCAACAAAACACCTGTTTACGATTTCCTTATCCGTTCTGTGATTGGTTTGTCGATCGATCTGTTCTTCAACACTATCTCACTTGTTATACAGACTCGAGTGATGAATGTAGCTGTCAACAGAGTGTGGAGAAAGAAATGGATTCATCACATACTTGTCAATACTATCGTCAGCTCGCTTGTTGTGCTGTATCTCAGTTCGTATCTATTTTACATTACAAAAGATAAGGAATCTGCAGTGAATATGAGGAAGTATGACACGAACTGCACAAATCTAAATTCTTTAGTGAGTGAGTAATAATGACAGAGAATCCAAGAGTCCCATTGCATGACTCACTGATGTTTTGAAATCATGGAAAGTTAGTCTTTTCGTCGAAAAAATATTTAGGTGATCTCATTTATAGAAAAATCATTTATATATAATTATTTTGGATATGTTAATTATGATATTAGAACTATTTTAGCCTTTTGTGAGAACGACTGAAAAGAGGACAGAATGATTTACCACGATCATGTTATGTTTATGTAATTTCCGGCTCATATGCTTTAGCTTCATTGTGTAATCACTAACCTTTTTGCAAAGTGAAAGCGTCGTACAGTCTACATGTGCCCTCAATTACTTTATCGGATTTATTGAAGCACTTTATAGACTATATCGCAACCCCGCCATCGCAGTGCACTCTGGGATGGATATACCAGTTTTCCGTTGTTGTTGTTGGGCGGCCATCTTGGATATAACAATGGAAACTGAGATATCCATCCTAGAGTTCACTGCAACGGTGGGGTTGCGATATAGTCTATGCAACATCTATCCAACAAACCAAGATGTAAACGAGAGCTTTGTATGAGTGTATGGCTGCATCCAGGATGATTTATTTGTATCGTTCAATCATATAGTTTCTTCCATATCTTGTACATATTTTACATCAATCTAGTGTCAGCCACGTGAAGTCATCTATAATATGGTTGCTTAATTCGAACTCCTTGTAATCATTTTTAGTTTTTACGTTGTTGCAATAAATCAACAGATCATTCTATAACGACTGGTTTATGGAATCTCAGTAGAATATCAGTGCCATCAAAAAACAACAACAACAATTTATTTCACTATAAAGGGACAAGCTAATTTGACAAACGTATAAGAATACCATAACGTATAAGCTTAAAGTGCCACTACGACGAAAATTTACCATTTCGATTTGCCACTTTTTCAGTGTCTATAGGTCAATCAGTATTAGAAATATCCGAAATAGTAAAAAATATTCCCAAATGGGCATGTTAAACCACAAATTTTAGGAGAGTTTACCGGTAAAATCCTGTCCGCCATTGCTGGAAGCCGTGCCCTTTGTTCAGCTTTAAACAAAGGTTTATTCACCGGAAGTGATGTCATACACTTAACACGACAACCTCGTGGCGCGAAATAGCGTGCATAAAAAAGTAGCCAACCTCGCAAAGATAAATATAACTTTCTTCTTATGTACGTGAAGACGTTTTTAGTAGAAATATGCCTCCAGGCGTTGTGTTCTGCAGGCGAGCGTTAAGTGTATGACATCATTTCCGGTGAATAAACCATTGTTTAAAGCTGAACAAAGGGCACGGCTTCCAGTAATGGCGGACGTGTAGATCCAATATTCGGAGCTAAAAAAATAAGACTTCCTGTCGTTTATCGAAAAACAATTTGAACTGGTAATAATATATGAACTCTACTTTATGAATATGCAAAAACATTGATATGTCAAAATTTGATCGTAGGGGCACTTTAATAAATAAAATAGAGTTGTGCGCAGGCGCCAACATGGCGGTCATGATGAGTTTAAGCTCTATAATTTTTAGTATTTTTATCATCTACAACTTACGTCTAGTATTCTGTGACCCCACTAAAGATCTTTTTAAAGTCATTCCACGTTCTAGTTGGAGCAATTCAACTCCTCGGACACTCTATGAAGAAAATATTGGACATAAAGTGATATTTACAAATGGCGGGATATTTAAAATCAATCTGGCTGTTAATGGCTACAAATCTCGTCTCGCTGCCTCAAAATGGAGTAAACATGGTATGATAACTCTACAGATTCCTGGTCATGATCCACCACTGGATATAACTGTCTATTTAGATGTATCTCTGAACCCTGGACCTATTACTCTAGATAGATCTTGCAGCATTAGCGACGATAGTACTACCAATTTACATATTCGTTCTTTGATTAAAGTGCAACTAACCTCTTTAGAAATTTTTATACATATGAATCTTTGAAAGGTTTTGAGTAATAATAATATATACAGCTTATATAGCGCTTATACAAATAGATCTAAGCGCTTTACAGGTATCTAAGATATATACAAATGGAATATATCACTGAATAATCTAAAAATAAACAAAAATAAAAAATAAAAAGCACATAAATACAATAAAAAATATAATAATAAAAAGTATTAATAATAAACAAAAAACTAAAAATAATTTCAATCATAAGCGACATGGAACAGATGCGTTTTCAATTTGGTCTTAAAGTCAGATAACGTTCTGCGAAAAAATGTTTGGCTTACAGAGAATACTCTATGTTCTAGGCTTGTTTGAAATGGTGAAAATTTGACCTTTCCTGACCCATGACCGCGCAAGGAAAAGCCTGGGTCGATTCTTGATCTTACGTCACCTCATTAATGCATTATTCTCCATGGCGCCTTTCCATCACAACAACATCGATATATAGAGAATATACACAGTCTGTGAGTTGTTAGTAAAGAAAACATTTATTTTAGAGTAAATGCTAAATATTTATTCAAATTATTGCAAAGTCGAATGAGTTGGATGACGTAAGATCAAGAATCGACCCAGGCTTTTTCTTACGCGGTCATGGGTCAGGAAAGGTCAAAATTTCACCATTTTAAACAAGCATAGAACATAGAGTATTCTCTGTAAGCCAAAAATGTCTTCGCAGAAGTACTCAAAACCTTTCAAAGATTCATATACATGTATATATAAATTGCAAAAGGGGTTAGTTGCACTTTAACAAGACCTACACAAGATCCAAGCTTCTCAAGTTACGTCGTGTCTCTAAGAATCTATTACCAGATTACCTGTATGCTGACTTAAAAAATGGCCGGGTCTTCCACTACAGAGGAAAGCGAGGCGGTTGAAAGAATATTAAAGCTCTAATTTCTAATAGAAATAAGAGCGAACGCCGACCAGAGTTTTCCACTTCAGTGCGCACTACGACAATAAATCAAGACAACTTGATTGTGGTTCCACGGCAACCTCTACAATCACGGTTGCAGCAGCGACTATCTAAGTTTGCACTACTTAATGTTAGATCTATTAGAAACAAGTCCCTTTTACTGAATGACTATATAATGGAACATGACATAGATCTCTTCGCGATCACTGAAACTTGGCTCGACGGTGGTGATTTTGACGAATTTTACTGCCGCGATATATGCCCTGATGGATACAGAATACACCAGATTCCCAGATCTCACTCTCGTGGTGGAGGCGTTGGTCTTGTGTACAAGAAAGGTTTTAAAATTAAGAGCCATAACCAAGTCGACTTCAGAAGTTTTGAGTCTATTGATGGCAACATTGCTTCGAACCTGAACTATAATTTGAGACTTGTTATTGTGTATCGCCCACCTCCATCACTTCAAATCGGCTAACTGTTGGTCTTTTTCTAGATGAATTTGGAACCTATTTGGAACGACTAGCTTTAGCTCCAGGCATACTTTTAATTTCAGGAGATATGAATTTTCACGTTGATCGTTCCGACAATGTTGATGCTAAACATTTTCTAGACTTGTTGGATTTGTTTAATATGGTTCAACATATCTCCGATTCAACTCACCGTAACGGCCATACCCTTGACCTAATCATTCCAAGAGGCTGTGAGAATGTTGTTACACAATGCCGCGTTACAGACCCTGTTTTATCGGATCTTGTTATGTGTTCTCTTGATATTTCTAAACCACTACTCGAGAGGAAAAAAGGATAATAAACTTTACGATGAGGGAGCGAGTAAAAATACTGATAAGTGGTAAAAGTCTTATTATAAGTATTCGGATTGAAAGACCTTAGTGTTCCTTCAGACAGTTCAGAGTTTCCCTGACAAACCGGTCAGTCTTATTTTGCGGGATTATATCGAGAAGTTAAGAGAAAATTATATTCTGAGACGATCGAAAGCAGGACGATCCAGCTGTTGCGGATAGAGGTTTGTGTTGAACAGGATATGTTCGAGGGAGGACTCACAACGACAGTAAAATATTTTACAGAAAGAAACCAAGACTGTCTATCAGCAGTTAAAAAAATAACATAAATATAAGTCCTAAATTCAACTCATAACACCAGTGTTTGCTTATCAATGTTTGCTTAATATTATTAGTGTCACGAAATGTGTCCGTGCTACAGCCGAGGACAAGGGAATTACTCTAATCGAAATCTCAGACATCCATTTTAGGGACTGTTTACTTCTAAACAAAGATATAATGGTTTGAATTAGATTGCCGGGCCGGCCGTATCAAGTATTTTGAAAACCGTTCCCGGCTGCCGGGTATCTAGCTAGCCACAGTGTAAAATAAACTTGTGCTGAATCACTCCAATATTTCAGTATAGTAAAACTGTACTTACTTGTTAATTTCATGCATAAAAGCCGGGATAAAAGATGGACATTAAGCGCGTTGAGCCAGCATTTACAGTATGTTGCTCGGCGAGCGCTTCGACGACAGGAAGAACAAGTATTGCAAGCAGATGCAAATTTTCGTTGTCATTTTGACCACGGTTATTCGTTACGAATGTGGGCAAACTATATATCAAAACGTGGGAAATTTAATAGACCACAGGCTAACCATCCTCCCATTTTGTGTATTTGTCACTGATGTTTTAATAATCTATTATTTCTCTTCTCACTGCTTCGCAGATCGCTGATCGCCGCTTCACGGCTCTTTCGCCGCTGCTGTTCTCTCTAGAAAACCTCTGGAACCAGGGTACCTTTTGACTTGATTCTGCTGTGAATGTGTTGATTTAGCGCGCGCTCATAATACAGCTCGGGTTTCCTGTGGCTCAGGTTTGTTTACATATAGCTCGGGCTTCCTGTGGCTCATCTCGCCAACTACATAAAAATACACAAGGCAGGCAACTAAATGCATCGCCGACAAGCGAGGCGCGCGAGAATTTTGCCGAAAAACGAAAACTTCCAGGTTCCTGCTCCCTCTCTAACATTCAAAATATTGAACAGTAAATGAGCTACGTTTTTGGTGGTAATTCACGGCGATATCGAGTGTTCGGCGATTTTTTTTCTCCCTATGATCGGGAAAGATATGAGCCATCATAAGGATTTATAACGGTCATCACATTCAAATTTTTAACGGATTTTTAACGGATAACGGAGTCTAACGGATTGCTTCCAAATATATGAGTATTTGAACACTTTTTGCAACGGTTTTCTAGCTAACCCTCACTCAGTTTCATGCTCACTTTTTTTTTCATTTCAAACGTTAACTCAGTTCGCACAAAAGGCGCGAAAAATCTTTGGCACGCGTGCGCTACTAAATTCCCGCCCTCGGCAAAACTTTTTTCATAATGAGAGCTGGTTTGCATTTTGCATCCGAGATCTACTCATCATCGCCCGAGAATGTTTGGTCTCGGACGAACTTCTGGGTCGCTTTCTACACTTAACGGCGCTGTGCACCTGCTAAACGGTTTAGCAGGATTTGTTTCTTTGCCTTCGACAAATGACGAGGAAATGTTGGACATAGACTAGGTTTCAAATTAAAGTGATGGACGACGGACTAACTCTTTGGCTTTGGACTTCGTCTTCGGTTCGCGAATTCGCTTCAACTTCTCAATGTTTGTGCCAATTTGTGGTGGAAAAATAGACTACTTCAAATCGGAAGAAATTGGAACTTCTTCTTCTTCACACTCTCGCCTAGAAATTTCAAAGATCCTGGCACTCTTGGAACGAGCAAGCTCACTACAAACACGGTAATTTGCTAGTTAAATATTTTGTTATGATGTGATAAACTGCATTTGTGCTGAATTTACTGATGGTAATACTAGTAGAGTGGAGTAATTTTTGGTCTGAAATCATAGTACGAGAGTTTAGCGGTCGTGCGACATATATATTTTTGTAAACGAACTTCCCGCGAAGTCTTCAAGATATTTTTCTTCCGGTTCGTTTATCGGAAGCTGCCAAAAACTACCTCATCGGCGGTGGTGTGTCAAGTTGCAAAACAGCCCATACGAGGGAGATTAGGGGAAATATGTCAGCTGTCCATTTCTTCGCTGGGGACTCTAGATGGGACTGAGATCATTCGACAGTTTGATTAAATTTTTTTGAATGTGATGACCGTTATAAATCCTTATTATGGCTCATATCGTTGGTAGCACATTTTTTCCTTTTCCAGACCAACGCCACAATATTATTACGAAACCTTTCCCCACCTCATCATAGTGAACTGCCTTTGGTTGAGCATTTTTGACCTAGGCTTGCCCACTAGGGAGTTTGTTTGGTTAGCGCCCAGGCCTGACCGCGTACCAACGGCTTCGGTTTGTTCGTATTTCAATCGACACGCATCAAAATGGCTGCAAACGAGTGATTTGGTGGAGTTATTGGGCGGCTAGCTGCTCGAGAATGAAGGTTATCTCGGATCTACTGACTGAAAATGCTTTAATATTTACTGGGCGATGCAGTGGCGAAGGCAATATGCGATTGTTTAGGATTTTCGGGGTATAAAAGTGGCGAGAGTTCGACTGGTTGAAATCCTTCGTCTCCTACCTTTCCTTGGTATACAGTTAGCAGAACTGCTGGGATCAAAACTTGCCGGAAAACGCTGAAATTGCAACTAGAGACATCCCATGGACAAACAAACACATGCTGTAAGTATTGTCGCTTTTTATTCAATATTAGTGACAAAAAAAATCCATACAAATGTTAGTAAATAAAGCCACTTACAGAGCGTGGGTTACCTGTGTACTAACAAGCACTACATGCAAACGGTTACGAGTTCGAGCCCGAGTAGAAGCGCTCAAAAAATATTTTTCTCTCGTTTACCTTCTCTTCTTGTTTACCTTGGGTTCCAGAGGTTAAATGTTTTGCCTTTTGTTGGTAAATTCGGCGAGCCGCGCAGAAGGCGAAACAAATTCAACATCTGGGCCAGTGCAGGTCTGTTTGAATCACGTTTTCATGCAGAATAATGCGTCAGCAAAAAAGGTCTAGATTTTGATTGGCTAAGAGCAGCGCAAGTTATATTTGAAAATTGAGAGACCAGTGAAAAAAGTTGAAAAACCAATTCAAATTACACTACCTCTTCACAAAGTCTCGAAACCAAAGATTCTGACATTAAATGTAACCTAGCTTTGTACACACGTAATTATTGCACGTAGTTGGTAAAGAAAACTGCAGAGAAAGGGGAAGTATCGGGTGAAAAGTTTTCAATTTTAGTTCGCGCGTGCTGCTGACGCAATCAGTCACGGCACGCCATTTCGAACATTGAGCGCGCGCTCAACGTGGGCGGTTTTGAACACGTGATGGGTATTATCCAATTACAGGTTGTTGTGAGCGTACGCGTTAGCAAAACATTTAACCTCTGGAACCCAGTGTACCGATGGTTAGGGTTTGTCTTAGAACAAGAGCCCATCTGGGCTTTCACTCGGGCCACATGAGATTGAAGATGAAATACACTTTCATTTGAAATCCTCTTAGTAATAACCAAAGGGAAGAATTATTAGCTGAATTTAGCAGTCTTTAGGAGTGGCCGGTAGCGCGGTGACTTTCATTCTCTGCTCCCCTAGTATATATGTAATTTAATAGTTTTGTTTTTCTCGTATGTTGACCTTTTAATTTAAACACTACTTATTCGTTTAACACACTGCATTTGAGCAGGCATATATTCATTGTTTGGAACCCGAGAATTAACCGTACTACCGTACTTCGTGGTCCCTTTCTTTAGTAGTGGGTTGTCGGTCAGGTGATTGTAAACTCTCGTCATTTAGCACAGAAAATGTATTCTGATGAATAGGGATCGGGTTGTCATGTAAGAAAGATGGCTCTTGAACAAACTAATTCGTTGCTAAAGCTTCAGTAGGTTGGGTAGTCGCGGAACACTGGAGACCTTGGTCTTTCATTGACTTCTTTTCTGTCTTCTTTATTTTTTTTTAAAGTTTGAAAGTCGGATCTCAGCTTATTATATCCGCTTTCAACTCGCCATTTTCAACTTCTAGGTCAATGAATACGTGATGACAGCATCTTGATTTCGGTCTTGTATATATTATCTTGCTGCACTAATTTGTCTTCCAAATGACTGAGTTTTGTTTCTTGATTCGTGTTTTGATGTGACGAGAGTAATAATTCATTACGCATATCAGTTAGGTCAGCCTCCATGTTACAAATCAAGGTCATTAAATCAGCGAGAGAGTTTCTTATTGCGGGCTAACAACCTCGTGAAGAATCTCAAGAATTCCGTCTCTTCCGGTTTGAATTTGACTCATGTGTATGTTGCTTTTGGAGTTTCAAGGATATGTTGATCCAAAACTACAGGCTCTTGGGGTTTTTCATTGACTTGTGAACTTGCAGGCTCTGTAACTTGTTTTCTTTTCTTAGTATAACATAAAGTGTTGAACATGTTCTCAAGCATGTCGCGCGTGACCTCTGTTTCTTCATCCAACGACTCCAAAGTATCTTTAAGATTCATTAAGTTCTCTACTTTCATCTGTAATCTGGGAAACTCAATCTTTGCCCATGCCTCATATGCGGTGCCTTGGCACATAACTATTCCTGTTGTTAAGTAGACGTGGATGATTATAAGTAAAATCCTTCGACAGCTTGTACCGTTTCCGCTAGGTCAATATCCTCGCTGGAACGAAATAACCTGATCTCAATACTCTCTGATTGTGTCTCTCAACTTACGGTAAATCTCTGACAGTTTTTAAGAGACTCATAATATTGGTCTTGAAGTGCCTTCACCCAAAATAAGATGTTCTCCTCGGATGTTTTAAATGCAGCACAGCGAGCCGATGGCTTATAGATTCCAATATCTATTTCTTCGAATTTTAGCTTTCCGGATCCTGGCCCTGTCACTGGCTTCAGGTCGTCGTACGTGTCGTATATAAAATCACTGGCCATCTGGGTAAAAAACGCGGTCCTTCGGCTCCGACAAGAGCGCCAGTTGAAATATCCTGAGCCTGTTGGAAGGCTTTCGCACGAGTGAAGTTAAATAAAACATTAAACTGCTTACATTTGAGAGATGGGACTCCAAATTACTTGCATTTTAAGACTCGGTGCTGCCACAGGCAGCCCGAGTAATAATGATGATCGTTATTTTAAAGCGATTTGACAAATAATGATAATCATTGGTTTTAACCTTGAGAACGCGTTGCTTGTGCAATGGTAATGTCTAATAAATCTATTTTTAGCTACCGGAAGCAGCTGAAGCATCTCATGGCGCGAACATATTTTGCCGGCCAGTAACGCCTGGAAAAATGTTTTGTTTTGACGCCCATAGTTTTTTTTATATGAATATAAGATTTTTACACAAATCTTCACTTCCTTTGTAAGACTTATTCTTCTTGTCGGATCGTTGCGATCGCTTTGTTGTACTTCTGTCTTCAACGTTGCTTCCTGTTTGAGCTGTATACTTCTTGTCGGTAGACCTGTTTGACTTCTTGTTCGCTGTTCATGATGGGACCATTAGTGCTGTTGTTTCTTTTTGACGAGGTTCAACCATCTCTATGTGGTTGTATATAAGTAGTGGGAGAGGCACCGAATAAACCTTTTTTTCGGGCGCTATGCTAATTTTTAGGGCGCTATGCTAATTTTTAAGGCGCTCTCATTAATTAGGATGACGTCACAGTCCTATTGTCCATTGAATTAATTAAGGAAATATTTTTGTAGGGCGTATGCATTAATTAGGAATACTAATTTTAAGGCGCTCATGAATAAAGTGCGGTAAAGTGCGGCGCTCTCATGAATAAAGTGGAATCTCATTAACTCAGAAGATGATCTATTATTTCTGTGAATGAGGTCATCGATCTATTCGGGTATGAGGTCATCGATCTATTCGGGTATGTTTGGGCAAAGCCTATTGTTTGGGGTCGTCTCTAAAACCAGGAGCGATCGGCCCTGAATCCATTCAAGAAATTGAGTAGCAACAAGATCGATCGATTCTACACCTATTCGAAATTGAATAAATAAGTAAAAAAATCTCGCAATATCTAAACCCCTTTTTAGCGTAAATAGTAAGAACAAACTACTCGTGATAGGCTCTAAACTGTCTTTATTATTTCCTTTACAGTTAATAACTCATAAGATAATTATATACAAAATCCACTGTGACTCATAAGAGCAACTTTGCTATTGTTCTTAGGGATTAGCGATAACTGAAGAGCCTATTGTTTTGAGGAAAACTCTTGTGATGCAAATTCTTCTCTAAAACTGAGCTATAATTACCATACGAATAAAAGCAAACCACCAAAACATAGTTTATTCAATCTCAAAAAAAACAATTTACAGTTCGTTTTCCTTATGAGATCGCAGCAGTTCTCGGAACAAGTTTTTATTGATTCCTGCAAACCATGATAAGCGATAAGATTTACAATGTTAATAGTTGTAGGGATAAGGCTTCCGAATTCGCATTGATCGTCTGATCCGATCGGCTTTTAGATAAGGTTCAACACTTTCTTCGGCATCATCATCCAAGTAATTGTTGAGTTCCAAACGTCGGCGTTTTCTTCTTTTTCGTAGCGGGGAGAGTAGCTTTTTGGTTGATGAGTTCAAAGAAGACAAAGAAATATTAGGGAATGGGGATTCGTAGGTTCTCTCTGAATTGGGCACTATGGCTGGTTCAGACGAATCTAGGTGTAATTGTGGCGGTATGGTTGGTGAGCTCAAACAAATGTTCGTGGCTGGGGACTGATATACTTTTGCTGAATACGGCACTGTGGCTGGTTCAGCTGATTCGAAGTATACTTGTTGCGGTGTGATGGGTGTATCGGCTATTTCTTGTTCTTGGGGTTGGGTTGCGATACCAGGTGAAAAAGTTGTAGGAGGTACAGGATAGTAACTTATTTGTTGTTTATATCTCATAAAGTTGTTTTGAAGCTGGACATAATTTCTTGCTTTCTGGGTCTGACTGAGGTCATTACGGTTTAATACCCTCTTCATGCTTTGCATTTTTTGTACTTGCGGGGAAATTGTAAAGCTCTGCTGCTCGACGTACTTACGCAGTACGTTAGAAACGCTATCCTCGTTAGCTATTTCTTGTGGTTGTTGCTGTTCACCGGGTAAAACATTGGTCCTTAACCCACAGCCCTCCGGTGTATTTGGTTTTAAGTCGACAAACAAATAACCATAAGGTCTCCTAACAGCCTGTTCGTACTTGTTGAGAAAATACTCTGTCTGCCTGGGATACATTTGCTTGGACAGTGTTAAAATTTGTAGTTTGTCACGTGGATTCTTAAACAGCACTAAGTAATGACTGTTTAAACTGATGCTGCGATTGCCTTTACCCTGATGGAATAGGTTCTGTAAAATGTAGAGGACACTCAGATTTCGGTGATGAGATCCTTTGGTAAACAGGTTGACAATTCTATTATCATTTCCCGTTTCAGTCATCTGGTCATCAATGACAATCAGGTTTCGTACATGTACATCAAAATAGTGATCTTGCTCGATATCAGATGGGATTCCTTTCACAAATTCGATATCAGGTACCGTACTAAGGAGTGCTGTATACGCAGGCTGCCACTGTGAATAGCACCACACAATCCTCTGGGGTGGCCGGGAAATTGTTTGATGGGCTTCTTCGAGTAACCTCTGTACCCAGACCGTTTTACCACAACCTGTCATACCAGCAACCATACATGTGAAGGGATGTTGTAGTTGAAAAGAGTCACAAGAGGTTTCAGGCTCAGTTGACTTGGGCTTAGAAAATCTGAAGGAATTGTGTTTGTTATCCATGTGTCGTTTAAGATTATCACTCCTTGAGAATTCTTCTCCGCACTCTGGGCATTGCGGTCTAAAAACCATGTTTACCCTATAACAGATTTTAGATGAATGAGCCTCCTCCCTCCTCCCTCCTCCCTCCTCCCTCCTCCCTCCTCCCTCCTCCCTCCTCCCTCCTCCCTCCTCCCTCCTCCCTCCTCCCTCCTCCCTCCTCCCTCCTCCCTCCTCCCTCCTCCCTCCTTCCTCCTCCCTCCTTCCTCCTCCCTCCTCCTCCTCCTCCTCCTCCTCCTCCTCCTCCTCCTCCTCCTCCTCCTCCTCCTCCTCACTATAAATAGCCCTCATAAGAAAATCTCAGATCAGTTTCAACCATGTCTCGAACAGTAAAGATAAATCGTGGCTTTCTACAACTCTTAGCTTCGTGTCCCGACCATCAACGTCAATTTCTCCTCGAAACGGCATCTCCAGAACAAGTACATTCGCTCGTTCAAGCGACACATAATGTTGTTAGAGGATATGTACCTATCAGTGAAGAAGACAGGCGAAGACTAACTCCACACAGAGAATCTATTTATACACTCGTGGATCCAGAGGTTCCATTCAAAGAAAATAAGCAACTACTAGTGCAAGAGGGAGGTGGATTTATTGAACATTTGTTAGCCCCTATTCTCACTGGGCTTCTGATGGTATAAATAGGGAGTCTTAGGTCTTTCAAGATCATTTGCTACTGAAGTCACTCTGCGGTGAATATGAAGAGAAACATTGACATTGAAAGTGAAGAAAGTGACACCTCGAATGATGAGAGTGAGGATGAAGAGGAACCAAGAATTAAAGATGTTTTGGATGATCTTCCGAGAGTCGTCTCCCATAAAGATGCTTCGGATTTATTGCATAGTATACTTATGGCCTCTTCTAAGGATATTTTATTTTGGACGCCAAGAGGAGAATTGCTTCGTAGCAAGCGTAGAGTTCCGGTGACGAATATAGCGGCCCTGGTAGAATATGTTTTACTTCCCTATAATAAGGATATGCTGAGACCTCGCGCTCTCAATACATTTCTAGAGGGTCTTGCTGAGCTAGGAATCAACAAACGTCTAATTCACAACAAAAAGGTTTTGAGCGATCGTATTGAAAAAGAAAAAAACATACCAGCAAAAGGAGCCTGAAACTAGCAGCAGTGAGCAAGAAGAGAGTCAAAATGAGAACGAGTCTCAGGAGAGTGACAATAACAGTGATGCCGAAAACCAAGATAGTACTATTGCAAACGAGGAAGAACAGAGTAGTGATGAAGAGGACAGTGAAGATAACAACGAAAATAAAATCAATGCCTCTTGTGATCATTGTAACTCTACCAATGTTCACGCAACGGGTGTTGTTGGCTGCCCCAAATGTCTATGGTATGATATTTTACTTGACCGATTGTTAAGAATGCCATCACCACATGTACCATTTGCGAGAATGAATTTCTATTGACAACCAAGTCGGTTAAGAACATTTTGGTACGATGCCAACATTGTCAAACAGTACGGCATATTCATCCCAAAAGTAAAAAGGAAGAAACTTATCACCCAACAAGTGACGATGAGGACTGATTGTAAACAAACCTTAAATGCTAAAATACTCTTATTTTTTATGCCACTTTTTTATGCCTCTTATTTTTTATGCCTCTTATCGCTTATCATGGTTTGAATCAATAAAAACTTGTTCCGAGAACTGCTGCGATCTCATAAGGAAAACGAACTGTAAATTGTTTTTTTTTTTAGATTGAATAAACTATGTTTTGGTGGTTTCTTTTATTCGTATGGTAATTATAGTTCAGTTTTAGAGAAGAATTTGCATCACAAGAGTTTTTCTCAAAACAATAGGCTCTTCAGTTATCGCTAATCCCTAAGAACAACAGCAAAGTTGCTCTTATGAGTCACAGTGGATTTTGTATACAATTATCTTATGAGTTATTAACTGTAAAGGAAAATAATAAAGACAGTTTAGAGCCTATCACGAGTAGTTTGTTCTTACTATTTACGCTACAAAGGGGTTTAGATATTGCGAGATATTTATTTTTTATTTTTTATTCAATTTCGAATAGGTGTAGAATCGATCGATCTTGTTGCGATCGCTCCTGGTTTTAGAGACGACCCCAAACAATAGGCTTTGCCAAAACATACCCGAATAGATCGATGACCTCATTCACAGAAATAATAGATCATCTTCTGAGTTAATGAGATTCCACTTTATTCATGAGAGCGCCGCACTTTACCGCACTTTATTAATGAGCGCGCCTCACTTTATTCATGAGCGCCTTAAAAATTAGCATAGCGCCTTAAAATTAGTATTCCTAATTAATGCATACGCCCTAAATAAAATATTTCCTTAATTAATTCAATGGACAATAGGACTGTGACGTCATCCTAATTAATGAGAGCGCCTTAAAAATTAGCATAGCGCCCTAAAAATTAGCAAAGCGCCCGAAAAAAAAGGCTAATTCGGTGCCTCTCCTACTACTTATATAACTGTGCGGTCCTTAAACCTCCAGAAGGCTTTACAAAACGTGTTGACCAACTCATGTTTCGATTTGTGTGGAACTTCAAACCCGACAAAATAAAAAGGAACACACTTTTAGCACCAATTGAGAAAGGTGGAATTGGTATGATCTTCTTCGTTGTTCTCGAAAAAGCCGTAAAATGTGCATGGGTCAAAAGGATATGAGTCAAAAAAGTAATCTTGGACTTCTCTCTTACACCTCCATCTTTTAAAGTACGGAAGAAACTTCATTTTCGAATGCTCTCATCAAAGATAATCCAGTACCCAAACTTGAGCTCAAACTTATAGAATTATGGCTAATTCCAAGCAAAGTGTACACCCTGGCGTTTCGAATCACCAAGGAAACGAAGTTGAGATGTTTTCAGTTATAATACACAACATCATAACAGCAAATGAAAAGCTTTACCAAATGAGAGATGTAGAAAGCACAATTTGTAATTTCTGTGGTACTTGCAATCAAACTTTGGAACGTATGTTTTGTCTATGCAATATGGTAAAAACCTTTTTGATGCAAATTATCAGCTGGTGGGAAACAAAAACCAATAGCACAATCAACCTCGAAGGCAAAGTCGTTCTTTAGAGCTCTAAAACTGAATGTAGAGATTTCTACGCAACTAACCAACGAATTATATATTTACGTTTCAAAATTGCGTGGAGATCCTTTATATTTTGAAGTTTTCTTTTTGTCTTTAAGGGTGCGTTTACCAATTTCGTCGCTAAGCAGCGACGTTGCTATGAAGGGTCGGCGCGCGCGCGCGCTCATGCAATGGCGGGGAAAAACTGACTTCCGGTTTAGTGAAAAAGCAACGCGCGCGCTTTGCAATGCTCCACTCCTTCAGTTTTGTTTACATTTCGTAAAAGTTACAATGAAGTTGTTTTTGCTACTTGAACCCGGTTTTTTTTTACTTTCCATGCTTCAAGTTTACTTAATATAATGCCGAAAAAGAGCGAGAAAACCGGGAAAACCATTCTAGCTGCGGAGGGTCGCTGGACGAGGGAAAATTCCGATGTCAGTACGTGGAATTCGGGTGTCAAGTGCAAACTAATTTTCGTTCGGATTTCGACAAAGAAAGTTTGGAAAGTGCTCGGAAAGAGCTTGTTGATAACGAGGGAGTCAGAATGTACTTAGAAGTGAGCAGCTACACGTGAGAGGAGTCTTCGAAGAGTTTGGTTTTGAGCCACTTTCACAAGAAAGTAGCATAGAAAAATACAGTGCCAACGAAAGAGAAATCAACTCCATTTTTACGGCGGCTCGTCACGATACTAGGGACTTGACTGGAAGTTATCGGTTAATAATGACCAAAACGTTTTCATATATTCTGATACCAGAGTGTTCTGATACCCTGGACACTATTTCTAACTATAAAGAAGCAAAGACCGATACAACGTAGAACGTAGATTGTCGTTCACGGTTGCTTGCTTGAACAATTCGTCAACTATTTCTAAGGCCGGAAATGTCTGTGAAAAATGCGAAAGTTAAACATAAATACGGAAACGAACGATGGCAAGCGGTTCCTATTAACTTGCGACCATTCCTTTAGGGCGAACAAAGCGTAAGGCCAACTTGCCGAATTTTGTAATTATTTCTTTATTGATCAATGGAGAATATTATAAGGATTATTAACATGTGCGAATGATGTTACACATTATAGCAAGATATTCCTCTAGAATTGACATATTTGGCAGTGTTTTTGATTGCTATAGGATAGAAAACCGAGTCAGATTTTGATGTAAGCTTACCGTAAGTTGAATCGGGTTGTTTCTCCTCGACGCGACGTAAAGTATAAAAGTGAGTAACTTTATTTTAGTGTCAATGTATTATAATTTAGCTTTGCATCTAATTGGGGACACGTCACTAGTCCTACGATTTTTATACGTCCTTATCTGAGAAGACGTATAGGTCTAACCGTTTACTGTATTATGTAAAGGCAACACCTTCTACTCAGTTATTTTAAGACCCTGGGTGTTGGTCCGGCCGGGGTTTGAACCTGCAACCTCCCCCTCGACAGACCGGCGCTTATTACAACCGGAAGGCGGTTAGACATGTGACTGATAATGGTGCAAATCGACTTCTTTGCGTGAATTAGATGTCTGATAATGCAGCTCTGTTTCAATTTCACTGATTTCATTTTCTTGTCCAATGCCTTTAAGGCTTTAGCTTTGCCCTCGCAAATTCCATCGGTACACGAGAATCCATGTATGTAAAGATAATTGCTTTGTAACTACCCAAACGCAATTACTGTAAAATTGTAATGTTATAAAATAGATAAATAAAATAAATGATGATATGTTGAAAAAAAAATCTCATTGAGATCGGATGATATTTCAAACATATTACAACCTTCAGAAGAGTCTTCTTCGCTACGAATAATAATAATAATAGTCTTTATTAACAAATATACCACATCAAACGTGCAATATTTTACAAAATATATAAAAAGAAAAGAAAAAGAAGAAATATATATACATATATATAAAAATATAAATCTAGTAACAGTCAATTATGTTCTCACAAAGTGAAAAGACATCTATTTATAAAAATGGATTTGAACCTCTCAGTTTTTACACAAGGCAAGATATAGTTATGCCCTCTATCACGGAGTTGTCTGGATCTCTGTGGTGGAAACAGATCGTCAAGGGCAGTATGATTTTGAGAGATTCTGTTCCATAATTTCTTATCCCTAGAGTTTAAAATACTGCAAATACTATATTTCTCCAAACAATACCCTGATCTAAAAGCTCTAGCAAACATTCTATCTATTCTACTGAGATATTTATCATAGAAACAGCATCCCCATACTTCGATGGCATAGGTGAATACATAAATAATAAGGCTATGAAAGAGCAGATCTAAATGCTCAATTGGATACTTATAATATTTACATACTCTTAGTATATAAAGCCGACTACTAGCTTTACTCAAAAGGAATTCTACATGAGTATCCCAATTAGTGGAACTTACTTCCGGTCGCCGACAAACTATTTTCTCGCCATGACATTGTTGTCGTGTGCACTTGCTTCAGCTGCTTCCAGTTACTAAAAATAGATTTATTAGAAATTGTAAATAAAATTATCTGTCTTATCATCTCACACCGCGCGCGACAAGATTCTCTCTTACTCTAAAATCCGCGGGGAAATCCCGCTGGTATACCAGACATGGCTGCTTCAGTTGCTGACAAGGCCTTAGCCAAGCTAATTTGCAAACGTTTAACGAGACAATTTAATGCTTATGAGATGGCACGAGAAATAGAAAACCAAATCACCATGTTTATGTTTGGGTGTTTATTGTTTTGATGGAAGAATATATTGATTTAGCAATCAATTATAATCGATAATAAAGTTAAGAGAGCCATTTTCAGATAGTTAAATCATTCTTATTGTAAATGCTATTGCTTTTTAATGCCAATTTCAGTTTAATCTTATGTATTTCAGTTCTATACATTTCTTTTGTCTTTACTGAATAGTATTTCATTTTATTAGTTTAAGCATTCACTGCAGAGCCCCACTGAAAAGCCAAACTTTACGAAAGTGAAATTCTGGTTAGTATATATTCTTTCATATAGATATCAGTAATCAGTCGACCGATCACTACATCACTCACTATGATCACAGCGATCGTCGCTTGTTGTGCCTTCCTCTTTCAGAATTGTACAGGTGTTATTATTCATAGGTACGTTCTTGAATCCATGTCGAGTGAACAAAACGATCTTCTCGGTTCTGCATCCGAAAGACAACTGGAGGAGTTTACTCTGTTTGATCCGAACGACACCATATTCAGAGAATTCGATTCACCACCAGAACAAGCAGTAGAAGAAGATCCTAAAGCATGGAAACAAAGCCTTCCCAGCTTAAAAACCTCCTTCTTTCAGTGCTTTAAAAGCGTCCTTCAAATTCAAACTGTCGCTGGTATAACAATCGGTCTTCTAGCTGTGTTTTGGATTGTTCTAGACCTCAACTCAGTGGAACTATGCTATGATTATCAAAGAAAAAGAGGCTGGAACAACATGACTTTCTTAACGATTGAAAGAATTATTGTTGGAGCTGAAGCCCTCGAAGTGTTTGTCGTTCAACTTTGGAATTTCTTATGCGTTGTTATAGTCTTCCCGTGGTCATTGATAAAGAAACTAAATCTGTTACCTCTCAATCTAATTGTTGCATTTATGGCAATAAACTACAGACTATTCTTTCAGTTATTTGGCATAAGCTACATGAATCATACATGGACAGACTTACCACTCAATGTATTATTCGTTCTTAATATTTTAGCAAACAATTACATTTTGGGGCGTCATTTTTCTCCAAGTAATCTGAAAACCGCCTTGAAAATTAGCTTCACCCTTTCTGCCCAGCTGTTGTTAGGATTACCGGTGACTGTGTTCTTCATGTATGGTTTTCTTTCATGGTACATCCAGCAAGAACCCCTGCTCAAAGTAGTAGTGGCCGCTTCATGTCCGCTTCTACTTGCTATTCCTAAAGTAGTGGCCCGCCTTGCTGCTCAACAGCTTACAATAATCCACCCAGGGGCTGCCCATGTTTTGGTGGCCAGTTTATACGTGGTCTCTGCCATTGTACTTCGAGTCATGCAAAGTGAGTTATCCGACACTTTTCTATTCGTTGCCCTCGGTGTAGGCCATGCTATGATAGATTTACTTGAAAGGATAACTATCACGATGAGAGATGAAATCTGGGAATATTTCTACCGTCTTGTAAAGCGACAGAGAAAACAGTCTTCAAAGTACCGTAGCCCTAGAAGTCGTCGTTTTATGGCTGATGTAAGTATTCAGATTATGCTTCAGGAGTCGTCTGGTCTCGTGGCTGCGTTAGGATTCATATACACTTATCGTTTTATGTACGAAGAGAAACCATACAGCAACAAAACACCTGTTTACGATTTCCTTATCCGTTCTGTGATTGGTTTGTCGATCGATCTGTTCTTCAACACTATCTCACTTCTTATACAGACTCGAGTCATGAATGTAGCAGTCAACAGAGTGTGGAGAAAGAAATGGATTCATCACATACTTGTGAATACTATCGGCAGTTCGCTTGTTGTGCTGTATCTCAGTTCGTATCTATTTTACATTACAAAAGATAAGGAATCTGCAGTGAATATGAGGAAATACGACACGAACTGCACAAATCTAAATTATTTAGCGAGTGAGTAATAATGACAGAGAATCCAAGAGTCCCATTGCGTGACTCACGGATGCTTTGAAATCTTGCAGTCTTTTCATCGAATAAATATTTAGGTGATTTCACTTATAAAAAAAATTGTATAATTATTTTGAATATGTTAATTAAAATATTAGAACAATTTTAGCCTTTTGTGAGAACGACTGAAAAGAGGACAGCATGATTTAACACGATCATGTTATGTTTAGGTAATTTCCGGTTCATGTGCTTTAGCTTCATTATGTAATCAGTAACGTTTTTGCAAAGTGAAAGCGTCGTACAGTACCATGTGCCCTCAATTACTTGATCGGATTTATATATAGAAGCACTTTATAGACTATATCGCAACCCCGACGTCGCAGGGCACTCTGGAATGGATATCTCAGTTTTCCATTGTTGTTGTTGGGCGGCCATCTCGGATTTAACAATGGAAAGTGAGATATCCATCTCAGAGTGCATTGCAACGGCCGGGTTGCGATATAGTCTATGCAACATCTATCCAACAAACCAAGATGTAAATGAGAGCTTTGTATGAGTGTATGGCTGTATCCAGGATGATTTATTTGTATCGTTCAATCATATAGTTTCTTCCATATCTTGTACATATTTTACATCAATCTAGTGTCAGCCACGTGAAGTCATCTATAATATGGTTGCTAAATTCGAACTCCTTCTAATCATTTTTAATTTTTACGTTGTTGCAATAAATAAGTCAACAGATCATTCTATAACGACTGGTTTATGGATTCTTAGTAGAATACAGTGTATAAGTACTTATATTAGTGCGAACAAATAACAACAATTTATTTCACTATATAGGGAAAAGATAAAAGAATACCATAACCTTAATAAGCTCAATAAATGAAATAGAGTTGTATTCTATACTCTGAACCGAGTACAAATCATTTTCAAACTAATTTTCATTATCACTGGTACACACCCGACTTACAGGATTGGGCATCTCATTTTATTGAATGAACAACAGTTTCGTGATACAGAAAAAGCCCACGTTGTACTAGTTTAAGATATTAATACTACGAGAAAATGAAAGTAAGGAACTTAGGCTGTCTTTGACAGCCGTTTTTGGCTCGATCGGATTTCCATCTACCATGGCGCTTAAATAACCTATCGCTGACACCAGCATTACAGCTGCAGCTGATGCGCCACCAAACCTAAAGCTGCGCAGTCCAAAAGAAACTGTAGGATACCCTATCCCTTAATTGCGTCTGTTGTTCAGGCGCGTGCATGAGTAGATTAAAGGCGAACCCTTAGGGAGTATGAGTTACTATGCTTGTAATAATTAGAGATTACGAAAAAATGGTAACTCTGAGGACAAACATATTTTAGCCTTATCAATATACCTTAAGAGTAAATTAAACGGGCCGGTTTTCGTTAAAAACACTTTTGCACCATCTCTGTATACGTCCGTTTTACTTTTAGAAATAAATAACTGGTTTTGACAAGCTACTTTTACCTTTAATGCTAAGACAAATCCTAACCACAAACCTAACCTTAACCCTAACCATCGGACGGGTGCACGGGTAAACGACGGGTTCTCACTCACCTAGAGCTAGGATTCACAGGTAAACAAGAAGAGAAGGTAAAGGAGAGGAAGAATATGTTTTGAACGCTCCTACTCGGGTTCGAACTCGTACATCGCCAGAAATTCGAGACATGGTTATTGCGCAACACATATTGACCCCTGTTCACTGTGTGAAATGGGTCGTGAAAATTTACAGAGAAATGTATGGGATCCTAAACATTTTCCTTATTTCTCATCAAATACGGTACAATCGTAAAAATGTGCGATTGAGGCATTATTTCTACATATATTATCAATTCAGTTTTGATATTCTCAAATCCAAGTAGTACACTTTGATGATTCCTTTCTTTGATTTTAGAGTAGGCATTTATTTACAGTGGACATTAAACGATTTCCAGACATGCAGATAACAGTTTATAAAATGTATCTGCTGCAAATCTACAACCTTAGCAACAAATGTGCGCACGAAGAGTTGAACACATACACAAGACCTACCGTATTCTTCCCTTCTGATGTCCCAAAGTTCATTTTCAATGATTCATTTTCCTACTTGAAAATTCGGCTTTTCGACAAGAAACCTCAGACTCGCATATTTGCACGCTAAAACCCGTAATATTGCTCGTCTTGAGACTGCCATAACTCAGACCACAAGTGACCAAATCCAATAAACATGGCAGCTTTGGAAACCTTGTTCTGTACTCTAGAAACGGCAGTGTGTTTGTTTAAACAGCTAGCGGTTATTCAAGCTAATTTGTCCTTTTGGAAAGTAGGTCCTAAACGGACGAAAAGAGATGAGTCTGCGATAAAATTCTGGTGAGCGGTGTTACCCAATTACGTGTTGGTACTTTCTGTATCCTGCGTTATAGTGCCCCAATGTACCATATATGTATATACTATCAGACCTCAATGTCTCGAATTTCTGGCGATGAACTGTTTGCGTGTAGTGCTTGGTAGTGCAGACGCCATGACTACTTCACTTAGCGCGTCTACAACGTTCGGAATTTGATACAACTTTAACTTTATCCTTGACTGGTTCTAAGAATGTCATTTTTAAATTTGCGTTCTGGAATTAGCGATTATTGATAATTGAAGAGCAAAAGCCACTTACTGATTATTGGTAATTCTAGAGCGAGGATATACGTTGACGAGAAATGGCAATGGGGACACGAGCACAAAGGGCGTGTGTGACTACTGCTATTTCGAGTTCTTCCAATCTTTCATTAGTGTTTCTATAACTCTATGGGAACACGGAAAATGTTTTCTATTTCCTTATTAAAATAAAGGTGTAAAAATACTGTAAAATGCTCACTTTAGTTAATCATTAAAACATAGATTCTCTCAACTAGCTCAAGCGCGCGCTCAACTTTCTATGTTTCTATAGAGTTTTCAGCCAATCAGAGCGCGCGTACTATCGAATCTATATTATAAATTGAGATAGGAACTCTTAGCCGGGGTGAAGGGGAGCCGGGGTAGTGCAGTGGTTAAACGCTTCGCCACTCACCTCTGTGGCCCAGGTTCGATCCCCAGACGCGGCACCACATGTGAGTCGAGTTTGTTGGTATCTCGTCCTTGCTCTAAGGATTCAGTTTTCTCTGGATCCTCCGTTTTCCTCCATCCACAGAAACCAACACGCTAAATTCCAATTCGATATGTGGTTTAGCCGGGCCCTTGCCTTGATCAGCCCCTATGGTTGTTTCAGATCCCGTTAGAAATTCACCTTTTTAGCCTGCATAGCGGTTCTGTTTTTTACCTGGAGATAGTTGTTTTGAGCGCGACGGGAGCCACACGCTCGGCCCAAGCGCTATATACAAAAATTATACGCCTTTTGCAGGAACAAGTCACGTGCTGATATATCATTTATATAACGAATGAATTGAGCCTATGGGAAGGATTCTTCTGGAGGGCAAACAATCTTCAAAAATGCAGTTTTGGACAGATCGACACTCGATTGGAGGTGGAAAATTGCATTTACAAACACAACTACACAACAACAAATTGTAATCGAGAGAGCATAAGGGACTGGTCATACATGAATTAGCAGATGGGAGCGGGGCGTAGAAAGGGGAAGGATCATAATTTTTGAACCCCCAAAAATGGAGGATCAACAAAATACTCATTGAAAAAGGAGGCTATAGGGAGGGGTGAAGACCGAGCTGAAGTTAGCTGCCAGCTCGACTCGTAGAAGTTAGCTGCCACTTCGTAATTTCAAACGCGGAAGTGGACATTTTAACTGCGATGTGATCTATTAACATGTACTAACTCACTACCAAACTTTTAAACGTTTTCCTCAAAGCACAACCGATTTATAACCATAAACGTTACTCATTTGACCGGAACTTTTCTTCCGGTTTGTTGCACTGGTTTGTTACAGAAATATGTGGTTTCGAATAATCGTTTACCTTAATTTGAATCGCGAGTTTTATTACTGTTCTAGCTGTGTAACAGTTACAAGATATGGTTTGATTTCTTTATATTTAACACCACAAATCGCTGAAAGTTGTAAAAGTTGAAATAAATGAGCGAGAAGGCGAAATATAAATGATTTTCGCTCTCAGACTAGATGTAACACGATGCTTATCGGCCTAGCTTGAACTTTGGATCTCAGGAATTTGTATATCTGTTGCAATAAATATGTGACTCAGGTCAGTCATTCACGAACATTGGCAATAGTTTACTTTTTATATATTTCATTTCTTTAAAATATTACTTACACAATTAGTGGCTTAATAACCCTTCCTATATTCAGAGCAACTTAACATAATCACCAAATAAACCATTACATATATTCCCAAACTTTTAGTAAACTCAGATGCCGGCAGCCGTGTACGTGATACGGTATCTTATTATTAAGTCCTATCCAGCACTAAGCAGTGAACCTGATTTAAGTACACGGGATACACTCATCAAATGAAAGCATGCCGATACAATCACTCGGAGATTCTGACTTGTCTTCTTATCTCATATGGAACTGAAGTCTTCACAACTATAAAAATATTTCTCGCTCAAAGCAATCAGTGCCAACCTTTTATGTTTGAGGTAAATTAAAATTGTACACCAATTGGAAATGAAACATCACAGTAATTCATTTTTGAAATTTCATACCTGATTGTTGCGTTTTAAATATCTTACAAATCATTTTTCAATCAAGCCTCCTCTAGTTTGGGCAATATTTGGTTTCGATTAGCAGGATCTATTTCCGTCTCTTTGACTTTTCGTTCGCAAACCTAATACAGAACTAACTACTACTTCGAAGTCATTTTCACAAGTACTAGACTACTTTCCTCCATATGGGCCTCCGGGAACAGATGCCAGAAAACTACGATTTCATACTTGAAAAATATGAAAACCTTAAAATAATTTTCATATCCGCACCGATCTAATAAAATTCGCTGCCAAAAACTCGTCTTGAAATTTTCACTTCTAAGACATCTTCTCTATCAAAAATTCGGCGTAAATGATTCGCGGCCAACAATTCGTCGTAAAAAATATTCACTACAAAAAATATTCACCTACTATATCAGTTCAGTGCAAGAGATAAAACAAGAATCTGCGGTTGTACATATTAGGTGTGTTCAAAGTTGCATAACTTTGAAAGTAGATTTTCAATGCCATTGTTACAAGGGAAAAGTTAATATTTAACCCACAAATAAAAACTACAACATATAACGGTGCACTCTCATTAATTCAGATTGTCGTCAGCTTCAACAAAATTCAGTCAACTGCTCTTTCTTGGGAGTGGAACAAATAGTTCTTAGCAAAAAAACGACAATCGAATTTGCAACGAAGGCGGAAATAAATCTGCGGAAGACATAGATGTGTTCAAAGTTGAATAACTTTGTAAGTAGATTTTCAATACTTTTGAAATTAACGGAGCGAATGCCTTTATAACTCCAGACCCCATCGCAAGCATCGAGAGGACCATCGCAAGCCGTTTGGGTAGATCACTGTGCGCTCAAGTATGCCTTAATTTGTTTCCATTGTTACAAGGGAAAAGTTAATATTTAACCCAAAAATAAAAATTGTCCTCTCGATGCTTGCGATGGCGTCTGCCGGTATAAAGGCATTCGCTCCGCGAGTTTCAAAAGCATTCAAAATCTACTTCGTTCGTTGCAAATTCGATTGTCGTTTTTTGCTAAAAATTATTCCTTCAACTCCCAAGAAAGAGCCGTTGACTGAATTTTGTTGGAGCTGACGATAAACTGAATTAATGAGTGCACTGTCATATGTTGTAGTTTTTATTTTTGGGTTAAATATTAACTTTTCCCTTGTAACAATGGAAAATATTGAGGCAGACTTGAGCGCATAGTGCTCTACCCAAACGGTAGATGGTCCTCTCGATGCTTGCGATGGGGTCTGCAGGTATACAGGCATTCGTTTCGTTAATTTGAAAAGCATTGGAAATCTACTTACGAAGTTATTCAACTTTGAACACACCAATGTGCAATCGCAGATTCTTGTTCTCTCTCTTGCACAGTAATCGGTGATTATTTTTGGTGGTAGAGAGGTTTTTACGACGAATTTTTGACAGATAAATGATTAGTACAAGGGTTTAGCAGTGAAAATTTTAAGACGAGTTTTTGGCAAGCGATGTTTCGTTGGCGAATTTTATTAGATCGGTGCGGATATGAAAATACTTTTAGGGTTTTCATATGTTTTCAACGGTATAATATTGTAGTTTTCTGGCATCGGGCATATGGACGAAAGTAGTCTAAAGAGACCTTGTTAAAATGACTCCTTGTTGAAAGATTTGAAGTACTAGTTAGTTTTTAATGCGCGAACTGAGTAGTGTATTAGGTTTGCGAACGAAAAGTCAAAGAGACGGAAATAGATCCTGCGAATCGAAACTCAGTGCATCAGACCTGATTGCCCAAACTAGAAGAGGCTTGATTGAAAAACGATTTGCAAGATATTTAAATTAAACGCAACAATCATGTATGAAATTTCAAAAATGAATTACTGTGATGGATTTAATTTCCAATTGGTGTAAAAGTTTAATTTTTGCTCCAACATACTGAAAAGGTTGAGACTGATTGCTTTGAGCGAGAAATCGTTTTAGTTGTGAAGCCTTGATGTGAGAAAATCTCCGAGTTATTGTATCCATGCTTTAATTCGATGAGTGTATCCCGTGTCCTTAAATCAGGTTCACTGCGGCTTAGTGCTGGATAGGACTTAATAATAAGATACCGTATCACGTACACGGTTGCCGGCAAGCAGCAGAAATATCTGAGCTTAATTGCTAATTAAGCTTGCCGTTTTGGTGAATGGTTATTAAACCACTAATTGAGTAAGTAATATTTTAAAGAAATGAAATATATCAAAAGGAAAATATTGCCAATTTATCTGATATACTATATTAGATTCTGGCCTGAGAATAACTTGTTCGTGAATCACTGACCTGAGTCATATATTTATTGCAACAGATATACAAATTCCTGAGATTCAAAGTTCAAGCAAGGCCGATAAGCATCGTGTTACTGATCTAGTCTGAGAGCGAAAATCCTTTATATTTCGCCTTCTCGCTCATTTATTTCAACTTTTACAACTTTCAGCGATTTGTGGTGTTAAATATAAAGAAATGTAACCATATTTTGTAACTGTATACATATTACACAGATAGAGCAGTAACAAAAACCCGCGATTCAAAGGTAAACGATTATTCGAAACCACATATTTCTGTTACAAATCAGTGCATCAAACCGAAGTAAAGTTTCGGTCAAATGAGTAAACGTTTATGTTTATAACTCGGTTGTGCTTTGAGGAAAACGTTTGAAATTTTGGCAGTGAGATAGTACATGTTAATAGATCACATTGCAGTTAAAATGTCCACTTCCGCGTTTGAAATTGCGAAGTGGCATTCTCGTTCCCAGTGCCTCCTCAACTAACTGAAAAAATCAGAGGCTCTGGTAAGACACGAAAACGGATGTCCTAGATTCTAGGACATTGAAACTGCGCATGCTCTTAGAACTCATTTCCGATTTGCTAACATTCTCGTTGATTTACTAACTAAAGCAATGGCGGACTTCATGGGAGCTATCCAGTTCGCCCTTGCAAAGCCTAAAATACAGTTTTCTTTAAAAACTAAACAATTGGAAGCTATTCGGGTAATTAGTATCGATAAGAAGGACTGTTTCTGTGTCCTTCCGACCGGTTATGGTAAATCGTTAATTTACCAAAGTTTCCCGTCTTCAAGGTCATCCAACTCAATCGTGGTCGTCATATCTCCTCTCAACGCAATTATCGAGGAGTGCATAGAACATGCTGATTCTCAGCTGCTGGATTAGACTGCAGGGCTGATGGTCGAGGAAGTATAGGCCTATGTACCTGTTGTAGGTTAGCAAGGGCTATAGCGCTTGCACTCGGCGCAGAATGTGTTTCTTTTGGTCGTTTTGATGGTGGATTACTAGGAGAGCTATAATTTTGCTTTCGACCTCGTTTTAGCCTGGAATTTTGGATCGCCGCGGTTTGATGTTCATGCCATTGCTGAACCATCTCACGGAATTTTACGGCAGTTTCAAGAGAGCGTTTGCACGGACAGCATATTTTTGTAGCGTAGGATTCTTCCCAGAAAATGAAAGGTGGCTTAGATAAGAACCCAAACTTTTCCTTAGGTCGCCGTTTAAAATCACTGGGTGATTCTTATCCGATATTACGGCGTTGCAGCAAATGCATGTATTTCAATCGAAAAGCCTTTCTGCTGCCTTTTTTGGCGTAATATCCGCCATTATTGGGTTATAGTCGATCGAAGGGAGATTTTAATTAATTTTCGGCTTTTGCCACCATACATTACATATATGAATGTTTATTAATTAATTAATTTATCTGTTTAATCATGTTCTTTTAAAAGTCACATTACTTCATTCTTTATTATTTTCACTTATGAATGTTAATTCTTTTGATTATTTTACTTTTATTGAAAGAACACCTCAAAAAATGCCTTATACTCTTATCACCCTGAAACGAGCATAAAACATTTAATAGCTAAACTGCATTAAACACAAACAACAGATCAGGGATGGGCATCTCGTTTATTGATACTTGTCGGACACGTATAATTACAGCAGTATATAATGTTGCATGGCCAATCACGTCTGTATAGATGTGTAGTTAGTAATTTCTTCTGTTCTCAACATATATCCCGAAGAAAATTTAGGTATCAAGGTAGAGAAACGCCTTCGAATGATTCTTACATATTAATCACTCTTCTTATACACCCTCAACGCAATCCCAACGGGATTATGTAACTTGTTTATATAACATAACAACATTCTGCATTAATTCCTACCCACTTGTGTACATTCCGTAACGCTAATAAATATATTTACTTTACTTGTTATGTTTACAACGGAAGTGATTTATCCACTAAGTGAACCGGAAGAAAAGCTCTGTGCGCAGCACCTGCTCATTTTTTTCTTCATCGCGCAGCCGATTTGGCTAGCCAATCAAATGAGATCCTGTTCCGTGTCTTACCAGAGCCTCTGATTTTTTCAGTTAGTTGAGGAGGCACTGGGAACGAGAATGGCGAAGTGGCAGCTAAGTTCTACGAGTCGAAGTGGCAGCTGCCAGCTAATTCTAAGCTGGCAGCTAACTTCAGCCCGGTGGGGTTAAGGGCAAATATTTCATGCTTATTCTCGGTGGAGGGTTATCTGTTTTTAGACTTTTGATTTCCTTCTCCATCACCATCCCCTCCCCCCCCCTCCCCCCACTTTCCCATGCTAATTTATCACCAGTCCCTGAGTAGAGGAGGGAATCTCCAATACGCCCGCTTGTGCCAACACAATCTCGAGGTTAAAACAATGATTATCAATGATAATCATTATTCTTAAAACCAGTCAAGGATAAAGATAAACAATTGTCAAATTCCGAACGGCGGTAGACGCGCTTAATGTAGTGTCGTGACGTCTGTATTACCAAGCACTACACGCAAACGGTTACGAGTTCGAGCCCGAGTAGGAGCGCTCAAAAAATGTTTTTCTCTCGTTTACCTTCTCTTCTTGTTTACCTGTGAACCCTAGTTCTAGGTGAGTGAGAACCCGTCGTTTACCCGTGAACTCGTCCGATGGTTAGGGTTTGTCTTAGAATAATGATGATCATTGTTTTTAACCTCGAGAACGCGTTGCTTGTGCAATGGTAATGTGTAATAAATCTATTTTTAGCTGCCGAAAGCAGCTGAAGCATCTCATGGCGCGAACATATATTTTGCCGGCGACTAACGCCTGGAAAAATGTTTTGTTTTGACTCCCATAGTTTTTTTAAAATGAAGAATATAAGATTTTTACACAAATCCGCTTCACTTCCTTTGTGAGAATTCCTCTTCTTGTCGGACCGTTGCGATCGCTTTGTTGTACTTCTGTCTTCGACGTTGCTTCCTGTTTCAGGAGCTGTATACTTCTTGTCGGTAGACCTGTTTGACTTCTTGTTCGCTGTTCATGATGGAACCTTTAGTGCTGTTGTTTCTTTTAGACGATTTTCAACCATTTCAATGTCGTTGTATATAACTGTGCAGTCCTTAAACCTCCCGAAGGCTTTACAAAACGTGTTGACCAACTCATGTTTCGATTTGTGTGGAACTTCACACCCGACAAAATAAAAAGGAACACTCTTTTAGCACCAATTGAGAAAGGTGGTCTTGGTATGATCTTCTTCGTTGTTCTCGAAAAAGCCGTAAAATATGCATGGGTCAAAACGATATGTGAATCAAAAAACTTATCTTGGACTTCTCTCTTACACCTCCATCTTTTAAAGTACGGAGGAAACTTCATTTTCGAATGCTCTCATCAAAGATAATCCAGTACCCAAACTTGAGCTCAAACTTATAGAATTATGGCTAATTCCAAGCAATGTTTACACCCTTGCGTTTCGAATCACCAAGGAAACGAAGTTGAGATGTTTTCAGTTATAATACACAACATCATACCAGCAAATGAAAAACTTTACAAAATGAGAGTTGTAGAATGCCCTATTTGTAATTTATATGGTACTTGCAATCAAACTTTGGAACGTATGTTTTGTCTTTGCAATACCTTTTTGATGCAAATTATCAGCTGGTGGGAAACAAAAACCAATATCACAATCAACCTCGAAGGCAAAGTCTTTCTTTAGGGCTCTAAACTGAATGTAGAGATTTCTACGCAACTGACCACTTCATTCTGCTCGAAAAATAATATATTTACGTTTCAAAATTGCTTGGAGAACCTTTATGTTTTGAAGTTTTCTTTTTGTCTTTAAGCAACGTAATTCAGGTGGAGAAAGGTATTGCGCTTAAAAATGGACAGCACAAACAAAAATGGGGCTCTCTTAGTAACTTTAAATAAATTAATTGTAACTAATTCTATTCCGACCTACATTAGACGAGAACGTTTGTTTTGTGGTTATTGTTTATATCATTGTGTTTTTTTGTTATTTATTCGCAATTACTGTAAAATTCTAATGTTATAAAATAGATAAATAAAATAAATGATGAGATGTTGAAAAAAAAATATCATTGAGATCCGATGATATTTAAAACATATTACAACCTTCAGAAGAGTCTTCTTCGCTACAAACTTCCATTACAAAACTTTCGCTTTCACTCAGTCTGCCACACACTTACTTCCGGTCGCCGACAAACTATTTTATCGCCATGACATTGTCGTCGTGTGCACTTGCTTCAGCTGCTTCCAGTTACTAAACATATATTTATTAGACATTGTAAATAAAATTATCATCTCACACCGCGCGCGACAAGATTCTCTCTTACTTTAAAATCCGCGGGGAAATCCCGCTGGTAAACCAGACATGGCTGCTTCAGTTGCTGACAAGGCCTTAGTCGAGCTAATTAGCAAACGTTTAACGAGAACATTTAATGCTTATGAGATTGCACGAGAAATAGGAAACAGCCAAAACACCATGTTTATGTTTGGGTGTTTATTGTTTTGATGGAAGAATATATTGATTTAGCAATCAATTATAATCGATAATAAAGTTAAGAGAGCCATTTTCAGATAGTTAAATCGATCTTATTGTAAATGCTATTGCTTTTTAATGCCAACTTCAGTTTAATCTTATGTATTTCAGTTCTATGCATTTCTTTTGTCTTTACTGAAGAGTATTTCATTTTATTAGTTTAAGCATTCACTGCAGAGCCCCACTGAAAAACCAAACTTTACGAAAGCGAAATTCTGGTTAGTATATATTCTTTCATATAGATATCAGTGATCAGTCGACCGATCACTACATCACTCACTATGATCACAGCGATCGTCGCTTGTTGTGCCTTCCTCTTTGAGAATTGTACAGGTGTTATTATTCATAAGTACGCTCTTGAATCCATGTCGAGTGAACAAAACGATCTTCTCGGTTCTGCATCCGAAAGACAACTGGAGGAGTTTACTCTGTTTGATCCGAACGACACCATATTCAGAGAATTCGATTCACCACCAGAACAAGCAGTAGAAGAAGATCCTAAAGCATGGAAACAAAGCCTTCCCAGCTTAAAAACCTCCTTCTTTCAGTGCTTTAAAAGCGTCCTTCAAATTCAAACTGTCGCTGGTATAACAATCGGTCTTCTAGCTGTGTTTTGGATTGTTCTAGACTTCAACTCAGTGGAACTATGCTATGATTATCAAAGAAAAAGAGGCTGGAACAACATGACTTTCTTAACGATTGAAAGAATTATTGTTGGAGCTGAAGCCCTCGAAGTGTTTGTCGTTCAACTTTGGAATTTCTTATGCGTTGTTATAGTCTTCCCGTGGTCATTGATAAAGAAACTAAATCTGTTACCTCTCAATCTAATTGTTGCATTTATGGCAATAAACTACAGACTATTCTTTCAGTTATTTGGCATAAGCTACATGAATCATACATGGACAGACTTACCACTCAATGTATTGTTCGTTCTTAATATTTTAGCAAACAATTACATTTTGGGGCGTCATTTTTCTCCAAGTAATCTGAAAACCGCCTTGAAAATTAGCTTCAACCTTTCTGCCCAGCTGTTGTTAGGTTTACCGGTCACTGTGTTCTTCATGTATGGTTTTCTTTCATGGTACATCCAGCTAGAACCCCTTATCAAAGTAGTAGTGGCCGCTTCATGTCCGCTTCTACTTGCTATTCCTAAAGTAGTGGCCCGCCTTGCTGCTCAACAGCTTACAATAATCCACCCAGGGGCTGCCCATGTTTTGGTGGCCAGTTTATACGTGGTCTCTGCCATTGTACTTCGAGTCATGCAAAGTGAGTTATCCGACACTTTTCTCTTCGTTGCCCTCGGTGTAGGCCATGCTATGATAGATTTACTTGAAAGGATAACTATCACGATGAGAGATGAAATCTGGGAACATTTCTACCGACTTGTAAAGCGACAGAGAAAACAGTCTTCAAAGTACCGTAGCCCTAGAAGTCGTCGTTTTATGGCTGATGTAAGTATTCAGATTATGCTTCAGGAGTCGTCTGGTCTCGTGGCTGCGTTAGGATTCATATACACTTATCGTTTTATGTACGAAGAGAAACCATACAGCAACAAAACACCTGTTTACGATTTCCTTATCCGTTCTGTGATTGGTTTGTCGATCGATCTGTTCTTCACCACTATCTCAGTTGTTATACAGACTCGAGTCATGAATGTAGCAGTCAACAGAGTGTGGAGAAAGAAATGGATTCATCACATACTTGTGAATACTATCGTCAGCTCGCTTATTGTGCTGTATCTCAGTTCGTATCTATTTTACATTACAAAAGATAAGGAATCTGCAGTGAATATGAGGAAGTATGACACGAACTGCACAAATCTAAATTATTTAGCGAGTGAGTAATAATGACAGAGAATCGAAGAGTCCCATTGCGTGACTCACGGATGCTTTGAAATCTTGCAGTCTTTTCATCGAATAAATATTTAGGTGATTTCATTTATAAAAAAAAATGTATAATTATTTTGAATATGTTAATTAAAATATTAGAACTATTTTAGCCTTTTGTGAGAACGACTGAAAAGAGGACAGCATGATTTAACACGATCATGTTATGTTTAGGTAATTTCCGGTTCATGTGCTTTAGCTTCATTACGTAATCAGTAACGTTTTTGCAAAGTGAAAGCGTCGTACAGTACCATGTGCCCTCAATTACCTGATCGGATTTATATATAGAAGCACTTTATAGACTATATCGCAACCCCGCCGTCGCAGGGCACTCTGGAATGGATATCTCAGTTTTCCATTGTTGTTGTTGGGCGGCCATCTCGGATTTAACAATGGAAACGGAGATATCCATCTCAGAGTGCACTGCAACGGCCGGGCCGTGCGATATAGTCTATGCAACATCTATCCAACAAACCAAGATGTAAATGAGAGCTTTGTATGAGTGTATGGCTGTATCCAGGATGATTTATTTGTATCGTTCAATCATATAGTTTCTTCCATATCTTGTACATATTTTACATCAATCTAGTGTGAGCCACGTGAAGTCATCTATAATATGGTTGCTAAATTCGAACTCCTTGTAATCATTTTTAATTTTTACGTTGTTGCAATAAATCAGTCAACAGATCATTCTATAACGACTGGTTTATGGATTCTCAGTAGAATACAGTGTATAAGTACTTATATAAGTGCGAACAAATACCAACAACAACAATTTATTTCACTATATATATAGGGACAAGCTAATTTGACAAACGTATAAGAAAACCCTAACGTATAAGCTTAATAAATAAAATAGAGTTGTACTCTATACTGTGAACCGAGTACAAATCATTTTCAAACTAATTTTCATTATCACTGGTACACACCCGACTTACAGGATTGGGCATCTCATTTTATTGAATGAACAACAGTTTCGTGATACAGAAAAAGCCTAAGTTGTACTAGTTTAATATATTAATTCTACGAGAAAATGAAAGTAAGGAACTTAGGCTGTCTTTGACAACCATCTTTAGCTCGATCGGATTTCCATCTACCATGGCGCTTAAATAACCTATCGCTGACACCAGCATTACAGCGGCAGGTGATGCGCCACCAAACCTAAAGCTGCGCAGTCCAAAAGAAACTGTAGGATACCCTATCCCTTAATTGCGTCTATTGTTCTGGCGCGTGAGTAGATTAAAGGCGAATCCCGTAGGTAGTATGAGTTACTATGCTTATAATAATTAGAGATTACAAAAAAATGGTAACTCGGAGGACAAACATATTTTAGTTTTATCAATTAAACGGGCCGGTTTTGGCTAAAACACTTTTTCACCATCTCTGTATACGTCCGTTTTACTCAGTTTAGAAATAAACAACTGGTTTTGACAAGCTACTTTTACCTGCGTCTGGGTTGGCTGTGGGCCTTTAATTCTAAGACAAATCCTAACCACAAACCTAACCCTAACCCTAACCATCGGACGGGTTCACGGGTAAACTCGAACTCGTAACCGTTTGTTTGTAGTGCTTGGTAGTGCAGACGTCATGACCACTACACTTAGCGCGTAGTGGTTCACTTGTTTCAAGGATATCCCGTACTGGCACAAATGGCAACAGCAACCAGGCAAAACCAGGAAATTCACCTGACAGTTCACTCCAATCCATAGGAAAAACGACGAATTCCAAACCTCTGGCTCTGGTGTGCAGATCGTTTTTAATTCCGCCGAAAGCTATTCAGTTTTCAACAAACGAATGAACCCTTTTCATCATTTTTGCTTTACCAAAGCGATTGCTTCCAACAAAAGGAACTGAATAAATGTCTTTTTCTTGCAGTTCGAGAACTTTTTAGCTGGCTAGATCTTCTCTTTTCCTTGAGACCAAGGTTTGAATAAACGTTTTGTTGAGCAGAGGTCAATGAATGACTTGTTTTTGCACTGGAACAGTCGCGCCAGCGCTCAGCTTAATTTGTGCGATTTTTTCGCTCGCTTCATGTATTGAGAATTTATATTTCATCACCAACAAAAACATTATTTGCTCTTTAATTGTCGTGCTTATGTTATAAAAGAAATGGTAAATGCCACAGCTGTGCGTCCATCGAGTTATGGACGCACTTTGGAGGTTGCCTAAGCACTCAAGAAGCTGGAGTCGCTCTCGGCTTTGCCTCGAGCGACTCTTACGCATCTTTCGTGCTGAGCAACCTCCCGCGTGCGTCCATAACTCGATGGACGCACGCTGCACGTTTACCATTTCTTTAATGGGAACACGGAAATGTTTTCTATTTCCTTATTAAAATAAACGTAAAAATACTGTAAAATGCTCGCACTAGTTGACCATTAAAAGGTATACTCTCTCTACTAGCGCAAGCGCGCGCTCAACTTTTGTTTCTATAGAGCTCTATAGAGCTTTCAGCCAATCAGAGCGCGCGTACTATCGAATCTATATTATAAATTGATATAGGAACTCCGCGGAGCCGGGATGGTGCAGTGGTTAAACGCTTCGCCACTGACCTCTGTGGCCCAGGTTCGATCCCCAGACGCGGCACCACATGTGAGTCGAAGTTTGTTGGTATCTCGCCCTTGCTCTAAGGATTTTTCTCCGGAACCTCCGGTTTTCCTCCATCCACAAAAACCAACACGCTAAATTCCAATTCGATATGTGGTTTAGCCGGGTCCTTGCCTTGATCAGCCCCTATGGTTGTTTCAGATCCACTTAGAAATTCATTTTTTTTAGCCTGCATATAGCGGTTCTCTTTTTTGTCTGGAGATAATTGTTTTGAGCGCGATCGGGAGCCACACGCTCGGCCCAAGCGCTATATACAAAAAATATACGCCTTTTGCAGGAACAAGTCACGTGCTGATATATGATTTCTATAACGAATGAATCGAGCTCGTAATCCAACGGAAAAGATTCTTCTGGAGGGCAAACAATCTTCAAAAATGCAGTTTTGGTCAGATCGATTGGAGGTGGAAAATTGCATTTACAAACTGGTTTTGCTAATAACAATGTGTTCACAATTTTGTAAAGTTATGTAGACACCCAATCTCGACGACACTGATCAGTTTCAATCTAGGTGCTAAGAAAATTCAAAATCTTCAAAAGTGCAAATAATGTGCCATTTGATAAGGTTATCGTACACGTTTTAGCGGTTTGTATAATTATTGCAACTTTTATACTCTTGCAAACCGCATACAATGGTTTCCACCCTTCCCCCCTTATTTTTTGTAAACTTTGTATATCTTACGCAAACGATATGTTGTATTAATCATGTTTAGTACCAATACTATGATTTTGATGCTGCAACTTTATTCAATCCCTTTCTAAAGGGGGAGGGTACTACTATTAACAGGAAATACATACGCTTTTTCACCCCTCCCCCCTCAGTTTTGCAAGGTTCGCAGATCTTATCCAAATTTCGAAACAAAATTGTTGTGGTCGTCGTGTTTAGTACCAAAACTATGATTTTTTAAGCTGCAACTTCATTCAACCCACTTCTAAATGGGGAGGGTACCATTATTAACAGGAAAGGCATATGATTTTCCACCCCCCCCCCCCCCCCTTCAGTTTTGCAAGGTTCGCATTTCTTACCCCAAATTTGCAACCAATATGTTGTGTTCATCGTGTTTAGTACCAAAACAATGATTTTAATGCTGTAACGTTATTGAATCCAGTTCTGGACTGCGAAATAGAAAATGAAACTTGTCCCATCATGCTTTGCGACCAAAACCAAAAGGGCGATGGATTTTTAGAGGTAGAATGGAACATGGTAGAGACCTGGGGTTTTCACGAAAATGTTACCGATAGAAAACTGCAGAGGGTCTTCTTAATTTGATTGACATCAACTTTCTTTCAGGGGGGGAACGATAGGCAAAATAAAAATTCAAAACGGCTTAACCCCCCCCCCCCCCCTGAACTTCATTTCCGCGAGTAATACATCAATCTCGCTGGGCGAAATTACATCAGATAGGCTGGTTTTTATTCGCCTTAACTATGTGCAACATACCAAACATTAACACCAGTAATCCACGAATTACAAATATTCCCTACTCCACCCCCTGGAAACGGTGTACTTAATTTGTGAAAGCAAACGTCTCCGGAATGGCATACATGAAAAAACTGATCAGTTTCCAAAATTCCAAGTTCTGAAACGAACTACAAAATTAAAGTTAAATGCGTACCCAGGCTCCACTCGGCCAACACAAAGGGCGATGGATTTTTATGGGTAGAAAGGAATGTCGTAGCGACATGGGGTTTTCACCAAAATGTTACTCCTAGAAAACTGCGGTTGGTCCTCTTAGTTTGGTTGAAATCAACTTTCAGGTGGAAATATGAGAGCAAAAACAAAATTTGAAAACGGATTAACTCCCCCTGAACTTTAAACTAGTTGGGCGAAATTACACAAGATAGGTTTTTAATCCTTTAACTATTCGCTACATACCAAGCATTAATTAATTATTTAATGATTGCATTATGATTATCGTCGGTTAGGAATTATTATTATATTAACAAATATGGGTATGATTGTTACCTTAGGCATGTATTGCTCGTAGTCTCTATGTACATCCATCTTCATCAAATTAACTTTGCAAATAACTAGTTACTACACAATAATACATTTTAACCGAGAGAGCATAAGGGACTGGTCATACATGAATTAGCAGATGGAGTGGGGTGGAGAAAGGGGGAGGATCATAATTTTTGAACCACCAAAAATGGAGGATCAAGAAAATACTCATTGAAAAAGGAGCCTATAGGGGAAGGGGTAAGAGAGGGGTGAAGGGCAAATATTTCATGCTTATTGTCGGTGGAGGGTGATCTATTTTTAGACTTTTTGATTTCCTTCTCCAATAACTAATAATCGTTAATTCTACGACAAATCCTTCTCCAATAATGATAATCGTTAATTCTACGACAAATCCTAACCCGAACCAAAAACCAAACACTAACCATCGGACGAGTTCACGGGTAAACGACGGGTTCTCTCTCACCTAGAGCAAGGGTTCACAGGTAAACAAGAAGAGAAGGTAAAGATAGAGAAAAAATGTTTTTTTTTTGAGGCGCTCCTACTCGGACTCGAACTCGTCAGTAATGCTGTACCGCTCGAGACCTGTATTCTGATTGCACTATTATACTGTAGCTCTATTGTTTTTGTACTGCACGTTCTAAAGGTTAAGGTGTTTTGTATTGTTCGGTAAGCCAATGCTGTGGCTCATTTAGAGCGGTACGTACAGGATGTCCCGAACTCGGTAATAAGTTCATGTCCTAGATACAACAATAGGTTAATTACGTTCTATTATGTTTCGGTCATAGAACGTCAGTAACATATTGGTGTATCTAGGACATGAACTTATTACCCCGAACTCGTAAGTAACCCTCTGCGTGTACTGCAGTGTAGTGCAGACGTCATCACTACTACACTAAACCAGTCTAACGCCGTTCGGAATGTAACAAATGTTTATCTTTATCCTTGACTGGTTTTAAGAATGTTATTAGAATTAACGGTTATCATTATTTCAAGCGTGTTTTCCATTTAAGGATAGTTGTTAATTCAACTGGGTGGATGTGTTGAACAAGCACTGCACGCAAACCGTTACGAGTTCGAGCCCGAGTAGGAGCGCTCAAAAAATGTTTTTCTCTCGTTTACCTTCTTTTCTTGTTTACCTGTGAACCCTAGCTCTAGGTGAATGAGAACCCTTCGTTTACCCTTGAACTCGTCCGATGGTTAGGGTTCGGTTTGTGGTTAGGGTTAGGGTTTGTCTTAGAATATTGATTATCATTATTTTAAAGCCTTTTGACAAATAATGATAATCATTGTTTTTAACCTCTAGAACGCGTTCCTTGTGCAATGGTAATGTCTAATAATTCTATTTTTAGTTACCGGAAGCAGCTGAAGCATCTCATGGCGCGAACATATTTTGCCGGCTAGTAACGCCTGGAAAATATTTTTGTTTTGACGCCCAAAGTTTTTTTTAAAAATGAAGAATATAAGATTTTTACACAAATCTTCACTTCCTTTGCGAGACATCCTTTTCTTGTCGGACCGTTGCGATCGCTTTGTTGTACTTCTGGCTTCAACGTTGCTTCCTGTTTGAGCTGTATACTTCCTGTCGGTAGACCTGTTTGACATCTTGTTCGCTGTTCATGATGGAAACTTTAGTGCTGTTGTTTCTTTTTGACGAGGTTCAACCATCTCAATGTCGTTGTATATAAAGTTCTGTGCAGTCCTTAAACCTCCCGAAGGCTTTACAAAACGTGTTGACCAACTCATATTACGATTTATGTGGAACTTCAAACCCGACAAAATAAAAATGAACACCCTTTTAGCACCAATTGAGAAAGGTGGTCTTGGTATGATCTTCTTTGTTGTACTCGAAAAAGCGGTAAAATTAGTGTGCATGGGTCAAAAGGATATGTGAATCAAAAACTTATCTCGGGACTTCCCTCCATCTTCAAAAGTACGGAGGAAACTTCATTTTCGAATGCTCTCATCAAAGATAATACAAGTACCTAAACTTGAGCTCAAACTTATAGAATTATGGCTAATTCCAAGCAATGTTTACACCCTTGCGTTTCGAATCACCAAGGAAACGAAGTTGAGATGTTTTCAGTTCAAAATAATACACAACATCATACCAGCAAATGAATAACTTTACCAAATGAGAGATGTAGAAAGCACAATTTGTAATTTATGTGGTACTTGCAATCAAACTTTGGAACGTATGTTTTGTCTATGTAATATGGTAAAAACCTTTTTGATGCAAATTATCAGCTGGTGGGAAACAAAAACCAATATCACACTGAATCAACCTCGAAGGCAACCTTCGAGACATTGCAAATTATATATAATTCACTTATACAATCTCATCTCGATTACTGTTGTGAGGTCTGGGACACGTTCGGGAAAACTTTGTCCGACGAACTTCAAGTTTTGCAAAATAGGGCAGCTAGGCCTAGGGTTATCTTAAGAGCTGATTATAATACAAGTTCTCAAAATGCACTAGAATTGCTAAATTGGGAAACTCTTATTGAGAGAAGAGTGAAACGTAAAGCAACCTTAATGTTCAAAATTATGAATAATCTCGCTCCAACCTCTCTTCAAGAAATGCTTACTACAGTAAACCAAACAACTCATTATAATCTTCGCAATTCCAATATGAAGCTTTTCATACCACGCCCTAATACTAAATACTTTAAAAAAAGTTTCAGTTATGACGGAACTAAGATATGGAATAACCTACCAAATACCAAATGGAATTCAACAAAGTTCTTCCTTAGTGAGTTTTAAAAAATAAATTGAAAGGCATTACTCTCCTCAACTGACTAGAGTCACTAATGATGCCTTAAAGTATTTTTTAGATTATCATTCTTTTTTTTTTTTAGATTATTCTTAGATTATTATTATTATTATACATTAGTACATAAATGTATATTGATTGTTAATATATGACCCCAGTAGATATATAGATATAGATATATTAGTTAGATGCTTAATATAGTACAGTGAACAAAAATCCTGCAAAAATACGTTGGATCCGAAGTGAGGACCTATGCAGCCAAATATAAACAATAAAGAATGAAAAGTCCGAAGACTACAGCAAAGCTGATATACAACGTAAAATTCTAACACAAAGCACTACGGTTAGCTAGGCCTGACACGAAAAGCGCTCGGACTAGATTGTAGCCATAGACAGCTGTTTCGTTCTTATTAGAACTCGTCAGTATGGCATAGCAAACAGTACGCGGGCTTCGGTGACAATGCACTACCGACCCGGACTGCGCTAAGAAGCATCTAGTTACGAGCTCACAGAAAGGCTTGGTTATCGGGTCACACGTCATTACGTGTGGCGGAAAGCCAAAAACCAAGCAAATCTGAACTAAACGTGTCAGTGCTTTGCGAAAAATATAGTTATGCTGGCCAGACCAGCTTAGAAAATGATGACAATAGCAGGAATAATCGGATCTATATAAGACCTACGGTACAAAAATCCATCATAGAAAATATTTAAGCAAATATCGTGAACAAAAATCCTGTAAAAATACGTTGGATCCGAAGTGAGGACCTATGCAGCCAAATATAAACAATTAAGAATGAAAAGTCCGAAGACTACAGCAAAGCTGATATACAACGTAAAATTCTAACACAAAGCACTACGGTTAGCTAGGCCTGACACGAAAAGCGCTCGGACTAGATTGTAGCCATAGACAGCTGTTTCGTTCTTATTAGAACTCATCAGTATGGCATAGCAAACAGTACGCGGGCTTCGGTGCCAATGCACTACCGACCCGGACTGTATCTAGTTACGAGCTCACAGAAAGGCTTGGTTATCGGGTCACACGTCATTACGTGTGGCGAAAAGCCCAAAACCAAGCTACTTTCTGTGAGCTCGTAACTAGATGCTTCTTAGCGCAGTCCGGGTCGGTAGTGCATTGGCACCGAAGCCCGTGTACTGTTTGCTATGCCATACTGATGAGTTCTAATAAGAACGAAACAGCTGTCTATGGCTACAATCTAGTCCGAGCGCTTTTCGTGTCAGGCCTAGCTAACCGTAGTGCTTTGTGTGATATTAGTACTTATGTAAGGGTTAGAGACTGCTTGTGAGTGCTTTATCGACAAATACAGGCACGCGCTGACTGTACGATGAACGAAAAATAATGAAAGCATGAGGCCGAAGGCCGAATGCAGTATGAAGACATTTTGAGTTCATCGTACAGTCAGCAAGTGACTGTATTTTGCCGATAAAGCACAAACATAAAGTCTCTAACCCTTTTAATATTCAAACTGAGTGCACTGTCAGCAGTGAATTTTAATTGTAATACCATAGAGGTCAATAACAATTTCATAAAGAAGTCAAATATTTCGCATGAATTAAATCATTTTACGGTAAATATCTCCACAAAGAAATGTCATTTCAATAGACAATGAATAAAAACAGGACTTTTAATATCCAACTAAGTAGAGAACTTTGCAAAGAATATTTTACTTTGGCGTTCGGTCAGTTTAGTTGACGCCTTGCGAGTATGATTTGTACATTTAAAAACGTTTCTCTTGGAGCCATGTGTTCAAATATCAAGTACTGATTTAACTCCTAGATAGTCTACTTTCTTTAATAGTTTATTTCATTCGAAAATAACTAACGTGCAGATTCCAGTGAATTGAAATATTGAAACCGGCCTCCGTGTGCTCGGCTCTGATGCAAACATTTTCCAAATAAAAAAATCCTAGGTTTTAGACCCATCCACTGAATTGTCTCTTCATTGTCTCCTCTTATTGACAGAGTAAGGTCTCGGAAATAAAATCCAGTAAGACTGGAAATAAAATTTCTTCAGTAATACTGCTAGAGTGTAGTAGAAACTTTTATTCGCTCGGACACATGTTGTTGAGTTGTACTTCCAGCACTCGCAAATCAGCCATTTCCAACGAGCGATTATGCAAATGTTCGCCTCAAAATATATATCTTCTGTCACACAGGCAACAGAGTTCAATCCTGCCGTTACCTTTCTAGTAATTGCCTACAGTTTCACTGTTAAATAGGCGATTGTAATGAGCTTTTGCAAGCCGCCAAACACGTAACTAAGCGAATGCTCACTCAGTCACTGTATCAGGTCTCCCTTTCCCTAGGTAAGAGAGGGTCTGGGTCGAGTGATGTGGTCACCAATAATGCACGCTCATTAGGCAATCACATGCTTGGATTTTGTACAATGCACGAAATTTGAACATTAATTAACTATATATGAAGTATATCGTTAAATGTAATGTCCCAAGCACTAATATCTTATATTCTTGGTTTGTATACGTTATATTAGTGCTTATTTAACGATATATGAAGTACCTACCGATAAGATGGGTGAAACCGCTGACCGTTTCATGGTATTTGACTCAGCCGTAATAACAGCTATTGTAACTAATTCTATTCCGACCTACATTAGACGAGGACGTTTGTTTTGTGTTTATTGTTTGTATGATTGTTTTTTTGTCATTTATTCGCTGTAAAATTGTAATGTTATAAAATAGATAAATTTAAAAAAATTAGATGTTGGATGATATCTCAGACATATTACAACCTTCAGAAGAGTCTTCTTCGCTACAAACTTCCCATTACAAACACATTTGTTTTCATCAGTCTCCCCCACACTTACTTCCGGTCGCCGACAAACTATTTTCTCGCCATGACATTGTTGTCGTGGGCACTTGCTTCAGCTGCTTCCATTTACTAAAAATATATTTATTAGACATTAATTATCATCGCACACAGCGCGCGACAAGATTCTCTCTTACTATAAACTCCGCGGGGAAATCCCGCTGGTATACCAGACATGGCTGCTTCAGTTGCTGACAAGGCCTCAGTCGAGCCAAGAGACCATCACCTACGTGATGTTCTCTTGGTCGAGCTTAATTTCCATACGTTTAACGAGAAAATGTAATGCTTATGAGATTGTACGAGAAATAGGAAACAGCCAAAACACCATGTTTATGTTTGGGTGTTTATTATTTTAATGGAAGAATATATTAATTAAGCAATCATTTATAATCGATAATAAAGTTATATTGCTTACTTTACTACATTTTAAGAGAGCCGTTTTTAGATAGTTAAATCGATCTTACTGTAAATGCTATTGCTTTTTAATGCCAACTTCAATTTAATCTTATGTATTTCAGTTCAATACATTTCATTGTCAGAAATTTATTCCATTGTGGTATGCAATAGCGGCTGTCAATCATAAATCTCTATTTCTCAGGCTCTCTAGCGCTTTAATTCTTGCCACCCATTCACTACATATTCAGGCAAGTATTGCAGAAGTTCTGACATCATGGAATGAGCTAGCTAAAGAATACCAATTTTATCGAGGACCGAGAGCTGTTATTTACCGGGAATACACTCGAGATTTTTTTCTGATTTGTTTTTATATTCCCGCCACCGTCAAGACAAAACGTAAAAGTCAGATTCAACCACAGGGAGCCATTCACACTGAGTTACGAATAAACTAGTTACCAGGTTCTTACAGGCTAATCGAGAGCAACGGATGGCGGATGAAAGTTCAGAGAAGAAGTCGACAGCCGTACGGGCTTCGTTTTGATGTTCTTTCGAGCTGTGGTAGTGTGCAGATACCTGAAAATCACTCAAATTTAACCTCACTGGGAGGTTGACGGTAAATACTAAGGTACATTTGCATATAATTGTGTGATAAAATGACACCTAAGCTACTCGATTCCATCGTTACAAATTAAGAAACGCTTATCCTTATTCTCCAAAGTTGATCAAAGCAACCATCATAAAATGAAGGAAATTACATTGAACATGAAGGCCAAACCACACGGTTAGTGCATTAATTCGAATAAGCTCAGGAAGCCAGAATTATATTCGCTTCAATTCGATTACATGCAATTTTACAGTCAATAACATGCTAGAAAATACGATGCAAACGATGCATTTGAAGGTTTATTGTAATTCTGTTTCACAATTGGACTCCAAACACAAACTTCCATACAAAGTACTGTAAATTTCTGAGCAATACAATGTCTATTTACGGTCGTAATTTGATGCCTAGTGCGCACGCGTGCGATCGATTTCAGACTGCTTTTGTCTTTAAGAATAATTCATTTTATTAGTTTAAACATTCACTGCAGAGCCCCACTGAAAAGCCAAACGTTTCGAAAGTGAAATTCTGGTTAGTATCTATTCTTGTATATATATATCAGCGCTCAGTCGACCGATCACTACATCACTCACTATGATCACAGCGATCGTCGCTTGTTGTGCCTTCCTCTTTGAGAATTGTACAGGTGTTATTATTCATAAGTACGATCTTGAATCCATATCGAGTGAACAAAACGATCTTCTAGGCTCTGCATCCGAAAGACAACTGGAGGAGTTTACTCTGTTTGATCCGAACGACACCATATTCAGAGAATTCGATTCACCACCAGAACAAGCAGTAGAAGAAGATCCTAAAGCATGGAAACAAAGCCTTCCCAGCTTAAAAACCTCCTTCTTTCAGTGCTTTAAAAGCGTCCTTCAAATTCAAACTGTCGCTGGTACAACAATCGGTCTTCTAGCTGTGTTTTGGATTGTTCTAGACCTCAACTCAGTGGAACTATGCTATGATTATCAAAGAAAAAGGGGCTGGAACAACATGACTTTCTTAACGATTGAAAGAATTATTGTTGGAGCTGAAGCCCTTGAAGTGTTTGTCGTTCAACTTTGGGATTTCTTATGCGTTGTTTTAGTCTTCCCGTGGTCATTGATAAAAAAACTAAATCTGTTACCTCTCAATCTAATTGTTGCATTTATGGCAATAAACTACAGACTATTCTTTCAGTTATTTGGCATAACCTTCATGAATCATACATGGACAGACTTACCACTCAATGTATTGTCCGTTCTTAATATTTTAGCAAACAATTACATTTTGGGGCGTCATTTCTCTCCAAGTAATCTAAAGACCGCCTTGAAAATTAGCTTCACCCTTTCTGCCCAGCTGTTGTTAGGATTACCGGTCACTGTGTTCTTCATGTATGGTTTTCTTTCATGGTACATCAAGCAAGAACCCCTTATCAAAGTAGTAGTGGCCGCTTCGTGTCCGCTTCTAACTGCTATCCCTAAAGTAGTGGCCCGCCTTGCTGCTCAACAGCTTACGATAATCCACCCAGGGGCTGCCCATGTTTTGGTGGCCAGTTTATACGTGGTCTCTGCCATTGTACTTCGAGTCATGCAAAGTGAGTTATCCGACACTTTTCTCTTCGTTGCCCTCGGTGTAGGCCACGCTATGATAGATTTACTTGAAAGGATAACTATCACGATGAGAGATGAAATCTGGGAATATTTCTACCGACTTGTAAAGCGACAGAGAAAACAGTCTTCAAAGTACCGTAGCCCTCGAAGTCGTCGTTTTATGGCTGATGTAAGTATTCAGATTATGCTTCAGGAGTCGTCTGGTCTCGTGGCTGCGTTAGGATTCATATACACTTATCGTTTTATGTACGAAGAGAAACCATACAGCAACAAAACACCTGTGTACGATTTCCTTATCCGTTCTGTGATTGGTTTGTCGATCGATCTCTTCTTCAACACTATCTCACTTGTTATACAGACTCGAGTCATGAATGTAGCAGTCAACAGAGTGTGGAGAAAGAAATGGGCTAATTTCGAAAATCGTTTCGGAATGGTTTCGAAAACTGTCGGAATGATTTCGAAAACTTTCAAAAATGGTTTCGAAAGCTTTGAAAATAGTTTCGAAAACTTTCGGAATGGTTTCGAAACATTCCTAAAGTTTTCGGAACCATTTCCATTGTGAAAATCGGATTTTTTTTACGAATGGCGGGCCATTATAGGAGGTGACCAGAGGCAAAGCGAAACCTCTGTTAGCGGGGAATAGTAACTGGCTCCGAACCTCGGGACACAAAATTCAGCTATGCTTCGCTCCCGTGCTTCTCTATCCATCGTCGTATTTTTAATTTAACTTGTAAGTTAGATAACTTTTCCAAATTTCGTTTGAATGTGCTCAGTACGGTAACGTAAAACAATTTCAGCCGAACAATTTCGAAGAACTAAAGTCATTTATGCCACAGTAACTTAGTAAATGTCTGAAATAAAGTCCATTAATGAGTGAACAATGTCTCTTAATTATTAGTGATGGGTTTCATCTCAACTCTGATCTAAACTCAAAGGGAACAACAAAGATAGGCCACAATTTGATGGCTCATGTTCTCTGTTTATTTTCTGTTCTTAACTTTTTAACACTACAGGAAACAAAAGAACCATTTCAATAGAAAACAGCGGATTATAACGCCTAATGCTCAGAGGCGTGAAGACTCAGCCTGAACGAAATTAAAGTATGAAAATTAAAGAATGCGGGCAAGTTGTCCCGCATTCCTTAGAGGTACTTGCAGATACGCCCCGATGCATCCTCTCATGCTGTCCGAACGGTTTCGAAAAAATGTCGGAATGCTCGACAATTTCGTAGCCAGACCCTATTTATTTCTAACTGCGCATGCCATTCTCAACCCCAGACCTCTTGTTGTTGTTTTCTGTTTCTATAGTTACGGAGATACAAATGTAAGAACGCAAGCACGTGTTCGAGGTTTTGGTTGCGTTTACGCGCTAACTATAACGTCTTTGAACGAGAAGCATGGATTACGAGTTTTTATTATGTATTCTTACGTTTGCCATGGGTTCTGTGATTTTTTTCAACCGCTGCCGTAGTCCATTTTTTTACAACTGGCGTCCTTTTCATCAATATCTTCTACGAAGATTCTTAATGAACATTGCCAGATGCACTTTCAATTTTATTTAATGAAATCAGTAAATGCTTTTCATTCATACTTCTTTAAGTAAAAAACCCTGAATTGTTAATTTTTGTCGACACCCTGCTTTTAAACCCGAGAGTTCGCGACGAGACTAGTCTGTTTTTTTTAAGGCTACCCCTTCCTCGTATCGTACAACAAGTAAAGGGCCCGTTTACAAGCAGGTAGGGTTGAGATCAGAGTTCGAGCCCACCCCTTACAAATATATTTTTCATTTCAAAAGCCGTTTCTTATATAAAAATGGCATACTAATGAATGAAAACATGCGAGCTGCACAAATATATTACGTCATAATATTTACCCGAGCTGCACATATATATTACATCATAAACAAGAGTTTACCCGAGCTATAAACGTTTCACTTAGCAGTTAGGTCCAGCTAAGCCTGGTTCGCGACACAAGCAGCATACGTACACGTCACACCTGTGAGAGCAAGCGCCACTAATGATAAATGCCTTCACTGCGTCTGCGTATATTGCTTGGCTTTAATGTTTACGCCCTGAATACTCCGCATAACATATTTGTATGTTTAAATATTAACGCATTAAAGTCTTATTTTAAATTTCTTATTGTATAATATAAAAATATACCTTATCATTTCGCTGTACTTATGTAAGTCACTTATTATTTCTCCTGCATTTCTCATTTCTTGTAAGCAGTCCAATAATCTCACCATGCCTAAGAGAGGTTTATTGTAATATCTTTCCAACATAATTCGTAGTTCCACAGTTGCTAAATTAACTCCTTCCCCTTAGTTACTGCTGCTATATTCTAAAATCGTTCCTTTGTGATATTCCCAATCATATATCGATATTCGACAGAACGCTGATTTTTTAAATCTTTACGAAAAACTCGAGTTCGTATTTTCATTTCCTTCGAAGAGCTTGTAGGGCAAGGTGGCCAGCGGTATTTTCCAGGGAAACATTACTACGTTCTGATTGGTCTGTTTAATTCATTGTTCTTGATAGGTCCGAGTCTCTAATGGAGGCTGGAGATACAAAACAATAGTTTTATATATATTTAATTTCTACATTTGTTGTTCGATTCAGATCATGTGCCAGCTCTCCAGAGGATTCAGTGCTTTATTTTCCAATTAGAGAAATTTATACATTTCCTCCTGTGATAGAGAAAAATAAGAAAACATCTACTCAAGGGAAAAGTCAGGTGACCTGAATTGGGACAACAAATGTACAAGCTAAATCGGTTAGTTGTCATGCTAACTCTAAAGCCTAGTTTTCAAATCCCGGCATAACCCACTTTGACGATGTTCCACACGCAACTAGAATGCACATAAAATCTGGCCACACAGACTATTTGGGGGCCATATATATTGTTGTCTGATGCGTGCGCAACATCGAAATTCATATGCATGCCTAAACTGTGCCATTTAGAGGTAATATAGAGCCTTATTACATGGCAAGCCACACTCAATGTCAAATCGAGTGTTTTGATTGGCTGGTGCTCGGTCGGGATTTTGCCGTACGGACCGTTACCATGATAACGGTCACAAATATAGAGCCATATTAAGTAATGATCCGGCTAAGAGCGATAGCATGAACGGCAAAGGAATGTAAAAGGTGTTAATTTTCTATTCATCTTTCTCGTCGTTAAAACATTACTCGATGATACGCGATGATAAATCCGATATCACACTTGTGGCCATTGATTAACCTAATATTACTTATGACTTGGACATTTTATGGTATTGCAGTATTGCTCTCCTGCAATTGATCTCTCAGAGGCATTTGATTCTATGAGCCAAAGTCTCCTCATCACGAAGCTTTAGGCCTATAGTTTCTCCAATGACGCTGCCTCTTTGATCCGGTCCTACCTCACTCAAAGACAACAGCGGGTGAGGATTGGAAGTGACTTCTCAGGGTTTCAAACAGTTAAACATGGAGTGCCTGCTCCTCTTCTCCAGCCTCTCGATCTTATATACTGTAAGAGACAGAAGAAGAAAATAGGATTTATTGCTAAATTGTTACTTATTACTGAAAAGTGCTGGCTAATAAAACCGTGAAAAAGCTGGATATATATAAAGAGAACAAATATTACCTACTGGAAGTGGAACTTGGCGTGTGCTCTCAATGTTTTGGATCTCAAAGTTCCCAGAGAGAAACCTGTCATTTCGATGGATAAAAACAAGCGTCAGCCAATGTCATGTACTGCTAGGTATCTTAATTCAGACATATTAACAGCACAGGACATTGACTGACGCCATGTGTGAACATATCAAGTTTATTGAAAAAACTATTCCTTGTAACGATAACTAGGAAATCTACCACTCAAGTCCAGCCCAGTTACCCCACCGGTCCATTCAAGAAGATCTTAACTATCACTTGTAACAATAATTAATAACAAGTAAATCTACCACCAAAGTCCAGCCCAGGTATTCCATGGTCCATTCAAGTAGACATAAACTATCACTTCTAAAAATAACTAGTAAATCAACCACCCAAATCAAGCCCAGATATTCCACTGGTCCATTCAAGTAGACCTTAACAATCCATTGTAACAATAACTAGGAAATCTACTACCCAAGTACATCCCATGTACCCCACTGGTCCATTCAAGTAGACCTTCTAACTATACCCCTACTTTAGGAATCTACAATCCAAGTCCAGCCGAGAGACCCCACTAGTCCAGTCCAGCCGAGTAGAAAACCCCACCGGTCGGGAAATTATTTTTTTGGGCCCCAGTTCAGATCAATGAGCAACTTTACCATGAGGCCTTGCGCGCCCAATCCAAGATGGCGGACAAAGATGGCAACTTGAGGAAAGGAAATTGTTCTCGGGGTGGTGCTAGTAAAATTTTGACAACTGCGTTGACGTATTTCAAGAAACCACGTGATGTTGCCATAATAAAGGGAGGAGTGGGTCAGTAAGAAATATTACGCAGTGGGTGGCTGGCGGCAACTTGTAGTTCATGTTTTATTTTCGCGGAAGATTACGAATTCGGCATCGGCTTTTGCGCGGGATCGTGGGATTTTCAGTATTCTTTAATACTATTAAACCTGGATTTTTCTAACCGCTGGAGCCGAATAAGGGTTTGAAAAATCTCGACAACTCTTGTTTCCTGAACGGTGATGATGAAAGTAAGTGTAATTCAGTACTTGCTCGTAAGCGTTCATACCTTTGAGACATTTTTGCGTAGTTTCCGGACATATATTCGAAAAGCTGCAAGTTGATGAAAGGTGAGAATTTTAAATTTCCTTATTAAAAATTATAAGACCTTGTAATCTTTAATTACTTATGATTATCAGTTCCCGATTGTGCAAAGCGATTATTCTCTTCAGAGGGATCAATAGGATCTTCTCAAATATGAAAGGTAATAAATACGCTAATTAAGTGCTAAAACAAAGTGAATGTTATAAAAACGAATTTCCCTACGGAAGGAAAAAAGGAACACAGTATATTTTGTAAACATTTTGTCGTAATTTCATAATAAAATATTATTTTTAATTTGTATATTAAATATAATTAATATAATTTTTAAAAGTGTAGCACCCCTCCTCCCCCCCCCCCCCCTTAGTTCTTAGAATTTTTGTTACTTTTCCAATACTTTATGCAGAGTTATATAAAAAAAACTAATTCATATATATGTACTATGTATACATTGTTACATTTGTACCTGGTAGAGAAAGAGTAAGGGTATTTTGATTGTAATTTTGGGTGACTTTAACAATTTCACTTAATCATAACCCTACCCTACCCCTTCCTAGGTATGCTGATTTGTTTCAGTTCAACCCCTTTCCTTAGTTGAAGTCTCATATTTCTTTACTGAGTAACAATATAATTACAATAAATATAATAAAATGTACTTACTTTAATTATTAACCAACACAGGCTTGAACCCATTATTTTGTGCCAGCCAACAAGAGGATGTAGTCATGACCTCATGACTTCCTTCATAAATAAGCTACCCCTTGGAGCTTTTGAACTTTTCTAGTTGTGATATTGGGATTTGAAGTACATGTAAAAGGTAAATTAGGTGGATTAAATAAATAAAAAAACCTAGCTGTAAATACTGTAAAATTGTAATTGTCAGAAAACATATTAACTATTAAAACACAGTAATTTTCAAGTGTTAGTAGTAGGCCAGTCATGCATGTTGCCCATTTATATATAATATTATAATATACTGAGCACACACTTACATGCATTTTAAATTTAAAAGTTGTGTTAAATAATAATGATCAATTCATTGGTAATTATTCAAATTGTTGTTTTATTTCCTATTACTGCCTGTGGTATTTTACATACATTTAGCAGTTTAATTTGTTTCCCTTAGTTAATTTTATATATATAATTACATATAGTATGTATTTGCTCCCTTAATTAATATCATTAACTAAATCAGGTATACCTGAGGTCTTGACATGCATGCATGTGCATTATTATTTATAGATTATATACTCTGATAACACTATTATTTATTAAAGCTTAATTGACTAATTAATCAGAAGGTTGTGCACTAGCTGTTTATTGTAGAAAAAACCTTAAAACACAGCCAAAAATTATTGTAAATGTGAGTGTTTCAAAAGCGAATAAAAATGCATGTACAAGCATAATTCTGAGCTAGCTTTTATATAACAATTAGTGTGCTAGTATATATATAATTTTATGTAAATGGCAACAATTACAAATAATTGGTATAGCCTTAATTCATACTGCTTCTAAACACTTGAAAAATAGTGTTTGGTTTTCTGATAAAACAATTGTGACAAAATTTAGAACCCAAGAATTACAGGGTTCTTTTTATTCCTTTAGGCTGCTGTATTCATAATATGTATACCTGACAGGGGGAGGGGGGCAGGTGATTTTTAAGGGATCCCAATTTGTTTTAACAGGCTTTAGAAGGGAGAATCTTAAAATTTATTTATGAAAGGTTGGGTGGATTAATGTTATTTTTTTAATGTTTGTCAAACAAAGACCTATGTATATACACTTAAAATGGTAGGTGCACAGAATGGCTAATTAATGCACTAAATACAGCTAGCTTAAGAAATGCAGGAGAATGCACTTGCAATAATCTAAAATCTAAAAACCTTCCCGGTCCCCCCCAGAACACTTTTTCTTAAGGTTGCATGCAGCTAGGAATGCCTGATGTAAGGGAAGAGAAAAATATACAGTCGATGGCAGAAAATAACGTTAAATTCCTTATGAAAAAAGAACAGAACAGAACAGTGCAGTACGAGAGAAACTAAGACATTTCTGACCGACTCCAATTTTGCGACTGGCGTCACTCTGATGCCATGGTTACAAGACTCCTTCCCACTCAGGCACGAGATATAAATATAAATAAAGTGAATGAACCTGGTCTGTTTTGAACTTATTGGCTTTGCGTTGGTTCCAATTTTTTTTCTTATGACAAGGCGCGTAACCTGTAACCTTGTTATAACCGACAATAGAAAGCATAAGTTCCAACTGAGATTTTTGGAATTGAAAGTTTTTTCGCTTTTAATTATTAATAAACTTGCCGAAACAAAAGAACTAAGTGCTTTAGAAAAAGCATCCAAATGTTTCAAATTCTCAGTTCCAAAGCCGTTTACAAAACGTAAAATTGCTATTTTAATTTGATAGCCTATTTTTCTTATGTACTTTCCTCAAAACATAATTTATATATTGTTATATATGTATGTTAGTCTCAACGATTTTCCCAAGTACAAGTTTCATAGTTCTTTTTAATACCTCACAGTACGAAGTCCTGAATCTTTAATAATTTTAGCCTTTTCTTTGATTTTTCAAATGTGTGACTTTAGAATTTCAACAATGAAGCGATCGGACTCACATGGCGTCTCCTCGCTGTCTGGCTTAACAACTATTTATTTATTCTAAACTTAATTTGAAAATGGTGAGTTTGGCCAACATTAAGCGAACCTTGTCAACATAGAGACTGAGAAACAAATCGTAGAGAAATATAAATTGTTAAGCTAAGATAAGCCAAAAATTACTATGCTTAGCTTTTATGCTTTGTTGGTGTTAGTTACAAATATTGATAAGATAACAACAAAAAATCTTAGTGAAGCATAAAATAAGACAACACAAGCCGGTATAGTGACAATGGGTCTGATGTTGTGTTTAAATGAATTATTAAGGACAAAACTTAATTGAGTTAAAATTAGTACGTACCAATATTTGTACGTCATAGTTAGCTAGCTTGTAGTCTGTAAAGTATCACTTTTGTAATGTCTCACGTATTTATGGTTATCGATCAGTACAGTGTATTAATATATTTGTTGTCAAATATTTTAAAAAAAGCAAGAAAAGAAGAAATATTTCGTAAGGTCCCAAGGAAAAAAATTGTCACTGAAATAATCTTTGAGAGAACCAATTAACGCGACTTTGGCTTAGCGATCCGTGTATTATTTATTCATGTTACGATTTCGCTTATTTTCGAAAGATAAATTTACATTTTATTCATTCAAAAGACGAAAGAAGGGTTAAATTAGCCGAAACTTGTTACATATAAATACAAGAAAATTGGCGGCAGAACCGTCACGTAGAACGGCCATTTTGCTCAAACGCAATCGAAAACTCGCGGGTTCACAAATCATGCTAGTGAGACATCCTCCGTTTGGCCAAGGACTCGATCCAGGCCGCCTGCTTGAAAAGGTCCTGCGCGCGCACTGTTGAAACCACGTCGTTCGTCGCGCGCCGTGCGCCGGGGTTTGGGAAACCGGTTTTTACTCACATCCTTTATGTATGGTGCTCCGCTCACGAAGCTCCACTATTGTCCCGCAAGGTTCAGTGCTAGGCCCTTTTCTATTTCTCCTGTACATTAATGATTTCAGTAACTGTTGTAACTTGTTTAATTTTCACATTTTTGCAGATGATACCAACCTATTCTGTTCAAATAATAGTCTGCTTGCACTAGAATCCCTTATTAATGAAAATTTAAGCCATGTTTCTGACTGGCTTGCTGCAAATAAACTCTCCTTAAATATTGACAAAACTAACCTTATTATATTTCACCCTCCTCAAAAAGCTGCAAATTATGCAACCAGACTATATATTAATGACAAAGAGATTAAACAGGAAAAATATATCAAATACCTTGGGGTTCTTATTGATTCACATCTCAGTTGGAAATTTCATATCTTGCACATCTCTAAGAAAATCAAACGCTGTGTTGGTATACTCTCAAAAATTCGGCATTTTGTAAGTGCTCCAGTTCTTACTCAACTATATTACACTTTAATCTATCCTTTTTTAACTTATGCTTTAGTAACTTGGGGAAATACTTACTCAACTACACTAAAGCCCCTCATTATTTTACAAAAAAAAGCAGTTAGAATTATAACCTTTTCTGATTATCAAGCTCCCTCAAGTCCGCTCTTCCACAGGCTAGGGCTACTTAAATTTACTGATTTGATCCATGTAAACAACTCTTTATTTATGTATGACTTCCATGCAAACAGACTTCCACCAACTTTTAATGACTTCTTTAAATGCATAAACAGAGTACATCAATATAACACCAGACTAGCCTGCAAAAAAACATATTATCTTCCAAAAATAAGGACTAATTATGGCAAATTTAATATTCGTTTTTTAGGTGTTAAAGTGTGGAATTCAATTCAAGAAGACTTCAAATCTAAAAGTCGCGGCTGTTTTAAGAGGCTCGTAACATATTCTATTTTAAATAATTACTTAATAGACTGATATACTGATGTACTTAAACTTATGCCCACTTCCATTTTTGTGTATGTATAATGCTTTTTTTGGTATGTTTATTATTGATAAGCTTTGTGTGTATTAGTATTGTTCTTTTTCGTATTTTATCTCCGTCCAATTTATGAGCAACTACTGTATCAATTATTCCTGTATGGCCCAGCTACTTAGCTCGATTAGCTCTTGCTATATCTAAGTAGCTGTGCTCTTCTTCGTTCAAACCACATACCAGTAATTTTGTTATATTAAGAGAGTAGAGAGTACAAATAAAGTTGTTGTTGTTGTTAACAGTGTGGAATTTTTGGGGAAACTATATCCGGGATCTCATCATTTGCATATTAATGTTAGTTCATTTCATGTAGAGATTGTTAACCAGCTACTTCTTCGTTCAAACTTCTTCGTTCAAACCACATACTAGTAATTTTGTTATATTAAGAGAGTAGAGAGTACAAATAAAGTTGTTGTTGTTGTTAACAGTGTGGAATTTTGGGGGAAACTATATCCGGGATCTCATCATTTGCATATTAATGTTAGTTCATTTCATGTAGAGATTATTAACCATTAATATTCTATACAGCTTTCTGTGGAAATCGAAAAGGGAGAGAAAAAAAGATTTTTTTTCCCGAACGAAACAAATAGTTGGCTTGACGCACAGGTTTCCTCAAACGAAGTAACATCGGTATTCATAACGAGCCAGACGCTCTTAGCAACCAATGTTAGACTAGGCACCCCGGAGAGATCGCAGAACTGAGTTCTGCGATCTCTGCGGGGTCCTAGTGAACTCTCTGCATTCCTATCAATTAAACGCAGCTTGATTTATATCTAATCCCTTTAACTACAGTACCGTGCAAAAATATTTCAACGGGGGAAGTGATATATCCTCTGAAAAAGAGATATATCCCCTAAAAAAAGGATATTTCCCTTTTTGGGGAAGTTTCAGGGGATATATCCTTTTCAAATGGGGTTATTTCACTTCACGAAAAAGGGATATATCCCTTTTAAAGGATATATCCCCAGGGATATATCCCCAATTAGCGTTGAAATCTTTTTGCACGGTACTGACAGCCTTCGACGGCCACTAACTTGAGTTGAAACCAATCTTATTTTGGAAAACTAGAAAGAAATGACTGAGTTCTATATCCCTGAAGCGCTCAGGCAGACTAAGCTGCCAGGACTTCCCGCTGGATGAACCAACTGGGGATATAGAACAAACTTGAAACCGATCTTATTTTGGTAATCTTGCTGGGGTCGCTAGAAAAAAATGAGTTCTATATCCCTGAAGCGCTCAGGCAGACTAAGCTGCCTGGACTTCCCGCTGGATGAACCAACTGGGGATATACATGTAGAACAAACTTGAAACCGATCTTATTTTGGTAAACTTGCCGGGGTCGCTAGAAAAAAATGAGTTCTATATCTCTGAAGCGCTCAGGCAGACTAAGCTGCCAGGACTTCCCGCTGCATGGATGAACCAACTAGGGATATAGAACTATAGCGTGAAATAAGTCTTACTCGATTCTCTCCTTTCTAATGTAAATATAAGCATAATAACTCAGTAATATAGTTAGGTGTTTCGGTTCCCACTGTCACGTTTCTCTGTCCTGTTTAGCTTTCATTTAATTGGCGGCATTTTAAGTAGGCTGTCCAACTTCGGTCTATTATGTTCATCGCTTGAACCCTGAGTTTATAGTAGTACCGAAGTGTTCTTGAGTCGAAATCTGTAGCTTGAGCTTGTTTATTTCGTCTCGCAGGATCAGTGTTTCTTCGTGGCTGCTTCTCAATTAAAACCTTGCAGTTAGCTGATTGTGTGTATATAAGCAATCATAAGACTTGGTTTGGCGGGAATTTTCTACCATGTAGATTTACGCCACTTTTTAGCACTACCACCTTCGCAAAGTCACTAACGTTCAATCCAAGGCATAAAGCCAAATTGTTTATTCCTAATAGTGCAGCTGATGAGGAGAAGCAATACTGGTTTAGCCGTTGTGTAATCCATATAGAGTCGATTACTGCAAAACCCACCATTTTTCTCATCGACCAGTCTTTCGCAAAATCCTTCGGTTTCTCTGACTCATATATATTTTGCTCCCAAGATTTATCTATACTCCTGTTGATGATATGTCCAAGCTATAGAAATACTAATAACGACGGTCAGTTTGAAGCAAAATACTCTGCGCACAGCTTCAACATTCATCCTGGCTGTGAACACGGACTTGAATGGCAGACTAAATCAGAAATAAAACAATGCATATATATATACTAAATTGCTACCGGAATCAAAATTTAACTTCCCTACATCCCTGACATTAGCCAGGACTAGCTTTACTCACCTAACTGTCATAATCACTTAAAAGGTAAATAAAACAAAACCGCAAAATGTTATTCAATTTCTAAACTGTGACGTCACTTCATAGCAACCAGACCTCACGCTGATTTGGATTTCTGATGATCTCTGGCTCGTTATGTACAGGAAGTTCCGATATACAAATTGTTAAAGGTTTAGCCACCCTCTTTCGCGTCTTTGGAACTCAAAATTTGAAACAGGGAAGAAAGTAGGACAGTACCTAGTGCTCTGAAAGAGCCACACCATTGGCGAATGAAAGATAGAGTACAACAAAGAACATGGCTAACCAAACAATACAACAATGACTTACCAAACAATCGACTAACCCTAACCAAACAAACCACAAATCCCCTTCCGATCAGCTAGGACCTTAGCGAAGAAAGTAAGCGAGTGAATCAGTTCTAGATTTTTAAGGTTTAAAAAATTAAGCAAGCCATATAAATAGTGGACAGAGTGAGGAGAGTTGTTCATTAATGACTATCTATGGCATTTTATGACTGTCTACGAACTCTGTAGCTCTTACTCTGAAGTTTAACATTTATGTGTTTGATTCGCATTTCACGCGAAATTCATAAATGGTGATTGAATACTAAAGGTGTCAATGGCCTGGCCTTGGCTTTTATAATGAACTTCCTGTTTAAGAAACGCTTACACACGTTCACAGGCAATTTTAAATAATAGAAAATAGTGTTGTAAATAATTAACTTGAACTTGGACTTGATACTGAATTGTTTATACGTGTCACGTTGGGCATAAAGAGCATCAAAATCGGCATCAGTGAGCGTGGCCAAATAATTATAATTAACACCATTTCTTTACTTATAGTCTCAATTTGAAGAAATGTTGGTGTCAAGGTGTCAATGGCCTGGCCATGGCTTTTATAATGAACTTCCTGTTTAAGAAACGCTTACACACGTTCACAGGCAATTTTAAATAATAGAAATAGTGTTGTAAATAATTAACTTGAACTTGATACTGAATAGTTTATACGTGTTAAAGCGAGTAGGCCACCACTTCATTCCTGATGGCATTATTCATAAGGCATGAAAGCGAGGCCAGTTGTCCCAGCTTGTCACAGGAAGAGAAAAATCTCCAGTCAATGGCAGAAAATAACGTTAAATTCCTTATGACAAAAGAACACAACAATGCAGTACGAGAGAAACTAAGACATTTCTGACCGACTCCAATTTTGCGACTGGCGTCACTCTGATGCCATGGTTACAAGACTCCTTCCCGCTCAGGCACGAGATATAAATAAGGTGAATGAACCTGGTCTGTTTTGAACTTATTGGCTTTGCGTTGGTTCCAATTTTTTTTCTTATGACAAGGCGCGTAACCTGTAACCTTGATATCACCGACAATAGAAAGCATAAGTTCCAACAGAGATTTTTAGAATTGAACGTTTTTTCGCTTTTAATTATTCATAAACTTGCCGAAACAAAATAACTAAGTGTTTAAATGATTTAGAAAAAGCACCAAATGTTTCAAATTCTCAGTTCCAAAGCCGTTAACAAAACGTAAAATTGGTATTTTAATTTGATAGCCTATTTTTCTTATATACTTTCCTCAAAACATGATTTATATATTGTTATATATGTATGTTAGTCTCAACGATTTTCCCAAGTACAAGTTTCATAGTTCTTTTTAATACCTCACAGTACGAAGTCCTGAATCTTTAATAATTTTAGCCTTTTCTTTGATTTTTCAAATGTGTGACTTTAGAATTTCAACAATGAAGCGATCAGACTCACATGGCGTCTCCTCGCTGTCTGGCTTAACAACTATTTATTTATTCTAAACTTAATTTGAAAATGGTGAGTTTGGCCAACATTAAGCGAGGGAACCTTGTCAACATGGAGACTGGGAAACAAATCGTAGAGAAATATAATTTTAAAAGCTAAAATAAGCCATAAATTACTATGCTTAGCTTTTATGCTTAGTTGGTGTTAGTTACAAATATTGATAAGATATATAACAACAAAAATTCTTAGTGAAGCATAAAATAATACAACACAAGCCGGTATAGTGACAATGATTGTGATGTTGTGTTTAAATGAATTATTAAGGAAAAAACTTAAATTATTTTTAAATTTTATTTTGTAAATAGAATTTGAATACGAGTGAACAAAATGCGGCCTCTTTCACAAAGTAACCAATGATCTATTTGTACTTTTAATGTAAATGTCTAATTACTTCTACAGAAACCGTAGCATTGCTATGCTTTCTCATTTAGTTTTGAGTTAAAATTAGAAACAGGTTGCACAACAAGCTGGTTCCATTTCAACAAGATTACGAGCGATGCAGTATCCGGCTAACAGAGGATTGCTGTGTGTGTTTGCAGTTGTTAGCATGTTCCTACGTTCGGTCACAGGAAAAGGTAGATATATTTAAGATAACTCAGTTCTAGAGTGCGGGAGGTCGGGGGTTCGAAATCTGGTGGCGTCCTTTGGCAGGGACGTATAAGCATTGTCTCCTTCCTCTACTAAATAAATCTAATATACACCTAGATATTTCAAAAAAGGTTGTCCGGTTAAGCGACAAACGGCAAGCGACATTCTCAGACCGAAATGGATTGTGGGTGTACCTGAAAGTCTGGTGAATTCATTTGTTTTATAATTTATGCTCTCCTGCGAGTCGATTTTCGAACTACACTGTAGTTTACTGGAGATTTGGACAAAATCCAGTTCGGTCTGAGAATATGGGTTATCGTTTGTCCGGGATTATATATTTTTGAAATAGGTGTATACGAGGGGGATGTAAAATAACTTGTGTTATTTCGAGAAGTAGTAGTGGATTGTCTCCAGACAACAGCCTGATATTCTGAGGTACTAACAATCACTCTTAATTGTAAACTGCACGGCAGCAGATTGCGCCACAACGGCAGTGCGTATCACAAAAAAATAACCTTAATACTGTGTAGATTCATCTATCCAGGAGAGATATATCTATAAAGAGTTTGAAACCTAGTTTGTCTAGATACAAATTCGCTTACTAAGATAAGCTTTCGGCCATATTCATTGACTAGGCCCACTGGGCCCGAGTGACGTTACAATCCCGGTAACTTCGCCAGTTCTACCAGAGCGAGGTTGCATACAATGTATGTGATGATCAAGGTCAATGAATATGGCCGAAAGCTTATCTTACGGCGCTTTCCGTTTACGCGAACTGACTCGTCTGCTCGGCCAGTTCTTAAATGGAACGAGTCAGTTCTGAATACTAATCCAGTCCAACCTCGTCCCCAGGGTCTTCTCGGTCAGATCCAAGATGGCGGCTACTCAGAGAGAAGACCCTGGTAAACGCTGAACTGTCACGTATTCTGATTGGCCCTTCGATTATGACGCAAGGGTTGTTCTAACAAGTCCAGAGAGATGAACTTGTATATAGTTTGGATTGCTCAAATTTTATCAATAAAACGATTTTAAATAACCTTAAAACACGTTGTGTAGATAGAGCAATAGATGAAGTGCATTACTGGGTAGTTTTCTGGTAAGGTTCATCAGTGGAAAAACCGGGAGAAGCCGTTAAACCTGAACATGTGCTATCGATCGCTTCGCTTCAACGCTAACGGAAAATGAACGGCTTTTTAGGATTCTCTTCTAGCTTAGATACATCCTGGTAGCTTTGTGATACCTTTCCACTGGTTCTTTATCCAAGTAAACTCCATTTCGAGCCATTTAGTAGACAAATTTTTAATGCATCGTTCGCCGCGTGGAAATACCGTTAATCGCTTCTCGCTCACTCCGGATTGGGATACCTATGGTTTGTACACGTCATGAACTATTCCCATATTTAGCTTGGCCGCCATCTTAGATTGCCAAATCACGTGACAAAATACTCCCAAATCTGGGAGTATTTGATCACGTGATCCAGCCTTTACCAGGGTCTTCTCTCTGAATAGCCGCCATCTTGGATCTGACCGAGAAGACCCTGGGGACGAGGTTGAATCCAGTCAATTCCTAGAACTAACGCGTTCCATTTAAAATGCTACTACGATCAAATTTTGAGATAGTGATATTTTTGCGTATTCCTAAAGTAAAGTTGCTATATTTTTTTTCTGCACAAACCGTCTGAAAACCAGAAACCCTCCTAGCAGAGGTTCTTTTCTCTTACCCACTCCAGCTCCACTAACGAGGGAGGAAAGTACCTCTGTCACAATCCAAACGGTTTTCTGTTGTGCATGCGCCACAGTATCTGCATTTCCATTGGCCGAGAAAAACGAGACGGTAAACATTGTAGATTCATTGTATATTTCCGATTGTCCATTTCCTATTGTTAACGGCAAGAGAAGTAAGAGGGTAAGAGAAAAGAAACTCTGCTAGCAGGGTTAAAACCAGAAAGATGTCTTCAAAAATGACAATTACCATTTATAAACTTAAAACGATGAAAATGCGTTTTAAGGTTACTGTAGACCTTCAGAAGCAGAGATTTGTTAAAAAAAAAATTCCGCCTGTAATGTAATATTTGGTCAAATCTTACAGATAAAACAGTTTTTGAAAATAATTTCTTATTTTACCGGAAGTAAATTTGCAACCTTAGATCGACAGTGTCATGCGAAGTGTAGAATTACTCAGCCGTAACAAATGCCCACGAAACTACAAGTAGACGCATTTTGGACATTCCGCTATCAAAATCAATTACGTCTACTTTTACCCCCCTCCGCCAAAAAACAATGTTGATAGGGCCGTGAAATCTGCAGTAACCGATACTGCCACTCACTATCAACTTTGATCGGGGTGGAGGGGGCGTTAAATTGCTGTAAAGAAAATAAATATTAACTGCTTATCGATGGAAAAGTATCACTGTTTTAGAAATGCGTCAACAGATCTAGTCCAAGATTGTAGCACAATACTAAAACCTTTCAAATCAGCGCCGATATTGCTATTTTACGGCTTTTTCCCCAAAACGTTTTAATATGTGGCTTCCTTTATCATTCCAGGATGTCATTTGAAAATATTTGAGGAAACGGCGACTTGAATAGTGAGAAAATCCGTTGAAATTAAAACCCCGCAATTTATAGACTTTCAGATTTTCGCAGACTTGCAAAGTCTCATCCATGGTACTAATAATTAGTCCTTGTAAACACTGATTCTAGAAGCGAAAGAAAGTAGAAAGCTGTCAACAGTTCCGATAAAACGTACAATAAATAAGAAGAAATACCCAATCTGTTGAAGCATTTGCTTTCGCTACATCGGGCTTTGCTTTGACATGGCCGCGCTTCGTATGTATTGTTTCTCCTCCTGCCTCTCTTAAACTTGCTCGGCTGAAAATTTTGTTATAATGGTTAGACTTTTGAACGATTATTTCTGATGTTGATATACTTTTCAATTCCTTTCTCGCCATGATCGGACACTTCTCCGGGCCGATCCAGAGGGAACGCAACACAACACTTCCACATCAATTAAAATCTGATCTGATTTGATTGGCTAGCTACTGGAGAAAGTGTCGAGGAGGCGGGGCTAGACATATGGGGGCGTGAAACGTAGTTTTATTTCAATCGGCTTTCTCTCGGTAAACTTTTTTGATCTCCAGAAAGAACTTTAAATAGGCTCGATTTCAGCCGTTGGGGTGTCGTTTCTCCAAAGCCTCCCCCCACTAATAGTCCGTGAGCCAAACCCCAAAATTTGGCCTATCGGTATCATCCGAGGTGAATAAGGCCCATATTGTATTTTGGAAAGAGCAGTCATCGGGGAGTTCAGAAATGCCTGATAGCAGTGTATTGGTGGCAGCTATAGGGCAGGGCAGGGTGTTTTGTGCACCCCCCTCCCCCCCTCAATTCATAAGGCATACTTTGTGGAATAAACAGAAAAATGGAACTATGATATCTTTGCGTGTGTTTCTGATTTAGGAATTACTGTGGCGTCTAAGGGTTATACAATGGATGGGAGAAAAAATACAAAATAATTTTTAAATTATTTAATAATATTCACGTGACTTTGTCACGTGACACTCGTCAAGAAAGCAGTAAAGCGCGGAAGAATCTCTCTTTTCATTGTTGGATGCGGGCGGTTTTCTAACGTCACTTCAGCCTTCAGGCTTAACAATCCCTGTTGATCAGACGACAGAGGTGACAGTCAACAAAGATACGTAGACCTCCGGTGGTAGCACTGGATTCAGTCTAAACGCAGCAACCATCCAGCGTTATTACTTAACTGCAGAGTACCAAAGTTCTTTCTTGAAAAAGCTTAGACAGATGGCACAGCACAGAAGCACAGAGTCTCAACATACGGAGCTCCAAAGATCCAGAATAACGAAAGATGAGCAAGCTGTTTCAATGGTGGTCGAACTTCTTGAAGGATGGGTAAACCCCTTTGCAGATGAACATTCTATCTTAAGCATTTCCACGGCAAAGGAAGTATCTCAAGAGATTGCCACTGATCTAAGGAATGCGTACGCGATCGGAGAGAAGTGCTATGTAACCTTCAAGGAGGAGAGACTGAAGAAGACTCCTCACGTTAAGAAGTTCCATGACCCTATCAAGACCAACAAGCTAAAGACGTTCACCGACACGAGCAAGAAGAAGCAAGTGACGACAAGCGGACGATCTCTAATTCTAAAGGCAGATAGGTCGTTGTTTGCTTGTATCATAGTGATGGCTCAGGCAAGAAACTTGGAGATGGATACGATCTTGGCCCATCCTCTGGGGCCATTGCCGTGGGCGCTGTCCTCACCAGATGGCGTTCTCCGAAAGACCAATAAGACTGCTCTAGCCTCATTACTTGAGAAGGATGTCCAGGCCACTGATCGAGTCCCGGAGAATACTGCTGCTGTCATCGATGAAATGGCACCTGTCCAGAAGATCAAAGGAGATCAATTGACATTTGGGGACGTTCATTTGCTACAAATATCCTAGCTATGACCTTGAGAGGGGGAGCGCAGAGGGAGAGGATATATATTGTTTTTGTCGCGTACAACGAACTTTCAATCAAGAACAGCGAACGCCTATTGAGAGGTGAAGAATCGGGACATCAGCTGCGCAGCATCACAAGTTCGCAGATCGTGCGTCAGTGGAGGAACTTTCACCAAAGTGAACAACAAGACAAGCCTCATCAAGTTTCTTGTCAATGAGTGGAAGAATTATACCAGCACAAGAAAGCTCGAAGGCAAGTTGCTTTATACCAATATCGGCGAAACATGTTACAAGATTGCGCCACAGACCGTTGAGGAAGTCCCGTCCCTGATGTGTCGCCAAGAAGAAGCAGATGGTCGTCTGATACTACATGCATCCCATGCCGCCAAGGAAGGTTACAGCTCGGTGCTGATATGCGCAGACGACACAGATGTTCTCGTTATGGCCTTGGCGTTTGTGGAGCAGATAAATATCCCTCTGCTGGTGAAGACAGGATCACGCACGCGCACCAAAGTAGTCGATGTCGTAATAATAATAACTTTATTTAAACTGTAAAGACCGATCAGTTAATCGAAAATGATTAGCTGGTATCAACCGGTGACCAGTATTATAGATAATGTATCTAAAAAATCTCAATATATAATAGTATAATAATAAATGTATGAATGAATAATATTATAATAATAAAAAATACATATAACTGTACAAAGCTTAAAAAGGATATCTAAAAAATTATCGTAAACTACATTGATGATTGTTGTCATCAAGTTCTAAAAAATGCTTGAAAACGCCAGCCTTAAAAGTTGATAGTGTTTGTAACTCCCGCAGCTCTCTAGGTAAGTCATTCCATTCTCTTGCGGCTGCGCAATTAAAAGACAATTGGCCCATTTTCGTTTTCGTGGCTATAACATGTAAAAGTGTGGAGTCCCTAAGATGTCTATTATGCATTTCTGATCTTTTAACAAGGTACCCTTCTAGCTGATGCGGACAGTTAATGTTATGTACAATTGTATACACGAACTGGAGCCTTAAGAAGCGCCTTCTACTGTTAAGAGATAACAAACAGAGCTTGGCACGCATGTCTTGTGAACACGTCTTACGATTAGCGGCAAGAATAATCCACATAGCCTGGTTTTGCAGTCTCTCTAAGCGCTGTGAATTGCCTTTACCGCAATCACCCCATATAATACAGCTGTAATCTAGAATAGGTAGTACTGTTTGCTTATAGATTCTTAACAATACGCCACGACTAAGGAATGATGAAATTCTATTAAGCATTTTAAGCTTGGGATAAATTCTTGATGATATATAAGAGATGTGTTTGTTCCAATTTAGACAGCCATCAATATAGACTCCTAAGTATTTAAAATGTTCAGATTGTTTCAATAGCTTTCCATCGAGAGTAATCTGTAGGAGGCGTGTATTAGCTACTGAATGTCTAGATCCAATCATCATTGCCTCAGATTTCTTGTGATTACTAATGAGACCGTTACGGTTTAGCCAAGCGTCTATGCGACTAAGGTCTTGATTGACGCACTGTTCAGCTACATTAACATCTTTCGAGCTTGCGTGAATTTCTGTGTCATCAGCATACAGCACAACGTCACTGCTTTGACAAGCGTCGGAGATCCCATTTATATGTATGTTAAATAGAGTCGGTCCAAGGACCGAGCCTTGAGGGACTCCGTAGGTGATCTTCCGCTGTTTGGACTCAGTTCCGTTACACGAAACAAACTGAAGCCTCTCAGAGAGATAGCTCTTAAACCAGAGCTGCATGAGGTTGCTGCATCTGTTGGACGCGATGTCTGCAAAGCACTCATCGGAATGCATGAATTTACTGGTTGCGATTCGATGAGTGCATTTGCAGGAAAGGGGAAATCGCAAGCACTGAAACTCATCAAGAACAACAGGGATTGCCGCGAAGCTGTTGATGAGCTTGGAGAGCAGTAGGATCTCACGCCACAACTAATTGACAAGTTGGAGACGTATACGTGCCTTCTCTATTCTAGCAAGACAAAGACCACAAAAGTGAACAATCTCAGGTACCAGCTCTTTTGTTCAAAGAAAGGTGAGATAGAAAGCCACCAGCTTCCTCCATGCAGAGACTGTCTGGTAAAGCATGTTCAACGACCAAACTACCAGGCCGGAATTTGGAAACGCTGCTTGGAGCAGGATCCGCAAGTACCAAACCCAGTCGGTAGAGGGTGGAAAATGGAAGATGAGGAATGCGTGCCGAAGCTTGCTTTCGACTGGATGGATGGAAAACCTGCACCTCAAGGAATATTGGAACTGCTCACTTACAATTTTGCTAGGAAGTGCGTGGAACCCACATGTGTTTGTATTTCGAACGGTTTAAAGTGCACTGAAATGTGCAAACTTAAAGAGTGCGAGAATCGTCCCTCCACATGCGATGATGAAGATAGTGATACCGAGAACGAGGAGTTTTCTGATGACACAGATGATGATGATGATAGCGATAGTGATTATTAGCGCTTGGTAGTGAACTTTCGTCATGGATGTCAAGAGACTTTATAAGCACGAATCTTGATGAATGTTTCAAGGCAGAAACTTTAATCGTATAAATTCGTTCACAGATGTTCTCATTTACAAGCTTTTAGGCCAAGTCACAAGAACAATCAAAGAGGTTAATAGACTACCCCAGTTTTAAATATTAAATATGATATTATCATATTTTCATAGAAAATTAAAAGAGATTGGACTAATACTGGTACTGCAAATACTTCCGTGCTATACATTCGCTCTCTAGAGGTTTTGTGGAATATAGTGGACTACTTCCAGTTTAGCTGGAACCACTTCCGGTTTGCGATGCAGGTCAGATTAAATGTTCGCGTATTTATTAACAAACACAATGAACAAATATTTAATCTAACTAAGAATATCATATGCTACACACTTGGTATACGGTAAATGGTAAACATATTAGAAGCATTTTAGTATAAGAAACATTTCACTTCCGGTTCAAGATTGCTGCCATTTTTGAATATCCCCATAACTTCCGAAAGCTGCCACTTATTTAATGCTATCAGGCCTTTTCTCATTTTAGCTCACCAAATCAAACATGTATTACATACTCAGCGAATATCAACATATTCCAAGCATTTTAGTAAAAGAAACATTTCACTTCCGGTTCAAGATGGCGGCCATTTTTAAATATCCCCATAACTTCTTAAAGCTGCCACTGATGGAATGCTATCAGGCATTTTCTCACTTAAGGTGACCTGACCTTTCAGAAAAATAACATGAGCCTTATTCACCTCGGATGATACCGACCTGGCCCTCGGCTCACGGACTATAACGGCTGGGCGCGCGGTCAACACACCGTGTCCGTGACGTCATCTGATTTAAATTCAATATTATTCATTTATTTGAGTGTTTCTGTTTACCCTTTCATGCACTCATGAGCGTAGGTTAGATTCCGCGTAAACTTTCTTTAATATTTAAGTGCCGATCAAGACACTCACTGACAGAAATTAAAAGCCGAAATTTACGGGGATAAAGTTCAGATGTTATCTCGGAACTATTCTGAGCTAGAGTCGAGTCGATATCCCGCTCAGTGCTTGTATAGAGTATGTCTTGGAGACATTAACAAATCCAAACTTAGTACATAGGACTTGAAGAATTGTAAATCTCGTTTGATGCAGCGATTTTCAAGTGAATTGTGATCGCAGAGTTAAACGCGTAATAGCTTGCGTTGCATTCTCGTTCCCAGTGCCTCCTCGACTAACTGAAAAATCGGAGGCTCTGGTAAGACACGAAACCGGATGTCCTAGATTCTAGGACATTGAGACTGCGCATGCTCTTAGCATTCTCAGTAATGGCGGACTTCATCGAAGCTATTCAGTTCGCACTTACAAAGCGAAATACAGTTTTTTTTAAGTAATTAAGCAGTTGGTAAGTAAGCAGTTGGAAGCTATTCGTGTAATTAGTTTAGATAAGGACTGATTCTGTGTTCTTCAGACCGGTTATGGGAAGTCGTTTATTTACCAAAGTTTACTGTTTGTGTTTGATGCACTTCAAGTTCAAGGATCAACTCAATCGTGTTCGTTGTATATCCCCTGAACGCAATTATCGAGGAGCAAATTTCTAAACTTAGGGCGAAAGGATTTCAGTGTGCTGTGTTGAGGATTGCCGAGGACTTTGAAGTTACGGTAATTTGAAACACCCTGAGAATATGTGCCTCAATTTTCCTTGTCATTGATAACAGCAGTTTATAATAATATATGAGGCTGAAGTTGCCATAATTCAAGCTGAGTGCAAAGTGGATTTGTATTGTACTGGGATTGCTGTACCATTATTTTGTATAATTGCCATTGTCTTATTTTTCTACTTTATACAACAAGTAAAGCCAGAGGTTTGTGTGGATAAAAATAGTTTTCTTGAAATGAGGTAATTTCCCTTGCCCCAGTGATGGTCAGGCTACATTGTACTACATTGTATACATTCGATCAAATGTTAAACGCAATTTGTGAACAAGATTTTGAATAACTATTTAAAGTATACGTGCTCCAAATAGGAGTCTCTCCTGCTGGTCTTCAGTGGTTGAATGTTATCAAGACATTAGAAATAGGGGTTTAGAAATCAAGTAAGAGACCGGTCATTATTATTTATGAAGGAAGGAGGGAATAGGGGTGGGTCATGTGCATTTTCTTTAGTCAATAAGGGGTGGGTCATGTTATACACAGGTTATGTGCAGTACTAAACTTAGTTGACTATCAACACTATCGTAGATTTACAGGCCTGAGGAAGGGGGGGAGGGGAGGGCTTTAGTGAATTTTGTCTTTAATAATAATTTTTCCACCGCCCCCTCCTTCATAAATAATGACCGGTCCCTAAGTGTGTTCTGACTGCATATATACCATTAAACTAGTAAACTTGTGGTGGCCATATATAATTTTAGCCCACTTGTTTATTAATTATGGCCTCTACATAACTATTTTTAGAAAGAAAATAGGACTAAATTGCATTGTTTTAATTTTGACAAATAGATTCTGACTCAGGTTTTTCATCATCAACAGCTTTTAAGTGCCGTTATAATTACATTAAGTTCACTGCCCATAACCTCTAAATATAAAAATTAAAGTGACAGCATTTATAAGAAAAGGATACTTTGCAGTAAATCTGGTAGATCTACTATTTAGTATAGACATAGACATATTATGGTTTGGTGGATGGACCGGCCTGCACTGATACAAACCCTCTTTATATGAATATGGATGGCTTATGATAATCATGCTAACTAGATACAAGGCTCTAACTAAGCTGACTCAACTCCAGCCTCAATATCACAAAAGGCTTGGTTGCCTTTCAAAATGGTGGTCCCAGAACTATAAATAGGACTATTGTATGAACACAACTGAATATACCCTGAGTGAACTTAAACTATCTTGGGAATTCTTCTTTCTTGAATAAGTATATAACGACTGGGAAACCTTATGGGGGGTGGGTGAATATATTGAGTGGGCTCTTTATAATAAATAGTTTGGTCAGTTAAAAGGGGAGCTCTTGAAAGTGACTGGAGTTACAAGAGGGGCTTGGGATGCTTAAAAAGCTGAAGAGATGGAAAGGGGATACAACAATTGTACACTTCCAATGTCAATAACTTCATCACCCTCCCTTCCTCCTCCCTTCCTCCCCCCTCCCCATGTCATATAAATAAACGTTCGTAAGCTTCAAAAGGGATATAGAAACTTCTAGCTCATATGGGAAATTTATGATTTGATTTTCTATTTGATATATTTGTACCAGCCTTTCAAGTTACCCATGCTTTATTTCCTGCAAACATCTCTGCACTCCAAATGCATTTGTCCTAGGTTCACAGGAATGGCATAGCCACGGGGGATGTGGAGCTAACATAATATGTTGCCTAGTTACTTCTCAGTCAGTTTAAGACTATAACTTGGTAACCCCCCCCCCCCCCCTCCCCCCCCCCCCCCCACCACACACACACACACAACTTTAAATTTTGCTCTGCCATCCCTGGTTCAATGTAGTCCAGGGCAGTTAAGGGAAACTGTCTCATATTTGGCCAATTTGATGTATTAATTCAACTGGCTTGTTTGTCACACTAAGACATCTGTTTACTACTGGTCTTCAATATTGCTATAAGACTTGCTTTGTACTATAAATCACTGGTAAATAAAATCCATCATCAGTAAAAAGGAGAGATTGGGTTGATCATTGGCTGCGATGAGGTATGAAGCACAGATTACAAGACAATTTTATAGTTTAATATAATTTTTTTAAACACAGGATTTACCTGTTTTGTTGTTCCTTTCAATGTCATCCAGCTACATAACTTAACTTTGAATCCCTTGATGTTTCACAGACTTTTCAAACACTTTTTAAATTATTTATACTGTTTAATAAACTGATCGTTATATCCCTATAAAGTTATACCTAATCATGAAGAGCACAAGACTTGAATGAATTACAGAGTGGGCTAGTGCTTGAAAAAGATATAATAATTTCAATTTATTTCACATTAAAAATATTTAATTTACAGAACTGCACATTTAATATTAGCGGTTACTTTTCGAGTTGTAAGTGGAATTTTTGTGTTGGCTGGCACTTACGTGTTAGCAATTCAACTCCTAGTTCCCTGTTCTTTTGCAATGGATCGTTTGCAAAACGATTTGCTGTCTCGGGAGAGTTCTTAATCAGCAAACGTTCGGTTGGTCATATGCATCAAAGGCCACGTACCTTGGCTCCACGAGTGTGTGTTATCATTTTTGTTCGGCTAGTAGGCAAAGAAAAACTTATCTCTTGACTTTTGAATAAAATCGTTCTTCTGTTCAGTCATATTTTTAAACACATATTAACTTCTACTACTACAAAATACTCCTTCTCATGCCGGAGAATCGGTTTATACTGGAAGAGATTGTTTTCGTAAAACCGGAAGAAAGTGCTATGCGCAGCAACTGTTTTATTTTTCTTCATCGCGCAGCCGATTTGGCTAGCCAATCAAATTAGAGCCTTACCTGTGTCTTACCAGAGCCTCCGAATTTTCAGTTAGTTGAGGAGGCACTGGGAACGAGAATGCCTGCGTTGCTGCTCTGGAGTATCGGAGCGCAACGAGCGGAGATTAAGGGGATTGGGGCTAGAGAAAAAAAGAGGGGGGAGGGGGTGAAGAGGAGAGGAAGGGAGCGCCTGCCGGCAAGCCATGGTTATTTTGATAACTCTCGGCCTCAGAAGGCCGCGTATTGCTATTGGCTAAAATGCGTGATTGACAGAAATCATTAAATTTTATTCGTGCATGGCATGCGATACTGAGCAGAAACCAATTAATATGGCGAATACCGAGAATTCTCTCAGTGATGAATTTAAAGAAAGAATAGGAGCAAGGTTATTTGAGATCTTTTGTCTGGAAGAGATGTTCTAGCTGTAATCCCAACTGGGTTTGGAAAAAGTAATTCACTAGTGTTAAAGACGTCGAAAATGATGACCGGGTTGTCGTTTTGGTTATTTATTTGCTCCTTTGGCTAGTATTGTGCTAGATCAATAGAACCAGTTGAGTTCCTTAGGTTATCCTGCTGCCGAACTTTCAGACCTAAAACCCGAGGAACTACAGAAGTACAACTTCAAATTGCTGTTTAGTTCTGCAGAAGTAATGAGAGCGAATTTCGCGATGAGCTGAAAAACCCTGCATCGGAACTCCACCGAAGCGCCTTGCTTGAATTGTCGTCGACGAATCGTACACACGGGTGTGTTCGAGGAACAGGCTTGTTTTAGCGCTTCTTTTGACAGACAGAACTTCGTTCCGGTGTTATTGATCTTTTCTGATTTGGTGGCGACTTTATATTCAGCGGCAACGAGTTCTCTTTATCTTAGTTATCTTTCTCGAACAAAGGTGTAGTTCTCTACTGCATTTCGAATCTTCCTTCCTCAGGAACGACAGACTCGCTCTGACAGAGCAGCAGATTTCGGAATACGAAGACCGCTCTGATAGAGCAGCAGATTTCGGAATATGAAGACCAATATTTTTGCAGGCACCAGCTAGAATTAAGCCTTGGCTCTGTTTTCTTTCTGAAGGCTTGAACAGATTCTCGCCGTAGAAATATTTGAATTCCCAAACGCTACCTTAAAACATGCATTACATATCCTGCAAAAGTCGTCCACATTTACAGGTTTGGGTTTAGGCCGGCCCTGTCTACACATGTTTTTTTTCGGAGTTTCAGCTGACATTCTCCAAGTTCGTATATTTTTTGTTTTGAATTTTACGCTCGAGTTGAGATTTTCACGTGGAATTTGACTCGTTTTTACAGACAATGTATGGAAAACTGAAAACACTATTTCACACTTCCCAGCATAGGTACATCCCTCAAATTTCGATATGTTATTCTTTTACCAGGTATCTTAAGTTCGTATCTGAAGAATATTTCAGAAATTCGATTTTACGGATTTTATTTGGCATCGGATTCCCATCGATTCCCATACAAACACTGTATTTCGCGCCATGTTTGCACCCCTTTCAAAATGTCGGAATTTACCGCGAACTGGTCTATTATATTGTGTTTACGTGAAAATTCCATAACTCTACAAGTATTTGGAATATTGACACACTTTTGTTGCTGTGATATCTTACAATTCTTGTAACTGATAGTTGTTCGCTTTTATCATTTTGAACTGGAATGAAAAGCTTAATAAACAAGAGCGCTATTTTTTGTTTTCGTTCATATACAAACCAATTTTTTTACTGCAGTCTTGTAGCCTGTTATATAAGATTTCCAACGATATATCGGTTTTAGTATGTACGATAAACGGATGAAGCGCTATAATGTTTCCCAAAAACGTACACTGAAGGTCTACAGTAACCTTAAGCCCGGCGAAAGCAAGCGTTGTAAACATGAATATGCCCAAATATATGACAAATAAAACTGTCACAAGCTCAGAGTAATTAATGAATTTAATCAGTTCCGGAAAGGTGTTTTTGAAAGACATTAAGGAAGGGAAACTGTACTTTTCAATTCTACCATAAAGGTGCATTTCCACTACTAGTATAAAAAGATTATGGACGGAGTTAGTAATTTAGTTTATTATTTCAAGTTTACTATGAACACCGCGCTATTTGAAGGGGGCACACTTGTTTATGACTAATTGCCAATTGCAACGAGAACAACCGAGCCCAAAGGCGAGGTTGGCGAGATGGAAGAGCATAGTCTTGCCATGCAGGACAATTTTCGATTTGGTATCTGCACTGCGTAATTCCACAATCGCATTTGCGCATGCGTTTGGTTTGAGGCTGTAGGTCAAGGACTCGATACACGTGATTGGGCCTTCATGGACTGAATAATTTGTTTTACAGCTTTATATGTATGTCGATAGGTGAGAAGGCTATTCTCTGTAAGCTGCTGAGGGAATGCTGCTGTGCGCTGTAGGATTTTTAACAGGAGTTTTCGTACAGTATATCTAGCATAGTGTAGCGCGCTTGACACTAAAGAGATAATTCTCAGTGTTACGGAAGTCCGTAAAGTTACTAGCGAGTTTCTAGTAGTTCGAGCTATCGATTGTCATGGACTGAAAACTTACTTTTACAGTTTCATATGTATGTCAATTGGTCAGAAGTCTATGTTCTTTGTGATGCTGAGGTTTTTGGACATCAAAGTATTTTTAACTTACTTTTCGTACAGTGTTTGGACGAGATTGGCCGATATCAGATTTTACGGAAAATTGTCAACATCATTTACGTTGCACATCTTTCGCATAGTCAGTATCCCTGTTTACTGCTGTATAAAAATTAGACAATTCCAATCAATATTTCAAAGATTCAAAGGTTTTTATTTTCCACACATACCTATATTAACACAAACAACATAAAAATGATGTGAAAGTTAAGTAAGTGGGGGATGCACGAGTTAACAACTTAACCCTGAGGGTTAAAGGGATCCCATGCACCCCTGTAACAAAAAAACATAGGGACCCTAAGGGCAACTCGCGGATCGTCAGTGAGCTATTTTGTGTTGTGTTATTGTGGACGTTGTTGGCAGAGCCTATATTTGTGTAAAGGATGTGATATAAAGAAGTAAGCTGTAGTGCTAAGTGTGCACGCCCTACGAGGGAAAGAGAAAAAAATATCTGACCCAAGTGGGACTCGAACCCAACGACCTCCAGGTTGCATGTCTGGCGCTCTACCAACTGAGCTATCAATATATTTGTGTAGTTTGTGACGAGATTAGTTTCGCCGAATGCCTCTTTAGCAGTTAAAGGTAACATACAGAGAGCGTCAGTCTTACTGTGTTCCTATATGTCAGGGCATTAGTTTGCTGCCATATGTTCTGTCTGTTTTAAATTCTAAAAACAATCCCACAATATTTTGTGCAAACCCAGCAAGACAGAATGATATAGGAAAGCCATTTCAAACCGGAAATGCTTATTTCTGGTCGCTATTAATATGCTATTAAAGGTCAAATTCGGATCATGCGGGATTATATTACTGGCGATAAAAGGCTGAAATAGCACATTTCTTTCAATGAATTTGAAGTGAGAAGTCTCCAGTTGTAGTAGAACTACTGGAATAATTTTATTTATGCACCCTCATCTAGCTAGATGGCCGGTACAAGTTGTCTGAAATCTTATCTTAAAAATCATAAACATAATATATATAATGTGAAGCGATTGGAATTGGTGTTATTGTAGTAAATTAGAATGCCCAGCCGGCCGCTAGCAAGATTTCAATTTGGTAAACGGTAGTCGCAAAGCTTTTGATTCACAACAACAGGTTTTTTTAACTCGTATGTTTTTTATTTATGATATCCCCCAGTTTTACATTATTTATGATATCCCCCAGTTTTACATTATTTATGATATCCCCCAGTTTTACACTAGCTGGGATCCGAAATTCAGAAGCATAAACATAACTTCTATAATGTCAAGCAATATTAAAATTATAAGTTATTTCGGAATATTTACCTTAGAAAGCGGCATATCTACAGCATGATCAAATCGTTTAGAAAAGATTCGACGCGTCTTCTCCGATAAAAGTTTGTTTCCTCACAGTCACAGAGACCAAACACGGCAGTCAATTATTTAATATATATCGCTTTTCGCTTGTGTTTCCTTCGCTTTGTAAGAGTTTCATTCCGATGTTAGTTAACGTCGCGCGAATTGTTTTCACCCTGACGAGTAGCGAGCTATGGGCCTGTACTTAAATCACGTGACCGATGACATCATCATTACGTCATCGCCATTAAGTGATTTGAGGGGACCCAATACCATGCCTGTCCAGGTTTGAGCCACCTGCCAGTAATATTGAGCGAGTTAGCCATGAAATTCTCATATTCCGAACATGGTACGATTTTTGCTAACATACATCTTCGGGCTAGCCAGATATCTATAAAGATTGTAGATAATAATTGTGAAATAACTGACCCTAAGCTCGTTGCAAATGCTTTTAATAAATATTTTGCTAATGTAGGTAAAGAATTAGCAAGTACAATACCTAATGTACACAAAACACCACTAGAGTATCTAACTACACCAACATGTAACAGCTTTTTTGTCTTTCCTACCACTAGTAATGAAATTGAAAATGAAATTGCTAGTTTAAAATCTGGTAAAGCCACAGGCCCCTTTAGTATACCAATATCCATACTTAAAATTCTAAAAACTGTTATATCAAAGCCACTGGAATATCTCTTTAATGCTTCTTTTATGGCTGGTATTGTCCCAAGTGATTTTAAGCTAGCAAACATAATTCCTGTTTATAAAAAAGGATCTCAAACTTGCTTGTGCAACTACCGCCCAATTTCCCTTCTTTCAGTCTTTAATAAGCTTTTAGAAAAATTAATGTATAATAGATTACTTAAATTCCTTGAAAAGCCTTTCCTTTTTTGATAAGCAATTTGGATTTCGTGCAAAACATTCTACAGATCATGCAGTTCTTTGTATAATTGATAAAATTCAAAAAGCAATAGATGACCGCAACTATTCCTGTGGAATATTCTTAGATTTCAGTAAAGCCTTCGACACGGTTAATCATAAAATCTTGATTAAGAAATTAGAGTACTATGGTATCCGAGGTATAGCCAAAGATTGGTTTGTTTCATATCTTAGTAATCGACAACAAGTTGTTATTGTAAATAATGTAACATCAGATCAGAGTACTGTATCTTGTGGAATTCCACAGCGATATATATAAATGACTTTCATCGTTCTGCAGATCTATTTGATTTTCATCTACACAATAATCTCTCAATACTTGAAACAAGCATAAATGCTGAACTAAACAATGTCCATATCTGGCTATGTGCTAATAAGCTCTCACTTAACATAGAAAAATCCAATTTTGTTATCTTACATCCCCCACAAAAAAAAATTAAGGTCTCAAATTTTAAGTTAACTATAAGTGATAAGCATCTAAAGCAAGACTTTTGTATTAAGTACCTTGGTATCTTAATCGATTCGAATCTTAGTTGGAAAAAACAAGTAGAATGCATTGCTAAAAAGATCAAAAGAAATGTTGGCATTTTTTCCAAACTTCGCTATTATATTAGTATAGATATTCTTCTAAATCTTTATTATGCTTTGATATATCCATTTTTGATCTATGGGATAATTACTTGGGGGAATACATATGAAACTACCCTTCAACCACTCTTTATTTTACAAAAAAGGCAATGCGTATCATTACTTTTTCTAGATTTGATGAGCATTCAAGCTCATTGTTTAAGTCTCTAAAAATTATAAAAAAAAATGATCTTGTCACCCTCCACATTTCAATATTTATGTACAAATTTCACAATCATCTCTTACCTTCTGTTTTTCATTCTTTCTTTATTAAGGTTAATACAATTCATAACTACAATACAAGGTTTGCCGCAAAACAGTCTTATTATCTTCCAAAAGCAAGAACAAACTATGGAATTTTTAATATCAGATTTCAAGGTCCTACAGTATGGAATTGCATTGATGAAAATATAAAACTTTCCTCAATTTCATCATTTAAAGATAAATGAAACATAATTTTATTGAAGGTTACTAGCCCTAAATTTTTGACTCATTGCTTCTAAGATGACATATTTGTTTTGCAACATCTTCCTTATTATTTTATTTATAATATATTAATATTATCCTCTATATTTAATTTAAGATTTATTATTATTATTGTTTATACATAGCTTAATATTAATTATTAATAGATTATTGGTAGATTAGTTGTGTGTACTTTGTGTATAGGTGTCCCGACCGAAACATTCAAATATATTATTGTAAACTGGCTACCTGACATTTTTAGCCCTCTAAGGTTATTTTGGTTTGCCAGTACCCCTAATCTTTTTTATCATACTATTTCTGTAAATCTTTTTATATTAATTTTTGGGGTAAAAATAAAGGTTGTTGTTAAAAAGGTTGTTGTTGGAAAAGGATACGGAATTCGGAAATGAAAACCCACCTAACCCCGGTAATTCGTTCCTGCCATGCGTGTATCCACGACTTAAAAACAACAGAAATTCATTAAAGTCAAGGATGGTATTTGCTAATCTAAGAGTCTTTTCGACTTGAAAACTAGATAGCATAGTAATAATAAGAGTAATAACAATAGTCTAATAATATATATACATATAGAAAATTAAAGGGAAAAAACGGAGGTATGTCTTCAAAGATGGTATACTTTACTTAGCTGTAGTTTAATTAGAAGACAACAGGTATTTTTAAAATTCTTTTTTTTAAATAGCAAGGGATGTTCTAGCGGGAGATCATTCCAAACTTTAACTGAAGCATATTACAGTAGTTCAAATTTGGTTCGGGAAATGAAAGATTGTAATTATCTTGAGAACGAGTGTTATACATGAGTAAGGGGGGCAAAATAGTGACTAAATATATCAGCTATTAGATGATTGGCATGTTTATAGACTAATTCTCCAAGCTGCAAACGAATGACTTCATAAATATTTAATACTTTCATTTTTTTAAATAGAAGTTTACTAGGTGTTCTAGGGTCAACAAATGATATAGCTCTAATTGCACGCTTTTGAAAAACATGGATAGGTTTTAATTGTGAGTGGTAATACTTCCCCAGGTCAATGATCAATATGAAACATATGGGTAGATGAAACTGTAGTATAGATATTTTAAGGAACTAATGTTAAGATAATGCCTGGCTTTGTAAAGTATTCCAATGGATTTTGCCATTTTTTAAAATATTTCATCAATATGTAGATCCAATTTTAAATGTTCATCGATATTTACTCCAATAAATTTATTACTAGTCGTTCTATTTACAGCTTGGTTAGAGAACTGAGTAGGTAGGTAGGTAGGATGTTTTGTAAACGTTTGGATTTTTGTTGTGATTTGAAGATTAACAATTTGGTTTTGTCCAAATTAATAGTTAAGCGGTTGGCAAGGAGACAGTCACGGAGGAATTTAAGTTCTAGATTTAATTGAGAAAATAATGAATGTATATTTTTGTGACGATAGAAAATATTCATATCGTCAGCACAAAGTACGAGATGTAAAACACCATTCTAAGCCATTGCTGGTTGGCACTTTACCGAAAGGTAGACTTAGTAATACTATATGATTGGTTAGAAGCAGATTCTGCAGTGCATGTCTTGAGTAGTGGAATCAATGGCCGCTCTTTCGGCGGAGTATCTGAGCTCAAAGCAAGTTAAATAATTTAAAACCATGATGGGTGATGATAACTTAACTGCTAATAAGTTCAAAGAAATATGGGAAAAAGAATTACTACCAAGTATCCGTCGAGAAATTAAAGCAGAGATAACAGAGTTAAAACACGAGATCAAAGTTGTGATGAACAGACTCGATAAGATCGAAGAGTTTCAGCACTTTTTATCAGACAAATACGATGATATCACTGAATCAATCCAGCAAACCAAGAAGCAAGTTCAAGCTCTTGAGAAGTCAAGTAAAAAGCACGAAGATGATATTGAAAGTACTCAATATGCGACAGACATCAACCAAACAGCCATTGATGAATTACAACAATACATACGAAGGGATAGCTTGGAAATAGTTGGAATCCCTGTACTTCCCGCAGACCCCGGCCGCAGACCAACCGAAGCAACTGATCCTTGAACTCAGTTCAAAGCTTGGAGTTCAACTAGAAGAAGATAACATATCGATTGCTCACAGATTACCTGATACACGTAAGGTTAAATATCGTATCATCGTAAAATTTACGCAGCGCGACAAGAGGGTGAAATGTACAAAAGCAGATCGAAGCTCTACGGCAAGAAAACTGACATCCTACCTTCAGTACAAGAAGAAATTGGAAAGAGCATAACAGCCGCCACCAAGATTCACATAAATGAATCATTGACAGCTTATCGCAAGAAGCTATTTGGCCGAATAAACAAGTTCAAGAACGAGCGTAAATTCAAATATCTTTGGACCACAAACGGCAAGATCTTGCTCAGAGAAACAGACACTTCGCTAACACACGGGTTTACAACTCAAGACGAATTCCAGGAGTACATTGATTCACTTTAATCTGATAAGTACTGTCCATTCAAATGCTTTGATATTTATATTTATTTAGAAGATTATTATGTAATACAACATGATGGCTGCAACCCAAACTCAAATTTCATTTGACTTAATATCTCACCTACCATTTCACAATCTTAGTGAAAGAGATTTTCAGGCAGTAACCGGTCATTGGCACTTTGATCTTAATATAATAGACAATGATCTATACAATCTCCTAATCCTGATAAATTTGACGATTTACACCCTGACTTAATACTTACTACTCCAGTCTCAAACTATTATTCTCTAGCTCAACTAAATAATGTCCTAGATAGATCTAATTCTAATAGTTTATCCTTTTTCCACTGCAATGTCAGAAGCTTAACAAAGAATTTAACTCTTTTGAATTTAACTCTTATGCTCTCTCAATAGAAAACCTGATATTATAGCTGTAACTGAAACTAAATTAAACGACCAAACCATATCCAACATTAACCTAGTTAATTATAATTTTCTTCACACTGATTCAGTCACTATGGCTGGTGGAGCTGGAATATATATTTCTAAGCAACTGAAATCAATCCCAAGACCAGATATACAATTTACAACCTCGCTAGTTGAATCATGCTGGACAGAACTTGATACAGGTGCAGGGAAAGTACATTTATATGATTGGATGCATTTATAGACACCCCAAATCTAACTTATCGGAATTTACTATTCAGTTAGAAGAACTTATTAAGCAATTTAATCAACAAAAATACCAAGTCTATATCTTAGGAGATATGAATATTAATTTCCTTAAGTATATAGATCATTTGCAGACTGAAGAATACCTTGATATGCTTTATACTAATAGCTTTCTTCCATTAATTACTAAACCAACACGATTAACTGACCATTCAGCAACCTTAATTGATCACATTTATACAAATGCGCCTATTCAAGATATTACAGCTGGCATTGCTACATACAGTTGATATTTCTGATCATTTGCCTAATTTTTGTTTATTAAATACATCAGTCAAAAGATTTAATACTAATCTTTATATTAGAGATTACAGTAAATTTAATAAGGATCAATATTTAGCTGACATAAATTCTATTAATTGGCATTCTATTTTTAATGACAACAATGATTTAAATGAAAAGGCCATTAAAACAATCAATGCAATTGATAATATTGTCAATAAGCATGCTCCTAAAAAAACTTGCTTCTAGATCTAAAAGAAAAGAGTTAACTAAACCCTGGCTAACCAAAGGAATATTAAAATCAATTAAAACTAAACAAAAAATGTATCGTACACACTTCTTATCTAAAAATACTACCCTAATTAAAAAATACAAACAATACTCAAACATGCTTAACCGAATTAAAACTAAATCTAAGAAAGACTATTTTACTAGATCATTTCAAATGTATAAAGACAACCTGAAACATACCTGGAAATTAATAGGCACTCTCATCAAGCGTAAGATGAAAGGCCACTTATGCCCGCCAGACTTGTTATAAATGGAAAAACATACACAAACCAACAAGATATTGCTGAGCAATTCAATTCCTACTTTACCAATATAGGCCCAAACCTAGCTAATGCAATCGAGCATACTGATGAAGATCCAACACAATATGTGAATAACTCACCTGCCTCAAGCTTTTTTATGTCACCTGTCTCTGAAGATAAAGTATGTCAGCTATTCTCTAATTTAAATGATAACAAAACATCTCTACTGATACCCAACAAACTAATAAAATTTGCAGCTCAACCTCTTTCTGTAGCTTTTACTAAAAAAAATAATGAATCTATCTTAACAGGCACTGTACCTAGTATATTTAAAATATCAAGAGTAACCACTATTTATAAAAATGGCATAGTAACTGATCCTGGTAATTATAGGCCCATAGCAATATTGTCACCCTTCACTAAGGTCCTTGAAAGGATTATTTACGATCAACTTATTACTTTTTTAGATAAACATAATATCTTATCTAAATATCAATTTGGATTTCGAAAAGGACATTCCACCGAGCAGGCAATCCTTGAATTAACTGATAAATTGAAAACATCAATCGATGATAAACTTATTACATGTGGATTATTTTTAGATTTTTCAAAGGCCTTTGATACTGTTAACCACAATATTCTATTGAAGAAACTTTATAAATATGGCATCCGGGGAATTCCATTTAATTGGTTTACCAGCTATTTAGAGAATAGACACCAATATGTTAAAATAGGTGATACTGAATCCAGCCCCAAAAAGGTTATATGTGGTGTCCCACAGGTTCTACACTCGGTCCTCTTCTTTTTCTTCTTTATATAAATGACATTTCAAATTCATCAACCAAACTTTCTTTTAGAATGTTTGCTGATGATACTAATATTTTTTTTGCAAGCAATAGTACAGGTGAACTTGAGTCAGTTATGAATGAAGAACTGAAACTTGTTTTTAAATACTGTGCCTTAAATAAGTTATCAATAAATTATAAAAAGTCTAACTATATGATAATTACAACTCCTCAAAGGAAAAAAAATGATATTGATATTCTGAATCTTCAAAGAAAAAAATCTATTAAATACTTAGGTATATATATTGATGAACATTTAAACTGGAATGACCAAATCAAACATGTTAACAATAAAATAGCAAAAAACCTAGGCATTTTATATAAATTACGAAATTACCTGAATCTACATATGCTAAAACAGCTTTACTACTCACTTATTTATCCATATCTGAATTATGCTGTCTTGAGCTGGGGTAATACATATAAAAGTAAACTCACAAAACTTCGTACCAAGCAAAATAAATGTATTCGTAGTATGTTTTTTGCACATAACAGAGAAAATACTGACATATATTATAATATGCTCAGCCTCCTAAAGTTAGAAAATATTTTCAAATTAAAGTCTGCAGTTTTTGCTCACTCCATCAGCAATAATGCATTAGGAATTCCAACTGTATTTTCTAATTTCCTAACTCCAGTTTCAGCTGTTCACAATTATAACACCAGATATGCTGCTAAAAGCAATTTTTACATACCAAAAGTCAGAACAAATTATGGTAAATTCACCTTTAAATACTCTGCTTCGAAAATATGGGAAACTGTCCCTCTTAGACTTAAAAACCTACCCAGCAAATTATTTAAACAAAAAAAAGTTGCGTCTTCATTCCGCTAGTAGATTGCCAGCCCTGGTACTCCCTGGAATATGTTTACACTCCATTTCATCGTCGAATATGAAGTAAACTTGCTGGAATACTAGATTCAGGCAACTCTTGTTTCTCCTTTTATGTTTTTGGCTATCGAAATCGCGCCATCTCAGGCTAGAAGATACGAACCTCATCCGGCAAACTCAACTACATGCAAGAACACGCAACTGACTGAACTAGTGATCATATATATATAAATATTGTTATTAAAAAGTACAAATGAATTCTTCCTGATTATTATTCAGTGCAATAAATATTGCACTCAACTAGAACACAAGAAGACTCGATACATTTATAGAAATGTTACTCTTTTTAAAGTAAATATTGACTTGTTTTGGTTATATTGTGTTTGAATAGTTATGTTTGCGTTTAGAAGTAATTTATAAAATTCGAATCCTTGTTGTATCGGAGATACAGATACAACACGACCTCTCATTTCGTAAATAGTACATATAAGCCAGGTAGACTCTGGACGACTAATGCCACATATTTTTTTCTAAATTTCTAACAGAGTGTCGAAGAATCGAATTCCAAGAACGAGAACATGGAAAATCGTTGATGGGTTATGTGTTTAAAAGCGTGAAGGTTGCCGGTCCAGGAGAATGTGATACCAAATGTTATCACGAAGATGATTGTTTATCCTACAACCAGAGTCCCCTCAAGAATGGCCAATATACCTGCGAGCTGAACAACGCTACCGCACAACTTGCCAAGGTCTTGTTGGAAAACAGAAATGAATATCTATACCGCGAAATTTCGGTATGACAGCCGAAGTATTCATATTACATATTCACATATGGTAACATCATAATTAACATAGTGATGTGTATTTTCCTTAGTACTACACCTTACACATGTGCCAAGTTTCATTATATATATATATTCTTCATTTCTAATTGTGATTTGTGTCCAGCGACCAGTTGTTCGAAGCAAGGGTAACTTTATCCCTGTGATATTGCATCAAATCTGTAATTGTAATATGTACAGTTTAATCTCAGGTTAGCGATTTATCTGCGGGGTAGGCTGCCAAGGTTATGACGTCATAGATCGTCTCATAAGTTGCATATTTCAAAAACTTTAGTGAATATCTCTGGAACGAGATGAAATATCTACAAACGGAAAACGCCACCTTCCTCATTTTGAAATGATTTGCAAATGAGATCGACTTTGTTTTCGATTCAGATTTGCTGAATATAAATAAGAGTCATACCGTGCATTACGCAACCTTTCCCAATGTCAAGACCCTATGTTACCAAAATAGTTATTTTATAGGAGCTTCCCGAACTTGGAATACACTGGAGCACGAAATTCGTAAAACAGATTTCTCTTTACCGAAGTATTTATATATTACGTGTCTGCCATCGCTTCTGTATTTGACATCGCGAACCCTAGTTCTTGGAAGTCTGTATGTCTGAAATATCACCAGGCAAGACAGTTAACCGCACCTCTTAAATGCTGCTTTTATGTTAACTTGACGTGTTGTGTTGGTTGTCCTGGCCTCTATACTTTGTTTGTTGCATATTTTATTTTGTATCTTTTATTATGGCCGAAGTAAATAAATAAACTCCTTGAAAGTAATAAGCATATTTAAAACTATACGAGTAACAGTTCCTTATCATTTTTGCAGAACCAATGTGAAATGTTTTGTTCCCCTAACTCAAAGTGCCAGGTTGGTTACGGCGATAATAACCATCGATGCATATGCTCAACAGGAGGCAATGAACCAAACTGCGCTAACACAGGTATTGCCAAGCATGGTATAAAAACAAAATGTCTTCAAAATAGTTCAAGGTGCTCAAATGGAACCTTCGATTTAAATATTAGGTACTTATTGACTGAGTGGGAGGGCCGGACGGGAAAATATTTGGCTCGAGGTCATGACGTACGGACGAGCATAACCATATTCTTTTGTAGATCAAATCGCAAAACAGCAAGAAAAAATTGTGCAGGGCCGGACGGCTTTTTCCGGCCTGCTCACGCCATATATGTCCGGCCCTCATCACGTGACGTTTGTAAATCGTTTTGAAAGGAAAGCGCGCGCAGGGCCGTACGGTTCCATAGATATGGGACATTAGTAATAAAGACATCCACTATCTTATCTTTCCTAGTTGGTGATTTTACAATTGTGATAATGAAGCTTGCATTAACCAGTCCTTGTCGTGCAGTTGATTTAAGTCTCCGCAGACAATGATCTGCAGCTTCAATATAATCACAAGAGGTAATAAGAAATTCTGTTAAATCATCAGCATTATACACAGGTTCTGGAGGATGATAAACAACAGCAACATAATAGATGAAGTTCCTAATGGTAACTTTCGACCATAAACACTCGAAGGCGTTCGAAAGAGTACCTTCCAATCTTTCTAGCCGCCAGTCATTTTTGTACAGTATTTCCACTCTACCACCCTGCCGATCAACCCTATCTTTCCTTAATATAGAGAAACCATTTCGGCAAATTAAATGAGTTGGAACTTGTTTATGTAACCAGGTTTCGGAGATGCAGCAAATGTCACATTGATGAGATATTAAATTTATTCATTCTCTATGCTTGCACATAAATTCGATTGCAAAAATCACATGTATTGGTGACAAGTTCTGGCAGCTCGTTAGCCAATGACACTGTTTCGTCCGTCTGGCGGACAAAAAATAGGAAAAAGACAATGACGTGACTGCAGGCCTAGGCGCATCTTTCTTCTTCGCTCTCCCCTCCCCATCCCCCTTGCGCCACTACACAAGCTATCTGGGATCACACAGATACCCTGACACGGGACAATCACCTAAAATATATACAAAACAATATTAAATCATCCCTACACTAAGGAATAGGAAGCCAGATTACTCGAAAACTATGCGATAACACTGGTAGCCCTTAAAAAGCCACTCCTTGATGACACGCTAAACATCACATTATACGAATAGGTGCGAATTATGGCGCTCGCACTCAAGAAGAAAGCGGAAAACTAATAGACTACCGGCTGAGACTGAGCACACGTAAAACTCACGTTGAAAGATTAAGAAACCTCATACAAAAAAAAATCAGTAAACAGTCGTTACAAATACCAGAAACTGGGCCTGCGAGGATTCAGTAGCCGTAAAGGTAGCAACTCCTTCGCCACGTAGTTAGGCGGCCACCTAGCTTGAGTCGAATTGTTCGATACTACAAGCTGTGGAATTCCACTTCATCTTATTTCTTCTCACTCTTGTGAAAGCAGTCGGATAGCGTAGGCATCACGGCCTGTAGAGCTTCATCAGAAGAAACCGGAGCAGGCCGTACTGCGTGAGACTCCAGGGTTGTGACTTTCTCCCAAACCGAACTTTGCGAACTGACCACTTTGCATAATTAATTATACCTTATATAATACTCACTACGTCATCGCGAAGGATAATGAATATCCAATGAGGATTGAATAGGTGTATATTTGCAAACAATATGTTCGCAAAGGCGGTTACACTAGGCAACGTTTGGTCCAGTCCCGGCGCATTTCAGATATGTAACCAGGCCGGGCCAATTCAATAAAACTTTTACACGTGTATTTTACAAGTCTAACCCTTGTTTTCCGGCACTGATTGTAAAGTACACGTGTTAACGTTTTATTACATTGTAACTAGGCGACCACCGTTAAAAACGTGGAGAGTTGGCCTGGCTACATTGGTCATGTGATAACAAGAGTCGTTGTGTTTCATTTGGTTTCATTGTATTGATTCGAATGCGGATTAATGTTTTCGCGATGAAGCCATTTTTGTTTTGTTTTGGTCTGTTGCGAATAATTCAAATTAACCATGCAATGTTTCTGATTGATTCCTGTTTGGACAGCTTTGAGCATGCGCATATAAAATCTACTGGCCTCTCTTCAGTTCCCGCGACGTTACCAGTCTACGAAGCGGCCGAAAGGACTAGGCAACATTTTGCGCAACTGCGACTCCAGTTGTGTAGTGTAACATGTCAAGAAATCAACACTTCTCACAACATTTTTGTTGCAGCAAGCATTGCACGAAGTAGAACCAAGTTCTACTTTTCGCCACCATTGTGGAAACGCTGCTTTTGTTTAAGCGTTGCACAGTGTGACTCCCCTGGTGCAACTTGTCTTGTAACGGTTTGTGTGATCAGCCAATACAAATTGCCATTTCGCAATTGATATAACTATTGCCAGTCCTCTGCGGTCGCCTTCGTGAGACAAGTTATATGAAACATTGCCTAGTGTAACATCCTATTTCATGCAACTGCAACGCAATGCAATGCAATGCACAGTATAACAGCGCCTTTACACTAAATTTATTGTCACATATTATTTCAGTATTACTATTTATTATATGGACGATAGCGTTTTACTGATAAATAAACCACTCGTAGAATTCATACGAAACTACATCCGGGTATTGAATGGCGTATTTTCATAACCTCACTAGTGAAAATATCGATAACGTCACGTTTGCCGCCTTTTGAAGCAGGTTTGTGAAAATCAAAGAGGAAGATGTAAACAGCTTAAATGAGCTGTATCATGACAATGAATATTCCGAGCACAAAAAGCCAAATACGATCTAAAACTCTCTAAAGATTTTCTCGACTGCAACGAAGAGACATGAAAACCGATTAAATTCTCCAGAACAGCTTAGAAAGATCACGAAGTTTGTTCTGACAGTAAGTAAAATGAATAGATAAGAGTTCTTAGAGCAGTTTAATTGTCCATATAATAAAAAAGAAAATTATACGGTGGTTTGAAGATATGAAGTTTATCCTCGAGAGTCGAAAACATTTCACGAGTTCGTATCTTCAAACCAGCTAAAACAGCTGCGTATTTTTTTTCTATAAATTAGTAATATTCCATGCAAATTATTATCCAACTGCTCTTAGTTCACATTTGACACGGTTTCCTTTGCTATTCATAGGGAATTATTTCCAACATAGACCTGTTGACGATAGAGGAATTCAAAGCCCCGGGAGGGATTTGATATTCAGCAGGGAAACGCGGGGTTGATATATAGAATTGAATTGCTCATAATTTATGAATTCAAAGTTCAAAATTTGATTATTGACCGGGTAAATAACCATACAATGTATATTGAACCTTGAATCCTAATGAGCTGAATTCAATCCATGAACTACGCTTTTCCCTTGAGAATATCAAATCACTTCTCCGCTTGTAATAATAAAATTACTTAAATATAAATATACTACATAGAGATTATTACATGTTAAGAGCTTGATATCGTTTTTATTCACGAGTTTTTAATGTCTTCGAGCGAGTGAGGCCATACAACATTTACAGCACAATAAAGGCTCACCTCAACCACTTGTTTACGCACGCCAAGTTTGAATTCTTTTAAGCAAGCATCCAATTGTTGTGGCGTTAATTCCTCAGGTTCCTTGTTGTATTTTGGATTAAAAAGTCTTGAATAACGCCAAGTCTTCGTTTGACTTTATGACGGTGTTTTTGTTTTCATTTTGTTTAAGAAACCATGCATATATTTTCTTCTTCAGAAACGACTACAAATCTCAAACTATTTGAAGCCGCCATTTCTTTCAGAAAACAGCAAAGCGCACGTCAACGCGCACGTCAAGCCTGTCTTGGCAGGAAATTGGCGTTCAGCAAAAAAAGATACAAGCAATTTGATTGGTCTAAGTTACTTATTACGGGAAATTTGATTGGGCAATAACCCGTGAAGTGATATAATATCACTATGTTGATACGGTTTTTATTCACGGCTTTATCACACTGAAATCGACCCTAAATATGTGATAAATAGTGTTAGTATAAACCAACTAGTGGATTATTACAAATCCTGCATTCTGATTGGCTACCCAACTATAGGTCTATTTGTGATAGCCCATGGTAGAGAAAAACCGCACATATTTTCATGAAATAATAACATTTTTTTCAATTTAAATGTGTTTCTATTATTTTCTACTGTTCGACTAGTTAGTTTATACTAAAACAATTAGACCTCTCGCCCTCATGGGCTACGAGTTAAATAGCCCATTCGGCTGCGCCTCATGGGCTATTGACTCGTAGCCCATTCGGGCTGCGGGTCTAATTGATAATTATCTGTTAAGAAATGTTTAGCGGATGACATAACTGCGCTTTTTACTTCAAATATAAATTAAATTCAAGCAACATTAATCCCAAAAATAAATATATGTTAAACCAGCCTTTCTTCCTTAACATTCAATTCGACTCAAATGCTACCGATAAGTGTAGGCAAATGTTGATCTCGCGAATTCTTTCAAAACTAATGCGCCCTTTGCAGGAATGCAATCACGTGTTTGTATTAGATGGGAAGAAAATCTCCTTTTTAGTGTTATCTTTTAGCAAAACCTGTTTGTAATACTATTTTTCACCTCCAATGGATTTTCGATCTTTCTAAAAGCCATTTTAAAGTTTGTTTGCCATGCAGTAGACCCTTTTCCATGGGAATCACAAGCGTAGTTCATTCGTTAATGAAGTATTACATCAGCACGTGAGTGTATCCTGCAAAGGGCGCACTTCTGCTGAGCAATAAACTTCCTCTCCGCACAACATTCGTAAACGTTACATTAGAAAAAACTTGAGCTTCAACCTGTTATTGCTTTTAGGGGAATCTGTGTTTAAATCTTTACCTTTACTTAAATCATACTTCAAGCTGCGAACAAACCGAGTTCACCTATTGACAGAGAATGTCACACTTAGTGATTACCGAAACGTTGAGATCAATATGTCTAAAGTTTTTGAGAAAACGGATTTTCAAAAGTGCACAATTTACAAAGAATGTATGGTGTGTGGAACGATCTTATTATTCCAAATGTTATGCATTCGTGAGCCAGCGTGTTCCGAGATCAGGCTATTTTTAAAGCTGTTTTCCATATCGACGCAAAGCCATCGCAAACAGTTTGCGATGGCTTGATCGCAAAGCTATCGCAAACTGTTTGCGATGTGACCAAGTTAATGGAAATACCGTTTACGTTGCGTTGAGACGGGTCTCCAACGGATCGCAAGCAATACGTAAAGATAGAACCAGAATCCAGTATTTTCATTAACTCGGTCACATCGCAAACAGTTTGCGATCAAGCCATCGCAAACTGTTTGCGACTGTTTGCGATGGCTTTACGTCGATATGGAAAACAGCCTTAAGTCAGGTTGCCGCGAGAAAAAAAACAATGAGAAGACTTGTGAACAGGAATTTTATGCAACGATGTACCAGGTAAAAAAGTCATTCTAATTATTTATAAAAATATATTTCTGTATTGCGTACAATGAGAAAACCTCGCCATTGTGAAAAATAAGCATTTTATCAGGGACATTAGGGTTTTGTAAAAATAACGTGATCTGCCAATGCGCTTTCTCACATACCAAGTATGGGATATTATGGACGCTTTAAGAAATCCAGCATCTCTTAGTTGTGACACCCCAGAATTTCCGACATTCTCAACCAAGGATACAAAAATTAAATGCAATGGCCCAAACTGTCATACTGACATTTACTGATGAGGCAGTGCTGATTTATATTATATAGTTTAACTCTGTCTTATCAATAATACCTAGCAGCAGCCCATTCATTTACTAGAGGGGTGCACAGTGAAAAGTTTTTTTCTTCGGGTGTTTTAGTGTTTTCCTGGGCGGTCTGCATATATACCCATTTATATGGACTTTCTTAAGGCCGGGTATCACCTAATTTTTTATTTCTTTGTAGGTATACCAGGCTGTACAAAACTGTGCAAAATATTATGACAACAAAACTATAGATCTGATAACGATATTGTCCTCTTTTTATCAGGTAACAACTTGTGCTTAAGGAAACCAAGTATCTGTCCGGGAAACCTCACCTGCGTGGTAAGCACCAGAGACGGCAACGGCTATACATGTCTGTGTCCATTTCCCCACAAGAAAACAGGTTTCTTTTGTAGTAAGTATCATATTTTCATTAACGAATCCTAATTAGTATTAATGCTTTGCGTGCCCAATAAAATTAGGCCAAGTAAAAAGTTAAACATCAGGATTTCTTATAAAATGGAGGATGCGTCCGTTTATATTTTATAAATTTGTATTCTTTATTTTTACTTTTTTTCTGACACAAAATCCAGGGTAAAATATCATTAGTTCCAGAGAGGTAGGAGTTAGTTTTCACGTTAGCTGGTGATCGAGTTACCTGAGTACTTGTACGGTTGTAAAACTTCTTCGTGAATGGCGGGCCCGCTAAGTGCCACAGGGTAACCAACAGTACGTCCCGTCACATTTCCACATTGCCAGATTTCCACATTTCCACACTCGGAGCAAGGACAGGGTGACCAACAGTACGTTCCGTCACATTTCCACATTGCCAGATTTCCACATTTCCACACTCGGAGCAAGGACAGGGTGACCAACAGTACGTTTCGTCACATTTCCACATTGCCAGATTTCCACATTTCCACACTCGGAGAAAGGACAGGGTGACCAACAGTACGTTCCGTCAGATTTCCACATTGCCAGATTTCCACATTTCCACACTCGGAGGAAGGACAGGGTGACCAACAGTACGTTCCGTCACATTTCCACATTGCCACATTTCCACATTTCCATACTCGGAGCAAGGACAGGGTGACCAACAGTACGTTCCGTCACATTTCCACATTGCCAGATTTCCACATTTCCATACTCGGAGCAAGGACAGGGTGACCAACAGTACGTTCTGTCACATTTCCAGATTTCCAGATTTCCACACTCGGAGCAAGGACAGGGTGACCAACAGTACGTTCCGTCACATTTCCACATTGCCAGATTTCCACATTTCCATACTCGGAGCAAGGACAGGGTGACCAACAGTACGTTCCGTCACATTTCCATATTGCCAGATTTCCACATTTCCACACTCGGAGGAAGGACAGGGTGACCAACAGTATGTTCCGTCACATTTCCACATTGCCACATTTCCATACTCGGAGCAAGGACAGGGTGACCAACAGTACGTTCTGTCACATTTCCACATTGCCAGATTTCCACACTCGGAGGAAGGACAGGGTGACCAACAGTACGTTCCGTCACATTTCCACATTGCCAGATTTCCACATTTCCACACTCGGAGCAAGGACAGGGTGACCAACAGTACGTTCTGTCACATTTCCAGATTTCCAGATTTCCACACTCGGAGCAAGGACAGGGTGACCAACAGTACGTTTCGTCACATTTCCACATTGCCAGATGTCCACATTTCCACACTCGGAACAAGGACAGGGTGACCAACAGTACGTTCCGTCACATTTCCACATTGCCAGATTTCCACATTTCCACACTCGGAGGAAGGACAGGGTGACCAACAGTACGTCCCGTCACATTTCCACATTGCCAGATTTCCACATTTCCACACTCGGAGGAAGGACAGGGTGACCAACAGTACGTTCCGTCACATTTCCACATTGCCAGATTTCCACATTTCCACACTCGGAGCAACGACAATGTTACCTACCAACAGTACATCAAGGCTTATGAAAGATATTGATTAGAATCATATCAAGAGGAAATCTACAGTGATTTCAGCCCATGTTCATTAAATTCTATGGACTGAATATATATTCATAAATTCCGTTCTGATGACGCATTCTGTGCTCTTCTACCCGAAGAAAAAGCCGTTATTGTGTGACCAAAGCCAAAGTGTCATAAAATTTAAAAAGCATGTGGTTCAGAAGTAAAAACCTTAGATATATGTCACATTGGTAGAAAACAACATAAATATGCTAACCTTTCCTCGGTTATGATATTCTGTATGGTCCATAATATTCTTTTAGACATATTCGTTGCCGTTCTTGATGTATACCACAAGTCTGCCGCATGGCAAACGGTCGTACGTTGAACTGAACGATCAAAACAGCTCCATTACTTAGATGTTCCTCATGTATCCTAGTGCTCTTTGTGTCGCTGATATCAATTGCTTTGCAAACATCTACTAAAACCATGATAAATAAGTGCCGTTTCATAGCTTACCATCCTGTATTGACATGGCACTTTGTGATCTAATTTGCATATTACCGAGACAAGAGCGCGTTGCCATGCGGACAGATAAATGTGCGAAAAGATCAATAACGATATTATTTTTAGATTTTATTGCTACTCCGTTTTATTTCGATTTTGTTTTATCAAACTTAGACTCCCAAGAGAAAAAGCCCAATAATCACAAGGTATACTGGTTCACTATTGACTAACTGAGTATACAACAAAAAGCTTTTTTTCCCTTGATCTTTAGCAGGTACACTGGGTATAAATAAATAACTTAGGATTATTAGGTTTGGTCTTCTTCTGAAGCAGAATGTACAAAAGTGTATATATGCGAGATAACGGTAGTGACGAAATTACAACAAGACATAGTTGTCAACAAGAAACAACTTTAAATACCACCCATTTATAACAAGGAGAAAACGTTGTCCAACAGACTTTGGATACCATGCAACAACTGCCGCTCTACAAGCATCAACAGACTAACATTTATAGAAAGTCCTCAGTACTTCACCAGAGCTGCAAAACTCTAGAACAATGTTTCCGTCCCTATACAAATTTTATCATTAAAACATGTAAGTCCATCGGCGCTTACAAGTCTACACGTACATCGCATTGTGACAGGGCATTCTTATTTGGAATTTCCTGTTTTTTTTCCACTGATAGTAATTCAGTAGATGACATCAAATCGACGAGACGCGTGAAGAAAAATAAACGTTTACAAGCCAAAGTTATAAAATACTGCTCACTTTTAAGTCTTAAAAATAATTGATTAACGTGATTAAATTGCATACCCTGGGTACCAGATGTTCTAATACTTCTCTAACCAGTCGTTTTGGTGCCTAAAAACCTAAAGGTGATATTTTTAACGACGACTTTTCGCGCAACAATAGTGTAACATGGCGCTCTGGACGATTTTTAACGCAATCTTCGTTGCGGCAACATGTTGCCAGTTTCGAATTAACTTCAAAAATCTGTAATTGCCCCGATTTTATTGGAGTTGCTTCGTGTAACACCCTCGCCGTTGACTTTTCGCACAACGTCGTCCCAGAAACCTGTTCACTACGCCCACGGAAACGAGGCTACATCAACAAACAAAGACTCAACTCGTCCGCCATGTTTTTAAACGAGGATTTCGGAGTAGGAGCCTAGGTGCTAGCTAGATGTTGCGCTAAAAATCGTTCTGTGTAACTTACCCGTTGCCGCATCAATGTTGAGCTAAAAGTTGTCTCGTGTAACATGCATTAAAAATCGTCGTTAAAAGTCGTCTCGTGTACATCACCTTAAGTAACATACATGGCCGTGGCATTATATTATTTAGTGTATGATGGACAATACTAAAAAAAAACATCACGGGGAGCATTCCTGCCTTCCGGAAGCCGATGCTGCGCATCGATTGCGTGACCATTCACATTGCCTCTGACCTTTGAATCTGCGCTAGCAATTACTGAGTAGCACGTAGCCTCTCGAGACCTGTATTCTGGTTGCACCGTAATACATACATCTATTGTTCTATTACTGAGTAGCACGTAGCCTCTCGAGACCTGTATTCTGGTTGCACCGTAATACATACATCTATTGTTCTATTACTGAGTAGCACGTAGCCTCTCGAGACCTGTATTCTGGTTGCACCGTAATACATACTTCTATTGTTCTATTACTGAGTAGCACGTAGCCTCTCGAGACCTGTATTCTGGTTGCAACATAATACATACTTCTATTGTTCTATTACTGAGTAGCACGTAGCCTCTCGAGACCTGTATTCTGGTTGCACCGTAATACATACTTCTATTGTTCTATTACTGAGTAGCACGTAGCCTCTCGAGACCTGTAGTCTGGTTGCACCGTAATACATACTTCTATTGTTCTATTACTGAGTAGCACGTAGCCTCTCGAGACCTGTATTCTGGTTGCAACATAATACATACTTCTATTGTTATATTACTGAGTAGCACGTAGCCTCTCGAGACCTGTATTCTGGTTGCACCGTAATACATACTTCTATTGTTCTATTACTGAGTAGCACGTAGCCTCTCGAGACCTGTATTCTGGTTGCACCGTAATACATACTTCTATTGTTTTTATAGCGGAGCTCCCGTGCCGGCCGAAGGCCCGCGCGAGTGGAGCACCATACATTTAGCATGAGAGTGAAATTGTAGCGACATATTTAGCCTGCAGAACAGGCGCTTTTCCGATACGAGCAGAGCGAGTTCTCCAATACGAGCGGAGCGAGTTCTTCCAATACGAGCGGAGCGAGTTCTGAAACCGATCCGAACGAAGCGAGCCGCGAGACGAAATAAGCGCCTGCTGCCATCTTACGGAAATTTGAATTCTGCCCTTTTCCGCATGGATTAACATGTTTATTTAACATGTCAATGCTTTGCAAATAGGACAATGCCGAAGCGCTACGTCCTGTTTTATTCGACTTCCACGGCAAACAGTTGGAAAATAATGCTTTTACCTCTTGGTAAAACCGCCAAAATATCTCGCCTAGAAAGTACAAATGTAGAGTATTCACTGCCTGCTTTGTTCTTCTAAATACCTTCCTGGATTAACGCTCAACCGCTCGATCACTTCTCTCTTGTCGCCGCCATTTCAGTCAGTTCGCAGGAGGAATGTGCGACATTTCGTGACACATGACAGCGATGACAGCTAATTGCCCAATCAGTATTTCCCGTACAGAATCTGTACGGGAAATGAAAATGTATAAGGGATGGCTGCAGGCCCTCCTTCTTCTCTCTCGTGCCAGTCTCCTTTTTCCATTTTCACGCGGCCAAATCATTTTATCACTTCCTTTGAGTTGAAATAACACTGAGGGCCTGTTTCGCAGGTTACGACATGTTTTGCACGACCGACCGCCCGACCGTGCACCAGCGCGCGTAACACGTGAGGTTTTCCAGCTCGATTTTGTGTGGCTTTTAACGTCGTCCTGTCCTTTACATACAATCCTCAGTTTATGGGATTCTGTGATTTTCTAAGTTATCTCAATGATTAGTGTAATTTTTTTGCCGTAATGCGTAAAACATTCAATTTCCAACTTTAATTTCCATTACATCTTCGCGTGCACGCATACGCGTCATGTACTTGTGTTGTATGCCGTCACCTTTTTCGTTAGATATGCGCGTGCAACTCATCTGCACTGCAGAATTTATTTTCATAATTAGGTCTGCACGCACGCATTACATTCCCGTTACATATGCGCGTGCAACTCAACTGCGCCTGCAGTATTTATTTTCGTAAATTAATTGCCATTACATATATGCGCGTGCATCCCTTTGTATTTAATTATTGGGAGCTCCTCTCATAGGCTTGCCTATATATATGTATATATATATTACTGCACTTTCTAAAGGTTAGGGTGTTTTCTATTGTTGGGTAGGCCAATACTGTCCCTCGTTTCGAGAAGTTCCATCCAAACCTAGCCTCCTCCGCAGGCAACTCGGTTCGGTTTCTTTTTCAGTCACAGGAAGCCCGCGCCCGGGTAAGCTCTTCGCGCGCATCGCGAGGGTGACTAAGCAGGAAGGCCAACCCTAAATTTCTAAAAAAGCGAAAACACGAGTTGACTGCGGAGGAGGCAAACCCGACCCCAATTACTCCACGTTTATAGTTTTCCAGGGGTGAATGTGAATGTGCTCAGGTTGTGGCATGTCATATTTCGTAGGATTTCGTAGGACTTAATTGGCAAGCTACAACAATGACTTACAATGACTTCCCTTTTTTGTCTTTCTGATCCAATCAAATTACAGAGTTACGGTATGGTACGTTACTGTACGGTTATGGTAAGCAACGGACGTGCCATATTATTTTGGCCCATTCATACGAAAGCGATCTGCATTGTAGACCCTTTGCACGTACGTCATACGTACGGCCATGTTGGTGTACAGTTAACAATAGATTCTTGGTTAGCTTCTTTTGTTCTGTGCACCAACATGGGCGCCATGCCCTTTGTCGTTTGAATCCCTGGGGATTGAGTGAAAACCATCTATTGTTTTCAATTACGACTATGATATTAGCAAAAAGTCCGAAAACATTCGATTCACTGACCATGTGTCAGTAATAATGTGTCAGTTATATGTAAAGCGCCATGACATGTGGTGAGTATGGCGCTATATAAATGTGGCCATTATTATTATTATTATTATTATTAGTGTTGTTGTTGTTGTTATTATTATTATTATTACCGGTTAAATAAATACTATTACTTATTTACTTATGATACAGTGTGAATTGAGCGTATGTTAAAGGTTGTTAGCGGAGACAAAGCTGCGTCAGAATATTATACAAACAAAGATATGTTGAACTATTTTCACCATTACGAACAAAAAATTATGCAAAAAAGGAATGCATTCAAAGTTAGGCTAAAAACTTGTTGGAAATGTCCATATCCGCAGGGGCTCCTACTTACACTTCCTTTCATACACCTGTGCCTCCTTTCCTTTTCTGTGATAAACTACCTCTTGGTAACTCAAAACCATACAAACTATAAAACGGTCTCCGCCACCCTGGCCCTACCCCCACGAATAAAAATATTGTAACGCACTCTTGTCTCGGTAATATGCAAATCAATCACAGCACTGAATACAGGATGGAAGCATGGAAGCTCTGAAACGGCACTTATTTATCATGGTTCTAGTGGATGCCGCCCGAATGCTTGCAAAGCAATTGATATCATCGACACAAAGAGCACTAGGATACATGTGTTCATAAGGAACAATCGTTCAATTCAATATACGACCGTTTGTCATGTGGCCGGTATACGTCTAGTCAAGAACGGCAAAGAATATGATGAAAGAATATTATCGACCATACAGAATATCATAACCGATGAAAGGTTAGCAGATTTATGTTGTTTTCTACCAATGTGACATGTATGTAAGGTTTTTACTTGAACCACAAGCTTTTAGAGCGGATTTCAATTGTGTGTCGGAAGTGTTTTGGTTTTGCGTTTACTAAGCTCTCCTATTGGCTGAGAAAGTAAACCAACCAATCAGAATCCAAAGTAAAACCAAACACAAATTGGTTTTACCTTTGCTTTGGTTTGTCATTGGCTCACAGGGAAGCCATTTATGAGTTACTTGTGATTACTCGCTCCTATGATTGGCCGGCTGTGGGTAAATTGCGTTTGGTTTTACTACACTCAACTGAAAACCGCTCTAATGCCACTTTGGCTTTGGTCACACAATGATAAGGTAAGGTAAGGTAAGTATAATAAGGCACGAAGTAAGGTAAGGTAAGTATAGTACGTAAGGCACGAAGTAAGGTAAGGTAAGTATAGTAAGGCACGAATTACGACACAAGATCCGTTGATATACTTGCTAAATTAGAATGGAAAACCCTCCAAGCCAGACGTAATCAAATGAAATCTATTTTAATCTATAAAATCTTAAATGAACAATCCGCACCATATTTGAGAAACTCTTTTATTAAAACAAGTGACTGCGATAAACGCTATCAGCTAAGAAACTCTGAAACTGATCTAGCACTTCCAAGACCGCGTACAAATTTCGTCAAGCGAAGCTTCAAATACAGTGGTGCTATGCTATGGAATAACCTGCCAGATGAGGCTAAAAGAGCCAAATCTTTACGGCAATTCAAGAGGAGTGTCTGTTCCTGTTACTGAGTTATGCTGATAGCAGATTTTTACTGATTTTTATTAATATATGTTTTTAATCTGTACATATATTTATTGGTACGCCCCACGTGAAAACCAGCTTACTGTTGTAGTGGCTAGCGTACGAAAATAAAGTTGTATGTATGTACAATAACAAGATGACGTGATTTTATGTTTTCGAAGTGCTACATTGAGAAAATTCCTGAGGAGCGCGAATTAATTTGACCAAAGAAAACTTTCTATAACTTGAAAGACCTATCCCTTCGTAGTTAATATCCATCATCTTATGGAATTTGGAGTTGTGGCACATGGTTAAAATCACAATCCTTTTGGACCTACCGATTGTCATAACAAAACAGGGTACTTTGCTCTCGACTTTCCTCGAAGTGAAAGGTTTATGAAATTCCTCTGAGTGAACATGGAAGAGCCATATAATAAGATGGTAGTATTACAATAATTCTCGGTTCAATAGTTTTGACACGCGAATCGAGCGAACACGGCCGATTTTCAACGCTATCGGGCCTCCCTGAATCGTGTCTGGAGCTCAATGGGATTTTTTCGTTTTTCTCGGAAATAAATAAATATTTCACGAAACAAACTACACAGCGTTTGTATTCTGACTAAGGGCTACATATATGCAAAAAAGGAGCGAATTCTATTTTTCGACTTTTGCCGCAGATTGTCGATTTTGTTTGATTTTTGTAGACATCTTCTCTTAAGGATAACATAAAAGCATCTCTAAAGTCGTGTGGCATTAGTGTCGACAACTGGGAGGATGTTGCTAGTAGTAGATCCGGTTGGCGAAAGGTCGTCCATGGGGGTGTGTCCCACTTTGAGCTGGAAAGGCGAACCAAGGTCCTGCAAAAACGCTTGCTGCGCAAGGAGCGTGAAAATTCACCTTTACCGCTCACTACTGCTTATACATGTCACGTTTGCGGAAGGCCGTGCGCCTCTCGCATTGGAGTGGCCAGTCACCTGCGGATACACAAGAACGGAAGAATACTTGGTGGACAATCTTAGTCGTTATCGAGTGACCCCTGATGATGATGACAATGTAACCAAGTCAAACAACCAGTTGAAATACGCAACCGATGCCATCAATGGGGCAATGAACTGTGGCCTACATGCCTCCTGGTGCCTACATGTTGTGGGAGATAGGCGCCTGGGTGAATGGGTTCGAGTATAATTTTAACTTTCGTATGAACCAAGTGTTACCAGCGGCCGGACACAAAATGTGCGCTTTCACCATAAAGAAAGGACATGCCATCGACGTTAATTCATTCAGCATCTTAAAACTGTTGGGGTTCAACGAAGATCTTTACGGGACCGATCGTGATGACAACAACGTGGTGGCTCAAAGGGAAATCGATGGAAAACATTTCAAAGGCTATGTGCGTGTCTCGCGCAACATGCACCACCAGTTCTTAATACAGCAGGCGGGTAATTACATGATGTACGTCTCCGAGGAAATGCGTCGAGCCCTGGGCATGGAATGTACAGCCGTTTGGAGTTGAGAAAGACGGATGACGGGTGGATGACGGACGGGTCAAAACTCAACCTAGCGCGTTGGTTTAAAGTGGTTTTACCTCCGGTTGGTAAATACCACAGGTTTGTGCGATGGATACTCCCTAACAAGAAGTATGAGCTCGAAAAATTTGACAGTCCACCCGCGCCATATGCGATGGTGACACAAGCAGGGCGGTTAGGGTATGGAAAAACCACCATGCTTTCGGTGGCCGGGACCGCCAAGTTCAATAAGTCCTTCCACGTGTGGTACACACCCGCTTACGACGATCTGTACATCTATTGTCCTCAAGTCCAGAGTTCCCATATCGGCAACATTCTTGTGTTGTCCTGGATGTCATGCCGGCCGTGCTGTCGAACGATAAGCAAATGGCCATGGAGTTTGTTCATCCTCGCTACCATCCACTAGCCCTCAGCAGCTTCAACGCCTTCAAAATCTATATAATCGAAGGAAAAGTGCGCTACGCTCACTTCGAAGCCGACGGCGAAGTCAACATCAAGCTGCACTCGAGAAAGCATTCACGTCGTCGATGATAATGATGAGACCTTTACCACGATTTCCTATCTACCGAGGGGGTGTGCCTGGCCAAAAAATAGGGGCGGCGTTTGGAGCTGTGGTTGTGCGTGGCCTAAGCCAGAAGGCAGATGTTGCCTGCGGTGGCAGGGACGTTGATACAGAAAGCCGCCGCGGTGGGAAAGTCCATGCTTCAAGGGGAAGAGATGAGCGAGGCCGTGAGGGACGGTAGCCTGGATGCGGTGCGCGATTTGAAGAGGAAAGCCATTGCCAGCCTTAGTGACGGTCCTCTCAGCAAGAAAGCAAATAATAAGAATAAGAAATTTACCAAGTTTAAAAAGAACAACAAGAAGAAGAACGAAATAAATAAATAATAAAGTCGTTATGAATGACCACCCACCCGTGCTCCACAAAAAGAGACGGTCTAAGAATGAAACCTGGAAAAAAGCCTCCTCTACATCTCGACATCTTTGATGACAGCGATGATGAGTAATGTATAAATAGCACCCACGCACAACCGTCACTCTCACTTTTGATTACACCTTCTGTACGACCCTTGGAAACGGCCCATCACCAACCAACATGCCTCAAAGAGGAGGACGTATGACCGTCGACGATGTGGAGGATCTCCAAACACCCCCTGTCCGTGTAGACGATGCCACCAAGGCCGAATTTATCCACCTTCCTCAAGTGACGAAAATCTTTGAGGAGTATCCTGTATAAACTTCTTACAGAAATTCGGTGTACAAAAAATCAACACCATTAACGATTCTTGGACTCCACTGTCCTTCCACACCGATGGCTCGAACGGTTTCCGAGACCTGTCCCAAACGGAATTCCACATGTACTTTAAAGTGGTGGCGAGCGATGGAACCGCCATGGTGAATAAAAAAGTAGCACTCGTGAACAATTTCTCCCATGCTCAAATCGCTTCCATTGACTTCAAATTGGGAGGCGTCAGCGTGGAAGAAATCACAGGGAATTACGCTTACAAAGCATATGCCAGAAACCTGTTAAACTTTAGCAAAGCTCAGAAAAAAAGCGGTCTCGCTCTAGAAGGATGGTACGACGACTCCCCAGGAAGTATGGATGCCGTCGACCACACGCTCATCGCCACCGACCCCGGTTACAATGGGGGTCTGGTAAGACGGCAAAATCTTTGCGATGGTCAAATCATTTACGTCGTGTTTCAACCGGCCTTGGACATATTTTCCTCCCCGCGTCTTCTCCCCACTGGAGTTCCCATTGACATCTGCATCCGATTGAATTCCGACGACTTCAGTCTGATGGTGGGGGAAACAACAGGTGTCGAAGGCAATCCTAAGATCGTGCGCACCAAAGCCCAATTCTGGATTCGTGAAGTAGAACTCACTGAAAAACTCCACACCGATATTGAAGCCAAACAATACCAAGGTATGAAAGCAATCAAGTTTCCACTACGAACCATCAAACCCGTGGTACGGGTCGGCATTCAAGGACTGAATGAATTGAGCCTTTACAACCTCTTCCTTGGAGGCTCTCCAGACAAAATCACCGGTTTCATCATTGCTCAAGACGCTTACAGCGGTACCAAGTACAAAAACTACTGCAACTTCAAGCATCATGACATTGCCAGTATTCAAATACACTCGAGACAACCGTGAAGAACCTTTATCGCGAATTGATTTCATTTCCGGCGATAATGCAGAAGCCCTGACCTTGATGTACCGTGCGACATCCAACCTGTGGTATGGAGAGAGCAACGGCATAAAAAGGGGAGACATCAAGAAAGGATTCTTCATCTTCCAAGTGGATATGACTCGTGATGGGGGTGGCATGAAGGACTACACCTACAGTACCGCCTGGAATTATTGAAGCATTTTTACCGCGTCCAATGACCGCGGTAATACCGCGGTTTGACCTCAGAATGACCGCAGTATTACCGCGGTAATACCTCGGTAAAACCGCGGTCAACTGCGGTAATTAGTTGGCCGCGGTCACGGCCGCGGTCACTGATATTTGTATCACGCCGACATCATTGACTTTAGTGTGAAGATGTAGCAGTCATGATCACAAACGTGCGAGTTTGGCGCGATGACTCGGCGTTCTTTTCATTCTTTATTCAACACCGCTGTTAAATTTAGAATCTTTTATTTTCGTTTCATTGAGAACTCTAACGGCGGGTAGAGAAGCACTCATCGGTGAAACTAAGACTTTAGAATCTTTTATTTTCGCTTCATTCAGAACTCAAACGGCGGGTATAGAAGAACTCATCGGTGCAACTAAGACTTTAGAATCTTTTATTTTCGCTTCATTGAGAACTCAAACGGCGGGTAGAGAAGCACTCATCGGTGAAACTAAGACTTTAGAATCTTTTATGTTCGCTTCATTTAGAACTTTAACGGCGGGTAGAGAAGCACTCATCGGTGAAACTAAGACTTTAGAATCTTTTATTTTCGCTTCATTCAGAACTCAAACGGCGGGTAAAGAAGCACGCATCGGTGAAACTAATTAAGACTTTAGAATCTTTAAGATTCTAACCCGCCTTTAGAGTTCTGAATGAACGGCGAAAATAAAAGATTCTAAAGTCTTAGTTTCACCGATGAGTACTTCTCTACCCGCCGTTTGAAATTTCGATTCTTGCCCGTCAAAGATCAAGTTACTTTTTCCGGCTCACTCGGTCAATTCGACCAACCTGAGTTGTAAACTTTATTCGGACTTTGACTAACTGAACTTTACGGCTCACTTTCGAACGGTACAGGAGGACAACTGTAGAGTTTACTTCAGTTCAGTGAGTATAATCAGGCTAAGAATGGCTCCGCTAAGAATAGAAATCCGATGCTTTGAACCCGGTTTGAATCGAAGGGTAATAAACGAAAGGAATGCGTTACTATAAATCGCACGTCTCAACTTCGGCAGTGTTCAATTTTGTAAATGTTATCCGTATATCCACAATAATATTCAGATCCTTCAGCCTTCCAGAGCTTTGTAAAAGTCATTGCATAAAGTTTTCAAGTAAATTCGGACCATGCAGTTTATTAAAATATCGTAAAATAAACAAAACAACGGATGCTCGCTTAGTTCCCAGACCGGCGGTGCGTTGGCCCGCTTTAAAGCTTGACTCACTCCGCTGAGCGCAAAACACCAAATAAACTTTTGCTTCAGTGTAGTTTCACATTTACGGCGGTCCTTGTCTTGTTACTAGTATTAAAAGGTTTCGGCAGAAATCATTGTAAATGTTTGTGTATTAAAATCTCAACTCTTCTGAATTTCCACGTGCAATCAGTCAGGCGTGAACGTGTCAGTCTGAATTTTTTCAGAACATCAACAGAGTTTTGAAGCAACGTTTGTCATATTGAAAGACGTGCTAAAACTTCTATACTCTTACCAGAAAACTTCTACTGGGAAAGTGCAATTCCTTTTGAATTAAAAGAGCTTTAATGCATCGGATCAGATCAGTCAGTTCGCGTAAATGGAAATTAATTGCGCCCCGCGGTATTTGTGTCAGAAATGAGACACGCGTCTGGCTGACAGTTCACGATTGACGGGGACTTTTATTAAGAATCTTGACTTTTTGACGGCTCTGGCACGTAGGTTATTTACCAAAACCATCTTACTGTACGTTTGTAAAACTGTTTGTCATGAATTCGAATTTGTCACGCGTTAATCCTAGTGAAAGAAAGGTGAAAATACAAAACTGGGCAATGAACACGTACGCTTGCCGAAATTTCTTTGAAATTTCGGATCACGATATTTCGATAACCTGGTCCGAATTTTCGTTTGACAATAAACGAAATATCGTCGAAATGTCGCTCGCAGGTTGGGGATATTTCGCCTTGGCATTCGAATTTTCGCGTATCTGATCGATTCTTTGTCGAAATTTCGTAGGAACAAAGAGCGAAATTCGTCGAAATACGTTTGCATGACTTTTGCACAATACTACAGTATTGTATCATGACCGCGGTTTTGACCGCGGCTTTCATTGCGGTGAATAATTTGACCGCGGTAAAGCCTCGACTTTACCGCGGTAAAACCTCGTCCATGGTGCGGTAATACCGCGTCCAATGACCGCGGTTTGACCGCGACCCGATGCTTCAATAATTCCAGGCGGTACTGTATGCCAAAAATAACGGTATCATCGACTGTTTCATCAAGTTCAAGAATCCTCTCAGCGAGACTGTCAAAGTGGTGTTCCTTCCAGAGTTTGAAAACGTCGTGGAGGGTAAAAAAAATGTCTCTGTACGCAACAACTACTAGATAACCTGAAGGGAGATAAAAAAAAACATGAAAGACTCCAAACCAATACGCCCACCAGCTGGATAGTATTGCCAAGGCCCAACCACAACCTCTCAAGAACGCGTGGCAGGGAGTGTACTCAAGGAATACCGAGATGAGTTAACGCAATACCCTGCCGTGTTCATCGTTAATAATGAACGCAATGACCAACCGGGTGAACATTGGTTAGCTCTGGTGATCTGGGGTCCGGACCAATCGTCCGACTCAGTTTGACAGTTTTTGGGAACCGCCTAAGCACTATGGAATAGAATTTCCAGAATGTCTCGAAGACCTGGGAAATGGAAACACCACGTACGACCAAGAACGTCTGCAAGCCAATATATCGGCCGTGTGTGGTCATCATTGTTTGTATTTTCTATACCATCGGCTCGTGCGAGGGTTGTCGAGTCAGAAAGTGGTCGACTCTTACCCTAACTCCACATTTAAAAACAATGACTTTAAAGCCTGTTCGTTTGTCTGTCGTCGTATGATTCAAGATAAAATGAAAACAAAGAGACTGCGTAACCAGCCTCTAGGGCAAGTGTGTCAAAGTCGCGTGTGTGCCAAAAATCGATGTCGTTTGTAATGTAGTAGTAGTAGTAGTTTTAAAAAAATATAAGAAAAACCTCTGAAGTCGTGAATGATCACAGTGTCCTGCAGAAACTCGTTCTCGTCCATGTACTGTACATGGATCCATCCATCCTGTGGTAACATCACAATTCCGTCTTGGTTCAGCCACTTAAAGAAGAGGAAGAAGTGTGCTAGACCCGTCACGTATTCTGTCTTAGTCATCTTGGTATAATAAAAAATAAAATAAAATAAAAAAGATGAACTACTGCATCATGACTGCCTCCCCTCATGGCCTATCCCAGGTTTGATCCACGTCTGCGCGTCCCGTCCAACATCACTATTGTTGTGCCTACCATGTGTGGTAAAACAACCCTGATCTTAGACCTCATACGCCAACGTCACGATGCTTTTCAAAAACCCATTCACCATGTTGTTTACTGCTATGGTGCATGGCAACCGACTTTCGATGCCTTGAAACAGGAAGGCCTTCAAATGGTCGAAGGCCTGCACGATAACATTTATGATTATGTCCAAGCCGGAAAACCGACCCTGCTCATGTTAGATGACCTCATGCAAGAAAGCAGTAGGAGTGGGGACATTGAAAAACTGTTCACCCGGGGAAAACATCATCATAATATTACCACTCTCTACCTGACTCAAAATATGTCCCCAAAAGGTAAACATGCGCGCACCATGTCGGTAAACTCATGTTCAACAATCCCCGAGACCGTCTTCGATTCACCAATTTAGCCAAGCAAGCTTTTCCAGGTCAACAAGCCCCATTGCAGGAAGCATTTGAAGATGCCATAGGCCAACAAAACACAGAGTATAAGTACATGCTGTTTGACTTCACACAACAAACGCCTGAAGCCTACAGGCTCCGTGCATACGTACTCCCTAGCGATAAACAGAAACAAGTGATTTGGATGTCCAAAAAACATCCGACGACCATGAGTTTTGGATATTATCCTATCCAAGATGACTGGGACCCCATGGCTATACTGCCCGACACATGGGACCCCAGTGTGTACTTCATCCAGGAAAGTAGAGAACAGTTGGCTGGGGCTTCGGAAGCGCCCGCGGTCGGGAATGTGGAAGCTGCTTCAGAACTCGTCGACAGCGCCCGTGCCAATCTAGAAACGTTATCGAATGCTTTGCAATCACCCTCCCTCTCACCGCCGCCGCAACGGATCATCAATGAGAGAGAAGAAGATGAGATCTCACCACGACCTGCCGACATTTCACCAGCCACCGCACGTGTGTACGATGCTCTGGATGGTTATCGTGCCCACAGAACGTTACCCTCTACATCATCATCATTATCACAATCACCACCACCACCACCACCACAGATAACGACTGTACCACCGAACTCCCAGCAGCAGCAGGCTCCAACACCATAGGCTCCTGTCCAACGTTCCCACCACCACCCACACCACTACGGAAAACCCACCACCACCATTCGCCACTCGTCTCAATACTGCCATGAACTCCTACCTGAACACGGATATCCCACCCTCACAGTCTGTAGGTACTACTCCCGCCGCCGCCGCCGCTGCTGCGGCCGAAGAAGGTTCGAAAAACCAAATATTAAATGATCTGATGGACCAATCGGACATGCTGTTCAACATGATCCGTGAAACTAACCCACGTCTGTCTGACCCCGAATGGCGACGATTGCAAGACCGTATCGATCGCATCGAACCGTTAACGTATCGTGGACTGGTTGACCCATCACCTAAACCGCGGAAGTCACTACACCAGACGCCAAGATCACAACACCCACACCATGGCCAGTGGCTCAGAACGGACAGATCTCGGAGAAGGGGACCATTGCACCACAACCACCACGAGAACCAGCACCACTGTGAGAAAAGGAGGACCACAAACGGTAGAACGAGATTCGCAAAGCGTGACCATGACTGGGAATCGTCGTCGTCGCCTCCACCACCGTCCGTCCAAGGTCTCTTTCAGGACTTCGTCTAGGAACCTTCCCACGCCTCGACACCTTCCTCCTCCTCCTCCTCCTCCTCCTCCATTGAAACAGGGCATGGTCGGTGGTGGGTGGAAAACGTGATCCAAGACATGTTAAAGAAGAAGAAGAAGAACACTATAAAAAGAAGTTATTGAAAGCATCACCACATCATTGTTTCACCATGGCACGTGGCAGACGTCGTACACGGGAAATCAAGAAAAGTAAACGCTATACTATGGGAGGTAGACGACGACGCGGTAGAGGTTTGGCCACTAACCTGGCCGGCATCATTGACTACCTAAAAAGCAAAGCCATCAATTATGCGGGGGACAGTGCAGGGCATACCCTCAAAACCATGCTGGCCGGAACTAAGCATGGGAAAGACGCGATCCAATTTGCAAAGAATTGGTAAAAAAGCTATTAAAACTCTATAATAACTCTTACTGGTGACTGACCCATATGCCTCACAGGATGGTGAAGCCAAAAGGAGTCCGTTTCTCAAGAAGAAAGAGTCGGGTGAAATGTCATATTGGAGCACGACGTCGACGACGACGAAGAGGAAAAAAAGGAAAAGGATTGCTACTTGGATCACCTTATCCATTTAGAAACGTTCCCATCCTAGGCGCGATTATATAATCCTATAAAAGGTGTTAGTTCTCCTATTAGGGAATCTCATTTTTTTCACCATCCTCATCCTCCACAACATCGATATGGCTAGACGCGGACGTAAGAAAAAATTGTCAAAGACATCTCCAAAAACTACAGGGAGCTCGTAATGTATTCCACCTCGCACCGGGGGTAGTAACAACCAAAACAGCCCACCGACCTTTATCACTGTGGCTGGAAGGCTTGCCTACTTGAACACACTTAAAGGCGGGCGTTAGAAAAAAAAGTCACCATGTCTTGTAAACTACGGAAATTGTAAATTTCTGACCGCATTAGGTCATGGGAACAAGCATCAGTACCATAAATTGGCTTTAATGGTGTCCCCGGAACAAGTCAATGCTCGTAGTGAGGTGGCTCAACTTCCTCCAGAGGAGAACACCGGCATTACATCCAGGCCTTCTACGATCCATTCGAAACAAGTCCGACATCGTGAAAGCTATACGTGTCTTGGGGATCCCCGACAGCATTTGGCCAAACTTCAACGTGCTTTGCGACAACGTGGCGGTGGTGTGGGTCCTATCATTGGGATGATTGCCTACTCCGTTTTGCCTTTAATTCTTAAACCGCTTTAAACAACCCTCAAAAACAAAATTACTGAAAAATAGAACTGTGGAGGCCCATAAATACAGGTGATACCATTCATTCCAAATCAGTTGAAGTATGAAGTACAACGAGCGGGCTTACGTCGTCCACGAAAAGACATGGGTAATCTACAATCGGTCACGGAGGCTGAAGAGGCACCTCAAACAGGCGGGGCTCGTGACACGGATCGTATGGCCAAAATTACTGTCATCCAACAACGAGAACGTATGACACCTTATACCGAGAATTTGGTCGACGTCAATGACAATATCTTACGTATCATGAAGATCAAGCTTACCTCGGAAAGCAAAATCGACCTTTATGAAAATATGTTGAACGGTACAGACGTCTCTTGACCGATTCACGCGATTGGCAGAAGAAACAACGTGACCCCACAGACGGTCTACCACCATCACCACCACTACCACCCCATTGGCCCCATCGTCGACGTCACCACAGCCTGTCAGACCCGTTCCAGCACCCCGATATAAAAAAAACCGTCCTGACACCCCTTGGTTCCCAGGAGACCCCTAAAACCTCAAGATCCAAAGCCAACGTGAATGTCAGACTTAATGCACTACAAAATAGATTACCGACGCCTGCTCCTGGAACACCCTACAGACAGAAGCTTCGTGTTCAGTTACTTCACTACCTAGGATTAGCCCCACCCATCGAAGACCCGTCTACGATTCGTCACCAAGCCAAGACATCAATGACTGAGAAAGAATTGAACGCCCTCTCCCTTCGATTAAAGAAGCATAAAAAAAAGATTGGAAAGAAGAAGAAAAAGAACACTAGTATGGAAGGACAAGGACATGTCCCAGTCCCATCCTGGTTGAGTGTAACATTTAAAATAAAATAAAAACACATTCATTCTTAATTCATTTGTCACATCCATATTTTATTTCTGACACTCAGTTTTTTTTTACATTGAGATGGTTGGTTCCCCAACCCGTTCTCTCTCTCTCTCTCAAACCCGGATTAGGACCTCCTCCTCCTTCAGTAAGAAAGGACCCTGCTTGAATGTCCGTCAACAGCTTTAGCAGATCTTTCTCTACCTCCTCCTCTAGTTTCATAGACTCATGCAGTGGCTGTGGTTGTGGTGGTGGTAGCTGAAATTCTAGTTTATCTGAGGCTAAAGGGTACAGCAAAGGATTACCGCCATGGTAAGGTTGTTTAGAAAGGAAGTCGAAAGGATTTTCGAAATGTTCCACGTACGGTGTCGGGGGTGGCTGTGGGGGAATATGAAGAGTGAGTGCCGGTCGTACTTTGCCTTGTTTTTCCCCCTTTGTTTTACAGGTGCCTTGGGAGCCTCTTGGACTGGAATGGGTGTCACCACCGCCCCCTATTTGGGCTAGGTCCTGACTCATTGTTTCTGCCAAGGTACGGTATACACTGCTGTGTTCTTTCTTACTTCTCTTCTTTTTTTGTTTCTTTTTCTCCTCTTCCTCCTCCTTCTACTTCTTCTGCTTCTTCTTCTTCTTCTTCTTCTCGAGATCACATTGATCTTCTTCTTCTTTGAGCAAAGTCTTCAGTTATTTCTCTTTATCGGTGATCTTCTTCTGACGTTCCGCCTCCAGTTTTGGATGCCATTTCTGATGGCCGTCCTTAGTAGTCATCAGGTCATAGATCCTCTCGATCCTCTTAGGACGTTTGTCCTCGAGGATTTTGCGTTTCACGATTTGGCTCCAGGATGTCCAGTAACCCTCATCGTCGTCGTCGTTGTCGCGCTGAGGCTCTGGTGGGGGCAGAGTTTGAGGGATCACTTGCTTTTCTTTCTTATACACACAACCTCGAACAACCTTGACCTACTCGCTTTTTTTTGTTATCTTTGTTGTTGTTGTTCTTCTTCTTCGTCTTATCGTAAAGCTTTTCTAGCCTTGCTTTTTTTTCATCCTACGCAGCGGGACTCTTCCAAGGACGATCTTGTACACTGTCTGAAAAGACACCGTACGACAGATGCACGTCCATCAGTCGACCCATGTCTACTTTCATCATCTCGCGTAGACGTCTGTCGATGTCTTCCACATAGAGACGCATCTTTTAACGAACCATTATGCTACCCACCAGTGTAAATGAGGGTTCACTGAATTCACGCTCGTTCCAATTGGGCAGCTTGCGCTTCACCAACGTCAGCTTACACAGATCTTCTGCGGTCGCATCTGGTTTGCCTACGGCTTCCAAGTACTCGAGAATTTCATCCAAGTCCTTCACCATACGCCGTAACACTAGAATCATGGGTTTGTCCTTTCCCACCAGATGTATGTCATGCTCAAACTCTAAAACAGTCATGTCCTCTACAACTTTACGTTTCAATGTCAAAATAGGACGCAATTGTATTCCCACTCCTACAGATGATGATGATGAGGCCATGCTTCTCTCCAATTATTTTCTTACAGTTCCTTACAGCTCCGTGGTTGGGAATGAATGGTTGGTGTGCACAAACCCTCCTAAATAAGCCACTTGTTCTGCCGTGTCGTGCATCCGTTGCACATTGGGGTCTGTGACGTATTTCCGGTGCACCAGATGATGCACCAAAAATATACCCAGTTCCAACATCATCTCGAACAGTTTTTTTAGGAGACCACGACATCCAAAACGTCGATACCAAATCCTTGAGCTTTTACGTCACGTTCAAACTCCTTCTCTTGCGATAGCAAAATGCAGGATACATCCACTTTAATAACTTCTTGTTCACCAGATCATCTTGTGTACTCCCAGAATATTTTTCTACACGATCCCGCAAAATCTGCATCGTTACCTCGGACAACTCTTTTCTTAAAAACCAAAACCGGTCGATTAGTTTCATCCGCTCTTCCTTACGTTATGGAATGGATACGGTCTTCTGAGGGTAATTTCGTGAACCATTAACTCTTTCGGGTCCGATCGTGTGTGAGCTCAATTGGTGAAATCCTGAGTGCTAACTCAACCCTCCCCCATCAGTTCAAGTTTGGCTAGCCCGGGGCAGTTAAATACTGCTGTCTTTTTAAGCCGAGGGCTCAAACTTTTCCCACAATGCCATTTGGGAGAATTCTGTTCACTCGTTGTCGGTAGGTATGGCTGCTTCGGTAGGGTTTTCAATGAAATGTGCTCTAATTTTGGAGGAAAATGTCACTGTTAGAGAGCTAGAGGACATCATTAAGTCTGAAGACGGCTGAAAGGTACTTGGTTTGCTTCTAGTAGGCTTTGTGAGGAATTTCACAGGGTTTTTCCGTTGTGTTTGTGCTTTCAGACACAGGAAAACATTATTCAATGAAATCCTTGGAATCCTGCAGTTGGCAGTCGTTTACACCTTCTCAACCTATTAGGATGTGTTTTTGTCAATTTAAAGCAACGGCTTGAGTGCAAATCACCGCTCTTGGTTGTAGGGGTAAAAGACTCTACCGGAGTCCCAGAGGGGGGGAACCCTTGTGGAAAGTTTGTCCATTACCCAGCATGCAATTGGAGGTGGGTACAGGAGAACGTGGTGGAGAGAAATGCAGTGACAGGAATAGCGCGGTTCACAGTCGCTTGGTGTGTTTTGTGCAAACAAACCTGCTGGTTCGAAAGATTAAAGAATGTACTGTAACGACTGAGTGCTGATTTTGTGTTTGCTCTTGATTTCAAGTGCGAATGGGAAGGATGTTTTGAGCCGATTTTCAGCTCCTTAGAATTCGTGAAAATCGAAGAAACAAAAACGAACGCCAAAACAAATGAGCTTTTCTCCATAGTGAAAGAGTTAAGCGATGCCTGTTATAGTTCTGACTTTGAAGCCATTCATCCCTTCACATAATATCGCAACATTGTCTTTCCGGCATGTCTAGATGTGATGCAAAAATGTTTTCTCATATAGGTCTCAGGGGACCTATATTAACAGGCTCGGACCCGAAAGAGTTAAGATGGTGGGGAAACAAGTGCGACACGTCAATGACATGACGAGCTTAACCCGGTTCAGGAATACGCTGCTGGATGTCAGAATTAATTCATTTTGTAAACCGCAAATCTCTTTAACACTCGCACCTTGTTGTTTTAAGAGTGTCCAGGCAGTGAAAAATAAATCGCCTGATCTGTCATCGGCAGGACACCGCTCGCCTTGTGTAGTTCCCTACTGAAAATTAGAATAATAGTTAATATTCGATTTACCGCCGAAATAGGCGCATGGATTTCAAGTTTTGGCGGGCAACTTCGCAAGGTCAAGTCGTCTTTGGGACAGCAGTCGATATTAAAAGGCAATGTTATCCCCTTTAATTCTACGACCTTGATCTGGCTACGAAATTGCTTATATCAAGATCAAAGAGCTGTGGCAGGCAAAAGGCCAGAACAAGACTTCGACTCCGGCTGGCTGCAAGAACTCAATACGAAGTACTTCTACGTTGACACGTACTACGTGGTTGGTGAGGTAGATCGTTTGAATTGGTATTTATTCTGCCGGGGAAGGTTCGCTTAATTCCTTTCTTTGCGCGAATATTAGCCGAGATGTACACTCTGTGCGGATGCCTTGAGAACAACGAAACATAGGATTCTGACGGCAATCACACCGGAAATCGTGAGTTAACACCAACGATTCGCAGTCTTCAAGACCAGTTTCTGAGCTAATTCTTCAATGGAAAAGTTTTCGTATTACTTTTGACTCCGAATAGAATATCAATAATAATATCAATGATAACTTAACTCATTCTGTAAGCTCCTTTGGTAGTCAGTTCATATTGAATAATTTGTAGTTGTCTGGAAGTAGAATACCAGTAATATCATGTCTTAATCGCATTCTGCCTTCCTTGGGTAGTCAGTTCATTTTGAACTGTTGTTATCTGGAAGTAGAATATCAGTAATATAATTTTAAACGCATTCTGTCTAGCATTTTGGGTAGTCAGTTCATTTTGAACTGTTGTTATCTGGAAGTAGTATTCCTTGGGTAGTCAGTTCATTTTGAACAGTTGTTTATCAGTAATATATTTTTTAACGCATTCTGCCTTCCTTGGGTAGTCAGTTCATTTTGAACTGTTGTTATATGGAAGTAGAATACCAGTAATATAATTTTAAATGCATTCTGTCTTCCTTGGGTAGTCAGTTCATTTGGAACTGTTGTTATCTGGAAGTAGAATACCAGTAATATAATTTTCATTGGGTAGTCAGTTCAATTTTAACCAAACAATTTGGATTTATAGCCTGGATTATACGTTGGTAACTTTGCGAAGCTACCTGCATGTTAGTGCTAAAAGGTGGCGTAAATCTACACGGTAATAATTCCCGCCAAAACAGAATCAGAATCGTAAAGTATGGACTGAAAACAGCCACCCAGAAAACCTTGACCTGTAAGACAAAATGAAGAAGCTCAAGCCACTGATTGACCGACTCAAGCCGACATCCACTTCGCTACTCCTAACTCTGATTTCGCTGAAGGGTCGAAGCGATAAATATGACACACCTAAAAAGGCAGCTTTTAGCTGCCTGAGCGTTGCCGGGATATAACTTATTTCTTCAGTTCTAGCGTCTCCGGCATTTAAGTTTACCAAAATAAGATTGATTTCAAGTTCGGGAAGTCCTGGCAGCGTAGCTGGATTCAATTCACCAGAATGCCGTGAATCTTATTAGCGAAATTCGAAAGCTGTTGCGGGAAGTTTTTAACGAAATGAAATGTTCTGATTAGAATTAAGTGTCACGGCGTGTTCTTTATTTGTAACTTTCGAATGCCAGTAAACAAGTTAGTGTTGTTTAGCGCAAACTTGCATTAGAATACATGTAATGATGTATTTCGCCTGCGTGCGGCAGACGTCTACACGCAGGCCACGGTGTGTTTCAGTAGTGTGGTTTATTTTTAGCGTGCAATTTGGTCCTAGGCTTTAATAACTAAACGGAAATTTTACAGGATCCGATATCCATACGTTTTCTGCAGGTGTATACCAGTCACCTATTTCACACCTAAAAGAATCTTAAAGTTCAAACTCTTGAAGCAGAGCTCCTTCTCACATATCGGACACTGCTGTGAAATTTCTAGTATTCAATGTTAGAAAACGACGGGGAACCCGCATTCCTGAACAGGGTTAAGCTCGTCATGCTCAGTACGCTACTGACTAAACACATGTTAGATACAAGTCCTATTTATATGGGGAGGTACTCTCACCAGAAAACAACATCCTTCTCATCACCATCGAGGCTTTCTTAATCTCAATCTGGCCTTCTTAATCTGATTTGCCACCTTCTGCTCTTTATCCTTTTCCAAAGCCGTCTCTTGTTTCTTTAAATCCTCCACCCTAACTTTGATATCACATTGTCTCTTTCGTTCTTGTAAAGACTGTTGTGTTTCTTGGTTGACTTGACTTTTCCGGTGGAAGATTCTCTTCCAACATCCATCATCATCAATCCATGTGCGGTAACACAAGATAATCTCGGTCTGTGGAATGCCATAATTGCGGATGAAGGTCTTCATGAAATCGCGGCACTCGATATAACAGCTTCTCTGTTGTTGGGGGCCGTTTCCACAGACTGCTTCGATATGAGATAGAAGATGTGCAAAGGTGGGTTGAATATGATGCACCAATTCCCGGAAAGGATGGGTCAAATGGTTCAACAACCAGACGGACTCTGCATGGGGTACACCTCCTACAAACGTCTGTAGCGAGATGATGGGCGGGTCCATCTCGTTCTTCTTCATGGGTCTGGTTTGGATCTCCAATGCAAATGTATCTAACCTCACGGGTCTGGATAGAATCTCCAATCTCGCTTCCAAGTAGTGGCCCAACTTCTCATTTCTCGCCATCTTGCGGTCCTCGGCTATTCGTTCCATACCTAGCTGTAGATGTACCTCCTTTTCCTTCAATCATATACTTGGCATGGACAATGTTGAAGTCCCAGTCCTTAGTTACTATACGATTCAGTGATAGGGGCTCCATACCGCGGCCTGTACAGGCTGTTCTGCTCCATTTCTTGAATGCTGAATTCGTGCCGACCGCCATTGTAGCGGTAGAGACTAGGTAGACATATGAGTCTATGGGTCATGGTGAACTCGTTTATCTGTGTTGTACATATCGCCGAACTTCCACACCGCTCTTCTTTCTCAGTCAAGTAATCAAGGTAGGCTTCGTAGGCATTGTCATGAGTGGATGTAAACTCACGATCCTTTACATCACAGTCATTCGTCTCCCAAGTCACGGCAGGGTCTAAGATTCTCCACACATAATGTCTTGGCAGAGCCCCATCCAAAGGACCAAAATTAGTCAACCTGGCCTCTATTTTCTTCTTACAATCCTTCCCGACACCACGCACCGCAACAACCTCACTGGTCACACTCTCCATCCCGAACCACAACCACAGCACAATGTTTTTTCCCACTGTTTTTTGAGAACCTTTATTTTATACAACATTTCTACCATGACGTACTTCCGTCTTAGATCGATGCATGACGAATCTCCGCCTCGCCATCGCTATTGTCCCGCTCTGGTTGGTGTGTCATTTCCTGCATGTCACACCAATGGTTCATAGGTGTCAGATACTTATCTAGCCTATTACCCCCATGGTGGGCTACGTATTCGACTTCGTTCAACATGGTCTTCCACAATGGCGTTCCAGGACCGAGATCGCTCTCTGGTGTGCTCACTGTCACGACCATCTCTTTCATATGGTTCTTCAGAGAAGTCACCAAGTTAGAATACCATTCATGTAGACCCATCAGGACTACGTAGCAGGCCTCGCGGTCTTCTACATCCATTTTGGAAGATCACAGGGCTCAAGCTCAATCATGTCTCCTCCTCCTCCTCCTTCCACAGAATGTCTGAATCAGATTCGTAATGTTTTTCAACGCGTTAAACACCTCGGTAGTTCCTATCACCCTGATGGTTATGAGGGATTTGATTCGTACGAGAGAGAACAATTTTTTTAACTCCGTTATCGAACGCTTCCTACAATAGTAACCTCACTTTTTTATTATACTTTACACAAAACGGAAATGCGTCATAGGCCTACATCCCTTAGTCCGAGTCTTCGTTGTCGTTGTCGTCGTCTTTAAGCACATCCCATTTTATCACCAATGCTGCCAAAACTACAGAGTCGCTGACTTCACTCATAGTACTAAAATCCAAATGAAAGTCTGTCATGGCCTCTAGCAATCGAAGCCACTCCTCTGGAAGTGATGTGTCCTTCATTGCTTTTACAATGTATCGGAAGGTACTACTAGCTAGGGTTTTTTCGTCACCCCCGGAATCAATATACTTCCTTAAAGGTATATAACCCGGTTGCGGCCTATTCTCTTCAAACCATTTATCCATGGTAAAGTTGTGTGTGAGCGTTCTACAAAACTAAATATTATGTCCTGTCCCCAGTTATTATACTTCAAAGAAACCGGAAATGCGTCATAGGTCCAAGCTTCGACTTCTCCTGATCCTTATTCTTCTTGGGATAATCCCACTTCGGTACTTTTGACAACCGGATCAACTCTTCTATCCAAGCTTGGCACAAATGACCCTAAAATCTATCACTTTGCTATATTTTCAAAAGTTTCCAACATAGAAGATTGGATTTTTGTGGGAAGATGAAGACCGACGACCTAAACAAAATCCGATGATTTCATCTACCGTAAACCACTTGATGACGTCACAGTTACGTCATGTATCCATTTATAATAGGTTTCTCGATGTTTTCAATTACCTTCAACATCAGTAAATTTTATATTTTCGATTTCCCATCATGTCGACAACAAAGAAACCGAAAACCCGAGTTCGATTGGTTAAGAGGGAGAAAAGTTATTAAATTTTGAATTTTGGCAATTTTCCCGCCAAAATTTGGCGGGAAATATTCAATACAGAACTATTTACAAAATAACTTCCTCATTCATCTTTTAGAGTTTAATATATTTGTTTACGACAATCTAGCAATCAAAAGAGTAAATCGGTACCCACAACCGTATGTTTTTAGAATTTTCGATTTTTGAGAGGAAATATTTTAAAATTCCCAGTGAAAAAGAGGAAACGTCATTATGACGTCATATATTTTTGAAAACGTCTTTTAAAAATAACTATTCAAGTATTTTTTCGGGTTTTAAAGAGGAACTGTACTTACTGTACACTGAATAGCCGCAATATGGTCTTTTTATGTTTATTCAATTTAGAAAGCATGACTGATGTCAGACCCATGACGTCAGAAAATGTGACGTCACAGAAAACTTCAGTTCTTAATAACTCAGCAAATATTTATCGTAGAGACTTTAAAATTGCGGCAATCAAAAACACATATTTATGTTGTTGTGATAACATGTTTTATTTCAAACGTACAGGTAACGCACAATTTGACCTTAAAAGGAGTCGTTCGTTATGACGTCACACCAACGTCAATATACAAACGTGTTTGATCCTAAAGACGTCATTTTAATATTAACATACGAAAATGTCGTTAAATTTGACAGCGAATTAATCAAGATGTGCTGGTTTATATATTTTTGGCTCGCTTTTAGTGATCGATTTTGAGGTAACTTATGCCAGGCGTGATCAGCTCTTCGGGCTTGATCCAGCCCGGACCATAGTCGTAACCTAGATTTTCATTGGCGTAAACCTCGTCGTTCTTGAACAAAGCAATTTGTAGATCATCCTCGTCGCCCTCCTTTTCTTTACCATCATGATTGTAACACAAGGAGATTGTGCTTGCCCCTCCACCCAGGTAATAGGTTCTGAAACAATTCCCTCCACGGGACCAACTTCGCCAAAGGCAAAGAGAATATTATGACTGCATAAACTGTGATGCAGTTCTTTAGCTTTCTGACTAGAGTGAGGCATAATCCTCATCCATGCGGTAAAGTTAGTGGCCATGTTAGCGCTGGGTGGGAAGCTGATCGTCCAAGACCGTTTCACGATAAGACTAATTTAATGTTATGTTACAGATCTATATGTGCGGCGCAACCCCGCGTGTCGGCTGTGCGTCACAGTCCCTACATATTTTTCAAAGAGGCCCTATTTTTTCGCTTTGTTATACCACCCCAAAGCCGCGCCGCGCGCCTCTGACGCGTTTCCGCCGCTTTTTGATCCACTCCCACTATCCTTTGCGCTTCCAATACTTTTTCCCCGTTTTGCCTATTTCCGAAATGACGTCATTTCTTTCGTCCACGCTGCAAAAACCGCTGATGACGTCAAAGATCAGAAGTCATTTTTTTACCGGAAGTAAAATTACCTAGGCTGACATCATTGGTGTCAACACCTTGACCTTTTTGACGACATTTCTTTTGTTCTTTGCCTCATTTGCATAAAAGTACCTCTGCACCCAACTACCCCTACCTTACTACTACCATAGCCTGACTAGTTATCTCGTTGTGGAGTTCGATTTTTTTCCTTAGCGATCGAGTGTTTGCTCCATTTTTTGTGAATTTAAGCACATTAATGAGCCGAATTTCGTCTCGTTGTCCATCATCCCCAGCTGCCACCAATGTAAGTCCGGACGCCAAGAGAACACAACACATCCCTTTATTCTCTTTATTAATCTTACGAAACATCCGTAACAACAGCACGAGTCGCTCCATCTTCGCTTCTCTCCTCGATCCGCGTTGGACCGAGTCACGTGGTTACAATTTCTAGTATTACCAATTGCGTAACATTCCCGGTTCTAGCTAATATACGCTAGTCCTTGTATATAAGATACTAGGTGGTCAAGCTGCCAAGTATATTACTGATCTTCTTACTGAACGGAATCGTAATATAAATTTACGTGGCCAACGTTCACTCGTGATCCCTCGAGTAATATCTACTAAATATGGAATTCATTATTTCCAGCACTCTGCTAGCAAACTCTGTATCTCATTGTCTGACTCTATTATAAATTTTCCAAAACATATTGACATTCGAATTTTCCCGTTTTCTTTTTGATATTATTCTCATTACGTTTGATCACTTTCAGTTCCTTGCGAAGGCCTTCCACTTGGAGCAGAAAATGGCAATATTAAAGCAGACCATTTCAAGTCGTCTAGTGCGTTAAGCAGCTATAAAGCTCACTATGCTCGACTGAGGGGAACCAACTCTGGGTGGAAACCAAAAAGACAAAGATCGGGTGAGTGGCTGGAGATCAGGTTCTCACGATATCGGCTATTGACAGCTGTGGCAACTCAGGGTGAAAACTCCGATTTGGTGACTGCTGGGTTTGTGACGGCATATAGTTTGCTGATGGGCAACTCCACTCTCAATAAAAACGAAGGAATTCAGGTACGTACGTAACGCAATATTCCCAATGTAACGCAATACTCCTAATGTACAGAATCTGAAGCATCATTTCTTCTTAGAATTTATTTAATTTGCTCTAAAATGTGCTGTGTTTAACATGGGCAAATGGGAGCCGAAAGAGAAGAAGTCTGATACTAAAATAAATACAAATCGTTTGTTTTGCGTCGAGGTAATAGTGTACTTACCCTTTACACCGAAAAAAACAGCTGAATTCAAATCGTGTAAACTTGGGCTACCGGTTGAGGTGACCACTTTTTCCACTCTTTCCGTTAGATTCGCGTACCATTTCCCCTGTTGTTTTTTTTTTTTTAATTTCCAACTAGTTGGTTTGATGTAAATGGTAGCCAATCCTGGTCTTCCAAGCCAGTGGTTTATGTTTAAGTATTCGAAGAATTCCAGGGCCGAATTGGAATTTAGGTTTGATCTTAAGGAGCTAGGAAGAAAACCGAAAATTTCTCATAGTTAGGGCGAGATACCAACAAACTGAACTCACGTTTGTTACAGCTGCGATTGAAAATCGAACCTGGGCCAAAGAGGATAGAGGCGAAACGCCAATGCCCTGCGAGGTTATGTTATCTTGCATGTTTCAAATAAAACATTAAAGAAACAGGTCACCTAATCATTTGCAGCAGAGATTACAAAAATTAAATTATGATTACAGCGACTTCATTGAAGTTCAGGTGTTCAAAGCCAGAACCGAAACCCATGTGTGATTGAGTTTTAATGTGTGTATTATTTAAAAAAGTCAGCATCTAAATTCTGATAAACTTATTCACTCTTTGTCGTAGTTCAAAGGACCTGCTTTTGCAAAAGGAATATCTAAAGTTCAACTTCCCAACCCAGTGGTTGCCAAGAGGGTGCGATTTGTACCAACACAATGGGTGGAATCCATCGTGATGCGTGTAGAGTTGTATGGGTGCACATACGACACGAAATAGTGGAATTTTCCTAAAGGAAATCCCAACTGTTGGAACAAATTTCCGTGAAATTGTTGGCAATTGTTCTAAATTGAAAATTAGTTGAAAACATTGTAAACTATATTTTAGGTTTATAATTTTTTTTATCTGATGACGTTTCACGGCGGTCACTATTGTTACACGATAAAAGAGCTATTGTTTTCTGACAATAGGGACCGCCGTGAAACGTCATCAGATCCAAGATGGCGGCGCCCGCGAAATTCAAAGCCCCAAATGGCTTATAGTTGTATTCAATGTTTCATAAAGTAAAATATATTTTCCAATATTTCCAATAAATTTCCAATTTAGACTATGTTGCCAATAATTCAACAGCAATTTGTTCCAACATTTGGGGTTTCCCTTAAGGGGACCTCGGCTTAAGAACAATGTTTACTCTCAATTATTCCTTATGGATGCCTAAATGTATTGCTGTTTGTAGTCTGTAAATCGTACACTAGATCCACATTCTTCTCCATAGACTAATTTGAATTTCGGCGCGCCTTTAGCGCTTTTGTTCTGTAACAACAAGGACAATAGTGTTACATCGTAAGATTCATCTTCAGGCAGCGGGTAACTAAAATTAGTTTTTGACAAGAATTTGGTATATAAGTGATGGGCTCCTGATGACATCTAGTATACGATTTATTATGAAAAAATACAGCAATACATTTAGGCAGCCATAACAATCATTTCAGAAAACAATGTTTCTAGTGAAGGTTCCATTTAAGAAGCTATGTTTGACACTAAGGAATAGACGATTTGCACTAGAGTCATTTTTAATTACTACGACTACTAGAATCGTATTCAAATTCGTATTCCAATTCAGATTTTTAAATTCCTTGACAATATCAAGGCAAAGGTCCCAAGTAGAGGAACAAAAGAAACCTCGCAAAGAATTCTGGTAGTTATAGTATGTCACGTTATGCAGCATATCGCCTATTGTTCTCCAGTAGCATGCTGGGACATTTTGAAATCTCATATCCATATCTCTTAGGCAGGGAGGTTGAAACTTTAACATATCATAGTTGTGTATAGTCCTTTTTAACATATATGGAGGGAGCGTTTTAGTTAACGAAAAATATATGGTTCTCCATGTTCTATAACAAATTAATGTTCAAATTTCGTGCATTGTACAAAATCCAAGTATGTGATTGGCTAATGAGCGTGCATTATTGGTGACCACAGCACTCGACCCAGACCCTCTCTTACCTAGGGGAAGGGAGACCTAGTCCTTCACTTAGTTACGTGTTTGGACGGCTTGGAAAACCTCATCGCATATTAAACAGTGAAAATGCAGACAATTACTAGAAAGGTAACGGCAGGATTGAACTCTGTTGCCTGTGTGACAGAAGATATATATTTTGAGGCGAACATTTGCATAATCGCTCGTTGGAAATGGCTGATTTGCGAGTGCTGGAAGTCCAACTTTACAAGTCAACATGTGTCCGAGTGAACAAAGGTTTCTACAACACTCTAGTAGTCTTACTTAAGAAATGGATTGTATTTCCGAGACCTTACTCTGTCAATAAGAGGAGAAAATTAAGCGAGAATTCAGTGGATGGTTCGAAAACCCAATATATTTGATTTGGAAAATGTTTGCATCGGAGCCGAGCACATGGCCGGAGGCCGGTTTCGAGTCAAGATTTCAATTCACTGCCCCACTGGAATCTGCAGGTTAGTTATTTTCGAATGAAAGAAACTATTAAAGAAAGCAGACCATCTAGGAGTTAAGCCAGCTAAATAATTGATATTTGAATACATGGCTCCAAGAGAAACGTTTTCGAGTTAAATGTACAATCATACTATTCACCTCACATTATGTTTTCAGGCAAACATTTGCATAATCGTTCGTTAGAAATGGCTGATATGCAAGCGCTGGAAGTACAACAACTAACAAGTCAACATGTGTCTGAGTAAACAAAGTTTCTACAACACTCTAGCAGTCCAAACTGAAGAAATGGATTTTATTTCCGGCGAGACCTTACTCTGTCAATAAGAGGAGACAATGAAGCGACAATTCAGTGGAAGGTTCGAAAACCTAGGATATTTTTATTTGGAAAATGTTTGCATCAGAGCCGAGCACATGAAGGCCGGGTTCAAGATTTCAATTCACTGGAATCTGCAGGTTAGTTATTTTCGAATGAAAGAAACTATTAAAGAAAGTAGACTATCTAGGAGTTAAGCCGGCTATATACTCGATATTTTAATACATGGCTCCAAGAGAAACGTTTTCGAGTTAAATGTACAAACATGTACTCGCAAGGCGTCAACTAAACTGACCGAACGCCAAAGTAAATTATTCTTTGCAAAGTTATATACTTCTGTTTCTATTCATTGTCTATTGAAATGACTTTTCTTTGTGGAGATATTTACCGTAAAATGATTTAATTCATGCGAAATATTTGACTTCTTTATGAAATTGTTATTGACAACTGATTTCAATTAAAATTCACGGCTGACAGTGCACTCAGTTTGAATATTAAAAGGGTTAGAGACTTTATGTTTGTGCTTTATCGGAAAAATACAGTCACTTGCTGACTGTACGATGAACTCAAAATTTCTTCATACTGCATTCGGCCTTCGGCCTCATGCAGTATTCATTATTTTTCGTTCATCGTACAGTCAGCGCGTGCCTGTATTTGTCGATAAAGAACTCACAAGCAGTCTCTAACCCTTACATAATGCACGCTCGAGGTCTTGAAAAACTACGGATGCACGAGCGGACGCGAGAGAATTTAGCAGATTTTCAAGACCTGATATCAATAGATCTCCACGGAACGAACGTTTCGAGCGTGTATCAAGGAAAACAAGCAGGCTGAACAGTACTCTATTTACACCGGTCTTACCTGTACTCCTTTGAGGTATGGAAGTCTGGCGGTTACTTTCAGACAGGAAAACGAAACAGTTAGTAAACAGGGAGGGACAGGGGGATAGTCTGAAAGTAGCCAAGGGAACAGAATACAGGCAAGAGGCTGACCTGAGGCACGCACGAATATCCCGATGATAATGTTGCTTGTAGCTCTCCTTCTGTCTTTTATCGAAATGCCGGGTAGTATATTCATGTGTATGGTGACATGGCCTCTTACGTCGCCTGGGTAAGACCGCTGAAAATAGTATTCTATATTGTTTTGGTTTAAACAATATATATTCTATACATTTGGTCCAAGAGCTAAAGCTCAACGACGGGGCTTATGTAATTTAAATAAATAAACATAATTTGCGGATAAGGGACACCAATATACACATACATGTACATACACACAAATATTGAAATAAGTAGACTGGGAACTAAAGGAATTAAATGTGCGGGAATTCTAGTATCAAAATAACTATTCAAACGCAATAATAACCAACATAATTTAACATTAACGTTAAAAAGAGTAGCATTGTGAATAATAATCCGGAAGAAACCTTTACTTTAAGAAAATAAACGTGCAATGTTGATTTCTAGCTCAACACATATTCGCATTTCAAATTTCACTTGTTCAGTCAGTTTCGCCTTGTTCTTGTCCCGGTGTTTTTGCATATAGTAGTCGTTGGATTTGATTGCCCGCATACTGGAGCGTCCTGGAATATAGTTATACACCCCATTTCATTGTCTAGACAGACAGTATTTTATTTGGAGCTTTGTACGAACTTGTACATCAACTTGAATCCAAATATTTTATATGGTATTTCTAAGATATCTCGAAGAGAAAAAACAGTTAAATATGTTGTTTCGGAGTTTAGGTGCTGGATCTATCATTAAGAGGAACAACGGATCATCTGACATTCCTTTTCGATTGATATTAATTAAGGGAGATAAATTGAGCTAATAATGCACAAGTCATTTGAAATCCCCACCCCGGGCATAGCGGGGGCATCATTTTTCATTCTTCCATTTTTCATTCTTCCATTTTTCATTCTTCCATTTTTCATTCTCCCGGGAGGTGGGGTCAACGGTCATAGCCACTTCCCTTTTCTACCGGCTAGGGGGATATTGGGGGATTCACATTTCCGCCTCATGCTAATTTGACATACACTTGCATCATTATCACGGAAGACTCGTTCAACCTTCAAGCGGTAAATAGATTGATAGAGCGCTAAGCATGGCGTCAACGACAAGTATATCAAAATCCATACCCTTTCCCAGGCCAAAACCGTAAAAAGGTACTCTATCCCATCATAAACCATACCCTATCCCGCGGCACATACCCGTATAGCCCATAAATGGGAGTAAACCCCTCTGCAACCAACCGCGATCCAATCGATCCAACCAATATGGCGGCCAGGCGGAGGGAAGGCCCCAACCTCTTTCCCAGGGTCCCCTTTGCTCCTGTGCGCCGGCTACGCAGGCTAATCGTAGTACTACCAGGATTTATCTTAGCTAAAAGATAATCCTAAAAAGCCGTTAATTTTTCATTGGTGTTAAAGCGAAGCGACCAATAGCACAGTCATGTTCAAGTTTAACGGCATATCCGGCCTGGCTTTCCCACTGATGAAACTTACCAGGAAACTATCCAGTGCCACTCTTCATTTATTGCTCTACATACAGAACGTGTTAAGGCTATTCTATCTATACAATTTGAGAAAATTAAACAATATACAGGTCAGTCAGTTGAACCATTAAAAATCACTGTTACAACAGTATTTGCCGGTCAATGCAATTTCGTACCCAGACCCCATTTGTTTCTTACTTGAAAGAAAGAAGTGGGGTTTGGGTACGATATTGTGTCCAATGTTGCATAACGCATTGTCCAATGTTGACTATCGCATAGACCCATTCGAAAAATGGTGTCACCAAACTTGGGTTGTTAGAAAATGTTGGCACTAAAATAAGCACTGCCACTTCAGAGAGGATGCAAAACTGAGTACGTTTGTAAAATTTAAATAGCATAGCACCAAGTGTTGCGAAGTTACCGAGGTTTAAAATAAGAGAGTTTTGTATGAGATTCAGGACATCAGGACTGACTAGCCTCGTTTTCATGTTTCTTGAGAGTTTCAAACGCTGATTGCTTTGTCAGGATATATTCTTCTGTTATCAAAGTGCTACATGTTGCTAACGTGAACTCGCTCTTTCACATAGGCTAGTTTATTCTTAAGACAATATTGAATATCAACATTATGCAAATTAGCGGCAGCCATTTTTCGAATGGGTCTATTGTGTAATGTCGAATGTCGTGTTGAGCAAAGTTGAATTTCGGTGAAGTTGATACACCTGTCAATCATCGGTAAGACTCGAATGTCACACTGTCTCGTGTAAAATAAGCGCATTATGAACTCGAAGGCTGTGAGGTTGGATAATGCATTGCGAACTCAGTTGGACGTTGACAGGTCTTAAGTTCAAAGACGGACTGGGCTACAATTTGGGAACTTGAATGTTGTATTGTCCGAGGTTGAATGTTGAACTTGAAAGACTTCAATGTTGAATAACAAATGAATGAGCAATTTAAGAACTTGCATGTTCGATTTACGAACTGGAATGTTACATTCTCCGAGATTGAATGTTGAACTTCGAAGACTTTAATGTTGAACAAGAAATGAATGTACAATTTACAAACTTGGATGTTCAATGAGAAGTTGCATGTCCAAAGTTGAATTTTGGCGGGGATGAAACGCCATACAAGCACCCTGGTGTTCCCATGCTTTAATTAGAGCTTGGTTGTCAACGTATGCATACACCCAGCAATTACGAACAGAGTCTTCAAAGGCGGGTAGGACACTAGCCAAGGATAAGGTTTCTTTGCCGGCGATATCAGTAGACATCGTGCCGTGATCCCAGTAATCAGAGGCAGGTGTAACTATGTCATCCTGACTTAGTAAACCACCCCAGGCAAAAGGGGATACATCAGAAAAAAGCTTAATATGACGATGACGCTCAGAGCGCCACGGAAGAAACCCATCGCAGGATTCAAGAAATAATCAATGCTCCACTTAAAGCGTCGGATAGTTTAAGCGGTCTAGATGACCGAGAGGAACTGGATACGACTAGGTTGATTTTGTTTGTAAACAACCTCGAACCTGGATCGGCTAGGCTCATAGAGGTACGTTTTCCGAAAAGCTTTTGCAGTGTGACAAGATCTATGGTGATAGAGGACAGCGTGGTTTTAAGCAAATCGATGAACTTTGATTCTTTTAGATGACAAAAGAGTAACTGCTTGCAAGTGTGAGTTAGATGTGAAACCCAGATAAGGAACCTGCTTTGAAGGGACTAGAAGCGATTTCTGCAAGCCAAGAAAATATCCCGCCAGGGAAGCAAATCACGAAAATTGCCTTTTATATAGATGTGCTCTACACTCAGACTACAGTAAAACTTTTCTGAAAAAGGAAACATATCAGGTAGTTAAGAGTGACGGGATGAAAATGTTAGTGACACTACGCCGAGAAGTTTCTGAAACTGCAGTGCTTGACAACTACATAGGTTCTACATACATAGACACAAGAGACCGGTTCAAGGTTTGAAATTCTAGTGCTCAGTGAAGTGGAGCTTTGGTTTCACGCAGCCATAAACTGACAAACCGCGCTAGGGGAATTATAATTATAAGCTAACATTTCAAATATTCAAAGTGAAGGATTTGGCTTTAACATGTCCGAAGCCGTCGCCACGGGGGAGGTTCAAGGGTTTAAAAAAACGAACTACGTTACTTTGCATCTTCCTCGTCATATTAAAGGCATCAAAACACCAGTTTGGACACTCTTGCACTGCATTTTACGTATATAGAGGATAATGTAGACGCGATCCTGCCCTATTTGAACGGCTGATAACTGGTCAATAAATTGTTGTTCATACAAGCAGGCAATTCGGGATTGAGAATCGTTGAATAAATTTTGAACTAAAAAAACCCGACTTCCAGTTATGTTCATTGCCTTGTTTCGTTTGACTTATACGCAATAATCAGTTGTGGAACCGTTGCTCGAAATGTCATGACCTTGGTTTGCTTTGGCTTAGTTTGTGAGAGAAACTGACAAACTGATAGCAACCGGTCGAGGTACAAATAAAAGGCAACTTACACTGAGGCCGCGGTACCGTTGTTAAAAAGCAATCTTGATCTAAAGTTACACGCCCTCTAGGGCTCTCTAGTAATTTGCAGCTTGCATATTGTAAATGCTGCCAATTTTGATTTGGTTTGATTGAAATGAAGCGTGCAATTCAAAACAAACTTCGCTCGCTGTCAAATGCAATGCAAAATGTTGGTAAAATTGTCAATTGGTTCTCAGATACGGAAATTTTAATAAAGCTAGCTATTTTTGTTCAAAGTTCTCCATGGAAAGGACTGCGACAGTACCACTTTAGAACATATATGTAGACAGTTCGGTTTTAGGGACGGACCATTTGAACTTTCTAGATTTATGGTATTTTCCATGTACATTAATTACATTAATTAAAAACATATATATTAGGCATGTTTTCACAAAAGGAGCCTTAGAACCTAAGACCCCTTTTGTGAAAACATGCCTGATCTTGTGTGCCTTTAGCTTTAAAAGCCAGTAACTCGTTTTTTTGTCTTTTTCTTGAAATGGCAAATGACAGTTTAAAACTTTTCTGGCCTTTCTATCCCATAATGGCGTCGCGGACGGAACATTGCTGTGTTCCTCTATGCGTTGGAGGCAAAATTGTCCTTTCGAACTAGGATGCACGTTGCATACTCGATGCGGGGATAGCCTCGTTTTCGAGTAGTGAACTAAATATGCGCATAAATATTAAGAAGAGTGAATTGGCATATATAACTAATCTCTTGTACACGAATGCATTATCTGTCCTATTGGAATGTGCCTTTGATTATGAGCTTAGATAATATACCGTCCTGTGTATGGAAGAAAAAAAGCAGAATGTCTTTAAATATTGCGAGGGGAAAAGGCCCGAGCCAAATTTTTTGAGATTTTACTGCACTCTAAAACACTGGTTTCCTGTGTTCTGGAGACTAAACATTGGCTGAACCCCCCCCCCCCCCCCCCCAATCAATTTTCTAATGGTCCGTCCCTTAGCTTGTTGCGTTCGCCCCATCAGTCTCTCAAAGAGTTTGCAAATCCTCCGAAATATAAACATGTACCAACATTACAAGCTGATTCAAAAAGCCATAGATAGAGAGCAACAGCACAGTCGATACAAGCGGCTGCTTCCTTCCTTAAAAGAATTAAGCTCGCATAAAAACATTTCAGAGGACAAACGCAGGATCGAAAAAATCTCTAAACTTCAAAGAAAACTCCGATGGAGACAATGTTTTGTCAGAACTCGTGGACAAACAAACTACGAGTACAACGGTACACAGGTAAATGTTGTGATCGTCAACCCTAACGAGAGAGTAGAAACGAGAAGCTCTTTCTCTGAGAAGTCGAAGTCCATCTTAGTGAATCTTTCCGAAAGAAATGGACGACCGTTGCATAAATGTATTGAGGCGGATTTCTGATTATTTCCTAGCTCAACGGCCGTGAAGTCAATAGCCGGGTTGCATCTCTGCAATTTGGTCGACAATAACACTTTTCAGTGGCGAATTAATTCATGGTTCGTTCCGAGTTCGCTTTTCCGTAAATATCATACTTTTTCCAAAGCCTGTCGAAAGCACAGCCAGAACAGCTTTACCTAGAAGCCTCAGTAGGCTCTGCTAGCTTCCTCCTGCTCCGTTTTCAAAGTACATTTACCCAGCCGCGGAGAAAGAAGCGCGCAGCTGTGTTCCCTCTAGAAAACCTCTGGAACTAGGGTAAAGGCGAAGGAGATAACTTTGAAAACGGAGCAGGAGGAAACTATATACAGAGCCGACTTCTAAGTAAAGATCTTCTGACGCTTTGGAAATAGTATGATATTTACCGGGGTATTTACGGTTTACGAACTTGCGAAAAGAGAACTCGACAGCAAACCTCTCGTAATTCGCCGATCGCTGCCTTCGCGGCTCTTTCTCCATGGCTGTTCTCTCTAGAAAACCTCTGGAACTAGGGTACTTCACCTTAGTCTTCAAAAAGGACAAAGCTTTTTGTATTACTCGCCATATTTTATCAACTGCAAGCTCAGTACACAACACTTATTCTAGTTACGCCGCTTCGCAGGCTACACTTATTCCTTTCAGTTCTTGCTTTCAACACTTGCCGCGATAAGCTTTGATTGACACCGTTTCAGGTGGACGGGATCTAACTTTTGTACTCAGAAACCAGGGATTTTCGGGCAGGCGGTCTTTCAGATCTGCTTCTTCTCCCCCACCCCCTCCCCCCTCCATTTGACATTCGATCCCAAGTCTCAATCACGCTCGGCCAATATGGCGGCCGCTTCGATGATCCGTTTTCTGCGCGAACAAAACACCATCTAGCGCCTGAAAGTAGGCTAGGAACTTGGATACTCCGCTGAACTTCAGAGCAGGCAAGTGGAGTGCTCTGAACTTCAGAGTAGGGACTTGGATAATCTGAACTTCACAGGCAATTTTCAAGTTGAGTTAACTCTGAACTTCATATTAAGGAAGTTGGATACTCTGAACTGCAGAAAAGGCAATTTGGCTTTCCGGACATTATTTCAGCTGAAGTTAAAGTTTTTTTGCAGAGATTATTTAGTAAAGTTCCCTAAAATGAAGTGTATTTTAATGCGATTGTGCAGAAAAAAAAATAGATTAGAATATGACAAAATGTTTGAGAATGTGTTTCCATTAAAATGTCGAAAATACTTGAAAACACCGACAGTGTTATTGATCCACTCTAGTACTTCGTCGGCTTGCGCACAAGGAGCTTTGAAGGCCATGCACGCCCATATATCTGCATGGAGATACAATTCGCCTATGCCAAAATGTGTAGGATCATTGAATGCTAGGGCTGACACATCTGCCAGCCTATTGTCGTCAAGAACATTATTGAGCAACGAGTCCGTTATATGCGGATTGGCTGCCATCTCCCAGGCGTGAGCGGGAGCGAACCAGAACTAAGCGACCCAAGAGACTGTGCGAGGCTGAAACGCGAATGGGTCAAATCCTGGCGTTACTTCCCACCGATAGGAGTCTCTTTTAAACCTTTTGTATCGTGTCTGGAGAGAGAACGAGAGAAAACAAAGGGTAAGCTCGGGAGATGGCAGCCATAACCCCGGTAGTCTGAGAGGGAATTATACTCCCCTTCAAGGCTGCCATCACAAGGACTACGGGGTGCGCGCAAGGACATATAGACTTTCTCAAAGTCCCTTAAAACGAGATTTTCATTTCCCACCTTCGCTTCTGTTGAGTTTGTTGGTATCTCGCCCTTGCTCCGAGGGTTTTTCTCCGGTTCTCCAGTTTTCCTCCCTCCGCAAAAACCAACACGCTAAATTCCAATTCGATCTGTAGATTAGCCGGGACCTGGCTTTGATCAGCCCCCGTGGTTGTTTCTGGTCTCGTTAGAAATTCAGAGTTTTACTTCGTCGCTCGCTTCAACTCGCGCATCGCGCTCGTTCTAAGAGGAAAAGAGATCGACTTGTAGCAAGTCTAAAGGACATATTGCGAAAATGAGTAAAAAAATATAGGGAACAACACACAATTTTGCTACAGCGTACGATGAAATCATTTAATTTTCCACATCAAAACTTGCCTTATCTGGTTACATAGAGTAAACAAACAATCGGAAATAAGCTCGACATTAAATTATTCAATTCATAACAGTCGTATTACAGACAGTAAAAATATTACTGGAGTTTTCCGAAAATAATTTTTTTACGCCCTCTGCCGAAGGAACCAGTACAATGAGGAGAGTTTCTGTTTGATCTCTGCCGACGGAAGCATTGCGACATCATATGGCCTGCGATGCCGCAGAAGAAACACGTCGGTCGAGCGGAGTATCGTGACGCATTTCTGAGAGGTGTGAGCGACCTCCGGTAGGGTGTGTCGGTTACACGTCTGAAAGACTTGGCGAGCGAGTCGATAAAAGACGAATACTCATTTCTAGCTAATAGGGCGAGAAAATATGCACGGAACTGGACCTGGTCGACCTGTAATCGTTGCCGGAGAGTTGTGGCAATAATATCATAGGAGGGCGCCTTTTCATGATATGACTATCTGGCGCAGAAGGCCAACTGCTCCGCCAGGCGGAGAGCTTCTTACTTGTCGAAATCGTCCTTACAGCGCATACCACAGGCGGTGACCTTACGGATCATAGACTCTACAGCGGGACCGCGAGTCTCTCCATCCTCTAGCGTCTTTATGCGCTGTTGCAGTTAAAAAAAAAAGTCAAACAATTGTATGAGGCTTAAATACGTATAAAATAAGAATCGCAGCAGATAACCTCGAACAAATTGAACAGTATTATATTCCAAATCCACACGGGGCGAGTGGTAGCGCCTCAGAGAATGATAAATACGACATCAGATGCATAAATCACAACCATAAACCATAAATAAACGGGGTGTGAATAACTCATTTCACTGTTATGTTTCCCAGTGAAAATTTATGGCAAGTCAAAAAGCATGACAACTCACAATAAACCACATTCCTCACGACAGGTATGTGGACTGAAGAAAGACATGATAAACTCAATCTGTATAAAGCATTAACTCTTTCGGATTCGAGCCTGTAAATATCAGTCCCACAAGCCTGATATGAGAAAAAAATATTGCATCACCCAGTAGACATGCTGGAAAGACAATGTTGCGATATTATGTGAAGGGATGAATGGCTTCAAAGTCAGAGCTATAACAGGGATCGCTTGAATCTTTCACTATGGAGCAAAACATCCTTCTCATTCGCACTTGAAATCAAGAGCAAGCACAAAATCAGCACTCAGTCGTTACAGTACCTTCTTTAATCTTTCCAACCACCAGGTTTGTTTGCACAAAACACACCAAGCGACTGTGAACCATGCTATTCTTGTCACTGCATTTCCCTCCACCAATTGCATGCTGGATAATGGACAAAAAATCCACAAGGCTCCCCCCCCCCCTCTGGACTCCTGTAGGTTTTTTTTATAGATATTTTACCTCTACAACCAAGAGCGGTGATTTGCACTCAAGCCGTTGCTTTAAAGTGACAAAAACACATCCTGATAGGTTGAGCAGGGCTAAAGACTGCCAACTGTAGGATTTCAAGGATTTCATCGAATAATTTTGTCCTGTGTCTGAAAGCACAAACACAACAGAAAAACCCTGTGAAATCCCCCCACAAAGCCTACTAGAAGCAAACCAAGTACCTTTCAGCCGTCTTCAGACTTAATGATGTCCTCTAGCTCTCTAACAGTGACATTTTCCTCCAAAATTAGAGCACATTTCATTGGAAACCCTACAAAAGTAGCGATACCTACCGTTGACGAGTACGTAGAATTCTCCCGAATGGCATTGTGGGGAAGGTTTGAGCCCTCGGCTTAAGACGTCATCAGGCTAGCCAAAGTTGAACTGAGGGGGAAGGTTGGGTTTGCACTCAGGATTTCACCAATTGAGCTCACACACTATCAGACCCGAAAGAGTTAACGCGGCAGTGAGGTAGCGAAATAAGTCTAAGCCCGTAATATTCAAGTTCAGCAGTAATACAACTCAAATTTTATTGTACAAGTATTTTACAAATCTCGATAGCCTACCGAGCAGAAATGCAAATAGAATCAATAGTTTAAGCTCACAAGCATTCTGTAATGGCAATTCACTATTTAACTTCACAAACGTCGGTCTGCAATGCATCCGATGCCAAAACGAGCAGCAATGCAAATTCAATATTTTAACTTTCAAAAGGATTCTGCAATGTCCCGACGGCAAACGGCAAACCGAGCAGTAATGCAAAATAAACTCAATAATGTATTTCACAAGTACTCTGAAATGCAAATCGAGCAGAAATATGTGCAAGAGATTCAATATTTGCTTCGCAATAATTCTGCAAAGCCCGAATGGCAAAACGAGCAGCAATGCAAAATAAATCCAATAATGCAGCAATTTCAAAAGCATTTTGCAAAGCCCCGAATGGCAAAATCGGGCAGCAATGCAAAATAAATGCAATAATGCAGCAAGTTCACAAGCATTCTGCAATTGCCCGGTGGCAAACCGAGCAGCAGTGTACGAAATTATTTGTCGAGCGCGGTTATCCTAACGCTATTGTGACAACTGCATTGGACCTCGCCCGTGACATCGACAGAATAATTTACGGCTCTGCTACCGTCCAAACCGAAGACCGAATATAGGATTCCGTTTCCATTGACTTACCATCCGTCTAATCTGTCTATCAAGAAAATTATCCAGAGGAACTTTAAGATTTTACAGAGTGATCCAGAGACTGCCTCTATTTTCCCGCAGCCTCCTCTCATTTCTTTCAAACGTGACAAGAATCTCAGTGATTCCCTAGTCAAAGGATCACTACAGCCTGATCTTTAACCAGGCACTTTTAAATGTTCTAGGACACGATGCAATACCTGAGCTTACACTAAACCTACGACATTTATTTCAGGACCGAAAGGCTCTCTTAAAGTCACTGATCATTTTGATTGTACTTCCAGTAATGCCATTTATTGTATCACCTGCACACTTTGTAACAAACTCTACATCGGAGAAACGGGGCGAAGATTAGGAGATCGATTCGGCGAACACTTGCTAGATGTTAGAACTAACAGCAAGGTCTCGCCAAACCTGTAGCTCGTCACTTTAACCTTCCTGGTCATTGCATTAATCACATCACTGTATGCGGTATTTTTCTCTGCATCAAGGTACTACCGACACTCGTAAACGCAAAGAACAGAACTTTATTTTCAAATTAGGCACTTTGCCACCTCACGGTATTAATGAACGCTTTTCGTTCATTTAATTTCAGAATTCACGTATTCACTCACACTTAGATCAGCATGTTTCCTTAGTTTACTCATCAACACTTGCTGTTCCAACTATTAGCATTTCTATTGTTGCCGCACTTTTCTTTGATCACAATTGATCCGAGTACATGTTTCCTCAGCGATAATCATGCACTCGACACTATATAAACCGTTTCCCCACCCACAATTCCCTCTTTTGCTCTGACGAGGGGCTTGCACTCGAAACGTCAGCTGCTACTCGCCCTCCACGGCGGTTAGCATACCTCAATCGACTTTAGTTGATTACATACCAGTGTTTATCTTCCCCGACGACATTCCAATAGAGAATAAAAACAGTTCTTCAAATAAACATTTTAAGAAACACTTCAAAAAGCATCTAATCTCCACACTGTGATTCATATTTGTGTACAAAGGTAATTCTCTTGTACATGAATAGAATGAACTCAGTATCGTATTTTAACTTTAAAATTATCTAATTATAAATACAGTAATTGTGTGCCTATCCAGCAATCTTAGCTTACTTATAAATAACAAACAGGGTGCAAGAGTTTGTAATTAAGCCCTCTGAGTTGTATCTCTTGTATCCTTCACAAACGTTTCTTTATGTATGTATATATCTCCTTTTGTGTGTTTTTGTGTGAAATAAACGAACCTTCGACGCAGACCATGCAACACTAGTTTTTACAGGAACCAGTTGCCCTACGAAATTCAATGTTTACTTCCCAGGTATTCTGCAAAGCCCCAAATCGCAAATGGAGCAGCAAAGCAAAACAAACTCGACAATGCAGCAATTTCACAAGCATTCTAAAACGGTGGGTGTAAAGTACAGGTCAGGTTACAAGTCAGGTCACTTCTTGTTTACCTGGGAGTCCTAGCTCTAGGTGAGTGAGAACCCATCGTTTACCTGTGAATTCGTCCGATGGTTAGGTTTAGGTTTGTGGCGAGGGTTAGGATTTATATTAGAATTAACAACCTGACCTGTGACCTGACCTGTGACCTGTACTTTACACCCGCCGATTCTGCAATGTCCCCATGGCAAACCGAGTAGCAATTAATGCAAGAGATTCAATATTTACTTCACAGCATTCTGCAAATCCTCCAACGGAAAACCGAGCAGCAATGCAAATTGATATTGTACTCGAAAAGTATTCTGCATCAGTGCAATGCCCAAATGGCAAAACCGCGTCGCAATTCGACTTCAAACACTTCAATGTCACAAGCGTTCTTCAAAGCCTCGAACGACAACCGAGCAGCAATAGCTGTTATTACGGCGGAGCCAAATGGACAGCAGTTTCGCCCATCAGCCCTCATGCAAACGAGGCTTTCGGGTCAACCATTTCGAAATGGTACAAAGATGGAGTCACGTTGAACGGAGATCACCAAGAAAATGATGCCACAAACGATTATTTTCTAAAGAAAAGCAAGAATAAATATTAAGCGGTGTCCGTACGTCCTTGGCCACTGGTGTGATTTGACGGAATGGTTTTACAAGCCTTGTCTTCAGAAGCTTCTTGCGTCCGTAAAGTCAACAACTCACACACCAACTCCTCTTCGCATTCAGCCTTATCAAATCAGTTAGTCCATCCTTAGGCCACTCAGCGTCTTACAGTCGCTGCTAGTGCATCGAATGAAGTGACAGGAATGATAAAGCAGAGTAAAACGAGGATATTTCAAAGAAAATTTCATTCAAACAAGCTCACAGCTGAAACAGCCTCAAACGAGTCGATGACCCGATAAGATGGGTGAAACCGCTGACCGTTTCATGGTATTTGGCTCATCCGTAATAAGAGCTATTGCAATGAACAAAGAAAATATAAATAATTTACTAAATTAAGGATACTGCAAAACTGCTAATGTAACGTAAAAATAGGAAAATACTGATATTTACCAGTTCTTCCTCCGAGCCGGTAGAGTCGGTGATGATGGAAGTACAAGGGGGAGCTTTTAAAGGGTGAGCAGCTGGAGTATCAAGAACGGTTTGAGACCGGCCATGTTTTTCCTTGGTACTTGCTCTGTCATTGTATGTCAAGAAGGATTGTAACGAGTTGCTGCTCGACTAGCGCGAAGTGAGAATTATACGCCCATCTCTTATATACGCGCCGAGGGAAACCGCTGACAACTAGAAGAAGTAATACTGTATGCTCGCCACGAGTCTCCTATAGCTAAGCAACCTCGTTCCCAGGGGTCTTTACGCGCCTAATCAAAGATGGCGTCGAAAGTACCCCTGGTACAGGCTGGTCATGTGACCCAAAAATATGCCCAATATGTGGGCATATTTTGAGGAGCATCCGCCATCTTGGATTCATCATCGCTGAAAAACGGTTAGCGGTTGAAGTGTGATCCCAATGAATTCCAACCGTACATTATTCTACTTGTACCCAGTTGCGAAGTGAGTATAATAAAAGGCAAAAACGCTAAGTTCTGATGAATTTGTAGTTGTTTTCAACGAATTTTGAACGCGCAATGCGAAAGACGACATCACCAGTTTATTTTTCAAAGCAAAAATGCACGCGCTATTTGAAATTCTCCAATCAGCGCGCGCTTAACGTCTAGCCAATCAGTGGCCGAATCCAACCAGCCTGTACCAGGGGTACTTTCGACGCCATCTTTGATTAGGCGCGTAAAGACCCCTGGGAACGAGGTTGATAGCTAAGTAGTCAGAGCATTCGACTAGTATCTGAAAGGTAATGGGTTCGAGGCCTGAATTATTTTTCTGAGTAAATATATCTCATAACAGACTGAATAACGTCCTCACTCTTCATATTACCGAGGCAAGCATACAATATCACGAATTGAAGAAATCGTATTTCTATTTCAGATTTAATTATAAAACGAATGAACTGAAGTAATAGTCCGGGAAATTAAATGTTAATCAAGACTTAACTTATCTGTAACGTCAGTTACTAAGTTATGTTTCATATACAAGTCACCGACGTAATGTTTCATACATACATACTCTTTATTTACACACGGAGTGGCTCTCCAGAGAGCCGTGTGCTAAATTGCAATTTATACTAATAACATTGTTGATAATGAAGAATTTAACAATTTGAATTTGATCTATAAAAACATTAATAATGATATAAATATAAGCTACGTATATACGTTCATCTAAGTATTAAAATCTACTAAGTTATGAAAGCTACAAATATTGCAAGAGGTGCCTGACAGTGGTACATTTTGTGCTTCACTAGATAGATTGTTACAGAGATGTCCCTCTGTATGATAAGCTCTTTTATAACGCCTCGGTGTAGGGATGAAAAGACCATGTTCAGAGCGACGCAAGCTATATTGATGAATTGTGCTAGTTTTGGTGAATAATTGTGATAATCATGCATGTGGTTATAATTATGTATATGACGCTATGCATTGTGGACAGGACTTAGACTTTCAAATGTAAAAGCCCTCGGATTTCGAAGGGTATAGTTGAACTATTCATGAGAGTATTTCATAATTATACCATTCAACGTATTCGACGAGAGTTTCAAACTGTAATGAGTAGTAGAAGTTACTTTCAACAAGGATTATATTAAGAGTCACGGGCGAGCCCTCATGCGGGCAATTCGCTAAAAATATTTAACCTTAGCCTTCAATTGAGCATGAGTGGTCGATACAGCTTAGCCAGAATAGTAATGTCAATAATAATAACTGTTTTTATTTGCGGAGAACAACAGTTCCACGTTTGTTTCAGCATTGACTACATTCTTCTAATGTGGCAATGACATGACGTCCCGATTTTCCACACTTAACACATTCGTTATCTGGCACCTGACCAGGAAACTGTATAACTTTTAGTCCAGATAACAGTGAGTAAAATCTATTTATTATATATGTACTGAGATTTACTCCAAAATAAATTGTCAAATAAAAATGATCCGTTACGGACTACAAGCAATGTGATTGGTCGGACGATTTTTCTCACTAGTGAAAAATATCGTATGACCAATCAGAGGCCGCAGACGAAATTTTTCACTAGTGACAAAAGTCGTATCGGTTTTGCCGCCTTTCACTGGCGGCTTCACTAAGCAAAAAGTGAATCACGGCGTCTTCTTCGAGCAATTCAAGGTTTGCAGATATAACTTCAGTAGAGGAATTTATCGAAGGACAAGTAAATGAAAATACCAAGAAGAAAACTGAAAAGAATGTCGCTTTGCTTAAATAATTTTTGATGCTAAAAGATGAGTCAATGAGGCCTGAAGAAGAAATTCCCCCACATGAGCTCAATTCATTCATCAGCGAATTTATCATAACAGTAAGAAAGAAAGAAAACAACGAAGATTATGAACCCAATTCGTTGCGTGCTATGATTGCCAGTTTTGAACAAAGAAGAAGAATTACGGCTACAGCATTATGAAAGACGTCCAGTTTGAAAAAGCTCGAGCGGCCTTAAAGTCAAAACAAAAAGATCTCAAGAAAAAGGCAAATGTAGTTAACCAAACGCTTCAGTTCCCCTCACAGAGGACGAAGTAAAACTGCTGTATGACAAAGAATTATTAGGAAAGTCAACTCCTGAGTGTCTATTGAATACAGTTTGGTTCACCAACACAGTCCACTTCGGGCTCCGTGGATGTAAAGAACATCGTGATATGCGTTGGGGTGATGTGCAACTGTCGGAACATAAAAATCTTCAAAGTGTCACAAATTATTCAGTGGTTTCTGAAAAACAGCAGGTAAAAATGTCTCGTACTTTGAGTGAACTGACGACAGGGAATGTGCATAGCTTAGAGAAAACGAATTCATCTCAAGTTGAAGAATGCTCGCCTGAAATTCATTCAGCTAGCGCGGCAGCAGATTATCAACATAACCAGCAAGCGATGTCGCTTTTCACGGGCGCTGTTATTCATGGAGGTCAATTCAGCATTTCTATTAACAGCCTCAATCAATCCCCGAAGTTGGCAATCCAAGAAGCTGAAGTGGAGTCTTCTCCAAAGAGGTACAAAAGACTAAAAGTACTAGATTCTGACTGATTAGAAATTCGCAAAACAGTCAACTGAACTTTTCAAACTACGGTTTTGAACGGCCCCATTTAAAGCTAAATTTTTTATTATCATTTCTTCATTTAAAGACTGATTGTTTAAAAGTAAATTTCGTTTCACTTTCTTCCGAGTTATTGAAAAAAACTTTAATGTTGATAGGAATTGTTTTACATTCAGTTTGCTCGAAATAAAAGCGTTCGCAACTTTTTGTGGTGTTTGTGTAGATTTCGCCGCGCGATTTTTATTTGACAATTTATTTTGGAGTAAATCTCAGTACATATATAATAAACAAATTACATCATGGTTGGTTCGTTTGTACGATTTTTATTCACTCGTTGTGAAGAATCACAAACTCACTCGCTCGAGGACTCGCTCGTTCGTTTGTAATTCTTCACAACTCGTGAATAAAAACCGTACGCACTCACCAACCATGAAGTAATCTCTATATATTACACATATGCGACGTCGTCACTTTTATGTCGTGCGTAATCCCTGGTAATTCAGATAGCTTGGTGAATAATAAACAGAATATTACATTACAGCTTGGAGATACTGTTTTTATCTTCTTGTGGTAAATTTGTCGTGACTTGTTCGCTGATCTAAGCGCGCACCACACCGCGAAGATACAAACCGTATCTTCGCGCGGCCATGTAATATCCTCTATTTATTAAAGAAGTGTATAGCTTGTATTGTTAATTTTAAACCTTTGGGCAAACTTACGCAAGCCCAGCTCAAACGAGCATGAGAGCGCATGCGCGGATTCGATGTCACTCGTTTGACCGCAAACTCTCATCCACTATCATGCGCTCTCATCGAACTTGAATTGAACCTGTTCAAATTGTCATGAGAGTTGATGAAAGTACTAGCTTTCTTTAACTCTCATGTGCTCTCATGCCCGTTTGCATTGGCGAGCATGTTGATTTTAGGGCTAGCACGAGAAATTTATTTTATCACAGCTGCGAACAACGTTCTATACAAAAAACGAGCAAACGGGCACCTTGGGAAAAAGCAAGTACGAGCAATTCGAGCACACACAATCTTTTTTGCGAGCATTCGAACAAAGGCCTAAAACGACGAGCTCTTAACTTCCAAATTTTGACTGACCATTCGGTAGCCCTTGTAATGGTGTGAAAATAGTCTGACATCATTTAATTCTCTTTTGTCACCTGGTGGCCATCTTGGATTCAAAGCGAGGCAATCCTTCGTTTTTGTTAGTTAGCCTCGCACTGAGGGATATCAGAACGAGTTTAGCCTAGCATTACCTCGCTTTGAATCCAAGATGGTAGTACATGTTGTTAGTAACACCTGTTTGTAAATGCTATTTTCATGTTTCCAATCGATTGTCGATCTTTCTAAAACAGCATTTTAAAGTTACTTTGTTTGCCATCCAGTAAAGCCTTTCCCATGGGATCACGAGCTCAATTCATTGGTTATTTGAAGTGATATATCAGAACGTGACTGTTTCCAGTAAAGCCTTTCCCATGGGATCACGAGCGCAATTCATTAGTTATTGAAGTGATATATCAGCACGTGACTGTTTCCTGCAAAAGGCCTATTGTCTATGTGCACACGGAGAAAGTTTTCTATTAAAAAACACACCAATAAGCCCTTTGCAGCTAACAAATCACGTGGTTGTACTGGAGGGCAAAAAATATACGAGATCGGCAGTGTTATTTTCCACCTCAAATTGATTTTCGAGTTTTCTAGCTAAAACTGCGTTTTTGAGGATAGCTTGCTCTCCAGCATCTATGGCAACGCCTTTCCCATGGGGATCACGAGCTCAATTCATTCGTTAATGAAGTATTACATCAGCACGTGACTGTTAGATGTAAAGGCCTATTGAGGCCTTTTCGTTTCGAAGCATGCAATGCGTTGGTTTAGATAAGAGATTGTGTAACTCTCTTGAGACGAATTCTAATTTAGTAATTAAATATTGAGATCAGGTCGGGTTTTCATTGCGAATACAAACGCAGTTTTGGACAGCCGTTAGTTTTCGATAGGAGCTTAACTTGTGATCAACGAGAAGTCATTGAGAGCCACGAAATGGAAATGGCAAAGCAGGAATACAGGTATTTTTGCTGGGAAACTGAAAAAGTTTGGAAAAGGACAAGCACATGAAACAGCACGCCGAGAACATTACAGAGCTATAAAGGCCAGTAACCTTATTTAATTATACAGCTAAATATTCACGAGATCAACGTTTGCCTAGAATTATCGGTAGCGTTCTATTTGAATTGAATGTAAAGGGCTTAACATATATTGCTTTTGCGGGTTTATGTTCCTTGAATTTATCTTGTAATCATTTCATCCGCTAAACATGTCTTAACAAATAACACTAGTATGTAGTGTTTTTATATTATTATTAAAAATGTTGTGTGGGGAGGGATTTGACATCCAGGGAATAGTTGGTTAATAAATACGAGGGCTTTATATGTATTCTATTCTATTCATCAACCCCGCTTTCCACTGCTGAATATCAAATCCCTCCCCGAGCTTTGAATTCCTCTATTGCTCAACCGGTCTACATCGGAGATAAAGCCTTATGAATAACAAAGAAAACCTTGTCAACTAAAAATAATGATGTTTATAATAGACAATTCTAAGTTTGTTTAGTGACAATTGCACACATACATCCTCTCTATTTGCCAAAAAATGTCAATTGAAAGTGGTTTATTTTGTGTCGTAGGCAGTTACCAGGTCTCCTCAGCCAGAGGCTTATGATTAAGTATTCCGACGAACTCCAGGATCGAATTGGAATTTAGGTAGGTCGTATCATTTGGAATTTGACATTGGTTTCAAAATCCATTCTGATTTTTAAGAAAATCTACAGAGTTCAGTGTCGTGGCTGTATTTACAGTTAGTTCACAACAAAACGTCCAGCTATTAACGCAGTCACGTGTTACCCGCTGTGCCTTTTATTTGGTTTTACCTTTTTACGAATTGCACTTCGTGCTTGTCATATATATAATATATATTTACTAACGCGAGCTGTGATTGGTCGAATTAGCCGTGTGTTTGTCAGAGTATAGATCACGCAATTGACGTCATATTTCACTAACGCGCGCTCTGATTGGTTGTGAAATAATTCCACGGCATTAAATGATGTCATCATCCACTAACGCGCGCTGTTTTCACAAATTGTAGATCACGGCAATTATTCTACAACGATTCAAAACAAAATGGATGTAGTGCCGAATGGTATAAATTCGCAAAGTGGCTCATTATTCGGAGTTTCGATCAAGACAACTTTAAGACTTTCACAATGTCGTTTTGGACTGTCTTCGGGACGACAGAAAAGAGGCGAACTTAAAACAAGACCGATTAGCTTCACTTACGGGCAAGAAAAGTGCGTAACTTTTCGAGCATTTCGTTCATAAAATATATTAAATAAAGCAAGTATAACAGAGTTAACTGTGTACTGTACTCTGACAAAAAAAACACTCTTGAAGCAGCTGTAGAACATTAAAAAAGCTACAGAAATCACTCGTAGTCTGTACTATTTTTTCATGTTCTACAGCTCCAGTCGTATTTTCAGGTCAGAGGACACAACTCAACAAACCTTAGTTATATGATAAACAGGGCGAACCGCGTTCTCTGATTGGTCAATAGTCATGATCTATTGTATCATATGCACATATGACGTCAAAAACGGTCACTCGCGCATTCTTAGTTCGCTAATTGTCGACTGCGTCTCGTGGCGTAGCTAATGTTCAGCTTGTGACGTCATCTATGTTCTATTCAGCTTGTGACGTCATCTATGCATATATAACACGACAGGCGTACGGCAAAACGATATCCATTAGTTCGGAATATAATATATGTTTATATGAGCTTGAAATTAGATACCAAGGTGTTTGTGTGGTGTTTGGCGCAGTGTCGTGCATATGCTATAACACTACTAGAACTTTGTGTCGTATCCCTCGTTGACTCTCTGAGAAACACATCTGATACTCATGGGCAGTGACTCCGAGATACGAGTCGCCTGAGTTGTTGTGTTTGGTTTACGTCTTGACATGGTCTTCTTCGTCAAGGCGAACGCGAGACAGATGAAGAACCCTGCAAGACAAAAACTAAACATTTACAAACCCTTTTACTGATGTGAAATGACATGAGGGTAAAATATAATAGCAAATCGCACGTATTTTTTATAATTGTCTTTACTCGTATTGCTAGATTAAAATGTTCAAAACTTGAGTGGAATAATGCAGCGAGTTGCTTCACTGCAAAGTTTTGGGCAACGTTTTGATAATTAGAGCACAGACGACTGAACAATCATGGTTGTGACTTGCTTTTTGCAACAAAATTTATCAGGCAAGCGCGCAAGGCACGAGTTTGAGGGAACTTCAAATAGATCAGCTCTACATTATCTGTATCCTTAGTGATCACTACCACGAGCCAATCAGAGAGCGAGATATCTGGGTTTCGTTTTGAAAACTTATTTTCATCAGTAACTCACGAAAAATTGATATTCGCGATTTTTATCCAAATTAGAAAAAAAAATCCCAAATGTGCAAGTTAAACCACGAAATGTTAGGAGAGTTTACCGGTAAAATCCCGTCCGCCATTACTGGAGGCCGTTCTCATTATTCATCGGAAGTGATGTCATACGCGCATACGACAACCACGTCGCGCGAAATAGTGTGCATAAAAAAGTAGCCACCCTCGCAAAGATAAATATAACTTATAAGGAGTGCGTATGACGTCACTTCCGCTGAATAACTCCGTTTGTATAAAGTGACAAAAGGGAACGGCCTCCGGCAATGGCAGGCGTTTAGATTCAATACTCGGAGTTAAAAAAAATAAGACTTCCTTTCGTCGTATCGAAAAACGGTTTGAAATGGTAATAATATACCAACTCTACTTTATGAATATACAAAAACATTGAGTGGCACTTCAACATACTGTTTCTTTTGAGAGGTTTTTAGTTTTCTTTAGTTGGAATGTGAAGGTTTAATCCTTTGTAAAATCACACCATCCGAACTTTTCTCATGGTCTACAACTGCTTCGCTGTGTCTTCAGATCACAGAAAATTAATGACGAAAGTGACAACAATAAATGACGATTTAAACTACACATCTCTAAGCCAGGGTCCAGCACAGCTGTTGGTCGGATTAGAACGTTGCATGCTTTGGCGTCATTAGCCTCTCTACTGGTCAATCAAGGTGCGATCGACTATTGGTCCACTTCGTAGTTCTTGACCGCCATTTTGAAAGGTAACCAAGCCTTTGGTGAATCGAGGCTGGAGTTCAGACAGCTTACTTATAGTTAGGGATTGTATCTAGTTAGCATGATAACCAAAATATATCCATGTTCATAGAAAGAGGGTTTGTATCAGTGCAGGGTCAACTCCATCCTTCATGCGAGGCTAAGGCTTGGATACCATTCAAGATCTATGAATGGACTACTGATAGGCTAATAAGGAGAATTCTAAAAGCCGTGCAACCCATTTGGTTAGGGTATTCATTACCTTGTAGGCTGTTCAGAACCGTGAATGGTAACCATAGGAACGAAGTCGCCTTAAATACCGCGAGCAACCCAATGACCCAAGTAACACCAAGAACTGTGGATAATTTGACCGCCAGGAACATGAGGCTGGTGGAGTTTCTTTGACGTGTCACTCGAGACGTGCTCTGCATGTTAAGACATGAGACAGTGCGCATGATCAGTTTCATGTCTAGAATCAACGCCTGTGACGTCATAAACATAATAATAATATAATAATAATAATAAATATCTCATCTTATTTGATATTTTACGGGTACAACGCACTGATATTTCACAAGTTGCGGATTCATTTTTTCGAGCCGCAGGGTCGAAAGAAAATGCGAACAATGAACAAAATGTTAGCGCGTAATACCTGTAAAATATCGGCAAAGACGCCTCGTGGATCCACCGCCTCACTGGTTAGCTCAGTTGGTAGAGCACGGTCTAGAGTGCGGGAGGTCAGGGGATGGAATCCCGGCCGCTTCTTTTAATTAGGCAGGGACATATATTCATTGTAATCTATACGAAGGGGAGACGTGAAAGAACCTGTTGTGTTATTTCGAGAAAGAGTAGGGGATTGTCTCCCGGCACAACAGCCTGGTATTCTGAGGTACTAACAATCACTCATGATTGTAAACTGCACGGCAGTACATTGCGCCACAATAGCAGTCCGTATCACAACAATAACCTTGTGAAGCGCATTTGAATATATCCAAAAAGAATTTGTGCTATATAAATGAATACCTTCACCTTAAAATTTACTATTTTGACGAAATTATGATGAAAATCACCATCAATCTGGCACAACTAACTTCAATTTGTTAAATAGATCATGTTTTGCATAGCGTAGGCACGAAATATATACAAATGGCGTTTAGCTGAAGCCCACTACTATTACTAAGTAAACCTTCTGAACACCGTAAATGGAGATCACAGTAACGATTAGAGTCACGATGTTGAGCAACAGAACAACAGCCAGTTACTGAAGTTACTATACTAACCTTCTGAACACTGTAAATGGAGATCACAGTAGAGATTAGAGCCACGATGTTAAACAACAGAACAACAGCAACAGGAGTATTCACGATGTATAGCTTGGCTCGACCGTTAGAAATCCAGCACAACACACCTTCACCTGACATAGAAATAAAGTAGTATTAAATGTAGATAAATGCACCTAATGAGACTCGTGGCTAGTGGCTAGTCGTTGTCAGGTCCGATTTGATAAGGTCTGCGCATGCTCAAATGTAGTGTGGCGTTCCTTATTGCTGGCCTAATTAGTGCAATTCAAGCCCGTTTCAGAGGGCGAACTTTCCATGCGACTGGACGGTGGACACTGGGTGGATTCAAACGGCGAACTTAATTCGCTGAACCGATTGTAGCGGTCACGGAATCTGGATCAGTTAGCGTGAAAATTATTTTTCAAGATGGTATATTTTATGCATTTAGAAGAGTTAGTAACATTTAAATCAACGCCGCTTCAGAGTCGCATAACGCGACAGCATCTGCCGAATCTAATTCAAACATGTCGAACCCAGCTTATTCAGACGCCGCTATTCTGCCGTACTTAATTCATCTGCCGTACTTAATTCATCTACCGTATTTAACATGTTCATCTGCCGTACTTCTGGTAAGTTCGGTCATGAAAAGTTCGCCATCTGATACAGGCATTACTTATTGACTGGACGTGCCCCTTGTTTTAAATTACCTAAAGTATAACAACAAGACACGCATGCACAATAACTTACTTACTAGGTATAAACTAGACGAACTCTAATCTTTACAGACGTTGAAATGCATGGGAGCTCAGATAGATAGATAGATAGATAGATATAGATAGATATGGATAGATATGGATAGATATGGACAGATAGATAGATAGATAGATAGATAACTCTCTGAATTTCTAACGGGACCATAGGAGCTGATCAAGTCAGGACCCGGATAAACCACAGATCGAATTGGAAGTCAGCGTGTTGGCTTTTGTGGAGGGAAGAAAACCGGACTGGGTGTGCCCCTTGTTATTAAATTACCTAAACTATAACAACAAGACACGCATGCACAATAACTTACTTACTAGGTAAACTAGACGAACTCTAATCTTTACAGACGTTTGAATGCATGGGAGCTCAGATAGATAGATAGATAGATAGATAACTCTCTGAATTTCTAACGGGACCATAGGAGCTGATCAAGTCAGGACCCGGATAAACCACAGATCGAATTGGAAGTCAGCGTGTTGGCTTTTGTGGAGGGAAGAAAACCGGACTGGGTGTGCCCCTTGTTATTAAATTACCTAAACTATAACAACAAGACACGCATGCACAATAACTTACTTACTAGGTAAACTAGACGAACTCTAATCTTTACAGACGTTTAATTTGAATGCATGGGAGCTCAGATAGATAGATAGATAGATAGATAGATAGATAACTCTCTGTATTTCTAACGGGACCATAGGGGCTGATCAAGTCAGGACCCGGATAAACCACAGATCGAATTGGAAGTCAGCGTATTGACTTTTGTGGAGGGAGGAAAACCGGAGAACCAGGATATAACTCTATTTAAACTCAAGCTGAATTAAGGCTGGTTAGGCACAATGTTAGTTAATATGACGAGTGTAAAATAGCAGGAAATCGGCTTTATCGGTAATTACTATTATAATCATTAAAATAACCTTTTTTGCAAGGAGTTTCAAATCATTATCAACAATAAACCCTACCATATCCAATGTAAATAGTTGCAGTCTTGTCGAGTGTTACGCAAACGGCTACGATAGACGCGGGGACTCCCCATGCGTACACAAGATACTTGGTGAAAAGAGACGAACCACGGCCAGCGATTCCTTTAAAGCAAAATAGGCGAACTTATTATAATTAGATACAGGTGCTTAAAGTGCCTAGAAACCCATTTTGATTATTAATATCGATTACACATCAAATAAATAGGTGAATAGTAAAATATTTCTTGATTTGGGTTTTGCGTTTACGAGTTATAGAGGTTTCTATTTCTAATATACTAATTACAATGTATATGATGTCACAGGAGGCCAACAAATGGACATTTATGTTTTCCCCTTTGCTGTATAGTATAACCCTAAATGGTGCTGCATTGATTGAGCTTGTTTACTGGGCATTGCATAAGAATACATACACATGTTCTGGTGTTAAATGGCTATGGACAAAGGCCCATAGCCGCTTTAATTAAATGTACTATGTGTAAATCATAAAAGGTATATTTACATTATAATACCGTGATCTTAGCCCGTGAGAATCAGAAGTGAATGCCAAATGCCAAGCCATGGCCATGTGATAACCTATACTCCTTATAGGGGGAGTAATGCAATAGCTTCTCCATTGGCCCTGCCACACATCCGGGATGTTGCTACTTAACAATTATTTACATGCAATTTTAACTGATAGTCAAAACATAAATAAAGCTAGAGGAAAAACATAAAAATCCTATTCGTAAACAAATATTCCATTTATTTCTCCTTGTGAATGAAACAATTTCTGATTTATACAAAATATTTGGCAAAATCACTTACATTAGGTCCAAATATAATATGGATGTTTTTGTATAATAAATGAGGCCTCCTAGGCCTGTGACATCACATAATTAGCATATTGGAAATAGAAACCTCTAACTCATAGACGCAACACTCAAATCAATAAATATTTTACTCTTTACCTATTTACTTGATCATGTAGAATCAGTTTAAATGATAAACAATGTGGGCTTATAGGCACCTTAAGATAACACTCAACACTGGAGATGAGTTGTAACAGAGCCGATAATATTAAATATAGATCCAGCACCGCTATCAGAAGTAGCTAGAAGCTACAAATATATATATCTTCAGCATTCTCAAAAATGATTATCTGCTACAGGAAACACGTATTGAACTGACACGTCATTCAATATCTGCTACAGGAACTCACCAAAAGAACTGACACGTTATCATCTGCTACAGGAACCACCTATAGAACTGACACATTGTTATCTGCTACAGGAACTTACCTATAGAACTCACACGTCATTACTTGCTACAGGAACTAATCTATAGAAATCACACGTCATTATCTGCTACAGGAACTCATCTATAGAACTCACACGTCATTATCTCCTACAGGAACTCATCTATAGAACTCACATGTTATTATATAATTATCTGCTACAGGAACTCATCTATAGAACTCACACGTCATTACTTGCTACAGCCGGAACTCATCTATAGAACTCACATGTCATTACTTGCTACAGGAACTCATCTATAGAACTCACACGTCATTATCTGCTACAGGAACTCATCTATAGAACTCACACGTCATTATCTGCTACAGGAACTCATCTATATAACTCACACGTCATTATCTGCTACAGGAACTTATCTATAGACCTCACACGTCTTATCTGCTACAGGAACTCATCTATAGAACTCACACGTCTTATCTGCTACAGGAACTCATCTATAGAACTCACACGTCATTATTTGCTACAGGAACTCATCTATAGAACTCACACGTCATTATCTGCAACAGGAACTCATCTATAGAACTCACACGTCATTATCTGCTACAGGAACTCTTCTATAGAACTCACACGTCTTATCTGCTACAGTAACTCATCTATAGAACTCTCACGTCATTATCTGCAACAGGAACTCACCTACATTGTGTATAGAACTCACACGTCATTATCTGCTACAGGAACTCACCTATAGAACTCACACGTCATGCATTGTCTGATACAGGAACTCACCTATCGAACTGACACATTATCTGCTGTAGGAACTCACTTATAGAACTCACACGTCATTATCTGCTACAGGAACTCACCTATAGAACAGATAGAACTCACACATCAACTTACCTTGAACCATGAAGGTTTTTGCAACATCGAAAGCCATGACGTTCATCCATGCAAACGAGGCCAGGAACCCGAAGTGCAGAACTATAGCTATAAAGGTACATATCGCTGGAATCTTATTTTGTTCAGTCAGGAGAAATAGGATCTGGTAAAGCAGAACTGCGCATGCCAGATTCATCAGGATTTTTCCAGGGAGGTTACGAAGCTGAGAATTGCGAAGGTAAACAATTAGGAGGACCAGTAGTGAGAAAATAGAGGTTGAACAGCCGACAAGAGTGATGAGCACCTCTACTGTCTTGTCCACTGATGTGGTTGTTTCCCAATGCCCCACTGTGTCATTTATGGTGTAGTTACGCTGGAATAAAGTACATACAAAAACACCATTGCTGTCTTTAAAGTACTTTGTTCGTTCATAAAGCTGGTTCTGTGCTAACAGCAGGATTGATCCATTGGTGTATGCCTTATACTCTGTCTCGTTCAGCCTTATAAGAGTACAGTTTGGTATGAAGTCTAGTGAATTAGTAGCATTTCTTGTAGGGTTATAACTATCACTAACCCTTGGTGACATAATGATCATGTTAGCGTTCGTAACTGTTGTTCTACAAGTTGCCGTAAAAGGATCATACACATCACCAACGTTGCAGACTTTCGAGGTTGCGATAACTTTCTTTTTAAAGCGTCCAACTCTTACCGAGTACGAGTTAGTGGACTGGAAGTCAAACATAATTGAAAACTGAGGATATATGGGTGGCAGTGGGTCTGTTGGACCAGACATGCCGCACGATGGGCCGGGTTGACTGCAATGTCCGTCACAAGAAGTGCCACAGTCTAAAACTGCCGGCTTGAAAGTTTGTCCATTGCAAAAAGCACAAAACGGGTTCTTCCAACTTGTGCACTTTACAGGGAGAACAGTGACACTACAGAGATCACTTATCATTGCTGAGGTAGTCAAGTTCTTTCTTAAAAAATCTTTAGCACACTTTTGTGAAGCTCTTGCCTTGCAGGTTTTCAAATGGTTTTGTTGAGATGGGTTCGGCTTGATGATCGCCTTACAATATGTCTTCATGAAAGCCAGCAACGCGGTTTGGTTTTGGGTTAGATTGTATGTTACTCTTTTAGTGCATGACATAATAAAGTTCCAATATGTGGCATTGTTGCTCTTGTGGCATTTCGCACAAAATGCATTCTTGTATGTTGTGCTAGTTTCTGTATCAGTAACGGGTATTGTTTTCAGACGATCGGTTGAATCCGCCGCAGTGCAAGCCTCGATCACATGTCTTTCTTTAAACCACGATGGGCATCTGCTGACCACTAGGATCGGTTTGTGGAAAAGAGATTTACTGCAGTCATACACTCCAGTTCGGTTTGATATTGAAGTAAATGATGAGCACCTGAAAAAGTACAATCATCATTCGACTTAAAAAAATACAAACATGCAACAAAACATCATTTAATGATTAGAAACGACTATATGTCTGTTAGTCCGCTTTTTTCGCCTGCCTGTATGTTTGAGTATGTGTGTATGTATACGTGCCTGTGTTTATGTATCTGTTTCTATGTGTCTGTGTGCATACTTCTACATATATATATATACACTGAAACAAAAAAACTCTGCAAAAGACTTACATATATCATATATATATATCCTTTATATTTCCATCAAATTTTCTTGACAGGTGTTGCTTTGGTAGACACAAAGAAACATAATAGGCTTTGTTTTCCTTTGTGTTTGACGGTAACGAAGTAGCAAGTTCAACCGTGAAACTTTACCATTTTGGCCTGCAATGTTTTGATCACACATTTTCAATAGCAAAAGCGGTAGCCGCTCAGTCGCCTTTCTTTAGTTGCTGAATAATCTAAGGGCGGTTTATATGACGCGTTTACTGATCCCGGGGCAAAATGTGTCACGAGATGAAAATGAGTTGTTTTGTGTATGACTTTATCCCTCATAACATTAAATTTTTTTACAGGGAATGATCATAATCCAACTATAAAGAAATTTGATAAGAAATATCGCCGCGGAATTAAACGTGTCATGTAAACAGGTCCTTAGATGAGTACTGCTGACTAGCATTTCTGCGAGTTTAGGACAACTCATTTGCATAACGTCCCTTAAATGACGTCATTTCAAGGATTTGTAATGCTTTTTATAGCAATACTGCGAAATCGCCCAAAAATGGTTGAACAAGATTTTAGACACTTTATTGCGCCCAAATAAATGATTTCTGGCTAGGGCTTTTTGGCACTTTAACTCGAGCCACTTCGTGAATTTAAACAAAATGTCATAACGTTTAAGATTTTTGCCAAATTCTGCTCAAATGTTCACAAACAGTACACAATTTATAGATACAACTGATAATGTCAAAAGTTGACCCGATCACACATACTAATGACGTATTGTGACGTAAGTCAACCCCACTTTTTGACATTTTGAGCCGGCATTATTCGAAATCTAGTCGAACGATTTTTTTTTCAAACAACTGGAAACTGTTCAAACTTATAACACACATACACAGTGCAAATTTTATCGAAATCCCTTGGGCGGAATTGGCCAAAATCTGGGCTCTGAATTTCTCATCTTACTAAGTATATATATCAGTAGCATATATAGTTTTTTTATACAACTACACATGCGTTCATACCAGTTGCGATTCTTGTGATTTCAGTATAAATATAAATATAGCTAATATTATCATTATTAATATTATAAATTGGTGTGCGGACTTTGTTAACAAATACATGCACGCGCTGACTTTACAGTGAACGAAACATAAATAAAATACTACTATGAAATATGTCCCTACTAGCTCAGTTCAGAATTTTTTCCTTAGTAACTTGTGAGAGGAAGTTAATTCGTTCTCTTACGTGTTAAAAACAATTAAACATTAATTAGCCAGTAACAAAACGAGCGGGGGACTGGAGCCGAGTAAGTAAAACTAATTCAATTAATAACTAGTCAAAGTGAGCATTATTTTCCAAAAGAACAGATCAAACTTACCTAGTCTGGAAAGTTTGGTGAACTTTGGCTCAATATTGATGATGCTAGAAGGCATCAAATATGTCAATTTTCCCATACAAACTCTCTTATATTTTAACGTTGTCCCTCCAAACCATACATTAATTGTAAAATTTTGGAGGGACAAAGAAATTTCAATTGCTTATAATTCGGACAAGATTCACTTGAATCATGTAAATTTGGCACACATACTAATTTCAACATGCTCTATCATGTCATGAACTTCATTTTAGAATTAGAGTAATTCTTATAAATTCGGGCCCAGTCCCCTGCTCGTTTTGTTACCGGCCAATATGACCCTCACGGAAACATAATGTTATTTTATATCGAGGCGTTTTCATTACGTAATAGTACGCAGGACTCGATATTATCTTACTGCTATTATATAATTCTCTGACCAATCGGATGACGGGGTGTTCCCCACGCGATCCTTCCTAGTACTCTTACCACCATCGAGTCAACACTGATCAATTTTATATTGTGGCCGAGTTTTATTCCAGACTGTCGATCAATTTTTAGTTCTTGCCAGAGATCTTGATCTCCTTATACAAATGTAACTAACAAATGGCTCGAAATAAAAGCATTTCGGCGGCACTTCAAGGTACAAAACCAAGATGATACATACCTTCGAAAGTAGTCATAGCAACAGTCACCGGTCTCTATACACAGCTCGTCACAGTAACATGTCTTCTTGGTCAGATCTCTATTTCCCTTGAGGTCCAGCGAGCATCTCCCTTGGCAGGAAAAGCGTTTCTTTCTGCACCGTTGATGGACCAATAGTTCTGGTTCACTGCTTGAATTAGTGCTATCATCGGCCGTTAGAGAGTTGAGTAATCCCTGAAGACTGATGTCTTTACCATTGTAGTAAACGTAAAAAGACGATGCTGTGAACATTTTGTGATAGAGTTTAGTATCTTATATGTAGCAGTCATTAATAGGTTTATAAGAACTACTCTAACATATATTTTTAGCTTATGAAAATGACACTTGACATCTTAATATGATAGTACAACAAGCATTTTACGACGCAGTACATCGATACTAAGTCAAACGTTTGGTCTCACCATTCTCAGTGCCTTGAGCTATGGGCGATCTTTCCGCAAAAATGAAGAAGATGAAAACGAAAGCAAAACAAACAGCATTCATCGCATTATCTGGTAAAACAAAAGAGCACTGTTTATGAATGATTTCAAAGAGACACCCCTTAGGAAAGCTAGGCTTGTTTTCGTTGAGCTGTGAATTTTGTTCGTTTATCTTGTAGGATTCGTGGCTATCTCGTATCATTGGCACCTGTTTCCGATTTGGCTGTGGAAATTAAAAGTAGAACAACTAACGCCACTGAATTCCTTCTGAGTTAAGATTAAACGGGCATCTTAATTACCTGTTGCCGGTTCTCATTTGGAGCGTCAAAATGAATTTGGTGATTGCTTTGGTTTTCCGTTTCCTTAGCCTTTCTATTGGATGTGAAAAAAGTTGTAGCTAGATCATCTACCAATCAGATACCGGTTTACAACACTCAACTGATCTTAAGCCGCTCTAATAAGCCATGGCTAATTCATTCAACACGTTCCAGAGCAACGCTGGATATTCCAAAGTTGCTCATTCTGGAAATATTTAATAAAAACAGTTAAAAATTACCCTTAGCCTTCCCAAAAATGGTAAAATGTTCTGATATGACCATTTGTCTAACTATTTCTTAAATGAGTATAGAAAAATATTGGATAAATAGAAAATATTCCAAATTGATGGGTTTCTAATATAATAATAAATCAGCACATAATTTCCAAAATGCACATATTACTCGCAGTTGGAAAAAAAACTAAATAATGAATTAATTTGTTCAAGTAAATTACAAATTTATCTGTCAGAAATACGAATATTTTCGTAAAATCTGCAAAGACCAGTGTTTCGAGAAAGAACTCGCCTCACTTCAGCAATGTGTACCAAAAATTGTTCAGCCGTTGGAAATTGCCACGAAGTCCTAATTTCCTTAGAAATTTCCAAGTCACACCACAAGACCAATCCCAAAGTGTGGCATGGAAATTTCCAAGTCATACCACAAGATCGATCGCAAAGTATGCCTTGGAAATTTCCAAGTCACACCACAGGACCGATCGCAAAGTATTCCTTGGAAATTTCCAAGTCACACCACAGGAACGATCGCAAAGTATGCCTTGGAAATTTCCAAGTCACACCACAGGAACGATCGCAAAGTATGCCTTGGAAATTTCCAAGTCATACCACAGGACCGATCGCAAAGTATGCCTTGGAAATTTCCAAGTCACACCACAGGCCCGATCGCAAAGTATGCCTTGGAAATTTCCAAGTCACACCACAGGCCCGATCGCAAAGTATGCCTTGGAAATTTCCAATTCACACTACAGGTCCGATCGCAAAGTATGCCTTGGAAATTTTCAAGTCACACTCGTCACAAAACCAATTCCAAAATGTGGCACGGAAATTTCCAAGTCACACCACAAGACCTATCACAAAGTATGGCTTGGAAATTTCCAAGTCACACGGCAAGACCAATCCGAACGTGTGGCACTGAAATTTCCAGGTTATCCGAAAGTGTGGCACGAACATTTCCAAGTCACACGACAAGACCAATCCGACGCTTTTCATCTCTGCTTGATTCTATTTTCCTTTTCCTTCTCTGCTCTACAGCAACAATTTCTGAAAGAGAATAATATTTAGACAGACGGCATAAACTGTGGACTACACTCATAGACTTAAACACAAGAGTCCGAAGGTTCTATGTTTTAATTTTCTTTTCAATCAAGAGCGACAATTACCACATGTCCTAACATGTAGCTTTCGTTTAGTGTTATAACCTTAGCTAAGGTTAGAAATTACTCAGATTCTACCTAGCATTTCAACTCATGATTCATGTACTTAACTTTTTCACGAATAAAGCCAGTTCATTGCAGTCATTGGCAGTTACAATTGCAAGCAGGCAATTTTCGCATTGAGTTCTTAATTATTGCGATTGATGGCTATACTTTCAGAACCAAAATATATCAGCAGAACCGGGCTTCGAAACATGATGTGACTCAGTTTGGTTTTGTTAGTTTGCTGTTGAGAGAAATTTAAGTTACCGGTCGAGTTACAAATGACAAACAACTCACACGCTACAAATATTGTATACAGTGAAAGTATTAAATCGTGATGTATCTGAAATGCTTTCTTTTAAGTAATTCGCAATCTGTGTTTCTCACCATCATAGGACATGCAATATCCTGAAAAGCTACGCATACTTACCTTCAAAGTGCGTGTAATTTTGAAGATTGCTATGAAGAACAAGGCTTACGAAGTTGTAAAAGCAGAGTGCGGTTTGTGCCAATATTTAAATTTTGAGCGCATATTAAATAACAGTAACCGTGATCCGATTGGTTAAACTTGACACTTCGCAGATAGCGGGACATTCAATTCCATTCACATCTACGTGTTAGCCGACCGACGAACAATCGAACAAGCTATGAATTTAAAATTTATTCAAGAAAGCACCCATATTCTTATCACTTCGCCTTTCGACCTTTCCAAGTCATCGGGTTACAAAAGAACAAGAACAAGTCCGGTTTCTGGCGAGTGATGTTTCAGTTGTATTAAGCATGACTCCTTGCAGCCCCGAAATTGTCGACTACGTAATGCACTGAGAATCTTTATAATATGCCGCTTCACATCTACAGGATTGTATCAGCCGATGGCTTTTAGCTAACACTGGTATGTTATTATGTCGGCAAAACATTCATCAGATAGATATTGCGAAGTTTCAGGCAAATATTGTTGTGTCGAGTTCGAAGACGTGAACAGCCGACTAAATTTCACTCGAAGACTGAATTTCTAACCGGACCTGAAACAACGTACCATAGGGGATGGATGATCAAAGCCAGGACCCGGCTAATCCACAAATTTAGACTCAACCAAGACAACCTACTCACAATGACAAAGTGTAGCCCAAAACAGCCACCAGATTGAGCAGAAAGTCGATTCAACAAAGTTCCCTGCTAACAGAGGTCTCTGCGTCTATGTAAAGCATATGAGCCGGAAGAGAAATTCAAGAGAAGAGAAATTCAACATGGGCAAAGGCTAAACTTTCTCAGTTCAGTTTGAAAATTGCCAAAGCAACGGCTGAAATTGGTCTTGTTAATTGCGACTTCAAATTTGCGTGCCACGCTTTTGGCTTAGTATTTTAGTGTGACTTGAAAATTTTCCTACCACATTTCGGAATGGTCTTGTAGTGTGACTTGGAAATTTCCAAGGCATACTTTGCAATCGGTCCTGTGGTGTGACTTGGAAATTTCCAAGGCATACTTTGCGATCGGTGCTGTGGTGTGACTTGGAAATTTCCAAGGCATACTTTGCGATCGGTCCTGTGGTGTGACTTGGAAATTTCCAAGGCATACTTTGCGATCGGTCCTGTGGTGTGACTTGGAAATTTCCAAGGCATACTTTGCGATCGGTCCTGTGGTGTGCCTTGGAAATTTCCAAGGCATACTTTGCGATCGGTCCTGTGGTGTGACTTGGAAATTTCCAAGGCATACTTTGCGATCGGTCCTGTGGTGTGACTTGGAAATTTCCAAGGCATACTTTGCGATCGGTCCTGTGGTGTGACTTGGAAATTTCCAAGGCATACTTTGCGATCGTTCCTGTGGTGTGACTTGGAAATTTCCAAGGCATACTTTGCGATCGGTCCTGTGGTGTGCCTTGGAAATTTCCAAGGCATACTTTGCGATCGGACCTGTGGTGTGACTTGGAAATTTCCAAGGCATACTTTGCGATCGGTCCTGTGGTGTGCCTTGGAAATTTCCAAGGCATACTTTGCGATCGGACCTGTGGTGTGACTTGGAAATTTCCAAGGCATACTTTGCGATCGGTGTTGTGCTATGACTTGGAAATTTCCGTACCACTTCTCAGTCTAAATATTTCAATTTTCTCTCAAATGTGCAACACCCCATTTTTGAAAGAAACGACTCTACACAAAAAAATTTGCCAGTTTTGTAACAGTTTGTGGGTATTTGGAAAAATATAACATATTTTACTAAATCGTGCCAAAAAAACGGTACTTTGGAATATCCAGCGTTGCTCTGGAACGTGTTATTCATTCTACTATGAGTATTTAATTTTTGCCATTTTAAAATATGAAAACTAACCAATTTGCACAGAGCCTATGAAAATCGTTTTATTGTAGATTGGACAAACACGTCTTCTTTATTTTACTCTCGTGAGATGCACAATTTTGAAAAGACAACCGTTTATACAAGTTTAACAATGCGTGAACTAACGCTAACATCGGCTGTATGTGTTGCTTTTACTGAAAACTGTTTTCTCTTCTAGCTTACTTGTGTCTGTAATATGCCGCATATTTTTCACAGGTAATTGTTTTGAACTCTTTATGCTATTGTTTACCACATGTTTGATCTGCTCTCCTCTGGAAAACCAAATTTTAGGATAGTATGAGGCTGGCATTTTAATCTCACCATAGAAAACTGTTTCGTTTTGTTTTGTTTATCAGCTCGTTTTTAATTATCAGCTCGTACTGGTTGATCTTTTCTATCATAACTAATCACGAGAAAAACTTAATTGTTAAGGCATTGTTTATTTTATACATGTTCTCAAACTGTTGATATTAATATCAACGCTAACAAATTTGCCCAAAACGTTCGTCAATATATAATTATTCTATCACGCTTTGAGGGCCGCAGTAGCCACGAAAAATAAATTGCGATTAAAATAAAGCTATACCAAGCGATAACATAGCAGGTTTTAGGAGCGATATAAAGGTGATGTTTCACATGTGTTGTATATTTTACAATTACACCCGCAGCCCGAATGGGTCTAATTGTTTTAGTATAAACTAACTGGTCGGACAGTAGAAAATAATAGAAAAAACAAATTGAAGTTTAAAAAATGTTATTATTTCTTGAAAATGCGTGCGATTTTTCACTACCATGGGCTATCACAAATAGACCTATAGTAGCATAGCCAATCAGAATGCAGGATTTGTAATAGTCCACTAGTTGGTTTATACTAAATATAATTATAACATAATAAAATATCTGGCTTCTGATTGGTCAATGACGAGTGCATCTAAAGGTTATTGAATGCACAGTCGCATGCTCTCAGCAAATGTTTGCTCAGTATATTATAAACAAAAACTCGCATGAACTGCTCGTGCTATAATTAATTTAAAGGCTCGTGCAATCATAGTAGAACTTTCAAAATATCACTCAGTGCCTATAAATCCCGTACAGCACTCGCGTGCATGCGATTCCTCTACGTATTACACATATGCGACGCCGTCACTTTTATGTCGTGCGTAAAACCTGGTAATTCAGATAGCTTGGTGAATAATAAACAGAATATTACATTACAGCTTGGAGATACTGTTTTTATCTTCTTGTGGTAAATTTGTCGTGACTTGTTCGCTGATCTAAGCGCGCACCACACGAAGATACAAACCGTATCTTCGCGCGGCCATGTAATATCCTCTATGTATTAAGGAAGTGTATAGTTTGTATTGTTAATTTTAAACCTGTTATGGGAAACTTACGCAAGCTCAGCTCAAACGAGCATGAGAGCGCATGGGCGGATTTGATATCACTCTCGTTTGACCGCAAACCACTCTCATGCGCTCTCATCGAACTTGAACCTGTTCAAATTGTCATGAGAGTTGATGAGAGTACTAGTTTTCTTTAACTCTCATGTGCTCTCATGCCCGTTAAAATTTGTATAATACGGCTGGGTATTTTAACGAGTCAGTTTTATATTTTTGAGCCTGAATTGAAAGGCGAGAGCGGTATTGCACTAGTCACTAGGCGGAATTTCAGCCATCTTCTCTGGTTCGCTCCTCCCGACTTAGTCTCTCTCAGGTTAGTATTACACAACAGTTCATGTAATAATGGCTAACACACACAAAAACATGGCTTACCTTACAGCTCTGTTTGAAGACACTATCTTGAGGGTAGAAGCATCAGCCTTTTTTGAAGCCAAATGTCAGGGACTTGCGCGGGCTGATTGGCTCGCAATTTTGAATGGGTCGCGCCCTTACAATGTTGAATAAACCTGTGCAAGCCTGTCGGTAACTCGTGCAATACGTTTGTTTTATCCCGTATGCCAAGTACAAGTCGTATAATAAGTAATGTTTAATAAACGAGCAGCAGTTTTTTATCAGGTTTAAAACTCGAGGGCGTAGCAGTGAGACTATATGGAACGAAACACTACGATGAAGTATATACCAGAATGTTCTTCAATTCCTCATCGACTATCACTGATGTAGTCCGGTCAAACGGGCACGAGAGCACACGAGAGTTAAAGAAAACTAGTACTCTCATCAACTCTCATGACAATTTGAACAGGTTCAAGTTCGATGAGAGTGCATGAGAGTGGTTTGCGGTCAAAATGATATCATAGATTCCTATAATAAAATCACCTGAATACCATCTGTCCTCCTTTCTATTTATTTAACATGTATTTTCTATTTATTTTGTATATAATCTGCAGCACTGTTTTGTTAGGTTTAGTTTCAATGTTTAAGTATGATATTATATTACTTTACCGTCATATTTACTGTTTTATTTCTCCTTTCTGTCCATGATGTAACTGACCCTATTAATATATTTAAATTATCAGTCTGCAAATAGTGTCATCTGAATTAGATTAGCCGCATGGTTATTTTCAGATGACCTGTACTTAATTTTGTTACTTTCCATCTTCTTATAACAGTTGATTTGTCCTCTGTAAATATGTAACCTAAGTACGAAATAAACTTGTTGTTGCTGTTGTTATAAAACACGTGCTGCGAGTTTATTAAACGGCTTCAAAAACCTATAATGGTTACTTAATGAACCATTGTACCTTTGTATTCACAACGCCCTGCAAAATATTCGAGTAATCACCGCCTGCGATTACGAACATCTCGAGGGAATGACATGAAGAAATTACCTAGCCTGCGTAGCAAGCCCAGGGGGAATGGGGAAGGAGGGAAGAGGAGAGGGAATGAGAGGGGAAGAGGAGGAGAGGGGGAATGGGGAGAGGAAAGGGAAAGGAGGGCTTGCAACGAACCCCCCGTTGTTTTCCTGACGCCCCCAAATTATAAATTCATTTTCAATGTCGTCTGACATGTCATCTGTCAAAATCAACCAATCAACTTCCTTGTTTCTGTCTGTTACAAATGTTTGACCTTCACCCCGAGGGAAAAACGAAGAACAGAGGTCAAACATTTGGGCTATAAAATTGATTTCTGCATGGATTTTCACCAAATAAACACTCTGCAACCCCTCTGGTATCCATACTAAATTTACAGCGGGAAATTGTGGCTTAAACATACGTTTTTCGACACGAAAAACACAATTACACTCAAGCTAAGTATTTTCAAAACTCTCTATAGTCTAATCTTCAGTATATTTGCCTCAAAATAATATATTTGCCTTAATAATAATAATAATAATAATAATTTATTTACCGTCGGTAACGCAGGAAGTGGTTGCCCAATCTCCCGAGCCAGGGGCTCATGATATAAGCGCTCGACAAATTAATAGTAACAAAATATAAAATTTGTAGTAGGACAATAAAGCTAGGGCATGACATTATAACACGAATGGAAGCTAAGATAACTCTAGTTCAAACTATTTACATATATACAATAATAAGTAAGCAAGTCTAGCTATACTAATACCATACGATATATATACAAACTCTAAGTTAAAGGTGCCAAAATTTAAAGATATCAATGTAAACTAAGTAGATCAATTATATAGGTGCATGTGTGCAGGAGCTAGTTAGAGGCAGTTTTTACACTGGCATCCAATAAAGTCAGACTTATTAAGATATTGCCGAAACTGTGTTAAAGAAGTTGTAGTTTTAGTTTTAACTTCGCAGCTTCTGGTCCTAAAACGTAGCTATTCTGAATCGCTTGACATCCTAGTCGTAAATAATCTGCTTCTTATGGCAACCTAAGGTAAATTAAGGCTACTAAATTGGCCTAGCCAAGACATCGCTGATGTGAAGACCATTTTGGTTTCTCTCTCACTCAATCTGGCGAGCGTTTTGTACGCAAAAACACATTTCTGCACCGAATTGAGTGCAATAAAAGCTATTGATAGTTTCCTGGGTAAAAAATTTCCAAGTGTAGTACAATATTTGGCCATACAAGTCATTGGTTCTACATCAAAAGTTTGAAAATGTTACTCGTCGATTCACGACTTTCGCTTTCCAAACACTGGCGTATTAAACAAAAAACTGACAACTCTTCAGACATTTGCATCAAAATAAAATACAACTTCGCAGTTTCTGGTCCCGAGACGTAGCTATCCTGAATCACTTGACATCCTTGTCGTAAATAATCTGCTTCTTAGGCAACTCAAGGCTGCTAAAGGTGGCCTAGTCTAAGTCTATACTGCAGCACTGGTTGGACAAGAAGGGCCGCCATGCTGAACTGCCTTCTCCACAAAGCCGAAGGTCAAACATTTGGGCTAGAAAATGGATTTCTGCATGGATTTTCACCAAATAAAAACTCTCTGAAACCTCTAGGGTATCCGTACTAAATTTCCAGCAAGACGTTTTGGCTTAAACAACTATCTTCGACAAGGAAAAATTCACAACAGAGTCAGTTCTTCTTCGGTTTTCGGCTTTTCGGGGCTTCGTTTTTCCGCCTGGGTCTTCGCTGTTCGTTTTTCCGACACCTCTGAAGCTATAGCTGTACTTCTACTAATAGCTCTATAAACTACAAGAAGTTGAAGATACTTTTTCCAAATCTGGTGGGTCAAATAGCCAACAAGTCCTTCGTGTGAATTGAACACTTTTTCATTACATCGCGCCATAACCGCTATTTTTATTACAAGTGTCAATCAAATGTCATTGAACACCGCTTTAGCCAATCAGAATTTTGCGTCTAAAAAATGAACGTTAAAAGGGAAAAAACGGGGGGTTCGTTGCAAGCCCTCCTTTCCCTTTTCCTCTCCCCATTCCTCCTCCCCTCCTCTTTCCCTCTCCCCTCTTCCCCAATCTTCCCTCTTCCCCAATCTTCCCCATTACCCCTGGGCTTGCTACGCAGGCTAGCAATTACCATGCTGAAAGCATCGTGTGGCAAACAACAAGCTAGCCGAGCAAGAAGCTGCACTTGAAGGATTTGGTGTCATGGTTGACATCGATAAAGTTAAAGACTTGGAAAGCGATGTGACTGAATGACGGCAGACTACATTTTTGACTCCGTCACAAAATATGAAGAGGATGTTTGTAAGTTTAATGCACGTTTTTATCATTTTACGGCTTTGAGTTTAATTAAATAATTGGAACTAAACAGTGGCTCAGTAAACAAGTAATGGTAGTTGGTAACTTCATTTAAAAAAATATTATCTGTGTATCTCGGTAGTCTGCTGATATTAGTAAGTTTAGTGCAAAATTTATTATCTAGGTACCTTGTACTTTTATTATCTAGGTTCCGTGTACTTTTCGCTATCTTTGGGTCTTTGGGTGCGTTTCTTTGGGAGAATCCAAAATTAGATTCATGCTCCGGATCATACGGATTTTGTGGCGCCCAAAGGAACGATGATCTGAAAACGGATTATTTTGCCATGGCAACTCCCGTTGGAATGCATGTACAAGGCCCACAAAAACCACAAAAATGGCAGCCGCCAGTAATTTTGTTTGGTATGCCGCTAGCCACAAGTATTCTTTTCGAATCCATTCCCAAAGAAACGCTTTGGATCATGAATCCAAGAATCCGGATTTGGATTTGATCCTTCGAATCCATTCTGAGTATGGATTCATCGGATTCAAAATCCGTTTTCGGATTTGGGTAAAGAAACGCAAAATCCAATTTTTGGATTCAAGAATCCGGATTCGGATTCTCCCAAAGAAACGCACCCTTTATCAGTGAATTCTTAATTATAGGATGAAACTTTATATAAAATTTCATGTTCATTAGTATTCTTTATATAAAACGTTCATCCTAATTAGCAATTCAACGAGAAAGCTGAAACATCAATAGAAATTCCAAGAGTTGTAAGGTGCGTATCCATTGTCTCGATCATTAACCCCGTTTCCCCTGGGACAGAATTCAAATCTCTCCGCGGGCTTTTTAGAATGATGAGATTTTCAGGTATAAAGGAGCATGCACGTGACTGATTTGCTTCATCTGATTGGACAACATGCTCATTAATTATTCATGAGTTGTTGAAGTAATTGTAAACAACGGGTAAAGTGTTTGTTTTGTTTGCTTCTCCTGTCATTTCTTCCAAGGCGCGCTGGTTAAAACAATTAAAATGAAAGAACTTTTTTCTCTTGCCACAGCCATGGCACCTCTTTTATTTTTTGTACGCTATTGCTTGTTTCAAGAAAATTTACAGCTGAATACAGTTGTATATATTGTTTAACGAGTAAGTTATATTCGTCCTCAAGGTATTCGTGCATTATAAATTTCGTGCCTCCTAAACGTACGCCTCCTAAACGTACGCCTTGTAAAGATTCACTCCAGCCAGCGTAAGAAAATTCAAATTTGCCATGTCGAAATCTTAAAATAATCACTCCATACTGCTACTAGTCGCAGATTAGATGTTACTTAACCTAGTTGTGAGGGTAAAAAGAAGCTATGAATTGTTTTATTCGCTAAAAAAGGCAAAGGTTTTCGAGTAAGTTACGCGAGCTATACCGGAATCAGCTCACCGATAATCCGGCGATATATAGGCTTTTGTACGTACTGTGACTTTGATATGATTGATACGCCGCAGTTTATATTTTAAGTTGATTTTCCTAAAATATTTTCCTGATATATCGCATCGTAATCAAGAAGCAGAGCAAGGCTTTTCTCCGGCGTCACAAGAAAATCACTAAAATGTACAGAAGACCTGAATGGTTTTCGGAGCATACTGCTTCCTTGGAGAGAGTTAACGTAAAACGTTTGCATCTGACTTTTCATTGGGACAGCAGAAGACAAAAGGCCAATGATACTCAAATAGATAACTAGACAAATACTGACGCGGCAATGTTTCTTGGCACCGCTTCGGTAACGATACTGACTATAATAACGAAATACAATCGAGAAAATGATTTTACCTTACCTGAAAGAAGAACAATCTTAGGTCCAATTCACTGAAATAACAGGGGTGACGTCGTTGGTAAGTCCGTGATGAGTTTATGCCATTAGTGTCTCTTATGGCTTACAATCTCAGTCGCTTAAGTGAATGTACGTACTAGAAAATATAGGAAGGCCATAGTGAGAAAGCAAATGATGATCCGTTAACTACTGGCTGCATGGAAATAATGTTTTAAAGGCTAATCGGCCGAATACAACAATAGCAAAATACACTATTCAACCCGTACCCAACAATTTAATTACAGAATGCTGTTAAATGTAAAGTAGTAGGGTGCCTTGACTTAGACAGACAACTAATCATAGTGGGAACAGTGCTAATCCAGCGTTTGTGTTATAATAATTACGGGGAGGAAATTGGACTCAAAGCCTCGGTACTACGTTATCTCCTTTTATAAGCATTGCATTGAAAAACTCAAAAACATATTGAAATCAATTGATACATTATGGCACCGTCTTTCTATTTGATATTTTATTTGTAAATTAGATAATGTAAACGTGCTAGGCTAACTGGTTCAGCATTTAATAAAAGTGTTGGTTAAACGGCTAATTTAAAATCAGTTTTGCCCTTCTTCCGTGACACTGAATTGACATTTTCCATGTTTAGTGCCTCAAGCCTTGATGGTACATTCGTCAAGTGAGCCCGCAAGGTAGGCGTTCTATTTGGAAAACCGCAATATATTTTAACGAGCTCGATTGCCGCCGGGACACGATGATATCTCGCTCTTCTGTTTTGAAGAAGTTTGAATTCGGAAAGTTCTCAGTCTGATTTTCTTCCCTCCTTAGCCCACTCTGGGCCCAGTAGGACAGACTCCGATGCCTGAATTAATTTTATTAGTGTTGTAATTTTCTTAATATTACTGATATAGGCTAGCACTAATTTCGATTTGCGGCAGAATAATGAAATGTGACAATCTAGTTTTAATCATACAGCTTGGTTCTGGTGTCCTGATTGCAATAGACTTTAGTTGATTTACCATAACAATTCATTTAGTGGAAAGCGTTTATGGCGAGAATATAAGTCGACAAGCTTTTCTGAACAACAGAAATATCCACTTTACAAATTATGGTGATGTTATAATTAATATAATGCCCTTTATTTTAACACGATAATGTTTCAAGCTTGCAGCTTGTGGCGGCGTGTAGAAATCCAAGAAATAAGTTAAAATGATAATTAATAAATAAGTTCTCCCAATATATTCCCATAGTAACAATAATAAATGAAAAAGTATATTTACAACAACTGCCCAGTTTCTCGTGTTCTGATTGGTTGATTGCCATTATTGGCAATGAGAGGACATACCACGGTAGATCAGGTGATCGCTCGCGCAGGATTGACTGCGTGATACCGCGCATGCACTTCTCCCACGCAATTTCCTTGTCATCTTGAACATTTCGCTTCAATCACTATGTTTAGTTTGGAGTTGTAAAAATCAAATTTACGATAGTGTATCGTGGTATGCCCTCTTATAATATACTCAACAAAATATCTGGATTCTGATTGATCAGTGAGTGCATAAAAGGTTATAGAGTGCACAGTCGCATGCTCTCAGCAAATTTTTGCTCAGTATATTATAAACAAAAAATCACATGAACTGAGCCCGTGCTATACCTGATTTATAGGCACAGTGATATTTTGAAAGTTCTCAAATTGTACTCGCCTAAAAGCTGCCTCGTGCAATTAACTGGGCTGGGTTGTTCGAAGCAAGGTTAACTTTATAATTAACCCTATAGGTTAGCGCTAAATCTGTAATTGTAATCTGTACAGTTTAACCCAGGGTTAGCGATTTAATCCTGGGCCGGTTACCGCTTAAAGTGCAACTAACCCCTTTTGCAATTTTTATACATATGAATCTTTGTGTGGTTTTGGGTACTTCTGCGAAGAAATTTTTGGCTTACATAGGATACTCTATGTTCTATATATGCTTGTTTGAAATGGTGAAAATTTGACCTTTCCTGACCCATGACCGCGTAAGAAAAAGACTGGGTCGATTCTTGATCATACGTCACCTCATTAATGCATTATTCTCCATGGCGCCTTTCTATCACAACAACATCGATATATAGATAATATACACAGTCTGTGAGTTGTTAGTAAAGAAAACAGTTATTTTAGACAAAATGCGAAATATTTATTCAAAGTATTGCAAAGTGGAATGAATTAGATGACGTAAGATCAAGAATCGACCCAGCCTTTTCCTTACGCGGTCATGGGTCAGGAAAGGTCAAATTTTCACCATTTCAAACAAGCATAGAACATAGAGTATTCTCTGTAAGCCAAAAATGTCTTCACAGAAGTACTCAAAACCTTTCAAAGATTCATATGTATAAAAATTACAAAAGGGGTTAGTTGCACTTTAACCTTGCTTCGAAAGACCGGGCCCAGAACTTTCAAAATATCACTCTCTGCCCGTAAATCCCTTATAGCATTCGCATTCATGCGATTCAGTCCTCTACATATGTACTTCGTTTTTCGTCATCTCGTGGTCAAAATCCAACTTACCGAAAAAGATGGCGACTGTACATTTGACCACAATCCCTTGCGAGCCTAACACAGTCAAAACCCTCTGTTTTCTTCGTTGACAGTGTCTTGGCAACAGCATTGTACTGGCTTCTTCTTAAGATTTCAAACCTCTCGACCGTGGTTTTAGAACGAATTTAACGTTTTTCGCGCGCAAAGGATTGTGGGTAAAGTACAAGTCGCCATGTGGATTGTTGTGGACTGACTCAGCTAGAGCCTCGTCAAATCCACAACAATGTTGACCATGCGATGATAAGTACGAGGACTTAGTATTATATAATTATGCCAAGAACGCACGAGACGGCACCAAATATGAGACCTATCCATCTACTTTAAACCCTCTTGTCATTTTACAGAAAAAAGCCATTAGAATCATAACTTTTTCTAGTTGTACTGAACATACCAGCCCACTTTTTAAACGTCTTAACATCTTAAAACTTAAAGATCTTGTATTTCTCTGTGATGCATTGTTTATGTATGATTTTTCCTCTGGAAAACTTCCTCCAGTGTTTAGGAATTTTTTTTATGTCAAGACTGTTCATCAATATAATAGTAGTTAGCTTCAAAAAGCATTTTATCTTCCTCGAGCAAGAACAAAGTATGGCAAGTTCAATATTCGCTTTCAAGGTACCATTGTGTGGAATTCTATTGACGAAACCCTAAAAAATCATGTATACTCGAAATAGTTTCAAACAACTACTTAAAGAATCTCTCTCTCGGCCTTACTAGACTATTATATCTCTCTACTATATTCACTCTTTATTTAATTGCCCGGTCATTGTCTTCCAAACACTTTTTTCTTTCTGGCTTCATTGTCTATAATTCTCTATAATCCGTTTTTGTCCTTATAGTAAATGAGTATTAAACTACTTCAATGTTCCTTTTCGTGTCTTTTCTTTTTTTTGGTCCACAGCCCAACCAATTAACTACATTTAAATAAATTATACGTGCTACCTAGCTCGATTAACCTGCAGGTTATTCTAGGTTAGCTCATACTTAAAGCTTATTTTAATTAATCATCTTTTTTTTCACAATATTGTAAACCCTTTATGAGTATAAATAAATATATTGTTGTTGTATTTCGGGTAGAAACAGTCAAATGGCTTCTCATTACCATATCTCGATCGAGCGCGCACGCGCAAGATGTTTGGCTATTATGGCAAGAACATTTCGTTTCTTGGCAGCTATTATATAATAAACAACTTATTAGTTGGCTAAGCCTCGCACAGTGGTTAAGTTCCGGTCTGACGAGCGGGAGGTCGCGGATTCAAACCCCGGCCGGACTAACAATTAGGGTCTTAAAATAACTGAGTAGAAGGTGCTCAGGGGCATTAAGGCATGGGTCTCAAACTATTTCAATATGGCCGCCGCAAATCAAGAGGGGGTGGTCTATCTCTTCGTGCTTGTTAGATATAGTCTTTGCACTTTTACAGATTCCATAAAGTCACAACCTTGATACCTTGTTGTGGACGTTTCCATGGAAACGTGTTATGTGACCTTTGAACTCTAATTTTAAGGAAAATTGGGAAAAGCCTCCTGGAGGTCGGTAAAAGTTGTTAATATATTGGATATGTTCATGCAAGTGAATCAAGGTTAATGCACACATTCCTGCTCCAATTTGAAAAGTTGGTTATTTTAAGGGGAAGGCAATTTAAGGCAATTGTGAAATTTGATATCCTCAAGTTTCCACAGAATTAACAAACATTCCAATGATAATCAACTTTTCAAATTAGAGCACCGAAGTGTGCCCCAACCTTGATTCATTGGCATGAAAATATCTACTATACCAACAACTTTTACCGACCTCCAGGAGGCTTTTCCCAATTTTCCTTAAAATTAAAGTTCAAAGGTCACATTACACGTTTCCATGGAAACTGTCACAAACATGTGTTAAGGCTGTGACTTTATCAAATCTGTCAAAGTGTCAAGATTATATCTCACAAGCACAAAGAGATAGACCACCCCCTCTTGATTTGCGGCGGCCATATTGGAGACCCATGCCTTAACGCCCCTGAGTGCTGCCTTGGTGAAAAAATCTCGTTCTCGAACTGCAAATGGTTAAACTTTCACGTCTTCTCGGATAAGGATGTAAAATCGTAGGTACCACGTCGGCCTCAAGTTTATCAGTCTCGCCAGACTGTCACGAGTACCGACGTTAAATTAAGTTGCTTTACTTTACTTTACTTTACTTTAAGAAAGCCATGTAATACTGCTGTGTATGTTTACTCTTTATTCGTATTTTGACTCGCCATTCGTATTATGACTTGTAAAACTACACAGTCGTATTACATGCTTAGTCGACTAATAACCCAACATGTTAATTACAAAATGTTGACTGAATCGGGAACTTTAGGGTATTTTCCCAGGAACGTCAGGTTTGTCGGTATTTCGCGCTATCTCATGTCAAAACCAGGCGAACTAAACTGTAAACGTGGATGTAACTTATTCAGTACAGGGCCCGGTTGTACGAAGCAAGGGTAACTTTATCCCTAGGATAGCGCTAAATCTGTACATCTGTAAATCTGTATCTGTTAGCGCTAAATCTGTACATCTGTATATCTGTATTCTGTACAGTTTAACCTCGGGTTAGTGATTTAACCCCCACAGAGGGGAGGAGTAGCGCTTACCCTGGCTTCGAACAACGGCTAACCCTGGTTAATAAAATGAACTGTGTTACGGTGACCGATTTGAGCATTCCAGAACCGAGTCCTTTTCGAATGTCTTTAGATAGATGGATAGATAGATAGATAAATAGATAGATAACACTTTATTTAAAGAGGGTGCACAATTACAGTAAATACCGTATTCTCCCTTGTGGCCCTAACAAAAAGGATTGAAAATAACAAAAGTACAAAGATCACTCTAAAAAGTTTGAAAGCGAAAGCGATATATGAAAAAATATAAATATATATCCTAATTTACTTAGTTCACGAAATATATATCATAGACCATTAATAAGTTTTACTAACACGAAAATTATCAGCAGTGTACTTAGACATTGAAAATTGGAAGTACAGTTTCTTAAGTGAAATTATTGATTTACAATCTTTAATATCATTCGGTAGAGTGTTCCACATGTTAATAACTGAATAGAAAAATGTTCTGCAGAGACTGTTTGTGCGTGGGACAGGAAGTCTATACTTAGGAAGTCTATACTCAGATCTGGTATTGTACACAGAAGTAAATTTAAAAGACGATAGCTTGTTAATAAGATAATCAGGCGCCCGTTTGTCTTGAATTATTTTCAAAAGAGAGAGACGATTAGCGATACAAAGCTTATCGACAGGTTGCCAATTTTGTTTATTAAATAAAACAAGAGATCTAGTGTCCATTGAATTCTGAAGAGATCATCTAGGTGGCATACTCCACAATTTCCCCATATTGTTGAGCAGTAGTCAAGCAACGGTTTGATGTTTGCGTTGTAGAGTAAGATGCGGTACTTGATTGGTAGATGACGCTTTATGCGAGACAGCACAGCTATCCTCTGGATGAGCTTTTTCCTTAGCATTTCGACGTGACAGGCCCAGGTCAGGTGAGAATCGATAAGCACTCCAAGAAGGCGTTCTTTTTCTACTTGTTCGAGGCGTTTACCACCGAGATGTAAATTCAGCGAAGTGTCGTTAGCACGAGATGTTTTCTCATGGTTAGCAATTAACATATATATACTTGGTCTTAAGTGGGTGTGCAACCATGCCATTATAAGAAGTCCATTTGACAGTTGTTTCAAGATCAGATTGAAGTTTTTCATTGACGACTGTAATAGTTGATGCTAAGGCATAGAAAGTTGATTCGTCAGCGTATAGGGAAGAGCTGTTAGACCTGTGTAAAGGAAGATCATTGATAAAAAGAATAAATAGGACGGGACCAAGAATGGAGACTGGGGTACACCGGATTTGATCAGCAATGGATAAGAGAGAGTCTGGTTGATACATACTCTCTGACGCCTGTTTGACAAGTAGCTCTTGAACCAACCTATCGAGTGCGATGAGAGGCCATATACATGGAGTTTGTTAAGCAGTAAGTCGTGATTAATAACGTCAAATGCCTTGCAAAAATCAAGGAAAACCGCGCCTGTGAATAATCCTTTGTCAATGGCTTCAAGCCACTCATCTGTCATCTTGATTAGGATGGTTTCACAAGAGTGGAGAGGGCGGAATCCGGACTGAGTTAGAATTGATCAGGCGGTAAGATCGCAGGAACTGCATTAAAGGGGTACACACGTGCCTTTCAAGGATCTTGGATATCATAGGAAGGATAGATATTGGTCGGTAGTTGTTCATATCGGTTTTAGCACCATTTTTGTAGACTGGAGTGACTGTAGCACACTTGAGTTGGTCAGGAGCGATTTCGCTAGACAGGCTGCAATTTTATACTTTAGATAGACTACCAGACACCTTTGGAGCAATAAGCTTCAGAAGAGGAGAGCTAATGCCATCTAATCCTGTGGCAACGTTGATAGGGAGGGACTTAATTAGTTTGAATACAGACTCTTCAGTGAAGGGTGGAATGATGAACGTAGCATCTGAAGGCTTCCTAGAATTGACAAAGTCCTTAAGGATTTGTTGGTCCTGGCAAGTATTGACGTCATGATTAATGATTGAAGAAACGATAGAAGTAAAATGATTGTTAAAAGTGTTCGAGACTACGTTTGGATCAGAAATTTCGTTGTGAGAACCGTTATCAATTAGGACGCTTATAAGACGAAGTAAAAGGCAATCAGTAAAAATGAGAAAAGTCCGTTGACAGCCTTATCGAAGAGTGCGACAAGTAATGAATGACGTACTGACGCGCACGCGCAATAACCTGTGTCAACTATGACGTCATAATCACAGGTTTATCGGGAAACACAAGCCGAACATTTTTTTTATTATTTGCTTTGGAGCGATGTAGTAGGGCGGTCCGAGGTTAAGATGAACATTTCTCTGTTGATTGGTGTGTTTCTATTTATCGCCACCATCGAGTTCATCTGTGGAAGTAAATTGAAAGGTAAAACATTCTAAAAATAAATAAAATAAACAACCTTATTTACGTGTCTAGTCTTCTATCTCAGTATCTGATCCTCGAAAGGGTCTACTAATCGGAGACACAGATTCCTCGGTCGAATTGGAATTTGAGTTGGTTTTTCAGTGAGGAGGGAGGAAAACCGGAGAACGTGGAGGAAACCCTCAGAGCAAAGGGCGAGATGCCAACAAACTCAACTCACAAATGGCGCCACGATAGAAAATAGTAGCAGTAGTAATTTTAATTTACCCACGTTTCACAGAGTGATGAGCCAGTGGCCACAGCTAGCTGGGATTCATTGAGACAAGTTTGTATTGTATTATAATCATGCTTAAATATATCTTTCCTTTATTGCAATAACAACAGTCCGATATATTGCTCCAGTTCCCTGGAATGGCAATCGCATGGAATGGAAAAGTGCCAAGTTTGTCAATAAAACTGGAAAATACACCTTCGTTATAACGAGTCCAGGATCCGACGTCCCTGTTCCAGTTCCAACGAGTAAGCTTGTAAAAGACGAACCACCACCAGCTTGGGCCATAATTCAACATGGTACCAGAGTACTGGTGCCTATTGGAGCCGATCGTAAGAAGAGACCTGTGTTCACACCGGCGGAGATCATCAGAAAAATCCGTGTGAAAAACAAAGACAAGTTCTTAGTCGCTCCCGGGAAGCTTTACCCTGGATGCCAGAGGTTCTACTGCCCTCTCTAACGCGGAAGGCGCGAAGCGCCACCATCGAGGAGCGAAGCGACGAGACGGCGGGAGAACCTCTGGGCGCGCCAAGTATGAATCTCGCTTCCATGCCAGAGTAATCCCTTTTGATTAACACCTGAGAAACCTTTTTCTAGCAAATTGATAAAACAGGCTAGGTTTTGTCCACGTAGGCTTATATTCCCAACGGTTTATGAAAAGCCAGCACTTTCGGACAGCTGAAATAAATTACACTTTCCTCTCCCAAGTGCCGAAGCACTACACAGAACAGGTCAGCTGGTTTAAATAGCCTTTCATTCGGCCGTTTTCTGGAGTGTTATGGAGCTCGAGGGAGCTCGTGCGAACTCCAGCGACGCGACGGGTTTAACGACACCGACCGGGTAAACAATGGCGCCCTTGGAAACTGCTATGGCGTGATCCAATCGCAGCAATCGTTACAAATGAATTTGCTCTAGGCCAATCAGAGAGCCAGGGTCAAATTCTGACTCACAGACTCAGACATACTACGCGCGCTAGAAGTTCTCCCAGCCTTCTCGTCGATTCACTCGTTCGCGTAGAGAGGGCAGTAGAACCTTTAGCACCCATGGTAGGTAAGCTTCCGTTCTCAATATTAAATATTGACAACTGTTTATACTATAACAATCAAGTCCCATTCGCACGCACTACAAATCTCAAAACAACATCCCGTGGCCATGTTGGATTCAAAGCGAGGCAATCCTTTGTCTTTGCTAGGCTAAACTCGTTCTGATAGTCCTCAGTCGGCGAGGCTAAGTAACCTGGCAAAACCAAAGGCTGCCTCGCTTCGAATCCAAGATGGCTACCAGGTGAAAGGAGTGAATTGCCATTCAAGGTGTGGAAAACTAAAGTAACCATAAGATTATTAATAATAACTTAATTTGTGTTGGGCAATTTAATTAACTTAATTAACTATATGCTGACTATTGCAAATTTGTGTTTGTTATATGGGTTTTTGTTCTATTTGTTTTACTCGAAATGCTTATTTTGGTATTTTCGACGTGTTCAGTTCCTCCTCAACAGTAGTCCTTTTCTCTATTTAAATGTCTTTGTGTTTGTTTATGTTGTTGTTGTTTTATTTCTTAGTTTTACTTGGAGGGCTTATTTTATAGGTATTATCGACACAGTTTAGTATAGGTATTTTCGACGTGTTCAGTTCCTCCTAACAGTAGTCCTTTTCTCTATTTAAATGTCTTTGTGTTTGTTTATGTTGTTGTTGTTTTATTTCTTAGTTTTACTTGGAGGGCTTATTTTATAGGTATTATCGACACAGTTTAGTATAGGTATTTTCGACGTGTTTAGTTCCTCCTAACAGTAGTCCTTTTCTCTATTTAAATGTCTTTGTGTTTGTTTATGTTGTTGTTGTTTTATTTCTTAGTTTTACTTGGAGGGCTTATTTTATAGGTATTATCGACACAGTTTAGTATAGGTATTTTCGACGTGTTCAGTTCCTCCTCAACAGTAGTCCATTTCTCTATTTCAATGTTTAACTTGTAATACTGCTGCTGGAAGCCAAATGAATAAATAAAATGTCACATACTAGTTGTATAAAGTCCCCTCGTGGTAATCAGCTCTTAGTTGCTGAAGCTAGAATTTTATTCACGCGTACGCGGAGTATTCCGTTTACACGACAAAGGGTGCCGTGCCAAACCTTTTTGGCATACGTACCAACATTTAGGAGTGCCGTGCCTGAAATACTTGTCGTATAAACCGGAATATAGTTACCTGAAAATAGCTGGCAGATAAGTAATATAATAATAATAATAATAACAACTTTATTTAACGAGGGTAGCACGTGACAGTTTACACTGATGAACTAGTGGCCCTCAATTTAAATTACAATAAATTACAATAAGTTAAATAAGCTACAATAAAACTACTTAATACTATTTACAATTCGTATCTAAGTTAAAAAGATAAGAAATTTGGAAGCTTAATATATAATTATTTACAAGTCAAGTTTAATACGATAAAATCTAGTAAAATATGACATAAATTTATGACAATAAATATCGTTTTAAAGCGGATTTAAAAGAGCCAATGGTGTCTTTTTTTCTTATGTTAACAGGTATGCTATTCCATAATTTGATGCCCATGATTTGAAACGTTTTACCACCCTCGGACTCTCTATTCAGTATCGAGGGCATACAAAGTTATGACTGCCGTGTCTGCTTGCTCTGCTGTGTATATCTATGTTTCTAGTAAACAGTTGTGTAATATAACTAGGCGAGACGCCAGTAATACGCCTATATATTAGGGAACACTTTTGTATTGTTATTTCATCCTTTAGTGGCAATATGTAGACTAAACAATAATTCGGTCGAGTAATAAGTTTTTAAAGTGCTAAAAATACGAAATATATTACGACATACGGATGGAAAACATTGGAGACAATATATGAAGACACAAATTTAATACAATCCATAGAAAATTCAAAATATAATGAGTAAATTATAAACACATTTTTTATACTGGTGTACTTTTCAGTTTGTACTAACAACACGCTTCCGGTTGGAGTGGCCAAACCCTACCCAAAGCACAGACTACAGTACGTACGAGAACAAGCCTTTACCTCCTCCACCTATTATGACAAGAGGTTTCAACGCAAGCATGGCCGTCTGAGGTAACAGTTTACTACAATGTGACACAAAAGATTTGATATGGGGCCCGTTCCAATTTCTCAAAACCCGATTAAGCTAATCCAGGAAACAGTCACGTGCTGATATATAACTTCAGTAACCAATACATATATCTCATGCATGATGAGGTCATGTGATCACCACCATTAGCCTCACTTTGGCACAACATTTCCTCTCAACCCCAATGTGAGGCTGGGTGGTGATGACAAAAGCGTGACATCAACACTGATAAGGCATACACTCAGTTGACAACGTTGCGCGCGCAGCTAGTACAATGGCTATCTGTTTTAGATAACAAAAGGCTGGTGAACCAGAACGAGGCTTAGCAGCTCGCGTCTATTGTTCTACTGATGCGTGCGCAACATCGTCAAAATGGCCTATTGAGCTCGTGATCACATGGGAAAGGCAACAAACTTCACAATGCTGTTTTAGAAAGATAGACAATCGATTCAAGTGGAAAATGGCATTTACAAACAGGTGTTTTTGAAATTGCTGATAACACTACCGATATCGTAAATAAATAAATGAAGTCAGATTTTATTGCCATCCAGTACAACCACGTGATTGCATTCCAGCAATTGACCATTGTAATAATTGCATAATAGCAAGCTAATCCGGCAATGGAGCTGGACACGCTCGTGCAAGTAATTTACAATATAGTGTGAGATAAATAATAAATAAAACTACGATTAGTAATTTACAGTGCAGTGAGCAGTAAATAATGAAAAACAAGTACACATCCCAAGTCTAACTATAACAAATATGTACGTTATTCTAAGCAAATACAACACGAGCAAATATATACTACGTCTGATTATTCACTACGTTATACCAGAAGTCCATAAACAGAAGTCTCGATTAGCAATGAAATTCGGCCCATCAGTTTACGGTACAATCTAGTTTTAGAACGGCGCTCAAACTAATAGTTTCCTGGGAAAAAAATAATAGCAGCCATGTTTCTTTTGTAAACACAAAATCAGTTATCTCATTAGTCTTTCATGTTTTGGACCAATCAGAGTTTGCTAGTGCAATTAGGTGCTATACGCTTGGCTATCGATTTAGCGAGAATCGTTTTCTAAAAATAGATTATACCGTAAACCCTAGAATGACAGATGGAGACTTCTGCTTATGGACTGATTGTAAATAGGTAATAAACAATTGGAAAAGGCCTCATAACAATCATTACGTGAATCAATGAATGTTATAAAGAAAAGACCAATCATTGTCAGCTATCTTAGATCGAAATTGATCAATATTAGAAGAGTTAATAAGGCTTTTTTCTGTGATAGTGTCTTTGAAATAAGATTCGTGTCAGTCATTTGAAACATAGGGAATCTGTATATTATACTAACAGTAAGCCATGCCACTGACCATGTTATATCCTAAATTATTAGTAAATATATTTATTTATCAATAAGTGTAGCAGAGGAGGAAGTGATTCTAGTGGGTTTGGAGATTAAAGGGTAGAGGTTGTTGGAAGACATAAGGTTAATGAAATCATTAGTAGGCTTATGTGAATCAGTGTTAAGAATATTGAATGTGTTGTAGTGCTACGAGGGAAAGAGAAAAAATCTCTGACCCAAGTGGGACTCGAATCCAACGACCTCCAGGTTGCATGTCTGGCGCTCTACCAACTGAGCTATCAAGTCAGATGAGAGCAATTGTGGGTATTGGTGCGTTTTATGGGTCACGGCGATTATATATGTATATGTAGTTATGATATGAAATCATGTTTGCCGCGTAGCACTAGTAGGTGTAAAGAATGTATTGTAAAGTGGTAAGCTGTAGTGCTAAGTGTGCACGCCCTACGAGGGAAAGAGAAACAATCAGACATGCAACCTGGAGGTCGTTGGGTTCGAGTCCCACTTGGGTCAGATATTTTTTCTCTTTCCCTCGTAGCACTACAGCATACCACTTTACAACACATACTTTACACCTACTAGTGCTACGCGGAAAACATGATTGCATATCATAACTACATATACATATATAATCGCCGTGACCCATAAAACGCACCAATACCCACGATTGCTCTCATCTGACTTGATAGCTCAGTTGGTAGAGCGCCAGACATGCAACCTGGAGGTCGTTGGGTTCAAGTCTCACTTAGGTCAGAGATTTGTTTTCTTTCCCTCGTAGGGCGTGCACACATAGCACTACAGCATACCACTTTACAACACATTATTTACACCTACTAGTGCTACGCGGCAAACATGATTTCATATCATAACTACATATTAAGAATATTGATGTTGTAATTACCCATGCTCGAGGTAAGATAACAATAATGCTAATAATAATAAAGGTTTTTTATTCACAGCGTATCCATTCTAATGAATGGCTCTTCATCTGTAACGATGAAAATAAATACGATATAACAAAATAAATAGATATAAGATAATAATAATAAAAAGTTATACTATTACAAAAATATAAGTATAAATTATAATATTTACATCATCGTAAAATCACGCTCCTTCCTAACAAGGAGACACCCCTAATTAAGGTAGCTAATAAAATCACCCACCACACCACCTTACCCCTACCCACAGAAGATATAAAGTGCCTATCATCCATTTGCAATTGTGATAGCTTATGAACCTCCGAAACGTCTTGAGTACTTCTGTGAAGAAAGTTTTGGTTTAAAGTGAATACTTTATATTCTATGCTTGTTCGAAATCGTGTAAATGTGACCTTTCCTGACCCATGACCGCGTAAGTAAAAGCCTGGGTCGAAACCTGGGTAGACGTCATCTTGATGTCATATAATTAATTCGGCTTTGCAATCATTTGAAGAAATCGTTAACATGTTGACTAAAATGACTTTTTTCTTTACTAACAACTCAAAAACTGTGTATATTTTCTATGCATCGATGTTGTTGTGATAAAAAGGCGCCATGGAGCTGAGAATAATGCATTAATGAGGTTCATAAGCTATCAAAATTGCAAAAGGGCGATAGGCACTTTAAGGTCAGGATAGTTAAATTATTTGTGTTCATGGAAAACTCGCCATTAAGGTTTATAGTACAGTATAAGAAATCACCAGAAACTTTCTGCTAAATATTAACCGTTCAAATCGTTTCCCTCCTTTTTATGGCCCGTGCGCTTCGCTCTTGTCGAGGAAAATTCGATCCATAACTTATCAGACTTATGGTATGGACCTCTTGCTCGTTTAACCTGACAACGCTTTTGTATACTTTTTATTAACCTCAAAATTATATACTTAAAATATATACTGACGACAGTTATTTTGTATTTTTCTAGAGGTGCCTCCGCCTGGTGTTCAACTATAGACAAATCTGCACCATATTTTCAGGTGGATCTCGGTGGGTATTTCTACTTGTGCTCAGTGGATGTTCATGGGCTACATGAAGAATACGTGGATATTTTCAGTATCGCTTTATCCAAGAACGGTAAAATATGGACGGACTTTACAGAAGATGGGTATTTTAAGGGTAATATTATATCTTATTTATGTGCTCGTATTCCCCTCCGTCCTCGTAAGGACCTCGCGCAGCCAGAACATAAAACAATAGACGTAATGTGATTTATGCATGAACATATCACGTGATCACCACCAGCCGCACTCTGGCACATTTCCTCTCATCGCAAAAGCATGACATTATTAATATGCTATCCTGCTAGACAGAGATGCTTTCCTCCTCTCTCACGACGAAAGGAAGCGACACGTATATAGAGAGAAAGGAACCTCTACCACACACAATCGACAGCTTTTCTATCCCACATGCGTAAGGTTACGTCATACGTTGACGTCACTTCCTCTCGGTACGTCGAAGCGAAAGAAACTCGGAAAGATTGACTAGTAAAAGAAGACTACGAGAACTGCTGTACTGCCTAAGCGCGAGATCAAACCTTTATTTAGTAGCTCACAAATACATTTACTTAGTTCACAAGAAAGTCTATACTGATCAGCGTTGGAAAATAGAGACGAAAATCAACCACAATATGTTCTAATGTTTATGTTCAAATCTGTGTTCGGTTGGCAAACGGACAAAACAAACAAACGTACTTCTCCCGAGACAAAGTGGTGCAGAGCTTGAATTACTTGAATTTTGGGGACGGATAACTTTCGCATTCCGACACTTTCTAGGCTCGATATTGACCTTTCGAACTCCTCCGAGAAAACTTGACCGGACACACACAACAGGATATGATCAGCCGAAAGTAAACGGCCGCCAGCGTTTGAACTCTATGTGGCATGAGTAAAATTTAAACCAATCATAAACTGTTTCTTATATTTAATTTATTCGGCCACGCTTGTGGACGGCGGCTGTCGGCTGCGTACGGAGGTTTCTCTCTCTCTCTCTCGGAAAAAGGAAGACAATGAATCTCTGTCTAGCAGGGTATCATTATGCATAAGGATACATTTTGATTATTATCTGCAAAAACACAACGCCAAATTTTACGTTAACAAGATAACTCAAACGTAAGAAAGTTTACCACTCCGGTATTCGTTCGGCGTGAACGTAACTTTATGTTTATCAATCAATCAATGACCTTTATTTATCCACGATAAAGTTTGAAGCTTGGAGCTTGTGGGGTCGTGACTTAACATAGGTAAAATAGGTAATTTGTAAAACTTAAATACTAATACTTATATTAAATAATGCTAGTATATAACAATAACTGGAATTATAATAATTATGTTTATCATATTTTTTTTTAATCTGGATGTGAAAGCTGTGAAGGATGTGATAACAGGCGAATAAAGGAAACGATGAACACCTAATTTCGCGAGAAAACACTTTTTTACATCCCGTCATCACAGACATCGCCATTCTCGGTGCGTAAGGTGACTTAAGAGAAGGATTACTTCAAGGCCTTTCAACCTTTAAAACTGACGAGGTCAGATATGTTTTTCCATCCAGTACAACCACGTGATTGCATTATGTTGTTTAATAATGAGAGTTAACGCTGGTTGTTTGTTTTAATAATAATATGGTTCACATCATTACTTTACAGATGTTCAGACGTGAAGGATACCAAACATCTTCTCACAGCTTTGGGCGACTCGCTACAACGTATTGGCGATATGTTCGATTCATTTCGATCAAATGCTACAGAACGCCATGTATGAATGTCGAACTTTATGGATATGGATGTGAGTACCCCCTCCCACCTCCACCCGAAAATAGTCGCTTAACCTTAGTCAGCGAGGGATACAAAGTCTTGTTATTGATGTTTCGCTAAGCAGCAGTCAAGCACTCCTGTGCATGCGCGAGATAACTGTCTTTTGCAGCATGTTGTATAACTTGCAAACCTTCTTATTTAGACTGATGGCAAAGTATGAAGGCAAGTCTTTGTCAAATTTTCTATTAATCCGGCGATATATTTTTCAGTAATAAAGTTTGAGCCTGATTTTCTCTTGTGACGTAAGCACAAGCAACATACGCAGACTCAGCAATGCACCAATGATTAGCGTCGCTTGTTTTTATATCACAGATGTGTGATTAATACTGCGTGTATGTAACATAAACATCAACATATCTTCTAAGCAACTACAAGGCTATTCTCGTTTCCAGTGCCTCCTCAACTAACTGAAGTTGAGGAGGCACTGGGAACGAGAATGCTCCAAGGCTTATTGTTTTGAGGCGAGCTGCGCATACCACGTGACCGGCGTACGAAGCATCCTCGTTCCCCGTGGCAAACTCCTTGTTCAATGTTAATCGTGCAGAGTATAAACAAAAACTAATTGGAATTTTTCAGAAATATAACCCCGAAAATGTGTACCCTCAAGTCCATAACCAGAAGTGTCCATCTCCCACTATAGGGTTTGGCCCATCCGTTTACAGAGTAGTCTATTTATAGAAAGCACTTCCCGCCATCTCGCAGCCAATCATATTCTTCGAAATTTTATCAGCAGCACCTGATTGGCTAAGACAGCGATTTCCTTTGTTTGTAATATTGTACAGCTAATTATATAAGCGACAAAATTTTGGCGGACAAGGCAGTGTAGAAACTTCTGATGATCAGCTATTTCTCACTTATAACTTGCAAGAACTAGTGAGCACCACATGTCCAGGAAATACCATTAGTCCATGTAAACCAGAACATGTGGTTCCTTTGTAACCTTTTATTTTCCCGTTTCATCTGTATAAGACTTCGTGTTTACAGCAGTGTGCGATGTATACAGAACGAAGCTAAGTTTTGCCTTTTGGTTCATAAACGCAGATTTTTGTAGTAATTATTTGGCATATAAAATACAGCGAGTGATAAATATCACGTACAAATTATGCTATTATTTGATTATAATATGACCAAAGAAATTTACTGAAAAAGACAATCAGATGTTCTCTCAAGAGTCAAGTGCACCGAGTTTGTTTACTTTTTTGAGTTTCAGCTCAAGTGAAAATTTGAAAATCCTGTAAGTATAAATTTGCGGTTGGGAGATAAAAGAACAGCCCGGCAAATCTCCAAGCAAGGCTTAATAATCCACTGGAGCTGAGAGAAAATAGCTATAATCCGTGAAAAAATAAATTTCTGGTACACTGGACACTAGCAAAAAGCGAAGTTTGATTTCAGGCAGTTCATCAAACACAATCAAACAATGAAACAGTTGTCACTTTGCTGTTTATTAGAAAAACACTAACTGTTATACATGTCCAAGAATAAACTTTACAATCGAAAACTGAACCGCAACTATCGTAGCTGGAAATGAAATTCCAGTTCTTAAAATTAGTACAAGCAAGGTTTTTTTTTCTTCAGGCAAATTGAACAAGATTTGAATCAACTGCCTCACGCGGCAACGGGTCACATGCGACCGAGTTTCCAAGGATTTCAATGGATTAAAAACATAACAATCAAATAAACTTGGCTTACTTTGATGTAATTTTGTCCTTGTATAATGTCAGTTGCTCCTGGCCAGTTGTTTCAGCGAGATGAATGTAAATTTTCGGTTCCGTTTTCATTCATTGTCATTGATTCAAACTTTTATACTTGTCGCTAGTCAACTGGTCACTTGAAGACTTGAAAATCACTTTGAACTTTCTCAAATCTTGTCAAATCACCCCAAGATTCCATTAGCAGAGGCACAGATGATCAGTCTATACGTTTCTTTTGATTTCAATTCCAAAATCTTCAATTTCAGTCGTCAAAAAACCAACATTTGCCACCGTAGCTTTGTAGTTTGTAGCACCACCCGACTTGGCGACCTGCATGTACTGAGCTTCAAACCGGGGGGTACCGCTTGCATAATAAAGGGGAGGTATGTGAGGTGTCGTCTTCAGAGCCCGACCCAGTTTGCAAAATAAAATGTAGCGAAGGTGCTCCTATTAACCAGAATTTCCATGAACTTTATGAAAATCAACCCAAATTGATAGTTGATTTGCTCCAAAACAAGACTCGATTCGCCAAATTGGGCTCAAATTGCAAACCTGTACCCCGTACCGCCGCACATCTCATTTACGTCGTGTACGTTAGTGCCCCCCGGAGTCCTAACTCCCGCATCTGAGCCAATGTCCGCCAGTTTTTCCCCGCGAAATTTGAGATTAGCATTTCTAAAAATAGCGGACTGCTCTGTAAACTGATGGGCCGCTACCCCAATACCAGATGGACTCTTCTGGTTATGGACTTCTGGTATCACTTATATAAAGCTTCCCTTTAAATCGCGCTATCTTAGCCAATGACACGTACAGAAATAACACATTTGCATGATGACGTCACACACTACAACTAATAATAATAAGGTCCTGTATTAAAAATATATATTTCACTAATATATGGAAAACAGAAAAGATAAATGGTTGACATAAATTAAAATAGAAATAGTACAAGAGTTATTATGAAATTAGGTTATGTGCCAGTAAGATTTAAAAATTGATAATGTAGTTGATTGTATAACTTCAGAGTCTCAGTAAAGATTTCCAGTGTAACAGTGCATGGTAGGTAAACTTCTGTTGTCCCCAATTCCTACGTGCGAATGGTAAATGTCGATTATGCTGACGGCGTGTATTATATGATAGCGCCGTAGAAGGTACAGTGGTTTCCAGTTTAATAGTTCGAGTGTTTGAGATGCAGAAGAGCTTGAGGGAAAGTCGAGCAGCATTATTCTAAAGAACTTGAAGGTGATCCATGAGGACGGTATTATTCTTATCTCCCCAGACGATATTGGCATAGTCAAGTAAAGGAAGGACAAGAGATTTATAGAGTTAGCCGCGCATGCAAGGGCAGCAAATGCTTTACCCGGCGGATGATGCCAAGACGTTGATTGACTTTCTTACTGACTCTATCCACGTGGTCTGACCAACTCATGTTCTGACTGACTCCCAGAACCCGGCTTTGCGCGGATCCTTTTGTTCCTCTTAGTCAAGGTCATTGTCTTGAAATTCTCAAAGGAGTTGATAAATTTCAATGAGAAAAAGAATTCGAAAAGGATTCTGGTAGTTGTAGTAAAATTACGCCATAATACAAATGAACTATTCTGAGCTCTTTTGCTATTCCATGCGTTTCATAGCAATAATTAAATTTGCTACAAGACTCTGTAAAAGAGCCAGTCATAGCTTCATCTAAGCGTAATCTAATTGAGTGAATAATTACCTCATCTTTGATGTATTATCTTTCAGATATCGAAACAAAGGAGCCATTATTTAGTCACAATGAGCTTCGGCTTCAAGGTGAGATTTTAAACCAATCCATGCACATCTTTCTCATCATACGTCATATCCAAGATGGCGAATATTACAGTGGATAAAAAATACTGCTTTTAAGAGAAATTTAGAACAACTTAAAATCGGTTCACTGTAACCGATATCAAATTTATCGAATAAGCTTTCGTAATCCACTTTAATCTTTGCCATCCTCTATCGAAAAAGTTTATAAAGCATATTAGGACTTCACAACCGATCTCTCTTCTATCTCGATGTGTTATGTTTGTGGTTTTGTTTAAAGTGCCTATAAAATGATTTAAAAAAATTTGATTTTAGAGAAAATTGTTTCTATAACTCTACAAAAAGTTTATGGAAGAAAAAATTAACCGGCTAAACAGTTTGCCGTGATCCCACTTCAACCTCATTTCATGCGGCCTGGGACTCAATTGTGACGTAAATACCTTTGCAGTCGCTTTTGTTTAGAATTTGAAAACAAAAGCGATTTTAATGGTATTACGTCACTGGTCTAATTTACATGTTTTGACCGCGCGAAATTTGAACCATAAAAGTCACCACTTACCGGGCTAAAATGGAGATAAAATTAAGTTCTGACAAGGGGTAAACACTCTTTTCATCTTGGTTGAGAAAAGCAATTTTCATGTCATAGGCACTTTAAAAAAAAGTTAAAGGTTCAATTATATTACCAGTGATTGACAGTGGAACTTTAAGAGAGAAAATAACAAGGAACATGGTTGTTGAAAGGTAGTAGATAGTAATGATAAAATATGACCTATTATAAAGAACATGTTGTGTTTGTTCTTCAGAAACCCCGCTCTTGCGACATCGAACACTTCCTCCAGCCCTGCCTATCCATAGCGCCGGAATAGTCGATGTGGAGCTGACTACCCTTCGTCCGAGAAACCGTAGCAACATGGCCATAGCAACCATAGCAACCATAGAAACCATGGCCACCTCTTTACTATGTCTTTATAGTTAACGTCCATGTAACACAAGTTGCTGATTGGCTAGATACAGATACAATTGATGTTTACTTTTCGCTGATCGAAACAGGAATTTTACTATCGTCACACGTTCTCTCCTGCGATATGTTTGAACCAATTCGTACGATGAAACAATACACCTTGAGTTCTTATTTACTCCGGGTAGACTTCACTGTTTTTAAGATCGTATCCTATTGGACTTTACTGATAAAGAATTATATTATTGTAGGGTTTGTATTGTTTTAGGGTTAGGCTATTGGGTAACCAGTAACATTTCAAGTTGCAAACGGTAAAGTCCGCCCCTTTTACTTTTCTGGTTGTCTGTTCTAATTATCAACTGAATGGCGTATCAGAAGTCCATAACCAGAAGTGTCCATCTGGTATTGGGGTAGCGGCCCATCAGTTTACAGAGTAGTCTATTTTTAGAAATGCTAATCTCAAATTTCGTGGGGAAAAAACAATGGCGGACATTGGGTCAGATGCGAGAGTCATGGCTCCGGGGGGGGGGGGGGGGGGGGCACTCATGTACACGACGTAAATGAGATGTGCGGCGGCATCGGATAAAGGTTTGAGCCCAATTTGGCAAACTAAGTCTTAGTGTTTTGGAGCAAATAAACTATCAGTTCGGGTTGATTTTCATGAATTTTATTGGAAATTCTGGTTAATAAAAACATCTTCATAACATTTTATTTTGCAAACTGGGTCGGGCTCTGAAGACGATACCTCACATACCTCCCCTTTATTATGCAAGCAGTGCCCCCCGGTTTGAAGCTCAGTACATACAGATCGCCAAGCGGTGCTACAAACTACAAAGCTAAGTACGGTGGCAAATGTCGGGCTTTTGACGACTAAAATTGAAGATATTGGAATTGTAGTGAAACAAAATGTATAGACTGATCATCTGTGCCTCTGCTAATGGATCTTGGGGTGATTTGAGAAAGTTAAAAGTGATTTTCAAGTCTTCAAGTGTTGACTAGCGACAAGTATAAAAGTTTGAATTATGACAATGAATGAAAACGGAACCGAAAATTCACATTCATTTGGCCAGGAACAACTGACATTATACAAGGACAAAATTACATCAAAGTAAGTCAAGTTTACTTTTTTTTTTTATATATATATATTTTTTTAATCCATTGAAATCGGCCTTTGAACTCGGTCGCATATGACCCGTTGCCGTTGTCCACTGGTTGCCTGAAGAAAAAACCCTTGTTTATACTAATTTTAAGAACTGGAATTTCATTTCCAGCTGCGATAGTTGCGTTCAGTTCAGTCTAGTTTTCGATTGTAAAGTTTATTCTTTGAGATGTGTAACAGTTAGTGTCTTTAATAAAACAGCAAAGTGACAACTGTTTCATTGTTTGATTGTGCTTGATGAACTGCCTGAAATCAAACTTCGCTTCTTGCTAGTGTTCAGTGTACCAGAAATTGATTTTTTCACAGTTTATAGCTATTTTCTTTGAGCTCCAGTCGATTATTAAGCCTTGCTTGGAGATTTGCCGGGCTGTTCTTTTATCTGCCAAGCGCAAATTATTACAGGATTATCAAATGTTCACTTGATCTCAAACTCAAAGTAAACAAACTCGGTGACCTTAATTACTCTTGAGAGAACATGTGATTGTCTTTTTCAGTACATTTCTTAGGTCATATTACAAACAAACATAGCATGATTTGTATGTGATATTTATCACTTGCTGTATTTATGCCAAATATCATTACAAAAATCTGTGTTTATGAACCAAAAGACAAAACTTAGCTTCGTTCTGTATACATCACACAAGTGTTGTACATAAACACGAAGTCTGAAACGGATGAAACGGGAAAATAAAAGGTTCCTGAAAGGAACCACATGTTCTGGGTTATAATAGTCTTTCCTGAACATGTGGTGCTCGCCAGTTCTTGCCTGTTATAAATCGGTCATTTTTCACCCCAAAATCGCGAGGTTTTCGTTCTGGGTAGTTTTGCTCATTAGTCGAAAAACAATAGACAAATATTCATGATGTCATTAATCAGTGAATTCCAATTGGACTTGAACGCAATTTGGATGAAATACTTATTGGACCTTATTCAATCATTCAGCAAAGTTTTATTCATTTCCCTTGAGAATTGAGTGATTAATGGCACCTTGAATATATGTTCTATTGTTTTTGACAACCTCTCGAAATCGGTCACTTTTCACCCCAAAATCGCGAGGTTTTCGTTCTGGGTAGTTTTGCTCATTAGTCGAAAAACAATAGACAAATATTCATGATGTCATTAATCAGTGAATTCCAATTGGACTTGAACGCAATTTGGATGAAATACTTATTGGACCTTATTCAATCATTTCGCAAAGTTTCGTTCATTTCCCTTGAGAATTGAATGTTTAATAGCACCATGAATATATGTTCTATTGTTTTTGACAACCTCTCAAAATCGGTCACTTTTCACCCCAAAATCGCGAGGTTTACGTTCTTGGTAGTTTTGCTCATTAGTCGAAAAACAAAAGACAAATATTCATGATGCCTTTAATCAGCCCATTCCATTGGGACTTGACCGCAATTTGTAGAAAATACTTATTGGACCTCATTCAAACACTCAGTAAAGTATCGTTCATTTCCCTTGAGAATTGAGTGATTAATGGCAGCATGAATATATTTCCTATTGTTTTTGACAACCTCTCAAAAGCGGTCACCTTTCACCCCAAAATCGCGAGGTTTACGTTCTGGATAGTTTTGCTCATTAGTCGAAAAACAAAAGACAAATATTCATGATGCCATTAATCAGCCAATTCCATTGGGACTTGACCGCAATTTGAAAGAAATACTTATTGGACCTTACTCAATCATTCAGCAAAGTTTTGTTCATTTCCCTTGAGAATTGAGTGATTAATGGCACCATGAATATATGTTCTATTGTTTTTGACAACCTCTCGAAATCGGTCACTTTTCACCCCAAAATCGCGAGGTTTCCGTTCTGGGTAGTTTTGCTCATTAGTCGAAAAACAAAAGACAAATATTCATTATGTCATTAATCAGTGAATTCCAATTGGACTTGAACGCAATTTGGATGAAATACTTATTGGACCTTATTCAATCATTTCGCAAAGTTTCGTTCATTTCCCTTGACAATTGAATGATTAATAGCACCATGAATATATGTTCTATTGTTTTTGACAACCTCTCAAAATCGGTCACTTTTCACCCCAAAATCGGGATGTTTACGTTCTTGGTAGTTTTGCTCATTAGTCGAAAAACAAAAGACAAATATTCATGATGCCTTTAATCAGCCAATTCCATTGGGACTTGACCGCAATTTGTAGAAAATACTTATTGGACCTCATTCAAACATTCAGCAAAGTATCTTTCATGTCCCTTGAGAATTGAGTGATTAATGGCACCATGAATATATTTTCTATTGTTTTTGACAACCTCTCAAAATCGGTCACTTTTCATCCCAAAATCGCGAGGTTTACGTTCTGGATAGTTTTCCTCATTAGTCGAAAAACAAAAGACAAATATTCATGATGCCATTAATCAGCCAATTCCATTGGGACTTGACCGCAATTTGGAGAAAATACTTATTGGACCTCATTCAAACATTCAGCAAAGTATCGTTCATTTCCCTAGAGAATTGAGTGATTAATGGCACCATGAATATATTTTCTATTGTTTTTGACAACTTCTCGAAATCGGTCACTTTTCACCCCAAAATCGCGAGGTTTTCGTTCTGGGTAGTTTTGCTCATTAGTCGAAAAACAAAAGACAAATATTCATGATGCTATTAATCAGTAAATTCCACTGGCAGTTGACCGCAATTTGACAGAAATACTTATTGGACCTTACTCAATCATTCAGCAAAGTTTTGTTCATTTCCCTTGAGAATTGAGTGATTAATGGCACCATGAATATATGTTCTATTGTTTTTGACAACCTCTCGAAATCGGTCACTTTTCACCCCAAAATCGCGAGGTTTCCGTTCTGGGTAGTTTTGCTCATTAGTCGAAAAACAAAAGACAAATATTCATTATGTCATTAATCAGTGAATTCCAATTGGACTTGAACGCAATTTGGATGAAATACTTATTGGACCTTATTCAATCATTTCGCAAAGTTTCGTTCATTTCCTTTGAGAATTGAATGATTAATAGCACCATGAATATATGTTCTATTGTTTTTGACAACCTCTCAAAATCGGTCACTTTTCACCCCAAAATCGCGATGTTTACGTTCTTGGTAGTTTTGCTCATTAGTCGAAAAACAAAAGACAAATATTCAAGATGCCTTTAATCAGCCAATTCCATTGGGACTTGACCGCAATTTGTAGAAAATACTTATTGGACCTCATTCAAACATTCAGCAAAGTATCTTTCATGTCCCTTGAGAATTGAGTGATTAATGGCTCCATGAATATATTTTCTATTGTTTTTGACAACCTCTCAAAATCGGTCACTTTTCATCCCAAAATCGTCTCTCTCTCGGGGGACGCGTTTTGATTGTGGCTCCCGATGCGAGACTGCTGTATAACCCACTTTGACGATGCTGCGCACGCAACTAGAACAAGCACATAAAATCTGACTAACAAGAGACTGGCGGGCCACACAGACTATTTTGCCGGCCACATCTATTGTTCTCTGATGCGTGCACAACATCGTCAAAGTGGGCTATTCGCAAACTAATTTCTCGAGCGAGCACGCAAGGTTTTTGTTTATGATGCTAAGAAAATTTCGTTTCTTGGCAGAATTTATATAATAAACAACTTATTAGTCAGCTATACATCCCATACGGCTGTGTATTTTTGCTCATCATGCCAATTTTGGCTCGCGATCGCCTAAATACGAATGACTCGTAAAATACGGAGCCGTATATAAAATAGATGCTTAGCCGACTACTAACCTCTATATATAGGTTGTCTCAGTAAATAAGTCGATTAAGTTTGTTGTGGCTACGTACAAGATTTGAAATATCGCGAAGAAGACTACATGTCCGTTAATTCATAGTATTAGTGGTATGCAATCAATCCCAAGAGATTCAAATAACAAAGACGTGGCCGCCATGTTGGATGAACTAACAAGATAAGCTAATGAGGAATCTTTTGATAAAGGTACCAAGTGGCGGCGATGACGTCACATGCACCCCAGCAATAAGAATGGTATTGATACCAATTAAGCGATGTTTCGTGTTGATAAACAGTACAAATGTTATGCTAATGTGCCAACCATGATTTCAATTTTCGAATCAAAGGTCAAGTGAACCCAAACAGGTAGTTGAAACTTTGAAGAAAACAATTCCTTATACTAGCAATACATTATATGCAGAAGCCTCATGACCATTTTCATGTTGTTCATGTAACTTCTCGAAGGGATTCCGCGGCAAAATGTCATCTCGGTTTCGCATTCTCAAGCAGTGCAGTTTATTCTAATTTACATCAGTATGAACAAAGACGAGTTTATCGAGATTCTGGCTAGATCTCAGGAAAAGATCCTTCAAGAAGTTGATTCGAAGTTAAATAATCTGAAAAGATGTATCTCTGAAGACCAGGAAGAGTGTGTAGAAGCTGTTGTGAAGATAGCCAAGCTAGATTCTTCGCACAAATGGAAGAAAGTCGGAAACGAGAAGCAGTTCAAATTTAACGAATCTGTAGAGTCTAAGTTTGAGTCAGCAATTACAGCGATCGACAAAAACAAGCTAGACAAGGCAAAACAAGCGCTTCGTGAAGGTAAAAAGCTGTTAGTGGATCGTCAAAAGCTTATCAAATTGGCAGATCGGTCCGATTGCGGTTGGGCAACCGTTGCAGCCTATTTAACGGATGATCTGGCAGATAGCCCTGAAGACGAAAAGCGCATTTCCAAAGCTGATAAATCGGCTAAGAAAGCCATTGAAGCAAAAAAGGCTAAATCAAGGAAAAGTGGTTCACTTTCCAAGCTGAGTTCTGGTGCTAGTGCTTCGTTTGGCTCTCAAACACGCGGAGCCGTCCAGGAAGATGTTTCCAAATATTTTCGTCACTCAAGCTCATCTCAGTACCGACAATCCTCCTTTGCGCCAGGTACCTTCAGAAAGTGAGGAGCGTGCTTCGCATGTGGAATGGAAGGCCACTGGAGGGATGCCTGTCCTACATACCGATCTTCAACCAGACCAGATAAGTTTAACCTAATGATTCATTTGAATTTGAGCAATCTTTAGACAACTCTTCATTTCAGGGTTGGTTCTCTTATAGGCAGCATTACATTTTGGTCTCACGGCCTTAACGCTTCGGAATATATTGTTAACACTATCATTGAAGGGTACAAAATTCCATTTATTGATCTACCTCCTGGTTTCGTTATTCCTAATAGATCTTCTGCATTCAAATTCAAAGATTTTGTTGACAATGCTATTTCTGAGCTTATCGAGTGTGGATGTGTTATGGAGGTGGTAAATCCTCCCATTTTTATTAATCCCTTACAAGTGGCTCAGCAATCTAGTGGAAAGTGTAGACTCAATTTGGATCTCTCCTACTTGAACAAGTTTATTTGGGAGCAGTCTGTCAGATACGAAGATATTCGTACAGTTTTTGAATTATTTCAATCGGGCTATTATTTCTTCACGTTTGACCTCAAATCAGGATATCATCACATCGAAATATTTCCTGAACATAGACAATACCTTGGTTTTTCTTGGCGTGTAGATTCAACGGTGAAGTACTTTGTTTTTACAGTTTTGCCCTTCGGTTTGACTTCAGCTCCGTACATCTTTACTAAACTAATGCGCTCCTTCGTACGTCATTGGAGAAGTCTCGGTCGTTGTATTGTGATGTTCCTGGACGATGTTATTGGCGGCTGTGTCGATTCCCTTTCTTCTAAAGAATTTAGCATTCAGTGCCGCTCTGATTTGGTTTCTGCGGGGTTCTTTATTAATGATCAAAAATCCGTTTGGGAATCCTCTCAATTCGGTGTTTGGCTTGGCTACCAATTAGATTTTCGTCAGGATATTATTTCTATCCCTCAAATTAAGATTTCGAAACTCAAAGGGTGCATTTCTCGAGTTTTTAGTCAGGCCAGGTCTTCAGCCAAGGAACTTGCAAGAATAGCTGGTCAGCTTAATTCGATGTTTATGGCTATTGGCAATGTAGTGCGTTTAATGTCACGGTCCATGTACGCTGAAATTCAAGCCCAAAATCCCTGGTTTAATAGGTTTCAGCTTGAGGCTCGTGTTAAAGAAGAATTGTTATTTTGGCTTAATAACATAGATCACCTCAATGGGCGCCCTATTTGGTTTAAATCTAGTGCAGTCAGAATTGCTTTCTCAGATGCTAGTGACACTGGTTACGGCGGTTATGTCGTGGAGTTATTAGGCCCAGATATTGTGGCACAAGGTGTCTAGGACAATGTACACGCGAAACAGAGTTCTACTGTGCGTGAGATTTTGGTAGTCAGGAAGGTTTTGCAATCGTTTGCGCCAAATCTGAAAGGTTTATGTGTGAAATGGTCCACCGACAATCAGAATGTCGCTCGTATCATGGTTATTGGCAGTAAAATACCTCATCTGCAGGAAGAAGCCAATCAGATTTTTTCCATTTGTGTTCAACATGGCATATCTATTGAGCCTGAGTGGATTCCTAGATTCGATATGAGCAATGCAAGAGCAGACTATCTAAGCAAAATTGTCGATAAGGATGATTGGAGTATCAGCCCCCATATTTTTCATATGCTAGATTCCAAGAGGGGGCCTCATTCAATTGATCGTTTTGCCGATGAAGTTAATCACGTATTACCAAGATTTGATTCTAGGTTTTGGAACCCTAGCTGCAAAGCGATGGATACCTTCACAAGGTCATGGAAGTTCGAGAACAACTGGATTTGTCCTCCTCCTCATCTGATTCCAAGGGTTCTTAAACATATGAAGTCTTGCTGTGCTAAAGGTATCTTAGTGGCTCCGCTTTGGCGTTCTGCTCCCTATTGGCCCCTCCTCACCTCTGACGGTCTTCACTTCGCTTCATTCGTCTCCGATTGGGTCGATCTTCCTACGTTGAGATCGACATTCTCTGTTGGTCAAGACAGTTCGGGTGTATTTGGTAGAGTGGATCTGAATTTCAGGGTTTTGGCTGGTAGGATCAATTTCAGAAGCGCTCGTTTCTTCAATGCTGGTTTCTGCACCAATGAAGTAGGTTACTGTATATATCGATTGCCATGTTGCTTCCGTTTGGTAAGTTGTCCTTCTGTCCCCTTCTTGCCAGTGGGTGGCATTCGTTTATGTCAGTGGGTGGCTTTCTTCTTGCCAGTGGGTGACATTCTTTAACGCCAGTGGGTGGCTTGCATTCTTGCCGTTGGGTGGCATCCTTTTTGCCAGTGGGTGGCTTAGTATTTACCAGTGGGTGGTAATAGTATTAGCCAGTTTGTGGCTTTACATCAAATCTTATTATGCCGTCTCTTGATATTCCCCGTTCTCGATTCCTCGGGTGTTCTGCAGTGCTTAGCTTGAGAGCGAGCCACACCCAAGAGTTGTATGTCTCTTGAGGGTAGGGGGAAGGGAGGGAAACGAGGATTAGAAGAGAGCAGTATTTTTCTGCGTTTGACCGTGGGAATTAGCAGAAAAATGAGCTCTCGTCGGTTCCTATGTTTTGATAAGGAATATGCGTTGGTATGCATCGGAATGGAGCGGTATATATGTGTGCGATAACAGGTCATGCATCTCGGTTTCGCATTCTCAAGCAGTGCAGTTTATTCTAATTAAATATTAATTATTCTTATTCCGGCCAGTCCTAGAAGAAGGTATATTGCAGAAGTTGTTTTCTGCATCTTTAATATGAGTTTTGTGTTGCAGATGTATTCAGCTCGGATATGTGGCAAGGTTTGCGCAGGGTCATACCCCAGGGTGACGAGACCCTATCTTCGCTTGTGGAATTCCTCCCAGATGTTGTTAACGTTCTGCTCGGCAGGGCAGCCAGTACCTCAAATAAGTACTGTTCTTCCTATTCCAGATGGAAGTCTTGGGCCTCCTTGCATCACATTACAGTTTTTCCTGCGTCTCCTTATCATGTAGCCCTCTACCTTCGGTTCTTGATGTCAGATGCCAAGTTAGTTTCCCCCCCTTGAAGCTGCTGTCCACAGTCTAGCCTGGATTTATCTCATCGCAGGAGAACAGTCTCCAACAGATCATCCATTAGTTAAAGAAGTGTTAGCTGGCGCCAAGCGTCTGTTGGCTCACCAGAAGACAAAGAAGGAGCCAGTTACTGTTAAGCAATTAGAACAGCGCGTTAAAGACAAAGCTTGTTTATCAGCTTCGTTGTATGATATTCGCTCAGTTGCTATTTGTTTCTTAGCTATTTCTGCCTTTCTCAGAATTGATGAATTAGCTCACCTCGTGAGGTCAGATTGTAAGTTCGAAGACAGTTATTTAAAGTTATCCATTAAGTCTTCTAAGACAGACCAATTAAGGGACGGAGCTTGTGTTGTGTTGGCTCCCTCAGGAAAGGTCACATGCCCTGTGGCTATAATGTCTAGATATCTGAGTAAGGCCGTTCTCAGGGAAGACAGTCTTCTTTTTTTGTCAATTGTCCAAAACCAAGTATGATTACAAGCCTAGAGCTAAAGGTTTAAGTTACACCAGGTTAAGAGAAATTGTAATCGAAGCCTTTCAAGGAATTGTACCTGATATTTCTAAAATAGGTACACATAGTCTTAGGAGTGGTGGTGCATCTGCTGCGACCAATGCAGGTGTTCCGGATAGGCTGTTTAAGCGTCACGGTAGTTGGCTAAGCGACTCTGCCAAAGATGGCTATGTTCAAGATTCTATTAGTTCTCGCCTTTCGGTTTCAAAGGCTCTAGGAATCTAGATTTTGACCCAGCCCGGGAGGTTGAATGTGGGATACAGCTGGCCCGGGGTTTTCCTCCTAGGAGCGAGTGGACGTACGGGGAGGTTTTTCACCCAGCTGTTGGTCCACAATCCCCATTCAATTAATTAATGTAGCTTGGAATATGTAGAAAGGCATATCCTATATATTACATGGTTAGGATATTGTATGAAGGTATAATAAATGAGGCGTTTCTGCTTAGCTTGAGAGCGAGCCACACCCAAGAGTTGTATGTCTCTTGAGGGGAGGGGGAAGGGAGGGAAACGAGGATTAGAAGGGAGAGGTAATGAGTATAGCGATGTTTCGTGTTGATAAACATTACAAATGTTATGCTAATGTGCCAACCATGATTTCAATTTTCGAATCAAAGGCCAACCCAAACAGGCAGTTGAAACTTTGAAGAAAACAATTCCTTATACTAGTAATACATTAAATGCAGAAGCCTCATGACCATTTTCATGTTGTTCATGTAACTTCTCGAAGGGATTCCGCGGCAAAATGTCACGCGCATGCGCTTTTGATGATCATGCATGAGTAAGCACGCGCGCGTCTCCTCAGTTTCCCGCCGAAACTAAAAGAAAACAGAGGCAGTCACCCCTGTTTCTAATTTTAAGTAGGTACGGTACGGGAGGGTGATTGAGTAATACAGTATCGCTCGAAACCTGTATTCTGATTGCACCATTATACTGTAGGTTTATTGTTTTACTGCACGTTCTAAAGGTTAGTGTATTGCTGGGTAAGCCCAATGCTGTGGCTCGTTCTAAAGGTTAGGGTGTTTTGTATTGTTAGGTAAGCCAATGCTGTGGCTCGTTCTAAAGGTTAGGGTGTTTTGTATTGTTAGGTAAGCCCAATGCTGTGGCTCGTTTCGAGCGGTACAGGCCGGCTCGGGTAATTGGAGACAATTTTGATCAAGGCTGGAAAAGATTCGAGTGGATGAAAAATACTGCTTTTAAAGAGAAATTTAGAACAACTTGAAATCGGTTCACTATAACCGAAATCAAGTTCCTAGAATAAGCTTTTGTAATCCACTTTAATTTTGTCCATTTTCTATCGAAAAAGTTTGAAAAGCATATCACTGAGGACATTCCCATGGTATTTCTCTTCTATCTCAGGGGGTTATTTTGAATTCGACTGACAATATCACTTTAAGAAAAGAAGGTGGAGTGATTGCTACTCTGTAATCAACACATCGATATACCTTAATTTGTCATTGGCTGCACACCACACCAAACTGTTACCATGACGACCTTGTTTGGCGCCATAATTGGGATATTCAGAAGTAGCCGAAAGGCGACTGTCAGGAAGTGATTTGACGCGGTCGACAGGGAGGGTACTTGGGATTCCAATGCCAATAGGAAAGGACTTCTGAACCTTGCTGCAAACTGTAATGATAAAAAAACAACACGACAAATGTTTGTGCAATACTACAACATACTACTGTAATGATAGAAAAATGTCCGTTCCGGGACCCCAGTTGCCGGCCTCTAGTTGTGGGAACCCAGTTGCGGGACCTCAGTTGATGGACCCCAGTTGCGGTACCCCAGTTGCGGATCGAGAGAGAGTTGACTGTTGACTAATTATTTCAAAAGAGCGGTGTCAAAAGTAATTGCTTTGGTTTTGCGTTTGCATAGCTTTTCTATTGGCTGTGAAAAATAGTTTGAAATTATCAGCCAAACATTGTTTTGATCCGTCGCGCAATCAATTTTCGTTTTAGGGAAAGTTATTCATGATTGCGTGTAGTTGTGGTTGTTTCAAGTAAAACCAATCACGAATTACTTCAGTTCGTGATTGGTTCATTGCGCTTTTACTCCTATGAAGGGCTCTGTAATTACTTTGGTTTCAGTGTGTTTTACGACACTCAATCAAAAACCCCTCTAGCGCTGTTCAATGATAACCAATTGGTGGGTACTTCGCCGTTGTAACTGCAAAACAGTTGAACACTAAGATTAAGAAATAGGGAATCATAGCCAATTATATATCAAAGGTCGATTATTTAAACGAAGCCTAAATCTTGGACGACGTCTAGTTATGTTTAACTATAATAGTATTATTATTCATTTATCTATTCTACATATGCACAGTAAGGCAGTCTATAATGCTCAGATGTGAGCGTAGACTTATATGGTATATCGATATGGTTTTTGAACACCTCTGTACAATAGATAGATGTGTACAATAGATAGAGGTGTTGAACACCTCTGTACAATAGATAGACATGTTGAACACCTCTGTACAATAGGTAGACTTGTTGAACACCTCTGTACAATAGATAGACGTGTTGAACACCTCTGTACACTAGATAGACATGTTGAACACCTCTGTACAATAGAGACGTGTTGAACACTCTGTACACTAGATAGACGCGTTGAACACCTCTGTACAATAGATAGACGTGTTGAACACTTATGTATACTAGATAGACGTGTTGAACACCTCTCTACACTAGATAGACATGTTGAACACCTCTGTACAATAGATAGACGTGTTGAACACCTCTGTACAATAGATATACGTGTTGAACACCTCTGTACAATAGATAGACGTATTGAACACCTCTGTACACTGGATAGACGTGTTGAACACCTCTGTACACTAGATAGACGTGTTGAACACCTCTGTACAATAGATAGACGTGTTGAACACCTCTGTACACTAGATAGACGTGTTGAACACCTCTGTACACTAGATAGACGTGTTGAACACCTCTCTACACTAGATAGACATGTTGAACACCTCTGTACAATAGATAGACGTGTTGAACACCTCTGTACAATAGATAGACGTGTTGAACACCCTATGTACACTGGATAGACGGCGTTTCAGACTGATAATTATCGTTCCATAAATGATCCTAAGTGTCTAGAAATGACATCCCAGACATTCTGGATCTTTCTCGAGTTCCTCCTATTCTTACGCGGGGTAATGAGATATTTTCCTTTCTCGCCAAGGGCGATCCTTCCCATGGCGTACATCACTGCACCGTTCTTGTCCTTTGAAAATGGCGCGATAAAAGCTCCTCCAATGTGTAGGCTGTCAGTCTCTGGACATTCAGAATGACGTCCCTGGCACTAAACTGTACAGGGATTGAGGATCCAGGGATCATTTTGACATAGACGTCGCCGCCCCTCTGCGTGATGTACCTTCCAAGTATCCAGTCTACGCGTCCTTTCCAAGTGCTGGAAACCAGTAGATACGGAACATATGGATCGCCTGACACATAGAACAGACATCTCATCAGTTGGTTTGGATATCTTAAGATTACACCACAACCTTTTTAGGTGGTTGGGAGGTTCATAGCTTGGTTAAGGACGAGAGCAGCGTATACAAAAATGGCGGAAATGTAAAATAATTGCGAGTACTTTCATGTTTTGGGATAAACTTCAAATACTCAGACCACTTCCTTCACAAACTAAGAGAAAACATGTTGTGAACAGCGTAGTTTAAGTTTTGAACACTGGGATAAAATGTACTATAAACACGAGACATTGACCGGCACAAGATAGTGATTACAGCGAAATTCCCGCCGATTTACTCGTCAGCTCGCGCATGCGCCCTGAGTATTCAGCTCTGTAACTTGGTATGTAAAACTTGCCTACGAAATACTATATCCAGTGCAATCAAGGGTACCGTAATTAAGCATTACAAGCCAGATTATTTCCAAGTAGCAGTTAATCGCAAACTGCTGTCAGTATTGTGTTGTCCAACATTTGACGAGAACAACCAATTAATCTTTAAATGATTGTGTTTCTACCCCTCAAACTGGTCACCCTACTTTTCACATTACACAAGAGTTCAATATGGCGTCTCACCAATAGGAGGAAGTTCATCCAGATTGAACTGTTGGCTGACCTTCGTGTTCCGAGCAGCTGCCAACAAGATTAGAAAATATTTGTTACGTGTCTAGAATTCTAGCTGACGCTAGAAGTAGGATACGATTCCTCGGTCGAATTGGAATTTTAGGTTGTCTTTTTTTGTGGAAGGAAAACTCCGGAGAACCGGGTGAAAAGCGCCGAGATACCAACAATTACTCAACTCACATATGGCGCCGCGGTCGGAAATCGAACCTGGGCCATAGAGAGGTGAGGGGTGATGAGCGCTAAATACCACTGCGCTACCCAGGCTCTCCTGGAATTAGAACATAAGGGCGCTTTCCTCATTTGTAAGAAAATAAGGAGACTACCATTTTGTCGACATGGACTTGAGAGATACTTACGACCAACTCCATAAACCTCGACTCCTAAACACGGATACTTTTTGTAGGCAAACATTTACGTTTCTATAAGACCAACTACAATAATAACACCTTGAGATGGAAGAGAATACCATGTGAATGTCCTGATATGCTTTTCAAACCTTTTCCCTAGAGGATGGTAAAGATTAAGGTGGTTACAAAAATGTATTGTGACTACAGAATAATACATCGTTAGTTGTTCACGATTGTTCATTTTCTAAAGAAGAGAACGCAATATTAATGTTATCGCTAAATCCACGTCAGTTATATTTTTAACTTGCAATTTTATCTGCATCCCACATGTTTCGCGCCACTTAATCTCAACCTCCATTTAGTGGGAACTCAACCAAAACACATTTACGCCATTTCATGCAGCGAGTCTTAAGAAGACAAAACAGACATGCTCCATGGCCGCTAGTTAAGGTTACACTTTTCCTCTTTTACGCAATAAGCTGGGCTAACACTTTTGTTTTGAGCATGTCCATAGCACCCCACATTGTGTGATATTTTACGTACACGCCACGAGTGGATTTATGACCACGCACCTTACGTTTACTGTTCTCCATCAGGGTAGTAAATGTTCTGCCATCGTTTGACACGCCCAATCCATATGTCTTCACCCACTCTTCGCTCTTATCCATGTCACCTTGTACTGATACTGGACACACGAGTGCATTTCTGATATCTGATCACTCACCTTACGTTTACCGTTCTCCATCAGGGTAGTAAATGTTCTGCCATCGTTTGACACGCCCAATCCATATGTCTTCACCCACTCTTCGTTCTTATCCATATCACCTTGTACTGATACTGAACACAAGTAGTGTGGCATACCAAAGTCAACTTGTAACCACGCGCTACGTAGTCCCCTCCTTGACGGGCACCACACCTAGCCGAGACAATCAGCATTAGTGCATTACATTTGTTACCGTGACTTCTTCACCCTTTAAAATGCCTAAAAGCCAAACGTTTTATCAGTAAATTAAATCGATTCTACACCAAGTGAACTATTTTTGATTTGAATGCTCGTCTACGAATTATAATTGTTTATATTTGGAAAATGATCATTATATAGTGTCACAGGAAGCAAATAAAATGTTTGTTTTCCCTTGTGAGTGAAACATTACTGTTTTCTGATTTATACAAAAGTTTTTGGCAAAATCACTGATATAAGGCCCCAATATAACATGGATGTGTAGAAAGGGTTATTTATCTCTGCCAGCACGTTTTTGTATAATAAATGAGGCCTCCTGTGACATCACATAATTAGCATATTGGAAACACAAACCTCTATAATTCATAGACGCAACACTCAAATCAATAAATATTTTACTCTTTACCTATTTACTTGATGTAGAATCGATTTTAATGATAAAAAGAATTGGTTTCATAGGCACCTTAAGTATACAATGTGTTCAATAGATGGTTTGCACTCAATCCCCACAGATTCAAATGACAAATGGCATGGCGGCCATGTTGGTGTACAGAACAATAGAAGCTAGCGAAGAATCTATTGTTAACTGTACACCAACATGGCGGCTATGACGTAACGTGCAAACCATCAATACTTCCCGGCACAGTTCCTTCCGCTATTGTCATGTAAAGTGTAAAACTGCATGAAAACGAGGCGAACGATGACTCGAGCGACGCTACGACAGTCGAAGTACTGTAGATAGAAATATTACACGTTTGTTTTGTTTTGAAGATAATTCCCTTGTTTGTTTGTTTGTTTGATATTCGTGGACGAGTTACGGTTCGCCTCGTTTTCATAACTGCTTTACATGAAACCTTCAAAATGATAACAACAATAACCTACATTGTGGCGTCGAAATGTGCCCTGATATTTGTCCTAGGACATTATCTGATCCTCGAAGCTCACAGTTTCCCTCGAAATATGCTCTCGGGAACTATTCTCTTCTCAGAACAGATAATGTCCGCGGACGAAATATCAGGGCTTATTTCGACGCCACAAATAGGTTATTGTATTTATATTTATATCCTTTTTATAACCTTAATATCTTTAAATCGGCAAACATATGTAAAGTAACTTAGCCTGATCCTGACTATCTCAGCCATGTGCCTTCGCATAATACTCCATTGGAGTGAGCGGAGTATAAATTAGAATTAGAATATCCCAAACGAACGGGCCCTCATCAAGTGTTACATAACGCAAATACAAGAATATTAAACGTAATTAAACCCTTCTTGCATATTATTTCATCATAAAACCTTTAAAGGGATACCCGAGTGAAAAACACATTTGGGCTCAAAAGCATCTTTCAGATGTACTTTGTTCAGAAAATGTATTAAAATTTGATCAAACTTTTTCAGAGTTGAGAACGAGCCCCTCAAAGTTGGCCCCGAGAAGACATGGGCGCCGCCATTTTGTTCACATTAATTCCTGTGACGTTTTTTACGTCACTTCGTCCCACCGGAGTCTTGCGGCTAACTTGTAGCGACTTGTTTTCTTTGCAGAATTTTCACACGCTCGGAATTATAGTAGATTTTCATCGATATGGCAGAGTAATTTCGTACTAGAACAAAAATATCATGAAGACGATATTGTGAGAGAAGTTCAGAAGACTGGGAGGACGAGGAAAAGCATGTGGAAGGCGAGAATATCAGACGAACAACTACCGAGCTAGTGCTATAGAGATTTGCTGTGTGTGTTTTTGTATGGAACTTGTCAGCCTTAAACACAAGACTAAAGGTAGATTATTACAATATTGATATTGGCAGGGCAATCGAAACTTGTTTAATTTGACCCAGAGAGGTAATCAAGGTGTAGCAAGCCACATAATTTTAATTTTGTTTACCTAACAGATGTGTTGTGAAACAGCGGGCACGCGAATTGCACAAACATGCCGGGCTTGATCGCGCCAATGCTTTCACACAATTTAATAAGGGAATGGAATTATTTTTGCAATAAAATTGCTCCGAGTGTCTCGTTCTTGTGTCATTGCATATATTCTGCTATGTTGGGCTAAGCCTAGGTATGATCGGTTTTTACAGGGAGGTTTTAACTTTTCAGGTGTTTCGTTTCAGTTGCACAAAGCCATGCAGTCAGTACAGATCGAATCGGATAACTCACAAATTATATAGCTCCAAGTTTCGAAAGCAATGCCAATATCAATATTGTCATAATCTACCTTAGTCTTGCGTTTAAGGCTGACAATTTCCATACAAAAACACACAGTGAATCTTTACATCACAGCACAACACCAGTTTTGCACTAGCTCGGTAGTCGCCTTTTGTTGTTCGTCTGATATTCTCGCCTTCCACATGCTTTTCCTCGTCCTCCCAGTCTTCTGAACTTCTCTCACAATATCGTCTTCATCATATTTTTGTTCTAGTACGAAATTGCTCTGCCATATCGATGAAAATCTACTCTAATTCTGAGCGTGTGAAAATTCTACAAAGAAAACAAGTCGCTACAAGTTAGCCGCAAGACACCAGTGGGACGAAGTGACGTAAAAAACGTCACAGGAATTAATGTGAACAAAATGGCGGCGCCCATGTCTTCTCGGGACCAACTTTGAGGGGCTCGTTCTCAACTCTGAAAAAGTTTGATCAAATTTTAATACATTTTCTGAACAAAGTACATCTGAAAGATGCTTTTGAGCCCAAATGTGTTTTTCACTCGGGTATCCCTTTAAGCATTTCGAACATAACATTCGTTTTAGTTCTGGAGTGGGTTGGTGGGGTGTAATCCCCAAATTTTGGGTTGGGTGTACCGCGTAGGTCTCAATACCCTGACCTTTTCCGGATCTAACCCGTAAAATCTGTACCCTATTCGTTATCTAATCCAATTATATTTTTGCATTGACTTGTAAGTACATTTGCCCAAGACTGTAACATATTTGAGTATGCTCTGTACCTACCTTTCCATACTGGCACCGTGTCCGCGATACTCGCTCGACGCTGAAATACGGTCAGCGGGTATCTGTTTCACTTTGGTGACTGGCAGTTTTGTGCCTACTCCGAGTGGAAGGACCTTCATTTGACAACCTAAAGCAGAAAACGTCAAACGTTAGGCTTATTGACTGAGGGAGGGCGGGACGGGAAAATATTTGGCTTGAGGTCATGACGTACGGACGGCTTTTTCCGGCCCGCTCACGTCATACACGTACGGTCCCCATCATGTGACTATCGTAAATGGTTTTGAAAGGAAAGCGCGCAGGTTTCTGTCGCGGAAACACGTGACCATATTATTTGAGTATATATTATTATTTATTATTATCTATTATTATTTTCGTTATGTATAATCTTGGTGTAAAGCAACTCAGCATAACCATGCAAGTAATAAACAGAAACAGAGAGAAACCAGACCCAACCAGGATCTTTTTCTCGCGGAAGGAGGAGAAGAGCCTGGGAATGAGGTTAAAGATAATGCTGAATGAACAAAAATGTTGCTCATTTGGTCAGCGGCTATCAGGATAACGTGCACAAGATCTCTGTTTAGTTACCTCGACGCTTCGTGGCTCGAGACCTTACTCAACCAGGACGGCAACGTCTAGTACGACGATATAAAACAGTAGTCTGAATTACAAAATACAATAACTGCACGTGGAAATGCACACAGTCGTCTACATATCGACCGTTCTCTTCAAAAATACAACGTAAAACACTAAATATCACGTTACAAAGAAAATTAACGCGAACGTAAGAAAGTTAAACACTTGGTAATCGTTCAGCGTGAACGTAACTCTATGCTTGTAATTTTTTTTTCAAAAATCTATAAGTAAAAGGAGATAACAGGCAAATAAAGGAAACAATAATTTCGCGAGTTAACACTTTTTTACGTCCCGTTCGTCGCCGTCCTCGGTGCGTAAGGTTTCTCATGTCAACAACAATGAGAGGAATAATTAGTATCTACCACACAAGTGAAAAAGCCAGCCTCAAATTAGTTAAAAAAGCCATTAACAAGTGAAAAAGTGACCTATACTGGCCAGCGAATAGTGCAGGACATTTATTCCGAGACTGACTGAGTAGCCAATCAGAGCGCGTAAAAAAAACACTATTCACTAGTAGATACAAAAGTAAAATATTTTCATTGATATAAATATCAATTAATTACCTTGAAGCCGATAGTTTCGCTATTTTTGGTCACCCATTGTTCACATATAAATTATTTTGGACTCCGACTTCTAAATTACGGTTCAAGAAAAGGTAAAGGTATTCATTTACATAGCGCAAATTCTATATGAATATATTCAAATGCGCTTTAAAAGGCTATTTTTTGTGATACGGACGACTGCTATTGTGGCGCAATGTGCTGCCGTGCAATTTACAATCATGAGTGATTGTTAGTACCTGGCTGTTGTGTCGGGACACAATCCCCTACTCTTTCTCGAAATAACACAACAGGTTCTTTCACGTCCCCCTCGTATTGATTAGAAGAGGAAGAAGACAAGGCCAACGACTTATACGTCCCTGTCCAAGGGCTGGGATTCGAACTCCCGCACTCTAGACCGTGCCAACTGAGCTAACCAGTGAGGCGGTTTTATTCACTCCATGCCGATATTCATCGCATGTAACGTCAATACTTACTGGGTCGGACGGTGTACTGTGCGAGTTGAACTCGATCAGTTATCGTCCCCATTGCGTATATCGGTTTCTTGTTCATATCCGTCCCAAACTTTGCTATAACTTCCATGGCAATAATGAAGTGCTTATCTTGCAGCTTTCTGTCAAACGCGACTTCGTGCTTTAAGAATTTCAGTGGTAGACTACTTGGGTCGTCTTGCACTTTAACTATGACCTCGTTCTGCATCAATGTGATTAGGTCCGCTGTCGTCCAGCCAATTCGTCCCCTCCACGATTTTGGTACAATGTAGATCTTTCCTTCCTCGGTTGCCGACTCTTCCATAACTACAGTTATTATTACAGTCAAAATATAAGGCCATTTTCTGAGCAGCATCTTATCAACAAAAGACGCACTGCAACGTTCACATTCCATTGGCGTTACGTCATCAATTAATAATGTTCTAATTGGGTTGTTTTCTTGATATCACGCGCGCTGTAAATTTGTTGATATTTTGTTGCCTCACGACCGGTAGCCTGCTGTGCAGACGTATTTTTTCACTCTCATAAATTCGAAGAAAAAACTAACGTCTGCTTACCCGAGCGCTTAATTATTTTCCAATATGCACACCTCATTGTGTTATGGGCCAATCAGATTTTACCTTCCATATCCTGGAAAGTGACGTAATGTTACATTTAAAAGGAATTCAGACAATACATTTGCCATTGACCAATCATAGAAGAGTGTTCACTGACACGCCATTTCACTAAAATTCTAACAATGGCTTTGATTGGGCAGAAAAATAAAACAAACGCGCTAGTATGACTGTTCTACTTAGTAGCGAGCTCGCTTGGACTTTAGTGTTTTCAAGGGTACTGCGTTGAAATGATAATCAAACTGTCAATATATATTCCATCATTATCTGGGGCAATCGGTTGGATAAACCCTGATCAAAATTTACATCAACAACATGAAAATGATCATAAGCTTCTATATGTAATGTATTACTAGTACTAAGTGAATTACAATGGAAGCCTCTTCTGACTGCGCGGGAAGTGGTAACAGGACTTGCAAACGTCAGCCGGGGTGGCGCAGTGGTTAAGAGCTTTGCCTCTCAACCGTCCCTCTCACCTCTGTGGCCCAGGTTCGATCCCTGAACGCGGCGCCATATGCGAGTTGAGTTTGTTGGTATCTCGGCCTTGCTCCGAGCGTTTTTCTCTGGGTCCTCTGGTTTTACTCCCTCCACGAAAACCAACAATTCGATCTATGGATTCGCCGGGTCCTGGCTTTCATCAGCTCCAATGATTGTTTCAGGTGCCGTTAGAAATTCAAAGGTTTTCAAATTTCTTGTCTTTTAACGATAAAAGAACCATGCGGTGAAATTTATTTTTGGTAAACAATTTTTAAAATAAAAATAATTGGATTTGGTTTGCGAGGCCGATGTGTTCCCATTTTAACGATCTCACAACTCAATAGCAAAGTAATACATATAATCATTTGAGAAGTTTAGATGTATTAAGGTACTTTAATTATACCTCTTCCACACTTGGGCGCAAAAGCCACACGTTAAGAGTACCGATCTGAAGAATAACCCGTTCGAGTCTCTACAAGTGACGATCTTCGTCACGACATCGCAATGGTTTATGTCACACCGACAAACATGGCCGACTTGGCTTTACGTAAGCGAAAATTCGTATTATTACTTCTTCTAATAGAGTATAGAGGAAGATTAGCCTCAAAAACGCAGAAGAAATATATGGACAAGAGGCTATCTACTTAGGAGAGAGGAAAGAGGTGCTTTTCATCGGCTGATCGCTTAATTAACGCGCCATCTTGTTTGTCGTGAAGCCTCGTTCTCATGATTGAAAATCACCGGAAACGGGTGATACACGCGTAAACTCGAGAGAATTGACGCAATATCGTTGCAAGTTTTTGAGAAGCCCCGAATGAATCGTCCGCGAGCACCATGTTATACGTATCAACTTTTAGCGCAACCAGTGTTGCGTGGAAAGTCGTCTGAGAAAATCGTCCCGTGTAAATCACCTTCAGTTATAATAGATGGTTTGCACTCAATCCTCAGAGATTCAAATGACAAAGGGCATGGCGGCCATGTTGGTGTACAGAACAAACGAAGCTAACGAAGAATCTATTGTTAACTGTACACCAACCAACATGGCGGCTATGACGTACGTGCAAAGGGTCTATAGTTTCGTATATCATGACTATATAACCGTACCTGCTCCACGGGTGTTTAAAGTGCAACTAACCCCTTTTGCAATTTTTATGCATACAAATCTTTGAAAGGTTTTGAGTACTTCTGCGAAGAAAGTTTTGGTTTCCAGAGAATACTCTATGTTCTATACTTGTTTGAAATGGTGAAATTTTGACCTTTCCTGACCCATGACCGCGTAAGAAAAAGCCTGGGTCGATTCTTGATCTTACGTCATCCAACTCATTCGACTTTGCAATAATTTGAATAAATATTTAGCATTTACTCTAAAATAACTGTTTTCTTTAGTAACAACTCACAGACTGTGTATATTCTCTATACATCGATGTTGTTGTGATAGAAAGGCGCCATTGAGGATAATGCATTAATGAGGTGACGTATGATCAAGAATCGACCCAGGCTTTTCCTTGCGCGGTCATGGGTCAGGAAAGGTCAAATTTTCACCATTTCAAACAAGCATGGAAAATAGAGTATTCTCTGTAAGCCAAAAATTTCTTCGCAGAAGTACTCAAAACCTTTCAATTGCAAAGATTCGTATGCATAAAAATTGCAAAATGGGTTAGTTGCACTTTAAGCTTTATCCCAGCATATGTTAGAGCTTCTCCTGGCTGGGACTAAAATCTCGAACCGAAATTAGATTGATATAACCAATAAGTAAAACAGGAAGACAAGCAATCAATGCATTCTCCTTTAATTTATAGTTTTAGTTATGATACAAATATATCATAGTAGTATATATTCGCTCTTGTGCTGTATCTGCCGTAAATTAAAGTATAGTGAACAAAAAAGAAATTGTGATAAAATCCAGATATTATCTTCGATACTAATCTCCCCTTCATCACGATTCGTTTTTCTAATCCTGTTTCATTTGGACAGAGAGTTTGAAGGCGACAGACACTTCCTAAAGACAGTAATGGTTTACATGTTGATCCACGTAACTAGAGTGCGAGTATTTTACTTGTTAAATAAATTCGCCGCTACCTCAGCCGCCATGTTGAACTATGCATGACTAAGCTAAGTTACTGCGCATGCTCAGTAGGTGAAACGCTGCGTGTCGTAAGTCATTCTCGACTCCAACTTCGTTCCGAGAGGTCTTAGTGCGCCTAATCCAAGATGGCGTCTAAAGAGCCCATAATGACTCCGAACTAAAACCCTACCCTGAACCACAAAAAACCTAACCGGTCAGTAAACAAAATCTTACCCAGCTAGAGCTAGGGTTCTCAAGAAACACTTCTCAAGAAAATGATGAGGTAAAAAAATTAAGAGATTTTCTGGAACTCGAACCCCGCTCCCGCCTACTCGTGAGGCAAACGTCGCAACCACTACACTAAATAACCATTGTCACTGAATAGCTGTAACTTTTTTAAATTTTAAAACCACTGCTAATCTATGTATTTTTAGCCAATCAGAATGAGTGAGTGATTCCTCTCCTTAGGAACTCTGGAGCCCATAGTACAGGCTGGTCACATGATCCACAAATGTATATTTTGAGGAACACCCGCCATCGTTGAAGAACGGCTAACGGGTGAAGTGTTATCCCGAAGAATTCCAACTGTATACATTGTTCTACTTTAACCCAGTTTAGAGGCGAGCATTGAAAAGAAACGCTAAATATTGATGAATTGTTAGTTGTTTTCGACGAACTTGAACGCGCAGTGCGAAAGACGACACCGACAGGTTATTTTTTAAATGAATAACGCATGCGCAATTCGAAATTCTCCAATCAGCGCACGCGAAACGTCTAGCCAATCACCGGCCGAACCCCTGGTACATGGTGCAGGCTGGTGGGATACTTTGGACGCCATCTTGGATTAGCCGCGAAAAGACCCTGGGAATGAGGTTGTCTCGAGCCCAGAGTCATTCCCTTTATGCGCATGCGCATGGGGTCGACAATGGTATCAAGCTGTTTGGGCTTCCTGTGATTAAGAAACGACAACACGAACTCAGTTAAGACGCTTTAATTCACTGCAGATTCCTTGCTGCAGACAGTTTTATTAAAGCCAGTCTTTGTAATTCTATGTTACCTGGTAACCGAAGCTCTTGTAGAGCGAATACTGGAGCTTCATTACGAACAGCTGAAAGTAAAATGGGAAATATTTTAATAGATTATTCAGTGGTAGAAACTTTCCGACAAACTATTACTATAATGGAAGGCACTATATTCTAGTGGATTAGAGGGATAAGATCGTAGTTTGTTGTATTGGCAACAAATTCTTCACTGAAATTCCTAAACCCTGCTAGGCTGTGTTTTTGTCGCTTTAAGGCCTCAGATTATGTCAAAATCACCTCTCTTGGTTGTATGGTAAATATATCTCTAAAATGTGAGAATTATACTAACACTTTACATTTACAGAGTTCGAAAACACGGTAGAAAAAATGACAGATATTTTGCAAACAATTTAAACAGTGCAAAATGTCATTATGTAAAATATTAAGCATTTTATACAGACTTCAGTATTAAAAATTCTATAAAATAATGCGCAGTTCTTCGAAGTCTGTAAATGGTTGGATTTTTCTAGTGTATAGTTACTATGGTAACATGACATCATAATGATGTCATAAGGTTCAAGGGTTTAACCAATACGTACGTCCAATCCCGTACACCTCCACTCCCATACAAGGATGACCAGAATAACGAAGTGGATGGAATCGTATGAACCTGTATGTCTTGGTTAACCCAAGGTGGCTTTTTGCAGTTTTCCATGTACCTGTACGAAATATCTAGAATCCCAGAAAGAAGTATAGAGGTTATTAGTCGGCTAGCCAGCTAATACGGCTGTGTATTATGCAATTAAGAAAGCACGAAATATACACAAGACGGCACCAAATGAAGGCTGTGTGCCACAAGGGACCAAGTGCCCTTTTCAGGACGTTTTCTTCTTCTAAATTTCGATTACAAATACAACACGTGAGTAGCTTAAAAAAACGTCCTGAAAAGGGCACTTGGTCCCTTGTGGCACACATCCCTTCAAATACGAGACGGTATTTGGGGTGAAGTGGCTTCCCATCAACATTTCCCGAGCGCACGCGAGTTTTCCGGTTATAGCGATACTTTGTGTTGATAAACATTACAATTGTTATGCTAATGTGCCAACCATGATTTCAAAAGGCCGCTTTGTGTCAGGAACCATTGGATCTCTGGTTGGTACATTAATGACAATGGATGACGTGGCAGTGAACATCGCTATATGAGAGCAGGCCACACGCCACACACAACAATGTTGCACGCAGTTTCTTTATTCACTCTCTTCGCCACTTGTGACCATCTTGGATTCACAGCGAGGCAATACTTTATTTTTGCAAGGTTAGCCTCGAACTGAGGAATATCAGAACGAGTTTAGCCAAGCAAAAACAAAGGATCGCCTCGCTTTGAATCCAAGATGGACACCGGATGAAAATAGTGAATTGTTTGAGCGTATCAATAATATAACGATGTTCACTGCACGTCATCTATTGTCATTATATGCCAACCGGAGACCATTGGTTCCACAAAGCGGCCATTTGAAAGCATAGCTGGCACATTAGCATTACAATTATAATGTTTATAAACACTCCTATACACCTTACCCTGATAGAGTTTGGCTTTCCGTCTTCCTCTACTTTGATCCAAGTAAGAGCATCTCTTGATACCGACAGTCTGTACTCATCAACAAGACTCTCACTCTCCAACATCCCCTCCACAGCAACAGAACAGATATAATACAAACCACCCAGATCTATCTACAGTTTGCAGTCATTAATAGAAACATTAGTTTATTGGTTACCGAGTTCAATACGTTATTATTATTATCTATTATTATGGCTCATTAGCATTGAATAGGCCCTTTGCAGGACACAGTCACGTGCTGATATATCACTTCAATAACGAATGAATTGCGCTCGTGATCCCATGGGAAAGGCTTTACTGAAAACAGTCACGTGCTGATATATCACTTCATTAACGAATGAATTGAGCTCGTGATCCCATGGGAAAGGCTTTAATGGATGGCAAACAATCTTCAAAACGCTGTTTTAGAAAGATCAACAATCGATTGGAGATGGAAAATAGCATTTACATACAGGCTTTCCTAATAATACTACCGATCTTGTAAAAGTGCCTTTAAATAAATAAAGTCAGATTATCTTGCCATGCAGCACAGCCACGTGACTGCATTTCTGCAAAGTGCCCATTCGGCGCATGAATAGTTCACAGCCTGAAACCATCACAGCCGAACCTGGAGCGACTGGTTGATTCAGAGGACGAACTTAATTCGTTGAATCGATTGTAGCCAACAGGGAATCTGGGTCTAGATTATAACTTCAGTGCGAAAAGTAAATTTCAAGATGACCTAGTTCGGCACATGAGAAAAGCGGTGTTTGAATCAACACAGATCCATCTGCCGTAACTAATTCATCTGCCGTAACTAATTCATGTACCGTACCTAATTCATTTGCCGTACCTAATTCATGTGCTGCACCTAATTCATGTGCTGCACCTAATTCATCTGCCGTACCTAATTCATCTGCCGTACCTAATTCATCTGCCGTACCTAATTCATCTGCCGTACCTAATTCATCTGCCGTACCAAGAGAGGATGAGGTAAGAGAACGAATCCCCATGCCCCATGATAATTATTTGAAATCTATTTTTAGTTTCACAATACGTGATGTGAGTTATTTTTATCTAGTTCTGGTAAGCTACCCTCGGTAGTTACCCATTCTTTATATCCCATGGGTACTCATAGCGTCGTTATAAACCATTCCTTAGCACAAGAGCGCCACTTTACGCCAATCAGGTGTCTTTCTTAAAATAACAAGGCTATGTCCTGTTAATCTAAAAAATAGATTTCAAATAATTATCATTGGAACAGACCCATGTACGGGATTTCGCTCTCTTACCTCATTCTCTCTTGGCCGTACCTAATCCATCTGCCGTACCTAATTCATCTGCAGTACCTAATCCATCTATCCCACCTAATTAATCCATCTGCCGTACCTAATTCATCTACCCCACCTAATTCATCTGCCGTACCTAATTCATCTGCCGTACCTAATTCATCTGCCGAACCTAATTCATCTGCCGAACCTAATTCATCTATCCCACATAATTAATCCATCTGCCGTACCTAATTCATCTACCCCACTTAATTCATCTGCCGTACCTAATTCATCTGCCGTACTTAATTCATCTGCCGTACCTAATTCATCTGCCGTACCTAATTCATCTGCCGAACCTAATTCATCTGCCGAACCTAATTCATCTGCCGAACCTAATTCATCTGCCGAACCTAATTCATCTATCCCACATAATTAATCCATCTGCCGTACCTAATTCATCTACCCCACTTAATTCATCTGCCGTACCTAATTCATCTGCCGTACTTAATTCATCTGCCGTACCTAATTCATCTGCCGTACCTAATTCATCTGCCGAACCTAATTCATCTGCCGAACCTAATTCATCTGCCGAACCTAATTCATCTGCCGTACCTAATTCATCTGCCGTACCTAATTCATCTGCCGAACCTAATTCATCTGCCGAACCTAATTCATCTGCCGAACCTAATTCATCGACCGTACCTAATCCATCTGCCGTACCTAATTCATCTATCCCACCTAATTAATCCATCTGCCGTACCTAATTCATCTACCCCACTTAATTCATCTGCCGTACCTAATTCATCTGCCGTACTTAATTCATCTGCCGAACCTAATTCATCTACCCCACCTAATTAATCTGCCGTACCTAATTCATATGCCGCACCTAATTCATCTGCCGAACCTAATTCATCTGCCGTACCTAATTCATCTGCCGTACCTAATTCATCTGCCGAACCTAATTCATCTACCGCACCTAATTCAAACTTGAACCAAATTAATGATTCTGCTTAATTCATATATTAAGTTCGACGTATGAAAGGTTCGCCGTCTGAAACGGACCTAACGCAATTTCCGTTTATTAGCCATTTCAAAAGTACGATTCTCGGCGGCAAATCAATCTACAAATACATAAAACAAGTTTCAATATTGCAATAAGTATAACATTCCAATACCTGCAGCCAAGAATGCTGGTGATCCTTTATACTGCAGCACCACAGGTCTGTGTTGTGTAGACGACCCTTGTGTGCAGCACATCCACTGCTGAATTCACTGGACGCCTTCATGTTAGAGTCTGGGATGCGAATTCAACTTTCCTTAGGAAGAGGAGACCTTGGACTGCCAACACAAATCGATAGGCAGCCGTCCGTGAAATCTGTAGAGAGCGCGGTAATTTAAAAACTTAGAGTGAAGAGTTACCTAAGAATTGTCAGTGAAAGCTATCCTTTGCACACATTTGTTTTTTTTATTCATACTTTTACTTTGCCTATTTGTTGTGACCATCTCAAATCATTTGGGAAAGTATTATGTGTTCCTATCAATAAAATAAAAAAAAACAATACACAAGGCAAATGTACACGTGATCTGAAATGGAGCAATAAAAAGGGTCTATTAAGGCCTGTTTACGGGAAGGGAGATTGATCCTAGCACTAGGGCTATCTTCATTGTATTGTAATCCCTCGAGACTGTAAATAAACCCTTAAGATTATGATTTAATAGCACTCAGAACTGTGATTCACTAACGTACCTGGCTCGACTTCGAAATGGTTTTATCATTACCATCCCAGTCGAGTACATCGGTCGACCATGAACGTCCGTGCCAAATGGTGCCAGCACAAGTGTACTTGTGTTTACTGTCACAGCGAGTGGAGGCCGATCAATAACCACTTCAGATATTACGAAAGTCATTATGGACTTCGGGCCAGGAGATACCTTGACACTGACATAAGACGAGGACTGATTCGCATTCATTATGTGACCCTAACGCCAGTCTATTTCCTTGTTCCAGACGTTAGGTACGATGTAACGGCACCGCATGTCTGTTGCGTTACCTAGAGGATTAAAAATAACGCAGTTTCACACTGAAATATCATCACTGTAGTGCGAAAGAGATAAGGTACGATGTAACGGTACCGTATGTCTGTTCTATCACCTACTAGAGGAATAAGAGCGACAGATGTCTCACATCTTTGACAAATTGTCCAGTGCTTAATACTTGCAGACGATCATATGTTACGTCGCACGCGACGTCATAGCTTACCATGACACCAGGTTCCATCTCCGTGGACTCCCGGTTTACACACACAGTGGTACGAACCAATCACACGTGACGTCATAGCTTACCATGACACCATCTCCGTGGACTCCCGATTTACACACACAGTGGTACGAACCAATCATATGTTACGTCACACGTGTCATAGTTTACCATGACACCAGGACGACAAGGAGCCCGCAAACACTCGTCCACATCTGCAAAAGGTATCATGACGAATATAGGTTATTAGCTCGCACGCCTTAAACCGCATTAGCGCAATGGGTTGGACACACTGAATTCGCCGACAAAATCACTTCAAATCATAGCAAAATGGCACTTTGTTTAATAACATTTGATGGATTGAAGTATAAATGCGTTTTTCTAGGAGTAAGGGGAGGATGATGGTAATAATAATAATAATAATAATAATAATAATAATATAACTAAGTGGGGAGGAGGAAGGGGAGTGAGAGGAGGATGGGAGGAGGATGTGGAGGTGGAGGTAATAATAACAACAATAACATTAACAATAATAATACTTATTTATCGTAACGCTCGAAGCAAGGGCAAATGTGATCTTGTGTTACAAGTACAAAACTATTTCATTTTATTATATCTAAGCCCTCATTCTCATTCACTATCTAAGCCAATAATCATATCTCTAAATGTGTGTACCTTGGTGACAAATGGGTCCGATTCATCCTACGTGGCATATACACGAGTAACTTCCATCAGAGTTAACACAAGTACCGCCATTATTACAGGGACTTCGCAGACACTCGTTCACATCACGCACATAAACATCACGCACACGCACATAAAATACATGGATAATTTGTATAAATATTACGAGCAATTTGAATTGTGCATACTTTGTCCTCTTTTCTTTAACCCAAACTTAATATTTACAAACTTTTAAAACTTTTCAAAACCCATTTTTTAAACGCACGCTCTGATTGGTAGATAACCATGATCTATTAGCCAGTACAGATGCATAGATGACGTCACAAGGTCACGCACGCGCTCTATTTTGTTGGGGCGGCCTTCACCTCCTCGGAACCTGGAATAGTACTGGCTATCCAAACAATAGCTAACCCTGAAACAATACAAACCCTAACCCCAAAACAATGGAATTCTTTGTCAGTGCAACCCAAATGGCGTCCAATAAAATGCAAGGTTTTGAGAGGTGAAGGCCTCCTGATTTTGTTGGGAAAGTTCGCTAATTATTGTATTAAACATGAATTTCATTTTGCTGTGCGTCTGTCCTCTTATAAATATACAGATGACGTCAAAACGTGAAAAGAACATCAGTTACTCGACTACGTCTCGTGGTTCACTTCTTCCTTCTCTTCACGTTGTGACGTCATCTGTGCATCTAAAGAGGACAGACGAACGGCGGAGTGGAATCTATTTGTTATATATACTCTCTACTACTTACCTTGGTCACAATCGTGTGACATCCATCCCAACTGACATGCGCACGAGTAGCTTCCAGGAGTGTTGGTACACGTGCCTTTGTTAACACATGGCTCGTTGGCACACTCGTCAACGTCTAAATACACGAAATAAAATGAGATATATAACAAATTGGTCAAGAAAAAGCTAGACACTCACGAGACAGGCGTTATTCAATTGGCAGTCACACTAAAATAAAGATTTTTCTATATGGAAGCTCAATTCGCGAGCAAGATGATTCTGTATGCTACAATCTGATTGCAATTTGATCTTGCCTGCCATTTCCAAAAGCGCTCTCAACTCTTCGTAAGAAAAACTTTTTGCATTAACTTTTTGTTCTTTTATTTGTGTGTTTATGGACCTCGACTTCATCTCGGTCCATAAACACGCAAAACAAGAACTTGGCCAATATCCCACATCTTGAACTCACATTTGGTCAATAATTATATTGGCATGAAATTAGATATTCAGGAGTTAAGCCTTGTAAGTTTCGAAATCAAAACTTGCGCTCAGACTTGCGTGTCTCTGGAAGGGCAGAAATTGGCCCAGTATAGGTGGGAAACGGACTCATAAATTAACGCAAGTTTAGCTGTAAAAAAAACATTTCCATATTGTATAGTTAAAATCCCCCACAAATTTCATTGATAAATGCGTTTATTTGCCACTTTCGATTTGCAATCAACTTGCGTTGGGTGGCCAGACATTGAAAAACCTGCGTCGAATTGCGTGCGAATTTGAGCTCGATCAAAGTCAACACAAGTCATGGCAAGATCGCGTACACTTGCATTTACTTGGGTCGCCTTGCTAGTCCATTTGATTTGGCCAGGGCTTAATACCAATACGTCACAATTAGGACAGTATTTACGGAAGACAATGGCTAAGAGCTTAAAGGCCTGCGAAAATACTGTTGCGGAAACACTGTTGCTGATAATGTTTCTTGGGTTAGCAAAGGAGCGGGAAGCAAGAACAATGTTTTGCTGCCTAGCTGAGCAAACCAATAAACATTTCACGAGAAACAAATGATGGCGCATGCGCAACATATGTAGCGCAGCCCTGGAATCTAGTCAACATTGTTGGCTTCGGCAAGCAAACGGGGAAGCATGTGTTGCGGAAGAAATATTTGCTTCTCGGAAACAAAAATGTTTCTGAAATGTGCCAGAAACACTTTCGCAACAAATGTTTACCGCCCGCGCAAACGAGAAAACATTTTAGGAAGCACTGACATTCACAAATGTTTCCGCAGAAATGTTTCGTCATTTGCGCAGGGTTCAAGTATCCTTACTGCAGATAACCACCAGGTATTTCTAACCTTGTATACAGTCGGTTCCAGGCCAGGATACGTAGTCCGTGAGCCAAACCCCAAAATTTGGCCTTTCGGTATCATCCGAGGTGAATAAGGCTCATATTGTATTTTGGAAAGAGCAGTCATTGGGGAGTTCAGGAATGCCTGATAGCAGTGTATTGGTGGCAGCTATAGGGCAGGGCAGGGTGTTTTGTGCACCCCCCCCCCCTCTCAATTCATAAGGCATATTTTGCGGAATAAACAGAAAAATGGAACTATGATATATTTGCGTGTGTCTCTGATTTAGGAATTACTGTGGCGTCTAAGGGTTATACAATGGATGGGAGAAAAAATACAAAATATTTTTTTAATTATTTAATAATATTCACGTGAATTTGTCACGTGACACTCGTCAAGAAAGCAGTAAAGCGCGGAAGAATCTCTCTTTTCATTGTTGGACGCGGGCGGTTTTCTAACGTCACTTCAGCCTTCAGGCTTAACAATCCCTGTTGATCAGACGACAGAGGTAACAGTCAACAAAGATATGCAGACCTCCGGTGGTAGCACTGGATTCAGTCTGAACGCAGCAACCATCCAGCGTTATTACTTAACTGCAGAGTACCGAAGTTCTTTCTTGAAAAAGCTTAGACAGATGGTACAGCACAGAAACACAGAGTCTCAACATACGGAGCTCCAAAGATCCAGAATAACGAAAGATGAGCAAGCTGTTTCAATGGTGGTCGAACTGCTTGAAGGATGGGTAAACCCCTTTGCAGATGAACATTCTATCTTAAGCATTTCCACGGCAAAGGAAGCACCTCAAGAGATTGCCACTGATCTAAGGAATGCGTATGCGATCGGAGAGAAGTGCTATGTAACCTTCAAGGAGGAGAGATTGAAGAAGACTCCTCACGTTAAGAAGTTCCATGACCCTATCAAGACCAACAAGCTAAAGACGTTCACCGACATGAGCAAGAAGAAGCAAGTGACGACAAGCGGACAATCTCTAATTCTAAAGGCAGATAGGTTGTTGTTTGCTCGTATCATAGCGATGGCTCAGGCAAGAAACTTGCAGATGGATACGATCTTGGCCCATCCTCTGGAGCCATTTCCGTGGGCGCTGTCCTCACCAGATGGCCTTCTTCAAAAGACCAATAAGACTGCTCTAGCCTCATTACTTGAGAAGGATGTCCAGGCCACTGATCGAGTCCCGGAGAATACTGCTGCTGTCATCGATGAAATGGCACTTGTCCAGAAGATCAAAGGAGATCAATTGACATTTGGGGACGTTGCTGCAAATATCCTAGCTATGACCTTGACAGAGGGAGCACAGAGCAAGAGGATAGATATTGTTTTTGTCATGTACAACGAACTTTCAATCGAGAACAGCGAACGCCTATTGAGAGGTGAAGAATCGGGACATCAGCTGTGCAGCATCACAAGTTCTCAGATCGTGCGTCAGTGGAGGAACTTTCACCAAAGTGAACAACAAGACAAGCCTCATCAAGTTTCTTGTCAATGAGTGGAAGAATTATACCAGCACAAGAAAGCTCGAAGGCAAGTTGCTTTATACCAATATCGGCGAAACATGTTACAAGATTGCGCCACAGACCGTTGAGGAAGTCCCGTCCCTGATGTGTCACCAAGAAGAAGCAGATGGTCGTCTGATACTACATGCATCCCATGCCGCCAAGGAAGGTTACAGCTCGGTGCTGATATGCGCAGACGACACAGATGTTCTCATTATGGCCTTGGCGTTTGTGGAGCAGATAAATATCCCTCTGCTGGTGAAGACAGGATCACGCACGCGCACCAAAGTAGTCGATGTCGTAAGGTTGCTGCATCTGTTGGACGCGATGTCTGCAAAGCACTCATCGGAATGCAAGCATTTACTGGCTGCGATTCGGTGAGTGCATTTGCAGGAAAGGGAAAATCGCAAGCACTGAAACTCATCAAGAACAACAGGGATTGTCGCGAAGCTGTTGATGAGCTTGGAGAGCAGTAGGATGTCACGCCACAACTAATTGACAAGTTGGAGACGTATACGTGCCTTCTCTATTCTAGCAAGACAAAGACCACAAAAGTGAACAATCTCAGGTACCAGCTCTTTTGTTCAAAGAGAGGTGAGATAGAAAGCCACCAGCTTCCTCCATGCAGAGACTGTCTGGTAAAGCATGTTCAACGAGCAAACTACCAGGCCGGAATTTGGAAATGCTGCTTGGAGCAGGATCCGCAAGTACCAAACCCAGTCGGTAGAGGGTGGAAAATGGAAGACGAGGAATGAGTGCCGAAGCTTGCTTTCGACTGGATGGATGGAAAACCTGCACCTCAAGGAATATTGGAACTGCTCGCTTACAATTTTGCTAGAAAGTGCGTGGAACCCACATGTGTTTGTATCTCGAACGGTTTAAAGTGCACTGAAATGTGCAAACTTAAAGAGTGCGAGAATCGTCCCTCCACATGCGATGATGAAGATAGTGGTACCGAGAACGAGGAGTTTTCTGATGACACAGATGATGATGATGATAGTGATAGTGATTATTAGCGCTTGGTAGTGAACTTTCGTCATGGATGTCAAGAGACTTTATAAGCACGAATCTTGATGAATGTTTCAAGGCAGAAACTTTAATCATATAAATTCGTTCACAGATGTTCTCATTTACAAGCTTTTAGGCCAAGTCACAAGAACAATCAAAGAGGTTAATAGACTACCCCAGTTTTAAATATTAAATACGATATTATCATATTTTCATAGAAAATTAAAAGAGATTGGACTAATACTGGTACTGAAAATACTTCCGTGCTATTACATTCGCTCTCTAGAGGTTTTGTGGGATATAGTGGACTACTTCCAGTTTAGATGGAACCACTTCCGGTTTGCGATGCAGGTCAGATTAAATGTTCGCGAATTTATTAACAAACACAATGAACAAACATTTAATCTAAATAAGAATATCATATGCTACACACTTGGTAAATGTCAACTTAAAACTAACATATTAGAAGCATTTTAGTATAAGAAACAAGATTGCTGGCATTTTTAAATATCCCCATAACTTCCGAAAGCTGCCACTTATTTAATGCTATCAGGCCTTTTCTCATTTTAGCTCTGTCACCAAATCAAACATGTATTACATACTCAGCGAATATCAACATATTCCAAGCATTTTAGTATAAGAAACATTTCACTTCCGGTTCAAGATGGCGGCCATTTTTAAATATCCCCATAACTTCTTAAAGCTGCCACTGATGGAATGCTATCAGGCATTTTCTCACTTAAGGTGACCTAACCTTTCAGAAAAATAACATGAGCCTTATTCACCTTGGATGATACCGACCTGGCCCTCGGCTCACGGACTAACGGGACAAGTGCAGTTGTAACCATCTATCTTGTTAGTGCACGTGCCGCCATTCATACAAGGGTCATTCTGACACTCGTCTTTATCTAATTGGGAGATTGCAAATACAGGTTAAATGTTCTAAACCTTTTAAAAGTCACTTCAAGGACTACGAGAGTATAAGATAACGAATCAACTAAAGTATTCGAGCCGACCTATACCGCTCGAAACGAGCCACATTTATATTGATTGACTCGCCCACCAATAGAAGACACCTTAACACAAAGAACAAGCAGTACAAAATCACAAGATCTACAGAATAATGCATGGGACAAATCAGAATACAGGACTGAAAGAGTTACTGTAATACTCAATTTTCCTCACTTTTTTTGTTTGCTTATATGTCGTCATCAGCTCTACATAAATGTTTTTCTTCTGCTACTGTTAATTCAGCCGTAGTCTATGCGTTCGTTTAACTCGTTTTTTTTAAATTATTTATACGAATGGATCTCACGTAATAATAATTTGAGTGACATTTTACAACGGCGGTGCGTTCGACAGTCAAACAATAAGAAATATGATTATCTATAAAAATACATAACTAATAATAATAAGTTATTGGCTATTAATTCTAATTCTAAATGAGATAGTAGATCAAAAGAAAGCAATAGATAAAAGAGCATGTTTTACATTTGTGATGCCAAACGGTCAGCTGCACCCTGGGTTCCATTGGATAAATGTTTAGTCTTTACCGTTGGAAGCGAGCGTCAAACGCGCGAGGAGTTTGGAAAGCAAGATGACAACAATTTAACCTCTGGACAGGCAGGTCTGTTTGAATGTCGTTTTCATGCAGAAATGATTGACGGCTCCCAGCCTGCCTCATAAAGTAGCCAACGAAAGGAAAGTTGGAACGGCAGAGGAGCATGTGATCGGTATTACCCAATTAGAGCTTGTTGTGAACATTAGCTAATCGCTGTTGGTCTTCATATTCTGGATGAATAAATTTGATTTAGACAGACATAATCCCCAGGTTAATTTTTTACCGTTACCGTATTAAAGGCAAATGATTTAACCTCTGGAACCCAGGGTAGTCAGGCTTTGGGTGTCATTATTAAGTTTCTCTCAGTGAGGCAATGGTTTAGAAAATTGACGAATTGATTTATGTTATCTTTAGCACTCATCAAATGAATCACTACTCATTTGATCAGAGTGAGGATTTGTTTCTATCGACTCCTCATCTGATCCACATAATATACGAGTAATTCATCAGTAATCAGAGAGTGAGATTACACTTACCTCCACCGCACTTCTTCCATTCCCAGAATGACGTACAGTTACATATGAAGTTTCCAATCGTATTCGTGCAAGTGCCACCATTCAAACAAATGCCAACAAGGCATTCATCTACATCTGAAACAATAAACGATCATACACCAATATCGTTCAACTAGTCATGTTCGCCTGTTAACTATCTACTTATTAAAAGTTATTTTTTAAAGATGCCTCGTGCAAGGTGCCACTTATATCAATTATATAAAATATTATATGAAATTATGAATTTCTGTAAAATCACCTACGATATTTGGTGCGTCTTTAGGGTACTGGTGTAGACAGCCTTACCTTGTTCACAGTGGACTCCAGTCCATTCCTTTACGCATGCGTACAGGTAACTACCAGGAATGTTGATACGAGTGCCACCATTTTGACATGTGACTGTTTCACATTCATTCACATCTAAAACATAAAATATTGGTCTTATCCCTTACTGTGCTACTACTGTAATCGGGGCCACTTGGACTACGAGAACCAATCACATTGTAGAATGAAAACAAAGTATTCCAACGAGAACCAATCACATTGTAGAATGAAAACAAAACATTCTAACTTACTGTTATTTGAGCCAATCAGTGTCGAGTACAAGACAATAGCACTTCAATTTGCTCGAGCTTCGATCCGGTAAAAGAAAAAAATCGTGGATTATTTCTAAAGTCTAGTGTCGATATGCTTTGATTTCTAATCTGGAATGCTATATTTTCGTCAGTTTTTCAGTGTTTTTTTAGTTTTCTTTGTCTAAGTGGCCCTCGTTGTCTAAAAGGCTTGTTACTAGAGCATTTGCCTGAGTTGTTCGTAACAAATGGCATGAGAGAAGTGCACACATGGGCATAGCCAATCAGAACGATTAAGATATAGAACACGTCACGCAAGGAGGTGACTTATAATTTTTGTAAATTCTTACATGTTAATATTTAAGTAGCAATATGGACACTACAATTGTTCTTGTTTCCCAGCTCAAATGCATTTTTATATCCTGTTTAAAGATATAAATGAAGTCTCGCTGATATGATTTCGTAAAAACCGCTCTCTTCTCTAAATGACGTAATTTGTCACAAGCCACCTTGCGGGATGCGTTACATTAAAATTTGCATGTAATGATATTGTTATTCAGTTATTCAACTGATCAAATTTCGGATTTTGTTGTGCACATAACACATAACCCTTTTGCAATTTTGATACATATGAATCTTTGAAAGGTTTTGAGTACTTCTGCGAAGAAATTTTTGGCTTACAGATAAAACTCTATATATGTTCTAGGCTTGTTTGAAATGGGGAAAATGTGACCTTTCCTGACCTATGACCGCGTAAGAAAAAGCCTGGGTCGATTCTTGTTCTTACGTCACCTCATTGATGCATTGTATCACATACGAATGGAATCATTCATGCGAAAACCCACTTCACAACTTTCCTTAGCCAATCAGAATCGCGAAACGAATTTTCCACACGTGCGAAAAGCGTTTCGTCCAATCAGAAAACACCTGCCAAAACATATCGGGATTTTCAAACTGGACTTGAGATCGGAGGCGCCACTTTCATTCACTACGAAAGTTGGAGTTGACTTTTTTTAAAATAATGTAATATTGATCTGTAAACAGCCAACTAACGATGTTAAAACTTCCAAGTCAATTGAGGAGTATATTATCGACCAAGAAAACAAAATCGCAAGAGGAAAAACTTAGAGAAACAGACGTAAAGTGACTTAAAGCGACAAAGAAGAAGCGAAATTCTACCGAAAGAACTCAACAGATATTGAGATAATCTATGTGAAATCATTCTTAGTGTCAAAAGAAAATACGGCGAAGATTACGAGCTTTCAATCCTTCGTGGAGTGATTTCAACTTCCATAGACCATCGACATTTGAAAAATCGTAAATATTCTGTGAGCAGAGAAAACCTACAAGCCGTGGAGATGTCTGAAAACTCGTAGCAAACAACTTGGACAAAAGCAGGTATACTAATCTATTGACGATGTAAACTTGTAAACTTTATTTGTTGAGTCAAAGACAGTTTCATATTGATGTTGAAAACTATTTCAAGGCTCAGTTTAGAAAGTAATGTTTTCTTTCCATTTTGATTGTATCGAGCATAAATTTTAGTCTACGTTGAGTCGGATACGAAATGCAAAACAAAAAATTGAAAGCTACAAATGTACGTGTTCAATGACAAGACCTAAATAAAACCTGTTTGATATTGGAGAAAAATGTCAGTATGTATATAATAAACAAATTACAAGATGGAAAGTGCTTTTGTAATGTATTTACACACTTGTTTGTTTTCACAAAACTCACTCGCTCGTACCTCGCTCGTTCGTTTTGTGAAAACAAACTCGTGCGTAAATACCATACGCCAGCACTTTTCATTAAGTAATCTCTATATTCTCCATGGCGCCTTTCTATCACAACAACGTCGATATATAGAGAATATACACAGTCTGTGAGGTGTTAGTAAAGAAAACAGTTATTTTAAACAAAATGCTAAATGTTTATTGAAATATTGCAAGTCAAATGAGTTGGATGACGTAAGATCAATAATCGAGCCAGGGTTATTCTTACGCGGTCATGGGTCAGTGAAGGTCAAATTTTCACCATTTCAAACAAGCCTACAACAGAGTATTCTCTGTAAGCCAAAAATGTCTTGGCAGAAGTACTCAAAACCTTTCAAAGATTCGGCACATGTATAAAAATTGCAAAAGGGGTTAGGTGCACTTTAATAATGTCCTAACACTGGCTCGGCCTATAATAACTACTTGTCTTACCAATTTCACAGTGTTTTCCTTTCCATGCTTTCGTGCAGCCATACGTGTATGAGCCCACGCTGTTAATGCACGTGCCGTTATGCATACACGGTGTGGTAAGACACTCGTCGATGTCTTCAACACAAACATGAATATAATTATTATTGTGCTGGTCAATTTGATTGAAATAAGCTGCAGCATAAACTGTTACGATAAACAAATGGTTTACCCAATCTGTCTAACAACAACAACAATTTTTTTATTAAATACATAGGCAATCTTATATTAAATGGACACTAGCCCGCAGTTAGCATATGCTAATCAGGCGGGTAGTGTTGATATTAAATTTAAATGGGAGCTAAGACAAGTATAGTATAGTATATGTATCTCAGTATATGTATCTTATTTGTAATAAACAATGGACCTTTTCCAGGAATGCAATTACGTGGTTGTACTGGATGGCAAAAAATATACTTCATTTACAAAAAACTGACAAGCCTTTCCCATGTGATCATGAGCTCAATTCATCATTATCGTGATTGTTGTGATATTATCTCACCACGTGACCGTTATGCAAAACGCCTATTCTCTTATGTTTCTCACATGCCAGTCGTGTTTTCTGATTTCTCAATAAAAATTGGCAAGATGACAAGAAAAATCAGCGGCCTATTGTGTCGTCATGTTGTGTTGTGGTCGTCTTGTGTGTTGTATTGTGTTGCGTGTCGCGTTGTGCGTCGTGTGTTGCGGCCGTGTTGTGTTGTATTGTGTGTCGTGTTATGTGTTGTGTCGTGTCGTGTCGTGTTGTGTGTGGTGTTGCGGCCGTGTTGTGTTGTATTGTGTGTCGCGTTGTGTCGTGTTGTGTGTCGTGTGTTGCGGCCGTGTTGTGCTGTATTGTGTGTCGTGTTGTGTGTTGTGGTCGTGTTGTGGTGTGTTGTATTGTGTGTCGTGTTGTGTGTCGTGTGTTGCGGCTTGTACATCTACCCACAATCCTTTGCATGCGAAAATCTTTAAATCCGTTATAAAATCGCTCTAGAGAGGTTTTTGTATATCTTAAAAACAAGCCAGTACAGGTGATGTTGCCAACACACTGTCATTGAAGAGGCCAGGAGATTTCTACGTGTGTGTTTGACTGTGTTAGGTTCGCAAGGGATTGTGGTCAAATGCACAGCCGCCATCTTTCTCGGTAGTGCGGATTGGTTATGGAGACTTCTGGTTATGGACGTCTGATAAAACTCATAACATGGTCCATACCTTCATCGCAGTCATAGCCCTTCCACCCCAGCACGCATGCGCACTTGTAGCTGCCTGGATTGTTTGTACACGTACTGTTGTTCACACAAGTGCCGTTTAGACATTCGTTGATATCTAAAGTAAACGCAGTCATGGATAACTAACCAATCAAATTGGAAAGCAATCACCTAATTACTTTTCAACACTCAATGCGCCAGTTTAGAAACGAGTAGGGGGCTGTCCCCAGTAACGATCCCAAGAACCTTTGCGAAACCGAATTATCGCCCCAGCCCCTACTCGTTTCTATATTGGGCAATTGTAAACCGCTCTAAGCATTCAGTAAGAGTCTGGCTGACCCCCTTCCCCCACGGGCCATGGCCTTTGTATAATTATGGGTTACTGCTTCCGGTTACATCTAGATACACCCTAGCCTCGCTTCCGTGAAACCGGAAGTTTCAACTCTCTGTTAAATCTCCTTTGTATAATAGTCCTTTGTATAATTCTGGGTTACTACTTCCGGTTACACCAATATATACCCTAGCCTCTTACGGTTTCATCCTACTTCCGATTGCATGGAAGCGAGGCTAGAGATGTATCTAGGGTTACAGGGGAAATGGGGCGAGAATTTCTTTTGGACAAGCAGACCTGGAAACAATATATCTAAGGGACGATCACACCTATTATAACTGCTGCCGTAAGAATTATTTAGAATTTAAAAGCTAGTCATGTCGAGAGTAAGCGTGCTATCGTACATTACCTTGTTCACACGTGTATGCCGTCCAACCTGCCAGACATTGGCAAGTATAACTACCGTTGTTGTTGATACATTCACCTCCATTGAAACATGGAGACTTCAAGCATTCGTTAACATCTGAAATGGTGGATTGAAATATCGTTTTCTTAGTATCTACTTGAAGTTATTGACCGCGCTTGTGAATTACAGTCTAGACACCCCTCGCCAACTACTGGGGGGCTCTAGGAAGCTCTCGCCAATGTCTAAAATAAAAGTTCGTGAGCGAGGTAAATACTGCTATTTGGATGAGTATATGAGTATGACATAGTTTACCCATTCCATCAGCAGAATTGGGTATGTTACTTCGTAAATATAAAAAAGCCTTATCCTGGTCGCAGTCTGGAGTCATCCAGCCGGCACAACACGTGCACATGCATCAATAGTGTTATTACACGTGCCACCGTTAGACCTATACCCTGGTCGCAGTCTTGAGCTGTCCAGCCAGCACGACACGTGCACATGTAACTACCAATAGTATTATTACACGTGCCATCGTTATCGCATGGTGCTCCTTCGCACTCGTCGATATCTGATAAATCATGAATAATCTAGTTAGTTCACACAAAAAATAAGATGTTAACTGGGAATGCAGGTTGACTCAGTGGTAAAACACTCGACTCTCGCCGCGCAGTCCTGGGTTCGATTCCCGGCTCAGGCACCGTATGTGAGTTACGTTTGTTGTTGATTCCTTATCTACATTTGAGGTTTCTTTTGGAGTTCTCCGGCCGATTTTCCTTCCTCCTTATAAGTCAACATGTGAGTCGAGTGTTGTATGTCCAAAACAGTTAATGCAGAGAGGAGTGGGTGAGGAGTAAAAGCAGACCCACGTCAGCTTTAAGCTGCCACGATAATCAGCTTGCTATAACAAATACAAATATATTTAACTGAACTTACCCCACCTGAGTGACAGAGATCATACTAACCCCCTTCCCCTCCCCTCCCCTGAGAGAAAAGCCTCTGAACATCAAACATACAGACATATCTCGCCGTAAGAGTTTGCTTGGGTTGAGTAAGTAATATTACGTGTCATGAAGCCGTTTACCTTGACTTATACTAACCAGACGAACAAGACGCACGCTTACCGTCAACACAGTCGTATCCCTTCCATCCTGGTGCGCATGTGCACGTGTAGCTGCCGATGTTATTGTTACATTGGGCTCCATTCATACAAGATCGACTGGTCAAACACTCGTTCACATCTACCGGGAAAATTTGAATTATCAGAAGTTACACATGTTTTCTTATAAGAGACCAGATTACGATTCATCGCAGTTGTTCAAGTCTTTTGTACAACTGCGCATGAACAGTAAACTGGGCTATAAGGTCCTGTTACACGAGGTAATAAGACTAAAACACGTTTGAGAACGAGGCTGGATGGGCATAAACAATGGTTTTATTCTAAGACGACGGCCCGTGATCGAGGTCTATTGTTGAACTTGTAATACAACAACGCCATTGCAAGATAAGTCGTAAAATAAATTGCACATGTAGCATCTCCTAATTGCGAGACGAGCTGCATGGAAAGTAGAACCATCTTCTACTTTTCGCAACGCTACGCGGGCTAAACTTCTATCACATTGCAAGTTGCAAACAAAGTTGTGAACGTCCGACACGCCAAAGCAACTTGTAATTAATTTTGTAAGAAACAATACCTCGTGTAATAGGACTTTGTTTTTAAAATATATGTTTGTACCCTGACGTGATAATCTAGTGTTTTTTTCACTTTTATCATTTTTTTATAACGTTCGTGAGACTGTGGAACTTGAACCGTCTTTGTTTTCAATATTATAGTGTTACTCATTTGACAAACATTGGGTTAAGGTGCTCATCTCACCCTTATCACAGTACTGTCCCATCCATCCTGTCACACAATTACACCTGAAACTGCCATCGTTATTCGCACAAGTCGCATTGTTCTTGCAGGGGCTTGAATCACACTCGTCGATATCTAAAATGCATGAAATTAAGACAGCAATTTACATGAAGTTAGTTAGTTAATTAGTTAATTAAATATGAGGCCCTATTCTAGCGAGATATGCTAATGTATCACAGACCCACTCCACACACACTCCTTACTACATTCATATATTCTCTAGTAAGATATGCTAATGTATCTAGACTCATTCCACACACACTCCTTACTACATTCATATATTCTTGGGTAAGATATGCTAATGTATCCGAGACTCATTCACGCACTCTCCTTACTACATTCATATATTCTCTAGTAAGATATTCTAATGTATCCAAGACTCATTCCACACACACTCCTTACTACATTCATATATTCTCTAGTAAGATATTCTAATGTATCCAAGACTCATTCCACACACACTTCTTACTACATTCATATATTCTCTAGTAAGATATTCTAATGTATCTAGACTCATTCCACACACACTCCTTACTACATTCATATATTCTCTAGTAAGATATGCTAATGTGTCTATAGACTCATTCCACACACACTCCTTACTACATTCATATATTCTCTAGTAAGATATGCTAATGTGTCTAGACTCATTCCACACACACTCCTTACTACATTCATATATTCTCTAGTAAGATATGCTAATGTATCCGAGACTCATTCACGCACTCTCCTTACTACATTCATATATTCTCTATTAAGATATTCTAATGTATCCAAGACTCATTCCACACACACTTCTTACTACATTCATATATTCTCTAGTAAGATATTCTAATGTATCCAAGACTCATTCCACACACACTCCTTACTACATTCATATATTCTCTAGTAAGATATGCTAATGTATCCAAGACTCATTCACGCACTCTCCTTACTACATTCATATATTCTCTAGTAAGATATTCTAATGTATCCAAGACTCATTCCACACACACTTCTTACTACATTCATATATTCTCTAGTAAGATATTCTAATGTATCCAAGACTCATTCCACACACACTCCTTACTACATTCATATATTCTCTAGTAAGATATTCTAATGTATCCAAGACTCATTCCACACACACTTCTTACTACATTCATATATTCTCTAGTAAGATATTCTAATGTATCCAAGACTCATTCCACACACACTCCATACTACATTGATATATTCTCTAGTAAGATATGCTAATGTATCCAAGACTCATTCCACACACACTTCTTACTACATTCATATATTCTCTAGTAAGATATTCTAATGTATCCAAGACTCATTCCACACACACTCCTTACTACATTCATATATTCTTTAGTAAGATATGCTAATGTATCCAAGACTCATTCCACACACACTTCTTACTACATTCATATATTCTCTAGTAAGATATGCTAATGTAACCAAGACTCATTCCACACACACTTCTTACTACATTCATATATTCTCTCGTAAGATATGCTAATGTATCTAGACTCATTCCACACACACTCCTTACTACATACATATATTCTCTAGTAAGATATTCTAATGTATCTAGACTCATTCCACACACACTTCTTACTACATTCATATATTCTCTAGTAAGATATGCTAATGTAACCAAGACTCATTCCACACACACTTCTTACTACATTCATATATTCTCTCGTAAGATATGCTAATGTATCTAGACTCATTCCACACACACTCCTTACTACATACATATATTCTCTAGTAAGATATTCTAATGTATCTAGACTCATTCCACACACAGTCCTTACTACATTCATATATTCTCTGCATGCAACGCTCAACTCACATGTTGATTTGTGTGGAGGGAGGAAAACCGGAGAAAAACCCTCGAAGCAAGGGTGAGAGTCAACAAACTCACATATGACGTCATGTTCGGGAATCGATCTCAGGCCACAGTGGTGAGAGGTCAGCGGTTTTACGCGCTGTGCCACCCTAAGCTCCCTATGAACTCTTATTAGTAGTCCATCAGAGCCAAACAAATCAGAAAACACAGGAGTTATGATAAGAAGCCAAATGTCAAATACTTTATCGCGGCGAAGACAGATGGAGCCGTTACCGGGTCTCCCAAGCCAAGGGCTTGTGGTTGAATTGGAATTTAGGTTGGTTTTTAAGGAGAGAGGAAATCCGAAGTCCCGCAGAAAACTCCTTGAAGTAAGGGTGAGATACCGGGTCTGTGAATCGAATCCTGTGCCACAGAGGTGAGAGGTAAGTGCTTACACTACTCAACAACCGCTTCCTTCCCTGTGAAGAAGTCATTTCACCTTACCAAAGTCACAGTTGTGTGCTTTCCAGCCAGCCAGACACGTGCAGGTGTAGCTGCCGATTGTGTTGATACACGTGCCATTATAAGCACAAGGAGGGTTCAGGCACTCGTTCACATCTGAATAGTAATAACTATACATTAGAATAAGTACACAAACTTCCAACATGCCAATAACATTTGTTTGAACAAAAATAATACTACCAGTGTTACTATCTATTAATCCTGTTAAAGGGAATCTCCACTGAAAAACAATGTTTGCTCTCAAATGTTTGCCATGGATATCTAAATATAACGCTGTGTTTGTCTCTTGTAAATTGTACAAAGATGTCAGTTATGGACCGATTTTCCTGTCCATAAAACTCATTTGAATTTACCCGAGCGCCGCCATCTTGGATTTTATGAAAAGGTATTGTTTTCTGACAATAGACCATTTTCTCAAGTATGCGCACGCAACAGGCTTGACGGGCCGGTAAATACTTCACGTGGGAATCACGTAGTGGTTTCCTATAACCCTCCCTATTATTTCAACCAATACTAAATCCAAGCTTTTTTGCTCTGACGAAGGGCTAACGCTCGAAACGTCAGCTTCTACTCGCTTTCCACAGCGGTTAGCATACCTCAATCGACTTTAGTTGATTACATACCAGTCTAAATCCAAGCTGCCTACATGAAGTGTTTCTTGGCGGGCCGTGAGTTTTGTTAGCTTTTGTTAGAATCGTTCTGATGCGACAGCCTTTGTTATTCAAATTATCGGCTATTGTTCAACAATTAGCGGCTATTGTTCAAAAAGCGATTTGGCGGGCCAATATTGCGTGCGCATACCTGAGAAAATGGTCTACAGAGGCAACCGCGTGACGTCATAATTTCCAAGATGGCGGCGCCCTGGAAATTCAAATGAGTTTTATGGACAGGAAAATCGGTCCGTAAGTGACATCTAGTGTACAATTTACAGGAAACAAACACAGCATTAGATTTAGATATCCATGACAAGGATTTGAGAGCAAACATTGTTTTACAGTGTAGGTTCCGTGTAAACGCATGCTACCTTCATCGCAGACGCGTCCAGTCCATCCCGCTTGACATGTACATGTATAACTTCCATTGTTATTGGTACAAGTACCGCTGTTTTCACATGGCCCCTTAAACACGAAGTTCCGGTATAAAAAGGCGAGCCCTGGGGTTTGTCACCCTTCAGTTGTCAATCGACCTTTGTGGAGTGAACATCTGCGTGATGCTCCGCTTAAGTGCTCCCTACTGATTGCTTGTCGCGCGAAATTCAAATGAAACACAAACATGTTTAACTTCAGAGTAAGGGCTACAGAGTTCGCAAACAGTCATAAAATACCATTGGCAGTCATAAGTGGACAACTATCTTCCCTCTGGTCACTTTTTTTATGGTTCGTATAATTTTAAACCTTAAAACTCTAGCATTTCAAAGGAGAGGCTGATATGCTCGCTTGCTTTCTTCACTGCTCAGCAATCTGAATTTTAAATTTCGAGCTCGTCATGCGTGGAAAGAGGAGGGGCTAACCTATTTATACCGGAACTTCGTGTTTAAGGCATTCATTAATATCTACAAATGTAAAGTACACAGAATAAGCAGTTCGCTAGGGTTTTGGTATCTTTACAGCAGGTGAGAGTAACAATGGACACCCCATCAAATGGTACGAGCTCCTAAGGAGAGGAATCGCTCACTTAAACAATTCATAAAGTGACAATATATACTAACTAAAACCCTACTCTGAACCATAAAAACCGGTCAGTAAACAATATCTTACCCACCTAGAGCTAGGGTTCTCAAGAAAAACCTCTCAAAATGGTGAGTTAAAAAAATGAGAGATTTTCTGGAACTCGAACCCCGCTCCCGCCTACTCGTAAGGCAAACGTCGCAACCACTACACTAAATAACGATCGTCACTCAATTGCTGTCATAAAAAAAAAATTAAACCACTGCTAATCTATGTATTTTTAGCCAATCAGAATGATTGAGCAATTCCCCTCATTAGGAACTCTGTCATATGGTGGTATCGTCGTGTACCGTTTAACCAACTACGTCATCAAATTCTCTTTGTTATCTCCTGTTTCGCTGTGAATACTTTTCGACACTAAGAAAGTTTAGAAGGAATTGAAGGATTTACGTTCACCAAGAATCGAACTTGGCCTGGTAAAGAATCAATACAATGGCTCACCAACCACCAACACCAACGGCCTTATTAAAACATTAGACCACGAGAGAATTCGCTGATTGCTGTCGTTTTTTCCCCACATTTATATAAACTTAAAAACTCATGAATAATTCATGAGAAAAAAAAGAAATGAATGTTTAATGAGTGTCTATAAATGTGATATAGAACTTGTCTCATTTACATAAAGTAACTTTAACTTTGATTTTCTCGCCCAAAATAAGTCGTATCGCCAAAATAACTGAACAGCATGACTCTACATCTAGAAGTTTTTTAAGTAATTTATAAAATTCGAGTCCGTGTTGTATCGGAGATATAGATCCTCGCCGAAGCCGCTCGTAGTATCTCTATCTACCAATACAACACGGCCTCTCATTTTTAACTCGTGGATGCGCGTATGCGCAGGAACGAGTTTTTGCGTGAGGTGGGCGAATGATTGCTAGCTAGCCGTTAGCAAAAAATCAATCAATATCAAATCGTATGCTGTTCGGAATACGAGCGAGGAAGCCTCGGGGAAGAGTTTGAGGCACTGTGAGCTGCAGAAGTGTTTTACACGGAGACTACACACCGTGATGGCAGAAAAATCAACTTTATGAAATGATGGACTTGTTTACAAGGTTCTGTATTGCACAGAAAGTTTGGTTTCCCGGGAATATTTGGCCACTTGACTCGCAAACATGTCTAGCGTTGAACGGTCCTTGAAGGAGACGAGGCAGAATAAAATACCGGTGAGTGTAATAAATCACAAATATAAATGTATAGTTTAAAATTGTACATCAATTATCCAGGTAGTACTTGAAGGTATCTTTCAACATATCAAGACACTTCGCATGTGACCAATAATTGCAAACGGCACAAAGAATAGCATCCTGACCGCCTCGAACTCTCTTATTGCACTCCTTACAAGGATATTTGGGAACTCGCTTACCAGCTGCTCCAGGGTTAGTCTCAATATCTCCAGACAGGGCAACTCGTCTGAGTTGGAAACAGCTCGTTACTTTGGTCGAGTGCGGAATTATTGTAGCCAAATACCTTTTACCGCGTCCATGCGTTCGACCGATATCATCGTTCGGCACAGTTCCGTAATGGTAGACCGTACCAAGCGTCTCGAAATGTTCTTTACCAGTACTATTACATTTCGGCTGATTGTAGAGGACCAGGTAGGCACAGATACTTAGAAAAGTTAACAAGTTTAGCGAGCTCGGTTTCGAACGACCGGGCGCCATCATTACGCAGAGGTAAAGTACTTCAAGAACTTCAAGAAACTGCAACTTGCGCAGAATTTCTCAGCCAGAATAATAAGTGGCGCACGCAAATTTGACCATATCACACCTATATTGCGCCACCTTCAATGGCAGACCGTAATGGTAGACCGTACCAAGCGTCTCGAAATGTTCTTTACCAGTACTATTACATTTCGGCTGATTGTAGAGGACCAGGTAGGCACAGATACTTAGAAAAGTTAACAAGTTTAGCGAGCTCGGTTTCGAACGACCGGGCGCCATCATTACGCAGAGGTAAAGTACTTCAAGAACTTCAAGAAACTGCAACTTGCGCAGAATTTCTCAGCCAGAATAATAAGTGGCGCACGCAAATTTGACCATATCACACCTATATTGCGCCACCTTCAATGGCTACCTGTTAAATAAACTGTTAATTTCAGAGACACTTTATTGACCTTTAAATGCTTAAATGGGCTTTCGCCATCCTACTTATCGGATAAGTTTTGCAAGAGATCCAGTATACACCAGCGCAATACTCGAAATTGCGGTGACCTTACCATTCCTAAATGTAACTCAGCATCCGGTCAGAGGTCCTTTAGTTACAGAGGTGTTAAGATTTGGAATGCCTTAGATAGCACACTTAAAGCGTCAACTTCAGTTCCTCAATTTAAGAGAGCTCTTAAGTTACTAGCTTCTTATTACGACTGAATTCAATGTAATTTCAATTAGTCTTTAATCTTAGATATGATAGTTTTTACGCTATTTTATCGATAAGTATTTTAACAAATTTATTGTTTCTCCTAGTTTAACTTATTTTAATTTATTTGTAAATATATGTTGAAAAGCCCTTCTGGGAACTTATATTAAAAATATGTACGTATGCAACACAAAATCGCACTTACGCATAAGACGCAACTTCTCAAGAGGAAACACAGGGAGCCCATCCAACGTAACATCTTGGAGTGAAGGAGAACAATTACAGTTAGTAAGTGAAGTAGAATGCATCGCACTCTCCTACTAGTTTACTTTAAGTATTAGTAAGAGTAGTTATTTTAATAATTAGATATCACTAATATTATAACTACCCGATACAGCGTAGAATCCCATAGCACGATGCAAATTCGCTCGCTCATTAGCTAACGAAGGATTGAATAAAAAGACAATAACCTACTTGCAGCGTCGAAATACGCCCTGATATGTCGTCCGCGGACATTATCTGTTCTGAGAAGAGAACAGTTCCCGAGAGCGGAGCTCGAGGGAAACTGTGAGTTTCGAGGATCAGATAATGTCCAAGGACAAATATCAGGGCATTTTTCGACGCCACAATGTAGGTTATTGTTGTTATCATCCTTCAAATATTTTCTTTGACGCGCGCTTATACGCTCACAGGAGGTACGAGTGTATTCGCTGATATTTCCCGCTCGCGGAACGTGACGCCTTCAACCAATCACGCGCGAGAGAAAATATTTGATGGGCAATAATCGCTGATTATAACCGCGATGAGTGCGATAAGCGATGTGTGCGATATCGGTTTTTGGCGTGAAGTTTTAAAACGTGGAATTCCCTCGTCAGGCAATGAATTTACCTATAGAATGCAAAACAGCCCCTGTATCGTCGTTGAAGTCGGTCGTACAACCTGTTTGCAAACGCAGTCGGAACAATCCGCGAGCAAAATGGCCAGCTTCCTGAGGCAATGAGTGCTGGATAATCAGCGCGCGTGAACCTGACATGGCCGCAGCAAAACGTCACGCGCAAGCGCTTTTGATGAGGCGGTCGCGCGCGCGCATCCCCAGTTTCTCGCTGAAACGAGGTTGCGCTGAAACTAAAAGGCAACCACCCCTGTTTCTACTTTTTGGTACGAATGTCCAATGTTTCGCAAAAAACAACAACAAGAAAACTACTTAAAAGCCTAAGACTTTAACAGGATGAAATTTTCTTAATTTGTAATTTACTGTGAGTATTACTAAGTTATAAAATTATTTACTGAAGAAGTTTAAGCCCTCGATTATTTGAAACCAGAGCCTTCGTTCTTTCGGCCAGCGGAGCATAGCGTTTTGCCGCGGTGTGAGCCCAAGCATGGTAGACTCAGGTTTGCGTCAGGTTTCTTTAAAGCCCTCGCCAAACGGAGTTGCAAGTCTTTCAGTACCGATCCACGTAAAAAGTACGATAAAATCCATTGTTCTGCGGCATTGAGCCTCCCTCACATGGGATGTAACTGTGTTTTAGACTACGAAAACACTAGGTGATAATTATGAATATTCTGAAATAAAAGTAGTAAAAAATCTTTGTTTCATTCCATTTTTATGAACAAATTATCTTCCAACCAATAGGAAAAGCCAAAACAATAGCTACGAAACAGGCACGATTGATAAGGTTCCGAACATACGATTTGCTTTATAAACGACATTTGGAACCACAGTGCAAAACGTTGGAGGAAATTAGATGTCTTCCTAACCTTTTGGGAGATTTTCATGTTTCAAACAATTAGATCAAGAATTTTCACAATACAAAATGAACACCTTGAATGCCGTTCGGTGCCGAACTTCTTACACGAATCATTACTCAACTTGCCTTCCGTTTAGCCGTACCTTGCGCATGCGCCAACTTGCGTTCACTTTGATCGAGCTCAAATTTTAGCGCAAGTCAACGCAAGTTTTTGGCCGATTGACCACCAACGCAAGTTGTTCGCAAGTCTTCTTTTGTTATAAAAACGTTCTAGAGCTATCTATACGCTTTTTCTAATTCTCAATACTTGGTGGAACAATGTACAAAAGTAATTCCAGGTCGGAACAGCAATGAAATCATAAGTAAAAGAAACCAATATATACATCAAAATATAGGCGTTTTTAACATTGTCAATCTGCGTGCGATTGTTTCGCCACCCTTCGCAAATAGGCCCTTTGCAGCTAACAAATCACGTGGTTGTACTGGAGAGCAAAATATATCCGACTTCATTTATTTAAAGGCCTTGTACGAGATCGGTATTGTTATTAGCAAAACATGTTTCTAAATGCTAATTTCCACTTTTTCTCACTTTTCTACTAAATAAATATATAAATAAAAGAAGGGGGAGAGAGGAAAAGGAGAGCCTGATACAAATGCTTGTCGAGTCGTTTTCCGCCCCCTGTCACGCATCATGCCACGAATTTCGCGCGAGCCAACCAAGACAATCAAACTGTAATTCAACTGCGCGCGCCAGAAGTCGCACTTTTAAATGTACGAACCAATCAGAATATCGCAATTGTTTTACGACCAATCAGAGAGAAGACCAGAATTTGGTCAGTGTACACGCGCTTCGGCAAATATTTGTATCAGGCCGTCCTTTCCCTTCTCCGCGCGCGCTGTGAATTAATAGGAAAGGAGGACGTGATTGCAGGTTAGTACAATGCATACTCACATCCCCATCCGTACAACTCTATTCCCATGCAGGGGAGGTTGTGCCATGCGATTGGATAAATCCTGATGTGTTGAATTGGTGTTTGCAGTTCAAGAGTATGCAAATATGGGTTCTTACCCTCGCGGTAAAAAATCTGAAAGTACACAGAGAATATAGTAAAATAAATATGCTATATCACCGACGTCCTGATCTCACAACCTCATATAACTTAAGGCCTGGGTTTTGACCAAATATTCCAAAAAGCCATATTGTGAGCTTATGAGCTTATAATTTTAAAATAGCGTAATTTCTTGAAACTTGAATTGAACCAATACAAATATTAATCACTGATACAGTCAATCAATATATAAATAAATATACATGTATACTGTGTAAAACAAATCTTAATGAAAAGCCTTGTTAAATAAGTATGTCTTGAGTCGGTTCTTAAATGAGTCGATGGAGGAGGGACGCGGTACATCGAGAGGAAGATTGTTCCAAAGGATGGGTCCCGCCTTTGCAAAACAAAACACTGGTATAATCAACTGAAAGTCGATTAAGGTATGCAAACCGCCGCGAGAAGTGAGTAGCAGCTGACGCTTCGTGCGTTAGCCCTTCGTCAGAGCAAAAAATGAAATTGTGGTTGGGGATATGTAAGACACTGGGATATAGTTTATAGTGACTTTAATTCTCTAGATTATAGCAAGCCTAAGTCTCTTACAAGTCTGCCGAGTATCGAGTATATCAGACTATTTTACTCGCACGTGTTATACATGGCGTGGCATAGCTATGCGGCATAATGTGATTGGTTGATCATATACGTAGAGCATAATACAGACACAACATGTCACATCTTTTCTTTCCTAACTAGATAGTACATTTACCCGGTATTCTAACCACACTAGCTAGGAAACAAATCGATGTTAGTTCAGACTGCAGTCATAGTCCTGGTGCCACCCTGGTGGCTTCACAGTGCGCCTAGACCTTCTGGGTTCCATCGGTGGTGGTTGAGGCTCCCCTTGCTGAGCAGTCGCACCAGCAGCTTCGTCATCCGTCGGCGGCACAATATCTGGCACCACATCCTCTGGAAGCAGGGTTGGTGCAGGCTCACCAGTGCTAATCACCTGCCTCAGGTTCCTCCTGTATATTCCGGAGCCAATCTGAACCTTGTAGCTCATTGGACCAGCTTGCCCAGTGCACGTACCAGCAATCCATGTTTTCTGCCCCGGCAGGCGCATGCGGACAGACTGTCCGATGCTGATGGCTGGTAGCGACTTAGTGTACTTGTCATAATAGTACCGCTGACGTTCCTTGGCCCCAATGAGTCTGCGCGTTTCCTCCTCTGTGGAGTGCCTGGATTGCAGCAGAGACCCAGCGACCGGGAGCAGCGTCTTACAGCGACCACCCATGAGACGCTGCGCAGGGCTGGTCCCAATTCCAGCCGTTGGCGTGTTGCGCCAGTCGAGCAGGGCTTGGAATTCAGACCCTCCCGACGCCTTGCACTTCATGAATAACCTCTTAATCGTCTGCACTGCCTTTTCCGCCTTCCCGTTGGACTGGGGGTAGGTTGGCGAGGATGTTTGATGCTCAAACATCCAGGTCTTAGTGAACACAGAAAACTCAGCTGAACAAAACTATGGCCCATTATCTGTAACTAGAGTATCGGGTACTCCAAATCTAGCAAACACTGCCTTAAGCTCCTTGATGACTGTGCGTGAAGTTACTGAACCCAACCTAGCTACCTCAATATAATTGCTATAGTAATCGCTAACTACTAACAGTGTTCTTCCGTCAAAGTCACACAAGTCATCTGCCACTTTAGCCCAAGGACGCGCAACAAACTCATGCTGTATCATTGGCTTCTTTGCTTGACCCCTGCTGTGAGCCAAGCAGACGTCGCACTTCGCAACGTACTTCCGGATCACCGTTGCCATACGCGGCCAATATAGGGTGTCCCTAGCCCTACGTATACACGCCTCTATACCGATATGAGAGGAATGCGTCTTCTCGATCAGCTCCTTCCTGAACACTGCCGGGACCACTAACTGCTGACCTTTAAAGATAAGCTCATCCTGGATGGTCAGCTAAACAGCGAACATCGAAGTATGGACGAGCACATTTCGGAACTTCAGCTCTTATCTCCGGCCACCCTTGCAGTATTACCCTTCTGAGCGTTTGCTGCACTGGATCATCAGCTGATGCATTCCTCAGTTGCTGCCACCGTTCCTTGGTTACCGACAGCCCGGCGCGATGGTCGACTTCCTCCAGTTCCCTTGTGAAGTCACACGCATTCACCTCGGGAAGATACGCACGGCTGAGCGTGTCTGCGAGCAACATCTCCGTTCCTTTCTTGTACTTTACCCACAGGCTGTACTTCTGCAGGCGCATGAGCATCCGCTGCAGGCGCTGTGGGGCAGATGCTAACGGCTTGATAAATATCGGCTCCAATGGCTTGTGATCGGTCTCCACATTGACGAGATGACGGCCATACACATATGCGTCAAACCGATCACACGCGAAAACTATCGCGAGAAGTTCTTTCTCGATCTGTGCATATCGCGTTTCTGCCGGTGTGAGTGCCCGCGACGCGTAGGCGACCGGTTGCCCATTCTGCATTAACGTCGCCCCGAGACCTGATTGAGATGCGTCGCACTGGAGGGTGACTTCGTCGTCCAAACTGTAGTATCGCAGTACTGGGGTCCTCGTGACAGCTTCCTTTAGGTTCTCGAAGGCTGTATGCTGAGCGCTATCTCAGACCCAGTCCATATCACGCTGTGTTAACTCTCTCAGAGGCTTAATAGTGTCTGACAAATGAGGCAGAAATTTCGCAAGATATTATCTGTGGGGGTTGGCATTTCTGATATTGCTCTGACCTTCGCTGGATCCACCTGGAGACCTTTGTCAGTTGTGACATGGCCAATAAAAAGAACCTCGTTCTGTCTCAGCTTCACTTTATCTGGATTTTGGCGGACATTCCGTTGCTCACACCGCTTGAGGAACGCTAACAGGTTTCGGTCGTGGTCCCGTGATGTGTCACCATATCCTACAGCGATGAAGTCATCGCCACTACCTCAATGCCAGTGAGCCCCTCAATCATCTCATGCATTCTCCGCTGAAATACTTCTGGCGCTGATGAAATTCCGAAGGGCATGCATTTCCAGCGGTATCGTCCAAACGGTGTCTGGAATGTGGTGAGGTATGATGACTCTTCATCCAAACTCACATGCCAAAATCCGTTGCGCACGTCTAACACGGTAATCACCTTTGCCCCGTGCAGACGTGTCGCAATGTCCTCAATCGTCGGCATTTGGTAGTTCTCTCGTAGAATGGCGTGGTTGAGGTCCTTTGGATCGAGACACACACGCAGTTTTCCATTTTTCTTTGTCGCGGCCACCACCGAGCTTATCCACTCAGTGGGCCTAGTCACGGGAGCTATAACGTCCTGAACCACCAAGTCGTCCAGTGTCTCCTTCAGTTTTGGCCTCAGAGCCACGGCAACCCGCCTCGGAGCGTGCTGCACCGGTCGGACGGTCGAGTCCAGCTTGATTTTGTACTCTCCGTCCAATTTTCCAACCCCATCACGAAGACGTTCGGAAATTTCGCTACAAACTGCTCCTTTGATAGCACTACATCCGGTGTCTGTACTGCGTAAACTGGGGCATTCCCCGTCTCGGGCTTATTTAGCAGATCGTTGTCATGGTACTGGACGATCCCCATGCTACGCAAGCCTTGTGCCCTAATATGGGGCGAATGTCATCATTGTTCACCAGACGGCAGTCTAATAGATATGATGAGCCATTCCTCCAGACACGGAGCGGTACCCTACCATTGACTTTGATCTTCGATCCCCCATAAGCAACTAGTGAAGTTTCTATAGTCTGGACCTTTCCCAATTTCTCATATTTCGATGCCTTCTTGTAGATATGCAAAGGAAGAACAGATTACACTGGGCGCCCGTATCAGGTTGGAAGCGAATAAAGCTGCCAGATTCCAGCTGTAACGTAATTAGCTGGGAATCATCCAGCTTCACCGCCGATACTTCGTCCCTCTGGTACATTTCCTCTGCTTCATCCTCAACTTCATCCGTGGCTCGGACGTCCTGTCGACATTTGGATGCGAAATGGTTCTTCAGTCCACACGCTCTATGCTTTCGGATGCCCGGCATATCTCGTCAGTTTTGGCGAGCGTGAGACTTGCTTCATGCAAGAGTCTCTCTCTAACTTTGGCATCGTTTATTCCAAATAACAGCTTGTCCCTTAGTATCTGATCAGGCGTGATTTTGTCGGCGAAGTCACAGCCTTCAGCCAGCTTTCGCAGAGAAGTCTTATAGTAGTCGTAAGACTCGCCAGCTTCTTGCATTCGTTGATTAAAACGGTAGCGCTCGAAAGGCACATTTCGGCGAGGCTCGCAGTACTCGGCGAATTTCTTCAGAACCGGCTCAATTTTCGTCTCTTCGCCTTCATTCCATCCGGTAAATGTTGAATAAACCTCTCTCGCCTCTTCGCCAAGATCTAGGGACTCTTAATCAGGACTTTTCTCCTGGGGTTGTTGCTGACTCTTTTGAGCTGGAAGTTGTTGCCAAAATTCGTGAAATTGAAGAAAAACTATCAAGTGAATTGGCCAGTCTCAGATCTGAAATCCGACTTGGAACTTCAAATTTCCCGCCTAAACTAACAATGGCCACTGAAGCTGAACGACTTCGAATGGAAAATACTGATCTGGAACGTAAGCTTCGGTTTATGGAATCCAAATACAAAGATCTTAAACAAGAATAGAGCGAGGAAAAGAAGAGCCTTTTGACTGCCCTGAGACTTATTTCCAACGATGCTTCAAAGGTAACTGGTAATTCTAACGACATTCGTTGTGACACCTCTAAGAATAATCTTGATAGATCGAATTCAATTGAAATACCGACTGACCAAGTGCCTTCCGTCGAACAGCGCGGAATCTCAAATTCGAAGAAAATAAAGCCGGGAAAATCACGTAAGAAAAAGGTGCAGGAATCAGAAAAGGAACCAGAAAACAGGGAACAGGAGCCAGCCAATGCTAAGGAGAGAACTGTCGTCATTATAGGCGACTCCATCGTAAAGAATGTCCACGGTTGGAAATTATCCAACAGTTCACAGAAAACAGTGGTGAAGGCTTTCCCGGGTACCAGAGTGGACGATATGTTTCATTACGTAAAAGCCCACATTGAATCATCGACCTGATGAAATTATCATTCACGTCGGTACAAATGACGTAAGGCACTCAAGCCCACGAATGGTCGCGGAGCGTATTGTGGATCTTGGTAATAACATTGTTGCTGATTCTCCTGGTACTAAGGTAACCATTTCCAGTTTACTCTGTCGGTCTGATGACTGTTCTCTTGACGCGAAAGTAACTGCAGTAAACAAGATACTGAACACATTCGCGAATCAGAATGAGTGAAAATTTATCACTCATTCAAATATTACTAGTGCCCACTTAAACCCTAGCGGTTTGCATCTTAATTATCATGGCTCTAAGGTTTTATTCTCTAATTTTTCTAAGTACATACGCGATAATTGACCGGTTATTATTTTGCCGTGTGAAACTGCTGCAACCTCTGATATTAACTTACAAAACGAGTTTTCTAGGGAATCGTTTTCATTTCTTCCCACTACGCGCGGCTTTAAGCTAGCCTCGTTAAATATAACAAGCTTACCGAAACATATTGACGAACTTAGAGTTTTGCTTGCCGACAACCCCATTGATGTCCTAGCAATCAATGAGACAAGGCTTGATTCTACTATTAACGATAGCGAAGTGCATATTCCCGGATACGAAATTGTCCGTCGCGACCGAAGTATTAATGGTAGATTTGGTGGGGGTGTTTGTTTCTATATTCGATGTAGTATAAATTATTCATCACGCCTCGACCTAAGTATTGACCAGCTAGAAAATCTATGTATCGAAATTCGAAAACCACGATCCAAGCCTTTTCTCATTGTGACCTGGTACCGGCCACCAGATTCGACTGTTGATAAGTTTAGTTTTTTTGAGACGCTTGTTGGCAGGCTTGATGCAGAGGGCGTAGAATTTTATTAAATGGGAGACGTGAACTGCAATTTAGCTGCGCCTCAACTAGATCATAATTCAAGTTTGCTGACCAGTATAATAGATCTCTATAGCTTACATCAACTCATAAATGAACCAACTCGCATTTCGAACACATCGTCAACTTTGATTGATTTAATATTCACAAACAGTCCTGATAGGATAGTTTGCTCTGGTGTCTCTCATATCGGCATTAGCGATCATAGCCTTGTATATGCATTTCGCAAACTTTCCACATTAGCATATGTCGTTATGGCGGTTGGTCGCGTGCTTTAGTGCTCCACCAAAACTACGACGCTAAGTGCCAATATGGCTACATTAGCAGAGATAAAAGAGCTCCTAAGGAAGGAAACTGGTCCTATAAATGCTAAGCTTGATAACTTATCATCTAATTCCGAAGAACTCAACAAAGCGATTAGTTTTCTATCTGACAAGTACGATGACCTTCTCGCTCAAGTGAAGTTAACAAACGAGAAGTTATCTCATCATACACAAAGCATCAATGCTGTGAAGGAGGATCTAGGTAAAGTGAAGAAGTGTGCTGTAAACGCTATGTCCCAAGTTGAAGAACTCGCCCAATACATGCGTAGGGATTGTCTGGAAATTTCAGGTATTGAGCCTACTAGTGCGTGCACGTGTGAGAATATCATCAACTCCATCGGAAAAGCGATTGACGTCCCTATTACAAAGGAAGACATATCCATTACTCATCCAATCCCTTCGTACAAAGCTGGGGCACCTCCAAAGATAATCGTAAAATTTACCAGGAGGGATACGCGAAATAGATTCTATGGGAATCGAAGAAAGTTGGTCAACAAGAAAGCTAACGATCTACCCGATCTTGATTTGGCGTCCACAGAAAGTATATATATCTCCGAGTCTTTGACGCCCTACAAAAAACAACTCTTCGGCGAAGTGAACAAGCTAAAAAAGAGACTGAAATGGAAGTACATATGGACCCAAAATGGGAGAATCTTCCTCAAAGCAGGCGAGAATGCTACGACCCATAGCTTTGACACAGCGGAAGACCTCTCCAAATTCAAAAGCGAGTTTGAGCCCCACCACAGCTAGACCTTCCAACTCACTTTCTCCCTGCCGCCATGGACGTGAAAGAAAGAAGATATCTAAGCCTGTTCGTTATATTACAAGTAAGATCGTTCTTAGAATTAGTGCTGCAGTATCTTCTATACGATATTTAGTTGTTACTTAAATCTGACTGGCGTATAATATCACTAGTTTGAATGAGCTTCCATTTTACGACTTAAATCTAGACGAGTTCCTTAGGGAAACGGGATCGTGGGTTCACTCATCTTCTAGTCGATTACTAGACGAAAAAGATCTTTTCAAGGATGCCATTGAATCGCCAAATAAAGATGCCGATTCTTATGAGAATTACATCGAATCTAAGTATTGCTCAGTAAAGAAAACTGGCATGCACTTCGATAAGGCTAATCAGCAAAATGGATTCTCCATTTTGCACTGCAATATGCGTAGTTTAAGTAAAAACGTTTCCCTCTTACAAGATATTCTCCTCACTGTGAAAGAAACTCCGACCGTAATCGCTATTTCCGAAACAAAATTAAACGAACACAGCCGACTGAACATAAATATCCCTGGCTATACATTTTTGAATACTAATTCCAAAACATCAGCCGGAGGTGTTGGTCTCTATGTCTCAGAGGAATTAGAGTTTGCTAGAAGGCTTGATCTTGACTTACGTTTGGACGGCGTAGAATCCTGCTGGATCGAACTAACACGCAAAAGACAAAAGAGTGTTTTGATTGGTTGTGTGCATAGACACCCTTCTAGCAACCGTGATATTTTCTTCGAAACACTAAAGACTCAATTAGAAAAGCTAAACAGCAAGGGACATGAAGTATTTGTTTTAGGTGATATAAATATTAACTTCCTCAAATATAATGCTGACAACTACACCTCCGATTTCCTCGACATGCTACTTGATTTAGGTTTCATGCCGCTCATAACCAAAGCTACTAGGATCACAGATCACACCTCCTCTTTAATTGATCACATTTATACGAACGTACCAGAAAAGATTATTACAGCAGGAATATGTTTAGCTGACATCTCTGACCACCTACCTGTATTTTGTACAGTAGCAAATAAACTTCCTATTACCAATGAAATTAAGTACTTTAGAGACTTTTCGCACTTCGATAATGAAGCCTTTTTAAATGCCTTAGCTGGTATTAACTTTAGCAGCCTTGTCACTGAAGATGTTAACGAAAGTATGAATAGAGTAATACAAACACTTCAAGAAATATCCGATATACATGCACCAGTACGGAAGGCGTCTAAACAAAAGAGAAAGCAATTAAAAAAACCGTGGATTTCAAATGCAATTTTGATCTCTATTAAGAGAAAACAAAAACTCTTTCAGACGCACTTCCTAAGTAAAGACCAAGAAAAGGTTAAGAAATACAAAGCTTATAATAACAAGTTGAACAAAATCAAAGAGATATCTAAAAAGAACTATTTCAGGACACAGTTTGATTTGCATAAGGAGAACTTAAAAACTACATGGAAACTTATTGGAATGCTCATAAACAGAAAGACCAATTCACAACCGATAATCAAAAAACTTATCTATAATAACAAATGTTATATAGACAAGGCTAGTATCTGTCACCAGCTAAACACTTATTATATAAACGTAGGACGCAACCTGGCGGATAAACTTCCTCGAACGGATACGAATCCTACTTGTTACATTACACGATCATTTCAAATGAGCTTTACGTTTCGAGGTATCTGTACGCAGGAGATTTATGACGCCATTGCAAATATCAATTTGAAAAAATCATGTATTGGTGTACCGCAGCGATGTATAAAGCTTGCGGGAAACCATATTTCTGAAGCATTAACATTAATATTTAACGAATCTTTGTTACAAGGCATTGTTCCTGATGTTTTAAAAGTCTCCAAAGTAACCCCTGTTGATAAAGGGGGCAAATTAACGGACCCAACAAACTTTCGCCCTATTTCTACCTTGTCGGCTTTAACGCAAATCTTTGAAAAGCTTGTATATAAGCAACTCATTAATTACATTGAAAAACATGATATTCTTTTCCAATGTCAATTTGGATTTAGGAAAGGTCACTCAACAGCACAAGCTGTTAGTGAAATTGCGGATAGTCTACGAAAAGCAATAGACAATAATTTATACACTTGTGGGGTATTTTTAGACTTTTCGAAAGCTTTCGACACTGTAAACCACCAAATACTACTGAAGAAATTAGAATCGTACGGAATTAGAGGGATTCCCTTGAAATGGTTTGCAAGTTATCTTGCAAACAGACAACAATATGTAGCTATAGGGCACACAGAGTCACCAAAGCAAGTGATGATTTGTGGAATTCCACAAGGTAGTACATTAGGACCCTTACTATTCTTAATTTACATCAATGATCTACCCAACTGCTCGGAGATCCTGACTTTTAGAATATTTGCAGATGACACAAATCTCTTTGCCTCAGCTCGTGACCTTAAAAGCCTCGAAACGTTAGTTAATTCTGAATTGGAAAAAATCAAGGAATGGTGCGATGTAAACAAACTTTCTATTAATTTTACAAAAACAAATTACATGGTAATAAAATCTTCCAGAAAAAGAGATGGAAATATAGAAATCAAGTTAAAGAACACAGATGGATCGTGCCACGTATTAGAGAAAAAAGATCATATAAAATATCTCGGTGTTATGATCGACGATTCGCTATCTTGGAAATATCACATTTCCTACATTTGCTCTCGTATTTCACGGAATATTGGCATCGTTTCAAAACTAAGGCACTATCTCTCTATTCATCAACTTAAACAAATTTACTATAACCTTATCTACCCCTATCTATCATATGCTGTAATAGCTTGGGGAAGTGCTTACAAAACGCATTTACAAAAATTACAATCTAAGCAAAATAAGGTCCTAAGATTAATGTTTTTTACAGTAACGTCTGGACCCAATACTGAAAGCGCTCTCCCTCTCCTAAACCTATTAGACATTCTAACTGTAAATAATGTTTACCGCCTCCACGCCCTCAAATTTACGCATTTGTGGCATAAAGGGCTTTTGCCAAGCCTATTTGATGATCTTTTTCAATATGCCAGTGACCGGCATACATACAACACAAGGTATGCATCCAAACAAAATTTATGTAAACCACGTGTTCGTACAAATACTGGAAAACAAATGTTTTCCTACCAGGCAATTGATCTTTGGCACGAGATACCTCACCATCTGAAAGACCTCAGTACATTTTTCTTTACCAAAGAAATAAAACATTATTTACTGTCAGAACAACGCCCAAAGAAACTTAAATAGATACGTTCTTCATTTTTAAAAGTCATTAGTTACCTTTACACTAAACATTACTTATTAGTCCCAGTTCCTCTTCCTTGCTGCTTCTTTTATATATAAAAAAACAACAAACTTTAGATAGCTACTAGGGGCTAACTCGAAAACCTCACGGTTCCCTTAGCCTCTAGGCTCAAACAAACATTCTATTTTCCTTTGTCTTGTCCTTTTATAACTTATAATGTATTTTATATCATTCTTGTAATTTATAGTGTGAGCCAATAAAAGATTGTTGTTGTTGTTGTTGTTGGATTATTCACTAAGGGTCACTGTACACTGATTCTACTAGCTTTCGCAACGATATTTGTTTACAGAATTGGGACAGTATAAATATGTACGACAACCCGAACGGTATGTGGCATGCTTGGAAAAACATATTCTCTAGTGTAGTTGACAAGCACGCCCCTATGCGTACAAAACGTGTTCGGGCTTTTAAATCGCCTTGGATCACGCCGCAATTAAAACAACGTATGCACGAAAGGGTATTTTGAAACTAAAAGCGACGCGCTCTAATGATCCTAGTGATTGGTCTGCTTTTAAGAAATGTCGCAACTCTGTTAACAATGAAATTAAGCAAACTAAGGAAATACATTACAAAAATGCTTTTCATGAAAATGAAGGAAACTCACGCAAGACTTGGGGCATTATTAATGAGCTTACTGCGAGAAAATCAAAGAGCTCTCAAATAAAAGAAATCAAACAAAACGGCACCGCCATTAGTAACGCACAAGAGCTGTCTCGGGCCTTTAATGACCATTTTGCTAGCGTAGGGCCCAAACTCGCGAATGATATACCATGCGATGGAAATAGCCGTTCACATTTAGACTATCTTAGTAGTTTGGGACCTAATCATGTGAGCTTTGAACTGGAACCAACGAATTGCTCCAAAGTCCTCTCTTTATTATCTAAACTAAGTAAATCTAAAGCGACTGGCTTAGATAAAATATCCGCTAGACTTCTTCGTGAATGTGCTGACCTGATCGCTAACTCTCTCTGCCTGATTTTTAATCGTTCCATTGTCACAGGTATTTTCCCTGAAGAATGGAAGTGCTCAAAAGTAATACCCTTATTCAAACAGGGTGAGCGCGCTGATTTGAATAACTATCGCGCCATTTCAATTATTCCTGTTGTGGCGAAAGTTTTCGAAAGGTTAATTTACGATCAGGTATTTGCTTTTCTAACGAAAAATAACTTACTCTCGAGCCATCAATCAGGGTTCCGATGCCTTCATTCTACAGTTACTGCATTACTTGAAGCCACTGAAAATTGGGCATACGATATTGATCACGGCAATGTGAACGCCGTTGTTTTCTTAGATCTCAAGAAAGCATTCGATACGGTGGATCACGATATTCTGTTATCAAAATTAAACGAATACGGCATCAGGAGAGCCTCGAATAATTGGTTTAAGTCTTACTTGAATTGCCGCAATCAAAAATGTTTTGTTAATGGTTGTTTCTCACAAAACCGTTCATTATCCTGCGGTATTCCACAAGGAACAATTTTGGGGCCGCTATTGTTCCTGCTTTACATTAATGACGTACCAAATTGCCTCTCTCATTCCCAGCCTCGAATGTATGCTGACGACACTCACTTAACTTTCGCAAGTAATAATATTGATGCCATAGATCGTAATCTGAATCAGGACCTTGTTAACGTTAATGAATGGCTTATCGCGAATAAGCTCACTCTCAATAAATCGAAGACAGAATTCATGTTAATTGGATCAAGACAAAAATTAAGTACCTTTAATAACCCTCCGTCACTAACAATTGATGGGGCTCCCATAAAACAGGTATCGAATACAAAAACCCTCGGTGTTCATATCGATGAGAATCTGTCCTGGAACATACACATTGATAAGTTGTGTAAGAAAATTGCCTCTGGCATCGGTGCCCTCAAGCGCATTGCACCATTTGTCCCCCGCAAGACACTGCAGTCTATTTTCAATTCACTGGTGCAACCACATTTTGATTACTGTAGTGTTGCGTGGGGAAGTTGCAATAGAACCCTTGCTAACAAACTCCAAAAATTACAAAACCGTGCGGCTCGGGTTTTAACCTTTTCCAGCTATGATGCTAATGCTGATTATCTCTTTGAAATACTTGGCTGGAAAAAACTTGAAACTCAACGCCAAATTCATAAAGCTGTTATGGTCTATAAATCGCTTAATGGACTCGCCCCTGACTATCTTCGTTCGAAATTTGTTGACCGCAGCAGCGTTACGAATTATTCTCTAAGAGACACTGAGAGCAAACTTGCTATTCCTCTGCCCCGCACCAACTTTCTCAAAAATAGCTTTGGCTATAGTGGTGCGGTCCTATGGAATAGCCTTCCGATTGAGTTGCGGCAAGCCAGAACTCTAAGTAGATTTCGCTCTGGTTGCAGCAGTTTCTTTTCTTATCTTAGCTTAACTTAATTTTAAATTAGCACACGGCACTCATGGAAAGCAGGTTTTTATTTGAGCTAATTTTAAATGTAATTTGATGTTGTAAACTTTTTACAAAACCCTGATGAGCGTACCGTGTATAAATAAAGATTAAAAAAAAAAAAAAAAAAAAAAAAAACTTTTTCCACTTCTCGGATGCATTTTTATCGTGGATTTCTAGCGGCGCGGGCGGAGGCAGAGCAAATCCCGAAGCCATATTAGCACTGTAGCGACTGTAGACCACTGTAGAACTACTCAGGCGTGAGGTCGGTCACCGCCTGCCACCATGTAAGACACTGGGATATAGTTTATAGTGACTTTAATTCTCTAGATTATAGCAAGCGCTAAGTCTCTTACAAGTCTGCCGAGTATCGAGTATATCAGACTATTTTACTCGCACGTGTTATACATGGCGTGACATAGCTATGCGGCATAATGTGATTGGTTGATCATATATACATAGAACATAATACAGACACAACATGTCACAGATATGGTTTACATAGTATTGAGCGCATGATTACCGCTGAGGAAGCATCGCGCCAAGGATCAAAGCAAATTGCGCCATCAATAGAAATGGCAATAACGCATGTCCTACCCGAGGATATCCGTTATCGATCACATAGGACCAGGAGCTGCCATCCAGGCTCGTCGACACTCTGAACTCTGTCATCCATTCTGGAGCTCCTGGGGATCCCTGTATTTCCATTTGACAAATAAACCACTTGTAACCGAGATTTGCCTTTAAAAAAAACAAATGGCAAGAGGCTCGTCTGGATTACCTATCATATATCAATAGGTGTCACTAGGCGAACATGTATATTTAAGGTAGTTTGAAAGGTACCGATAGGTAACTGAAATGCGAGATTTCGTGTCCTTTACTGTAACTTTAAGAATCCTTAAAGTTTGTATTTAATGACCTTTACATGAGTTCTTAAAGACAACAAAATGCTGTGTTTAAGGAACACTTAAAGGTTCATAAATGTTAACTTTCAGTGACTTTAAGAAGGTATGTAAAGTAATTAAATATGGACTTTCAGTAACTTCAAGGAGGTATGTAAAGTAATTAAATGCTGACTTTCAGTAATTTTAATTTAAGGATGTATGTAAAGTAATTAAATGTTGACTTTCAGTGACTTTAAGGAGGTATGTAAAGTAACTAAATGTTGACTTTCAGTAACTTTAAGGAGGTATGTAAAGTAACTAAATGTTGACTTTCAGTAACTTTAAGGAGGTATGTAAAGTCATTAAATGTTGACTTTCAGTGACTTTAAGAGAATAGGTAAAGGCTAGTAAATTATAACAATCAGTGACGTTCAGGGATGATATATGTTATTATATATGAACTTTCGGTTCCTTTAGGGGTACATGTAAATGCAATTATTTAGTGACTTTCAAGAAATTTAGGGGTCACTTATATGACATCATTAAATGCGTTTTTATTTCATATTTAGGAAAGTTTAAACAATATTAACCAAAATATTATAAAGTTTCACCAATAAGAATCATTCAGACTGCAGTAAATACTACTAAATTCGATGTATAACAGCCTTTAAAAGTACTTCACAGGCAGGGCAAACTGTTCTTATATGCTGAAACATATAAGATTATTCGAGTAACTTCTGATTCTCTTTGCAATCTGTCTCAATTTCAACCCAGTACTAAAAACAACGCCTTGGATATATAACAAACCACAATATTTTTTTCTCCACAATATAAATTTATTTGTTCCTTTTCTCAAATAATAACAATAAACATTTGGATGATATGACCTATATATGTCCTATGTTATGATAATTGCCAGTTATATGTTAAGCAGAATATAGACCCCCTCCCCCATGCAAATTTTAAAGTAGAACCCCCATACCTTAGTCCGAAGTACATGTATAATCTATTCTGCACCACACACCACACACGTCCCCTTCATATTGATTAGAAGAGGAAGGAGACAAGGCCAACGACTTTACGTCCCTGCACAAGGACGCATCACTAAGCTACTTGTAACATGGAGGCGATATTCAACGTGTCATGCACTAACCCATTGCGCCTCACACCACACACGTACAGGGAGGCGATTATAAGACACTCTGCACAAGATTTCAAAACGTTTCCACAGACTTGCACATTACCTCCCAGAGTGGCGTCGTGTCGCTTGTTCTGGGACACCACACGTTTCCACTTGTTCTAAGTATTGCTTTGTAAGCTTCATAGCCGCTGGCGTAAATCGAAGATGCCTTCATGTTACTGTTAGGCACTGTTAGAACTGAGTTTATACCCACCGGGGCATTTCTTGGATAATAGCACACTGAAACAGACAAGAGAAGGAGCTAGCTTAGGGGATTTAATTAAATCAGATGCAATATGAGTAGGAAAGAACTATAGACCATACTGTTCTTTGTTATATGAACAGGATCTAAACCATTTCACTCGCTGGAGTAAAATATGGAAAATACGCCACTTCTCTCCCGGATGTATGACGTCACGCTTGCCGCCTTTTGAACTACAACGTTGGCGACGGGTACGTGAAACAACTATCCACTCGAATAGACATTAATGATACAAAAATAACGTTCATAGGCACTATAACTAAGTTAGGACAACTTTAACCGTAACATTTTATTTCTTTGGGTGGATGCAGGTTGGCGTGTGTTGTGTGTCCAAAACAATTAATTTCGTTAGGAGTGTGTGAGGAGTAAAAGAAGGACCACGTCAGCTTTAAACTGCCATAATAATCAGCCTACTGTAACAAATAAAAATATTTTTAAATTTGCCTTTGACCGACCGACCTGATTTTAGATGATACTTGTTCCCAGCTATTGAAGTGACGACACCATATCCATACATCGGACGCTGGTTTTTGTCTTTCCCGTAAGGAGCTATGACTTTAGTTCCTACTCCAACGTATTTCTTGAGAGGCGTCAAGTCATATGACAACTCGTATTTCAGATGTGGACGACATCCTCCTGAAAACGCTGTGTTAAGCGTGAACGTGATGCCATGGGAAAAGCGGCACAACGGAACAGACTCGTGATCGGGCATCAGTCGAAGCGTTAAAATGATTAAACTCAATGTAATTATTCTTCGGCCTTGGAGTATCTGTCAAATGAAAAGGAAGGAAAGTTCGCGCAAAGCAGAACCCATTTCACGTAGAAGCCAGAGGTGGGGAGTAGAGCTACTTAAGGAGGTTTCTAAGAGTCTGAACATCTAAATCCCAAAGGAATATGTTATTTTACTTCGAAAATTGCTAGGTACTTTGCCAGGAAAGGGAGGGAGGGGGTACTCCACCATTTTGTTTGGGTGGGGTGCGCCACAGGGACCTAGGAAACCCTACCGCTTCTCAGACCTAACAAATATTTTTGTCCTAATCCATCTCAGACTAGAGAATTAAATTTGATACCCCATTTCAGACCGGAAATGTTCAATTTTCCCAAAAACTACATGCAAAAATAAAGAGAAAAACTGCCAAAACATAATAACATTTGAATATAGAACAGAAAACGAAAATCCATCTCAGACTTAAAGTGCATATGAGCCCTAGCCAGTTATCATTGATTTAAAAGTGGAAACCAAAATGACTGGCATTGAAAACATTTTTTAGCGTGTAGCCATCATCGTTAATTAAGGAATCAAGTGATTAGCTCGAGTAAGACGTGTCGAATCTGCTCTCTCTTTCTTCGACTTCATAATAATAATATAATAATAATAATAATTAGTTTATTCACGCCTCTTGCAATGTATATTGAATTACAGGCTGATTACACTTAATAATGGGATACTGATTATATAAATAAATAAATACGTACTATATGATATAAGTTAAATTTAGATACCTTGGAATTTCACAGTTACGAAATTGCTAAAACGGTCAGTTTTAGTGGCCATTGGGTAACTGCCTTTGCCCGATCTCAGCGAGTACTGCGCCAATGAGTTTATTACTCTGTTATGTATTAGGGGGTAGATGGGATTACCCGGCTTAATGTTGCTTATAAATTTCTTACACGCCGTTAGTCGACGATCGGCTAGAGTGGGGATACCCGCCTTTTCCAATGCTTCGCCGTAAACAATACGCGGAAAAATGATGGACAATGCCCTTTTCTGGATATTTTCCAGGGCATTAGATAGGTATAATGGAAGGCTGGCATACAAGACACACGCATATTCTATGACAGATCTAATTACTGTACAGTAAATAATAACGATGTCCGCAGAAGGGACACCACACTTTTTGAGTTGCCTCAGGGCATACAGCCTCCGATTGGCTTTTTTGACTATATAATTGCAGTGGACAACCCACGTGAGTTCCTCTGAGACAAATACCCCGAGAAGCTTGAAGGACTTCACGCACTCTATATAGCTTCCGCCGGTAGCAATGGGTCGCATCACGCAACTATTATAGTGTAAAAAGTCAATCGACATAACCTTACATTTACGAGGATTTAACTGCATATTATTATTGACCGCGAAAGATTGAATATCGTCTACAATAAAATTTAATAAGGATGGTGAGTTTCTAGGAATAATTTCTAAAGCTGTTAAGTCATCTACGAACTTAGCACGTGGGCCCCATGAGGGTAGGAGATCGTTAACCATAACTGCGAACAAGATAGGGCCTAGCTTTGTTCCCTGGGGTATTCCACCATTAAGAACATGCGATGCTGAGCGTGTCGAGGTAATACGTACAAATTGGGATCTACCCTGCAAGAACGAAGCTATCCATCTTAATAAACAATTATGAAACTTAAACTTAGAAAGCTTATCTAGTAAAATACCATGGTCAATAAGGTCAAACCTCTTTCGGAAGTCGGCAAAAAAGAACCTTAACGAGCAGTGACCCCTATCAAGAGCTTCAAGGGCTAAATGAAGGAGGTAAACTAGAGCTTGTTCTGTTGACCTCCCGGCGACAGCAAATTGTTTATCGTCCAGATCGTCAAGGATGGAGGGGAGGATCCTAGCTAATGTAAATCCTTCTAACAACTTAGCCACCTGACATGTGAGTGATATAGGTCTAATGCCATTTTCGATGTTCGCGGGTGGGCTCTGTTTAGGAACCGGACAAACAGCAGCACACTTCAGGAGAGGAGGTATAAAGCCTTCCCTTAGGGAAGCATTATAGATGTCAGCAATCACTGGAGCCAGCTCGGAGGCAAATAGTTTTAACACGATGTTCGGGATTCCATCTGGGCCAGGGGCTTTCTTTGTCTTGATTGAACACAAAGCCTTATATGCTTCCCTCGTGGTTACATAAAACTCCTCAGGGATTTCTGGGACAGCAATGCCTGTGACGTCGAAGAGGGGGACAAACTCAGAAGTGAGGCCAGTAAAGAACCTGTTGATTTCCTCGCACAGGCATTCAACAGAGTCAATAATAGAACCGTCAATAAGTTGACTATACCACCGACTTTCCCTATTAGATGTACTAGATATATTTTTTACAGCTTTCCACCATTTCCCGATATTTGTATCTTTCAAACTTTTGACCTTTGCAGCATAAAACGCTCTCTTACTGTGCTTGATGGAACGTTGAACTCTATTACGCCAGAACTTAAACAATGGCGAGTCCCTGCCGTATTTAGCAAGACACCTTTGTCTCTTGGCGATCCACGCTTTTATTGTAGAGCTCATCCAAGGCTTGTCGGAATGATGGACACGGGAAACCTTAGTTGGTAAGAAGTGGTCGACAGCATCTAACAGAGTTCGGTGGAAATAGTCAAACTTGTTCTTACATGACTCGAGTGCGTGCAGATGATGCCACGAGAACGACGTTATCCATCTGCCAAATTCCCTTAAACAGCTATCCCTTGTGTCGCGTCTGGTGACTGTTTGTTTAATAGGAGCATTTGTCACAGGCACGCACGGTTGGACGAGAATACAATAGTGATCACTCGAGCCTATCTTCGGGAGCTGTCTGGGAGTAGATATAATTTTCTGCCGGTTAGTAAGACACCAGTCTAATGTGCCAGTGTCTCGCGTGAGGACTTTGACAATTTGTGTGAGACCGCACGCGCGTTTGATGGAAGCGGATGAAATGTTCGTGGAGTTTGGGTTGAAGTCTCCAACAACACAAATTAGACATTCAGGGTGGTCACGTAAATATGCGTCCACAACTTCTTGAATGTGATTGTACAAATTGATTTTTTCAGCGGCTGTAGCCTGGGGAGGATGGTAGACAACTGCTACTAATATAATTGATATTTGTCGCGGGAGTCGTCTAGGTCTTAGTTGTAGCCATAGCGTTTGTTATAATTTAGTTAAGCTCATATTCGGCAAGTCGCTTACAGGGAATTGCAGAGTTGACATATGCGGCCACACCACCACCGCGGGAGGGGCGATCCTTGCGAAATAAGATGTAATCGCGTATTGCGACTGCTGAGTCAGGAATCTCATCAGAGAGCCAGGTCTCGGTGACACCAATGAGATCAACATGGTTTTGGCTAGCCATACACTCCAGCTCGTCAACTTTCGGTAGCAAGGAGCGTGTATTGAAAACCAGGAAGGTTGGGATATAAGCAGTATTTGTAGGTTCACGTGGGATTTGAATTCGGCTATTATTGTTCGATGGAGCAGGAGCAATGTTTATCACATTATGTAAATTAGGTCGCCTAATGGTAGAGTTTAAAAACTTCGGCCTTTTAGACACTCTCGTTGGGAACGAGTAACTTCTAGTCGTTGATCTATTCTTGACCCTTTTCCCAGCACGCTTTCCTCTGTATTTAAAGATTCCATTTATTCTGAGAGAGCGGAAGACTAACGGATCAATCTACATGTTCTAATTCTGCCGAAGCTTTATCAAATCGTCCTTCGAGTACTGCAACAGTGGTTGAAATTGGTCAATATGTTTACTTCATGTAAACTACAAGATCGGCATTTAGTGGCCATGGTCTGAATTGAGCTTCAAAATTTTTTGGAAGCTTTATTGGGAATTTACAGCGACAGTTTACAGTTTAGTTTTACAGTTTTCAGCGCTTGGTCATCATTAATGGCCGCCGCCACGGGTGGTAGTAGAAGGATAACTAGATCCCAGCAAGAATCTGAGACTGCCGCAGTCATCAACAGTGAGGTTTTGACTGCTATTCAATTTGAACTCTTAAGTTTCCTTAAATCGACAGATTTTAGAATTATGCTCAAAGAAGTTATTACTGAAGTAATGGCCGACACGTTCGAAGCTGTTGTCAAACCTCTAAAGGATAAGATCACTAAACTTGAAGAACAACTGGCCGAAGTTCAAGAAAAAAGTAACGACAATGAACAATACTCAAGACGCTATAATGTACGCATTTACGGTGTGGAACCGTCAGTCGAGGATGAAGAAAGCAGTGAAAGTGAGGACTGTGCCAAGACAGTCATTGATTTCTGTAATAACCAGCTAGGAGTCGAGATTGACCGGGCTGAAATTGACAGGGCTCATCGTGTTGGGCCAAGAAGGTGGCTGGGCCAAGGGCTTTGATCGTCAAGTTCAAGGGTTTTGAAATCAAGTCGAAAGTCATGAAATGCAAAAAGAAGTTGAAGGGCAAGAATATGTTTGTAAATGAAGATCTGACTTGGCGTAATCAGCAGTTCCTAAAGCGTGTCAGAGCAGTTTTTAGGAATCAGGGCTATGTGTTTACATCTGACGGTCACTAGACGGTTATATATTTGTCAGTCCAGAGATGACGAGTCTCCGTTAAGAATCCGTCGAGAATCGGATTTGCAGCGCCATGGCTTCTTGTAAAAAAATCGTTTTGGGCCCTCTGCCGATCAACTCCTTAAGTTAATATGACTTTACCACAGTACTTGCACCCTAGCTTTCGTTCATGTTTTTGCATACAAATTTGCATGTTAATTATCCTAAATCTATTAAGTAGTTTTTCTTTGTTTTTTCGTTTTGTTGATGCTTTCTATTTCAGTCACAACCTTTCCGAGCAGCAGCAGATGAGTAATTGTTTACTTTGTGTTCATCTGATAGATGGGGGTTAGTCTAGAAATTTATAGGGCAGCCATAGGTCTCTTCAACAGTCGCATGCTAGTTACGTCTCGGATTGTTTTCGTACTACCGGTGATGCCATTTACTTTAGGTTGTTTACACATTATCGCTTTCCTGGCGATATATGTTATATTTTGTAGCGATGTTGAACTAAATCCCGGGCTATATCGCACTTGTTCTCTTAACATTGGACATTTAAACGTTCGCAGCCTGAATATTGCTGACAAATTCGACGAGGTTGCTGCCATTATCATGTATGAGCAATTCCATATTTTTGCACTGAGCGAGACGTGGTTAAACAATTCAGTTTCTAACGATTCTTTGTGTATTCCTGGCTTTTGCCTTTAATTTGATTAGATAGGCAGGATGGGAGGCGTGGTGGCGGTGTCGCTTTATATATCACTTCTTCGATTGGATATAAGAGAAGGCATGATTTAGAAACTAACGAACTTGAATTATTGTGGGTTGAAATGAAGCGCAATCGCATCACCTTTCTTTGTGGTGTTTGTTATAGGCCGCCATGTAATGACTCCGCAGCTAATATTAAATTCTTAGAAAATTTACAAGTATGTTTAAATAAAGTTTATTTAAAGCCAGTGATTTTAACGCTTCTTATGATTCTTCTAATTCCACGCAAAGCAATGACTTCGGTAATTATTTTATCACTGGATGGAATGCAACAACTTATAACAAGTGATAAATGAACCTACACGCGTTACACAATATGGCGCAACTCTTTTGGATTTAATCATAACAAACTGTCCCGGGTATTTTGTTAACTCAGGAACTCTGAGTCCTCCAGCTAATTGTGATCACTCTTTGATTTTTGCACGTTTGAATATCTCGGTAATGAAACCTAAGTGTTATAAGAGACACAATGGTATGTAATCAACTAAAGTCGATTGAGGTATGCTAACCGCCGTGGAAAGCGAGTAGCAGCTGACGTTTCGAGCGCTAGCCCTTCGTCAGAGCAAAAGGGACACATCTGGCTGTTTAATAATATTAATGAACAGGAAATTTGTGATGAATTATTGAAGTTTAATTGGGATGAACAAGTGTTTAGCAATTTGCGCGACTGCAATGAAATTTATAATCGATGGTTTGAGTGTTTTCATAGAATAATCGAGTCCAAAATACCAAACAAGGAAGTGACTGTCCGGCCTAGAGACAAGCCCTGGATGGATGGCACTGTTAGACAGGCAATAAGGAAACGGAACGGATTATTGAAATTATATAGTAAACGGAAAACGCCATCTGTTTGGGAAAAGTATCGACAATAACGGAATCATACAACTGCACTGATACGTAAGAACAAGGTAAACTATTTCGACAACGTAAATGCTAAATTGCAGGACGCCTTGACTGGACCAAAGAAGTGGTGGAGCATTGTGAAATCATTATACGGTCAAAAAATGCAGTCCTCTGTGCCTACACTAGTTGAAGGCTCTAGGAATATCTCTGACGCACGAGAAAAGGCAGATTTATTGAATGAGTATTTTTGTAGTCAGAGCAGGATCGATGACGAATTTGTATCTCTTCCAGGGGCCACAACGCTTTTCTAGAGCCATGTTCCTCTGTCAGATATCCGTACCACAGAACGCGAGGTTCACGATTTATTAAAAAGTGTTGATGTCAGCAAAGCGTGTGGGCCAGATGGTATCGGAAATCGGATTTTTAAACTCTGCACTGACGGCATTTCTTCTTCGTTTTCTAAGCTAATTAATATTTTATCTGCAGGTCTTTTTCCAGACCGATGGAAGTTTGCCAATGTTATTCCGCTTTTCAAGAAAAACGACCGCCAGTCGAAATTGAATTATCGCCCAGTCTCCCTTTTGTGTTCTCTCTCAAAGATCATGGAAATAATTGTATTTATTAGGCTTTATATTTTTTTATCAAGATAGCCTATCTCAGTCCTTTACAATCGGGTTTTCGTCCCGGTGACTCTACGGTAAATCAGCTTGTGTATTTAGTCCACAAAATGTATGAGCATTTGAGCAGGGTAAGGAAGTTCGTATGGTGTATTTGGATATTAGTAAAGCCTTCGATAAGGTCTGGCATAGGGGACTTCTTTTCAAACTGCAGTGACTAGGAATCAGAGGGTCATTGTTAAAAGGGTTTGAAAGCTACTTGTCTAACCGCAAACAAAGAGTAGTTATAGACGGGTAGTCATCAGATTGGCGAGATAGTAAAGCAGGAGTGCCACAGCTCGGTCTTAGGACCTTTGTTATTTTTAATTTATATTAACGATATTACCGATGATATTCAAGCAGACTGTTTACTCTACGCTGATGATACTTCACTTTTCGAAATTGTGGACTCACCTGAAAAGTCTGCATCAATATTGAACAATGACCTTTAAAAAATCCAAAGTTGGGCTAAAAAATGGCTAGTTACTATAACTCATAGTAAGACTGAATGTATGACATTTTCAGCTAAGCGATTAAAACCGCAACCCCCGGACTTATATTTTGATGGCAATAAGATCACCGAAGTTTCCAACCACACTCATCTCGGAGTAACCTTGTCTTCAAATTTGTCTTGGAGAGGCCACATTTTGTATGTTCACCAGATGGCAAGTAAGAGGTTAAATATGCTTAAAGGAATTCGGTATAAAGTAGGCAGGGAAACACTAAGAAAATTATATAAATCACTTGTACATGTTAGGCCTATAATGGAATATGCTGACGTCTTATGGGACGCATGCACTGGTGGCGAGAGCGACCTCGTTGAGTCTGTTCAGTATGAAGCTGGAAAGATCGTTATGGGTGCTATGAAGGGAACAAGTAGAGCACGTCTTATGTAAGAGCTGGGGTGGGAGCTAATGAAAACTAGGCGTGCTATTCACAAACTCGCACTTTATTTTAAGATTGTAAATAATTTAAGCCCGCTTTATCTCAACGAATTGCTCCCTTCCAGAGTTTGTGATAGAACACATTTTTCCTTACGCTCCGCACAAAATTTCACGTTATATCCTGTCCAAACAGAACGTTACAAGAAATATTTTTTCCCGTCTACTACTAAGTTGTGGAATGAGATTGATATCGAAATTCGTTTGCTCGATGCATTAGGTCCCTTTAAGAGAGCGTTAGTTGGTCTCTTTAATGTCCCGGATTATTTTAAGCTTTTTTGATTACTCACTTGATGGGTATTCTTCTATAATTCATACCAGACTTCGACTAAATGCATGTGCTTTAAATTATTATCTCTTTAAGATTGGGATCAAGATGTCTCCTGCATGTAGCTGTGGTTTTAGTAAGGAAAGTATATCGCATTTTTTTTTACACTGTCCTACCTATGCTGCCCTCAGACCAAATTTGCTCTCCACTGCTGGTCGGATCGTTTCAAACAGATGGTTGAGCTAAAAAAATCGTACTTTTTCTATTTGGATTTTCCTTATTAACCAAACGATGAAAATGTTGATATTTTTTACCACGTTCAGTATTATATAAGAGAGTCTAATCGTTTTCATCTGTCATAACCAGAGTAATCACTTTTTTAAAATCATTATTTCTTTATCGTATAGTCTGTAGTTTGGAACGTCCGTCTCTTTACTGTATAATACTGTATTATAAGTGTAACGTGTGAGCCCCCTAGATGAGCTAATAGAGCTCTTGGGGTGAACTCGTAATTAAAAAATATGTTTAAATAAAATAAAATAAAATTCAATGACGTCATTTAAGTGAAAAGCTAATTTTAGTTCATTTTGCTCCGTTTTTATGTCAACTCCACTTATTAAAATATGTTTCAATAATATAAACTAATTGCGATTTTGAGACGCCGATACCGAATTATATTGCCGGCCAGTTGGGAGAAAATATATTCCATATTGGGCCAAGCCCAATACGAAGAATATATTTTCTTCCAACGCCGGCAATATAATTCGGTATCGGCGTCTCAAAATCGCAATTAGTTTTGTATCACGATTCAACAATTAAGTCGTGAATTGTTAAGAGAAAGAAGAGAATGAAGCACCAAACTTATGCATATGCTGATCGTAATTTCAATTCTCAAAAGCGCCTTAGTATATCTATGGCAACGGTTTCACGGCTTGAGTGGCGAAAACTTTCGCGACGTGTTTTGAAATCTCTTCAAAAATTGTGAAAATTGTACTTTTAGCGGATAAGAGTGTTAGATTTCTGACGGAAACTACAATGCCAACCTTACCTTTAGGATTGAATCAGAGGCTGGTATTCTGAGACGCATTATCATGTTATATTGGCGTCTCAAAAGTAAACAAAATGATCAGTGAATCGTGATACGATTGCATGCGCAAGGATCAAATGTCTGATGCCTTAAAACAACTGAACAATTAACATATTCAATATTTTGACTCAATTCATGTTAAACTCATTAGCATAATTTGACTTAAATGACGTCATTTCAAGGATTTGAAATGCACTTTAAAGCAATATCACAAACGTACATCACCCCAAAATGGTTGAACAAGATGTAAAACACTTTACTGCACCCAAATAATCGATTTCTGGCCAGGGCTCATATCAGCACTTTAAGAGGGCGAAACTGGGAACCAGGCCTCGAAAGTCGACTCCATCCAGCCGTACATACAGTTTCAGTTTATGAAGTATCAATACAGGCAAGCCTAATCCCGATACTGACATTTAGTAAAGCGATATGCTAAACAACTAAATAAACAATCAAACAAACAACAAAACATTCAAGTTCCTTGAACTGGTTAATTGAAGTTGTCTGTACAGTGTAGCTGGGTATAGCATTCCAAACTGCTATCTTCTAACATAGAAAGAGTATTTATAAGCGTTGACAGAGGAAGGAATGTATCTATAAATTAATATGACAGTGTTGGGTTCTACTTGACCTATAGTACGGCTGAACCTCGACTGGAAATTCGATGTTCATAACATTATGCTTAATCTTATAAAACAAGCAAAGATCATACCCGTATAGATTAGAGTACCCTCCCACGGGGTATGTTGTCAAACTTACATGAGCACACCGCGGGATCCTCGTCTGAATTGTGTGTACAGTGCTTTCGACCGTCGCACAGGTAGCTTAGGTTTATACACACTCCTGAGGATTCGCACAGCCATTTATCTTTGGCACATTTGCCAAAAAGGTAACGTGGTCTCTCTAAGGATAAATTAAATGCACATGTTAGCAGTTCAGATAGTATGCCCCAGCACAACCCGATCTATCATGTTCACTTTCCAGCAGTAAATCAGTTATGGTAGCTGTCGATTATCGATACGTTTTTTGCATGCAAGTCAAGCCACCAAAAAGCATACAGATGTGATCAGGAAATTATGTGACTTTAAACTATCCCCTGCAAACCTGTAAATTTGATTTTGAGAGACTGGCATTTTACATTCTTCAACTATATCGAAAAAGGTTAGACTGTCTGTCCCGTCCGGATCCGCTACGCTACGCTTTGCGAGACTCAAGCGAATTTCGTATGATATGAAATACCGAGCTTGAATACGTAAAAAAAAAAAGCAATATAAATTAGTATCGTTTTTAGTATTTCCAGAAGGTGTGCAACAATACTGAGCTATACCCTCGCAAACCATAACGGTCGACATAGACTTGCTCCAAGTCGAATTCGCTTAGTCGCTGGGTAAGCGATTACTGGGTCAAAAATCGAGTGCGAGAATAGAAGCGAGAGGCGAGTTTGACTTGTTTGACTTGCAAGAAATTGAATCGGGGGATTATGTTTTGGCGCAAAAACACGTTTCAGGGCGGAGCTTATATTTCGCGCCTTTGACAAACTCTTTATGAGTACACTCAAATTGTAAATACCACATCTACGGTCGACTGACTTGACACGTCAACATACAATGCCTGAAGAATTGACGCTTTATGATTGGGCAAATCTTAGTACATCATAAGCCAAGCCTCCGGTTGAAAACTCAACCGGTAAATTTGGCACGCTACAAGTGGGAAAAGTCCTTCGTGCGGGGGGCTAAAAAGGACTTTGAGAAAGTATACGGTCGACAGAGAGTCTTGATACAAAGTAAAAACGCTTGTCTGCGCATGCTCAAAGAACCTAAGCACTGACCATGCGCATGCGCAAACTACTAACCTGTACACGTGATGCCGTCGCCAGGATACCAAGCATCGCACCAGCAGAAATACGAGCCAGGATGATTGTGACATTTCGCGTGAGTTGAACAAACATTCTCAGCGCATTCATCGATATCTTAAAAAAAAAAACGTTTTAATTTTAAATCTAGCCCATAATGCATCTCTTGTTAAGAATAAAGAATTTCTGATTTCTGGATTAATATCCACACAGGAGGCTGTAACGTAATTAATGTCCGGTACACAGTCCAATTCGTAATTCTTGACCGCCATTTTAAAAAACACAAAGCGTTTGATGACATCGAGGCTGGAGTTGAGACAGCTTACCAAGACAGTCTACTCAGTATTTATAATTATATAATGTGTGAAATTTAACTTAAGACAAAAATAAAAGTGTTGTTTAGTTAGAGGCTTGTACCCAGTTAGCATGTCTTCAAAAGTTATCCATATTCATAGAAAGAGGGTTTGTATCAGTGCAGGGTCAACTCCAGCCTCCATGCGAGGCTAGGGCTTGGATATCTTTAAAGAACTACGAACTGAACATTTTGATATCACTGAAATTTCTTTGCAATCTGATTGGTTGTGATAATCACGCTTGGCACAAATGACCCTAAAATCTATCACTTTGCTATATTTTAAAAAGTTTCCAACATAGAAGATTGAATTTTTGTGCGATGATGAAGACCGACGACCTAAGGGACGGACCATTAGAAAAGTTATGGGGGGGGGGGGGGGGGGGGGGGGGGGTGGGGGATTCTCAAGCTGCATGCATTTTTTTTTACTCCAGTGTGCTGTGCAGCAAATTTTTTTCCGGCTACGATCTCATGCACCTTTTTTTTTTTTAAATATT